>CM060892.1:59356237-60615456 GCA_030762935.1 Hymenopus coronatus | reverse complement strand
GAAGATTTCAAGCTAATCCCCCTCCACCCCAAACTACCCAATTAAATGGGGGGGGGGAATTGAAAATGTTGTTTTTCTCAAAAATGACTGACGATTTTGATTAAAATACTATATATTAAAGCTATTTACATCACAAAAGCATGTATATTGTATATCTTGAATTTTCTAGGAATAGCTTTTGAAGACCTGTTCATTCTGGATGCATTTTATTGAATTTTGCATAACTGGTAAACCGTAAGGGATACACAAAAAATGTAGATCTCGTTAAAACACACAATTTATATCATATACATTTTTTTTTGTAGAATTAGCCGTTTCCGAAACATTCCTTGTTACTGGTTTCAATTTTAAGCTCCGCATCTTCTCAAATGGGATCACCTTTCGTTTCATCTCTTTTTTTTTTTCTCTCTAGAAAAGGAAAGCGAACCGAACTTCAATTATTCACATATCGATCTGTTTCTAAAGGATTTGACTTCGCTTTAGCCTGGTGTATTCCCTTATTTCCCTTCTATTTATAAGTAACTAAGTAGTAGGACCAATTGCGTTAATCTTTATCTCGTTTAGCATGATGTAAATAGTAGAACAAACTTTTGAACAATAGTTTGTTTGCAGAACAGGTAAAGAAAATCATGTGAATGTAACATCAGATTTTTTAAAAATATATAGTTGGCTTACCTTCCCCTCATGTAGACTGACATCCTCCTAGGACTTACAAGCGGGTGCCTAGAAGTTGGAAGCCTCACGGGAAGCTATCGACATCTAACCACAGAATTGAGAACGAGTGGTCGACCCTTAGCCGCAATGAGCGTGAGGAAGTGAAGATATAAAATACAAGCGAAATGGATGATAAGAGGTGATGATGG
Organism: Hymenopus coronatus; assembly: GCA_030762935.1. Lineage (NCBI taxonomy): Eukaryota > Metazoa > Arthropoda > Insecta > Mantodea > Hymenopodidae > Hymenopus > Hymenopus coronatus. The sequence goes on along the minus strand of CM060892.1, from coordinate 60,614,593 downwards.
AGCAATTGGTGGAATAAATGGCTGTGGAAACCGTATGACCCGGAGAAAACCCACCCAGGCGCCGTCACGTCCACCACAAACCCACACGCGCGGTGGCGACCGGTCTAACCACTCGGCCACGACTCCGCCTCTCATAATAGTATTAAACAAATGTAAGAGAGTTAACACACCTGGAATGTAGATATATTCTCACCCTAAAATTAATGAGAATATAATTTGATTCAAACTTGCCTCTCAGAATGACGAAAGTTCGGCATAGATGACAGGGAGTTCATATAGTATTCACAGGGCCGCGCCGTGGCCGAGTGGTTATAACCATTTGCCTCTCACCTAGACGGCCGGGGTTCGATCCCAAGCGACCTTATGTGAGATTTGTGGAGCACAAAGCGGCACTGGGGTGGGTTTTCTCCGGGTACTCCGGTTTCCCCCGCCATCGCATTCCACCGGTGCTCCATCATCATTCATGTATCATCAGTGTCACCGCCTGCGGTGCCATAAGTAGTTAAAGCGGGCGTTAAACACTACACGGCTTGTTTGTCCTCATTTTCTTAAAGTACTTTTATTCATGTATCCATTCATTTATTTAGGGCACCTCAAAATAAGTATTTATAGTGAAATCTCAGTTTAGAATTTTACTTCCTTCTATACCTACCTACTGTGTCCGAAGTAGAATAATATATATATATATATATATATATATATATATATATATATATATATATACCTCTTAAGAAGCACCAGTGAAATGGAAATGGAGTTTTATTTAGGGACGCTATTTAACTGCTTTGGTTTCTCAGCGTCCCATTCTATACTGGCGTGAAAAACTGCTAAATTTTACTCGGAGGCCTTTTTATCAGGCTTGAGATACGGCACGAGATCAACGACTTTACTTCCCTTCCTAATAAAGCCATTCTAAGGATTTTTACCCCCGCAAAAAAAATCCACCGTCCTCCGCCGGGTATATGAAGTTCCCATAGTAACCATTACACCATGGAGCTGTTAGGAGATCTAGACGCTTCTATTCTACAGTAAGCTTAAGGTGCGTGTGTTGGGTCGCTATTGTGTTTATCTTTTAATTAATCGCTGTTTAATAGCGCTCCTTTCTGAAACTGAGTGCAAGTTCGCCGGAGTCTGTGTGTTGGTGGGTCATCCAGCCGGATGTAGACACAGTCATTTCTTCCCCCGGGGGCGCTAGGTTCCAAGCCTGTTAACTGTAAACACTAAGAAGCAGAACTTCAGGTATTTGCATGCATACAGTTATGTCTTAGGTACGCATTTGTAACATAATAGTAGGCAATAAATAAATAATTTTAATTATCATCAATAGCGTTTTGATTTAATGGGGATTATGGGTGCATTTTGCTATCTTCCAATTTTTTTTAGTACTAGGCACTTTAACCTTTATATATAACTTCAAATTTTAATGGTATCATTTCAATAGTTCTATAATTTTTTTTTTCTATTTGATTACCGTTTGCTTTTTGCTTTTAATACACATACATGTACACATTTACAAACACTCAGACACCCATGCTCAAGGCGGAACTCGAACTGAAGATCCCCTGCGCCACGAAGTACTAGATCTAGACACTACAAAGAGCGCGGCCACGGAAGCCGGCAATATTGAAAGCTTTTATTAAAAAACCGATTATTTTCTCCCATATAACCCAAAATAGCTCCGGGCAACCTGTGAGGCCCACATTCGAGAGTTCGAGCGTTCGATTCTGGCGACTGCCCTTTCTGATATGGGTTTTTTCGTAGTTTTTCCGGGTCGGTAGGTGAATCTTAGGGTGTTTTCTCTTCTAATATAACTTTCCTGAGCCTAATTACCTGTTCCAATCACTTATTTGATCAACATCTACGGGTTGAAGCACCAGTCGACGGTGTTTCCGGAATGTAGCAACTAGGCGGTGGGGGTGTGATTTGTAGAGCAATTGGTCGGAATACTCAGGTCCCACCTCCAGGTGCTCTAGTAAAGGCTTCCCTTAAGTAGTTTGTGGATGGACTTGAGATCATGTCGTCCTTCGAGTCTACCTTCTCATCCCTCCCTCCATCCCTCCCACCCTCCCTCCCAGGGACCTCGATAAAAGCCTAAAGGGAGCCTGGTCTACGTGCTGTGAGGCGCTCCAGTTACGGCAACCCCACCGTAATATGTAGCTACCTTTAACTTTACCCATATAGCTAAGATTTTTTGAAAACTGTATGGTTTCTAATATATTCATTGGGAAATGTAAATGAATTTAATTTATGGACGCTCTTTAATTGCTGTGGTTCTCAGCGTTCCATTCTATACTGGGCCTGAAAGACCGCTTAATTTTGCTCAGAGGCCTCTTTTATCAGGGTTGAGGTTGTTTTACGTGCCTTAAATCTACGACACGGGACCAACGGCTTTACTTCCCTTCCGATATAATGCATAGCAGAAGGCATAGGTAATTGTAATTTTGAATGCTACAAGATGTTACATGTAAGTGGATTAAAACAAGCCATGCTTATCTCTTCTGCTATGCATTAAATGAATGTCGTAGGAACCATTCAGTTTTTCAAAAAATCTGGGGTTTTTAGACTAAGGTGGCAACAATTTACATCCAAAATAGGGATCTTTAGCTTTTTACTTTTCCTATCCTGAGCAAATATTTAGAGAAGGTATTGTATTCCTCCAAAACAATCGATACAAAGATTTCACCGGAAGTTATATTTTGAGGCTCCTTGAATAAATAATAATATTAAAGGATATTTAGACAAAGGCCGGATGCATGTCTATGTGAACAGCGTAACTGAAAAACCAAATTCGAATAAATATCAAATTGGTGTTAATGTGAGTAGGTATCTTACAAGATGCGTCACAAATATTTAAAAAATAATCCCCACCGCAACTACCCTTTCGAAATTGTTGATATTCTCAAAGGTATTTCTCCATTGGGGTATGTCATCTTGAAAATAATTTGAGATTATCTTGTGGTTTACCGGGAAACCTCGAGTCAGTTTAAAAATTTAATTCCGTGCCGGTATGTTCCCATGGTAGCTCAGTCGTTACAGCAACATGATAGAGACCGGGAGATCCGTGTTCAAATCCCGGCTATGGCATTGAATTTTTCAGTCGGAATCTTCCTATCCAAAATATTTTGTTCGTAAATGATGCTATCTATGAATTACCAGGATTATGTCAATGCATTGGTGTGCCGTAATTCCATTCCGCATGGAATCTTTAACATGGCAGTAAATCTAAATATGGGAATGTATGCGGGCTGGACCAGGTTTGAACCCGCGACCTTGAGATAAGGAGGCGTCAACATAGTCTCATGGCTTTCCTGTTTGTTTTCATTTACACAACGATGAAGAAGCAAATAGACATCGCTTTAAATGAAAACAAACAGCAAAGCCATAGGATCTATGTCGATCAGGGTGGATTAGTTGGCAACGCGTTCTTATCCCAAGGTTGTGGGTTCAAAACTGGCCTAAACCCGCATATCACAGCCCCATATAGATTTACTGGCATATTACATAACCCATGCGGGACGAAATTCCGGCAGACCAGCGGCGCTGATGCATTTCACAGCATCTTTAACAAACAAAATATGAGTCAGATACAGTCAGCTTGAAAAATTCAATGGCTTAGTCGGGATTTGAACCATAAATTTCCAGGTCTATAACCGGTTACTCTTACCACTAAGCTACCAAGGCAATATGCCTGCACGGAATTAAAGTCTTAACTGACTCGCATGTTTCCCGGTAAATCACAAGGTGATCTCAATATTTTTGAGATGACATACCCCAATAGAGACTCAGTTGAGAGTCTGATATAATGTTATGGTAGCTTAGTGGTTAGAGTAACAGGCTATAGACAGGAAAAATCCGTGGTTCAAATCCCGGCTAAATTATTGACTTTTTCAGTCTGACTCTAGCTATCCAAAACATATTTTATTTGTTAATGATGCTGTGAATTGCCAGGATTATATCAGCGCCGCTAATCTACCAGAATTTCCTCCCACATGAGTTATTTAACATGCCAATACATCTACTGATATGGGGCTGTGATATGCGGGTCTGGACCAGGTTTGAACTCGCGACCTTGGGGTAAGAGCGCGTTGCCAACTGAGCCACCCAGATCGACAATCCTATGGTTTTGCTGTATGTTTTCATTTAAAGCGTTGCTTATTTGTTTCTGCATAGTTGTGTTCCGCGCCGAGGTTGACCCGGGTGTTGCTGCAAGAACAAGTGACAGTCAAGCTCTTCCGGGACATGCACTTGCGCCACTATTGCGTTGTCACTTCGCTGCACGTAGCCCGTTATGGAGGTGAAAGCCCTGGATCTGAATACGGCAGCAAACTTGAGGCTACAACACAAACCTGAACTGTTGCGCACAACACTTTTACAGCAAATCTCTACTTGGAATATTATTATCCTTGCAAGCATTTTGGGCATGAGCCAATATGACGAAGAGGATTTGCTTTTTTGGTTTCTTTGCTTAATAGTAAGTCAAAACATGCTAGCAAGAGATATTAAGAGATTTCACCGAAAATATGATTTAAGTTCCACTGAGTTTGAAAAAAACATTTTTAGAAAAAAAAATCCGTGTTTATGTGTGTGTTTTTTAACGCCCGCTTTTATAACATATAGCACAACAGGCGATAACACTGATGACACACGAAATGAAGATGCAGCACCGGTGAAATGTGATGTGGAAAACCGGAGAAAACCCGCCTCTGCGCCATCACAAATCCCACATTCGGTCGCTTAGGATCGAACCCGGGCCGCCGAAGTTAGAGGCAAGTGGTCTAACCATTCGGCCACGGTGCGACCCTGTATTTATGTGGGTGGATAACATAGTTATACCATACCTGGTATTTATGCTTACCATCTCCCAAGAATACAACACGAAGATTTTACCCCCAGCGCAAACTACCCTTTGCATGGAAAGATTTTTGAACAATTTGTTTATCTCAAAAATGGCTCTAACGATTTTAATTAAAATACCGTATTAAAATATTCAGATAACATATAAAATGTGTATTTAGAATTATATGGGAGTAGCCTCTGAGGAGTGATTCATTCTGATTGAGTTTTGTGGAATTTTGCATTACGGTTAAACCGTAAGGGAGACGAAAACTTACTACTCAAAACATGCAGATTTCTTTAAAACACACAATTTATATCCTATACGTTTTCTTGTAGAGTTGACTGTTTTCGTAATATTCCTTGCTATTGGTTTCAAATTCAAACTAACTTTTCTCAAACAGGACCATGCAAATCGAACCTAACCTCAACTGTTTCACACAGCAACCAGCCTGGTGTATCTCCTTATTTCCCTCCTACTTACAAGAAAAACAGTAGTAAGACCATTTCATCTAATCTTTATCTCAATTAGCATGACGTAGACAAAAGAAGAATAGTTTTTGTATGGTACAATTAGAGATAGTTATGTGAATAGAACACACAAGATGTTTTTAAAAGTGTAAGAATGTTTAATGCTTAGAAAAACAATTCAATTTTAAAAGAACAATTTCCTAATTTTGTAGCTGTGTTTATAGAAATTACACGAGTCTATCTTACTCAAGCCTGAAAGTAACTTACTACAGTAGTATAAGATGTCAAATAGTTACAAAATATTTCAACTTAAAATACAATGCTGTTACTCAAAGCACAAATTATTGATTCCTTATCTTCGCATTCTATATTCAACTTAAATTATTAAACGTGTTAGAAATGCCCAGAAATCGTATTTCTTGTAGAAGGTACACACAATAAATAACAAGATATCAACATTCGCGTAGGACTTCTCTTTGGAGCCTCGGATGTGATATGATGATCTAAAGCTAAGTGAAAAGCTATGAAAAACTGGTGAACCAGAACAAAGAAAAAGTACCTTACGGAGCAACTAATATTTAAGTTCGGACTTGTACGATACTTGTCTTTATAACCTGATATTAAATAAAACCATTATTGCACTTAAAAATATATGTTATGATGTTTTAATTGATATTGTTCAAGGAAACAATCTAAGACATTGTGTTAGACGATATTAATGTTTCGATATAAAGGATACGAATGCATTCATCAGCGTAAATGCTCGAGTTATACCAAAAATTATTCTCTGTCCCGTAATATCCCGCCTTAATTGTACGGTCATATTGGTGACACTTGCCTATCGGCAATGGTATTAACTCGTGTATTGTTGTCATTGTTTTTTTATTTTATTTTTTAATTTTTACTTTCTGTTGTGTACATAACGTATAGAGGAAGATTTCCTGAGTCCGGAGAAAGCATTTTAGACTAAGGTCTGTGAGTGTGTGTGTGTGTGTGTGTGTGTGTGTGTGTGTGTGTGTGTGTGTGTGGATAGCACAGCTCAAAAACGAAAAGTCCGGTTTTTGGTATCTAAGTCTGGTATCTTCCAAGGATGCGACACGAAGATTTTCAGGAAATTCCTCCCACTAAAGAAAAATATCAAGTTTGGAATTTAACGGTATTTTCGTTTTTGAGCGGACCTTTTTCTAAAAATACTCTTTTTTATTCATGGGACCTCAAAGTATATAAAATCTAGATTTGCGGGCTAGAGAAAGTAATAATCACTAAGAAACGAAAACATGAATAATTTCAAAAATGAGGAAATATTGTATTCCTGAAATGATAAAAATAGCAAATTAAGCTGATGTCAATTTTTATAAAAATCTTATTGGTTCCATTTACATGCCTCTCTAAATCTCTGTAACACATTATTATTGAAGGCTTATTCTTTTATCTACTTCATGCTAATCGGTTAGCACAAATGACCTTATTACTTACTTCCTTGTAAGTAGAAGGAAATTGGGTGAGTACACTAGGCTAAGGACGGTCATATCTATTAAAATCTGATGTGTTCCATTCACATGACTTTCTCTACATCTCTGCAACAAATTATTAAAAAGCTAATGTTTCTATTTACTTCATGCTATTCGAGAAAAAAATAGCAGAAATAGTCTTATTACTTGCTTCCTTGTAAGTGGAAGCGAAATAGGTTAAAGTGATAGTCAAAAGCTAGTTGCTATGTGACTGAAGTTCCTTTGTTTGTATGTACAGGAGTTGAAAAATTCCTGTCTGAGAAAACTGCAAATTTTTAAAAGTGAAACCAAAAACAAGGAATAGCTCAAAAACGACCATCTCCACGAGAAAAAAAATGTATATAACATAAATTGTATGAATTAATGTGTTCTACATCTTTGGTGTGGTAAGTTTTTGCCCATCTCTTACGGTTTAGCAGTTATGCCAAATTTCGTAAAATTCATCCAGAGGCTATTCCCAGAGAATTCAAGATATACATTTTATTTGTCAGGTAAATATATTTAGTATACGATGTTTTAAACAAAATCGTTAGTGCTATTTTTTGAGCAAATCAAAATGTTGGAAAAAATTTCCATGTAAAGGGTAGTTTGAGGTGGGGAGATTTTTCTCATAATCCTCGTGTCGCATCCCTGGAAGATGCTAAACTTAATTACTTTGGTATTTTACCGACTTTCGTTTTTGAGTTATCGTGTTCACAGACACACTGACAGACACACACACGGGCACGGACCTTTTTCTGAAAATGCTATTTTTTTTTTTTTTTTTTTTTTTTTTTTTTTTTTTTTTTTTTGATACAGGGGGACCCTCAAACATATATTTCTGGTCAGCGGCGGATGCTGTGTAGGAGCACAAGATCACATGAACCTCCAAAATTTCTTAGTGGATATCCTTTTTCTCTTTCAGGAAACATTTAATAAAATGCGCTATCCGGTGCCACTCGTTTAAATATACCGCGCTCTACTCTTCAGATTGAACACAGCCAAGTACCTGGGTATGTGACAACAACGCTTGTAGCACAGGCCGCGTGTACTAGCGTATAACTAACGTTTAGCAGCTCTGGGCTTGCGCGGGCAACAAAGCAGCTTGGAATTTTACAGCCAGAAATGAGCACAGTGCGACCGTGCACATTAACACCTTCAGGGTTCTGTTTATCAGCGGGAAGTGCTGCTATCTCGGAGATTTAGTTGAAACTATCCGGAAATGCAACTGCAGTCTTTGTGAGGCGCTATTTTTCTTAGTAATTTGCATTTTATGCGAGAGTTAAGCTTAAGAGAGAGTTACGCAGTTCAAACCAGAAAACAACCTCAACGAAGGAACTTTTCCGCAACTAACCGAGTTATCATTACGACCATGACAACGTCAGAACCAGAAACATACTTTTCCACAATAAAAAGAATTGAAACCTTTTCTATGAATGCGATGGGTGAAGATTGACTTTCAGCACTGGCAATTAAGAAGAAACGGGTCAATAGCATAAAAGACTTTAATCACCGAGTGATAGAAAAGTTTGCACATTTGAAAAACCGGGGCGTGGAATTTCTCTACAAATAAATTTGGTTTTAATTGCGTAATTCAAACAATGTAAATATTATTCACTGTAAATACAATTCTTCACATGATTTTACCCCTTCATCACCTCATATCGCTGTTAACTCTCGGAGACTAAGAAATTCAACATCTTTACAATACTGGGTGGGTGACGATTTGCGTAACAAATTTATAATTCTTGTTATTAGGCACTATCATTGTTTCTAATATTACTATATTTGATGTCGGCGACGGCGGTAGCAGTAGCGGCAGCGGCTGCGGCAGTGGTAAATTGCTGATTTTGTGAACACCTAAATTTTTAATCCACGAGCCGCCACTGTTTCTGGTGAAATCTTGGTATCCAATTTTTGGGTGGAGCGCAATACCTTCTCTATACACTATGTACATAGTACGTGTAGAGAAAGTAAAAATCAGTTACTAATGATTGAAATCCGTTCCTTTGCATGACCAGGAGTTGAAAAATACCCTTATGAGAAACTTTTAATTATTTTAAAACAAACTAATAACAAAGAATATTTCAAAAATGGTCAACTGCACGAAAAAAATGTATTTGATGTAAATTGTGTGTTTAACAGCTCTTAATTTTTTGTGTAGTATGTTTTTGTCCATCTCTTACGGTTTGCTAGTTATGACAAATTCAGCAAAGTTCATCCAGCATAAAGATGTCTTCAAAGCCAATTCCCAGAAAATTATATTTATTTATTTATTTTTTATTATAATATCTTTAATATATGGTATTTTAATCAAAATCGTTAGTCATTTTTGGGAAAATCAAGATTTTCGAGGTTGTTTCTTTATAAAGAGTAGTATGGGTTGGGGGATTTTCCTCAAAATCTTCGTGCCGCATTCTTGGAATATACTAAATCTAAATCTCAAGTTTGGTAGCAACCAATTTTTCGTTTTTGAGCTATCGTGTTTATAGACACTTTCTCTAAAAATGTTTTTTTTTTATAAAGGGAACCCTAAAACTTGTATTTCCGTTCTCGGTATCAAACTTTTGGGGTGGAGTACAGTACCCTCTCTTCCTCGTACCATGTAATAAGTAGAGAAAGTAAATGCCATTGGCTGTCCTCACGTAAGAAGGGAGGTAATTTAGTTCCAGTACTCATATGCAACATTGGCATTCAGTCATCGTACATTCGCCTTACCTCGAATTCTGTGTTGGTTCTAATGTTCTCGTTCAGCCTGCTCTATTTCCCTTCCACCCTTGGCATTTGTAACCTAAACCATGTATACATGTGGCCCACCCGCCGAGATCTGACACGTGACCGCTGGGAGAGATCGAGATGGCTGCAATCTTCGTGGATGGCACTTGTATGTCGTAAGTGCTTTGTTAATACAAGTCGTTAAGGTCACAACGCTAGCTGGTGCTCAAGTGCCGAGAAACGTGTCACTTTAAAGTCCTTGGAGGGTTCCTGAATACTGATGCATTGTGCTTCATAGATCAGCTCTTCCTTTGGTAACTTGCCGAGTTACAACAAAGATCTCATCTTATGTCACTATAGTAAACCATTTTCGAGACAGTGACATGCACTTGTCTTCAATTACCCTTACATGCATTCCTGAGTTATTCCAAACGCAATATTTCTATGACACACAAGGGTCCGTCAGAACATACATTCACATTTTATGAACACAAATTCATTACTATGTGCGAGTACTTTCTGCTCTTGTTCAAGTCAAAAATACTGGCAGACACATGTCACATAGCGAAGGGGTGCTTTAACATCGAGGGGATTTCTGCAAATGCTCCTGAAATTTGTTGAAAGGCCTTCAGTATAGGTGGTGTCCTACAAAACGCGGCATGCTTCAAGAGAAAAAAAACTCCACTTCTTCAACCTGTCTAGTGTCTATGGAGATTCTCGTTCGAAAACCAGCACGGCTCGGTGGTAGAGTATTTTTGATAGAACTCTTGTCTCCAAAAAGTGACACCACATCACAGTACTGGAAACATTCGAAATTCACATTACTTTCTCTACCTGTTCTGCAAAAAAGCTGTTCTTACAAAGCATTATTCTATCATTTACTTCATGCTAATCGAGATAAACCTTAGCAGAAATGGTCTTATTTCTTAGTTGCTTATAAGTATAAGTAATTATGTGATATAATTAAATTAGGTTTTCTTTGCATGCCCTGTAGTAAAATGAGGTATGAAACGGACGACGTGTTCTCGTTTGGGGAAAGTTTTAAGTATTTTAAAACTGAAACTAATAGCAGTGAATATCTTGGAATGCAAAAGTCATTCAGAATGAAGCGGACTTCAGAGAATAATCCCAAGAGATTCAGGATATACACTTCATTTGCAATGTAAATGTCTTTAAATTATGGCATTTTAATCAAAATCGTCAGAGCCATTTTTGAGAAAATGAACATTTAGAAAAAGGATACATGTAAAGGGTAGTTTGGAATGGGAGAATTTTTCTGAAAATCGTTGTGCCGCTTCCTTGGAAGATGCTGAACAGACTTTCCGTTTTTGAGTTATGCTCTGCACAGACAGACCACAAACACATACTTCTGAAATAAAAGATAAAATTAAAAAAAAAAAAAAAAAAAAGTATCCTAAATTTCCAAACACAACTTCGCAGTACCTCGAAGCTCTCACATGAGGGAAATATGAGCAGGGTGCCAATGCAGCGAATAACTAAAGTAAAACTTTCCGACCAAAATAAAAATAAAATCCCTTGTGTTACCCTAATATTTACCAAGCTATTGACGTTTAATCAAGGAGTGTAATAACATTTTCTAGGATTATTTTCAATAATATTTTTTAAATTATTTACAATTAGGATAGGTAGAGTCAGACAGAAAAATTCAATGCCATGGCCGGGATTTGAACCACGGATCTCCCGATCTCTAGCCGGTTGCTCTGCCACCGAGCTACCATGGCAACATGCGGCATAACATTGAATTTCTCAGCTGTCTTGCATGATTCCCGGTAAAGCACAAGGTGATCTCAAATTGTTTTGAGATAACAACCCCAATAGCGACTTACAATACTACTAGTACTTTAGACCCAGTATTCATAGTATGGCCAATTATTATGGTCAATTTGTATGGAATAACTGTTTTTTTACACAGGCAGTGTGAAGGTCAGGAGTTGGATAGGTAGAGTCACACTGAAAAATGCAATGCCATGGCCGGGATTTGAACCACAGATCTCCCGATCTCTGCCACTGAGCTACCATTGCAACACGGATCCTGGGTCTGAAGTACTTGCAGCATTGTAAGTCGTTGTTATCTCAAAATAATTTGAGACCACCTTGTAGTTTACCGGGAAAACATGCGAGTAAGTTGAGAAATTGAATGCTATGCCAGCATGTTGCCATGGTAGCTCAGTGCCAGAGCAACTGGCTAGAGATCGGGAGATCCGTGGTTCAAATCTCGGCCATGGGATTGAATTTTTCAGTCTTACTCTACGTATCAAACGGCCTGTGTAAAAAAACAGTCATTCCATACAAATATTTACAATTAAAGTATCTCTGTGGAAGTTGTACCATAATGAGCGGGCGGTTCGAAATATCGATTTGCAATTAAAACATGAAAATGGGGGGAAAAAAAAAAAATTACAATCCCATTTCGACTCAGCTTAATGCGAAACCATGAACTTTCATTGAGTAGAAAGATCCACAGCTTGCTATATTTTTCCCAAGGGTCTCTTGATCCTATCTGACTTAACAAGTTTGGCTTCGCTTCATATAATTTGAGTAATGCGGAAGATACTTTCATGAACAAAACGGGATGCCATTCCAAGTTGATGCATGCATAAAAAGCAGGTCCTTACGTACAGGAAATACCTTCCAGAATGTTCCTCTACTTTTTCTTTTGATTCGCTTCTAGTTTTACAAATAACGAGGGCGCTGTTAGTATGGAATCCATCTCAAGCCGTCACAGAGATAGGTCATGTTTCCCAAACGTTATGTTCTACCGGGTACGGCTAGCCAAGCTACTGATTGCCACAAAGGTAATGAGATTTTGTCTCACGCAGTAGTTTCAAGTTAGTATGCATTCCAGGCATCAGGTTTTCTCCTCTTTACGTATGGATCACCGCCATATATATGTCCTTCACGCCCGAATGCCTAGCCAAGACATTTATATGAAGAAGATGCCGTGATTTCCAAATGTCCTTGTAAGGAAATGATTTATATATGTGTGTTCCCTTTATGTAAGGAGGCAATAACAGCATAATAATAAGCTAATGACCATTATAACAGGTTCTTCATTACATGCATCTAACATTTAAACTTGTTCTTAGCTTATCAACCAAGTGAATTTTAAATGTATGACGTGTTCTATACACACGACTCTCTCTGCCTGTTTTGCAAACGAACTATACATGTAACGATTATTCTTTTATCTGCAACATACTAATCGAGAAAACCTATGAGAAATGGTCTGATTACTTGCCTCTTTATAAGTAGAAGGTAAATAAGGGAATAAACTAGGCTAAAGCGATAGTAAAGTCCTTTAAAAGCAGTTATGTTTTTTTTATTATTATTATTTTGATTGTATTCTGGATCCATGTAGTCAGTCTTAGATGTCGGCCAGACGTTTCATATTTCTGGATATAAATAAATCTGGTACCGAAAGATATGAACGATTTTTTCGACCTAAGTCGAGTTGCCTGAGCGTACGCTGGTTGAATATCGTAGTTTCGGACCTCTCACCATGTATGTATAATAAGCAGGAGAAGTATTATATACCTATATATATATATTATATTCGCAGTCGACTTATCCACCCCCTTATCCTCTCTAGGACTAAAAGGCGGTTGCCTAGGGGTCACAAGCCTATCTGGGAACCACTGGCATAAAACTACAGAAACGAGTGCTCGGCCTGTAATCAGGCTTTGAGCCTGAAGAAGTGAGGGTATGAAATACAAGCGAAATGGATGATAGGAAAGGTGTACACTTGGTGTACTGAGTGGCAGGGGAAACCAAGGACCCAGAGAAAACCCGCCCAGATGCCGTTTCGTCTATCACAAATCCCACATGCGGTCGCTTGGGATCGAACCCGGGCCGCCTAGGTGGAAGCCGAGCGTCCTAACCACTCGGTCATGGCGCCTGCTGTATTATATTCCATCAAAAATTGGATGTAAAGATCTTACAGGAAATATATGTTTCGGGGCCTCTGGAACCCCAAAAATTACTTTTAAGAACAGAGATATATGTGTGTCTCTGTGTGTGTGAGGGGGGGAGGGGGGAGTGTTTGTGTATCTGTGAATAACATAACTCAAATAAAATATTAAAAATACCAAACTTAGCATTTAAGTTCACTAACTTCCAAGGATGGAGCACGAATATTTTAAGAAAATTCCCCCACCTTCTTCGTGTAAAGGTATTAGAATATCTTATTTTTTAAAAAAATCCTTTAATGATTTTGATTAAAATATCATATGTTTACATATTTTCATTACAAATGAAGTGTACATATTACTCTTCCGGAAATATCTTTGAAATCCTCTTTTTGCATGACTTTTGCATAACTGTAAGAGATAGACAAAAGTTGCTTCACAAAAAATACAGAGTAAACGCACAATTTTAATTCAACAAATTTCTTTGAAGATAACTATTTCTAAGACATTCCTTATTATTGATTTAAATTTTAAAATATTTATTCTTTTCTCAAAAGCGCAGTCGGCATGCGTTTTTCTTTCTTTCTCTTTGTTTCTGTTTTGTTATACTCCGGCAAAGAGAAAGCAGTTTCAATGTAACCATTTAGTGACCAGGTTTTAAAATATATATTTTACTATCACTTTATCCTAGTGTATCCCCTTATTTATTTTGTATACACAAAAAATATTTATGTTAATATTTGTGTTGATTAGCATGGAGAATAAGAATAATTTGTTGCAGAATAGGAAGAGAAAGTCATATGAATGGAACACATCAGATTGTTTTTTTCTCCTGGTGAAGCAAAGAGAACGAAACTGCATTGTGACCAGCCCATAAAAGATTTGATTATAGCTTAAGCTAGTGTGTTTCCTATTCCCATTGTATCTACAGATAAATATGCAATAACACTAAAAATATATTTATCTCGAAGGAAATGGAAGAATATTTTTCGTCCGCCTGATAGTGTGGTGGTAGCGTGACTGCCTCATATTCAAAAGGTCACGAGTTCGAATCTCGCTTAGGCTGAGTTACCTGGATAAGGTTTTTATCGGGGTTTCCCTTATCCTGAGAAGACGAATTTCGAGTAACTTTAAGCTCCATGGACCCTAAGATCATTTGAGCATTTCACCAATTTCATTCATCGTCCGATATGAACAACCAGGTTAAAGGACGTTAAACTAAAAAAAAAGGTTAGAGAAAGTCATGTGAATGTAACACCGCTAAATTTCGAGTAACTTTAAGCTCCATGGACCCTAAGATCATTTGAGCATTTCACCAATTTCATTCATCGTCCGATATGAACAACCAGGTTAAAGGACGTTAAACTAAAAAAAAAGGTTAGAGAAAGTCATGTGAATGTAACACCGCTATCTATTCTGAGATATTAAACCCAAACTAGAGGAAAATACGAATACCACATTGACATAAATAAATACCGCACATGTTGCATCTTAGATATTCATTAAACTGTGTTCCGCTTATAAATATAATAAAAGAAACTTTTATAATATACATAAAAACTAAGCATACAAATGGGTTAAGGTTTAATACCATTTGAAAGAAGTAGTTGGAAAGTTTTATTCTATTGACGTTGTTAAGCTGTAATCTGCGCTTGCGCATGTGAGCACTACAGTGAAACTTTTTTGGTTTACCAGAACGTAAGTAGGAAACTCACTTCCGAAAATGGTCGATCGTATTTGAGTTGACGTCACTTTTTACTTTCTCTACACGTAAGAACTATGTACAGTGTATAGAGAAGGTATTTCACATCACCAAAGTTCGATACCGAGAGTTTACATATGTTTTTAGATCCCCTGAACGCAAATACAGCATTTTTTTAAAAAAAAAAAAAAAAAAGTCAGTGTGTGCGCCCGCGTGTGTGTGTGTGTTTGTGTGTGTGTGTGTTTGTGTGTGTGTGTGTGCGTGTCGCGCTATTCAAGTTTAATATCTCAGAATGATAGTACACGAAGATTTTCAAGAAAATTCTCCGCCCCAAACTACCCTTTATAAGGAAAAATGTTTCGAAAATTTTGATTTTTTCAAAAATGACTAACTCATATCATAACTTAAAGATATTTACATGACAAATAAAAGGTATATCCTCAACTTTCTAGCCTGTGAATACCTCTTTATTCTGGATGAATTTTGCATAGCTGGTAAACAGCAAGAGATTGCAACACAAAAAATCTGATGTGTACCATTCACATGACTTTCTCCATATCCCTGCAACAAATAATTCTTAAAAAGCTTATACTTCTATTTACTTTATGCTAATAAGAATAAAATAGCAGAAATAGTCTAATTACTCGCTTCCTTGTAAGTAGAAGCGAAATAAGGGACAACCGTAGGTTAAAGTGATAGTCAAAAGCTGGTTGCTATGTCAATGAAGTTCCTTTGTTTATATGTATAGGAGTTGACAAGTTCCTGCATGAAAAAAGTATACGTTTTCCATAGCAGAAACCAAAAATAAGGAATGTCACAAAAACGATGAACCCCATTAAGAAAATGTATATAACATAAATTGTGTGTTTTAATGTGCTCTACATTTTTTGTGTCGTAAGTTTTTGTCCGTCTCTTACGGTTTAGCAGTTATTCAAAATTTAGTAAAATTCATCCAGAATAAACTACTCTTCAGAGGCTATTCCCAGAAATTTCAAAATATACATTTTATTTGTGAGGTAAATATGTTTGATATACAAAATTATAATCAAAATCGTTAGAGCCATTTTTGATAAAATCAAAATTTTCGGAAAAAGTTCCATGTAAAGGGTAGTTGGGGGTGGGGGGATTTTTCTCAAAATCTTCGTGTCGCATCCCTGGAAGATACTAAACTTAAATACCAAGTTTGGTATTTTACCGACTTTTCGTTTTTGAAATATCGTGTTCACAGACACACTGACACACACACTGACACACACACACACACACCGACCTTTTTGTGAAAATGCTTTTTTTGGATATTGGGGACCCTAAAACATATATTTCCGGTGAAATCTCGGTATCGAATTTTTGGGTGGAGTGCAATACTTTCTCTATACACTATGTACATAGTGCGTATGGAGAAAGTAAAAATGTAGATATTTTTAAAACACATAATTTATGTCATATGCTTTTTCATACAGATGATCGTTTCTGAGATGCTCCTTGTTATTCGATTCAGCTTTGAAATGCTTATACTTTACTCATACCTACGGGAATTTGTCAACTCCTTGCCACACAAGAACCGAATTTCAATCACATAACAACCTGTTTTTAATTGATTTGACTATCGCTTTAGCCTATGGTACTCCCTTATTTCCCTTCTACTTTCAAGGAAGCAAGTAATAAGACCATTTCTGCTAATTTTATCTCGATTAGCATGAAGTAGATAGAGTTTTTTAGTATTACACATATTTGCCTTATAACACAGGGTTGAGAAAAAAAATCCCAGCTCCCAATATTTGTAGTAGTGGTTTTATTTCCAGATTCCTGTTAGTTCAGACGTTATAGCTATTTCATTTATTATTATTATTATTATTATTATTATTATTATTATTATTATTATTATTATTATTATACATGTAAGCGAAGAACCCGTATAATATGTACTTGCATGAATACTAACATTTGGGAGATGAAATTTTATTTTCTATTTGGATTGTATAATAAATGATTATGTGCTAAGTTTTATTTCATTTTTACTTTCTCTACACTATGTACATAGTGTATATAGAGAGTATTGTTATGCACCCAAAAATTCAATACCGAGATTTCACCGGAAATAAATTTTGGGTCCCCCTGAATACAAAAAAAAAAAAAAAAAAAAAAGAAAGAATTTTAGAAAAGGGCGCGCGCGCGTGTGTGTATGTGTGTGTGTGTATAGCATAGTTCAAAAACGAAAACACCATTAAATACCACACCGTTGGTTTTTTAGGTTTGGCATCTTCTAAGGATGCGACACGAAGATTTTCAAGAATATACCCCACCCCAAACTACCCTTTACATGGAACATTTTTTTATTAATCTCTACCGATTTTGATTAAAATCTCTTATATTTAAGATATTTACATGACAAATAGAAGGTATATCTTCAATTTCCTGGGAATAATCTGTGAGGATCTCTTTATTCTGGATGATTTTTATTACTTTCTCTACACGAACTATGTACATAGTGTATAGAGAAGGAATTGCATTCCACCAAAAAATTCGATACCGAGATTTCACCGGAAATATATGTATTAGGGTCACCTTTATCTAAAAAAAGTATTTTCAGAAAAAGGTCCATGTGTCCGTGAACACGATAACTCAAAAACGAAAAGTCGGTAAAATAACAAACTTGGTATTTAAGTTTAGAATCTTCCAGGGATGCGACACGAAGATTTTGAGAAAAATCCCCCCCACCCCAAACTACCCTTTACATGGAACTTTTTTAAAAACTTTTGATTTTCTAAAAAATGGCTCTAACGATTTTGATTAAAGTATCGTATATTAAAGATATTTACCCGACAAATAAAATGTATATTTTGAATTTTCTGGGAATAGCCTCTGAAGACTACTTTAATCTGAGTGAATTTCCCGGAATTTTGTATAACTGCTAAACCGTAAGAGATAGACAAAAAATTACCACACCAAAAAATGTGAAAACACACAATTTATGTTGTATACATTTTTTTCGTGGAGTTGATCGTTTTTGAGATATTCCTAGTTTTTGTTTTCAGGGTCGAAAATTTTAACTTTTCTCATACAGGAATTTGTCAACTGATGTGCATACAAACAAAGGAACTTCAGTCACATAGTAACCAGCTTTTGACTATGGCTTTAACCTATGCTACTCCCTTATTTCCTTTCTAGTTACAAGGAAGAAAGTAATAAGACTATTTCTGCTAATTTTTCTAGATTAGCATGAAGTAAGTAGAAGCAAAAGCTTTTTAAGAATACTTTGTTGCAGGGGTATAGAGAAAGTCATGTGAATTGTACACATCAGATTTTTCAATTTTGCAAAACTGGTAAACCGTAAGAGCTTATTTTCCTTCTACTTACATGGAACTAAATAATAAAACCGTGCTAATGTTTTAGTATGAAATAGAAGAATAAGCTTATTAACTATAATTTGTTACAGAGAGGTAGAGAAAGTCATATGAATGGAACCTATCAGATTTTAGTTTTAGTAGCTCTATTTTTTTTTAATATCTGCATCGTACAAACATTACAATTAATTCTTTCTTAGAAGATGCATTGACCTTTGCTTCAAAATAACTTCATTACGGATGTCCCTGGCTTGTAGTGACTTTCAAGTGAGAGCTCTTGGAGTTATATAAACTGTGTCAACATGTTGTGAAGAGATCTTCTGCAAATATTATCAATGCAGTGCTAACAGTTTCGTCATGGCTTAGTATTTTCACTACTTTGAATTTTTGCAGGAGAAACTTTTCATCGTCTTCCTCTTCCACATCATACCACCATATGTATGCTTCATTGAGCATCTTAATAGCCATTTAGTCCATCATAGTGAAGTTTCATACAACAATTTATGCTCGACCATGTGTCTAAGTTTAAAATGTTTTAAAATATATTCCTCTAAGTTGCGGTTGTTCCCAAATATGAGGATTCCGGATTCGAATCCCTCGAGAAGGTTTAGGAGACTATGGAATGGTGTGGAGATATGGGAGTCCCAGCACAGGTTGTGTTGATATGCAATCTTTCTCAGGTGTGATAAGAGGTAAGTAGTTTCCTTTGAGTTCACGATTGTTATTCTACTCGCTTGTTCATTTTCTTCAATATTTCCTGACGTCGATCAGACACACATTCCTCTTCCCAGTTATGTCTCACACGCTATCATCATCTCTAATCACTCTTGACCATCTTCTGGTGTATTAAATAAACACTGTTTCTATCGCGGCCATATGTAGGCCGTTCGTTTCCACCATGGACTCAAATATCACGTCTTAATTCAACGAGTCTTCCACATCAAGTGAATTCGCGTCGCTCGACCAACAAGAGAACCTGCTTTGTTATATCCACCCTCGAGCAGTAGAACTTTCCAGCCCCTTCGGTTCATTGTCCTGCCCTTAATGGTACTCTCTATCCGGGTCGTGTGCCAGCTCGTAGTAAACTTTGTATTTGCACTCTTAGACGTGTTTTACAACATTTCTTCCCTGCCATTTACAATAAACATTTGTCCCTTTTTTATAAGTTATATTATATGAGATATAATTGATATCTCCCTTCTAGAGACCTTTTAATTCCGAGACACGGCATGTACTATCTCAAAGTACACAAGATATACATTTTCTAATAATGAGGTTATTTGATTTTCTCGAAGCCATATTCTCCCCGCAAGTTTCTTGATTTTTGTGGCAATAAATTTTTAGTCACATCGTGAGCCTTTGCAGAAATTTCCGGCGCTGTAGGTTGCACTCGTCACTCGTATCAAACATTTTTACTTTTTATAAGCTCGCGCTATTTCTTTTACGGTTGAACATACGACAATAATCTATAGTTACGCTTTCAACAGTTGGTACCTGGTAGCGTTATGAGATGTGAGCAGACAGGAAACTATTGGTTGTTACATATGGATCTTCTAATTGGTGAAAACTTGCACTTTAATGAAGAGGTGTGCTTTAATGAGGTTCATAAATCCGCAACTACTAGAAGTATAATCACTACATTAAGGCACGGTCGAGCATAAATATATTTAAAGACAGAGAAGATGACATTTTATATAGATACAATAAAATAAGCTATATAGTTTTATTTTCTCTAACACGTACATAGTAGTTCACCAAGGTATGCATTCCACCTAAAAACTGATACTAATATTTCACTGAAAGTACACGTTTTAGAAAAAGGTCTACTTGTGTGTGTATGTGTGTGTGTGAGAGAGAGAGAGAGAGAGAGAGAGAGAGAGAGAGAGAGAGAATCTGAGTGTGTGTCCATGGACAGCATAATTCAAAAACGAAAAGTCTGTTAAATACAACGTTAATATTTAAGTTTAGCATATTCCAAGGATCCGACGCGTAATTTTTAAGAAATCCCTTACTTCGAACTACTCTGTGCGTTAGAACATTTACGAAAATGTTTATTTTCTCTAAAATGACACTAGGGGTTTTGATTAAAATACCATTTGTTAAGAGATTTTAATGATCTTGAAATTTATAGGAACAGCCTCTGAAGTCATCTTCATTCTAGATGACTTTCCACAACTTCTAAACCGCAAAAGAAAGACAAAGAGTTTACTATCCAAAATATATAGCTCTTGTTATAGCACATAACTCATATCACAGGCAATTTTCTGCGGAGTTAATCATTTCCGAGATATTCCTTTTTTTGGTTTCAATTTCCTAAAATTATACTTTTCTCAAATGGGAAGTCGTTATTCGTTTTTTTCCTGAGCAAGAAAAAAGAACGGAATGTCAATGCCATCACAATCAACGACCAGCTGTTAAGAGATATGATTCTTGCTTAACCCTTGTGTATTTCCATATTCGCTTGAATCTACAAATAAGTAAGCAATAAAAATCTGATGTAATCCATTCACATGACTTTCTGTATATCTCTGCAACAAATTTTTGCTAAAAAGTTTATGCTTCTATTTACTTCATGTTAAGTTAGAAAAAGTTAGCAGAAATAGTTTTATTACTTGCTTCCCTGTAAGTAGAAGCGAAATAAGAGGGTAATATAGGTTAAAGTGATAGCAAAAGATGATTGCTATGTGACTGAAGTTCCTTTGTTTTTATAGACAAGTTTTTAAGGCTGAGAGAAAAAAAAACAAGAAATATCTAAAAAAACGATCAACCCCACGAAAAATATGTATATAACATAAATTGTGTGTTTTAATGTGCTCTACATTTTTTGTGTGGTAAGTGTTTATCTGTCTCTTACGGTTTAGCAGTTTCACAAAATTCCGTAAAATTCATCTAAAATAAAGTAGTCTTCAGAGGCTATTCCCAGAAAATTCAAGATATACATAATATTTGTCAAGTATATTTCTTTAATGTACGATATTTTTATCAAAATCGTTAGAGCCATTTTTTAGAAAATCAAAATGTTCAAAAATTTTTCCACATGAAGGGTAGTTGGGGGTGGGGGGATTTTCTTGAAAATATTCGTGTCGCATCCTTGAAAGATACTGAACTTAAATACCACGTTGGGTACTTAACGATCTTTTCGTTTTTGAGCTATGCTACCCATAGACACACACGGACATTTTTCTAAAAATGCTTTTTTTTGGATTCAGGTGGTCTCAAAACATGTATTTCCGGTGAAATCTCGGAATCAAATTCTTGGGTACAATGCAATAACTTCTCTATACACTATGTACATAATACGTATAGAGAAAGTAAAAATGTCTGCACCAGATTACCGCGAAGTAGATAGAATAACAACGGATAGAGAAAGTTATGTGGATATAACACAAAAGATTTTTTAATGGAAATTTACATGAAATGTGTGACCATTTACGGAATTATTTCGGCATTTTCGTCAAATATATTTCCATTATGTTTCTGAGATCCGCACCAATGAAAGGAGCCCAAGTAAACTTATTCTGGAACAGGGAGGACGGGAGTGGGGAGACATAGTTTGAGCTGGACTCCAAGCTTATGTTATAATACAAGTTATAGTAAAACTCAAGCTTATTTTATAACTTGTAGTTTCTACGTAAGTTTGTGATTAATCCTCAGTTACATAAGATCGAGTTATTGCGAGAAAAGTCAACGACATTCTCAGAAATGAGACTGTCTGTAGTTCTTGGAGTAATGCCATTTTAATCGAAATGTCCTCATTTTCAACAGACATGTTCTACCAGATTTCAGCGAAATTAATGACGCGTATATCCTGAGACTCATGAAATTAATTTTAGCCGTCTTCAGCTGATGACCGGATGCTAGTGAAACTTGAAGTTCCTGTGTGATAATGATTGGTGCTGCGTTGAAGTGAATGTTAATATTTGGAAGGAAATACACAATTATAGAGCTCTCGCTTTGAGTTTAGAATCCCTGAATCTAAAGACACGTGCAGAAATTTTGGAAATTCTCGAGTTTTACCCAAACCAAGGTGGCCAAAGAATATATAAACATGGGGATGGAAAGAGCCGAGGATCCATGGTTTCAGTTCTAGAAGTGGGACTGAATTTTTAATTTCTAGGCAGAGGAAATATTTTATATGACCGAAGAATCGAAAAATTAGATATCTAGATTTCACAAGAAAAATATACTTTAGGCCGCATTTAAATATTAATTTTTAGTAAAAAAACATCCTCGTGTGCTTGTGTGTGTTGTGAGCATCATAACTTAAAAACGAAGTCTCGGATAAATGCCAAAATTGGTATTAGTGTCAGTATTTCTCTAGGATGTGGCAGAAAAAATTAGTTTTTTTTATTTCCTCAATGAAGAATTACTTATAATTAAAATAAAAGTGTGTAAGCTATTTGGTTGACAAATAAAACGCAAATCTAAATGTTCTAGTTATAGTCAGTGAATTACCAAATACTGGATTTCTATCATACAAAAACAGAGGAATTTCAAAGCCATCACATAGCAACCCACTTTTGAAAGGTTTAACTATCATATAAGCTAATGTATTATTCTCCTTAATGTACCCACAAGGATGTAATAAAGCAATATCTGCAAATTTTTATTTTATTAGCATGAAGCACCTAGAAAAATAAGTTTTTTTTAGAATAGTTTGTAGAAGAGTGAAAAGAAAAAGTCACATAAGATTTTTCAAGCAAGATTCGACATCTCAAATTTTAAGTGTTATTTCGCACGCGTTCTAAGCGTAATTTTAGAATCTGTGTTTTTTTGATTTTGTTTTAAATAGTGTTTAACACCGCTTTTATTACATATGACACCGCAGGCGGTGACACTGATGATATATGGAATGAAGATGGAGCACCGGTGGAATGTGATGGTGGGGGGAAACCGAAAAACCATGAGAAAACCCACCCCTGCGCCGCTTTGTCTACCACAAATTCCATAGCAATCGCCTGGGTCCGAACACGGTCCACCTCAGTGAGAGGTGAGTGGTTTAACCACTCGATCTCGCCCAGGAATCCGGTGTAAATTTATTCAAATGAACATTGCAAAGCTGGAGGACTATATTTTAGAACTAAATAACTGGATACACGGTTACTTTTGGAACGGTTCCAAAATAGCGGTTACGTACCTCTGGACCAGCTCTTTCCAAGTTTTTCATGTCGACACCCTATTATGTGTAAACATTTTCCAACTTCCTCACAATTAAATGGTTTCCCCTGGCCGTTGGACGAATACTGGTTATGTTTCTCACATCCTCTGAATTTTCTGCCCCTCTACATCGTTTCTATTGTCATTTTAATCATTCTTCATTCTTATGATTTCTTTGAGATTTAAAAGTGACGGTTATGGTGCTCGGTGCGGCGTGACAGGGAAAAAGGATGCTCAAATTAACATTTCCGTCCCCCACTTCGGCTGTTACCGGGATGAGGACCACAAGGTCCTGGAGGGCATTGGACCCTATGTGGGGCAGGGGAGCGGTCTGCCTCTCCGACTGCCGGGGAACTACATTCTGGAAACTGTAGGGACCCTGTCTTTACAGTGCCGTAGCTGCTGGTTCCGGCCTCCCGGTGTATTGCCTCACCTCATTCCTCCCTCCCTGGCACGCCTCATCGTGGGCACAGGTACAATAATCTCAGGTTAGGTCCCAATTACCCTCAAATATATCCTATATACAACTGTCGTTAAATAAGTCCTTTGAAAAAGATAAAGAAACAAATTATTTTTGGCAAGTTGTTTTTATTTTTCAATATTATCTCTTTTTAGGTCGTTTTCCCACGTTTCTCTAACTGTTTTAAGACTTTCAAAAAGTATGATTTCGGAAAGTCCTCAAAATAGGCATCTGTTTCGGAGGTGACCTGTTCGCCAGACGCGAATCGTTTTCCTCCGAGCCACTTTTTTTAAATTTGGAAATTAAAAAGTAAAATAAAATAAAAAAAAATCTGGGATAACGGTGGATGTAGGAGTAATTGGAACCTTAACTCTACAATTTTCGCCATTGAAATTGCGCAAGCATGCACCCTTTCATTGTTTTGATGAAAGAGAATCTTTTTCTCTGCCAAATGCTTTCTCTCTCTTGATTTCTCCGTTGAACCGGTGCAATAACGAGTCATAATACTCTTCATTTATCATTCTTCCTTTCTGCAAACAATCAATGTAATGTTTCCGCGTGCATCCTAAAAACCCAAGGCTATCAGCTTTTCGGAGTGGAGTGGAGTGGAGTGTAGTAGTGTTTTCATATTTCCTCCACAGTTATGCGTCGACGCAAAAATTCGTCAGGGTTGCGATGGAAAAGTACCAAACCACCTTCCGAATTGATCACACGATTGCGTTTATTCTCCATTGAGAGCAAACGTGGTACCCATCTTGCGGAGACCTTTGTCATACCTAATTTTCGGTGCAAATTTAGGAACACTGTACCTTGTGATAATATTATGCCTATGGCCTCTACTATTTCGCGAACTTTGATTTGTAGATCACTCAAAACCATATCCTGGATTTTGTCAATCATTTCGGAAGAAGTCACTTTTACTGGACTCCGGAACGATTTTCATCATTTGTGGATGTACGGCCACGTTTAAATTCATTTATCCAATGTAAATGATTGCAAACGCAGGAGCAGATGTGCCAAGAACTTCAACCCCGATTTTATCTCTTTCGGTGTTAAGCCTTTTAAATAGAAGTGTTTAATCACATCACAAAACTCGTTTCTTTCCATCTTTTTAAATAAGCACAAGATTGTTGATTCAATCGCTTATGGCAATTAAACAACGTGATTGATGTAGTTGAAACTTTAACCGCCATCTGGTAAGAGACGACGGTTGCTGAATATAACTTTTATAAATGCTACGAATGTAATTTCTTGGATTTTCTAACCAGTTTATGATCCGCCTCGTAAATATTTCTTTCTACATTAAAGCTGATATCATATCCGAAATATTTAAAATTCGACAGCTGTTCTAGAGTTCGACCCTCTAAAACAATTTTAGAACGCACTGGATTTTTTTCTTTTAAAAACTATAATCTTTATTTATTTATTACTTATTTTTTATAGCTTAACGTCCTTTAGCATCGTTGGTCATATTGGACGTTGAAATGGCATTGGTGAAATACTGTTCAAATGATCTCGAGGTCCATGAAGCTTTAAGTTACTCTAAAGTCACTTCTCAGGATAAGGGAAAACACTGAAAAATACCTTATCCGGGTAACTCACCCTAAGCGAGGTTCGAACTCGCAACCTGTTGAATGTGAGACAGACACGCTACCACCACACTACCTAGGGGGATGCTTCCATAATATTTGTTTTTGTTATTGATATCATAAAATCATATAGTTCACACAATTTTTTAACTCAATCAAGGCTTTCTGTAAATCATCTTCATTTTCCGAAGTATTATCGGATCGTTTATAAACAAAAGATTATTTATACATGTTTTACTACCGCCTCTTATTCCTATGCTTCACTAAAACTGACCATTTATTTAAAATTCACTCTATATACTCATGTACCATATATAAGCTATACCATTGCCTTAATTTAATTATTTATATAATTATCTAATTAACATACTTCTTGACAATCCACAAATAATTACGGTATTATAAGTACTATGTGCAATGTTGTGCTTTTGTTTCGGGTATGATGGGATGTGCTTGTTTTTTTTTAAAGTTATAAGCTTGCCTCGCTAATATGCAACCTTTTCCTCTTTCATCTCATTGGCTACACACAAATTTGAGGGGAAATATACAATCACTATGCTGTGTAAGGGCAGTAGATAAAAACAATAAAAACACTGGACAGATGTATGTAAGTGACTCGCCATTCGAGAGACAGATTCAAACAAAGGATCCTCCTGCATGCAGTTTTACTTTCTCTACACGTACTATGTGCATTTAAAGAAGATATTATATTCCACCCAAAAATTCGATACACAGATTTCACCGTAAATACATGTTTTGGGACCCCCTGAATACAAAAAAAAGCATCTATAAAAATGTCCATGTACGTGTCTGTGGACAGCATAGCTCAAAAACGAAAAGTCCCTTAGATACCAAACTTAGTATTTAAGTTCAGTATCTTCCAAGGATGTGACACGAAGATTTTCAAGAAAATCCAGCCCCCACCGCCAGCTACCTTTTACATGAAACATTTTTCGAAAATGTTGATTTTCTTAAAAATGGCTCTAACGATTTTGATTAAAATATCGTATATTAAAGATATTTACATGAAAAATAAAATGAATATCTTGGAATTTTCAGGAAATGGCCTGTGAAGACATCTTCATTCTGTAAAAGTTT
Source organism: Hymenopus coronatus (assembly GCA_030762935.1). NCBI lineage: Eukaryota > Metazoa > Arthropoda > Insecta > Mantodea > Hymenopodidae > Hymenopus > Hymenopus coronatus. The sequence continues at coordinate 60,587,808 of CM060892.1, read as the reverse complement.
GCGCAATTTTGCAATACTGGTAAACCGTAAGAGACAGACAAAAACTTACTATACAAAAAATGTAGAGCTCGTTAAAACACACAATTTATGTTACGTTATGCGTTTTTTCTGGAGTTGGCCGTTTTTAAGATATTCACTGTTATTGATCTTAATTTTAAAATACTTAAACTGTTCACATGCAGAAAAATGTCAACACCTGACCATACAAAGCATCGGATTTCTACAGGGTGTTTCAAAAATACGTTCTGTTTGGCCTTAGTTCTCTCCTACTTATAAGGAACTAAGTAATAAACCCGTTTCTGCTAATGCTGATCTCGATTAGCATGAAGTAGATAGAAGAATAAGCTTATTAACAATAATTTTCTGTAGAGAAAATCATGTGAATGGAGCACATCAGATTTTTTATGAAAATTTACATTGTTTTGGATGCAGTAACTCTTGTTTTGTGTGTGTGTATGTGTGTGTGTGTGTGTGTGTAGTTCAATGCAAATTTGATAATGCTCTTCAAATATATTAATGTAAACATTTATATTAGGTATGAAATACTTTGTAACAGCCTAGTCCACCACGGCAGCCAAAGAGAGAGGATTACCCACGTGCCCTATACCAGACAGAGCTATGTGGGACAGACCTTAGTTAATGATGCCATTTGTTTACCTTGGGTTTTGTTTCAAGAATGGAGCGATATAGCTCAGAAAGTCATAAGTAATGTCTTCACTTAGATTTCATTTATTATCTTTCCAACCTTAAGTTGAAGCCAAAACAAAACTCAGGGGGTCAATTCATCGTTAAAATGTGCCTTCTGGCATTCGCGCCAGAAATAATCTCATACTTTCAGTACCACGAGACGAGTATCCGCAGCATCTAATGCAAAAACATCAGAACCGTTATTCCGTTAAGTTAAATTCTGACTAGCGCACACAAACATACATATATACATATTTTTTCATTTATAAATCTAAGGTCATATCGGGGACCTGGCATTAGACACAACTCGTTTGTAAGATCTTTATTTTGGTATAAAATCGTTTTATTTCCCTCAAAGACAGACACATTCACGCTCACACACATACTTTCAGACTCTGTGGGGGATAGGGAATAATTCTGGTTAAAGACAAATTCCCCGCCCCAGCCGGGAATTGAACCCGGGACTTCCGGGCGAGATGTCAACTCGCTGACCACTCTACCACGAAGGCAGTCTATTTGCATACTTTGTTAGGGATTAAAAGTGATAATAGATATACCTACATCAAAATAAACAAGTGCACCTCTATAAAATTTTGAAACAAACGGGCGAAAATCATTTCCTCCCTATCAATTATGGCACTTTTTCAGCTGCTTTTGACAAATTTGAATCCGATTTCCTACAAAATTAGATAAAATGTGGTTCTTTTGAAATTAAATACATAAATCATTAACTTGTAGCAATATCAAGTCTTGGTGGCTCGTTTTTTTTATAAGAAATTGTGTACAATGCGAATTTCGTTCTTCACAAATTCTTGCATCGCACATTTAACATGCTCTCTTTTTTTCCCGGTGTGACCAGTTTTTCCGTTTCAACTTTTTCTTTCTCTATACGTGCTATGTATATAGTGTATAGAGAAGGTATTGCACTCCACCAAAAATTCGATACCGAGATTTCACCGGAAATATATGTTTTAGGGTCCCCTGTATCCAAAAAAAAGTATTTTCAGTAAAAGATCCGTGTGTGTGTGTGTGTGTGTGTGTGTGTGTGTGTGTGTGTGTGTCTGTGAACACGATAACTCAAAAAGGAAAAGTCAGTAAAATACCAAACTTGGTATTTAAGTTTAGTATCTTCCAGGGATGCGACACGAAGATTTTGAGAAAAATCCCCCCACCCCAAACTACCCTTTACATGGAACTTTTTTCGAAAATTTTGATTTTATGAAAAATGGATCTAACGATTTTGATTAAAATATCGTATATTAAAGATATTTACATGACAAATAAAATGTATATTTTGAATTTTCTAGGAACAGTCTCTGAAGACTACTTTAATCTTGGTCAATTTTACGGAATTTTGCGTAACTGCTAAACCGTAAGAGACTGACAAAAACTTACCACACAACAAACGTAGAGCACCTTAAAACACACAATTTATGTAATATACATTTTTTCCGTGGAGTTGATTGTTTTTGAGATATTCCTTGTTTTTTTTTCAGCTATAGAGACTAATACTTTTATCATGCAGGACTTTGTGAACTCGTGTACATACAAACAAAGGAACTTCAGTCGCAGAGTAACCAGCTTTTGACTGTCACTTTAACCTATGCTACCCCCTTATTTCGCTTCTACTAACAAGGAAGCAAGTAATAAGACTATTTCTGCTAATAGTTGCTCCATTAGATGAAGTAAATAGAATAATTTTATGCAGTGATATGGAGAAAGTCATATGAATGGAACACATCAGATTTTTATTTATGTGCACTGTTTATATTTGTATACTTGAAACACAGGTGGACTCAGAAATTAATTTCACCACTTCTTTAACAGGAAGTGTCGAACATTTCTCTGAAAACTAAGCATTCAGTGCTATTGTTTTTACTTTCTCAATCAGTGTGTGCTCTGTACTCGTATATAGTAGATAGAGAAGCTACTGTATTCCATTCAAGAATTAGATACCGAGATTTCATCGGAATTATATGCTTTAGCCTACCTGAATAAATAAACAAAAAATTAGAAAAAGGTCTGTGTATGCGCGCACGTGCGTCTGTGGGTGAAATACCAAAGAGGTATTCAAGTTCAATATCTCCAAGTATGCAACATGAAGATTTTCAGGAAAACCCCCACTCCCAATTACCTCACCCCAAAATTTTTATTACAATTCCACATATTTAAGATGTTTATATGATAAACAAATGTATACATTGAATAGGTTCTGAAGATCTCTTTATTCTGGATTAATTTTATATAACTGGTAAACCGTAAGATATAGACGAAACATTTTTGCACAAAAGCGATCTTAAAACACACAATTTATGTCATATATTTGTACAGTAAACGGTTTCCGAGATAATATTTGATATTGCTTTGCATATAATTTTAAACTACTTAACATTTTTCTCAAACTTCATCTTATCTTTCATCTCTCTTTTGTTTTACTCCTGACAACTAATGTCAATTGTGTCACATAGTGGCCAGCTTTAAAAAATTTGACTATCGCTTTATCTCACAAGTTTATTTCCCTATTTCCCTTCTACTTACAAGGAAAAAAAAATGGAACCAATTCTGTTAATATTTATCTCGATTCACATCATGTAGATTTTGTAAGAAAGTTGTGTGGAAAGTCATGTGAATGGAACATCACATTTTTTCACTACTAGTCAATGGTTTACCAGCTTTTTGCTTTACATAAGTGGACAGAGAAGCAGCGCAAATTCATGGCGATCGCCCTCCATTATTCTAAACAGCAAGTTACTGTTGTAAACAATATTCCGGAGATCAGGTAACTTATATGAATTGCATGTTGGGACTTGTAGCTTAGTTTAATGGCATAAATCAGCGTCTATTAAACTCTTAGGTATAAAATGTATAGAATATAGAATAAATTCATTCTGAATTAAGATTATAAGCATGGGATACATTCCTGCGTACATTACTACTTTGTTGTACCACGGCCACGTGGATCCGTTTTGGCGCGGATCAAGCTAAGAGCGAAGAGATACTGATGCAACTTGAAATCAACGCAATAACTTCATCTTTTCTCTGCTGTGTTTGATGATGCGCATCTCCAAACTTTGAGAAAGAACCTCTTTTGAAGTGTCAGGTGTGAGGAGCGGATATGACGGCATGATGAATGACCACCATATTGGGTAGTGCCTCCACTAGTGTGGCTGCTGAGTCAACTTTCGTGCCACGAATGGCAGATACAAACTGGCGTCCAGAATGGAAGCTGTTTCTAGCCACTTTATAATCAAGGGTCAATTATCTTGCTGCTGCATAGTAAGTGGCTCGCTGGCTGGACGACTTTTTGCACTTGGGACTCAGTAATACGTTACAGACGCTGTATTAGGAAGCTAATGGATGCTATTCAATTTTTGAACAGCCCAAACATTATTTAGTTGTACGGAGCTGTTCAAGCTGCTATTAGTTTACCCTTGATTACACAAAACTAATACTGACAAGAGTGATCGTAGTTATTAAGACACGAGCATGTGAACGCAAGGTTCGCAGTTTAAATCCCGCCGGGATCATCCTCTCCGACTTCTGTTTTACTTTCTCTACTGCGTATATAAGCAGGGGAAAACTGAAATAAAATTGAGTTTTATTTATGGATGCTCTTTAACTGCTGCAGTTCTTTGCTTGCTATTCTATACTTAATTTTGCTCAGAAGCCTGTTTATCAGGCTTGAGGTTCAATTACGTGCAGTAAATCTACGACACGGAACCAACGGCTTTACTTCTCTTCCGAAGAAAGCCATGCTAAGGATTTTTACGCCAAAAAAATCAGTCACCTTCCGCCGGGTTTGAACTAAAGGCTAGAGGCTAGTTATGCTGGTAGGAGAGATATTGTATTTCACCCAAAAGTTTACTGTCGAGATCAGAAATATTCGTCCCTTGAGCTAAAAAAAGGGGGGTGGGAAGTTTACTTCGAGATCGGAAACGTTCGACACTTCAGACCCTTGAACTAAAAAAATAAGAAAAAAAAGAAGAGGAAAAACAATAAGAGTTTTTATTTTTTTAGGAAAACGTCCACGTGTATGAACATCGTAACTCAAAAACGAAAAGTCAGTTAAATACCAAACTTAATATTTAGGTAACTTGGTATGTGTTAGGTTGAGGAGGATTTTCTTGAAAATCTTCGTGTCATATCCTTGGAAGATACTAAACTTAAATACCGATCACTCATATACGTACCTTTTTCTAATTGTTTATATTCATGGGTCTTCAAAGCATGATTTCCGGTGAAATCTCAATATCAATTTTTTGGGGTAGAATACAATACCTTCCCTGCCTACTGTGTACGTAGATATCTACATATCACTCCGTAGAGAAAGTAAAAAGTTGAATAATGTAGCACAATAGTTAAAGCAGTGGGGCGTAAAAACAAATATGGTACACATCAGTCTACTTTCTTGACTTTCTCAATAAGTCATTTGTTTTCATAGATGATTGATTCACAAATGCGTAATATCTATTTCTTTTGTTTTAATCGTCAGAAAATGTGACCCTTTCCTCTAGACCAGACTTTCTTCCGTAAAGTTTTCACATCTATTTAATAAATCCAGTTCCACGCAGCCATTAACATGTAAGCTTAAAACAAAACTCAAGAAACAAAGATGTTATACTTGATTTGAAAAAATGAAAATGTCAGATATTACCCCTTAATTTTTACGTGCTATGTACATAATGTATAAAGAAGGTACTGTAGTGCACCCAAAAATTCGATACCGAGAAATCATCGGAAATACATGTTTTGGGCCCCCTGATTATAAAAAACATTTTTAGAAAAATGTCCATGTGTGTGTGTGTTATGTGTGCGCAGCATAGCTCAAAAACGAAAAGACCGTTAAATACCAAACTTGGTACATAAGTTTTTTATCTTCCAAGGATGCGACACGAAGGTTTCCAAGAAATTCCCCACTCCAAATTACCCTTTACATGGAATTTTTTTTCAAAAGTTTTCTTTTGTCAAAAATGCCTCTAACGATTTTGATTTAAATATCGTATATTAAAGATATTTACTTGAAAAATAAAATATACATCCTGAATTTTCTGGGAATAGTCTCTGGACTACTTTGTTCTGGATGAATTTTAAGGAATTTTGCATAACTGCTAAACTGTAAGAGATGGACAAAAACTTACCATAAAAAATGTAGGGCACGTAAAACACACACTTTATGTTCTATGCATTTTTTGTGGTGTTGATCGTTTTTGAAATATTCCTTGTTTCTGGTTTCCGATTTAAAAAACTCATACTTTTTTCATACAGGAAATCTGTCAACTCCTGTCCATACAAACAAAGGAACTTCGGTCACATAGCAACCAGCTTTTGACTGTCACTTTAAGCTATAGTACTTCCTTATTTCACTTCTACTTACAAGAAAGCAAGTAATAAGACTATTTCTGCTAATTGTTTCACGATGGCACCGTAGGTGATGACACTGATAATACATGGAATGAAGATGGACCAACAGTGGAATGCGATGGCGGGGGAAATCGGAGAACCCGGAGAAATCCGCCCCTACGCCGTTTTGTCCACCACTAATGTCAGAGTCGAGCTCGGTCCGCCTGGACAATTAATTAATTCTGTTTTAATTCGCATAAAACAATAGAGATGGTTAGCTCGATGTAACATGACTAGCGTCTGGATCTTGTAGAGAGACGAATTAGCTACAGCTGTAGAATGAACAATAATCTTAGCATTGATGTTATACATTTCATTTGAAGACCAAGTTTAAAATTATTGCCCTATGTCATTGTTGCCGCCATAATAATAATAACAACAATAATTATAAATCCATGCTTGATATTAGGCACCGTGATCACGTCAGTCGCTGTTAAAAGGGAATTGGTCATTTTTATCCAAAATTGTGACACTTTTGATTTCTTGGCATATATGAAAAGCTTATAGTGCAAAAATTAGATTATGTTCATAAGGAGAGCTCATTGTTATCAGTTCAGACTGAGAAAGAGTAATAAACCTATAGATGAAAGAAGGCGAATTTACAGCAGATTTGTCAAAGGTTAAAAAATCTGATGTGTTTCATTCCTTTGACTTTCTCTACATCTCTGCAACAAATTATTGTTAAAAAGCTTATACTTCTATTTATTTCATTCTAATCGAGAGAAAAACTAGCAGAAATAGTCTTATCACTTCCTTCCTTGTAAGTAGAAGCGAAATAAGGGAGTACCATAGGTTAAAATGATAATAAAAAACTGGTTGCTATGTGACTAAAGTTCCTTTGTTAGTATGGACAGGAGTTGACAAATTCCTGTATGAAAAAAGTATGTTTTTCAAAGCTGAAACCAAACACAAAGAATATGTCAAAAACCATTAACTCCACGAAAAAAAAAATGTATATGACATAAATTGTGTGTTTTAATGTGCTCTACATTTTTCGTGTGTTAAGTTTTTGTCCATGTCTTACGGTTTAGCAGTTATGCAAAATTCCGTATAATTCATCCAGAATAAAGTAGTTTTCAGAGGCTATTCCCAGACAATTCAAGATATACATTTTATTTGTCAGCTAAATATCTTTAATATTTGACATTTTAATCAAAATCGTTAGAGCCATTTTTGAGAAGATAAACATTTTCGAAAAAAGTTCCATGTAAAGGGTAGTTAAGGGTGAGGGGATTTTTCTCAAAATCTTCGTGTGCATCCCTGGAAGATACTAAACTTGAATACAAGTTTTGTATTTTTGCGACTTTTCGTTTTTGAGTTATCGTGTTCACAGACACACGGACCTTTTTCTGTAAATACTTTTTTTGGATACAGGGGACCCTAAAACATATATTTCCGGTGAAATCTCGGTATCGAATTTTTTGGTGGAGTGCAATACTTTCTCTATACACTATGTGCATAATACGTGTAGAGAAAGTAAAAAACTGAACACAATTCTCTGGTCTACAGCGACCAAAATGAACATTAGCCTCGTTCTCAGCTTAGTTTTAAGTTTCGTACTGAGACACCAAGACTGCTCACTGATTGTTTCTAACCTCACCGCAGTAGCGCGCTGTGCAGCAGGTAACAACTGTGGTAGTTTCAAATAATCACGAGGACGTCGCTAGTTTACACGGCTAGCTGTCTTCGGCTTCGGTGGTTCAGTTGACGGCATGAGCTGAATCTCAGTTTCCACGAAGGTCATTTGAGGTTGTAAAATTATCTGCAAAATAAAACCGTAAATTGCTTGAGACCAAATCATGAGAAAATAACGGTTCAAATCCACAGGAACGAGAACACATTGGGTGCTAAAATCGATTATACAATTATTTGTGTACGCATTTCCATAGTTTCAAAACGCGCCACAAGCGCAGATAAAATACTAAGTTTAATAATATAATACCACTAATAACTATTCTGATGCCTAATTTGATTTAGAATAATGTTAAAAAATTATTCTGCCCCTAAATTCATTTTTGACAAAATGTTTTTGTGGAAATATTAAATGATTTTGTTGCTAATTTGAGTACGTTAATAGAATACACTATGTAATGCACTAATAATAATTATAGTCGTGAAAGCGTTGTATCATGGTATGTGGCGTTCCTCTAAATTCTCTGAATTGCGAAATACTTAGAATGACCAGAAAAGGAAAAAAAAAAAAAAAAAAAAATTCTAACCAGAAAACAAAGTGATAGACAGGAGTGATAGATATGAGCACAGATTGCCAAATTAGTATAATGTTATAGATACATAAAGAAAATTATTTTTAAAATATTTCGGTTTGTTTCCACCCATGGCTACCCTTAAATGCTTATTTTTTTCAGCAGAATACAGCATCTCTTCTACACAGAAGAACAAAGAATACTTCTAAATCTAAACAAAATACCAAATTCGTTTTGGAGTTATACATAAAACAGACTAAGAAACACGTTTTCATTTCGAGTTCTCAAAATGTATTTGGCATAGTGTTTTAAATAAAAAAATGAATCAGTAGAGTGTCAAATTACATTTCAAATACTTACAAACACGAAAGTTTTCAAAGTCAAAGCTTCCAACATAATGTTAGAAGTTATGCTATGCAAATGACAAAACAAAGGCTATTTCGACTAAGCCTAATCGTAGTGACCCTACAACTCGGGTGTGACAGGCTTCCCAGGGAATTTCTGTGGGGTTTTCCATTTTTCTAAACCGGCCTCCTTGCTCCCGCGAGGACGGAAGTGATTGCGCCTTTTACGCGCATCAACCCCAAAGGGGATGACAACCGAAAACCTCGGTGGGGTGGACAGTTACCGGCTTCGGTCTATTAAGATCTCCAGGTTAATGGCTGCAGAACATTTAGGTGTCTCACGGCCCTGCCCATGCATCATCGTCAAGACATATCCATCTTCCATCGGGAACCACTACCCGCCGAGTCCAACCCAATATTGTCAGCTCCCTTTCGGCCCAACGTACCTCTAGTAATTCAGAAGTACCACGGGTGCTTAGGGTCCGCAGCAACTAAAGAGGCGTCACCTCTCTCCTGCGGGAACAGCAATGGATAAAGAAACACGTAAAGAAAACCGAACGGAGGCAGTAACATTTGTGGCCCGCATTCAGGAGGCTCCGGGTTCAAATCCCGTGTGCCGACCAGTCCAACTGGTTTTTTCTAGTTTCCCCAACTTCGCCAAGTAAATACCGGAAAGGAGTATTAATATCATGATCCAAAGTTCCAACTTGGATGTAAAACAAAACTAAAAATTGCAATGCCATAGCCGGGATTTAAACCATGGTTCTTCCGGCAGACGGTTGCTCTACCACTGAGCTACCATGGCAACATGCCGGCAAGGTATTAAATTTCACGCCGGTTCAAATCCCGGCTTTGACATTGAATTTTTCAATCTGACTCTACCTAACCAACTCCTATTCTACACATGGCTTATGTAAAAAAAAAAAAAAAAACAATTAACTCAATACTCTGCCATTTATTCATCGATAATAGAAGCAGGTAGATAGGACGGTACCTTATGTCATTTTGCCAGCATGTATAGAAGCACAGATACAGTTGCTTAGTACTACGGCTCTGTGGACTCGTAGCAAAGCAAGATTGAAACAGAGTGAGACTTAGAAGGCTCCGAGCCACAAAGTATATTCTTAACAGATCTGTCGCGATATGACCACGAAATTAAAGCGACCTATGTGTATGTGTGTGTGAAGGAGAGAGAGAGAGACAGACACATACACACCCGTCATGTCAGACGGTAAATGTTCTGATGCTCATACGAGACTGGGGTCGATACATCTGAGAATTATCCTACATTCGTGTTTTGAGGGAAAGAGAAAAAGTCATGGAAAAAAATTATCGGAATTCGAGCTCATACACAATAGCTCTAAGGTGGATTAAAATAAATCATTTACCCTTATATCACACCTCGAATTTTTAATCCACTTTCATCACCAATGTTTTAAATCCCATAATTGAATGCGTAGAAATGACATTACTGAGCTGATATCTCACGTATACTTGTAACGTAAACACATTTAGGAAAATGCTTATGAAGAATAGTGTACACAGGAAAACATTGACAAACATTTAACAAATTAGAAGCTTCATAATTTCCTGTTGTTTGCTTAAATAGAAGGCATGTCTAAATATACTAGAAATAATGAAAACTAACGCATTTAATTTTATTTTCGCATTTTACTTGGTGCATTTGAAATAAGATACGAATAATTTACGTGTTCTGAATGAGCAATACCTAATAAAGAGGTAGCACAGTTTCTTACGGATCTTATTAGATTATATAAATATTACATTTCTTTTTCTGGTCATGAGATTTTTTTTTTTCAAATAAAAAGGGTTCAATTTCAATTATAAGGTTACAAGCTTGGTGTTTTGTGCGCATTCTTCAAACCACAATAGTAATTCACTTATTTGGAAAGTTACTCGATATTTTTTTTTCAGTTACCCGAATATAAAACTGAAATAACCGAACAAAATATGAAGAAAAATTTACCTAAATATTAATTTTTTGCTGAAATATAAAAATGAAAAAATCCAAAAGTATTATGAAATACATGTTATAATTAAAACGGTTTAAGAAGGTTCACTGAATACTTTACTTTAAATACAAGGAATGTAGATTTTCTCTATATAATAATAACATATAAAACGAAATGAAATAAATTGCAAGAACTTTTATAGATCTTAATAATTATAAAGCCTCTAAATTCAATAAAAAGAAATTACTGATTGCTTTCTCCTTGCTGAATACTAATTAGATGATGCTAATAAAAGCATCGGTTTGTGAAAATAAAAAATCATCAAGAGTAGAGGGCATTTCTTTTCATATGTGGCACCTTATAATTAAACTTTTCCTGTGTTTTACAAGCGTATTTCACAGGAAACTGTGCATAGAATTCCGGAAAGTCTGCTTCATTGCTAGCTAAATTAATGGTCATTCATATTATAAAACACGAAGAATTAGAAAATATTCATAATTTAAAATTTTGGCAAAATATTAGAAATTTTTATATCGTGCATTCATTTTTACGTGCTGTAAAATGTAAAGAATCTGGTGTGTTCCATTCACATGATTTTTTTTTTTTTTTCCTGCAAAGAAATTATTCTTACAAAAGGTTATTCATTCATCATGCTAATCGGGATAAACATTAGAGAAATAGTATTATTATCTAGCTCCTTGTAAGTATAAGGGACATGGGAACACACTAAGCTAAAGCGATAGTTAAAGCTTTTAAAAACTGTCATTTGCGACTGACATTGATGTGAAACGGACGAGCACTTCTTTTCTGAGAAAAGCTGAGTATTTCAAAATTAAAACCGACAAATAACAGGAATGGATTGATTGTTTTTTCACACAAGCCATGTGTAGAACAGGAGTTGGATAGGTAGAGTCAAACTGAAAAAATTCAATACCATAATCGGGATTTGAACCACGGATCTTCCAATCTCTAGCCGGTTGCTTTGCCACTGAGCTACCATGGCAACAAGCCAATATAGCATTGAATTTCTTAACTGACTCGCATGTTTCCCGGTAAACCTCAAGGTGTTCTCAAATTATTTTGAGATGACAACCCCAATGGCGACTTACAATGTTGTAAGTGCTTAAGAGGCAGGATTCATAGTATAGCCAACTATTATGGTCAATTGGTATTGGATTAATTGTTTGTCATCTCAAAGTAATTTGAGAACACCTTGTGGTTTACCGGGAGTCAGTTGAGAAATTCAATGCTATGCCGGCAGCTCAGTGACAGAGCAACCGGCTAGAGTTCGGGAGATCCGAGATTCAAATCCCTGCTATGGCATTGGATTTTTCACTCTGACTCCACCTATCCAAACAACAGGCATATCTAAAAAATAAAGAGAGATATAAATTGTGTGTTTTAACGGTCTCTACATTTTGTATAGTAACGTTGTGTCTATCTCTTACGGTTTACCAGTTCTGCAAAAGTTATTCAGCATGAAGAATACTTCAGAGGCTATTCCCAGAAAATTCAGGATATGCATTGTATTTGTCATGTAATTATCTTTAATAGCTATAATCTTTCATTTTAATCAAAATCGTTAGTCACTCTTGACACATTTTCGAAAATTTTTCCATATAAAGGGTAGTTTGGGGTGATGTATTTTCTTGAAAACCTGGATCAAGATTGGCAGATGTTGAACTTGACATTATCAAGTATGGCGATTATCGAACTTTTCATTTTAGAGTTATCAAGGATACAGGAGACCCCATGGAGAACCTAAAACGGGTATTTCCAGTGAATTTTGGGGCAGAATGCAAAACCTTCTTTGCCTATGTACTATGTACAAAAGAGAGAAAGTTCTGATTCAATTAACATACACCATTAGTTGTCTACTCTTATTTCACTTCCTTCGGCTTAAATGGTTACAGGTTGGCGAATGGTTGTATGAGATGGATGTGTTTTGAGGTTAAGCTTCAACTGTGAATCTGGTGAGGGGTTATTTTTTGGGGGGGGGGCCGCTTATACTACTTGTGGCACCGCAGGCGAAACACTGGTGATATATGAAATGAAGATGGAGTACCGGTGGAATGCGATGGCGGAGGAAACCGGAGAACCCGGAGAAAACCACCCCTGCACCGCTTTGTCCACCACAAATCTCACGGGTCGCTTGGAATAGAACTCGGGACGTCTAGGTGAGAGGCTAGTGGTCTAACCACTCGGCTACGGCGCGGCCTGTCCATGAGGAATGAAGGTATTAAGGAGACCTCTGCTTGAGCCTTTCTTTGTCGATAGGAGGGGGGGGGGAGCATTAATGGAGCCCCCGGCGGAGGACGATGGATTTTTTCGAGCATAAAAATCCATAGCATGGCTTCCTTCGGAAGGGAAGTAAAGCTGTTGGTCCCGTGTCGTAGATTTACGACACGTAAAAGTACCTCAAGCCTGATAAACAGGACTCTCAGCAAAATTAAGTGATCTTTCACGCGCAGTCTGGAATGTGACGCTGATAAACTCAGCAGTTAAAGAGACTCCATTAATAAAATGCCATTTCATTTCATTAATGGAGCCGGCGTTAGAATGCTACATCTGAAAACATGAAGGCCCCCTATGCCTTGTGCTTGTTCCCACTGGATCTGCCGCTCTCCTAGGCAACTATTGACCGCAGTGCTGAATTCTTCCTACCCAAGATGAAGCGCGAAGAATATGAATTAAAATAGTGAATCAATAGCTATTAAGTTAAAGGAGCTAAAACATCAAACGATTTGACGCTCTCAAGGATCAACGCGATTTTAAGACTATAATCTGAAGGAAGAGGAAATTATATTTATGTAACTTGAAGGTTACCAAAGCAAAAATTGTTTGAGGACAGGAAGCTGACAATTAGCTTCAGGATTTGTTTGAAGAGCAGGCAAGGGCATCTGGTCGTGGGATACTGTGACGTAATATGCTTTTCACAGGCATTATATGCAATACACTCTGACTATTGTTTATTACTCTCCTTACACGTACAATGTACATAATAGGCAGAGAAGATATTGTGTTTCACCGAAAAATTCAATGGCATTTCACCGATAACATATTTTTAATATCCCCTAAGTTAAAAGAAATCATTTTATAATGTATGTGTGTGAACACATAACTCAAAACCGAAAAGTCTATTAAATACTAAACCTGATAATTACGTTCAGCATCATTCAAGGATGCAAAACGAATATATTCCACTCTAAACTACCCTTCACATGAAAAGAAAACAAAAAATTCCAGTTTCTCAAAAATTGCTCTAACGATTTTGATTAAAATACCATATATTAGAAAAATTTACACGACAAATAAAATATATATCTTGAATTTTGTGGGAGTAGCCTCTGAAAGCCTCTTCATTCTGAATGAATTTTGATAGACAAAACTTACTGCACAAAAAATGCAGATCTCATTATAACACACAATTTATGTCATACATTTATTGTGTGGAGTTAACCATTTCCGAGATATTCCTTGACATTGGTTTCAATTTTAAAATACTTAAAACTTTTTTCAAAGGAGAATTTGATATTCCTGTTTCCTTTGTTTTACTCCTGACCATGCAAAGAGAATCGAACTTCAATAACAAAGCAACCAGCTTTTTAAAGGTTTGACTATCGCTTTAGTATATTCTCTTATTCCTTTACTTCTCTTATACTTATAAGGAGTAATGCAATACAACCATTACATTTCTGCTAATGTTTATCTTGATCAGCATTAAGTAGATTAAAGGATAGGGCTTTGTAAGCATGGTTTGTTACAGAATAGGAAAAGAAAGTCATATAAATAGAACACATCGATTTTTACTTTCTCTACTTAGTACATAGTACTATGTATGTTACCTACAATTATACAAGTGACAGATAATGGAATCACTGCGTAAGTAGAAGGGAAATAAGACAGTAAGTACCCTATGCTAAAGCGATTCTGACACCTTTTAAAAGCTGGTTGCCATGTGGCTCAAATCCATTTCTTTGCAGACCAGGAATTATAAGAAAGGTTTAAGTATTTTAAAACTGGTACCAATAACAAGGAATATTGCAAAAATGGTCAACGCCACGAAAAAATGTATGTGACCAGGGCCGTATTTACGGCAGGGCAAACCGGGCAATTGTCCAGGCGGCACGGCAAAATTACTGGAAAGCTGCAAAAAAGAAAAAAAAAAAAAAAAAAAAAAAAAAAAAACCACATAGACATGAAACGTCAAGTTCATTTAAATTTGCCGCTCGCAGAGAAATATTAATTGACGCATGTTGGCTATGCTGATTAGTTTGCACGCTAGGCGCACGTAGCGGAGACAAAGCGAAACGCATTCAAATAGTGAGAATCGATTAACACAAGCAAAAAATTGTAAGATCAAGAAGTGTATGTTATTATTCATTAATTAATGGACTATGACGAACTCATAAACTTGTTTGCAAGGAGAAAGCCTCTTGTTATTTAAACAGTATTCTATTAAGATGTTTCTACTTACATTTTAATAAACTCAATTATGGTGTTTGGCACTCATATTTAAGTATCCAAACTAGTGAAACCATTCTCTAAGTTGTGAAAATTTAAGTAATATATGTATTGCAAGTTAGGGGGAGCAACAAATGTTTTTTTTTTTTTATCTCTTACGGTTTACTGTTATGCAAAATTCAGCAAAATTCATCCAGAATGAACAGGCTTTTCCGAGAAAATTCAATATATATTTAATGTTATGTAAATATCTTTAATATACTGCATTTTAATATATTGCATTTTTGAGAAAATCAACATTTTGTTCCGCGTAAACGATAGTTGAAGTGGGAGAGTGGGGTGATGTTCTTCAAAATCTTCGTGTCGTAACCTTGGAAGATACTAAACTTCAATAGCAAGTTTGATATTTTACCCTATGCATTTTTGAGTTATCGTTTTCTCGGACACACAGATACACACATGGACCTTTTTTTAAAAAAAAATCTTTTTTGGATACATTAGACCCTAAAACGTGTATTTCGGCCCAAATCTCGGTATCAAATTTTTGCCCTCTCTACTTACGTAGCATGTAGTGAAAGTTAAAAAAAAAAAAAAAAAAAAAAAAAAAAAACAACAACAACAGAAAAACATAGCTAATTTAAAATATTTGGCAACATGCCGACACATTTCAGCAGAAATAAAGGATATACTAGAACTCGCTATAGAAGGTCTGTTGTCTTAATAGTGTAAACGTTTTATAAATCGTAATATGGTAATTTCAAAAGGTATTGTTTTGGAGAAAAATGTACCTGAATATAAAGAAATGTTCTTAGACCAGCTCGCCTCCCACCTAAGCAACCCAGTTTCGATCCCAAGCGTCCGCATGTGGGAATCTGTGATGGTCGAAATGGCATATGGGCGGGTTATGGGCGGGTTTTCTCCGGGTCCTCCGATTTCCCCTGCCACTCATTCCACCAATTGCTCTATCATCACCTTTCCTGTCACCCATTTCGCTTTAATTTCGTATCATCCACTTCTTCACGCTCATGCCGCGCTACGACCGACTGCTCGTTCCATGTTCTTCATTCTGTGATTCCGTGCCGTTGACTCCTCGACAGGAACTTTCCTACGATATATTTGTAATGATAGGAAATGATCGTTAATTTTTTATTCAAAACTAAATGAACAAATAACGATTTAACTATTTAATTAACATTGTATATTACATAATTGTAAATATTTTATCACGAGAGTGAAAACTTGCTATTTTTACGCTTACGCGTTACAAAACAGTGAGTAATATTTTTGCAAAAATATTTTAAAATCACTTTTAATTTTCTTTCTGAAGCTTGTAATGTGGACAGCATTGTGCAAGGAACTGTAAGTTAAATGGCTTGCCATTTTCGCTTTCACAGCCTAAGAGGTCTGTGACGAAGCGAAAACTCGGGAGCGGAAGTTGCGCCTTGCACATTCTAATATGCTGCTCCATCTGATGCCATTCTTCTCACACCTTGATCCGGAAACGGATATCAAGCGCTGATTGGCTGCGAGTAATCGATTTCGATTTTGTAACACGCGCCCCACATAGAATACCTATATCCAGGACATTAACAACAGCGACAATGTTAACGGAGATAGTAAAAAAATATTATTTTAGTCATTATATAAAACAATTGTTCTAAATGATATAAAAAAATAAAACTTAATATTTTCTAAAGTATCCTCGTTAATTTCTCTATGCCATTAGTTCTTAAAGTATCTGATGTGTTCTATTTACATGACTTCCTCTACAGTTCAGTAACATATTACTATAAATAAACTTATTCTTGTATGTATTTAATGCTAATCGACATAAACGTTAGCAGAAACGGAATTATTACTTAGGTCTCTATAAGAAAAAGAGAAATAAGAGAATACACTAGAATAAACTGACAGTCAAATGTTTTAAAATATGGTAGCTATGAGATTGAAATCCGTTTTTTACGTGAGCAGGAGTTGACAAGTTCCCGTATGAGATAAGTTCAAGTGTTTTAAAATTGAAACCAATAACAGGAATATCTCGAAAAAGGTTCAACTCTTCGAAAAAATGTATATGGCAAAAATTGTGTGTCCTAAGAAGATTCTACATGTTTTATGTAGTAAGTTTTTGTCTATCTCTTACGGTTTACTAGTTAATGAAAAAGTTCAGAAAAATTCATTCAGAATAAAGAGGTGATCAGAGGCTATTCCCAAAAAATTCAAGATACGCATTTTATTAGTTAAAAAGTATCTGAAATACGAGAGATTTTGATTGAAATCGTTACTGCCAAATTTTGAGGAAACCAAAAATTTAAAAATTTTTCCCATGTAAAGTGTAGTTGGGAGTGGGAGGATTTCCTTAAAAATCTTCGTGTTCCATCCGTGAAAGATACTGAATTTAAATATCAAGTTTGGTGTTTAAGGATTTCTCGTTTTTGAGCTATGCTACCCACAGACACAGACGCACAGACACACACAGGGACATTTTTCTCAAAATAATATTTTATTCATGGGGTCCAAAACATGTATTTCCGATGAAATCTCGGTATCGAATTTTTGGGTGCACTACAAATAGCTTCTCTACACATGTAGTCACGAACTGAAAGTAAGAATCAGATGTGTTCCATTGTATAGTTGTTCCGCAAACGAACTATTCTTACAAACAATTATTTCTATCTACTTCATCTAATCGGGATAACCATAAGCAAAATGGTCTTATTACTTAGTCTTTTATAAACTGGAGGGAAATAAGAGGTTACACTAGGTTAAAGTGATAGTCAAATCTTTTAAAAGCTGTTGCTATGCGATTGATTTTCAAATTCGATTCTCTCTGCATGGCTAACAGTAAAACAAAAGAAAACCGGATGACAACTTCCCATTTGAGAGTAGATATTTTAAAACTGAAATCAATAACTACGATATCTGAGAAATCGTTAACAGTATAAAACAGATAAAACACAAATTGTGTGTTTTAACGAGATCTATATTTTTGAGTTGTAACTTTTTGTCTGTCTTTTGTTATGCAAAATTCATTCCTAATGAAGAGGACTTCAGCGGTTATTCCAAGAAAATTAAGGATATGTTTTATTTGTCATAAATATATTTAGTATGCGGTATTTTAATCAAAATTGTAAGAGCTATTTTTGAGAAAATAAAAATGCAAGACACTTTTTCCATGCATGTGGGCACACGCGCGCGCGCGCACGCACACACACACATACACACACATGGGCGCGTGCGGATATGTTTCAACTTCTTTTTTTTTTCCACTCAGGGGACCTCATATTTCCGTTGAAATTTCGACATCGAATTTTTGGGTGGAGTACAATGCCTTATCTATCTATATGCACATAGTAATGTTAGGGAAAGTACTATATACATAGTACGGGCTGAGTAAGCAGAAATTAAGCATGTTTTGATATAGTTAATGACGCCCTATAGGCACCGTCAAGTAAAATATTACATCATTTAATGGCAAAACCCCAACTGTTAAATGTTTTATAATATTTAGATCTTACTGGACCACATGACCTAGTTCTGTAATTATGTGTAACTGAATTTGGAGAATAATTAATAGGTCTTTCCTAAATAAAGAGTAAATGATGTAGTTATTTCATTTTTAATTTCTTAAAACATTCTAAGGATTTATGATTTAAAATGCCATTTATTAAAATATTTACGTGAAATACAAAGTAGATATATTTTGAATTTTAATTCATAAGGAATTTTTATAATATATTTAACTATTATACCTGTGTTAAGTCATATATGAAAAAGCACTACACATAAAATGTAGGTCTCTTTAAAACATACAATTTATTCCAAAGAAACCTTTTTATAGCATAAGCCATTTCCGAGATATCTGTTTTAATGACTGGAATTGATCAATATATAATTATTTTAAAGTCTGCTCATTTTCGGTTGTTTCTTGCGATTGCATGGTAATAGTATGGAGTTTTAAGCAAAATTATAGCGTCTGGTTCTTAAAAAAATGACCATGTCTCTTCCCTTTGTATTTATAATGAAATCTGTAATTTATCTATTTCCGCAAAATTTTATCTAGCCGAAATTTGACCAACATACTTAAAAATGTTGATTTTTGGAGTTTAGCAAAATAATATACTGTGGTCTTTGTGTAGATTAATTTGTTATTTTCAGTCACTCGTGACCTTTAAATGGAAGTTTTAATGGTAACAAATGACACTTCAAATATTAAAAGGCATGTTTCTGAAAACGCATTTTCCAACGCATATAAATGTTCAAAATGCTCCCTACGGTGCAATTTAAACCAATTAGTTTGATTTTTCTACCAGAGAACCTTAATATCATAATACATAAAATTAGGAAATTCATTTTCTAAAGTAAAATTAAATACATGTATATTTCTATTAACAAAATACAATAAAAAATCTGATGTGTTACACTCTGTTCTTTAGCTGCTCTACAAACTTCTTAGAAAAAATTATTCTTCTTTCTGCAGAATGCTAATCGAGGCAAACAGCAGAAAGTTCTTATTACTTAGTTCCTTATAAGTAGGAGGGAACTAAGGGAATACGTATACTAAAGTGATAGTCAAATGCTTTAAAAGCTATGTCATTATGCGTTTGTCATTGTAAATCGCAGGAGTGGAACAAAATAAAAATGGACACCTGCTAGCTAAGAACAGTAAAAGTACTTTACAACTGAAATAAATAACGCGGAATATCTCGGAAACGGTTACTTTTACAACAAAAATGTAAAAGACATAAATTGTGTGCTTTGACGAGATCTACATTTTTTTGTGTAGTAAGTTTTTTTCTTCTCTTACACTTTAGCAGTTAAGTAAAATTCGGCTAAATTCATGCAGAATAAAGAGGTCTTTAGAAGTTATTCCCAGAAAATTCAAGATATACATTTTATTTGGGGTTAAATATCTTAAATATACCGTATTTTAATCATTATTATTACAGCCATTTTTGAGAAAATCAAAATTTTCAAAAAAATGTCCATGTAAACGATAGTTTGTGGTGGAGTGATTTTCTTGTAAATCTTCGAGTCACATTCTTGGAATATACTAAACCTAAATACCAATTTTACGGTCTTTTTGTTTTTGAGCTATGCTGTACACACACACACACACACACACACGGGCGCGCGCGCGAACTTTTTCTAAAGGTGCTTATTTCGGACTCAGGGGACCCCAAAACATATATTTCCGGTGAAATCTCGACATCGAATTTTTGGGTGCAATACATTACCTTCTTTATCCACTATGCACATTGTACATACGGGGCTAGACAAAGTAAAAATCTGATGTGTTCCATTCACATGACTTTCTCTACAACAAATTATTGTTAAAATGTTTATGCTGTTTTACTTCATACTAATCGAGAAAAAATTAGCAGAAATATTATTATTACTTGCTTCCTTATAAGTAGAGGCGAATGAAGGGAGTACTATAGGTTAAAGTGATAGTCAAAAGCTGACTGAAGTTCCTTTGTTTGTTTGGACAGGAGTCAACAAATTCCTGTACGAGATAATGTAGGTTTTTTAAAGGCGAAGCCAAAAACAAGATATATTTAAAAAACGATCAACTCCTCGAAAAAATGTGTACAACATAAATTGCATTTTTAACGTGCTCTACATCTTTATGTGGCAAGTTTTTGTCCAACTCTTACAGTTTAGCAGTTATGTAAAATTTCGTAAAATTCATCCAGAATAAAGTAGACTTCAGAGGCTATTCCCAGAAAATTTAAGATATAAATTTTATTTGTCAGGTAAATATCTTTAATATACAATATTTTAATCAAAACTGTTAAAGCCACTTTTGAGAAAATCAACATTTTCGAAAAAAGTTTCATGTAAAGTATAGTTAGAGGTGGGGGATTTTCTTGAAAATCTTCGTGTCGCATCCTTGCAAGATACCATACTTAAATACCAAGTATTCAACGGTATTTTTGTTTTTGAGCTATGCTATCCACAGACACACACAAGACAGTTTTTCTAAAAATGTTTTTTTTTTATTTTTTTTGATTCAATATGTATTTGCTGTGAAATCTCGGTATCGAATGTGGGTGGAGTGCAATAGCTTCTCTATACATAGTACGTGTAGAGAAAGTAAAAATGAAAAACTGAAATAAACAGCTTGTTTCAAGTTATTGTTAGTCGTTAGTCTTTAGTCGTTTAACTGCTTTACTAGATTGAAGTTTGGTGTACTGTAATATGTAACATTGTTGAGCAATTATTGTCTACTCAGCTTCGAGTGGAGTAGGTTTTATTTGCTTGATGATTCTTTGTCTTCATTCCTGGCATTACGTAGGCAGGGTATTAGTTCCTCCTCCGCATTATAGCCAAGTATTAAAAATTAATATGAAGTACGTTTCATAAACAAATCCACGTACTCTCATTATAGTAATCATCTTAGGACACGTTCCATACATTTAATATTCAATTCAACAAGCTAGATATTCGACGAGCATCGTATAAAATGGAAATACTGCGCGACACTGAAGTGAAAATCTGTTGTGCTCACATGACTTGCTCTACATCTCTGTAACAAATTATTGTTAATAAGCTTATTCTTCTATCTATTTAATGCTAAAGCATTAGCAGAAATAGTCTCATTACTTTGATCCTTTATAAGTAGAAGGGGAATAAGGGAATACACCAGGCAAAACCTAACTCTTTAAAATGTAGTTGCTATAGAACTGAAATTGGTTTCTTTGCGTGGCCAAGAGTTGGCAAGTTCCCGTATGAGAAGTTTTAGGTATTTTAAAACTGAAAACAATAACAAGGAGTATATAAAAAACGGCCAACTCCACTAAAAAAATGTATATGACAAATTGTGTGTTTTATCTAGGTCTACAATTTTTGTATAGTAAAGTTTTGTCTATCTCTTACGGTTTATCGGTTGTGGAAAATTCAATAAAAATCATCGATAATAAAGAGCTCTTTAGAGCCTATTCCCAGAAAATTCAAGATATACATTTTGTCATGCAAATATCTTAAATATTAGAGATTTTAATCAAAATCGTTAGAGCAATTTTTGAGAAAATCAAAATTTTCGAACTTTTTTCCATGTAAAGGGTAGTTTGGGGTGGGGGAATTTTCTTGATCTCTTCGTGAAGCATCCTTAGAGATACCAAGTTTGATATTTAACAGACTTTTCGTTTTTTAGCTACGCTGTCCACAGGCACATACAAGGACGTTTTTCTAAAAATGCTTTTTTTTTTTTTTTTTGGATTCAGGGGGACCCAAAACATATATTTCCGATGAAATCTCGTTATCGAATTTTTGAGTGCAGTACAATACCTTCTCTATACACCATGTACATAGTACGTGTTAAGAAAATAATACGTTTTCGAAAGAAAGTTTGTACGCGGGGTAATGTCCGTGGTAGCGCGCCTGCTTTTGGCATGGACGACCCAGGTTCGATCCCTCGTACTGGCGTGAGATTTTTCTCCATCATAGGGAGGAGGGGTTTGTCATGTTTCATTATCATCCTGTGACAAAGAAATGACAACAAAACTGTGGTACTATCTTTTTCTGAAGGCCGCGTGTGGATTGTGGTCTATCTCCGAATTCCGTCCCGGCTATTGACCGAGATTTTTCTGTTGCTTTTTGCGATTGAATGTAAATAGTATGGGGTTTAATATCAAATTATAACGTCCAGTTCTTAAACATTTTATTATCTCTTTTCCCTTTATATTCATAACCAAATTTGTAATGTGTCTATTTCTACAAAAGTTTATTTCGATTAAAATAAAACAAAAGTTAAATGTTGCAAGTTTGTATACATACTACTGTCTGTCCCGTTAGCTGGTGGTAGCGCCCCTGTTTCTGGTACTGGAGAACCGGTTCGATTCCGGTACCGGCGTGGATATTTTTTCCCCCTCTGGGAAAACTAAGAGTGTGTTCTTTCATCTACACCATCCTTAGCAATACCATCGTGATATCATCCTTGTCTGAACGTTGTGGTTGGGTCGTGGTGTCTCCTACTATTCCGTCCCGGACATTGACCGACCTTTATGTTGAATACTCGTTATCCACACACCCACTAGTAAACGATAAAGGTTAGAGATATCACGAATTGTATCAAAAGGTGGCAAATGCCGGTAAATGTTAATAAAGGGGCTGTACCTCAACAATAATAAACAATTATATTGGTGATATTATTAAAGGCTTATTTTTTTAGAATCGGTTAAACATTTAATACCATAGCCGGTATTTAAAGACAGTATTCCCGCTCTTCGTGCGGTTGTTCTAACCATTGAGCTACCATAACAATTTCCCAATAGACTTCTAACAATTAGCAAAAAACATTCTTTAATAATATAATCAGTATAATAAAATTACCCAATAGTTAGTATAAATTATGTTAGTAACTAATCATTCGATACATAGTAAGTGGCCATTATGATATCATCTCTAAAGTGAAACAGACTGGTTGGTTAACTCGAATCAGTTAGAGAATTGAATGTCATAACGGAATATCGTTAAAGCAAATTCACGGAGAGCGGGATAACCGTGTTCAAACTCGACTGTGGCGTTGCATTTTTACTTTCTCTGCATAATATGTCAATTCGATACCAAGGTTTCACAAGAAATACATGTTTTAGGGTCCCATGAATAAAAAAAATTGAAAAAGGTCCACGCAAGCGCGCGTGTCCGTGTATCTGTGAACATGAAAACTAAAAAACGAAAAGTCGGTTAAATATAAAACTTGATAATCAAGTTTCAGAATCTTCCAAGGATGCGACACGGAGAAGTTTCCCCTACACCTAACTACCCTTTACCTGAAAAAAAAGTTCGAAAACACCAATTTTCTCAAAAATAATAGGTTTAATGATTTTTTGTAAAAATACCGTATATTAAAGATACTTGTATAACAAAATATCTCGCATTTTCTGGTAAGAGCCTCTGAAGCTTGAATGAATGTTGCATAACTGGATAATGGTAAGAGACAGACAAAAATTACTACGCAAAAGGCGTAGATCTTGTTAAAACGCACCATCTATGTCATATACAATTTTTTCTAGAGTTAACCTTTTCAGAGATATTCTCGTTATTGGATTCGATTTAAAATGCTTCTCTCATACAGGAATCTGCCAACTCCTGGCAATACGAAGAGAACGAATTCCAAATCACTTAGCAACTAGTTTTTTAAAACATTTGGCTATCGTTGTAGTCCAGTTTTAGTCCTTTCTACTTACACGGAACTAAGTAATAATACCATTTCTGCTAATGTTTATCTTGATTAGCATGAAGTAGATAGAAGAACAGGATTTTTAAGAATATTTGTTACAGAGAAAGTCATGTGAATGGAGCACATAAAATATTTTAACTGGTTCTAGCAATTAATAATAAACTAAATTAAGTTTCTGCAGATTACACAGGGATTTCTGCTGGCGAGCTTAGGTGAATGAGTGAGCGGATGTTTGAGGGCGGATGGTCAATATTTTCAGCATTAATTATGGTAGACTTTTGCCGGCACCACTTTCCCGGTGACTGTCGGATCTCTCGTTCAGTGGTGAGAGGCCGCGAGAGCGGTTACTGGACGCATATTTTGACAGATTGCGTGCAGATGGAGAATGCTAGGAAAAAAAAAATATTGCCAGAAGTATTTTTAGCTTCAAACAGACGAAGGACAGCCAAAACTGACCATACTTATTTGGTGTTCGACTAGTCTATATGTATGCATACTTAGTGTAGTTGTGAGTGCAAGTGTTTTGTGTGTGTGTGTGTGTGTGTGTGTGTGTGTGTGTGTGTGTGTGTGTGTGATAACAGAATGTTCTTTCTTTTATTGTTCTGTGGTTCTGTTGTAGCGCGCGAGCGTGTGCATGTGTCTGAGTGTATATTTCCAATGTTGTTAAGAGATATATAGGTAATATTTTAAACTCAAGTATTTTTCGACAGCATGTACGGTCACTCGACCAATTCAACTGTGTGACGCAAATATTGTATATATATATATAAGTAAATCAGTGAATTCAAATTCACACCTACATCGTGTAAAATTTCACCTTATATAAAATACTTTTAGATAAGTGGGTCATTAATTTAGCAGGTTAAACACTAGTGGGATAGGACTTTTTATCTCGCCTAAAAGATAATAAAGGTCAGCATAACAATTGGCGTTGTGTATGGCTGGGAGTCAAAGCAATCGAAGCACAGGCTATCTAACTTGGTCCACTATTGAAGAAGGGGCGTGTCAGTTTGTGGTCAGGGTTACAAAACTCTCCGCATGTCCGAGTGGAAAACATCAATAGCCGATTTGTCTCTCGCAGGCAATGTCTTGAGGCGCTTTCCCGATGCGTCATACACTTCCAAAGTAGAGCATAAGAGTTACTCTAACGTTGTACTTATATTTGTGGTTTCGTTTTAAACGTAAAATTATTCCCAAAGTAATAGAATTTTAGAATTCAGTTTACCGTATTTTGGTGAAGAAACAAAGGTTTTTACCTTCTCTGAGAGTTTTTTGATAGTATTAAAATCCAGTTTTACTACATAGGCACCGCAGGCGATGCCACTATGATACATGGAATGACATGGTACACTAGTGGAATGCGGTGGTGGGGGAAATCGGAGAACCTGAGAAAAGCTGTACCTGCGCTGCTTTGTCCACTTCAAATTCCACATACGGTCGTCTGGGATCCAACCCGGCCCCTTGGCGAGAGGAAGTGCTCTAACCGCCTTTCTGCCAGCACTATATACGTACATATTAGTAGAGATGGTATTGTATTCCAACCAAAAACTCGATAGCGAGATTTTACCGGAAATATGAGATAAGGTCCCCTGAATATAAACAAAGCATTTTTAGAAAAAGTATTAACTTTTTTATTCATATTAATTTAGTTCCACATTAAATGCATTTTGACACCTGTTCAAATATTTTTATTTTCTAAGATTATTTTGGACCGGAATCGAGCGGGACGGCTCGGGCAGTAACATCTATTTGGGAGGACCCGATTCAAATCCCGGAGATCTACCAATCTGATCGAAGGCTTTTTGGGCCGAGCTATGGCCGAGTGGTTAGACCACTCGCCTCGATCCCAGATGACCGCATTTGGATTTGTGGTTGACAATGCGGTGCAGGGACGGGTTTTCTTCGGGTTCTGCGGTTGCCCCCCGACATTGCATTCCACCGGGCTCCATCTTCAGTCATCGCCTGCGGTGCCAAAGTGTAAACGTGGGCGTTAAACACTATAAAAAGGCAGTTTCGCGGTTTTCCTCGATCGCTAGACAAATGTAAGTTTGGATAATTTGACCCGTAAATTTTACTGTCGGCGCCGTGGCCGAATGGTTAGACTGCTCGTCTTCCACCTAGGCAGCCCGGGCTCGATCCCAAGCGCCCGCATATGGGATTTGGGGGGGACGAAGCGGCGTCTGGGCGAGGTTTCTCATGTCCTCCGTATTTCCCCGCCACCAATTGCTCCACCATCACCTTTCCTATCATTCATTTTGCTCGCATTTCATATCAACGACTTCCTCACCCCCACGCCTGGCTTTGGGCCGACACTCGCTTCACTTCGTCCAAATCCCGGCTTGCTAGCTGCCCGAGCATCATTTCGGCCCAGCCATGGGCAGCCGTCCTAATAAGCAGAGAAGTTAATATTCGATTTGATAATTGAACCTAGGATTTTACATAATAATTACACCCTAAGAGTTAAAGCCCAACTCCTCTTTTCCGGGGGACGAAATGATGCTCATTCACAACTCATCGTGTTTAAGGATCGTATAACTGTAGTGAACGAGTTGTAACAATTTTCTAAGAATTTTACCTTTGGACGAAACGATGCTGGGACGAATTGATTGCAGCCCCGACACTCGTTCTGAGTTCTCAATTCTGGTTTCGTGCCGTTGGCTCCCCGACAGGCTTCTAACTCCTAGGTATTCGCTTGTAAGTCCTAGGAGGGTGTCATCCTAAATACGGGGAAGGTAAGCTGAATACAAATTTTACCATCAGCCCTTTCATCATATTTCAATTCCTTCTTCATCGTCATCAGCCTGATCCCATCCTCGTTCTTATATAATCCAAAGTTAGTTTGCTCTTCGGCGGGCTATTGCATTGGTTTTAAGTCCTATAAAGATAAGATTAATCCGAAGAAGAGGACATTTCGACTGGACATGTTGATTATCTTTAAATGCAATTGTAAAATTAATAGGAAGTACAAGGTATGAACAAAAAGTTTCCGGAATGACGTCATAAGCACTACTCAACAGTTTGTGCTGTCTAATCTGCACTGCCACCCTCGAAGTAGTCTCCTTGGGAGTTGATCCACTTGTCTCAGCGCTTCTGCCACTTCTGGAAGCAATTTGTTCAGAGCCTTCTGCGATTCGCGATGGATGACATCAATGTCCTCAAGCCGCATTTTAAGTCGCGGGAAAAGAAAAAGTCCGCTGGTGCCAAATCTGGAGAATAGACGAGATGGGCAACAGTATTCATCCTATTTTTATCCAAAAATTGGCGAACAGAAACAGCTTTGTGCGCGGGCGCATTGTCATGATGCAGGAACCCTTAATGAGTCAGAAAGTTCTCTTATTGTAATGCGCCTATCATTTAAGATCATTTCTCTCACCTGATTGATATTTTCATCAGTTTTGCTGGATCGTCCCGAACGATCTGCATCTTTAACTGATGTCACACCACTTTCAAATTTCGAAAACCGCTCAAATGATTGAGTTTTGCCCATAGCTTCCTCCCCATAAGCTGTTCTTAGCATTTCATAGGCTTCTGTTGCAGTTTTATAGCAACATTTTATGTTTGTTTTGTGTTCTTCGTAATCTGGCTTTTTTGCTACGCGGAAAAATCGCAGCACATGCAAAACACATGTTCACTTCAGAGAGTTTACCTCGTCACTACATGGTCACAGGAAGTCACGTGACCTCTCATTTTTATCGGGAAGGAACGCTGCATGTACCGTCTGGGCTAGACTTAAAGACATCTCAGCGTCAGCATTATTGCGAAACCATTCCAGAAACTTTTTGATCATACCTCGTATATCTTCTTTTAGAACTCGTGAAAATGGTTGCAAACATTAAGATTTGCTTGCGTGTTGCGAAGAGTGTGTGAGGTCCTAGTAACGGTTAGCTGCCGAAGACATGTTGACGTCACCTTTGTTATTATGAGAAGTGACCATGAAGCTTCTTGCTCCACTGCAGTCAGTGCGGCCTGTCACTTATTGTCCTCGGCGATGCAGTCTACTGGTAGAAACCTTCTCTTAGAATGCCTTCTCTGCTTCAATAGTGTATCTTAAGACAGGTTACGAGGATAAAACATGCCAGCAGGTTCATAAATAAAAAAAATATGAATGTGTTTCATTCATATGACTTTCACCATATCTCTGTAACAAATAACTGGTAATAAGCTTATTCTTTCATCTATTTAAAGCCAAAACATTTGCAAAAACGCCTTATTACTTAGTTCCTTAAAAGTAGGAGGGAAATAAGGGAATACGCTAGATTAAACCGACAGTCAAATGTTTTAAAATGTGGTTGCTATGGGATTGAATTCCGTGTCTTTGCGGGCCGGGAGTTGGCAAGTTCCCGTATGGGAAAAGTTCTAAGTATTTTAAAACTGAAACCAATAACAAGGAATATTTCGATTACGGTCAACTCCACGACAATACATAGGTATATATATGACCTAAATTGAGTGTTTTAAAGAGATCTACATGTTTTGGGTAGTAAGTAGTTGGGATTAATCAGTTATGCAAAATTCATCCAGAAAATTCAATATATACATTTTATTTGTCATGTAAATATATTAAATACAGGGCATTTTATCAAAATCGTTAGCTTTTTGATATAACCAACATTTTCGAATTTTGTTCCATGTAAAGTTTAGTTGGGGGTGAGGATTTCTTGAAAATCTTCGTGTCACCCTCTTGAAAGTTACTGAACTGAAATGTCAAGTTTGGTACTTAACGGACTTTTCGTTTTTGAGCTTTGCTGCACACGCACACACCTCATACACACGGGCATCTTTCTAAAAAAAAGGTTTTTTTTTTTTGGATTCAAGGGGTCCCAAAACATGCATTTCCGTGAAATTTTTGGGTGCAGTACAATATCTTCTCTACACAGTATGTACATAGTACGTATGGTGAAAGTAATTTGTGTTATATTCACATTGCTTTCTCTACCCATTATTCAACAAAATGTTGCTAAAAATCTAATTCTTCTAAATCTAATTTTTCTATCTACTGCGTGTTAATGCTCTTTTAAGTGTAAAATAAGACTTTAAAATAATAATACAGTTACGGAAAATAGTTCACTGTAATTATAGAACGGATTTATGAAGTTTTCCAAGCGCAGGATGTACTTACGCTTGATTTTAAGCAGTCCTATTTGGATTAATGTGGAGGAAGTTGTTAGTTCTTGAGTAATTAATTAAAGTTGTTACTAATTTCTTAGACTTCCAACATTTTTTAATCTTATAAGGTAAACCGTCGGCTTTCAGAGATCCAGAAAGTGTCATCTCATTTGTTACTTGCTCTGTCTAATGGTATGATCCGACGTTGTGACCAGTAATATTCGAGGGTTTGATCACGTGATAACTAAAAATTGATTAGAAATGTTTATTTAAATAAAATTTTGAAGTACTATTTAACATTGTTAAATTATTAGTACTCAACTTCCATGAATTAACGTTTTTGTTTTGTTTTGTTTTTTTGTTTTTTACTTTCTCTATACGCACTATGTACATAGTGTATAGAGAAGGTATTGCACTCCACCAAAAATTCGATACCGAGATTTCACCGGAAATATATGTTTTAGGGCCCCTTTATCTAAAAAAAGCATTTTCGGAAAAAAGATCCGTGTGTGTGTGTGTGTGTGTGTGTGTGTGTGTGTGTGAGAGAGAGAGAGAGAGAGAGAGAGAGAGAGAGAGTGTCAGTGTTTCTGTGAACACGATAACTCAAAAACGAGCAGTCGATATAGCACCAAACATGGTATTTAAGACTAGTATCTTCTAGGGATGCTGCACGAAGATTTTGAGAAAAATCCCCCCACCTCCAACTACCCTTTACATGGACATTTTTTCGAAAATTTTAATTTTCTCAAAAATGACTCTAACGATTTTGATTAAAATTTCGTATATTAAAGATATTTACCTGACAAATAAAATGTATATATTGAATTTTCTGGGAATAGCCTCTGAAGAGTACGTTATTCTGGATTAATCTTACGGAATTTTGAATAACTGCTAAACCATAACAGATGGACAAAAACTTACTGCACAAAAAACGGAGAGCACGTTAAAACACACAATTTATGATATATACATTTTTTTCGTGGAGTTGATCGTTTTTGAGACAGTCCTTGTTTTTGGTTTCTGCTTTGAAAAACTTATACTTTTCTCATACTGGAATTTGTCAACAGCTGTTCATACAAACAAGAGAACTTCAGTGACATAGCAACTAGCTTTTGACTATCACTTTAACCTATGGTACTCTCTTATTTCGCTTCTACTTACAAGGAAGTAAGTAATAATATTATTTCTGCTATTTTTTTCTGATTAGCATGAAGTAAATAGAAGTATACGCTTTTTAACAATAATTTGTTGCAGAGATATAGAGAAAGTCATGTGAACGGAACACATCAGATTTTTTAAAATGTATTTGATTTATTTACATTCTTCAATTTTGAATAAAATATAATATAAAATCTAATGCCAACACTAAGGTTCAGATGTTCTTATATAATTACACATATAAATAAACCAAGAAAGAATTATTCTTAATGGGTCAACTACCAAATCCCATTTACCGAAACGTATATTATGCCTCTGTTTTGTACCACAGGAAATTGCATTGCCAGATGTATTATGGGAGTTTCAGTATAGTAAAATGCACAAATTAACCAGTATCCCAATAAAAGTATTAATGAAATGGGGTGACATACTTATGGTAATTTTAACTTCTATCAGTAGAAGAGGGGCAAAAATGAAAAAGAAAGCTTATGGTAATTTAATTCTTAATTAATAAGTATAGTTAATGCCTCTGTACTCAAAGAAGGTGCCTTGCAACATTCTATATGCAGATTAAAATAAGGAAATAAAATGTTAGAATCTGAGAAACTTCAAAAAAGCTAAAAAAAACCAAAAACAAAAAAACAAAAAAACTAAGGATTACTGTTCATCATGCAAAATACTCGATTCAATAAAAAAAAGTGATGTACTACATTTATATGATTTTTTTCTGTCCATTATTCGTCAAACTACTCTTGAAAATGTAAGACGCCTCTATCTACACACCCAGAACTGGTTTTATTACCTTTCCTAATATACGTAAACTCCTTAGCGCGGTGGTAGCGTTGCTGCTTACCAAGCGGGAGACCTGGGTTCGATCCCCAGTACCGGCGTGGGGATTTTTCCCCCGCTGGGAGACCTGGCCCGGGGTGCACTCAGCCTCGTAAGGTCCCTGGGGGGCCAATTGAGGAGCTACTTGATGGAGAAGTAGCGGCTCCAGGTCATGAGGACCGCATTAACCGGCCGGGGGGACTCGAGGCGCTGACCACGTCTCACCCTCCAATACTGCACCCCATCCATGACGTCTGTAGTGGACCGAGATGGGGGACGCAGCGGCCGGGCGGTAAGCCAAGGTTCCCCGTGAGCTGTCGTGCCATGGAGTTATAATATACGTAAAGGAGATATAGAAATACACTAGGCCGCAATATGGACTTTGAAATTCAGCTTTCTTTGAATCAGCAAATAATTTTGTGGTTTGAAGAGTATAAGTACTTGACAATAAAGACTCTTGTTTATTTAGAGTGAATTGTTTTATTTAACCAGAATTTCTTCTATTGTACAGGGATTCTTTTTCTACCTCTTACGGTTTACAAGTTGTTAAAATCCATTCAGAATGAAGATGACTTAACAGGTTATTTCCAGAAAATTCAAAATATACATTTTATTTGTCGAACAAATATCTTACAAATAATTTAATACTTAACTGAACATTACAAAATAACGAAACATGTTAAGGTAAAGAGTAGTTTTGTTTGCATGCTTGGGGTACGCTTAGGTACCAAGACTGGTATTGTTTGGTATTTAACAAACTTTCCTTTTTTGAATTATGATATGGCATACGGACAATCGGGGACCTTTAAACGTGCAACTCCATTGAAATCGCAGTAATGAATTTTAGGGCGGAATACAATACTTTCTCGGCTTACTATAGATATGCAATGGTATGCTGGTAATAATAATAATAATAATAATAATAATAATAATAATAATAATAATAATAATAATAACAATAATATTCGAATGACACGCCAAAAATAAGTGGTTAAACCATTTCAGTGATAGCAATGTGAGATCTTTCATTTGAAGGAAAGATATTCTGAAGCTATAATTACGCTTTACTACGCAACAATGTGTGGAGTTTTGCAAAAACACGGACGAAAAATGTATTACATAGACGGGTAAACGCAATGAGGCTGACACCACGTAATTTTCGTGCCATGATTTAAATGCTTCAAAAAGAGGCCAATGGCAGAGCAGTATCACCAATCTTTGGTGGACATTTTCGGGACTCTGCACCATCCAGAGCTACCATAAGAGGTCGGGAATCCCTGGAAGACGAGCCTCGCTCTAGTCTCCTTGCACAGCAGTAAAAACAGAAGCAATTGCAACTGCGCATAAGTTATTGAAGCAGGATTCCCTCACTACCTATGCTGACATTCACAGTATCCTTAACATTAGACCAACTGCAGTGAATGCGTGAACATTTTCAAGTCCCAATCAATGTTCTCGTTGGGCAGCGCATTTGTTAATAGAGGACCAGAAAGCAGCTCGAGTGGAATAGTGCCGTTTCATGCTGGAAAAATTCAACAATGAGAGAAGCAAGGACACCACCAACGTTGTGAGTCATGGATATACCATTATGATCCTGAAAGAAAGCGGCAATCAACAGTACCGTGCTTTCCAGAAGATGATCCACGAACAAAGGTGTGCGTAAGAAGTGCTGGAAAGAAGATGGTGGCTACCTTCTTCTCAAAAACTGATCATTTGGCTTTGGTCACCCTAGACACCCAAAATAGTTGCTGCTAAGTGGTATGTGAAGGCATGTCTGCCTCTGTCATTACAGCATGGAAAACCAAGCAACCCAGATCGAAGATCGCTTACCTGCTGCTTCACCATGACAATGCTTTGCTCACACAGCGGCCAGATATGACTCCATGTGATTTTTTCTATTTCCCAAAACAAAAGTTCCATTGTCACCATTTTAAGACATCTTACGCAAGGTATGTGACCTACCAAAGGAAGCTTTGTCAGTTGTATTTTCAAAGTGGTTTGAATGGAAGCAGAGGTGTATTCGTTATAATGGAGCATTATTTGCAAAGTTATAAAATATTTCTGGCTACTGCTAAAAACTTTCGGAATAACCTTCATAGAAGGACACTATAGAACAGGTATTAGATGTTAATACTTTTAGAAGCAACATAAGCAAATAACAGAGATAAGGATTCCGAAAATAAACTAAATAAAATTTAAGTATATTGAGTCTCAGTCAATAGAACATTAAAAGAAGGAAATGAAATTACAGTTGCATAAGATTACGACAGTATCAGTCACAAAATGAAATGGCATTTTATTTATGGACGCTCTTTAACTGCTGTGGTTCTCATCGTCCCATTCTATACTGGGCGTGAAAGACCGCTTAATTTTGCACAGAGACCTCTCTATTAGGCTTGAGGCTATTTTACATGCCGTAAATCTACGACACGGGACCAACGGATTTACTTCCCTTCCGAAGGAAGCAATACTAAGGACTTTTACGCCCGAAAAAATCCATCGTCCTCCGCCGGGTTTGAACCCGCGACCTAGGGTATATGAAGTTAGCATGGTAACCATTACACCGTGGAGGGCGACAATATCAGTCACAGCTTATGTAAGTGAAGTACAGATAATTAAAGAGAGGGATAAAAGCAAAATACAAGTAATGAGCTTTTTAAGAAAAGTAGAGAATGTACGTGAAAAGACGATATAGAAAACGAAACTATTAGAGAAAATCTAACTATTTATATTGTCACATCCTGGCTGTGGGCACAGGATGTGGTAGCATTGTAATTGCCAACTTGAACGTTCATTAAAACCACGGTAAGCGTGGCAATTTGTCTCTTTAGTAATGAACTTCGTATGGTAGAGAAGTAAAGACGGAGCAGCGGCTCCTCTGGGACGCCAAGCTTGGCCTCGCGCCAAGATGGTGGCATGTACAAGGTAACAATATATTTGCTATTGAATTTGAAGTGTTTGTTTTTACATTAGTAGCTTAGTTTACCCATCAACGTCCTTTTTATTTAAATCATTAGGTTTTCCCCTGTTGTGTAGGATTTTGCACATACGGGTGCTGCGTCCCTTTATGTCCACCAGTCGGAAAATGTAATTTTTGCCCCAGTCCTACCTTTCAGCAGCCAAGAGGTCCCTTGATTTAGATGCTGGTGTGACAATATTTTGACTGATAAGCTGGAAGAATATAACAAAAACACGCAGATTTGAAGAATGGACAAATGCGGAAAACCAACCAAAATTAGAAATTATAATGTAAGAGAAAACGAAGTACGGGAAGACTAAGGAAAAAGTGAACCTTAACATTTTGAAGATGAAACGAACATGCTCAGTCCTTGAAGAGAAGATGACCATGATATGCAGCTATTCTCATCAAGCAAAGAGAATAAAACTATTCGCCCCTCCCCAACATCCTCCCGTTCCCCTCCACAATAAACACAACGTAATCATAGCTTAATGAGTGCTAGGAAAAATAAAGTCTATGTTTTTCATTTGTTGTGTCTTTTGCTTATGACGTAGGAAATACGTCATTGATCCAACATTCCCATATTGGGATTTTGCCTGAAATGTGCGTAAGTTTCGAGGTCCTATGAAAGAAATTGCTGTGTGTATTTAAGGGTGAAGATGAGAGGGAGACACTATATCTTCAAAAGGGAAAGTTCATGTAAATCAGTTGTTGCAGTATTGATGAAGATGATATGTCTTTATTAACCATAACACTGCACACACTTCTTAAAAATTTCGCATACCTTAATTAGAGTTGCTATTTTTTTTTTTTTTTATTAGTCCCATATTCCACCATACACCTTAGTGTAGTGTACGTGTGCCGGAGGGGATTCCCCACTTCAGCTCTTTATTTGGAGTTTTGTAAATCAGACCCCAGAAGGAGAGGATGAGATGACAGTAATTACAAAGGGCAGCCGGAACCGGACGGCGGGAGGGAGCCACCGTAGAGGGTGCCAAACGATATCCAAGCAATTCTTCATCTCGGTTCGCTAGGAGTCCGTACCCCAGGTCGGACCAAACGCCCCTGAGTCTATAGACGACCTCCAATGCCATCCTGCCGGAGAGCTCAATTTCTAAAGTGCAGCAATTTCCACGAGAAAGCGCCAAAACTGCAGCCTTCGCCAATACTTACCACCCTGAAAGAGACCGGATAGAGAAATGAAAGGACGGGGCGTTCGAGGGAATGAAGAAACCTCCCCAGCATTCGTCTAGTGACCCGGGGATAGCCCCATGGGTTAGAGACATCAGCCAAAGGGAAACATCGCACTACCTCTCTAATGTCAGTCTCAGACATTATGGCTGAGCTACCTGTACCAGTACCATACATTATAATACCACGATTATGTATGTGTAGTGGACCTGGTACTACTCATGCAACTATCCCCCTTTTTCTTATTTTCTGACCTCTTTCCTCTTCCATCTTCTTCTTGGTCATTCGTTACCATTTCTCTCTGACTTTACCCAAGAAGTTACCTATAATTTTTATATTTTTCTCTCTTTTTGCGGACAAAATCCTCCTGAATAGTATTTCTCCATTCAATTTATCCCATTTTCGTTGCCAAATTTGATCTCTCCATATCTTTGTTGGATCGCAATACAGTAACAATGGAAATAAGTGTCATCGTCTCCGTATATTGGAAATTTTCAGACATATTCATCATGTCTTATGTCTTTCAAGTTTTTAACCCCTTTTCTCGCCCATGCAAATCCTTCTCGCCCTAGTTTGTTGCATAACTCTATGTACTTTTCCCCTCTCCCAGGCTGTTTTTATTCTTCTATATGTCCTTAAGGATATCTTCTGTCTTATACTGTTAAAAATTTTTCGTTATCAATATCCTCTAGCCTTGATTCTAATACTTATATTCTACATTAACCATCAAGTTCCCATACATATTTTCTCCAGAAATCCTTGCAATGACTGCCTCCTAGTCGAGTGGTCAGCGATCTGACTTCTCACTCAGAAGTCCTGGGTTCGATGGGACGGAGAATTTTTCTTTAACCAGAATTATCCCCTATCCTCCAGAGTCTGGAAGTATGTGAATGGAACACATCAGATTTTTAGAAAAAGCCCCCAATATGGACCTTAGAAAGGGGGCTACATAAATGAAAAAAAAAACTCTGCATTTTTATCCTGAATGCTAAAACATTTTTTGATAATGTCCCTATCCTCAAGATTGGAAAGTCTGTACAGATGTTTTATAGCTGTTGTGATGCTCTTGGTGGAATGCCCCCCCCAGCTCTATGATGCTATTGATAGACCTAATGTATGTTTACAAAAAGATATATTCATTTTAGCTACCTCTCTCCCAGTATCATCTACTCCCCAAACCTCTGCCGCGTAGAGCATTTTTGTTTTCCACTACGGCCGTAGAATTTACGCTGCAGTATTAGATATTATGCTCATTATTGAGCTTTTGGACACATTTAGATTAAATATTTTATTAAGATAACATTTAAAAGGTTTGTAATTTGCAAATTATGTGATAATTATTTAAAGTACAATTCTTCTTCTTTTTTGTTTGTTTGTTTTTTCCATTTGTACCTGTAGTCTCATTTCTTTAACTTCTATGGTCGTAACTGAGACTTTGATTTGAGAAAAGTTGGATAGGTACAGTCAGACTGAAAAATTCAGTGTCCTTGCTGGGTTCAAATCCCAGCTATGATATTGAATTTTACAGTCTCACTCGACCTATCTAATTCCTGTCCTGTACACAGCTTGTATGAAAAAACTAAGCCACCCAAAAAACAAACCAAAAGAAAAAAAAATTAACACAGATTGTTTGCAAGTTCTTTAATACTGGGCTTCAATCATTACTTTCTCTGCGGCACACTGTCAGTAAAGCAGAGGATCTATTCTATTCAACCCAAAAATTCAAAATTTAGATTTTATAGGAAAAACACCTTTAGCACGCCTGAGCCCCTCCACTCAAAATAACTTTTAGAAAAAGATCCGCGAGAAATAATGTCTGTGAACAGTATAACTCAAAAACGAAGAGTCGGTTAAAACTTGGTATTTAATTTCAGCATCTTTCGAAGTTGCAGCACGAGGATTTTCTAAAACTACTCCTTATTTTGAAAAGTTTATGAAAATTTATATTTTTAATACAATGGCTAACGAGTTTGACTAAATTAGTATATGTTTAAGATATTTTTATGACAAATTAAATTTTGTTGGAATAGCCTCTGATGACCTTTTCGTTTTGAATAAATTTTACATAACTAGTAAACCAGTTGTGGTCAAATCATTTAAGAACGGGTTGCTAAGTGATGAATTTGAAATTCCAATCTCCTTATTTGACCAAAGTTACAGCAAGAGTCTATTTAGTAATTCGTTTCAGTAAAGCTTTTCTTAAATGGTTATTGAAATTATTATTAATAATTTCTGTTCTCATATAGGAATTTGTCAACTCCTGTCCATATAAACAAAAGAACTTCAGTCACATAGCAACCAGCTTTTGACTATTACTTTAACCTATGGTGCTCCCTTATTTCGCTTCTACTTACAAGGAAACAAGTAATAAGACTATTTCTGCTAATTTGTTCTCGAGTAGCATGAAGTAAATAAAGACATAAGCTTTTTAACAATAATTTGTTGCAGAGATGTAGAGAAAGTCATATGAATGGTACACATAAGATTTTTCATTTCCTGGCGCTCTCTAAAATGGTTAAGAAGCTTATCATGGTAAGTGAGAACCGGTACGGAAGAGCGTGTGGCCCGGTAATGAAGAGACGGCGGCTAATAAGACGAATAGCTCAAGTGTGACCATCACTGGCGGTCAAGGTCGGCAGGACGCGTGTTGCAATTGTCTCGAGCACCAAGTTCTCAAGCCGTCTGACATGAGAACACCTCACACACTGTTCTATTCTCAAAATTCCCAAGAGAAAGTGTGTGACTTTGGTTTATTATTTTTATAATTCTGTGTATTATAGCAGTGGTGATTTGTCCTACTTATATAACTGTTTAAACAACCTTGATCCCTAGATTTAACCGAGGCATGGAAACCTGAAGTTTCTAGGTCGTGGACAGAAACAGGGGGCGCTTGAATACTCGCCAGATACAGCAATTTCAACAATAGTTCTGCATTATAATATTTATGTACATTTTAAGCAGTTCCGTGCGCACGTTGAGGCCAATGTCTAGGGACAGACGCCTGTTGGAGAGCCAATGGCACGAAACCACAGAAGGGAGAACCTGTCGGCCCGTAGCCAGGCTTAAACATGAGGAAGTTGATGACATAAAATGTATGCGAAATTGATGATAGGAAAGGTGATGATTGAACAATTGGTGGAATGAGTGGCGAGGGAAACTGGAGGACCCCGAGAAAACCGCTCAGACGCCGCTTTGTCCACCACAAATCTTACATGCGGGCGCTTGGGATCGAACCCGGGTCGCCTAGATGGGAGACGAGCGATCTAACCACTCAACTACGGCGCCTATATCTATATATAGATATATAGATATATAGTTCTAATTCATAAAGTAACATGATAACAATTATTTTATAATATGATTAGTTTAGAACGCATTGTACTCTCACAAATAAAGGTATACATATTGATAAAAAAAATCAGATAATAATGAAAAGAGCTTTGAAAAGACAATGTACATAAATCAACAAAACTCACTCAGAATTTACTGCAATGAATTACAAGATACATTTTACTGTATCGAAAGAAAAGGCCCTCCTACAATGTCTCAAACTATGTTTGAATCATCCATAAGTTATCGAACCTTACCCTTTGGTATTTTCGACATTTTTAAATATGAGTTCTTTTTCAAGGTTCATTGGTTTGTCTACCAGCAAGAACTGAACGAGACCAGGCAGTGAGCAATGCTAGATAGTGCAAGGTTTCGAGACCACTTCTACTCCATTACGTCATACTTCAACCAGGCTATTTCGGGGCCGTGGACCAAGCATTACTAATATCACAAATTAGTTATGCGGTATACGCATCTATTTTTTAAAAACATTATTTCGAGAATAATGTTTATAAATCCACCTCCCATATATGTTGGAAAGTTACAATTTCTGCATTCAGTGCTGTTAGCCTAACCTAAGCTACTTGCATGTTTTGCCTATTATACTGCACTTATGTACATGAACTACGCTAACTTTTGGCAAATGTATTAGTG
The DNA here is from genome assembly GCA_030762935.1 of Hymenopus coronatus. Taxonomy (NCBI): domain Eukaryota; kingdom Metazoa; phylum Arthropoda; class Insecta; order Mantodea; family Hymenopodidae; genus Hymenopus; species Hymenopus coronatus. The sequence goes on along the minus strand of CM060892.1, from coordinate 60,548,329 downwards.
CAGCCATAGAACACAATTTTAGCATTAAATTATTACTTGGGCTTTAATAGATTTAGCTCGTCTTTGGAATTCCTACCTGAAGACTTAAGGGACTGCCGGGTAATATACTGTTCAAACAGACAATTAGGGCATACATTTTAATCAAACCTAATCTGCTGCTGTATTAATATGATAAATACATCACTTTAATTTATTGTTTCTAATATGTTATGGACTGACAAGCAATATGCATTTCGATTGTAAATATGACAAATATGCGCTTCATACATTTGAATATTTTACTTAAAATAATGTTGTTTACAGCTTTTTTTTTCTTTTCATTTCAGTATACTTATTGTACCCTTTATATTTGTTTTTATTAAGTTGTATAGAATTGAATTTTTGTTCTTTATTCATTGTATCATGGCTGTATTTAATTATAGTGTTGCCTGGTAGAGTGGAAGAGAAGGCCTAATGGCCTTAACTCCTACCAGGATAAATAAATAATTCGTTTTATTTGTTAATATTTAATTACGTTTAACTTATTCAACAGCTAAGTAAGCGTAACTTCATGGCACGACAGTCTACAAGGGACCATGGCCTACCGCCCGGCCGCTGTAGCCCCCATCTCGGCATGAAGGCGTCATAATGGGAAGCAGTGCTGGAGGGTGAGACGTGATTGCTCGAGTCCCTCCCGGCCGTTTGATGCGGTATTTTCTTCCTGGAGCCTCTATTTCTCAAACAAGTAGCTCCTCAATTGGCCCTCCCCCGGGGACCTGCTGAATGCACGCCGAACCAGGTCTCCTAGCGGGGGAAAATTCCCCACGCCGGTACTGGGAACATAATCCAGGTCTCCCGCTCGGCAAGCATCCGCGCTACCACCACGACCCATCAACTAGCCGGTCCCCATGGTCACGCTCGCTAAGGCGTCTCGCTTTGGTGCTTGGGATCGTGGGTTCGAGTCCCGCCTTGGACATGGGTGTTATATGTTTGTGTAAAGGAACAGTAAAAAAAAAAACAGTAATCATACAGTAAATTTAGAGGGGGGGGGGAATGTAAAAGGGGATACAGCGCCGGAGTCCTGACCAGACTCCGGTACTGTTTAAAAAAAAAAAAAAAAAAGAGTATAGCTGTAACTTTTTTTTTTTTTTAAGATCAACAATCAAAAGTGTGCAGTCAACCACCAGTTGGTCACCTGATGATCTTACTACTGGAACCACCATCTTTAACAGGTTGTTAAATATATTTTAGTTTTACATAGGTAATGCAATACATTTACGTTAAGTGCATTGACGAAACTCCGACTCTTCCTCGTTGTGCAATGATGTACTTACCATACTTGTGTAGTGTTTTCACATGTCTTTCAGACATACTTACAATTGTGTTACACTACTAGTTGACGGGTGGCAGTATTTGGATAAGTATCCATTATAATCCTGACAATACCACAGACAAATGCGATGATAGAATGATACTTACTTTTCGATTGTGTTTACTGAAGGAATGTTTTTAAAATATCACAAAACATTCATGTAACAAGAACAATAAAACATAGGACGCCATTGACTAAATCGTATACACATTCCTTTTTCCTGTCACATAAATCGCACCGAGGAGACGAAAATAAAAAAACAACTGATCTGTTCCATTAAAATAACTTTCTCTACCTGTTCTGCAAACAAACTATTTTTACAAAAGATTCTTTTTTCTACATATTGTTAATCGAGATAAACATTAGCAGAAATTGTCTTATTACTTGCTTCCTTGTAAGTAGGAGGGAAATAAGGGAATACATTAAGTTAAAGCGATAGTCAAATCTTTTAAAAGCTGGTCACCATGTGAACAATTGAAGATCGGTTCTCTTTACATGACCAGGAGTAAAACAAAAGAGAGCTGAAATAAAATATGACTTTCGTTTGAGAAAAACTTAACTAGTTTAAAATTGAAACCAATAACAAGGTATATCTTGGAAACGGCTAACTCTACAACACATAATGATGTGCATTTGTGTTTTGTCTATCTCTTACAGTTTAACAGTTATGCAATACTCATATAGTAAGAAGATGTCTTCAGAAAATCCCAGATGGCATTTTATTTGTCATGTAAATATTTCAATCAAAATATTTAAAGCGATTTTTGAGAGAACAACATTTTGAAAATGTTAAAGGGTAGTTTGAAGAGGGGGGTTTTCTTGTCGAGTCCTTAGAAGATATACTACACTTAAATACCAATTTGGTATTTAGCGGTATTTTCTTATTTGAATTAGCCGCATCCCCACCACACATACACCCACGCGCACGGACCTTTTTCTAACCTTTGTTTAATTCAGGGTACGTCAAAACATATTCTCGGCGAAACTTCGACATCGAATTTTTGGTTGGAATACAATACTTTTTTTACCTATTAATTATATGCATAATAAGTGTAGAGAAAGTAAAACTAGAATACGCCACTCATTTAGCAAACAGTCTTTTTCGCAAAATAAAACCCTTCTTTTAACCCTCGTATCATAATTTATTATAATCCAGTTTTTATTCAACTCAAGCTATTAATAAGCTCTAATTTATGTTACTACGTTACAAAAATCTGATTATTGCATCCACGAAATTACACTAACCATTCTACAAACTATTTTTACATATCTTAATCTTCTATTTGCTTCTTGCTAATATAGATGAACTTCATTACACATTTATATATTTCATGTAAGAGGAATGAGTAAGCCAAAGCGAATCAGATTTTTATAAACAAGTGTCACTGTGAAATGACTTCGAAATTCCACTCTCCTTGTATGGACATGACAAAAAGAGGTATAGCGACTTTACGGTTTGAAAAAGTATAAATATTTGAATTTCACCGGAGATACACAAAAATGGTTAACGGCACAAAAATATTTGATATTTTGTGCGTTTAACGAGCTCTACATTTTTACTTTCTTTGCACGTACTATGTAGATAGTGTATAGAAAAGGTATTGTATTGCACCCAAAAATTCAATACCGAGATTTCACCGGAAATACAGGTTTTGGGTCTCCCTGAATAAAAAAAAAGTATTTCTGGAAAAAGGTCCATGTGTGTGTGCGTGTGTGAGTCTCTGTGGATAGCATAGCTCAAAAACGAAAAGACCGTTAAATACCAAACTTGGTATTTAAGTTTGGTATCTTGCAAGGATGCGACAGGAAGATTTTCAAGAAAATCACCCTACCCACAGCTTCCCTTTAGATTGAACTTTTTTGAAAATTTTTATTTTCTCAAAAACGATTCTAACGATTTTGATTAAAATACCGTATATTAAAGATATTTACTTCACAAATGAGATTATATCTTGAACTTCCTAGGAATAGCCTCTGAGGACTACTTTAATCTAGATGAATTTTACGGAATTTTATATAACTGCTAAACCGTAACAGAGAGACAAAAACTTACCACACAAAAATTGTAGAGCACATTAAAACATACAATGTATGTTATATAATTTTTTTTCGTGGAGTTAATCGTTTTTTAGATATTCCTTGTTTTTGGTTTCAGTTTTGAAAAACTTGGACTTTTCTCATACAGGAATCTGTCAACTCGTGTCCGTACAAACAAAGGAACTTCAGTCACATAGCAACCAGACTATCACTTTAATCTATGTTACACCCTTATTTCGCTTCTACTTACAAGGAAGCAGGTAATAAAATATTTCTGCTAATTTTTTCTAGATTAGCGTTAAATAAATAGAAGCATTATTTTTTTAACAATAATTTGTTGCAAAGATGTAGAGAATGGAACACATCATGCGAATGGAACACATCAGATTTTTGTTTAGTGCACTTAAGTACTTTAAGTACTTTAGAAATGAAATATTTTTCAGAGTCTATTTCCAAATATTTCAATATATATCTATATTTCAATTGTATAAATATCTTTAAACATATAGTATTTTAATCCAAATCTTAGTACTGTTTTCCAGAAAAGCAAAAATGACGAAAATTGTCCATGCAAAAGGGTAGTTTAGACCTTTTTAAAATCCTGGTGTCGTATTCTTTGAAGACTTTGAACTGAACCAAAATTTTGTTTTTATAAGACACACAATTTATATCATATTCATTTTTTGTAGATTTAACCATCATCTAAATGTTTCTTGTTATTGTTTCTATTTTGCAATACGTACTTATACTTTTCCCAAAGGGGAAATTGCCATTCGTTTTGTATCCCTTTTATTTTACTTCTGGCCATTCCAAGAAAATCGAATTTCAATTGTTTCACGTAGCGACCAGCTTTGAAAGGATTTGACTATCGATTTAGCTTAGTATATTCACTTATGTACTTTCTGCTTACAAGGAAGCAAGTAATAGGACACTTTCTGTTAATGGTTATCTTGATTAACATGAAGTAGATAAGAGACTAATTGTAAGAATAATTTGTTTGCATAAGAGATAGAGTAATTCATGTAAATGGAACACATTACATTTTTAGTCACCGAGTTGTGCTGTTTATCACAGAGAGAGAGAGAGAGTTCTCTGATACTTAAGTGTCATAAGTGTATCTTTGATAAACTTTCGATATCGAATTTTTAATGGAATGCATTACATCCTGTATTTACTCTAGGTGAATGGTTTAGAAAGTAAAAATAACATGAAACACGATTATGTTATATAAAACGCAGAAGAGTTTCATAACAATCTGCTTTTAGATTCAGCAGACCTCAAGAGGTGTATCTCCGGTGAAATCTTTGCATACCAGAGTTGAGGTAAATTACATATCATTAGTACTGAAAAAATCTGATGTATTCAATTCACATGTATTTCTCTGCATCTGTTACAATTTATTGTTTTTCTATGGTAATCGAGATAAATTAGTAAAAATGGTCTTATTACTTGCTTCCTTGTAAGTAGAAGGGAAATAAGAGAATAACTCGATAGTCACATCTTTTAAAAGCTGGCTGCTATGCTATTAAAATGCCTTTGTTTGTATGGCTAGAATTTGACAAATGCCCGTATGAGAAAAGTACAAGTGTTTTAAAGCTAAAACAAATAACAAGGCATATCTCAGAAACTGTCAACTGTAAAAAACAAAACAAAACAAAAAAAAAAACCGTATATCACTTAAAATATGTGATTTAACGAGATCTAAATTGTTTGTGCAGTAAGTTTTTGTCTATCGCCTACGGTTTACCAGTTTTGCAAAATTCAGCAAAATCCATCCAAAATAAAGAGGTCTCCAAAAGTTATTCGCAGAAAAATCAAGATATGCATTTTATTTGTCACGTAAATGTGTAAAACATACCCAGGATATAATAATAAAAATTGTTAGAGACATTTTTGAGAATATCAACATTTTCGAACATTTTTTCATGTAAAGGTTAGTTGGGGCTCGTGTCGCATCCTTGGGAAATACCCAACTTAAATATCAAGATTGGTATTTAACGGACATTTCGTTTTTGAGCTATGCTGTCCACATACAGATATACACACACACTGGCGTTTTTTTAAACATGTCTTTTTGTATGCGGGGGTCTCAAAACATGCATTTCCGGTGAAATCTCGCTATGAAATTTTTGGGTGCAATACAATATCTTCTCTATACACTATGTATATAGTACGTATAGAGATAAAAAAATTAAGCATTCATTTTGAATAAATTAAAACTTTGTTTCTAACAAACGCACCCCACTTACATGTGTTTTCCCGCGCTTCTTTTCCCTCCCCTTTCCCCATTGGCTAAGGCACACCTTTGAATATCAATACACAAACTTCATGGAATTCAAGGTCAGGCGATAGAAGCAATATAAACACACAAGCTTTTGTCATGCTGAGACAGGTAGACCTACGGATCCCCCAACTATTTGTTGATAATAATTTATATGTATTCCATATGCATTAACTTAGGTAACGTAAGGTATTTGATTCATACATTTATGAACCACTTGTAATTGTCCTCGAATATAATTACGAGGGCTGATCAACAAAGACTGAGAATGATTTTTTTTCACAGATGTTCATTACTCCATTTTAATGCTTACATGATGTTTTTAAAAAAGTCCCGTCCTACTTCAATGCACTTTTTATAGCGTCTCTGCCAGTCCTTGAACACGTGCTGCAGACCATTCTTTGTCAGGTCCTTGAGAATCGCCTCACTTTTCTTGAGCACTGCTTCAGAGTTCTCAAATCGAATACCCCTAAGCTTTGCCTTTAGTGATGGGAATAAAAAAAAGTCACAGGGTGCAAGATCGGGACTATAAGGTGGATGTGGTACACAGGTAATGTTGAATCGAGCCAGAAACTGCATGACTTGATTTGCGACGTGAGGCCGTGCATTGTCATGATGAAGTCGCCAGCCAGTCCGAGAAAGCTCTGGTCGTTTCTTTGCAATGTGCTTCTTCAGTGTAGCCAAAACTGACGTGTAGTATGCTGCTGTAACAGTAGTGTGAGGGGAAACTGCATGCTGGTAAATCATTCCATTACAGTCAAAAAATGTGATCACCAGCACTTTCCCTACAGATGGAACAACATTTGCTTTCTTGGTGTTGGAGAATCTGGAGATTTCCACACTGTGCTGACTTGTTTTCCTTCATGATCATAATGATGCAGCCATGACTCATCGCTGGTGATAATCGATTTAAAAAATGCATCCCCTCCATCAGCAAAGAGACGCAGCACCTCACGGCTTGTCTCCATTCGTACAGCCTTTTGTTCGGGAATCAACAGACGTGGCACCCAACGAGCACAAACTCGGGTCATATGGAGATGGTCGTGCATAATTGTAAACACACTGCCATATGAAATTCTCAACACTTCACTGAGGTTACGTAATGTTATACGCCAATTCTCTTCCAATTCTCTTGGACAATCACAGCAGCTGTGTTGATGTTGACTTCAGTCACAGCAGAAGCCGAAACACCAGGCCCACCTTGCTTAACACTGACAAGTCGGCCTTCTTTGAAGTCCTTGAACCACCTAAACACTGTTGCACTGTACTACTTCTCTCGCGTCACTTCCATTGTCTGGTATGCGAAATGCACGTAGGGTCTACAAAATAGAGCATTACTACCAACCTACCGATACGAGAGCGCTGCCGCCAAGCGACATTATACATAAAAACCAGCTCTTTTCAAATATTTATGTTACAGATACGAAACTATCGCGGAAGCTACAGGAAAAAATCAGTCTCAGTCTTTGTATATCAGCCCTCATGGATAAACGATTTTGCCAAATACGAGTACGAAACTAGTTTGTGTCGAACAACAGTCTCTTCCACAATAGCAACCATAGGAACTGACTAGTGTACATAACAGTTAAAGTGAATGGGTAAAATTTAAATACAACAGGGTTTATATCAACTTCAAATATGAATTGGGTTTAAAATAAGAATTGAAGCTTTCCTGGCGACGTATTAATTCGCCGATACTTGCAACTATGAAAGAGACCGGGTGAAATGAAATGGGATAGGAAGTTTGGGGAATGATGAAACCTCCACAGAATTCGCCTGTGACCCGGGAAAATTCCCAAAAGACCCATGTGTCAGAGGTCGTTCGCGAAAATCGAAACCATGATCTCCCGAATGCCAGCCCCAGACGAAACGCCTGAGCCACCTGGGTCGGTACGTTTGGTGATTGGTATTCTAGCTTTCAAATTCGCAGCTCCCGTAGCTGGCTCGTAGCTCAGTCGGTAGAACTCCTGTCTGCTGTGCAAGGGGTCTCAGGTTTGATCCCCGGCTGCGGGCGGAGATATGTCTCTAGCCTAGATTATTTCCTATCCTTTCTAGAGTCTGGAAATATGATTGTGAGTGTGAATGTGTGCGAATGTGTGCGAGTGTGTTTGTGTGTGTTTGTATGTGTGTTTGTGTGTGTGCGTGTTTGATTGGTATAATGATACAAATCTGATGGTTCCATTCACTTAACTTTCTCTACATCTGTGTAACAAATCATTCTTCTATCTACATCATGCTAATCGAGATAAACATTAGCAGAAATTGTCAATATTACTTGGTTCATTGTAAGTAGTGTCCTCTAGCTATTTGGCAAACAAACCTTTTATTCAAAATATTATTCTTTTATCTAAATCATGCTAAACAAAATAAACATTACCAATTAATTTTATTCCAAACTTACTTGTAAGTAGAAGGGAAATAAGAAAATGCTGAGGAGAAAGCGATAGTCTCGCCCTACAAAAGCCGGTCGCTATGTGAAACAATTGAAATTCCAATCTGTTGTCTTGCCAGGAGTAAACAAACGAGAAGAAAGATGTCTTCCCATTTGAGAAACGTTTAAGTGGCTTAAAATTGAAACCAATAATCCAGAATATCTCGAAAACAGTAAACTCTACAAAAAGGACATAATTTATGTTTTTTTAATGAAATCTACTTTTTTGTGTAGTAAGTTTTGGTATATCTCCTACGGTTTGCTAGTTACACAAAATTAATGCAGAAGGAATAGGTCTTCAGAGGCTATTCTCAGAAAATTCAAGATATACATTTCGTTTATCATAAAACTATTTTAAACATAAGATATTTTAATCAAAATTGTTACAGCTATTTTTGAGACATTCAGTATTTTTTAAAACTGTTCCATGTAAAGAGTACTTGAGGGTGGGGAGATTTTCTTGAAAATCTTTGTGTCACATCCTTAGAAGATACTCATCTTAAATACCAAGCATGGTATTTACCGACTTTTCTTTTTTGGGCTATGCAGCCCACTCACAGACAAACACACACGCGCGCGCGCACATACACGGACACGTTTCTAATAATGCTTTTATTGGTTACAGGGAACCCTAAAAGATCTATGTCCAGTGAAACTTCGGAATTGAATTTTTGTGTGGAATACAATACCTTCTCTGTACACTATGCACGTTTTTATATTCACTTACCGCTTTCATTTCGAACAAAGGGCAAATACAAAGGGAAACTAGAGAGAAGATAAACATTTCATTGCGAAAGGAAGGTCGGCCAGCCGATACGCGTAGAGAAAGTAAACATGAAGAAGTTAAACAGAAACCCAAGACATCAATCAGTACACACAAATGTTCCACAGGTAAATGCAGTCGACAGCATCATGCACTTAAATCACTTTGAAAAGGATTTCAAACGACTTAGCATTGCAGTATCAGACAAGCACTAAATGATTAGACGTATATATTGTTACCCACCGATGGTGGACCACCCATGTTGAATATTGAAAGAAGAGACCACCTGGTACTATTTTTTTTAATCCGTAATTTGAGAGACCGTATCCCAATTGAATATATGAGAAGCATATATTTTGCTTTTTTTGAATCTGTAATAAGAAATGGCCTAATTCTTTGGGGCGGTACTAACAAAGTTGACGAAACTTTTGTTCTTCAAAAGGAAATTATTAAGATAATTAAAGTCGCTCTCCATGGTGTAATAGTTACCATGCTAACTTCATATACCCAAGGTCGCGGGTTCAAACCCGGCGGAGGACGATGGATTTTTTCGGGAAGGGAAGGGAAGTAAAGCCGTTGGACACAAGTCATAGATTTACGGCACATAAAAGTACCTCAACCGTGATACAGAGGCCTCTGAGCAAAAGTAAGGAGTCTTTTACGCCCAGTATAGAATGGGACGCTGAGAACCAGAGCAGTTAAAGACCGTGCATAAATAAAGTTCCATATAAAAATGTAAATGACGTGTTATTTATGGATGCTCTTTAACTGCTTTGGTTCTCAGCGTCCCATTCTATATAGGGCGTGAAAGATCGCTTAATTTTGCTCAGAGTCCTCTCTTATCAGGCTTGAGGTTTTTATACGTGCCGTAAATCTACGACACGGGACCCACGGCTTTACTTCCCTTCCGAAGGAAGCCATGCTAAGGATTTTTACGCCCGAAAAAATCCATCGTCCTCCGCCGGGTTTGAACCCGCGACCTTGGGTATATGAAGTTAGCATGGTAACCATTACACCACGGAGGGCGACTAAAGTTCCATATACATTCCCTATAAGATAATTAAAAAAAAATCCTATCTAACCCCATATAGATCCACATTTATTGAACTAGGCATTTTAACCATATACGATCTTTATAATTTAGATAATTTAGAATTTTACATGCCTCTCGCAATAGACACGTTTTGAGGATAGATAGTTATATTATTATATTCAGGTCCAATATAAATATTCCTTATTATAGACTAACAAATTCTCTGAATATTTGTATGTAATTAGGCATTAAGTTGTACAATAACTTGCCTGATGGTGTTAAAACTTTAAAAAGGAAGAATTTTAAGTTCAGAGTATATACATGGTTAGTCAAACATCCTTTTTATTCTATACATGAATATTTTATTGATAATTTTTGTGAGCTTAGTTTGTGACAATGTTAATGCTGCTTTTACCAGACGTTGTAAAATGCCTGTATTGTGCTTGTACACAAATAAATGATTGAATAAAATCAAATATTAGAAAAAAAAAGTTCAAAGCGGGGCATAAATGGAACAACAATAATAATAGTAATAATAATACAAGTCACGTGTTTGATTTCTGAGTGAAGGATGGGATTTTTCGGTCAGGATCATTCTTCAGCCCACATTAGACCTGGAAGTTTAAGAGTGTAACGTATGTTTACATATATGTGCATTTAATTTTTCTAAAGATAACTGCATAATGTACACAAAGAAATAATAAATAATAGTAAACGAATAAATATCGGCGTCGCTCAGTTATTGTTCCTAAGGCAAAGCCGCCGAATGACTTCAGGCGCAGAAAGGGCGAAACAATCCATTTTCGTTCCTAATGTTTATAAGCATGCCAACAGATTTGTTAAACCAACACGTAGAAAGCACATAAAGCATTTTGATTTTCGGTAAAACAGCGTTACCGTGTTTGCGGGAAAATTGCACCTTGGGGCAAGATATTTCAATCATAGCTGCTCCTTGTTTAGTCTTTTCAGATATTGCAGCAAAATATCTAATGGCAAGAAGAGGTAAACAGCCTAGGGGAAGCTAAAGAATAATGGGAAGCAAAAGAACACATCGCGGCTAACGGAGCTGTTAGCTGTGAACAGGTTACAGAGCCTCTATTCAACCAGCCTGAAGGAAAAAAGAAAATTAATGCAACACTTCCAGAGAAGAAAACAATTGTGTTCTTGTAAAGAAAGCTGCATTATGTATGAAAACGTTAGTAAACCCTTTTATTCTCAGTATATTGGTTTATCAGATTTGATGTCATATCACCAGTGCATCAAATGTTATCATACATATACTTGTAATGAATGAGCTACAAATTTATGTTGAGAAAAGTTGCAGCTTGAGTTGTATTTAATATGACTATTTCGTGAATAAAATAACAATGCTTAGCCTATAGGCACCGTGCACGGATCAGAAAATCGTACTGGTGGCGCCGCTCCGTGTCATGCTTTGTACTTTTTAGGAGGATAGTTAGAAGCGGAAGCCATGTGCGATGTAGGTATTATTTGTGGTTTTTTGCCAATAAATTGCATACATTTTACTGAAGGTGCTGTTTCAAAGGGTCGAAATCTTTTTGTACACATCTGGAAATATACTGGGAACACATGCTGAACTGTGGGGATGTTCTGAACCTTTTATTTCCGATGAAGTGAGTGCTGCAATTTTTGTTGCGGGCTTTGGTTCTCACGATGATCCCTCAGGACTGAAAATAAAATATAAAGTATGAATAGGAATACGTACATAAATAAATATTAATAATAAAAATAAAAGTAGTAGATAACAATAACAATAATAACAATAAATGACAGACTATTCGCATAATGTGTCGTTTAATCTAATACAGTATTTAGAGTTTCTATTTATTAATTTAAAAAAGGTTAGCATTAATTTCTAAACAACATCATCATGCTACAGCTAATTTTTAAGCATATGTTACTGCTTTGAGGTACAATATAAAATTAGTGTACTTCTTTCGATGTACAGCTTGAATTCATAGATTTCTTCTTTGCGCTTCCGTTTTCCGCGTGGGAAAAGAATAAAAGGCAATAGCTGGCGAAGTATTCTTGTAGGTATTATTACATCCTACAACACAGAGTTGTTGTTCCCTTTCCGCCTTCTTGTAGGGTTTACATTTTCAGGAGGTTCGATACTTGACACCTTAGCACACGCTAATATTTGTATTGCACTGTCTCTGTTATCCTCTTGTTAGTAACCAAACTTGCCACCAGAGTAGCGTGCACGGTGCGTATATGGACACGAAGAATAATATTCCTAAAATCCCATTTGTCTGGACGTATATTTGCACCGAAATTGCTGACTTGATGTCCATGTCATGACTCATGACCTCGCCCTCCGTGGTATAGTGGTTACCATGCTAACTTCATATACCCAAGGTCGCGGATTCAAACCCGGCGGAGACAATGGCTTTTTTCGGGTGTAAAAATCCTTAGTATGACTTCCTTTGGAAGGATGTAAAGCCGTTGGTCCCATGTCGTAGATTTACGGCATGAAAAAGAACATCAAGCCATAGCGTCTATAAATAAAACTCCATTTCATTTCATTTCATGGCTTCGCTCTTTGCTTCCACACAGACACTGTTGTTTTTAGTATTCTGTGGCTTTGAGTTTTCAATTAACTTGTCTATTTCAGCGATAGACCTTTCCGGCAAACGTTTTGGAACTTCGGTCATTATGTACGGGAATATCACTGCACACTGTTACTATTATTATGAGACGAACATTAGTTCAGAGAGAAAACAAATGCACGTGGGTGAGATAAAAATCGATTAAAATGCAGAGATGATGAGTTGCAAGTGGTTGGAATTTTACGTATCATTGTACTGGAGTGGCCAGTTCCTACCATCACGTGTCATGAACAAAAGTCATTCTAAGGTATTTTGTTCGTTTTCTCTAAGCGCATTTCAAAATTTAAATACTTTAGTAGTGAAACTTTGCTACGTCCATTCTTACTTCCTCTAGCACATATGCACAACGTAGACACGAAGATTTTCAAGAAAATCCCCCACCCCCAACTACCCTTTACATGGAACTTTTTTCGAAAATTTTGATTTTATTAAAAATGGCTCTAACGATTTTAATTAAAATATCGTATATTAAAGATATTTACCTGACAAAATATATATCTTGAATTTTCTGGGAATAGCCTCTGAAGACTACTTTATTCTGGATGAATTTCACAGAATTTTGCATAGCTGCTAAACCGTAAAAGATGGGCAAAAACTTAACACACAAAAAATGTAGAGCGCATTAAAACACACAATTTATGTTATGTACATTTTTTCGTGGATTTGATCGTTTTTTAGACATTCATTGTTATTGGTTTCAGCTATGAAAAACTTATACTTTTCTCATACAGGAATTTGTCAACTCCTGTTCATAGAAACAAAGAACTTCAGTCGAATAGAAACCAGCTTTTGAATGTTAGTTTAGCGTATAGTAGTCCCTTATTTCCCTTCTGCTTACAAGGAAGCAAGTAATGAGACTGTTTGTGCTAATTTTTTTCTCGATTAGCATGAAGTAAATAGAAGTATAAGCTTTTTAACAATAATTTGTTGCAGAGATGTAGAGAAAGTCATGTGAGTGGAACACATCAGATATTTTATCATTTCAGAGTACCTAGTCCCATTAAAATATTTTATAATACGTGCTCTGTTCTGAAGAAAAGGCCTCCACAGAAAATACGAGAAGATACTTAAGAAATTTGCAACATCGAAGAATATTATTACTAGGGCCCCATTTGAGTGTAGTCCTAAACCAGAACTGGGGAGGTTGCTTTCATCGAGATGCAAACATTGTCACCAGTTTCTTACCCACTCCATTCTGCGCTCTCTGTGTGCAGCGAGTTTCATTGAGGATGGTATACGAGAATGCTACAAACACATTTCGCATAGATGGGCGTTCAGAATTGTAAGAAATCTGATGTGTTCCATTCACATGACTTTCTCTACATCTCTGCAAAAAATTATTCTTAAAAAGCTTATAGGTACTTATTTATTTCATGTTAATCAGAAAAAATTATCAGAAATAGATTTATTACTTGCTTCCCTGTAAGTAGAAGCGAAATAAAGGTTAAAATGATAGTCAAAAGCTGGTTGCTATGTCACTGAAGTTCCTTTGTTTGTATGGACAGCAGCTGACAAATTCCTATATGAGAAAAGTATAAGTTTTTCAAAGCTAAAGCCAAAAACAAGGAATATCTCAAAAAGGATGAACTCCACGAAAAAAATGTATATTACATAAAGTGTGTGTTCTACATTTTTTGTGTGCTAAGTTTTTGTCCATCTCTTATGGTTTAGCAGTTATGCAAACTTCCGTAAAATTTACCCAGAATAAAGTAGTCTTCAGAGGCTATTTATTCCCAGAAAACTCAAGATATACATTTTATTTGTCAGGTAAATATCTTTAATATTTGAAGTTTTAATCAAAAACGTTAGAGCCATTTTTAAGAAAATAAAAAATTTCGAAAAAAAAAGATCCATGTAAAGGGTAATTGGGGGTGGGGCGATTTTCTTGAAAATCTTCGTGTCGCATCCTTGGAAGATAAAAAACTTAAATACCAAGTTTGGTACTTAACGGTCTTTTCGTTTTTTAGCTATGCTGGCCACACACACACACACACACACACACATGGACCTTTTTGTAAAAATGTTTTGTTTTTTTTTATTCAGGGGGACCCATAACATGTATTTTCGGTGAAATCTCGGTATCAAGTTTTTGGGTGCATTACAATACCTTCTCTATACACTATGTACATAGTGCGTGTAGAGAAAGTAAAAATCTGATGTATTCCATTCACATGACTTTCTCTATATCTCTGTAAATTATTATTGTTAATAAGCTTATATTTTATTTATTTCATGCAAAATCGAGAAAAATTAGCAGAAATAGTCTTATTTCTTGCTTTATTGTAAGTAGAAGCAAAATAAGGAAGTACCATAGGTTAAAGTGAAAGCCAAAAGCTGGTTGCTATGTGACTGATGTTCCTTTGTTTGTATGGACAGGAGTTGACAAATTCCTGTACGAGAAAAGTATAAGTTTTTCAAAGCTGAAACCAAGAAAAAGGGAATATCCCAAATACGATCAACTCCACGGAGAAAAAAAATATATATATATATATATATATATATATATATATATATATATAACATAAATTGCGTGTTTTAACGTGCTCTACATTTTTTCTGGGTTAAGTTTTTGTCCATCTCTTAGGTTTGGTAGTTATGAAAAATTCATCCAGAATAAAGTAGTCTTTAGAGGCTATTCCCAGAAAATTCAAAATATACAGTTTATTTGTCAGGTAAATAACTTTAATATACGATATTTTAATCAAAATCGTTAGAGCCATTTTTTAGAAAATCAAAATTTTCGAAAAAAGTTCCATGTAAAGGGTAGTTTGGGGTAGGCGGATTTTTCTCAAAATTTTCGTGTCGCATCCTTGGAAGATACTAAACTTAAATACCAAGTTTGGTATTTTACCGACTTTTCGTGTTTGAGTTATCGTGTTCACAGACACACGGACACACTGACACACGGTCACACACACGGTCCTATTTCTGAAAATACTTTTTTTGGTTACAGGGGACCCTAAAACATATATTTCCGGTGAAATCTCGGTATTGAATTTTTTGGTGGAGTGCAATACATTCTCTATACACTATGTACATAGTGCGTATAGAGAAAGTAAAAATCTGATGTGTTCCATTCACATGACTTTCTCTATATCCCTGCAACAAATTATTCTTAAAAAGCTAATACTTCTATTTACTTTATGCTAATCAGAAGAAATGAGCAGAAATAGTCTTATTACTTGCTACCTTGTAAGTAGAAACGAAATAAGCGACTGCCATAGGTTAAAATTATAGTCAAAAGCTGGTTGCTATGTTAATGAAGTTCCTTTTATTTATATGGATAGGAGTTGACAAGTTCCTGTATGAGAAAAGTATATGTTTTTCATAGCAGAAACCAAAAATAAGGAGTGTCTCAAAAACGACGAACTTACGAAAAAAATGTATATAACATAAATTGTGTGTTTTAACGTTCTCTACATTTTTTGTGCAGTAAGTTTTTGTCCATCTCTTATGGTTTAGCAGTTATTCAAAATTCAGTAAAATTCATCCAGAATAAACTACTCTTCAGAGGCTATTCCCAGAAAATTCAAGATATGCGTTTTATTTGTCAGGTATATATCTTTAAATTACGATATTTTAATCAAAATCGTTAGAGCCATTTCTTACAAAATCAAAATTTTTGAAAAAAGTTCCATGTAAATGGTAGTTGGGGTTGGAGGGATTTTTTCAAAATCATCGTGTCGTATTCCTGGAAGATACTAAACTTAAATACCAAGTTTGGTATTTTACCGACTTTTCGTTTTTGAGTTATCGTGTTCACACACACACACACACACACACACACACACACACACACACACACACACGGACCTTTTTGTGAAAATGCTTTTTTTGGATATTGGGGACCCTAAAACATATATTTCCGGTGAAATCTCGATATCGAATTTTTGGGTGGAGTGCAATACCTTCTCTATACACTATGTACATAGTACGTATAGAGAAAGTAAAAAAGGCAGAATGTCTGTGTTTGAAACAGTTGTGCTACGTGACTTCACGTGACTTCCTCTACCTGTTCTGCAAACAAACTATTCTTACCAAAGATTGTGCTTTTATCTACAGCATGCTAATCGAGATAAACATTAGCGAAATCGTTTTTATTACATACTTCCTTGTAAGTAGAAAGGAAATACGGTAATACACCAGGCTAAAGCGAAAATGTATTAAAAGTTGGTTGCCATGTGGTTGAAATCCATTTCTTTGCATGTCCAGATGTTTACATGTTTCTGTATGAGAAACATTTTAAGTATTTTAAACTGAAAAGGTTCCGTGTGTGTATGTATATGTGTAGCTCCGCAAGCTCAAAAACGAAAAGTCCGTTAAATACCAAACTTGGTATTTAATTTTGGTATCTTACAAAGATGCGATATGAAGATTTTCAAGAAAATCCCCCCACTTCAACTACCCTTTACATGGGAAAAAATTCTCAAACATGTATTTCCAGTGAAATCTCGGTGTCGAATTTTTGGATGGAACATTTATAGAATACAGCACTTGAGTAGTGCAACTTTGCTACGTCCATTTTTACTTTCTCTAGCACGTATGCACAAGTAGGTACATAGTAGATGGAGAAGGATTTCGTGGCACATCCTTGGAAGACACTAAACCTAAACAACAAATGTAATATTTAATTGTATTTTCGTTTTTAATAATGCTGTCCAGAGTCTTGCTCCGGACCTTTTTCTAAAAAAAATTATGGCTTCAGTGTACCTGTTTTGAAAATTTTGATTTTCTCAAAAAGGCTCTAAAGATTTTGATTAAAATGTCGTATATTAAGTATTTTTATCTGAAAAATATATGTATGTCTTGGATTTTCTGGGAATAGCCTCTGAAGACCTCTTTATTCTGGATGATTTTACTGAATATTGTATAACCGATAAGCCTTAAAAGACAAAAGCTTACTGCACAAAAATGTAGATCTCGCCAAATTACACGATTTATGTCCCTCATGTTTGTGGCCGCGCCATGGCCGAGTGCTTAGACCACTTGCCTCTCACCTATACAACCCGGGTTCGATCCCAAGCGACCGCATGTGGGATTTGTGGTGGACAAAGCGGCGCAGGGGCGGGTTTTCTCTGGGTTCTCCGGTTTCCCCCACCATAGCATTCCACCGGTGTTCCATCATCATCAGTGTCATCGCCTGCGTCACCATAAGTACTAAAAGCGGGACTTGAACACCAGTAATGCATAATTTAGCCAAGATCATCCAGAATGAAGAGTTCTTCAGAGGTTATTCCCAGAAAATTCAAAATATACATTTTATTTGGAATGTAAATATCTTTAATTTATGGTATTTTAGTCAAAATCGTTAGAGCCATTTTTAAGAAAATCTATATTTTCTAAACTTTGCCTATGTAATGGGTGGTTTGTCGTTTGGAGCATTTCTCTCAAAATTTTAAGTATCTTCCAAGGTTGTGACTTAAACTAAATACCAAGTTTGGTATTTTACCGACTTTTCGTTTTTGAGTAATCGTGTTTGCAGACACACGAACACACCCACATGGCTTTTTCTCAAAAATGACTTTTTTTTGGATATGGGGATTTCCTAAAACATGGATTTCCAGTAAAATCTTGGCGTGGATGGGGACAATACCTTCTCTACCTATGTACCACATACTATACAGAGAAAGTAAAAATGTTAAAATCCGACGAATGTTTAATTCTGCACACATTAATCAGCTTGGAAATGCTAACTTTCAGGTATGAGTACAACACATTAAGAGTGATACACTTTCACCCTTATATCAATACTGCATCTCTTTGTGCCATTCATAAAGATTACTTGATAAAGAAAAAAGAAGAAAAAAAAGGGCTTATTGTCTATCTGTTTAATGCTAAAACATTAGCAGAAACGGTCTTATTATTCAGATCCTTTATAAGTAGACGGGAAATAAGGGCTAAACCGACAGTCAAATATTTTAAAATGTGGTTACTATGGGATTGAAATCCGTTTCTTTGCGTGGTCAAACTTTGACAAGTTCCCGTATGAGTATTTTAACAGTGAAATCAATAACAAGGAATATCTCGAAAACGGCCAACTCCATGAAAAAAATGTACATGACATAAATTGCATGTTTTGTCGTGATCTACACTTTTTGTGCAGTAAGTCTCTGTCTATCTCTTACGGTTAATCAGTTATACAAAATTCATTAAAAATCATCCGGAATAAAGAGGTCTTTAGAGGCTATACCCAGAGGGGTATTTTCGAAATTTGTTCCATGTGTTCGTGTCGCATCTTTGGAAGCTACCAAACTTAAAGTTTGGTATTTAACGGACTTTTCATTTTTAAGCTATGCTGTCCACAGACACACACACATACACACACTGACCTATTTCTAAAAATATATATTTTGTTTTTTGATTCAGAGGGACCTGAAACATGTGTTTTCAGTGAAATATGGTATCGAATTTTTGGGTGCATTTCAATCCCTTCTCTATCTACTATGTACATTGTATATGCGGGCTAGAGAAAGTAAAAACTCTCATTTCATGCAGAGACAGAAAAACCTGGAAGTTTTACCGCAGATGTTGCAAAGCAACACCACATGCCGTGCTTAAGCTTATTGTACCTACTGTCAAGTATTCAGCGAAAGCGTATTAAAGTATTTCCGCCGGAGATGTGGAAAAAAAGCCGTATCATGCCGTACAGAGTAAATTTCAGCTGTCACACCAAACGGACTGGAAAGCTACGGGAATGATTAATATACCGGTTGAAATGTCCATTAATTTACTAACTTCTTCCTGTAACTCTTTAACGTTGTCTCCACTGTTCTCATATTTACACTCTTTATGACTTCTGGAACCTATTTCTGATTTCATAGTTTATTATTCCACTGAATATGCGGAACTGAGCATCTATTACTTCTCCTTGGGAGAAGAATAAAATTGTTTTGAGTATACGCGTCATACACTAATTTTTAAAACCAACAATATTTATAGACAATTTAAAAAAAGTAGACCCTTTTTATTTAATTCCCACCAATGACGTTCAGCGTGATGATGTCACTTTTTAATTTCTCTAGCATATATGTACAGCATATATAGGCAAAGAAGGTATTATACCCGAAAATACTATTATACAGGGAGTTAATGAACTACATCGAAATACTTTGAGAGATTGTGCACGTGACTGATATAAGTAATTTGAGTTCGGCGATGCATGGTCACCGGATAAACATAACATAACATAACGCAGCTACATAGCGTTAAACGTGTGGGTATCAGGTGCTGATAAGTCGGTGTTAAAGCATAGCAGGTTGACAAAATGGCTTAGAATGTCTTTAAAACTGCTGCCCCAGTATCGAAATATAGATTTTTAGCAGCTCGTTACTAGCGTTCTCCAGATTTAATATAGCAAAAATCTGTAAAATATCGAACTAATCGAAGTAATCACTTGCCAGTGCGACACTGAGCATTCATTAACTACGTTTTTGAGTTATGTACCCTACTCTGGAGGCGTTTTTTCAACTGTCCTGGTGGCTTAATGCGTAACGCGGGAAGCTGCTGTCCCAAATATCATGAGTTCGATTCCTTTCTGTCATAGAGTAAATGTTTTTTATTACAATTTTTTTCATTCCAGACGAAGTGCCACGATACGTGGCGTACTGGCTCTTCAAAAACTTATAGCCGTTGCTTCGAAATTTCAATAAACAGGCCATTATTTTCCTATCTCAAATTATTTATTTAAGCAATCTACATATTCTGTGGAAATATTTCGGTATAGTTCATTAACACTCTGTATGTCATATATATCTTTTGAGCATCCCTGAGTCCGAAACTCTGTTACACTTACACGACTTTCTCTAGCTGCTCTACAAACTTCTTACAAAAACAATCTTTCTACATCATACTAATCGAGATAACAGCATAATGTTCTTATTATTTTGTTCATTATAAGCATTTTAAAACTAAAATCAATAACAAGGAATATCTCAAAAAAGGCCAACTCGACGAAAAAAGTGTATATGAAATAAATTGTGGGTTTTAACGTGATCTACGTTTTTTGTGTAGCAAGCTTTTGTCTATCCCTTAGGTTTACCAGTTATGCAAAATTCAATAAAAAACCATCCAGAATAAAGAGCTCTTTAGAGGCTATTCCCAGAAAATTCAAGAAATGCATTTTATTCGGCGTTTAAATATCTTAAGTATAAGAGATTTTAATAAAAATCGTTAGAGCCATTTTCAAGAAAATCAAAAGTTTAAATTTTTTCCATGTAAATGGTAGTTTGGGGTGGGGGTGGGAGTTTCTTGAAAATCTTCGTATCGTATCCTTGGAAGATTATAAACTTAAATAACAATTTTGGTATTTAACGGTCTATTCGTTTTGAGCTATGCAGTCCATAGACAGACAGAGAGACAGGCAGACAGATACGGGCCTTTTTCTGAAAATGCCTTTTTTGGATTCAGGGGGTCTAAAACAGGTATTTCCGGTGAAATATAGAATTTTTGGGTGGAATACAATACTTCCTCTATACACTATGTACATAATACGTGTAGAGAAAGTAAAACGTATGTGTGCTGTCTACAGCACAACTAAAAACGAAAAGTCGGTGAAATACCAAACTTGGTATTTATGTTCAATATCCGGCAAAGATTTGACAAAAAGATTTTTAGAACAACTCCCCCACCCCAAACTACCCTTAACATGGGAGATTTTTCGAAATTTCCTTTTTTCTCAAAAATGCCTCTAACGACTATGATTAAAATTCTATACATTAAAGATATTTACATTGCAAAAACAAAAAAACATGTAAATCTTTACGTTTCAGCAAACATCCCCTTCGTTTTAGATGACTTTTGCATAACTGGTAAACCGTAAGGAATGGACAAAAATCTTATTACACAAAATTGTAGATTTCTTAAGACACAATTTATGTCATACACATTTTTGTGGAGTTAACCATTTCCGAGATATTCCCTGCTATTGGTTTTAATTATACAGTGTCTTTTCTCAAACGGAAAGTCCTAATCTGTTTCATATCTCTTTTGTTTACCCCTGGCCTTGGAAAGAGAATCGAATTGCCAGCATTAAAATAATTTCTGGTAATCTTTATCTCGATTAGCATGGTATATACAAAATACTTTTGTAAGCATAGTTTGTTTGCAGAAAATATTGAGAAAGTCATATGAGTCGAACACATCAGATATTTCTACTAGGTTTAAATATATGACTTTCATATAGTTGCTGCGGTATTTAGTTTAATGCTAAGATTTTATTCAACTACGTAACTAGGTAAGAAAAAAAAATGATGTGTTCCATTCATATACCTTTCTCTACATATTTGTAACAAATTATTGTTAAACAGCTTATTCGTTTATCTAATTAATGTTAATCGAAATAAGCATGAGCAGCATATTATTAAATTACCGCAACAGATTACTTACTTCCTTGCAAGTAGAAGGAAAATATGGGAGTATACTTGGCGAAAGGGATAGTCAAATCCTTTAAAAGTTGGTTGCTATGGGATTGAAATTCCTTTGTTAAATTGAATTGAATTTTCCCGTATGAAAAATGTATAAGTATTTAAAGGTAAACCAATAACGAGGAAAACTCAGAAACGGCCAGCTCTACAAAAGAGGGGGAGGGGGGGGAGAGATTGTGACATATATTATATGTTTTAACGAGATCTACATTTTTATGTAGTAAGTGTTTGTCTATCTTAAGGTATACTAGCTATGCAAAATTCAGCAAAACACATCAAGGCTAAAGAGCTTTCTGAGGTTATTCCTAGAAAATTCAAGAAATACACTAGATTTGTCAGATAAATATTTATAATGTAGAACATTTTAATCAAAATCGTTAGAACCATTTTTGAGAAAATAAAACTTTTCGAAAATGTTTCCATTCAAGAATAGTTTGGGGTGGGGAGATTTTCTTTAAAATCTTCGTATTGCATCTTTAAACTTAAATACCAAGTTTGGTATTCAACGGACGTTTCATTTTTGAGCTATGCTGTCTACAGACAGACACACACCTACTCACTGACCATTTTGCAAAACTGTTTTATTCAGGGGGTCTCAAAACATGTATTTCCGGTGAAACCTCGGTATCGAATTTTTAGGTGGAATACAATACCTTTCTATACACTAATACTTAGTACGTGTAGAGAAAGTAAACATACTAGGGTCCACAAGACTCAATTTTTAAGCGGAAAGGTAAAAATGTGTTCTCCCCTGAGCATTAGCGATAGGGAAATAGTGCAATATAGAAGACAGAGAATATTAACATTAGGATCTCAATTTAAAATATTAAAAAACACTTATAAATTCAATGAACATTTTAGGTTGACATTTCATCATTCCCAAATCTCGACATAAATAAATGACGCTCAATATTAGTTATAAGACACAGAAAACTGATTGATTTGTCTATATTGTTTGTTACTTCTTGTTGAAGGGTGGATTTTCCAAACACGACTTTTCGCTTTTAATATATTTTAATGGAAACTTTTGATAGTTACTTTCTGTCAGTCATTATGATTGCTAAATTTCTCCATTCAACTACAATAACATTTTATCCAATACAAATCATTTATAAATCAAAGATCGTACGATCGTAAAGTTGTGGTTTTTGATTCGAGCGAGAATATTGCGAAACGAGACGCAGTCGAGTTTCACCACGCGAGAATCAAAAAGAAAGTTTACGCTCGCATAGCATACAATGTTTTTTCTACGAGAATTTTCTGATATTAACAGAAAAGCAACGAAAGATTATATACATTTGAGGTTTGGTTTGAACCATCCACCAAGGGTTATAGTTTGTTATTTATTTCGTAGCGTCATGACAGGGTGCGTGGGTATAGTTTTGCTTTGTGGTTGCTGGGCGCGATGACGGTATGGTTATAGCAGCCATGATAAACCAATATTATTGCTGCTGTTCTGTGATGTGTTTTGAGAAAATGACAGATTTTGAGAATTATGATATCCTTAGAGCTGCGAAAGAAGTGGAATCAAATTTACTACCTGCTAAATCCCGAAAAGTTTATGAGGCACAATAACAGAAATGTATGAAGTGTTGTCTATTGATCAGTGATGTATACATGCACACTAATATCGTGAATTATATTGGCGAACTTTACGCGTGCACTTCTTTGCGCATGGATTCCACAAAAATCAAGTTTGCGATCTGAAATAAGCTCGAAGAGTACTCAATTATTCTCAGTTGTAGAAAAAATACATTTTGGTAAATGTGAATAGAGTGAATTTACTAAACTTTGATAAACCGCCCTGGGAGATATTTTATGACTTACCGTGGTCGATGGGTATGGGCCCTCCATGTTGCTCCTAGCTTCCTGGTGAGATGGAGCACTCCAGTTTGACGTTGAGGTGCCGAAGTTCGATGTTTGTTTCGACGTTTGTATCTTCTCCGTAACCACGACAACATGTCCAAAGCACGCTGCATCTCCTCTGTAATACAAGAAGTACTGTATTGTGGTGAGGCAGATAGGCCACACCGATACCATAAAATGGGCCCTTATAAATTGTAATATTTGAGTTACACGAAAACGAGAGAAACGAAAATCTCATCTCCGTTTAGTTTTAATTTCCTTTCATATTCCATAGTTACCATACTTGCCATTTTTACTTTCTGTACATAGTGCACGATATATAGTTAGAGAAGATATAGCACACAGCACAACAATTTGATACCGAGGTTTTAACGGAAATGCACGGTTTAGGTTTCCCTGTATAAAAAGGAAAAAGATTCGTGGTGCGTGTGTGTGTCCGTCCTGAACATGATAACTCAACTAAAGCTTGGTAGAATACCAAACTTGGTATTGGAAAAGAATATAACATTAGCTCCTACAAGCTTGATTAAATATCGTATATTAAAGACATTTACATAACAAATAAAATGCATATTTTGAATTTTTGGGACTAGCCTTTGAAGATCTACTACACAAAAATGTAGATCTCGTCAAAATAAACTCATCATTGTGGAATGAAAAAATAAACTAATAAAAATAAAACAGCGATGTCAGCCCAACAAAGTAAGGCTTCTATATTCTTTTTCGTAACTCAAATATTACAATAGTTATAACGTTTTTAAAGTTTGCAATATATATTGCAGCTTGTAATGTTTAAACGTCTGCTTTAACAGCAGTCAGTTACCATCAACGCCACATCCACCGCAAAATGTGTCTTATGAAGTTAGATTAGGTTGATTTTATATTTTTAATGAAAAATTACGACCACCACCACTATCACCGCCGCCACCATCGCCATCACCTACTCCGTTAGCAATACCAACGCCGCCGCTGCCACCACCAATAATAATTAATAATATTTTAGATTCTAAAAGGGCAGATACAGTACTTATAAAGTAAACTGCTGTAATAAATGTGTTTTTACATGTTTTCAAATGCCTTGATTATTACTCAAAACTATTACATTTGGAACTTGTATAAATATACTATTTCTGTTTTTTCCCAATCAAAATGGCAATAATTGCCGTGCATCTCTATTACCACGTTTTCATGGGGAATTGAAATCGATTTGAGTACACTTACCGTATTGAACACTGCAAAGAAACGCGGGTTCAAATCGTATTAAAGCTTGAAAAGTGGGATCGGATAGAAATATGTCGAATGGAAAAACCTCCGTGTTCAAGTCGTTTTGAATATGGTAAAGAAACACTTTTTGTGCTATACTCGTTGCATGCGGTAGCCATTGTTAATACTTTTTTATTGCTCTGTGGTAGATTATAATAGAACCACTTTTATTCTTCCTATAGTTCAATTTTTTCTCAAATATAAATTTTAACTTATAAATCTTCATGTAATACAGTTAACCAATATTTAATGTTTAACAGGTTCACTAACGCAATTCCAAGTTAACCAACATAAATAGACGCATACAATTATTTTGGAAGCATTCGTATTCACGATTTCAATTCGTATTGAATTTAACACGTGGAACGCGTATGGTATTGAGATGGAATTGGACTCAAATATATTTCAGTTCCGTATAGAAGCGTGGTAAAAACCTTGCAGTACTAGTATCCAGTATAATGTTTTAAAAATATTTTTATGATTTAAAAAGTAAAACAAGAGAAATGGAATAAAATTACACCATTAACATGGATTTATAATGGATCATTTTGTAGAAATGCAGATTTTTGCCCTTAGGTGGAGTATCAAAACATTTATTAACCGCCTGGGTGGTGTGGTGGTAGCGTGTCTGCCTCACATTCAATAGATCGCGAGTTCGAATCTCGCTTAGGGTGAGTTACCCGGATAAGGTTTTATTTTCGGGGGTTTCCCTTATCCTGAGAAGACGAATGTCGAGTTATTTTAAGCTCCATGGACCCCGAGATCATCTGAGCATAATTTCACCAATTTTAACCATCGTCCGATATGACTAACCAGGTTAAAGGACGTTAAGCTATAAAAACATTTATTCTAGATACACATACGAGTAGTTTAAAATATAATTAAGTTTTCAAGTTGTTAGCAGAAACATGCTCAGAAAACTTGGCAGAGATTAACGCAAAGTTTCAAAGTTATTTAAGGAACACTTTCGCAAAATGTAAATCATTTTCGTAAAACAGGCTTATAGTCTTCCTAATTCTACAGCATTTAATATCACTAATTGCAAACAAAAAAGGTCGATGTGATAAAAAGTGGATGCAAGCATCTGACAAATAAATACATATTAACAATTATAATTATAGGTTTAAACCTAGGGTTAATACACCTCAATGTTTACCGTAGCAATATTATTTCCGTAACAGCAATAAGTAAATTATCCTATACATAGTTTCTAGATATTTTAATCATCTTATATTTGAAGTTTATTTTCAGTAACAATGCATATATTAAACATATGCCGAGAACAAACAAGGGCTTATTGTTGAACATACATCATTTATCTTACCTTTATTAGACTTCCCCCTCCAAGCAAACGTATTCCCGCTTCACCGCTCGTATCGAATACACTGTTACATAACCTCACTTCTTGGACGCCCTTGACTGTACATTCACATACCTCTCAAGTCAAGAAACTGCCGCTAACGGCAATCTGTCCTTATAACATCGTACAACCTAACCTCACTGGAACACTACACGGACCAGTCCGCAACACTCCAGAAGCAACACAGTACTGCTGAGGCGGCGAACGGGACAGTAAGTCCTTGCTGAGCACCCAACCGGAAGTTCCCGCGTCACGCCTTACAACTTTCCGGTGCCGCTAACAGGGATTGAACCTTTGATCCCTGAGAAATGTTACTCTCGAATTTCTTCATCGTCAAGTCTTTTCTTGGGCGCGCCCTCCACAGGCAACGTAGCGTTTTCTTCTTCCGTAAGTGCATCTTCCGGAACTGTTTCTCTGGTTTCTTTTCGTGCTGGGCTAAGTGCAATGTAATAAATAGGCCCGGATTTTTGGGTTTTAAGCTAATGCTTTCTCCACATAGTGCATAAGTAGGGAAGATAATGCATTCCACCCAAAAATTCGATACCGAGATTTTACTGGTAGTACATGGTTTAGGGTCCTCTGTATTCAAACATTGTTTAATTTTATGAACACGATAATTCAAAAAGATAATTCGGTTAAATAGGTACCATATTTGCTATATAAGGTCACCATCTTTTCAAGTACGATATAAGATAAAAAAAAAAGTCCCACACCAAAAACCTTTTACAAGGAAAAAGATTTGAAAAGTTTGCTTTTCTCAAAAATGTCTCTAACGATTTTGATTAAAATGCCGTATAATTACATGGTAAATCAAATTTAAATCTTGAATTTTTTGGGTGAATAGCCTCTGAAGTTCTCATCATTCTGAACAACTTTTGCATAACTGTTATATTGTAGGAGATAGGTTACAAAAATTGTAGATCTTGTTAAAACACGCAATTTATGTCATATACGATTAAGAGTTAAAAACTTATTTAAGAGATATGTCCAAAGTAATGCAAAACATGGAAGTTTAGATAGGCACATGTGCTCTCTGCATGTTTGACTAGATATATGCTATAGGTATATCCTTCCGTGGTGTAATGGTTACCATGCTAGCCTATAAAAACCAAGACTTGACAATGGATTTTTTTCATACGCAAAAATCCTTAGTATAGCTTCCTTCGGAAGAGAGGCAAAGCTGGTGATCCCGTGCAATGTTTGTACCAAGGATTATACTTTAGGAGTCTCCCTGAATCTAAATATGTATGTGTGTGTGTGAGTGAGTGTGTATATGTTATGTGTGTGTGTGTGTGAGAGAGAGAGAGAGAGAGAGAGGGAGAGAGAGTTAGCTATAGCTCTAAATCAAGTAGAGGCTAAATAGTAAATTCCATTTAAGTTTAACACCCTCCAATCGTAACAGGTACACAAAATCTTACTACAGAAAACATCAAGATCGCATTACACACACTTTTTGTAAAATAATTTCCTTTTTTGACATTAAGCATTTCCGGGAGGTATTTGCGCTATACTACTAATTGTTATTCGGAATGTAAAATCAATTGCATAGCGACCTGCTCTTAAAATATATAACTATTACTTACACTGAATTCCGCTATATCTACATTGACATTTATAAAAAAAAAAAACTATTTAAGAAAGTTTACCTCGATTTACATGAAGCAGATAGAAGAATTAAAGCCATTTACGTATAGCGTTATATAAAAGTGCATAAAGCAAGTCACGTGAACACGACTCATGATTTTCTTTTTACTTCCTCTACACGTACCATGTATATAGTAGGTAGAGAAGGTATTGTATTCCACCCACAAATTAGACTTCGACATTTCACCGAAAATATTGTCTTAAGGTCACCTGAATTCAAAAAGATCAGTTTTAGAAATACATCCGCGCACGCTTACGTGTGTGTCTGTAAACTGCATAGCTAAAATATCAAAAGTCGGTTAAATACCAAACTTCATATTCAAGTTCAGCATTTTCCAAGGATACGACACTAAGGTACTCAAGAAAATCCCTCACCTCAAATTACGCTTTAAATGGAGGATTTTGATTTGCTAAAAAATTGCTCTAACGATTTTGAATAAAATATCATATGTTTAATATATTTTCATGACAGATGAAACGCATATCTTGAATTTTCTGGGAGTAGCCTCTGAAGGTCTCTTCATTCTGCATAATTGGTAAACCACAAGAGTTACTGCACAAAAATGCAGATCTCGTTTTTATATATAAATCATACCATGTACATAATTTTTGTAGAGCTAACATTTCCGAGATATTCCTTTAATTGGTTTCCATTTTAAAATATTTAAACATTTCTCAAACGGGAAGTTCTCATTCTTTTCATAGCTATTTTATTTTACTCCTGGCCACACAAAGAGAACCAAATTTTCAAAAGGTTTGACCATCGCTTTGGCTAGTGTATTTTTTTAATTTTCTTTCTACTTATAAGGAAGCAAGTAATAAGGCTATTTTTACTTTCTCTACTCGTACTATGTACATAGTGTATAGAGAAAGTATTGTAATGCACCCAAAATTCGATATGTGTTTTGAAACCCCCTGAATCAAAAAAAAAATATAGAAAAATGTCCATGTGTGCGGGCAGCATAGCTCAAAAACGAAAAGTCCTTTAAAAACCAAACTTGGTATTTAGGTTTGGTATCCACCAAGGATTCGAAACGAAGATTTTCAAGAAAATTTCCCCACCCCCAACTACCCTTTACATGGAAATTGTTATGAAAATTTTGATTTTCTCAAAAATGGTTCTAACGATTTTGATTAAAATATCGTGTATTAAAGATATTTACCTGACAAATAAACTCTATATCTTGAATTTTCTGAGAATAGCCTCTGAAGACTACTTTATTCTGGATAAATTTTACGGAATATTGCATATCTGCTAAACCGTAAGAGATGGACAAAAACTTACCACACAAAAAATGAAGAGCACGTTAATATCCATATACATTTATGTAATATAATTTTTTTTCGTGGAGTTGGTCGTTTTTGAGATATTCCTTGTTATTGGTTTCAGCTTCGAAAAACTGATATTTTTCTCGTACAGGAATTTGTCATCTCCTGTCTATACAAAGAAACTTCAGTCACAGAGCAACCAGCTTTTCTACTCCCGTATTTTGCTTCTACTTGCACGGAAGCAAGTAATATGACTATTTCTGCTAATGTTTTCTTGACTAGCATGAAGTAAATAGAAGAATAAGCTTTCTAACAATAATTTGTTGCGGAGATGTAGAGAAAGTCATGTGAATGGAACAAATCAGATTTTTTACTAACGTTTGTCTTATTTAGTATCATACTAACCGACTAATCCTTTATAAAAATCTGATGTGTTCCATTCACATGATTTTGCCCACATCCCTATAACAAATAAATTGTTAAAAAGCTTATTCTTCTATCTACTTCATGCTAATCGACATAAACTTTAGCAGAAACGGTCGTATTACTTAGTTCCTTTTAAGTAGAAAGGAAATATGGGATTACATTAGGCTAAACCGACAGTTAAATGTTTTAAAACGTAGCTGATATGGAACTGAACTCCGTTTCTTTGCGTGGGCAAAAGTTGCAAAGCTCCCGGATGAGAAATGTTTAAGTATTTTAAAACTGAATCTAATATCAAGGTATACATCGAAAAAATGTATATAGCATAAATTGTGTTTTTTTAACGAGATCTACATTCTTTGTATAGTAAGTTTTTGTCTATCTCTTAGGGTTTACTAGTTATGCAAAATTCATCCAGAATAGACAGTTTTTCAGAAGCTATTCCCAGTAAATTCAAGATATACATTTTATTTGTGATGGATATGGCTTTAATATGATTTTAAACAAAATCTTTAGAGCCATTTTTCAGAAAAATAAAAATTTCGAAAATTTTTCCATGTAAATGGTAGTTTGGGGTGGGGGGATTTTCTTGAAAAGCTTTATGTCGCATCCTTGGAAGATACTGAACTTAAATACCAAGTTTGGTATTTAAGGGTCTTTTTGTTTTTGAGCTATGCTGTCCATAGACAGACACACAGGCGTGGATCTTTTTCTGAAAATGCTTTTTTTGGATTCAAGGTGCCATAAAACATGTGTTTCCGGTGAAATGTCGTTTTTGGGTGGAATACAATACTTCCTCTATACACTATGTACACAGTACGTGTAGAGAAAGTAATATTTTTTACAGAACTGTTTGAGAAAATAATGTAAATTGAATATCTAAGATTTTTTAAAATAATTTCCAATTCCTATTCAGTGCAATTGAAAAATATATTCTGTGGTTTATTCACTAATAGTTTTACATTTGGCAAAAGATTATTTGCACTCCGTGCACATCCTACCGGAAGGTGTTCTGTTTTAAACATCCGCTTAAAGATCACGTTCTACCGCGGAAACCCTAAAACCTCTTTTAAAAGTTTATTACCTTGACCTTTCGAGTCTCAAGCTCTGAATGCAGGAGATCGCAACTGCAAAATTATTAAGCAGCTTGCCCCGGGCAGTTCTTGATCCGCCCTTCCGTTGTGTAAGAAGCTAAAACAACTTGACTTTAAAGTTACAAAATTGAGAACAGAAGCTTCGAAAAAATTCCAGTTATAGAACATAGCACACCAAAATCACCCAAGGAATCGTATATTATTTTAAAATAATCTATATTTTTACTTTGTCTACAATGCGAAGATATATAATGTACATAATAACTACGGCCCGGGTTCGATTCCAAGCGGCCACATGTGAGATTTGTGGTGGACAAAGAGGCGCAGGGGTGGGTTTTCTCCGGGCTCTCCGGTTTCCCCCGCCATCACATTCCACCGGGGCTCCATCTTCATGTATCATCACTGTCATCGCCTGCGGTGCCAGAGCAGTAAAAGCGGGCGTTAAACACTACCGTAAAAAATGTACCGAATAACTAGAGAAGGTATTGTATTCCACCCAAAAAACTTGAAGTGGAGATTTCACCGGAAATATATATTTTGAGGCAAAATAATCCCCCTCGACAAACTACTCTTTATATGGAAAAATTTTCGAAATTTTTGATTTTCTAACGATTTTGATTAAAATATCAAAGACATTTATACCACAAATAAAATGCATATTTTGAATTTTCTGGGAATAGCCTCTAAATACCTCTTTATTCTCAATGAGTTTTGCAAACTTTGCATAACAGTTTAATCATAAGAGATAGACAAAAGGTTACTACACAAAAACTGTAGATCGTGTTAAAATAGACAATTTATATCACGTTTTTCTTGTAGGGTTGACGGTTTTTTTAGATATTCCTTGTTATTGGCTTCCTTTTTATAACTTTAAGCTACCTATCTTTTCTCAAACGGGACCGTGAAAGGCGAATCGAACGTCGATTGTTTCACATAGCGACCAACTTTTAAAATATTTGACTATCGCTTTAGTCCAATATGTCACCTTATCTCCCTTCTATTTACAAGGAAGCAAGACATAAGACCAATCATCATAATGTTTATCTCGATTAGCACGATGCAGATAAAAAATAATGTTTTGTAAGAATATTTTGTATTTAGAACAGCTAGAGAAAGCTATCTGAATGAAACACATAAGTTTTTTTTATTCAGAATATCTCAATACACATATTTCCGGTGAATTCTCGAATCTCGACATGGAATTTTTAGTTAGAATGCAATAAATATCGCTACAGTAGAGAAGGTAGCATCATGTGATGTGTTTTCCATTCACGTTACTTTCTCTACTTGTTCTACAAAGAATCTGTTCTTACTTATATAATATTATTCTTTTATATTATTTATAATATTTATTAAAGATTTTTCTGCTAATCGAGATAAACTTGAGCAGAAATGGTCTTATTACCTAGCCCCTTCTAAATAGAAAGGAAATAGGGAACACCCTGGGTTAAAGAGATAATGAACTTTTTTAAAAGCTGGTTGCTATGCGATTGAAATTCGGTTATCTTTGCATGGCCAGGAATAAAACAAAAGGAACAGGAATAGAAAAAACTAGTTTGAGAAAAGTTCAAAATTGTTTTAAAATTGAAATAGTTAAGAGTACAAAAATTGAATGTGTTCTAAATTGTGTGTATTGTGTATATCTTACGTTTACCAGTTATGCAAAAGTCAGCTATAATTAAGAGTTCTTCAGAGCTTATTTCCAGAAAATTAAAGATAAATATTTTATTTGGCAATAAACATCTTTAATATACGATATTTTAATTTTAATCAAAATCTTTGGAGCTATTTTAAAGAAAATAAAACATTTCGAAACATTTTCCATGTAAAGGCGGATTTAATTCAAAATCTTCGTATCGCATCCTTGGTAGGTGCTGAAATTAATTTTTCGGTGGAAAGCAATAGCTTATCAAACACTAATGTGACAACGTGAAAATCACAGCTTCATTCACAAGAAATTATAAGTAATACCACGAGCATTTTTTTTATCTCCATTGTCTTGAAAGATTTAAACACGAGTTGTATTCGATAAGACAATTTGGTGAAATAGACTATTAATAATTTATAATATATAGGAAGGGAAATTTTATCAGATTATAATTGTAATACCTTACATTAGTTTTCAGATGGTAGACGACGCATTCAACCATGTTTATCTATCGATTTTTTTCTTTCTTTCTTCACTGCCTCCTGAATTATGAAATGGACGTCCGTGCCTACACTCAATGTACGAATATCGATAGAAACAATCGAAATAGGGAACATTATTTTATTTCAGCTTTTAATAACCTATACATGAAATGGAAGTTATTTTTACTCCTTTTTTAACTAAATACAATATAAACTGGATAAACCTTTAAATAAACATTGAAACTGAATTAATTGAAATACAATTGTGGAATTGACAGTTATTGAAAGTGAAGGTTGGCTGACTGGATTGTCACCTTGTTACCAATAACCAAGACAGGAGTTTAAACAAACGAACATCAGCTGCGATAAGATGTTTCGACAATGTCGCTGCAGTCAAATGACTGCGATTGGTTGAAATTGCCTAATCTTGGTCATTGCATTGGCGGTTTAATAATTGCGTTGAATTAATAATACAAAATATGATATTTGAAGTTGTTCAACAGTGCTTTTGCATATTGTCTTCTCTGCTACTTTTATTTTTTTATAGCATCCTGAGTTTTAATTAACTATTTGCTCAGGTGTATTGTTTAATAATTTCTAAATACCTCCAAAGAAACGCAGGGCTATTGGACAAGTTCAACCTAGGGCTAAATGTGGTAAGAATAGACCGTCAAACCACAGGCCAGGCCGTGTATTCAGCTAGTTCGTTATAAAATAATCTAGGTTAATTTAACATAGGTCCTACATAACCTTCAAATGTTCCTCAGGCAAGCATGGTCTCGCTCTAGTGCATCAACCAACCTAACGAGAATAAGTGTACTGATGCATAACACGCGTTTAATGCAAAAAGTCTTGCATGGTATACATTCATTCGAGGTCCTTCTGTGATCGCTTAACCTTGGTCTGTCACGTTCAGGTACGCGTGACAATACGTACAGCATCTTGAAAACACCAAGAATTGGAAAAATCTGATGTGTTCCATTCACATGACTTTCTCTACATCTTGCAACAAACTATTGTTAAAAAGCTTATGCTTCTATTTACTTCATGCTACTCGAGAAAAAATCAGCAGAAATAGTCTTATTACTTGCTTCCTTGTAAGTGGAAGTGAAATAAGCGAATACCATAGGTTAAAGTGATAGTCAAAAGCTGGTTGCTATGTGACTGAAGTTCCTTTGTTTGTATGGACACGAGTTGACAAATTCCCGTATGAGAAAATTATAAGCTTTTCAAAGCTGAAACTAAAAACAAGGAATATCTAAAAAACGATCAACTCCACGAAAAACACGGATATAACTTAAATTGTGTGTTTTAAAGTGCTTTACATTTTTAAATGGTAAGTTTTTGTCCAGCTCTTGCGGTTTAGCAGTTATACACAATTCCGTTAATTGATCCAGAATAAAGTAGTCTTCAGAGGCTATTTCCAGAAAATTCAAAATACACTTTATTTGTCAGATAAATATATTTAATATACGATATTTTTATCAAAATCGCTATGGCCATTTTCAAGAAAATCAAAATTTTCGAAAACATTTCCATGTAAAGGGTAGGTAGGTTTGGGGGGATTTTCTTGAAAATCTTCGTGTCACATCCTTGAAAGATACAATCTTCCAAGTTTGGTATTTAACGGTCTTTTCAGTTTTGAACACTGCTGTCCACAGACACACACATACACACACGCGGACCTTTTTCTGAAAATGTTTTTTTTTTATTCAGGGGGACGCAAAATATGTACTTCTGGTGAAATCTCGGTATTAAATTTTTGGGTGGAATGAAATACCTTCTCTATACACTATGTACACAATACGTGTAGAGAAAGTAAAAATCAGCAACACTCTCATTTTTAGTTGGCTACTGTATAAACAACGTTAGAAAATTACTCTAGTATTTAAAAAATCTGATGTGTTCCATTCACATGACTTTCTCTACATCTGTGTAACAAATTGTTGTTAAAAGGTTTATGCTTCTATTTACTTCATGTTTATCAAGAAAAAATTAGCAGAAATGGTTTTATTACTTGCTACCTTGTAAGTAGACCTAAAATAAGGGAAACCATAGGTTAAACTGATAGTCAAAAGCTGGTTGCTATGTGACTGATGTTCCTTTGTTTATATGGATAGGAGTTAACAAAATCCTGTATGAGAAAAGTATGTTTTTCAAAGCTGAAACCAAAAACAACGAATACCTTAAAAACGATCAGCTCCACAAAAAGAAAAAAAAAAAAAAAAAAAAAAACATATATATATATGTATAACATAACTTGTGTGGTTTAATGTGCTCTACATTTTCTGTGCGGTAAGTTTTTATCCATTTGTTACGGTTTAGCGGATATGCAAACTTCCGTAAAATGCATCCAGAATAAAGTAGTTTTCAGTGGCTATTCCCAGAAAATTCAAGATATACATCTTATTTATCATGTAAATATCTGTAATATACGACATTTTAATCAAAATCGTTAGTGCCATTTTTTAGAAAATCAAAATTTTCGATAAAAGTTCCATGTAAAGGGTCGTTGGGGGTGTGGGATTTTCTTGAAAATCTTCGTGTCGCATCCTTGGAAGGTACCAAACCTAAATACCAAATTTTGTTTTTAATGGACTTTTCGTTTTTGACCTATGCTGTCCGCAGACACACACATGGACCTTTAAAAATGCTTTTTTGGATTCAGGGGGGGGGCCCAAAACATGTATTTCCGGTGAAATCCCGGTATAGAATTTTTGGGTGGAATACAATACTTTCTCTATACACTATGTACATAGTTCGTATAGAGAAAGTAAAAAACAAAATCTGATGTGATCCATTCAAATGACTTTCTCTACATCCTTGAAACAAATTATTGTCACTAAGCTTTTTCGTCTATCTTCTGAATGCTAATCGAAATAAACACTAGCACAAAGTGTTCCTTATAAGTAGAAGGGAAATAACGGGATACTTTGGGCTAAACTGACAGTACAGGAAAAATGTATAGGATATGAATTGTGTGTTTTAAGGAACTCTACATTTTGTGTGTAGCAAGTATTTGTCTATGTCTTAAAGGTTATTAGTTATGCAAAAATTAAAAACAATCATCCAGAATAAAGAGGTTTTTAGAGGCTATTCCCAGAAAATTCAAGGTATACATTTTATTTGTAATATAAATATGTTAAATATAAGAGATTTATATCAAAATCCACATTCCTTTGATGGAACATTTTTCGAAATTTCAGATTTTCTGTAACGATTTTGATTAAAATGCCATATTTACGATATTTTTAATTTAACCGAAATGCATATGTTTAATTCTCCGAGAATAGTCTCTGAATAATTCTTCGTTCTTTGTATAACTGGTAAACCGTGAGAAATAGACAAAAACTTATTACGCAAAAATGTAGATCTCATTTAAGCACACAATCATGCATTTTTTTACTTTCTCCATACGCACTATGTATATAGTGTATAGAGAAAGTATTGCACTCCACCCAAAAATTCGATACCGAGATTTCACTTGAAATATATGTTGATTTCCAAAAAAGGCATTTTCACAAAAAGGTCCGTGTGTGTGTGTGTGTGTGTGTGTGTGTGTGTGTGTGTGTGTGTGTGTGTGAGCCTGTGAACACGATAATTCAAAAACGAAAAATAGGTAAAATACCAAACTAGGTATTTAAGTTTAGTATCTTCCAGGGATGCGACACGAAGATTTTGAGAAAAATCCCCCCACCCCCAACTACCGTTTACATGGAACTTTTTTGAAAATGTTTATTTTCTCAAAAATGACTCTAACGATTTTAATTAAAATATCGTATATTCAAGTTATTTACCTGACAAATAAAATGCATATATTGAATTTCCTGGGAATTTCCTCTGCAGACTATTTTATTCTGAATGCATTTTTCATAACTACTAAACCGTAAGAGATGGACAAAAACTTAAACCAGAAAAAATGTAGAGCACGTTAAAACACGCAATTTATGTTATATACATTTTTTCGTGGAGTTGATCGTTTTTGAGTTATTCCTTTTTCTTGGTTTCAGCTTTGAAAAACATACTTTTTTCATACAGGAATTTGTCAACTCCTTTCATACAAACAAAGGAACATCAGTCACATAGCAACCAGCTTTTGGCTTTCACTTCAACCTATGGTACTCCCTTATTTCGCTTCTACTTACAATAAAGCAAGAAATAAGACTATTTCTGCTAATTTTTCTCGATTAGCATGAAATAAATAAAAGATAAGCTTACTAACAATAATAATTTACAGAGATATAGAGAAAGTCATGTGAATGGAACACATCAGATTTTTATGCTTGAGTACTAGGTGTACTCATATCTCGATATCGGTAAGATAATTGTCACGAAGAGATTTTTATAGCTTTCTCAAATCGAAAGTTATATAGATTAACAGGAAGTAATCTTTGTAAGAACACTTTTTGGAAGACTGTAGAGAAAGTGATGTAAATGCAATGCACTACTGAACGAATTTTCTGCGGTTTGAGTGTGACATCGCTCCAGATGGGTATCTTCAAACAATTCTGATAGATTCAAGACACATGCAGCGACAAGGTTCTGGAGAAGGTAACTTTTATGTAAAGGTTATGCAGATGAAGAAACCGGTTTCACCTTACGTTTCGAAACAGAAAGCCTCTTCCCAGAATCACTAAAACAGACAGAAACGCGGTCAATCTTCTCTTAGCCTAGACAAAGCTTAGTAACAACAAGAGAGTAAAGTCATTGAGATATATATGTTTCGTATTGATATTGGGTGGCCTACTCCTGCATGGACTCAGTATTTTTACTTTCTCTATACGTACTATGTACATAGTATTTAGAGAAGGTATTGCACTCCACTAAAAAATTCAATACCGAGATTTCACCGGAAATACATGTTTTGAGACCACCAGAATCCAAAAAAAAGCATTTTTAGAAACATGTCCGTGTGTGTGTGTCTGTGGGCAGCATAGCTCAAAAACGAAAAGACCGTTAAATACCAAACTTGGTATTTAAGATTGGTATCTTCCAAGGATGCAACACGAAGATTTACAAGAAAATCCCTCCACACCCAACCACCCTTTACATGGCTCTTTTTTCGAAACTTTTGATTTTCTTAAAAATGGCTCTAACGATTTTGATTAAAATATCGTATCTTAAAGCTATTTTCCTGACAAATAAAATGTACGTATATCTTGAATTTTGTGGGAAAAACCTCTGAAGACTATTCTGGATCATTTTTAGGGAATTTTGCATAGCTGCTAAACCGTAAGAAATGGACAAAAACCTACCACACAAAGATGAAGAGCGCATTAAAACACACAATTTATGTTATATACATTTTTTTCAAGTTTTTTAGATATTCCTTGTTTTTGGTTTCAGCTTTGAAAAACTTAACTTTTCTCATACAGGAATTTGTCAACTCCTGTCCATACAAACAAAGGAACTTCAGTCACATAGCAACCAGCTTTTGACTACCCCTTTAACCTATGATATTCCCTTATTTCGCTTCTACTTACAAGGAAGCAAGTAATAAGACTAATTATGCTAATTTTTTGTCGTTTAGCATGAAATAAAATAAGCATAAGCTTTTAATTAATTGTAGAGATGTGAATAGAAGACATCAGATTTTTATTTATAAATTTATTTAATGTCGCCTAACTACACAGCTCTTATAGCGACAATATCCTGTAACAATAAGAAACGTTATAACACTTTGAATACAATATTTACATATTAAATTAATAATTATATCTAGCTTGTAACATAGTTTTGAAACTACTAATAATACTAGTATATTATGTAGTGTTTCATACAACATTTTACAGTACTGTTGCAAGTTTACAATCTTTTATGTATTTAAACAATTATGAAAATTCGGTTGGCTCGTCGAGTGCTGCCTGAAGATGAGGAGGAATTTGGTAACTGGTTCTGTACTTAGAACAGTGGGCACATTCCGTTATGATGTACTGGACTAATAGTCTCCGGCTGCAATGTTCATAGAATGGAGGTTGCTGTTGGTGTATACATAGTCATGAGTTGGTTAGGACCAGTTGAAAAATTCAACGCCACAGCCGGGAACTGAACACGGTTCTTCCGCTCAATCCGCCGGTATAGCATCCAATAGTCATGAGTTAGTTTAGAATGTCCAATTCTTAATCTGGTATCATCTGTTGATGCCGGCTGAGAGTTTTGTATATTTTAACAAATGATGTGTTACGTTTTACTGTTTTGCGTTTATTTTTAATCCAGTTGTTCTATATTTTGATAGCTTTTCCACTTTTCTTTGAAAAAATACCTCGTTATGCTAAATTAAGATATTTTATTCGTTTAAGGTTATTTTAAAAGAGAAAATATTGTATATTTTAATGCACATTTTACTTTATATGCACTATGCACATAGTGTATAGAGAAGGTATTGCACTCCACCAAAAAAGTCGATACCGAGATTTCACCGGAAATATATGTTTTAGGGTCCCCTGTATCCAAAAAAAGCATTTTCAGACAAAGGTCCATGTGTGTCTCCGTGTGTCTGTGAACACGATAACCCAAGAACGAAAAGTCGGTAAAATACCGAACTTGGTATTTAAGTTTAGTATCTTCCAGGGATGCGACACGAAGATTTTGAGAAAAATCCCTACACCCCAAACTACCCTTTACATGGAACTTTTTTCGAAAATTTTGATTTTCTAAAAAATGGCTCTAACGATTTTGATTAAAATATCGTATATTTAAGATATTTACCTCACAAATAATATATATTGCATTTTCTGGGAATAGCCTCTGAAGACTACTTTATTCTGGGTCAATTTTACGGAATTTTACATAACTGCTAAACCGTAAGAAATGGACAAAAACTTACTATACAACAAATGTTATTTCGCTTCTACTTACAAGGAAGCAAGAAATAAGACTATTTCTGCTAATTTTTTCTCGATTAGCAGGAAGTAAATAGATGGATAAGCTTTTTAAAAATAATTTATTGCAGAGATATAGAGAAAGTCATGTGAGTGGAACACATCAGATTTTTTAGTTTCCGTGCGCTCATGCTACGAAAGTGCGATTTATTCTACCTTTATCTACATATATCGGCATATTTTGAAAAAAAAATCTGTGTTCCATTCAAATGACCTCTACATCTCTGCATAAAATGTTATTAAAAAGCTTATGCTTATATTTACTTAATGCTAATCGAGAGAAAATTAGCAAAATAATGTTATTGCTTGCTTCCTTGTAAGTAGAAGCGAAATAAGGGAGTACCATTGGCAAAAGTGATAGTCAAAAGTTGGTTGCTATGTGACTTGTTTTATAGACAGGAGTTGACAAATTTCTGTATGAGAAAAATATAAGCTTTAGAAAGCTGAGACCATAACAAGGAATATCTCAAAAACGATCAACTCCACGAAAAAAATGTATATAACATAAATTGTGTGTTTTAACGTGTTCTACATTTTTTGTGTGTTGAGTTTCTATCCATCTCTTACGGCTTAGCAGTTATGCAAAATTCCGTAAAATTCATCCAGAATAAAGTAGTCTTCAGAGGCTCTTCCCAGAAAATTCAAGATATACATTTTATTTGTGAGATAAATATCTTTCATATACGATATTTTAATCAAAATTTTCGAAAAAGCTCCATGTAAAGAGTAGTTTGGAGTGGGGGGGGGGCAATTTTTTTTCAAAATATTCGTGTCGCATTCTTGGAAGATGCTAAAACTTGAATATTAAGTGGGGTATTTCACCGACTTTTCGTTTTCAGTGTATTCCCTTATTTTCCTTCTACTACAATAAAGCAAATAATTAAGACAATTTGTGCTGTTTATTTCGATTATCACATATAGAAAGAAGAATATGCTTTTTAACAATAATGTATTACAGTGACTTTCTCTGCATTAGCCTTTATATTATTGGAAACGTATCTTGTACAGAGGGAAATTCGCTGAGGAACTCTGTACTCAGTTTTCAAGTTTGGATCAGCAATGCACGTTTTAGGTGTAATGTGATGACTTCCTCTGGGAATATCCTCACAGCCACTGCAGCGCTGAAAATGCAACAGTGGCCTTCTATTCATATGCTAATGTGAGACTAGCATTACATCAGCATCTATATCTCTACTCATTTTGATGTCTCCAAACAAACTGAATCCCCCAAAAAATTGATGTATTCTATTCGCATGGCTTTCTCTACATCTTTGCAACAAATTATTGCTAGAGAGCTTATTCTTCTTTTTACTTCGCGCTAAACGAGAAAAAAGTAGTAGAAATAGAAATTACTTGCTTCCATATATGTAGAAACGAAATGAGGGAGCACCATAGGTTAAAGTGATAGCAAAAGATGGTTGCTATGTGACTGAAGTTCCTTTGTTTGTATGTACAGGAGTTGACAAATGCCTGTATGAGAAAAGTATAAGTTTTTTAAAGCTAAAATCAGAAACAAGGAATATCTCAAAAACGATCAACATCATGAAAAACATGTATGTAACATATACTGTGTGTTTTTATCATGATCTACATTTCTTGTGTAGTAAGTTTTTGTCTATCTCTTACGGTTTACCGATATGCAAAATTCAGTAAAAATCATCCAGAATAAAGAAGTCTTTTGAGGCGATTCCCAGAAAATTCAAGATATACAATTCATTTGGCAAGCAAATATCTTAAATATAATAGCTTTTAATCAAAATCATTAGAGCCGTTTTTAAGAAAATCAAAATGTTCGAAACTTTTTCCATGAAAGGGTATTTGGGAGTGGGGGGATTTTCTTGAAAATCTTTGTGTCGCATCCTTGGAAGATACCAACTTAAATTACCAAGTTTGGTTTTAAACGATATTTTCGTTTTTGAGCTATGCTGCCTCAGACACACACACACACACACACACACACACACACACACACACACACACACACACACACACACAGACACACACAGACAGAGGCTCACATTTTCTAAAAATGTGTTTTTTTTTTGGAATAAGAGGGTCTCAAAAACATATATTTCCGGTGAAATCTCGGTATCGAATTTTTGGGTGCAATACAATACATAGTACGTATAGAGAAAGTAAAAATCAACAGTTATGTTAAGAATAGAGAAAGTCGTTCGTTTCAACGCTTAGCGCTTCCCTAGTTTGTTGATGTTGATGCTTTTTACTTTCTTTGCTATTGTTCCACGCTTTTTCAAAGTTATTTATTGCATTCTACAAAAATTGCGATTTTCACCAGCAATACATGTTTTGAGAACCCCTGAATAAACATTCAGAAAAGGTGCGTGTGTATGTAGGCACCATACCTCAAAAACATATCAAACTTGGTGTTTAAGATCAGTATCCTCCAAGGACGCGGTAGTCTCCTTAGGCGGTGATAGCGCAGCTGCTTTCTAAGCGGGAGACCTGAGTTCGATCCCAAGTACCGGCGTAGGGATTTTCCCCCCGCTGGGAGAGCTGACCAGGGGTGCACTCAGCCTCGTAAGGTCCCTGGGGGGGCAATTGAAGAGCTACTTGATGGGGAAGTAGCGGCTCCAGGTCATGAGGACCGCATTAACCGGCCGGGGGCTCGAGGCGCTGACCACGTCTCACCCTCCAATACTGCAGCCCATCCATGACGTCTTTAGTGGACTGAAATGGGGGTAGACTAATATCCTTCAAGGACGTGACACAGAAGTTTTCAGGCAAATCCTCTCACCCCAACTACCCTATATGTAGAACAATTTTCAAAAATTTTCATTTTATCAAAATGCCTGACGGTTTTATTAAAACACCACATCCTTATGGTATTTTCATGGCAATCAAAATGTATATCTGGGAATAGCCTCTGAAGACCTCTTCTGGGTGACTTTTTTATAATTAGTAAACCGTAAGATACATTCGAATCCTTAGTGCACAAATAATATAGATCTCGTTAAACCATAGGATTTATGTCTTATAGATTTTTTGTAGAGTGAACCGTTTCCGAGATATTTCTTTTAATTGGTGCCAATTACAAACTACTTAAACATTCTCAAACGAGAAATCATTTTTCTTTTCATATATCTTTTGTACTACTCCTGGCTATGCAAAGAAGACCTAATTTAAATCGTTTCACACAGCAGCAGCTTTATAAGATTCTTTTTAAGGCTGGCCGACATTGAAATTCAGTTCTCTTTGTAAGGCCAGGAGTAAAAATTAAATAAAAGCGAATGATGACTTCCCACTTGAGAAAAGTATGAAGCACTGGAAAATTTAATCCAATAAAAAGGGTTATCTGGAAAAAGTTAACTCAAAAAATAGAAGTAAATACCTAAATGTTTTGGATATAAATTGTGTTTTGAAGCGATCTGCATTTTTTGTGTGGTAACGTTTGTCTGTCTTTTACGGCTTACCAGTTAAACAAAAGTCATTCGGAATGAGGAGGGCTTCCTTCATAAGTTATTCCCAGAAATTTCAAGCTATACATTTTATCTTTGATATAAATATCTTTAATACCTGGCATTTTAATAAAAATCTTTAAAACCATTTTTAAGAAAATCGAAAATCCCGAAAAATGTTCCATGTAAAAGGTATTGGATTTGGTGGATTTGTGTTAAATTCTTTTTACTGCATCCTTTGAAGATACTGAACTTAAATATCAAGTTAGGTGTTTAACCGAATTTTGATTGTCAGTTATGCTGTTTACACACACACACACACACACGCACGCACACCTTTGTTTAAAATGTTTCTTTTATTCAGGGTCCTCAAAGGATGCATTTCCGGTGAAATCTCAGTATGTAAGTTTTAGATCGAATATAATTCCTTCTCTATTTACTACATACGTGGTAGAGAAAGTAGAAATTTGATATCGAGATTTCACTGGAAATACTGACTCTTAGGATTCTTGAACACAAAAATGGTATATATATATATATATATATATATATATATATATATATATATATATATGCATATTTTTCACTTTTAATTATTTAGTTTTATATATTCCGGATTTGTATTACCTATTGTGTTTATATATACATAAACATATAGATATAAATATCAATACACGAATGAAAAAAACGCAAAATACATACAAAATATAAACAACTGGA
The DNA here is from genome assembly GCA_030762935.1 of Hymenopus coronatus. NCBI lineage: Eukaryota > Metazoa > Arthropoda > Insecta > Mantodea > Hymenopodidae > Hymenopus > Hymenopus coronatus. Next base: position 60,504,315 of record CM060892.1, on the reverse strand, counting down.
TAAGTCGCAGATTTTTGGTAAGAAAATAAAATTAATTGGGATGTCAGCTTATTAAAATACGATAAGACCTCAGTAGAATTTAAATCACGAAAAAATATTTTTATTCATAGATTTAATCAAGAATTAATGAACTTTGATATGAAAATAGACAATCAACTGTTTTTAAAGTTCAACAGTCTTACCGTCAGAGGGCATCACAGTGGAACAGACGAAAGAGACACCATTAACTCAGATGATCCAGTCGAATAAAGGAACTAGCAATACCACGAACTGGTGGCAAAAACATGATATTCAATTTTTTGAACATGTAAATCAAGTTGCAGCGAGAATATTGAGTTCGACTCAAGTAAAAATATGAGTTCCATTCACAAGAATACATCTACATCTCTGTAATAAGTTACTGTTAAAAAGCTTATTCTATCCATTTCATATTAATCGAGATAAAATAAGCAAAAATAGTCTTATTGCTTGCTTCGAAATAGAAGTGGGTGTGAATGACCGCTTAATTTTGCTCAGAGGCCTCTCTATCAGGCTTGGGGTTCTTTTTGTTTGCAGTAAATCTACGACACGGGACCACCGGCTTTACGTCCTTTCTGAAGGATGCCAAGCTGAGGATTTTTGGCCGAAAAAGTCCATCGTCCTCCGCCCTAAAAGTAGGGGGGGGGATAAGCCAGCACCATAAGCTAAAGCAATAGTCGAATCTTTTAAAAGCTGATTGCTATATGATTGAAATTCCTTTATTTGTGGGTAGGAGTTGACAAATTTCCGTATGAGAAAAGTTAGGTATTTTAAAGCTGAAATCGATAAAAAGGAATATCTAGAAATGGTCCAAAAATGGCATAATTTATGTGTTTTAACGTGAACCACATTTTTTGTGTGGTAAGTTTTTGTCTATCTCTTACAGTTTACCAGTGATATAAAATTCAGCAAAATTCATCCAGAATAAAGAGCTTTTCAGAGGCTATTCCCAGAAAATTCAAGATATAGATTTTATTTTTCATATAAATACCTTTAATATACGGTATTTTAATCAAAATCGTAGTGGCATTTTTGAGAAAATAAACATTTTCGAAATATTTTCAATGTAAAGGGTAGTTTTGGATGGGGGGACTTTGTTGAAAATAATGGTATTTAACGGATTTTTCTTTTGAGGTATGTTGTCCAAAGACACACAGTGATCTTTATCTAATTTTTTTTATTCAGGGGGTTTCAAAACATATGTTTCCAGGAAATCTCGATACCGAATTTTTGGGTGGAAAGCCGAACCTTCTCTATACACAGTGTACTTTGTTGTTAATTATTGTGCCTTATTAATGATTCGTTTATTTAAATTTGTACAGTCGAGTGCAAGGAAACGCGCTGTTGGTTCTGTTATCCCATAGTTAATGTTCGTAGAATCTCCTACATGTATTTCACTGGCTGAGCAAATCTTTTATTTGGTTGCATTTATCTCTTACACAAACACATTAGCCTATGAACAAAAACAATTGGTGAAAGGGAAGCAGTTCGGAAATATATTTGCTTGGAAGATCGGAAGGCGTGCTTCACAACGACGGTCCACACCAGTTCCTGGATGAGTCCGTATTATATTGGTTTGATGTCTAAGGTTAAAACTCAAACATTAACCTATAAACGCAGTTCAGTTTGAGTCTCCAAATTGAAGAAAAAGTAGTGAGAAAGACAAACATTGTCGCTCTCGAAATTACTCAATTTCGCGTCTGCAGGTCGTGATTTCGTCCTACAGTGCCCTCTGTGGACGATGAGCCGATCCCATGCCACCATAGCAGAAAGCGGCGAACTAACGAACTAGAAATTCAAATCCGATTAAGGAAACATCGTAACGATGCCCTATACTCCATTTAGAATCTACAGAAAATTAACTAAGAAATAATAAATATATCAATAATAACTAAGTAGTGTGATTTAGTATTTCCTTACCGTGATAAATCTACGGTGCATTTTATCGGTACGGTTCCATGCACTCGACTCTACGAGATGTATCACATACTTCCTCTTATAGTAAGTAAAGAAAGGACTGTATTCATCTTTTACATTCCTGTCGAAATTTTACAAAAACATGTTTTGAGGTCCTCTGAATCCATAAAAAGCATTTTCAAAAAATGTCCATGTGTGTATGTCGTAATTGAAAAACTAAAAGTCGGTTATACACTAAATCTAATATATAAAGTATCATCTTCCAAGAATACCACAGCCTTTACATGGAACATTTTTCGAAGATTTTATTTTGTAATTTTGATTTCAATACTGCATGTTTAAGATATGTTTATGACAAATGAAACGTGTATCTTGAATGTTCTAGGAATTACCTCTGAGGTCCTCTTCATCCTGGAGGAATTTTGCGTAACTGTTAAACCATAACAGGTGGATAAAAACTTACTATACAACAACGCAGATCTTGTCAAAACACACGATAGATATCAAATACAATTTTTGTGTAGTTAACCATTTCTGAGATATTCCTTGTTAAATTCCAATTTTCCTATACTTATACTTTTCTCAAATGGAATCTAGTTATTGGATTTTATTTTCTGTCCAAGCAAAAGAGAACGGAATTTAAAAGTAATCACATAGCTACCAGCTCTTAAAATTGTGACTATCGCTTAAGTCGCCTACACCGGTTGTATCTCCAAGGAAATAGTAATAAAATATTTCCGAGGATGTTTATGTTGATTAACGTAAATACATCTTAACAATAGTTTGTATAAGAATGGCAGAGAAAGACATATGAATGTAACACATCCCATTTTTTCTTATATCTTCCCTTGTATACAGTAAAAGTTTTGAGCCTTAATGGAGTGAATTCTTCTCTATAATGGGTCAAAAAATTGAAATCCACTTTTTTATACCAGATGGTTTTTAACACCTTTGACTATCCATTTAGTTCTTCCTATTTGCTTTGGACTCTACAATCATTTAAATATCGTATAATTCATCTAGTTGCTGGCCAATCTTTTATAAAATAGCGGTTTTCTCAAAATACATTTTCACGATCTCAAAACATTCCAATGAGCTCAGTTTTTCTTTAAATGCAAATGAAATTTCGTAGAATGTGTAGAATATCTATTTTAATATTACAGCCCACAAAATTATGCTAACACCAATAGTAATGCTTTAAAACATTTTTATGAAAAATGATAATTAGAGATTAAAATTTCCAACCTTTAAAAACATTATAATCAACCTTTTTAAAATGTTTAAGATTTTAAGTATTGAATTAAAACATTTCAATCAATTTTCTCTAATTTAGAGGCGCATGGGACAACTTGATTGTGCAACATATTTATAGAATAACGTTTATGAAGTAATTTACATATTGAAAAGTAGTTATTCAATTTGTTATCCATAATATAACAGCATTACAATAACGGTTACATTTTCATAAAAGCCTATACAGGAATATAGAAATTTGAAATTGATTGGCATTTTCTGCTTTGAATCATGCACAAAAGCTTTAAATAATTTTAAAAAAATAATTTTGATTACTGAATTATTATAATTTTTTAAAAAGTTAGGAATTTTAATCCTAAAATTAAAAATTTGAAGATATTTCCGGGGAAATTTTATAGGCATTTAAAGAAAACAACTGAGACACAGGGGACATTTTGAAAGTGTGAAAATGTAGTTCTGAGATAAACTCTGTTTAATGAAATAATGTGCTAGAAAACAGGTGTATTGTATGATTTTTAAACGACTGTAGAGCCCGAAGCAAGGGAAGAACAGCTAATATTTGACTCTCTATGGGTGTCCAAAGGTTCCAACAGCTATTTACTATAAAAAAATATTCAATTTTTGACCCAGCATCTCTTAAAAGTAATTGTTATGTATGAGAATATTTTTAAATAATAATTAAATACACAAGCATTACTATTCCATTAAATTCTTCTCAGTCTGGAGCGTTACGTGGACGAGGTTATATATTTTATTGTGACCGAAAGAAAATAGACTTTTGGGTCACGGAATTCTATATTGGCAGAGGTCAGTTGCACTGTGGTGGTCGATACGGCTCCAGACGATATACGGCCTTATCGCATTTACTCGTTTCACTTTAATCGTTAAACAAGAAAGAAAATCATTATTTGTACAGCTGCGAACTGGGACACTTGCTGGTACAGATCGTCTCTTCACCTTTTGAAGTTCAACTCAATTTATATTTTGAATGCACTAAGCAAAATATGACATTCTGTATACTGTAACAACATCTCTGCATTACAAAATACTCTAGATAACAATAAATTGTTTTTAATTCAATGCTGTAGCACAATTTTATCTTTCGTCGCTTCGACTCTCTAATCTAAGTGTACGTTCCAAATTCAATGTCGAAACTGAATTTGTGGGGTTGCTTGATCTCCATTTTATACTCCTGAACACAGGAAGAAACTTCCAGAAGCAGCACATGTACTGTACGTTTAAATTACTTGAGCGTGACGTGTTACACCCAGAACTTTGATGTAAATCGCTCACACGTCGTTCACACACTGCAATACTTCTGGGTGGCAAGGTATCTGACGCGTAGTCATAGTATTCATCATCCATACGGATTAGGTCTTTGGCCTGTTCGTCTTCAAGTATTTATTACTGCATTTACAAAACATACAAGAAAATTTACTTAATATATTATTACTTTCGTTCTCTGTTATGCTCCTTGTATGTAACACCACACCCCCAAGGATTTATAAGCCAGCACCTGGGATCAGACGCCTGTTGAGGAGCAGAGACTCTGAATCAGAGAAAAGCTAGCATGCGTGATTAGCCCGATGCCTGATATAAGAGTGAGAAAGTGGATAATATAAAATGTGGTTAAATTATGACAAGAAAGACAATTTTAGAGCAACTGATGGAATTAATGGCGGGAGAACCACGAGAAATCCCGCCACTTCGTCACCACAAATCTCACATGCGGTCCCCTGGGCTGCCTAGGTGAGAGGCGAGTGATCTAACCACTGGGCTACGACGCCGCCGCCTAAGATAACATTATTACAACTGCTAAAACTTACGATAATTAAAAATTCGGTTAATAAAATAGTACTCTCCATGTACATAGTCGTCCGCGTCCTCGGACTCTTCTGCCTCTGGGTTGGTATTTAAACATATCACGTGGATAGGCGATCTTGATTCATAGGCTCTACGTGCTTCAGCCGGTCTCTAACCTATTTTTACTTTCTCTGCACGTACTATGCACATAGTGTATAGAGAGGGTATTGTAATGCACCCAAAAATTCGATACCAAGATTTCAACGGAAATACATGTTTTGAGACCCCCTAAATAATTTGTTTACTTACTCTACACGTACTATATACAGTGTATATAGAAGCTTTTGTGTTGCATCCAAAAATTCGATACAGACATTTCACCGGAAATACATATTTTGGGACCCCCTGAATCCAAAAAAAAATTTTTTACTTTCTCTATAGTATACATACAAACAAAGGAACTTCAGTCACATAGCAACCAGCTTTGACTACCACTTTAACCTATGGTACTCCGTTGTTTCGCTTCTACTTTCAAGGAATCAAGTAATAACACTATTTCAGCCAACTTTTTCTCTATTAGAATGAAGTAGCTAAATAGAAGCATAAGATTTACAACAATAATCTGTTGCAGAGATGTAGAGAAAGTCGTGTGAATGGAGCACATCAGATTTTTAGGAAAAGGCCCCATGGTGTGTGATCCGCGTGTCTGTGAACACCGTGACTGAAAAACAAAAAAAATGCTAAAATACCAAAGTTGGTATTTAAGTTTAGTATCTCCCAAGAATACGATACAAAGATTTCCAAGAAAATCCCATCACAAACTGCTGTTTACATGGAAAAATTTAAAAAAAAATTTGATTTTCTCAAAAATGGCTGTAATTATTTTAATAAAAACCTGATGTGTTCCATTCACATAATTTTCTCTACATCTCTGTAACAAATTATTGTTAAAAAGCTTATGCTTCTATTTACTTCATGCTAATCGAGAAAAAATTAGCAGAAATAGTCTTATTACTTGCTTCCTTGTAAGTAGAAGCGAAATAAGGGAGTACCATAGGTTAAAGTGATAGTCAAAAGCTGGTTTGCTATGTGACTGAAGTTCTTATGTTTCTATGGACACGAGTTGACAATTCCTGTATGAGAAAAGTAAGTTTTTCAAAGCTGAAACAAAAAACAAGGAATATCTAAAAGACGATCAACTCCACGAAAAGAAAATAACAAAGTATGTGTTTTAACGTGCTCTACATTTTTTGTGCAGTAAAGTTTTTGTCCATGTCTTACGGTTTAGTAGTTATGCAAAATTCCGTAAAATTCATCCAGAATAAAGTAGTCTTCAGAGGCTATTCCTAGAAAATTCAAGATATACATTTTATTTGTCAGGTATATATCTTTAGTATACGATAGTTTAATCAAAATCGTTAGAGCTATTTTTAGGAATATCAAACATTTCAAAAAACGTTCTATGTAAAGGGTAGTTGGGGGTGTGGGAATTTTCTTGAAAATCTTCGTGTCGCATCCTTGGAAGATATGAAACTTAAATACCAAGTTTGGTATTCAACGGTATTTTTGTTTTTGAGCTATGCTGTCCACAGACACACACACACACGGACCTTTTTTATAAAAATGTTCTTTTTGTATTTAGGGGTTCCTAAAACATGTATTTCCGGTGAAATCTCGGTATCGAATTTTTGGGTGGAATACAATACTTCCTCTATACACTATGTATATGGTACGTGTAGAGAAAGTAAAAATATATTATAATAAAGTTATTTACATACTAAATAAAATATATATCTTAAATTTCCTGGGAATAGTTTCTGAAGACCTGTTCATTCTGGATGAATTTTGCATAACTGGTTAAACACAAAATGTAGATCTCGTTTAAATACATAATTTATCCTATACGTTTACTTTGTAGAGATGACCGCTTCTGAAATATTCCTTGTTATTGGTTTCAGCTTTAAAACACTTATACTTTTCTCATACGGGAATTTGTCAACTCCTGACCATACAAAGGAATTTCAACCACATAGCAACCCCCTTTTAAAATTTTTAACTAACACTTTAGCCTTTGGTACTCCTTTATTTCCCTTTTACTTACAAGGAAGCAAATAATAAGACAATTTCTGCTAATTTTAAGTCGATTAGCTTGAAGTAGATAGAAGACTAAGCTTTTTAACAATAATTTGTAACAGATGTAGAGACGGGCATGTGAATTGAACGCATCAGATCTTTTATTTACAATTCAATTCGCCCATTGTTTTTAATTTATTTATTTTATGTCGCTTTAACTTACAAGGTAGTCATATCACGACATGTTTTAACGGTACAATTTACAAACAATGTAAACTGGTAAATACAATTTCATAAATTTATGTAACATTATATTTCATTATACATATTTGTTAGTTTTAAGTATTTAAGTAGTATTTTGCTATGTGATGAATTGTTGAGAGCTTCTTGGATGTCTGGTAGATTGCATTCTGCTCGCTGCTGTTGATACTGAGGACACTCTGAGAGTAAGTGGCGTATAGTGTGACAAATGTTGAATTTAGGTTGGGCTGTTTTATTCAGTAGATGGGAATGGGTTAACTTGGTGTGTCTGATATGTAGCCTGGTGATGACAGCCTGGTATTTTCGTCTCAGTTTCTGCAGTGGATATAATGTTCTGGAGTTCTGTTTGATTTCGTGTATTTTGCTAGGAGGTGATTGTGCCCATGTTGTTTGCCAGAGGTTGTAACATTTTCTGGATGCACATTTTGCAAATTCGCACATTAGCTAAAAATGAGTTGCAAGTTATTGATTTGTTACCGAGCGGGATGGCTCAGACGGTTTCGTCTGTGACCCGCATTCAGGAGGTCAAAGGTTTGATCCCCGTGTCAAGCCTACCACATCTGTAGCTTTTTCGGAGTTTTCGTGGATCACCTTGCTAATTCTGTGTATATTTATTACATCCCACAAATTTCCCAGTCTATATTTCCAGTTCCAATTTTCTAATGATCTTTTCCAGGGTTGAAGGACCAGGCGACGGTGGTAGGTGCGCTACGGCTGGATGGTGAATTGCGCATTGTAGGTTATCCTGACGGCGTCGGGAACACGCGGTTGAGACCTACCTTACGGTTTCTGGGGCTTGCCAGGATGCTCGACGATGGCAACAGAATCATTCCACATGTAGCCATGCTTGCGTCCGTCGTGAAATATTGGTATCAGCTTTTTGGTGAAATACAGTACTTCCCCTACCTACTGTAAGTATATAGTAAAGAAAGTACAAATCTAATTATCTCTGAAGCGCATTTGTTAAAAACCCTTATCTGAGTGATTTGGAAAGGAATGTATTTAAGGTAATACATCCGTAGACTGGAAAATTCACAGTATGTAATATATCTTATTGACATTTATACCAGTTATTATACATAATAATAGTGATACTTTCCCCATGTATCAAAATCATAGCTAACATATTTATTTAAATAATAATGTTTCTGTCTAAATTCATTGTTCTAATAAAATTGAGCTACGTAATGCATTTTTAAAAATATTCACATACAATCATCCAGTTATACAGAAAATGAGTTTACAAATATAATAGATATGTTATATTATATTTTAATTAGTGGAGAAATCATTACTTTACGTACTTTTAAAAACTCATTATTTCCAAAAATCTGATAATTTATTTATAACAATTCAAGTGATCTAAATGCTTTGTTTAATGTGCCTTTTAAAGCTCGGATAAAAAGTTTGAAACAGATTAGTGAAAAATTGCATCGTGTGCAATATTTTTGGTATGCAAAAATGTTGGAAAAAAGTTTGTGATAAAATAAGGTTTAAAGTTGGGAGTGCGTGTTAATAAGCATGCGCCTACCCATTTTTACCTTCAGTTAAAGTGCGCTTAGTAAGTACAATATATTTTCTTAAAGTTTAGAAGTCATATTATTTTATTATCAAACAAAATAATTTTTTAATTTTCCACAATGTTTGGTCAAATTTCACAGAACTTAATGTACGTATCAATGATTTGCAGAGATAGTCCGAGCATGAATGTACATAAATACAGAAAAGTAGAGACCAAACATAACACGAAATGTAAATTCCCAGCTATTTTCCACAGAAATCCTTGTTTGCGTTTCCAGTAATGAATATTTGTGCAAACAGAAGCTACCGACCGGTTTTTTACGAGTGTTCAGAAGAAGAAAAATCCTGTGTGTTCCATTCACACGATTTTATCTACATCACAGTAATACAGTGTTGTTAAAAAGCATATTATTCTAAATGATATATGATAACATTAGTAGAAATGGTCTTAAATACTTGGTTCCTTGTAAGTAGAAGGAAAATAAGGAAATACATTATACTGAAGTGATAGCCAAATATTTTAAAGGCTGGTTTCCATGTGGTTTGAAATCCGTTTCTATACACTGCAGAAGAAAAGCGTTAGAAAAGTTGAAGTATTTTAAACCTGAAACAAATAATTTGAAAGATCTCAGAAATGGTCAATTCCACGAAAAAAACCTGTGACAAATCGTGTGTTTTAACCAGATCAACATTATTTATGTAGTAAGTTTTTTTCTATGTGTTACAGTTTACCAATTATGTCAAACTCAGAAAAATTCATCCAGAATAAAGAAGTCCTTAGAGGCTATTCCCAGAAAATTCAAGATACACATTTTTATTTGTCAGGTAAATATCTAATATACGGTAATTTAACCAAACAACTTTGAGAAAAAAAATTTCGAAATTTTTTCCATATAAAGGATTTTCCTCAAAAGCTTCGTATCGTATCCCTGAAAAATACCAAACTTAAATATCAAGTTAGGTATTTTACCGACTTTTCGGTTTTAAGTTATCGTGTCCACAGACACATGAACACACACACACACACATGGATCTTTTTCTGTAAATACCCTTTTTTTTTTGGATACAGTGACCCTAAAACGTCTAAATCCAGTGAAATCCGAAATCGAATTTTTAGGTGAAATGTCTCCTTCTCTATGTACCATGTACATAGTACATGTAGAGAAAGTAAAAAAGAAATGATTTGGCGAAGATTGAGCACGAATATACAGGAAAGTAGAGACCAAACATAGTATGAAAGATAAATTATCAACTATTTTCCACAGATTTTTTTTATTTGTTTCATTTATATAGCCCCCTTTAGCATCTAAGGTCATATCGGGGCAACGCGTTTTCTGTAGGTTCTTTACGTTGAGTTTAAATCGTTTTATTTTCTTCCAAAAACACACACACTCACTCTCTCATACATACATCCAGACTCTGTGGGGCATAGGGAATAATTCTGGCCAAAGAAAAATTCCCCGCACCAGTTGGGAATCGAACCCGAGACCCACGGGTGAGAAGTCAGCTCGCTGACCACTCGACTACGGAGGCATTTAATTTTACACAGAAATCTTTGTTTACGTTTCCAGTAATGAATATTTGTGCAAACAGAAGCTGCCGACCTGTTTTTACGAGTGTTCAGAACAAGAAAAACAGGACAAAGAAGCGTTGCTGTGGACTGTTTAGTGTCAATAGGCCCTAATGGGGTTGCGTAGCAACTGCTAACGGTCACTATCGGGCATTACACACACTCCCTCTGATTTCTCTTGGGAGAGAACGGTTTATCTGATTACCAATTTCTATCACATAGCAGTGTTGCTAAAACTTTCCATCTTATTCTATGCCCTTCTCTACAACGAGTGTACCGCATATATTATTCATTAAATATAGAAGACAAAATAAAACACGATTAATCACAACACAAAATCTGTATCAAATAGATACAAATATAAATATACTTATCCTATAGATTTCATTTATACATTTCATTTATCTTATGAAACAACAAAATTGAGTCTTTATTTCATCGTGAAATAAACTAATTTATTTCCTTGTAATTGTTTTAACTTCTTTGGCAGCTCCCCATTCCTTAAACAATGAAAATTCCTTGTCATATAAGTCCTTAGACTTGCTGGGTAAAAAGATAATTGCAGTTGTTTTAGCATAATCTAAAACTTCTTCGGGAATATCCATTTGCATTCATTTATTGATATATGTTTTAAATATATGCGTAAGCTTTCACGGCCGGTGTCCATGGTTTTAAAATTTAAAATTTTCGGGCTGTTTTGCCGTGGTCTGTAGGTTAAAATATGTTTAGTTAAAATATTTCTACCTAACGTTTCGTCCCTGTCTGTGGGGGACATCGTCAGAGGCACTGCACTCACGTCGCTAACTCGGAAAGAATTACATCAGTGCGGGTTATAGCCAGTATATATACTCGGGCACTGGTGGGCGGGGTCAAGTGGACAGGTTCTGGTTTGTTTATTTGGCCTGGAGGTTGCGGAGCTGGGAAAGTATAGGGAACCAGGTGGAGTTTAATTTAAGTCCTTCGTCTTTGTTGAAGTTGTTGGTGTTCTTATAAATCTCAATGGCCTCTCTGTATAAACAGACAGGGACGAAACGTTAGGTAGAAATATTTTAACTAAACATATTTTAACCTACAGACCACGGCAAAACAGCCCGAAAGTTTTAAATTTTAAAACCATATATGTTTTAGTTTAAACAACCATAATTGAAGCTGTTTATTTCGGTGGGGTTACGCAGCAATGAACAAATAAAGCACTAACTACGTCACGATTAAAATTAAATTCCTCGTAATCACGACTCTAATTATATTAGTAAATATAAGAATATTTCAGTTGCTATTAGGATAGGATAAAACGTATATTACATGTATCTTATTAGACTATTATCTACTCATGAGAAATTAGAACATTCGCGCTCGTATACTAAACATTCCACTCACAAATAATAGTCTATTTAAGCCACTTATAAAATCAACTATTTTCACTTTACGCATTATTGTCAGTACGTAAAGCGTAAAATCTGATGTAATTCATTTACATGACTTTTTCTAGCTATTCTGCAAACGCTGATCCTTCTGTCTGCTTCGTACTAATAAAGATAAACAGAAAATAGCAACAAAAAAGTGATTAATTACTTCCTTATAAGTAGAAGGGAAATAAAGGAATACATTATGCTAAAGCGAATAGTCATATGAAACCAATAGTAAGAAATACGTCAGAAATATTCAACTCCACGAACAAAAGTGTATATGACATAAATTGTGTGTTTTAACGAAATCTAGATTTTGTGTCTGTTAGGTTGTTTTCTATTTCTTATGGTTTACATGTTATGCAAAAGTCATCTTGAAGGATATTCCCAGGAAATGCAAGATATAAGTTTTGTATGAAATGTAAATATATTTAATATGCCATAATTTAATCAATCGTTTGAGTTCTATTTGAGAAAATCAATTTTTGAAGATTTTTTTCCATGTAAAGGGTAGTTTAGGGCGGAGGATTTTCCTAAAAAAATTTGTGTCGTATCCTTGGAAGATACTAAGCTTAAATACCAAGTTTGGTCTTTTACCGACTTTTCTTTCTGAGTTATAGTGTTCACAGACATGCGGACACTGTGATTTATAAATGCAACTTCTGTTACATCATTTATTTCTACTGAACTGTAGCTTCATGCAGGAAAATCTTATAAATGAGCCATATTTTTATAATTATTCAAAGTTTATTGAAACAAATAAATAAGCAGAGCCATTGTTCTCCGCCCATAGAATTCTAATGACCATTTTTATTAAATTCCTTCTGATATGGATTGTTTCATAAAAACATACTCGAATAAAGATAACCAACAACGATGAGTTTTCATGCTTGTACCACAAATAACTATTATGCACTCTTAGCAAATAAACACGTTATGATTTTCAAAATCCTGAGCAGTCCCCTCGTTGTTAACCAGAAGTAATGTCGTCTTAATATAGAAAAAAAGATTGGACAGCTACTCCATTCTAGTTTAATTTTCTCTTAACCTACAGCATTTGTAAGCCCTCTATTATTTATTGAAATTATCAGTTCAAATTCGGTCAGCAAAGGAGACTGGAATGACCCAAAATTTGCCTTATATAGGGCGAGACATATGCCTGTTCCGCTTATGATTTTAAATTCTTACATCTCTATAACGAATGATGACACTTTTGTAGGATGCCAAACTCTTGGAATGTTTCAGAAGAGATATACATTATTTTTAAAAAAAAAATCTGTTCCGTACTCAGGCCTTTCTCCATCTGTTCTGCAAACTAATCTTACAAAATATATTAATCAAGATAAACATTACCCAAAATGCTTAATACTTAGTTCCTCATAAGTAGAAGAGAAAAAATCTGATGTGTACCATTCACATGCCTTTCTCCATATCCCTGCAATAAATAATTCTTAAAAAGCTTATACTTCTATTTACTTTATGCTAATCAGACAAAAATAACAGAAACAGTCTAATTACTCGCTTCCTTGTAAGTAGAAGCGAAATAAGGGACAACCGTAGGTTAAAATGATAGTCAAAAGCTGGTTGCTATGTCAATGAAGTTCCTTTGTCTATATGGATAGGAGTTGACAAGTTCATGTATGAGAAAAGTATACGTTTTTCATAGCAGAAGCCAAAAATAAGGAATGTCACAAAAACGACGAACTCCACGAAAAAATGTATATAACATAAATTGTGTGTTTTAATGTGCTCTACATTTTTTGTGTCGTAAATTTTTGTCCATCTCTTACGGTTTAGCAGTTATTCAAAATTTAGTAAAATTCATCCATTATAAACTACTCTTCAGAGACTATTCCCAGAAAATTCAAGATATACATTTTATTTGCCAGGTAAATATCTTTAATATACGAAATTTTAATCAAAATCGTTAGAGCCATTTTTGAGAAAATCAAAATTTTCGAAAAAAGTTCCATGTAAAGGGTAGTTGGGGTTGGGGGGATTTTTCTCAATCTTCATGTCGCATCCCTGGAATATACTAAACTTAAATACCAAGTTTGGTATTTTACCGACTTTTCGTTTTTGAGTTGTCGTGTTCACAGACACACGGACTCCACACACACACACACACACACACACACACACACGGACCTTTTGTGAAAATGCCTTTTTTGGATATTGGGAATCCTAAAACATGTATTTCCAGTGAAATCTCGGTATCGAATCTTTTGGTGGAGTGCAATACTTTTTCTATACACTATGTACATAGTGAGTATGGAGAAAGTAAAAAGGGAATACACTAGGCTAAACCGACAATCAAATGTTTTAAAAGTTCTCACTATGTACTTGTCATTGAAATGAAATTCTCTCCTAGGTCAGGAGTAAAACATAAGTCAAATGAAACGGATGAGAGTTTAGTGTTTTTTTTTTGTTTTTTTTTTTTGGTAGTGTTTAACGCCCACTTTAACTACTTATGGCACCGCAGGCAGTGACACTGATGATACATGAATGAAGATGGAGCACCGATGGAATGCGATGGCGGGGGAAACCGGAGAACCCGGAGAAAACCCGCCCCAGCGCCGCTTTGTCCACCACAAATCTCACATGCAGTCGCTTGGGATCGAAACCGGACCGTCTAGGAGAGATGCAAGTGGTCTAACCACTTGGCCACGGCGCGGCCATTTAGTGTTTGAGAAAGTTTTTAAGTAGTTTAAAATGTAAACCAATAACAAACAATATATATCTCGAAAACAGCTGCACAAAGAAACTGTACATGACATAAATTTGAGTTTTAACAAGATCTACATTTTTGTGGAGTAAGTTTTTGTCTATATCTTACGGTTTACTAGTTATACAAAAATCATTCTGAATGAAGAGGATTTAAGGAATTATTTCCAAAATAAATTTTATGCGCCATGTAAATATCGTTAATATTCGGCATTTTAATCAAAATTTTTAGCATTTTGAAAAGTGTTCCATGTGAAATGTATCTTTGGAAAATACTTGAATTCAATAACAAGTTTGATAACAGGCGACTTTTTGTATTTGAGCTATGCTGTCCATAGTTAAACACAGACGCCAACACACTCGACCTTTTACTAATTTTTTTCAAGGGTCCACAGAACATGTATTTCTGGTGAAATATTGGTATAGAATTTTGAGTCTCCTAAACTTAACTTATAAAATATTCGCAAAATACTTTTAATTAATAACTTATAAAACCACAACGGAATGTTTCTTATTAAAAGAAAACAGTGGATTCCAAATTACCGTTACAATATAACGAATTTTAAAGAAAAAATGATAGGTAAATTTAGAGACACAGCTTTTATTGGTTTCGAAAAAAGTGTGAATTGTGTGTGTGTGTGTGTGTGTGTGAGAGAGAGAGAGAGAGAGAGAGAGAGAGAGAGAGAATTATTTGGCCTGCTAATACATAACTAAATAATTGTGAGTCCGTTTAATACATTTGGTATTTAAATTTGGAACCCTTTAAGCATAGAACGCGATCCAAAACTACCATCTACCATCATCACTTTTGGTAGTTTTGATTTCCTCAAAAATACACTACATTTTGATTAAAATACCGAAGGTATGTTTAAGATATTTTCAGTGAAATCAAATGTATATCGCGTTTTGGGAATAGCTTAACAGGAAAACCACCACCACCGCCGCCGCCGCGTAGACAGGTCGATAGTGCGTGTCTGTAGTTAGTATCGATAAGTGTTAATGAAAGTATGAATGAGTGAATAAGTGTATTTATTGAAATAAGAGTACATACATTGAGCTTAATTTATCGCACGGGTCCACAGACCGTACATGCTTTTGCAATATACAGAATAGTAAGCAACATTAAAAAATCTGATGTGTACCATTCACATTACTTTCTCTATATCCCTGCACCAAATTATTCTTAAAAAGATTATACTTCTATTAACTTCATGCTAATCAGTAAAATATTAGCAGAAATGGCCATATTACTTGCTTCCTTGTAAGTAGAGGTGAAATAAGGGAGTACCATAGGTTAAAGTGATAATCAAAAGCTGGTTGCTATGTCACTGAAGTTCCTTTGTTTGTATGGACAGCAGTTGGCAAATTCCTGTATGAGAAATGAAGACGTTTTTCATAGCAGAAACCAAAAATAAGGAATGTCACAAAAACGACGAACTCCACGAAAAAAATGTATATAACATAAAGTGTGTGTTTTAACGTGCTCTATATTTTTTGTGTAGTAAGTTTTTGTCCATCTCTTACGGTTTAGCAGTTATTCAAAATTTAGTAAAATTCATCCAGAATAAACTACTCTTCAGAGGCTATTCCCAGAAAATTCAAGATATACATTTTATTTGTCAGGTAAATATGT
This sequence comes from Hymenopus coronatus, assembly GCA_030762935.1. Lineage (NCBI taxonomy): Eukaryota > Metazoa > Arthropoda > Insecta > Mantodea > Hymenopodidae > Hymenopus > Hymenopus coronatus. The sequence continues at coordinate 60,488,135 of CM060892.1, read as the reverse complement.
TTAATATACGAAATTCTAATCAAAATCGTTAGAGCCATTTTTGAGAAAATCAAAATTTTCGAAAAAAGTTCCATGTAAAGGGTAGTTGGGGGTGGGGGGATTTTTCTCAAAATCTTCGTGTCGCATCCCTGGAAGATACTAAACTTAAGTACCAAGTTTGGTATTTTACCGACTTTTCGTTTTTGAGTTATCGTGTTCACAGACACACGGAAACACACACACACACACACACACACACACACACACACACTCACACACACGGACTTTTTTGTGAAAATGCTTTTTTTGGATATTGGGGACCCTAAAACATATATTTCCGGTGAAATCTCGGTATCGAATTTTTTGGTGGAGTGCAATACTTTCTCTATACACTATGTACATAGTGCGTATGGAGAAAGTAAAAAAACATCAAACCAACAAACAACAAAGAATTAAAAGAGTAAACACGAAAATAAAAAGATAAGGATATTGAAATACAGCAACTTTAATTTACAACACAGAGCACACCTTATTCAGATGCATTAATGTACCCCATTATAATAGACATATACTCTTAAGAGAAATATATACACATAATACTAACAGCACAACACAATAAGACGTAATTTTGACATAAAATACAGGGTTACTACAAAAGAAATAGACAACTTCAACTGCCTGTAAAACAAAAACTATTAGAGATAGCAACCTAATTATTTTGGAGGTATGTTGAGAAACTCTCAAAGTTTTGTTTGTTACTATTGGTAACGCTGTAGTGTTTTGTTTGTTGTTGCAGAAGCTGAAATGGCGGAAAATCCTGTGGGAAAGGCATATTGCGTGTTGGAATTTGCTAGAACGCAATCAGCAACTGTTGTCCAACGACATTTTAAAACACGTTACCACAAAACGCCACCGTCTAGACAGTCAATCTACGACTGGTATAGAAAATTCGAGAAAATGGGATGTTTGTGCAAAGGGAAGAGCTCGGGAAGACCAAGAGTTTCGGAAGAAAACGTTCAACGTGTTCGTTCTGCCTACATAAGAAGCCCACAGAAATCGACATCTAGGGCAAGCATGCAATTACAAATTCCACAGGAAACTGTATGGAAAATCTTGCGGAAGCGACTGCACATGATGCCTTACAGATTACAGATGTTGCAGTTTCTGAGTGAAGAAGATAAGGTCATACGGCGTGACTTTTGCATCGACATGTTGCGACATGATGAAGACGATGCTGGTTTTTGTGAGCGCATCATTTCATTTTTGTGGTAACGTGTTCTAAAATGTCGTTGGACAACAGTTGCTGATTGCGTTCTAGCAAATTCCAACACGCAATATGCCTTTTCCACAGGATTTTCCGCCATTTCAGCTTCTGCAACAACAAATAAAACACTACAGCGTTACCAATAGTAACAAACGAAATTTTGAGAGTTTCTCAACATACCTCCAAAATAATTAGGTTGCTATCTCTAATAGTTTTTGTTTTAAGGCAGTTGAAGTTGTCTATTTCTTTTGTAGTAATCCTGTATATGTATGTAAAAGCATTATAATCACCTTTGTTTAGCTATTCTTATCGCCCCCCTTTTCTCTATCATCAGCTTTCTAAGATATCAGCTGTCTTGCCTTAAGTAGAAATTTACTTAGCCCGTCCGCGTCTTCCGTGCCTGCCAGTAGCGTCCAACATGCTTCTAGCTCTACATTCGCGGTGGTAAAGAATCGCGGTAAATATTTTGCCTTCCATTCCTCCGAACCCTTACTCCTGCAAAGATATGGGTCGACAACGCCTCTACCTCGCAAAAAGCAGGAAGCAAAGAGACTGGTATAAAACCTTTAGTTATTTTTAGGAGTATTCAACAACTTTGAATAAAACCTAAAACTTAAAAGCAGAGCGCAGCTAGTTTAATTACCATAAATTTAACGATCGTTAAGAAGTGGGCTTACGCGGTTTTGATACGAAATGCAACTCACTCTTGGTGTTTGTTAAAGGAGTTGTTTTGAATACTTCAGACGGATGAAATTATTCGTTTTTGTTCACCCAAGGTAGAATTAAAAGAGCAAATATGAGATTCCAGCATCATAATGTAAACTTATCAGACCAATGAGAAAGTCAAAGTTCAACATGGATGCATCATTACTGAGATGATATCGACGGATTCGTGAAAAGGAAATCCGTGATTCCAATCTCGCCAGGGCCGTATCTCTGGCATTGTTTGCTTCCCCTACACACATATATATATATATATATATATATATATATATATATATATATATATATATATATAGTGTATATAGTGTATAGAGAAGGAAGGTATTGTATTCCACCCAAAATGTTATACCTAGATTTCACTGGAAATATATATTTTGGAGACCCCCTGAGTAAAAAAAAAAAAAAATTAGAAAAAGGTCCGTGTGTGTGCGCACGTGCGCGTGTGTCAACAGCATAGCTCAAAAACCAAAAAACTTGGCATGTAGAGGTATTGGTAACTTCCAAGGACGCGACACGACGATTAAAAAAAAAATATATCCCCCCGACAGAAACTACCCTTTACGAGTACATGGAACATTTTTTGAGAGTATGACTACTCGCGGCGCGGTTTGCATTTTGACTTTATTCGAACCCGCTCACTGCAAGTTAATCAACTGCTTCATTCCAGTATTGCCGAACTGTACAGAACATGCACCGGGAGTGAAGACGTAATACCGCTTATCTGTGTTTACGCAAGCTTCCACTCGTGGCCGTCTGCATTCATGGTCCAGAGAGGTAATACCTGTCTTTGTGAACAAAAAGCAAACAGTAAACAAGTAGGACATGTAGGAAAAATGGAAAAAAGAACACCGCCGGTGTCCGACAAGACTCTGGAACTGTACTTTTGTTTAAAAAAGTATTCCTGTGTTGTATTTACATGAAAATAGAAGAGTGGAAATGTTTCTATTTACTAACAATAACGATGATTGGTGAATAGATCTTAAATGTTAGGTATCGGATTATTAGCTTAACCATTTATAACATTGTGTTCTGCATACTAGAACATTTCAAACATGTTGCAGTGATTAGAAATGCATATATTTCTTGTTTTCTTTAGCTCCGCTAATCAAACCTTTGCACTCTTTGTTAACAAAAATATTGTTTTACTTGAAGTTATTATCGAACAGTTCTAAATATCATGGAAATAGAAGTTATTTTTACAGAGTTTAGAAAAAAAAATCTGATGTGTTCCATTTTCATGACTTTCTCTACATCTCTGCAACAAATTATCCTATTTACTTCATTTAATCGAGAAAAAAATATCAGAAATAGTTTTATTACTTGCTTCCTTTTAAGTAGAAGCGAAATAAGGGAGTACCATAAGTTAAAGTGATAGAAGCTGGTTGCTATGTGACTGAAGTTCCTTTGTATGGACAAGACTTGACAATATCCTGTATGAGAAAAGTGTGCTTTTCAGAGCTGAAACCAAAAACAAGGAATATCTCAAGAACGATCAACTCCACGAAAAAAAAGGTATATAACATAAATTGACTGTTTTATCCCACTCTATATTTTTTGTGTTTTAAGTTTTCGTCCATCTCTGACGGTTAATAGGTTATGCAAAATTCCGTAAAATTCATACAGAATAAAGTAGTCTCAGAGGGTATTCCCAGAAAATTCAAAATATACATTTTATTTATCTTCAATATACGATATTTTAATCAAAATCGTTAAAGCCATTTTAGAGAAAATCAATATTTTCGAAAAAAATTCCATGTAAAGGGTATTTGAGCGTGGGGGATTTTTGTTGTTGAAAATCTTTGTGTCGCATTCTTGGTCAATACCAAACTTAAATACCAAGTTTGGTATTTAACGGTCAATTCTTTTTTGAGCTATGCTGACCACAGTCACACACACACACATGGACATTTTTCTAAAAATGATTTTTCAATTCAGGGGGTCTCAAAACTTATATTTCCGGTGAATCCTTGGTATCACATTTTTGGGTGCAATACAATACCTTCTCTATACACTATGTATATAGTACGCATAGAGAAAGTAAAAATATGATGAGCTATGCTACATAACTTTCTTTACCTATCCCACAATAAAACTACTGTTAAAAAGCTTATTCTTCTAATTATTTCACATTACTTGAGATGAACATTTCCATACATGCTTTTATTACAACTTCCCTGTGGATAATTCTCCTTCAGCAAAATCAAAGGTCTACGATTTATTTCAGCACCACAAGAAACAAATCAAACATTAAATAAGGATAAACAGGAATGGAACGTAAACTGGAATAAGGAAATAACTCCATGGCACGACAGCTCACGGGGAACCTTGGCCTACCGCCCAGCCGCTGCGTCCCCCATCTCGGTCCACTACAGACGTCATGGATGGGGTGCAGTATTGGAGGGTGAGACGTGGTTAGCGCCTCGAGTCCCCCCCCGGCCGGTTAATGCGGTCCTCATGACCTGGAGCCGCTACTTCTCTATCAAGTAGCTCCTCAATTGGCCCCCCAGGGACCTTACGAGGCTGAGTGCACCCCGGGCCAGGTCTCCCAGCGGGGGAAAAATCCCCATGCTGGTACTGGGGATCGAACCCAGTTATCCCGCTTGGTAAGTAGTAACGCTACCACCGCGCTAAGGAGACGACCGGAATAAGGAAATTCAGGTGAAATCTCGGTAGCGAATTTTTGGGTGCATTACAATACCTTCTCTATACACTATGTACATAGTACGTTATAGAGAAAGTAAAAATGAATAACGATGCCCCATTTCAGGAAAAGTATTTGATTACCTTTTAACAATTTTTTTCCCAATACACAATGATTGACCGACCTAATAGTTGGTTAGACTATGAAGCCTGGGACTTAAAGAACTTACGACATTGTAATTGGAGTATGTCATCTCAAAGCAATACGAAATTAATAGTCATTTATCAGGAAAAACGCAAGTCCGTTATTGACATGATAGCTCAGTAGATAGAGCAATGTGACGGAGACCAGGAGATCCGTGGCTTAAATCCTAGATATGCTATTGAATTTTTCAGTCTGAATGCAGCTTTCCAATTAATGCTATTGTTATTTAATTCTTTATAATGTGTATATTTATGAGTTTCTTTGTCTATGGATAATTTTTGTATTCAGTAACATAAAGGAAATAATAAATTAATTATGTTTCAGTTTTGGCTTATTACTTTCTCTACACATACTATGTACATACTATTTAGAGAAGGTAAGAATTATATTCCACACAAAAATTCGAGACCCAGATTTCACCATAAATATCGTTTTGAGACCCCCTAATTCAACAAAACCATTTCTGTAAAAATGCCCGTGTGAGTGCACCTATGGACAGCATAATTCAAAAACGAAAAGTCCGTTAAATTCCAGTCTTGGTATTTAAGTTCAGTATCCTACAAGGATGCGACATGAAGATTTTCAAGAAAATCCACCAACCTACCCCTAACATCGAACATTTTTCGAATATTTTGATTTTCCAAAAAGTGGCTCTAACGATTTTGATTAAAATAAGGTATTTTAAAGATGTTCACATGACAAATAAAATGTATATCTTCAATTATCTAGGAATAGCCCCTGAAAATCTCTTTAACCTGGAATGAATTTTGCGGAATTTTACATAACTGGTAAACCGTAAGAGATAACAAGAGTAAACAATTACTACACATACACTATAGAGCTCGTTAAAACACAAAATTTATCTTATATAGGTAAATTTTTTGGGGGGGGATTTGACCGATTTTGTGACATTACTTATTATTGGTTTTAGTTTTAAAATACTTATTCTTTTCTTATAGAGACTCAGCTCCTAGCAGTAGAATCAAAGGAATTTCAATCACATAGTAACCAGCTTTTAAAAGATTTGCCTATCGCTTCAGCCTTCAACTTTCAAGGAAGCAAATAATAAAATAATTTCCGTGGGTTTTTTTATAGTGTTTAACGCCCGCTTTTACCACAATGGCACCGCAGGCGATGTCACTGATGATACCCGGAATGAAGATGGAGCACCGGTGGAATGCGATGGAGAACCCGGAGAAAACCCGCCCTGTGACGCTTTGTCCACCACAAATCTCACATTCGGACGCCTGGGATCGAACACGGGTCACCTCGGTGAGAGGCGAGTGGTCTATCCACTCGGCCTCGGCGCAGCCTTCGGCGTAATTTATCTCGGTTAGCATGCCGTAGATAGAAGAATAAGATTTAACAATAATCTGTTGCAGAGATGTAGAGAAAGGCATGTGAATGGAACACAGATTTTGTTTTACTTTCTGTAGCACGAAAATTCGGTTAAATTTATCTTCCAAGAATGTTACACGAAGACATTCAGGAAAATCCCCCACCTCAAACTACCATTTACATGGAATATTTTTTTCTACAAATGGTTATAACGATTCTGATTAAAATGGCGTATATTAAAGATGTTTACATTATAAGAATGCTTATCTTGAATTTCTTGGAATAGACCTCGAAGTCCTCTTCATTTTGAATTACTTTTGCATAACTGATGAACCGTAAGAGATAGGCAAAAACTTACGACACAAAAATGTAGATCTCGTTAAAACACACAATGTATGTCATATATTTACAGTTTGTAGAGCTAACTATTTCAGAGATATTCTCTGTTTAATAGTTTCAGTTTTAAAATCAACTTTTCCAAACGGGAAGTTCTGATCCATTTGGTATCTATTGTTTTAAACCTGGCTATGAAAAGAAAGGGATTTCAATGACAGAGCAAAAGCTTTAAAAAGTCTTTAGTCTAATGTATTCTCTTATTTTCCTTCTACTTATATGGAACTAAGTAATAAGTCCATTTCTGGTAATGTTTAACTTGATTAGCATTATATGGATAAAAGAATATTTTGGTAACAGTCATGTGAATAGAATACACCAGATTTTTAAAATTATGCTATTAAAAACAAAAAAACAGATTAATTTTATAATTAATCGTTCAAACATTTCTGGGTTTCCAAAATGTTGATCCTATTATATTAAGTCATATAAACATAAAAACCCATATAAATACATAAATCATGTTAATTTCAAACCCCGCTTTACAGCAACTTTTTTTTAAAAATTATTTTTATTCATTTATATATTTTTAATAACAAATATCATTACAGAGTAATATTACATGTTTTAGTTTTCTTTTAGCGTTATGTTTCTATTTAATTAAGTGTGGATCTTTCAAATATGTAAGGCCTTGGTGTGTTTGTAGTTAGAGCATTATCGGTTGTTGGCCAGTTGCTGCCTGTTCTGGCAACTTCTTGTTTAAGAATTGTGCGCTGTCTATTCAGTCGTTTGCAGACATATATCAGATGGTCTATTGTCTGTTCTCCTAGATTGCAGGGACATGTTGAGTCGTCTATTATATTATTAAACCTGAGCAAGTATACTTTTTTTTTTTTTTTTAATTTATTGATTAATGTCGCTTTAACACAGTCATATCGCGACTAGACTTACAGAAAATAAACAATAATACAGATTAGTCAGGGTAGTTACATCTTATTGTACAAATGAATGCTATTCAGGAATTGTAAAACGTGTCCAGTTCTGTTGATTACCTAAAGTCAGTAGGAACACCACATTGAGTCCTTTGAGCAGCTGTAATTATGTGATAAACTGTGAGAACATATCACACAGAGCACATTTAGGAGCTGGTTCGTGCACCAGGAGGTAGGAATGGGTAAGAGCGGTATTTCCGATGCACAAGCGGGTGATTAGAACCTGGTTTCCTCAAGTATGCTTTTGTTTTACCAGGCCGGTTACTATTGCTGTGATTTCTGATGTTTTCGGAATTGTGATGTTTAGTCTTTGTTCTATTATGATTACTCTAAAGAGTTTTAATTTAAACAATGAATATATTATGTTTAAATTGCGGCATCGCGGGGTGCAACGTCGTTTCGCAACTCATTACAGACGACAACTAAAATTAGTTCCTCCAGTAGCACAGGAAAGGAACGACCACGTGATATAATCTATTTTTATCAGCTAATAGAAATTCCGGGTCGTTTCCGCAGGGTGGCAGCAGCGGTTCCAGTTGTCGCGCTCCACTCGCTTGATGGCGTCGCCGTCGAGTTCGATCGCTCAGCGTCGCTGAATGGATCCAGGGGTGGGGGTGAGAGCGTCTCTAAGAGCGGAGTTTCACAGTGAAGTCTAAACTTGAGGGGAACTAGAGAACGAGCCAACAACTTGATCAGAACAATGCTGAGAAGATGATTGACGCGTTGTCATAGTTACCAGGCAGGAGAACAGCTACGGCGCGATTGTCAAGTGGGATCCTTTCACTAACCTAAACATCCTAACATGTAGAGGCATCTTTGTGCATAGTACACCTTAAAGATAGCAACAACATTCGGAGGTCATTAAATTGATAACAATTTTAACTGTGATCGCTTATTCCGTCAAGATACTGTGAGTCGTTGATCCAACTTCAAGTTGAAGATCAGAGTAAAGGTAAGCCTCTAAGAATTTTCTTACCTTTATTTTTTGAGCAGAATCACAAAAAACACATAGAAAACATTTGTTTTTCTATCGTCTAAGTGCAGTTTATCGTAGAAAATTGATTTATCCAAATGCAGCATTTCAATGAATAAAATGCAGTGACCTTTTTATGAATTTACCGAAAACAATTTGAAACATAGCACCGGGGGCATCCAGATTCCCAGTGGGTTACAAAGTACAACGTTGCGTTTGCTCAAACATGGCTTCTTAAGGTTTTCTCTTTTGTTTTACAGTTACGTGGTTTTCACTGTGTGGTGCATCTTACTAAAATCAGTGCTTCAAAACGGAGCGGTATTACCGTGTATATAAATACAAAAGGTTTGGCTTAAAGTTTCGTAGCGAATATTATTTTAAAGCCCTTCCTTGTTTTAATTGAACATTCATAAGATGAGATATCTAAAGATTATAAGTTTAAAAAAAAAAAGCAACCGGTAGTGAACTCAACTTTCTTATTTGAAATGAAACACCCTGTATAATGTTTTACGCGTTTCAGTAGGAATTTAAGCACCTGATGTGCTATGTTCATAAGAATTTCTCTGTCTTCTATTATTTATTAATGACAATAAAAATAATTATTCTTACGCAGTTAATTTTGCTACCACAGAAAACCTTTGGCAGTACTAGCTATATTCCACATTTTGTTACAGATGCATAGGGAATAGCAATAGTCAAATGTTTCTGATATCTATACGCATATACGCTGATTTAAATTCGCCCTACAATCGTGAGCAACAGCCAAATATCGAAAGGACTTTAAAATTATGACAAAGTATTGAAAAATTCCAACAATTAATGACAAAAGCTTATTTAGAATAAGTTGTGTGTCTTGAAGAGATCTATCTTTTTACTTTCTCTACATGTACTATGTACATAGTGCATAGAGAAGGTATTGTATTGCACCCAAAAATTCGATACCGAGATTTCACCGGAAATACATGTTTTGGGCCCACCTGAATCCCAAAAAAAAAAAATTGGAAAAAAGTCTGTGTGCGAGTGTGTGTGTCTGTGGACAGCTGAGCTCAAAAACGAAAAAAACGTTGAAAACCAAACTTGGCATTTAAGTTTGCTAACTTCCAAGGATGCGACACGAAGATTTTCAAGAAAATCCCCCCACCCTCTACTACCCTTTACATGGAACTTTTTTCGAAAATTTTGATTTTCTCAAAAATGGCTCTAACGATTTTGATTAAAATATCCTATACTAAAGATATTTACCTGACAAATAAAGTGTATATCTTGAATTTTCTGGGCATAGCCTTTGAAGATTACTTTATTCTGGATCAATTTTACGGAATTTTGCATTAATTGCTAAACCGTAAGCGATGGACAAAAACTTACCACACAAAAATGTAGAGCATATTAGAACACACAATGTATGTTATATATATTTATATATATTTCGTGGAGTTGATCGTTTTTTTAGATATTCCTTGTTTTTGGTTTCAGCTTTGAAAAACTTGTATTTCTCTCATACAGGAATTTGTCAATTCCTGTCCATACAAACAAAGGAACTTCAGTCACATAGCAACCAGCTTTTGACTATCACTTTAACCTATGGTACTCCCTTATTTCACTTCTACTTACAAGGAAGCAGGTAATAAGACTATTTCTCCTAATTTTTTCTCGATTAGCATGAAGTAAAAGAAGTATAAGTTATTTTTAACAATAAATTGTTGCAGAGCTATAGAACACATTAGATTTTTTATAATTCGTGATCATTTATCATTCTACATTTTCACCATTTCTTCCTAATGAACAACACTAAACAAGCTATTCCCAGAAAATTAAAGATATACATTTTGTCATGTAAATATATTTAATATTTGGTATTTTAAAATAAATAAAACAGATAATTTGGATAAATCTTTCTTGTAAGCAATAGTGAGGCAATGTCCTTAAAACTGCTGTTGAAGTTTCGTATTTAACAGAGTTTGGGGTTTTAATTTATGCTGTTCACGTGTATACAGACATACATGCGCATGCAAATATTTTTCTAAATTTTTTTTTTTTTTTTTTGGATTCGGGGATCTTAAGATAATATATTTCCATTGACATTTTGGTATATCATTTTTAGGCTGAATACACTATTTCTCCTACTTAATAATCATAGTAAAGAAAATAGAAGTATAGAATTCCTCATAATTCGATCTTCAACTGTTGTCCTTTGAATCGTTCATTTATTTGAAAATGCTATGAAATAATTCTTAAATACTTAATTAAAAATCTGATGTGTTACACTCACATGACTTTCTCTAGCTCTTCTACAAAGTTCTTACATAAGATTATTCTTCTTTCTACACCTTGCTAATCGAAATAATCATTAGCAGAATGTTCTTACTTAATCAAAATCGTTAGAGCCGTTTTTTAGAACATCAAAATTTTCGAAAAATTTTCCATGTAAAGTGTAGTTGGGGGTGGGGGAATTTTCTTGAAAATCTTCTTGTCGCATCCTTGGAAGATACGAAACCTAAATACCAAGATTAGTACTTAACGGTATTTTTGTTTTTGAGCTATGCTGTCCACAGAGAGACACACACACACGCTCACACACAGACACGCACACATACACACGGACCTTTTTCTGAAAATGCTTGTTTTGGATTCAGGGGGCCCTAAAACATGTATTTTCGGTGAAATTTCGGTATCGAATTTTTGGGTGGAATACAATACTTCCTCTATACACTATGTACATAGTACGTATAGACAAAGTAAAAATCTGATGTGATTCATTCACATGAATTTCTCTATATCTCTGCAACAAATTATTGTTAACAAGCTAATGCTTTTATTTACTTCATGCCAATCGAGAAAAAATTAGTGGAAACATTCTTATTACTTGCTTCTTTGTAAGTAGAAGTGAAATAAGAGAGTAATATAGTTTAAAGTAACAGTCAAAAGGTGATTGCTATGTGATTGAAGTTCCTTTGTTTGTACAGACAGGAGTGATAAACTCCTGTATGATAAAAGAGAAGTTTTTCAAAGCGGAAACTTATAACAAGGAATATCTTAAAAACGATCAACTCCACGAAAAAAAATTATATAATGTATATTGCGAGTTTTAATGGGTTCTACATTTTCTGTATATTAGGTTTTTTTTTCCATCTGTTACGGTTTAGCAGTTATGCAAAATTCGGCAAAACTCATCCATAATAAAGAGGTCTTCAGAAGCTATTCCCAGAAAATTCAAGATATACATTTTTTGGGGGGTGAACATATCTTTAATATACGTGCTTTTAATGAAAATTGTTAGAGCCAGTTTTAAGAACATCAAAAGTTTCCAAAATTTTTCCATGTAAAGGGTAGTTTGTAGTGGGGGGATTTTCTTGAAAATCTTCGTGTCGCATCCTTTGAAGATACTATACCTAAATACCAAATTTGGTACTTAACGGTCTTTTCGTTTTTGGGTTATGTTGTGCACAAACACACACACAGACAGACAGACAGACACACACACACACACGGACCTTTCTCTAAAAGTGATTTTTTGGATTCAGGGGATCCCAAAACATGTATTTCCGGCAAAATCTCGGAATCGAATTTTTGGATGGAATACAATACTTCCTCTATACACTATGTACATAGTACGTGTAGAGAAAGTAAACATTATCGTCAAGTTGAGTTTCAGCTGCTTGTCACCATAAAAATTATCATTTTTAAGTGGATGTGGCTCCAAAATGTATTTAAACTACGTCAGATTATATTTTGTATTTAGGATGTTCCATATAAATAAGGTAATTTAGATTTACTCGTTTTAAAACAGAAAAATATGTAACATTGAGGAGGTAAGGATGGTTTTTTTTTTAATTTAATTTTTGCTTTCTCTATACGTACTATGTATATAGTGTATAGAGAAGGTATTGTAATGCACCCAAAATTTGATACTGATATTTCACCGGAAATACACGTTTTGAAACTCTCTGAATAAAAAAAAAGCATTTTTAGAAAAATGTCCGTGTATATGTGTGTGTGTGTGTGTTTGGGCAGCATAGCTAAAAGACGTAAAGTTCGTTAAAGACCAAACTTGGTATTTAGGTTTTTTATCTTCCAAGGATGCGACACGTAGATTTTCAAGACAATCCCCCCACCCCCAACTACCCTTTACATGGAACGTTTTTCGAAAATTTTGATTTCCTCAAAAATGGCTCGAACGATTTTGATTAAAATATCGTATACTAAACATATTTACCTGACAAATAAAATGTATATCTTGAATTTTCTGGGAATAGCCTCTGAAGACTACTTTATTCTGGATGACTTTTACGGTGTTCTGCATAACTGTTAAAGCGTAAGAGATGGACAAAAACTTACCACACAAAAAGTAGAACACTTTAACACGCACAATTTATGTAATATACATTTTTTTCGTGGAGTTGATCGTTTTTGAGATATTCCTTGTTTTTGGTTTCAGTTTTGAAAAACTTATACTTTTCTCATACAGGAATTTGTCAATTCCTGTCGATAGAAACTCTGCATTTTCTGTGTGGAAAGTTTTTGTCTTCTTACGCTGTAGCAGTTATGCAAAATTCCGTAAAATTCGTTCAGAATAAAGAAGTCTTCAGAGGATATTCCCAGAAAATTAAAGATATACATTTTATTTGTCATGTATATATCTTTAATACACGAAATTTTAATAAAAATCGTTAGAACCATTTTTGAGAAAATCTAAATTTTCGAAAAAAGATCCATGTAAAGGGTAGTTAGAGGTGGGGGAGATTTTTCACAAAATCCTCATGTCGGATCCCTGGAAGATACCAAACGTAAATACCAAATTTGGTCTTTAACGGACTTTTCGTTTTTGAGCTATGCTGCCCACAGATACAGACACACACACACGGACATTTTTCTAAAAATTCATTTTTTTTTTTTGGATTCAGGGAGTCCTAAAACATGTATTTTGGTGAAATCTTGGTATCGAATATTTGGGTGCAAAACAATACCTTCTCTATACAATATGTACGTATTACGTGCAGAGAAAGTAAAAATTAATTGTTTTATAGCAGATCTTACAAAATTATACTGGTAATGCTTTTGTGTTCTCAGATTATTTAAAATTGATTGGGAATGAAGAAATTCACAAGGACAAGCACAGTAGAAACCTGACTGTAAGCAGTTATTAACGTGTAAAAGGGAAAACTGGCCTGTCTCAAGACTAGTTTTGGACCTGAATTCACAGCTGTAATGGTATATACTATCCTGAGAAGCACAAAAATTCCTTTCTTACCAATGAATAGGAATATGATTTTCTTCACAAAATGTGACCAAAGGATATACGAAGTTACTCTTATTTATCAGTAGAGAAGTTACATTTTTGATATTTTAAAGTTATTGTTATGTAAAATGTCAGTAAAATAAGCAAATCTTTATTTACATACTATACATTTATACACAAAAGTGAAGCGAATAACAAAATAATGACTTACCATCGAATAAAATACGGATAATATGAACCAAAATGTATTTTTGTAATCTGGGACTCATAAAGGATGTATTTACATCTAAGCAATGACTATGGTTCAACACCTTAATAGATGATGAATCATCATAACAGGGAACCCTGGATATTATAGCATTTTGATGTTAGCGAGGTATTTAATCGCGTATATTCATTCATCAAAGATAGGTAGTCACGATGAAAGTGGTGGAGTATTAAACTGAAAGTACACACAAACGCTTTATACGGCATGGAGTGCATTCCAAACACAGCTGTGACTTGAACAAGGAATTCAGCGCTGTCAAAGGATTTAGCTTTGTGTAACATTCAAGTGTGAAAACAAATCCACCTTGAGCTACGGAAGATATTGCGACACCTGTTTTCGTGTGATGAAAAGGACGTGTAAATTCGTATTTGAAGACATAAAAATCCGGATTAATTCACAGTTCGCTGCCTTGAAAATAAAGCTATGTTTTTAATTTTTCTTTAAAAGGGAAGTTTGGCGACATTTAATTTTATATTCATTACGAACATATTTTTTGATGCAAAATATACACCTTATTGGTAATACAAATACTCCAAACCCTTTAAATAGTTTAAAGGGTGTGAACTTTTTAATAATAATGATGAAAATAATAATATTATTATTATATAGGTAGAGCCAGACTTGAAAAATTCAATGCCACAGCCGGGGTTTGAGCTATGGATCTCCCGGTCTCTAGTCGGTTGCTCTGCCATTGAGCTACCATGGCAACATAAGGCATAGCACTGCATTTATCACCTGACTTGCATGTTTCTCGGTAAACCACAGGATGATCTCAAATTATTTCGAGATGACAACCTCAATGGCGACTTACAATGATGTAAGTGCTCTAAGTCGCAGGATTCATAGTATAGCCAATTATTATGGTCAATAGTAAGAGAAATTCAATGCTATGTTAGCTCAGTGGCAGAGCAACCGGCTAGAGACCGGGAGATCCGTGAATTCTTCAGTCTGACTCTACCTATCCAACTCCTGTCAAACACAATGCTTGTGTGAAAAAACAACTAAATCAATATTATTGTTATTATTATTATTATTATTATTATTATTATTTGTGCTTACAAATAAAAATACAAGGAATATGGTTAAGTGTTCAGCCCAGGCTGTTAGCTTACCATATACTAGTATTCCACTCAGTACACATTAATTTTCTTTAAAATTATACCTTAATCACTTCTCTTTTTAATGACCAATTCCATTTATTTTTAACTTTATACAAAAACTCTCCAGCTTTCATGTAGTCTGTACCGAAAAAAAATCAATGCAGTCTTTCTATCCATTTTAAGCCATTTCTCATTTATACATACTTTTCTCCATAGCTCTTACCCCTTAACACTCAAATATTATGTCTTCTGCATCTTTTTTCTCGCATATTGGGCACTGTTTTTGTGTAACACCTTTCCTCATCCATTTCTGCCTCCATATACTCGCTCTCACCCATGCTGTAATTTTTCTTTGTTCTTTATTTAATTTGTCTTTCCCATATCCTTTTTAGTGTAATATAAGATTCTAATGACCTTTTCCCAGCTCTATCAGCAAACAGTGTTTGTATTTCTATGTCTCCAAATCAACTCCTTTCCAAAAACCTTAACATTGTTTTTCCTCATTCTCCAAATTTCACCCAGGCTTTCCAGGTTATAATGTATACTATAGCACCATCTATTACCTTTTAAACCCACTTCTTAATATTTTAAGCATTTGGACTATTTAAAGAGATGGCGTTTCCCTTTAAATAAATACATCTGTGAAATTTGGAAAATTTGCAGCTTATAAAACATCTTATTGAAATTAATATCAACCATTACACATAATAAGAGAGATATCTTTACCTGTTTAAAACGTCTAGCTTGCATGGTTATTAAAACACTATATCTTCTTTGTCTAGCAGCATGTACTTAATATGTACATAGTACCTAGAGAAGCTATTGTATTCCACCCAACATTTTGAAGTCGAGATTTCCCCAGAGTCCGAAGAAAAATATTTTTAGAAAAACGTCCGTGAATGTATTTGTGTGTGTGTGGGGGGGGGTGGCTAATCATAGCTCAGAAATGAAAAGATCGTTAGATACCAAAATTGATCTTTAAGTTTAGTATCTTCCAAGGATGCGACACGAAGATTTTCAAGAAAATCCTCTCACCCCAAACTACCCTTTACACTACAATTTTAAATGTTTTTTTTTTCTCAAAAATAGCTCTAATGTTTTTATTAAAATACCGTATATTAAAGCCCGCTTTAACTACTTATGGCACCGCAGGCGATGACACATGAATGAAGATAGAACACCGGTGGAATGCGATGACGGAGAAACCGGAGAACCCGGAGAAAACTCGTCCCTCAAAAGATTCTAATTCAAGCATGCTATTCTTGACACGGAAAGCTTTTCGTTACCATTTATTTTCTTAAACATGTCTAACAATTTCGATTAAAATAATGCATGTTTAAGACATGTGCATGGTTAATAAGACCTTCATTGATTATGAATGGTTTTGCATAATTTTATGTAACTAGAAAGAGAAATCAAATTTACTTCAAGAAAAATGCGGAACTCATTAAGAGGAGATTAAACAGAGATTTCCAAAAACATATATTTTTAGTGAGGAAATTACAATTAATCTAGTAGGTATGTTATATGTTTAATCATTTAAACATCAAGTTTGTATTTAAAGCATACTTTTAAAGCTCCCAGTGCATCCACCATTATGTCATCGTAATTCTGTACCACTTCATGGGGGAAAAATCCTCACTCATATACTATTTGCAATAGAGGGATAAACTTTGACTTTACTTTTAGAGGACGTTTTGCTTTACTTTGATATTATGATTTATAAAATATCAGCGTTGTGTACCAAGTTTTTCCCACTAAGTTTATGTTAAGCGTTTGTCTCCGTTTATGCTTTGAAACTCTTTTCCTATGAATAATATATTTTGATACAGATCATCTGATTTCCCAGAACTGTATAACACAGCTAAATAATAAATCGTGATGACAAAAAATCCACTTTAATCCTACCAGTAATATAGGTGTTAATAAGAAGGATATATTTTTTAAACTGTCGACAGTATAATAAAACTATATTTTTAAGAAAAATGTATTACATTTATATGACTTTGTGTACTTGTTCTGGAATTAAACGATTCTTACAAAAGACTACGTCATGCTAATCGAGATAACATTAGTGGAAACTGTCTTATTACTTGCTTCCTTGAGGGAAGAAAAATGGGTAACACACGATTGTGATCTTTTAAAAGCTATCGCTGTGTGAAATAATAAAACTTCTGTTTTCTTTGCGTGGCTAAGACTAAAACAAAAGAGGTGTGAAACGAAAGATACTTCCCGTTTGAGAAAAGTTTTAGTAGTTGAAAATTGAAACCAACAACAAGGAATATCTTGCAACGGCTACAAACACAATTTGCCGTAAATTGCGTCTTTTAACGAGATCTATATTTTCTGTGTAGTAAGTTTTTGTTTATCTTTTACGGTTTGCCAGTTACACAAAAACTATCAAGAATGAAAAGATCCTTAAAGGCCATTCCCTAAAAATTCAAGATATACATTTCGTTTACCATGAAATATCTTATACTTGTGCTACTTTAATGAAAATTGTAGAGCCTTTTCTGAAAAAAAAAATTCATGTACAAGCTAACTAAGGTTGGGGGATTTACTTGAAATCTTCTGCTCCATTCTTGAAAGATATCGAACTTAAATGCCAAGTTTGGTATTTAAAGAACTGTTTGCATTTGAGTTAAGTTTTCCGGCTACTCATTCATCCAAACCCCCCCCCCCACACACACACACACACACACACACACTCTCACACACACACACACACACACACACACACACACACGGACATTCTTCTAAACATCTGCTGTGTTACACTCAAATGACTTTCTCTAGCTGCTCTACAAACAACCTCCTTTCAAAAGATTATTTTTCTTTCTACACAATACTATTCGAGATAAAGAATAGCAGAATGTTCTTATTACTTAGTTCCTTTTAAGTAAAAGGGGATTAAAAGAATGCGCTATACTAAAGTCATTGTGATTAAAAAATGTTTCTTTACTTGCCCAGGAGTAGAACAAAAGAAAAACGGACACATTCAGTCTGAGAAAACAAATACTTTACAATTGAAACTAATAACATGGAAACGGCAAACTCCACGAAAAAATGTATCGGATATAAATTGTGTATTTTAACGAGATCTACATTTTTACTTTCTCTATACGCACTATGTACATAGTGTATAGAGAAGGTATTGCATTCCACCCAAAAATTCCACACCGAGATTTCATCGGAAATATATGTTTTAGGATCCCCTTTAACTAAAAATAGCATTTTAGGAAAAAGGTCCGTGTGTGTCTGTGTCCTTGTGACTGTGAACACGATAACTCAAAAACGAAAAGTCGGTAAAATACCAAACTTGGTATTTAAGTTTAGTATCTTCTAGGGATGCGACACGAAGATTTTGAGAAAAATCCCCCCACCCGCAACTACCCTTTACATGGAACTTTTTTCGAAAATTTTGATTTTCTTAAACATGGCTCTAACGATTTTGATTAAAATATCGTATATTTACCTGATAAGCAAAATGTAGTAAAATTCATCCAGAATAAACAATCTTTAGAAGCTATTCCCAGAAAATTCAAGATATACATTTTGTGATGGAAATGGCTTTAATAAATGTTATTTTAATCAAATTCGTTATCAGTCATTCTTAAGAATAACAAAAGTTTCGGAAAGTTTTCCATGTAAAGAGTAGTTAGGGGTGGGAGGACTTTCTTGAAAATCTTCGTGTCACATTCTTGGAAGATACCAAACTTAAATACCAAGTTTGGTATTTAACGCTCTTTTCGTTTTCGAGCTATGCTGTCCAAGACACACAGACACATACACACACACACACACAAAGGATCTTTTTTCTAAAAATGCTTTTTTTTTGGATTCAGGGGGTCTCAAATATGTTTTACCAGTGAAATCTCTACATCGAATTTTTGGATGGAATACAATACTTCCTCAATACACTATGTACATAGTACGTGTAGAGAAAGCAAAAATGATGTTCTTGGAATCTTTTTTTTCTATAAGAATCAGATGTGATGCTTTCACATGACTTTCTCTACATGCTGTAACAAATTATTGTTAAAAACATGTTCTTCTATCTACTTTATGATTAATGAGATAAACATTATGAAAAATATTCGTAATTACTTGCTTTCTTGCAAGTAGAAGGGAAATAATAGAACACACTAAGCTAAAACGATAGTCAATTCTTTTAAAAGCTGGTTGCCATGTGGTTTAATCAGTTTCTATGCAGTGCCAGGAGCTTAGAGCTTTCCGTGTGAGAAAAATGTAAGTATTTTGATTCTGAAACAAATAAAAAGGGGTATCTCAGAAATACTCAATTCAAAGGAAAAAATGCATATGACAAATTTTGTGTTTTAACGTGATCTACATTTTTTGTGTGTAAGTTTTTGTCTATCTCTTACGGTTTACCAGTTACGCAAAATTCATTCACAATTATCTAGAGGATATTCAAGATATATCTACATTTTATTTTCCATATAAATAGCTTTAATATAGGGCATTTTAATCAAAACCATTAGAGCCATTTTTGAGAGTCAGAATTTTCGAAATTTTTTCCACGTAAAGTGTAGTTTGGGGTGGGAGGATTTTTCTCAAAATCTTCGTGTCGCATCTCTGGTAAATAGTAAACTTATATACCAAGTTTGGTATTTTACAGAATTTTCGTTTTTGAGTTATCGTGCTCACAGACAGACTGACACACACAAGAACACTTTTCTGAAAATACTTTTTTTTGTACACAGTGGACCCTAAATCGTGTATATCAGATGAAATCTAGGTATCGAATTTTTGGGTGAAATGCAATAACTTCTATATACACTATACACATAGTACGTGTAGGAAAAATAAAAATGCATTTCCGGTGAAATCTCAGTATTAAATTTTTGGGTAGAATACAATATCTTCTTTATCTACTATGTGCAGCGCACATACTTGCTAGGAAAAGTAAAATATATTTTATCTTCTAATATATACATACGTACGAATTTGTTGTATAAAAGTACATCAATAAATTAAGAAAGCCTACAGTTATATTACGTAACAATTCCAGATGGTAAAATTTAGGTTTCCAATATTGACGTTAAAATATATAAAATGTCCAGGCGAGATAATACTTGTAATATAACTTCAAACAAATCTGATGTGTTCCATTCACAGACCTTCTCTGCTTATTTTACAAAAACTTATTTTATGTGTCAGATGTTTTCATCATAAGTAAACCGTATATCTTGAATTTTCTGGAAATAACCTTTGAAAATCCACTTCACTCTGTCTGGCTTTAGAATGACTATCCGTAAGAATACACTGTTGAAGAATTGGCAGAGAAAGTCATGCGAATGTAACGTATCTTATTTTTATTTTCTCTACACGTACTACGTACATAGCATATGGAGAAGGTATTGTATTCCACCCAAAAATCGATACGGAGATGTCACCGAAAATACATGTGCGCGCATGTGTGTGTTGTGTGTGTTGTGTGTGTGTGTGTGTGTGTGTGTGTGTGTGTGTGTGTGGACAGCATAGCTCTAAAACGAAAATACCGTTAAATACCAAACTTGCTATTTAAATTTGGTATCTTTCAAGGATGCGACACGAAGATTTTCAAGAGAATCCCCCACCCCCAGCCCATGTAAAGGGTACATTGCATTGAAATTTTTTCGAAAATTGTGATTTTCTCAAAAATGACTAACCATTTTGATTAAAATATCGTATTAATGTTATTTACCTGACAAATACTATGTATATCTTGAATTTTCTGGGAATAGCCTCTGAAGACTATTTTATTTTGGATGAATTTTGCGGAATTTGGCGTAACTATTGAACCGTAAGGGATAGACAAAAACTTACCACACAAAAAATGTAAAGTACGTTAAAACACACAATTTATATTATATACATTTTTTGTGGAGTCGATCGTTTGTTAAATATTCCTTGTTTTTGGTTTCAGCCTTGAAAAACTTATACTTTTCTCATACAGAAATTTGTCAACTCCTGTCCATACAAACAAAGGAACTTCAATCACATAGCAACCAGATTTTGTCTCTCACTTTAACCAATGTTACTGCCTTATTTCCCATCTACTTACAAGGAAGCAAATAATAACACTATTTCTGCTAATTTTTTCTTGATTAGCATGACGTAAATAAAAAATAAGATTTTTAACAAAAATTTGTTGCAGAGATGTAGAGAAAGGTGTGTGAATGAAATACATCCATTTTTTTTCAAACTGTGAGGATCAACTTTCACTTGAGGTTGTCTATATGACTATATTTTTCACGACGCAGCATATCCGTGTGTATACATATCTCTGTGATGAACACCGCTCCGAGCGCCAGAACACCCCCTCGGCACTCTAATCAGCGATAATGAAACGCTATGTGAATGGACAGAAAGAGGGCACGGCTCTCGAATGGATTTCTAATTACAGAATGCCCAACACGAATCACGAAAGCTTATACAGCTAACCTTAAGCGTAGCAATAGCAACAACATAAATACTTTTATCCATGCCTTTTACGATCTCTAAAGTTTCAACAGTTCATAGTGGGGTTAAGTCTTCGGTGCTGAAGAAACACTGCTGTATGACTACGCTGCAATCAAAACATTTTAATAACTAGTTTATATCTGCGATATATCCATTTTATAGGGATAATAAAGATAAAATTCTGATGTGCTTCATTCACATGACTTTCTCTACACCAACTTATTGTTAAAAAGCTAATGTTTGTATTTACTTAATGCTAATCGAGAAACTATTAGCAGAAATAGTCTTATTACTTGCTTCCTTGTAAGTAGAAGCGAAATAAGGGAGTACCATAGATTAAAGTGATAGTCAAAAGCTGGCTGCTATGTGACTGAAATTCCTTTGTTTGTATGGACAGGAATTGTCAAGGTCGATGGTCAATCTCCTTAAAGCCACATTTATTCATGCGTTCTTTGCAACAGCTCTGTGCACAGAAGAAGCTGCGCACCTCGACTGAGCTTTTATCCTTTTCCTCTTTGATGTACGCACGTAGTCTGTGGAGTAAGCCATTGCATTTACTGTGCTATTCCTCTTCACAAGTCCTTCACTGTCCTAAAATATTGTGGCCTTGAACTTTGTGCTTGACTGAGAGGCGATACTCCACTAGGTTTACGCCACTCCATTGATTTTATTTTAGATAAGGACCGTAGAAAAGAAATATAGTTCCATCGCTTGTAACAATGTTTCCAGAACTCTCTCGTTGCCACGACAGAGCTCCAAAACTGCTGAAAAACAGACGGCTTTTGGACTGAGGAAAGTATCTAAACACCCATCTTGCACTAAGGTTATTCACATTTAAATGTTCCTGAACAATTAGGTCTGTTGTCATAGAAAGGCCCAACTCTGTGTCTATTTCTGTATCTTAGGTCTTCATTAATTCGTCTTTCCTCAAGAGCGATGTTTTCAGGAGAGCACCTCCAAAAGGTCCTTGTCCACTATGCTTCCTCGACTATCCGAAAAAAAGTTCGACTCATTTAGGGAAACAATCCTTGAATACACCACCCAACTCTGTTTAATTTAATTTGGAATAAGTTCTCTTTTATGCAGTACACTCAACTTTGAACAGCCCACAGTCTTTACTCATAGCCTACTCTTTGCAACTATATCTGAGCAACTATAACGCCGAGTGACAAGATCTATGGACTACAAACTATTTGAGCATCATTTCACTTTTTCATTCTCCTCCGATTTGACCTAGGATGTTAAACTAAACATAAAAAAACAGATAGAAAAAGTAATGTGAATGTAAGACATTACCCTTTTACTTCGTCTACACGTACTATATACATAGTGTATAGAGAAGGTATTGTACTGCACCCAAAATTTCGATACCGAGATTTCAGCGGAAATATAAGTTTTGAGACCCGCTGAATCCAAAAAAAAAAAAAAAAAATTAGAAAAATGTCCATGTGTATCTGTCTGTCTGACTTTGTGTGTGTGTGTGCCTGTGGGCAGCATAACTCAATAACGAAAATACCGTTAAATACCAAGTTTTCAATTTGGTATCTTCCAAGGATGCGACACGAAGATTTCCAAGAAATATCCCCACCCCCATCAGCCCTTTATATGAAACATTTTTAGAAACATTTGATTTTCTCCAAAATGGTTCTAACGGTTTGATTAAAATCTCTTATATTTAAGATATTTACTTGCCAAATATAATGTATATCTTGCATTTTCTGCGAAAATTCTGGATGATTTTTATTTAATTTTGCATAACTGGTAAACCGTAACAGATACATAAAAACTTATTACACAAAAATATAGATCCCGATAAAATACATAATTTATTTCATGTTAATTTTTTTCTTAGAGCTGATCGTTTTTGAGATATTCCTTATTATTGATTTCAGCTTTAAAAATCTTATACTTTTCTCCTACAGGAATTTGTCAACTCTTGTCCATACAAACAAAGAAACTTTCACTTTAACCTATGGTACTCCCTTATTTCATTTCTACTTACAAGGAAGCAAGTAATAAGACTATTTCTGCTAATTTTTCTCGATTAACATGAAGTAAATATAAGTATAAGCTTTTTAACAATAATTTGTTGTAGAGATGCAGAGAAAGTCATGTGAATGTAACACGTCAGCTTTTTTTTATTCCATTTATTTCGAATGTTCCATTGCCTATTAGAATAATCTGTCGGCAAAAAAGTTGGCTGAGCTTAATATTTGATATCACCTTATCGACAAGCAGTAATTATTATTTTGTCTGCCTCTGTCTCCTTTAAAACGGAAAGAGGAGGAGAATTGATCTTATTTATTGTTTCGGAAATAATATATTTCTTGACTATAGCTGTGGTTCGAAATGTTTACTCTCCTGAAGCGATAGGAGTCCCGTGTAATCAGGGATATGCTTTTTGTCCAGAATTCTAGAGAATAACTCCACACTACATACAACCTGCCAGCCTGTACATAATGTAAGTTGTATCCCAACATAATGCAAGCAAATGTGTGTCTTATAATGATATCAAAGATAGTGTTCAACAATAAAGTGTTAGAACAGGTGGGAAAATTTAACTACTTGGGTTGTAATGTAACCTTTAATATAAACCTAAAATGCTATAAGACTATAGCTGTTCCAGTTTTATTATATGGTTTGGAGACATGGACACTTAAAGAGAAAGATTGGAGCCAAATACAGGCGGCAGAATGAAATATCTCCAAGCAGCAAAATGATGTACCAGACAAGATTATATTAGAAATGAAGACATAAGGAAAGAATTAGACATATTTTCCTTAAAAGATAGGATACAAATAAATAGAGAAAAATGGAAGTCATTTACAAAGAATGGATAACTCTCGCATTTCATTTCAGTCATTCAAATATAAACCTCTAGGTTTCAGAATAATAGGAAGACCAGTTAAAATATGGGAAGAAATATGAGGTCGGAAGAGGAGAATTCTCCTAATCCATGAAGAGTTGATGATGATGATGTGTGTCTTTTAAAATTGTGATACATGTACACTTCTGAAAATTGAGGCATATGATCCAAACTACTCAAATAAACAGTTACAAACATTTAGCCCCCTGTCATAAATGGTTTCCAATTAAACAACTTATGTAATTTAATTTTATCTAAAGTAATTATTTTGAATAACTGTAACTTTAAGTAAGAGTATCTATATATTTGCATTCTAATTGTCAGTAAATTCATTACAGCTTAAAAAAATTATCTTCGCTTTAGCCTGCTGCATCCATGTCATGTCTACAACGAAATATATAAATGTGTAAAGAAAGTTTATCTCGATTAAAAAGCAGGATATAGAGAAATACATTCTTGTAAGAATATGCAGTAAAGTGAGTAGAGAAAACATATGAATGCAACATACGATTTTTTTTCATTTCTAAGGATTACCTAACTAGGCAATATTTGAGTAATATTTTAATTATTTTAAAACTGAATAATGCGTTTATATTTAAAACATTTTATATTAGTCCGAGGTAAAATAATGCCTAAAATAAACAATGCATAATACAGGTACATAACTTTTGGAGCTTGGTACAATACATTCGCTGAATGGAGGCAACCGGAACTAGCGCGACAAGTGTAAGGAGCGAGGGAGGAGGAGGAAATGGGGGGGGGGCGAGGGGAGATTAAACTATTGCTACAAATTGAGTAGTTGAAGTTTGCACTTTCGTCAACCCAGCCAAGTAGTACTTTGAACCCTGCGCCTTGCAATGCATCGTTGCTTGCACTCTGAGAGACCCTGGTTTGGACCGAAGCAGAGTAAACATTTCTGGGCGGCATCGCTTTGATTCAGATGTATAAATGATATTGACTGTGCAAGCAAGAGTTTACTCCAGGAAAACGGAGCTCTTTGAACAATTCTGCCCATAATAGCAAAAATGAACTGTGATAACAACATCTGTAGAGAAAAATAGCGAAAAGATGTGAGTTTTAGTGTTATGTCTTACGCATTACACTTCTTTCGAAAAAAAATGTTCCTTAATCACTGATCCGCCTTCGTAATAATATCATTAATAATAACGATAATAGATGAATCCAAAGATTTGTAAGTTTTTAGATTGGACCACAGCAAGTACATAAACATGAGAACTGACCTGACAAATAAATATGTACATTTTACATTGTGGGGCATAATCTGAGCAATTCCGGACTAAATTCGCCAGGTCGAGGACCTAAGTTACATTTCTGATTTAATATAAAAAGTCTACCAAACCAAGTATACCGCGAACTAATTTTAACACATGAAGTTTACATTACTATCCTTCGAAATATTAATTTACTTTACACTAATCTTTCTTTTGTAAGCAGCTACAAAACTGGAAAGAAATGTGCATCAAAGCGGAAAGTTTCTAAAGGGAAAATTAAAATGTATATAAGGGAAGGGTTGGCGCCTAAAGAAGCTGCTCGTTGACTGTAATTTAAGGAATGCAGGAATTAGCAAAGACAAGGCAGTTCTCAGCAAATTGGATTACTGTGAAATGAGTAGTCTTGTAACGAGATAAGAAAGCAAACGAGATTGCTGAAATTATGTTTAGAAGTATAGCGAAGATGAAGCAGGGAGAATGATGAAATAAACCAGCGATAATCAGTGTGCAAGGGTAGCAGAATATTAAAAAATTGTGCCCTAATTTCTGCATTTGAGTTTTTGCTGTGCAAGGAGAACTGGAAAAATCTGACGTGTTCCATTCACATGCCTTCCTCTACATCTTAACAAATTATTGTTAAAAAAACTTATGCTTCTATTTACTTTATGCTAATCGAGAAAAAAATAGCAGAGATAGTCTTATAACATGCTTCCATGTAAGAAGAAGCGAAATTAGGGAGTATCATAGGTTAAAGTGATAGTCAAAAGCTGGTTGCTATGTGACTGAAGTTCCTTTGTTTGTATGGACAGGAGTTGACAACTTCCTGTATGAGAAAAGATTAAGTTTTTTAAAGCCGTCCAAATTTCAGTTTATTTTAATGCATTAGGTGACGAGTGATATATTGACCTAATATTAGTTAGCACTTAATGACATATTTTTCGTGATAGAACATAAAAATAACTAATTCGGCTATTTAAAAAAATAGAGTACATTTATTTATATAAAATATTTTCTAAGTGAAAATTGATTGAGAAAAATGTTAAATAATTTTGATCTTATAAAATCTTGAGTAATATTCCGAATTAATACATAATATTATTCTATAATTATATTATACTGTACTATATTATGCTATATTATATATAATACGGATTATACTATAATTAAAATGAGCACCTTAATCGATGCAATTAAAATATTGAAAGAATTAACTCTCCGCTTGACAGAAGTGTTGCAAATCATAGAAGAGGGGAAAAACAAAATAGTACCAAGAGGAGAATTTCTAGAAGCTGGTTTAGAGCGTAGTTCAGATTTCAAGGTCTTTGGTTTAGAGCGTAGTTCAGATTTCAAGGTCTTTGGTTTAGAGCGTAGTTCAGATTTCAAGGTCATAGTAACAATCGGTCGCATTCTCTGTGGAAGAAACGTGCAAGAATCATTGATTTAGAACCCTAGCCAAATTGAAGTTCGCGTCTCTATCTCATGTAAAATGGAATGCATTTTCTCCTTTTTGAAAGCATTTCAACGGATGACAGAAGAGAGTTTACACTTGAGAATCTTTCAAAGTAATTCATTGTTCGCGTAATACTAGGAGTACAAAATGAGGATTGAATACTTTTGTGCGTGCAGGGTTTTTAGCGTTATACTACAGGGAAATGAGCATACTGAGAACTTTAGCGCATGCAGTTTTCGAAATTAAATTCTTTGTTTTTGTCATACCAATTATAATGTGATGTTGGTGCTTTAAAATATATACTAAAGCTCAGTTCATTTAACTTTTTGCAATTTAAAGTTACAAGATTTTAAATACAATGGGATGTCCTGTGTATATAAAATATATTTAAAAATCCCATAAATTCATAAATTGACATAATATAAGACCGTAAAAATCCTAATAAACTGCTAAAATTTAATTTTAACTTTATAGAACATAAAAATCCGGGGCTATACTATGTGATTTATACCTACATTTCAAGAAAATAGAAATAATTTTAAAACATCTTGAAAATCCTTTTAAACATTTTGAACAAATAGAAAAGAAAATGTAGATATTTTAACGTATCTTGAAAACTTCTCTAAACGAAATACAATCCTCGTATCAAGCCAGGTGGCTCAGGCGTTTCGTCTGCGGCTAGCATCTTGGATCTCAAGGGATCGGTTCCCCGCGGCCGACCTTTCGGACCCATGTTCCTCCCCCATCCCGGGACACTAGGCGAATACTAGAGAGGATTCTTCATTCCCCTCAACTTTCTGTCCCTTCATTTCATCCCAACCGGTATCTTTTAGGCTTGTAACTGTCGACGATGACTGCAGCAGAGGCGCCATTTCGTGGAGGTGACTGCGCTCTGGAAACACAGCCATCGGCGGCCGGATTGCGCTAGTGGTTGTCTGCGGACTCGGGTGGTTTATCCGGGACTGAGTGGCGAGCTCTTGGCGCTTGCCGCGTCGAAACGAAGAACTACTTGTGAACTGTTAGGGACCCTTCACGCCGGCTCTCTTCCTACCCAAATGTCGACCGGTCTGAAATTACACTCATCTCATGCTTTCTCGAGGAGTCTGACGAACAATAAGCTTAATGTTGCAGTGTGGAATACCCCTCTGTAACAAACACACACACACACACTCACACACACACAGGGAGAGAGAGATAGTAACTATACAAGTATTTTTTATGTACATCATTAAAAGATAACATTAAAATATCAAAATATGCAACAGTATATTTTGATGTACTAATAAAAATCTCACGTGTTTCATTCATATTACTTTCTTTAGCTGTTCCGCACACAAAATTTTCTTACAAAAGATTTATTTTATCAACGTCATACCGATCGACATAAACATGTGTAGAAATTGTCTTATTATTTGCTTCCTTGTAAGCAGAAAGTGAGGACTAAAGCGATAGTCAAATCTTTTAAAGGTTCTTTTTCGTAGTTTTCCCTTATCCTGAGAAGACGAATGTCGAGTAACTTTAAGCTCCATGGACCCCGAGATCATTTGAGCATCATTTCACCAATTTCATTCATCGTCCGAAATGACCAACCAGGTTAAAGGACGTTAAGCTACAAAAATCTTTTAAAAGCTATATGGAACATTTAAAATACGGCTGTGTTTTCCATTCCCAAGAGTAAAACAAAAGAGATGAAACGAAAGTTGACTTCCCGCTTGAGAAAAGTTTAACTAGTTTAAAATTGAAATCAATAACAAACAATATTTCGGAAATAGTTAACTCTACCAGGAAAATGAGTACCACATAACTCGTGTGTTTTAAAGAGTACCAATTTTTGCATAGTAACTTTTGTCTAGCTCTTACTGTTTGCGAGTCATACAAAATTCATCCAGAATGAAGAGATCTTCAGAGGCTATTCCCAGAAAATTCATACATATAAAATACTAAGATATACATTTCGTTTTATCATGAAAATGCATGAAAAACACGTCATTTTAATTACGTTGTAAGATCCATTTTTGAGAAAATAAAAAAAAAATAGAAAAATGTTCCATGTAAAGGGTACTTAAGATTGAGGAGATTTTCTTGAGAATCTCTGTGTTGCATCCTGGAAAATATTGAACTTTAATACCAAGTTTTGTATTTAGCCGGCTTTTCGGTTAAATGCTCTATAGACACACACACACACACACACACACACACACACACACATGCATGCACACACGCAAACAGCCACGGACATTTTTCTATTGTTTAAATTGAGGGGGTCTCGAAACATGTATCGAAAAATTCATATATATATTGAAAAAAAATCCGGTAAAATCTCAGATGGAATTATATTTTTATTTAGATTGTGTAACAAATAAATGTGAATTATATTTAATTTCATGTTTGGTTATATCAGCTGGAATATCAAATTCCTTTTTCAACATTATTGAAAGTTAATCATTAATAAACTCCATAACGAATTTAAAGTTTTAATTGGAAAGAAACTTTTGGGAGGAATGCAATACCTTCTCTGTCTACTGTGTACTTTGTACATACGTACGACAGAAATTAAAAATACTTTATTTTCATCAGACTGATGTAAAACTTACTTTTAAAATATTATAAGATAGTGAGGGGGAAAATAGTAGGTTATAGAAATCTGCCCATTAGTGATCATATTGCATTTAACTTCTCTATTCCGAGTTCAAGGTCTTTTCTATAAGCTCACACGATTCCGCATGCTTGGGCTTTTAGATCGCAAGCGATCAATCGAAACGTTACACTCGATATTGCTCTTATTACGCAAAGATGCGGTTGCAGCAGGGTTGTTGGCTTCAACTGACCTAGTTTAAGTGTTTGCCGATATTCTGGCTTTACAATCGGGAACGCTGCGTGTGTTGTTGACTGGTCTTTTGATGCTTCAGCCAATAGCGAAGCATTTCGCATGTGACGGCGAAGCTCCTGAACTTGCCTCTACACTTTCTTGGCGTTTCTTCTCTCCAGTAAACCACACATTTTATTATCGCTCTCACGTCCGCAAGGGTGAAAGTGGCTTGTAAGTTTTCCTACCGTAACTTCTATCAAATAAGAGAGTTGGGCCCCAGTTTGCGTCAAGAAGGTATTGGCAGCACTGGGTGGAAAATAAGCCGCTATACCAACTAATGCGCATTAAGTTCCATCTTGGAATTTTTTTTTCTTCCACACAAACCGTGTGTAGGATAAGGTTTGTCCACACGTCTCTCACTAAGGTGGCCTGAGTTCTATTCCAAGTGACCACATGTGGTAGGAGCTGTTTTTCTCCGGGTACTCCGGGTTTCTCCGCCATCGCATTCACCGGTGCTACATCTTCATCCCATGTATCACCAGAGTCATCGCCTGCGGTGCCATGGTAGTAAAAGCGGGCGTTAAACACTATAAAAATCCCCACAAAAGTATGTGTAGTACAAGTTTGGAAAGGTAGAGTTAGACCGCGTCGTGGCCAAGTGGTTAGACCACTCGCCTCTCACTAAGGCGGCTTCAGTTTGATACCACAAATCGGCGCTGATGTGGGTTTTCTCCGGTTTCCCCCGCCATCACAATCCACCAGTCCTCTATCTTCTTTCTATAAATCATCAGTATATCGCCTGCGGTGCCACAGTAATAAAAGCGGGCATTACACTCTATAAAAGTGAGGTGAGACTGAAGAACTCAGTGCTGTAATTGGAATTTGAAGCCAGATCTCTCAGCCTCCGTTCGACTGCTCTTACCACTGAGCTACAATGATAAAATTCCGACATGACATTACATTCTCCATCCAATTTGCATAGTTCCCGGTAACTACAAGTTGCTCTCTAAATACTTTGATAGGATTTTTTTTACAGTGCTTAACACTCACTTTTACTACTTATGGCACCGCAGGCGACGACCCTGATGATACAGGCAATGAGAATGGATCACCGGTGCAATGCGATGGCGGGGCAAACCGAAGAACCCGGAGAACTCCCGCCCTGCGCTTTATCCACCACAGATCTCACATGCGGCTGCTTAGGATCGAACTCAGGCCGTCTAGGTGAGAGGCAAGTGGTCTAACCACTCGGCCGTCACTTTGAGATGACATACCCACTGCGACTTGTAACATCTTTACTGTAAGGCTATTCATTAACTAGACAATCCGTGTTTAATTTTTTCCATACGTGTCAATTTGAGATCTTTTTGTGGTTTACCGGGAAACATGCAAATCAGTTGGTGACTTTAATGTAATTTTGGCATGCTAACAGAGTAGTTCAGCGGTAAGAGCAACCAGATAGACTTGGAATTCCGTTGATCAAATCCCGTTAATAACATTGAATTTGTATGTATGTATATATATATCTGTTTGCCTTGTGTTTCTGTATGTATATATATATATATATATACATACAGAAACACAAGGCAAACAGATACATAGACAGACAAACAGAAAGAAAGACAAACACATGTGCACGCGCGGGTGCGCGGATCTTTTTCAAAAACTCTTTATTTTTTATTCAGGAGTGCTCAAAATATTTATTCCCGGTGAATTCTCGATATCGAATTTTTTGGTGGAATACAATATTCCCCCGTCTTACTATTTGTAATAAACAAAGTAAAAAAAAAAAGAGAAGATAAATACCAAATTTAATTCTTAAGCTAGATTTCTTTAAAATAATCAATACTTACACTAGGAAAATCACCGTCCTAAATAACGCTCCAAGCGTTCAAATTATTTTTTTATTATTTCAAAACTGGCTGTAACATTTAATTAAATTGTGCTATATTATTGGCATTGTATTTGGTTATGGCATATTTATTTTGCATTTAGTGTAACATCTGGTAAATATCTCTTAATTCCTTTGAGTTTATTGCAAGTGGGAAACTATGCCTAAGAGATATAAACCTCATAGGAACCATTAAAATATGGAATTTATGTCAACTGTTTTCTTCGTAGTAACCATTCCCAAAATATATGATATTCGTTTTAATGTTTCGTTACATTAAGTAATATAGGACTAGCATTTAAATGAGTGTTAAAGTTGCTGTATGATTTTATTTAATTACACAGAAGTTATATGGAAACATTTTATAAAATATTTTTATTATATAACGTTGATAGAAAAATAATCTCTTGTAACAATAGATGAGGAAAAGCTTTGCGAGGTTGCATACGAGATTTTAATCAGTTTCAATGCGGCAATTTTGCGACAAAATATACTATGGATAAAAATATATAAGTTTTTTCTTTAAAGACCCTATTAACGTCTTACAATACCGATTAGGAAGCAGCTTTTCAACATGAAGGATAAAAAGCCAGTTTAATGTAATACCTGCACCCTGCAAAGCACTTCACAAACATTTGAAACGCTGAGACTCCCAAGAAGTTAAAGAAGCCTTAAAAAATAAATAAAGGCTTTATAAACGTGAATTACACACCTTTTCTGCACAGTCGTGCATTCTGAAAAGGTGAAGCACTTAGATATTAAAATGAATCTGGTTAGTTGGAAACTGCTAAGTAACGATGCGAACACAAATTGAAGGATTCAAGTGGACGGAGTCAGCGAAGTTGAAGGCAGCTTCTTACATTTTGATAAAAAATGAAATATCAGGGATAACAAATCAAAACATTTAATTTCTTTTCTTCCTCCCTCTGCTACAAGACTATGCTATACTGCTTATTAGACACCCAAAACTTCTTTCCGTCGATTTTTACCTTTTCTATCAATTACTATATACGTACATAGAGTTATAGAAGGTTTTGCATTCCACCCAAAAATTACTGTATATACCAAAATGTATTACATAAATGTTTTGAGGATTATTATTATTATTTACATTTATGCATTACCGCACAAGGGGCGGACTCTTAACTTGTGCGACTTGTATTTGAGAGGTCACCGATTTGATCCCCGACAGCCTTACTCTGATCCACCATTTTTCGTAGTTTCCCCGGATCGGTAGGCGGGGATGGTTTTTCGTCTACCACGACCTTATTTCCCTTTCAATTAGTTTCCAACGCAACATTGTGGCGTGCTTCCAGCTTTCGTGACATATGCCGGAGCGAAGAGAAGATATGGATGGTGCTAGGAAAGATACTTCTTCGTGATTACTTGAGAGTTCCCGGCCTATAGATTCGAGGGTTACTCGGCGGAGTTTATAAGAATAGTATAAGAAAATGTACCTACATTTTAGAGAGTTAGCCGTACTGAATGCTACATCCCAAAAGTAATTCAGGATTTTGGAGGTGAACCACCACCACTACCACCACCACCATCATCACATCCCACCGGTGCTCCACATTTATTCCATGCATCGCCAATTTCATCGCCTGAAGCGCCTTTGTAATAAAAGCGGGAGATAAATACTATCAATTTTTACTTTCTCTACACATACTATGTAGGTACATAGTGTATAGAGAAGCTATTCTCTTCAATCCAAAAATTCGATACAGGAATTTCACCGGAAATACATGTTTTGGGTCCCCCTGAATCCAAAAAAGGCATCTCTGGATAAAGGTTCGTGTGTGTGTGTGTGTGTGTGTGTGTGTGTGTGTGAGTGTGTGTCTGTGGACAGATAGCTCAAAAACGAAAAGACATTTAAGTACCAAACTTGGTATTTTAGTTTGATGCCTTCCAAGGATGCGACACGAAGATTTTTAAGAAAATTCCTCCACCCCTAACTACCCTTTACATGGAACTTTTTTCTAAAATTCTGATTTTCTCAAAAATGGCTTTAACGATTTTGATTACAATATCGTATCTTAAAGATATTTACCTGACAAATAAAATGTATACCTTGAATTTTCTGGGAATAGTCTCTAAAGACTACTTTATTTTGGATGAATTTTACGGAATTTTGCATAACTGTTAAGTTATGCAAAATTCCGTAAGAGATATACTAAATCTAAGTTAACAGAAAATGTAGAGCACATTAAAACGAGCAATTTATGTTGTACACATTTTTTTCGTGGAGTTGGTTGTTTTTGAGATATTCTTTGTTATTTGTTTCAGCTTTAAAAAACTTTTCTCATACAGAAATTAGTCAACTCCTGTCCACATAAACAAAGGAACTTCATTCACATAGCAACCAGCTTATTTCACTTCTACTTACAAGGAAGCAAGTAGTAAGACTATTTCTGCTAATTTTTTCTCGATTAGCATGAAGCAAATAAAAGCATAAGCTTTTTGACAATAATTCGTTGCAGAGATGTAGAGAAAGTCATGTGAATGGAACACATAAGATTTTTTATTTCGTTTTATTACATGGAGCACATCCTGTATAATGCACATAGGGACAGAAAAAGGGCACTAGCTCCATATTGAGTTGTCATCTAGATCAATTTTAACCATCGCTGAAGACTTAACGGCAGTTGGTGGAACGTTTAACAAAGAAGAGATGAGATACATAAAAATGAGTTAAGTGACAAGTTGAGAAAGTAATGAGAATATAAGCTTCATACTGGAGCAGAAATTACGGCCCACATTACTTTAGCAGAGAACGGGATTAGGTTAGGACCAGCCATCTAATTTTTACAATGCGGACGTGCAGGAACGGATGAGATATCGCAAAGCCGACTTTATACTTTTCAGCTAATACAACGGTTATCTTTTGAGCACGCTTACACTTTCGCTCTTCTGTTTAATTTATGCTGTTAAAAATCTGATGTGTCCCATTCACATGACTTTCTCTACATCTCTGCAATAAATTATTATTAAAATGCTTAGGCTTCTACTTACTTCATGCTAACCGAGAAAAAATTATCAGAATTAGTCTTATTGCTTGCTTCCTTGTAAATAGAAGCGAAATAAAGAAGTACCATACGTTAAAGTGAAAATAAAAAGCTGGCTGCTATGTGACTGAAGTTCCTTTGTTTGTATGGACAGGTGTTGACAAATTCCTTTATGAGAAAAGTATGCTTTTTAAAGGTGAAATCAAAAACAAGTAATAACTCAAAAACGATCAGCTCCATGGAGAAAAATTACATAATATAAATTGTGTGCTTTAACGTGCTCTACCTTTTGTGTGTGATAAGTTTTTGTCCATCTCTTACGGTTTAGCGGTTATACACAATTCCGTAAATTTCATCCAGAATAAAGCAGTCTTCAGAGGCTATTCCCAGAAAATTCAAGATATACATTTTATTTGTCAGGTACATATCTTTAATTTACGAAATTTTATTCAAAATCGTTAGAGCCTATTTTGAGAAAATCAAAATTTTCGAAAAAAAGTTCCATGTAAAGGGTAGTTTGTGGCGTGGGGATTTTTCTCAAAATCTTCGTGTCGCATCCCTAGAAGATACTGAACTTAAATACCAACTTTGCATTTTATCGACTTTTCGTTCTTGAGCAATCGTGTTCACAGATACAGGGACACACGGACCTTTTTCTGAAAATGCTTGTTTTGGATACAGGGGACCCTAAAACATATATTTCCGGTGAAATCTCGGTATACATTTTTGGGTGGAGTGCAATACCTTTTCTATACACTATTTACATAGTACGAATAAAGAAAGTAAAAAATGCAACTTCGAGTTGCGTTAAACACTTTAAAGCTTTTTCGCAATTAGTCCACGGTTAAACAAACATCAAATGATAGAACGAATGATATGTACACACCTATCAGCTAGAAGGTAGAACTCCTGTTATAATACTTGACAAACGGTTTTATGTCTGTGATGGTTCAGGATAGATTTGTGCTTTCTCTACCAAACACTATTTACTTAAGTACATAGTAGGTAGAGAAGGCACTGATTTGTACCCAAAATTTCGATATCTAGTTTTCACTGGTAATACGGCAGACTGGCCTAAAATGACAAACCCTAAACAACATTTGGTTTAAATTTTTTTACATTTAAGTACGCGATTGCATGTTTTTTTGTTTTTCTTTTGCTTTTTTTAGAAACTTTGAAATATTGGCAAGTACTTTATACGATGAATTTAAAATTATACAATAACATTTCTTTTAAAATAAATATGTGGTGTTCCATTCACATGCCTTTCTCTACATCTATGCAACAAATTATTGTTAGAAAACTTGTGCTTCTATTTACTTCATGCTAATCGAGAAAAAATAACAGAAATAATCTTATTACTTACCTCCTTGTAAGTAGGAGCGAAATAAGAGAGTACCATAGGTTAAAGTGATAGTCAAAAACTGGTTGCTATGTGACTGAAGTTCCTTTGTTTTTATGGACATGAGTTGACACATTCCTGTATGAGAAAACAATCTCTTTAAAGCTGAAACAATAACAAGGAATATCTCGAAAATGTCCAAATCCACGAAAAAAATGTATGACATAAATTGGGTGTTTTATCGAGATCTAAATTTGTTGTGTGGTAAGTTTTTGTCTATCTCTTACGGTTTACCATTTATGCAAAATTCTGTAAAGTTCATCCAGAATAAAGAGGTTTTCAGAGGCTAATCCCAGAGAACTCAATATACACATTTTATTTGTTGGCTAAATATCTCAAATATATGAAATTTTAATTAAAACCGTTAGAGCCACTTTTGAGAAAATCAAAATTTTCGAAATGTTTCCATGTAAAGGGTAGTTTGGGGTGGGGGATTTTTTTTAAAATCTTTATGCCGCATTCTTGGAAGATACCAAACCTAAATACCAAGTTTGGTTTTCAAAGGTCTTTTCATTTTTGAGCTATGCTGCCCACAGGCGCGCGCGCACACACACACACACACACACACACACACACACGGACATTTTTCTGAAAATGATTCTTTTTTAATTCAGGGGGTCTCAAAACATGTATTCCCGGTGAAATCCCGGTATCGAATTTTTGGGTGCATTAGAATATCTTCTCTATATACTATGTACATAGTATGTGTAGAGAAAGTAATAAACCGTTTGTTTGTGTGGAGTCACAATGACATTACTTGCAGCACTGCTCCCACAATCTTTGGTTCCCGGTATGCGGCGTTGCTCTTCCTCGTGCGCGGCTGGTCTCAGGTTCGAATCCCGCTTCCTGCAGAAGGCTAGAATAGTCTATGTGAATGCGGGATCGGTAGAGCATGGGTTGGGATCCTGGTAAGGATGTTAGCGGAGACCTCAACGGTAGAATGAGAAGCACAGTATTAGCTTTCTCTATGTTCGTTACCGGCAAACCAATCAATCACACTTTTTATTACAAAGCTTCTCATTAGTCCTGGTTGCAGCTATGAACTGCCTGGTTTGATTTTTCTAGCGGCTGAGTTTTTTTTTTTTTTGTAGCTTAACGTTCTTTAACCTGGTTGGTCATATCGGACGATGCATGAAATTGGTGAAATGATGCTCAAATAATCTCGGTATCCACGGAGCTTAAAGTTACTCGACATTCGTCTTCTCAGGATAAGGGAAAACCCCGAAAAGAAACCTTATCTGGGTAACTCACCCTAAGCGAGATACGAACTCACGACCTTTTGAATGTGAAGCATTGGTCCTCTAGCGCCAATTTTATATTACACCCAACGGATTTACAACACACTATTATTCCGGAGGTAATTTCGGAATCACAACCATTAGAATTGTACGCTGCTCGCTAATTACCTGTCCGCCGCACGCAATGATTTCGCGGCTTACTAAATTCAAACTTAAGCTGCACACTTTGCGCGCGCGTCCCTGTCCCTTCTGGACATAGCTTCGCCGCCGATTTTTTCCAGAAAAAGTGCGTGCTGCCTTGATTCTTCCTCCTTTTTACATGAATCTGAGTGTGACGTTCACGTCTTTACTTTAGCGGGGTTGGTGGATTTTTCGCGCTCTTTTTGGCGTCATCTTATTCTCATCATACGATTCGTCTGTTTAGTTGCACAAGTTCATCGGCCAACGTGACTTTAGTTCACCCTGCATTAACGGGACATGATTTAAACTAAGATGTTTCCGTTTTTAACCGCACTGAAATACCAAAGCTCGGGCCTCCACTCGCCGACAACATGTGTGATTCTGGGCGATCTCTACTTCTACAGATTCATTCCAGCCAATTCCTAACTTCAACACTTAATAACTTATAAGCTGGGAGTTGCAGTGTGAAAGAGGACGGCCGTGTTTTGTGTCTTGCTTGTAGCTACAATGGACAATGGAGAGCGTACGAGAACTCATTGAACAGTTGAGGCAGGAAATGCGTTTAGGATTTGAAAAGTGCAGCCTAAAATCGCTGGAAAATGCCGTGGAGAACGTGTCGGTTTGAATGCGTGCTCTGGAAGAGAAAATGGATTATTTAGAGAACCAATCTCGTAGAAATAATATTGTGCTATATGGTGTGACAGAAGAAGCGGGAGAGAGTTGGGAGATCACGGAGGAAATAGTGAAAAGTGTCATCTCACAAATAGGAATCGAACTCCGCGAGTTTGATGTGGAGAGAGCCCATCGTGTAGGTCGACGTGGCAATGTAAGGCGCCCTATTGTGTGTAAACTGGCTCATTATAAACTCAAGGTGGCGATCCTTCGAGATGCTCGTTATTTACGGGGAACGGGAATAAGCATTAGCGAGGTCTTTAGCCAGCGTGTAAGAGAAGAGAGTTCTTAAAGGGACACATGTTTGAGGCCAGGAAGCAGGGCTGTCATGCCATATTGCGCTATGACAATCTCTTCATTAACGGGCGAGTTTGGAACCGACAGGAGCTGGAGCGCATGGAACAGCCTAGAAGTAGTGCGGAAACCGAACCCAGGACAGAGCGGCAAGAGCAGGTAGCCAGTGCATTAGCCCAGCAGGTAGCAGGTCCCTCAGCAAAACAACATCAGGTGCCTCAAGTTATATCGACATGGAGGGGCAAAGAGGAGAGGAGGGTGAGACAATCTTCGCCGGAGAAGCCAACAACGCCCCTCCGTGCCCTTAGGCTGACAACAGCTCGACAAAGGGTCAGCCAAGTTGTAGGAAGACCAACAGCAGGGAAACAATAGGACCCAACCCATTCTCTGAGGATTGTCACATGGAACATCGAAGGCTTCAAAAAAAGGTTGGGTAGCGAGAATTTCTTGTATTTCCTTAGTGATTTTGACGTTGTATGCTTAACAGAAACTTGGTTGAAAAACGGAGAAAATGTAACACTTGCTAATTTCCATAGTTTTAGTAGGGGAAGGGGACTACGGGGAAGGAGGGGAAGGTGGCCAGGGGGGGTATCAGTTTCATTCAGTTCAGAGCTGGAGGCTGAGATAACTAAATTAGAAATCAGTTTGGAAGGGATGATTGCTGTATCTTTGGCACAGGGGGGAGTACAAATAATAGTTATAGGATTATACAACCAGCCAGCAACGTCCAAGTATGCAAACAGAAATTTCTTCAGTGACTTAACCGAAACGTTAGTGCAGTTACAGGAAAAGTTTCCAGGAGCTGAATTAATTCTTTTAGGAGATTTTAATGCGAGGTTTGGAGGGGAGAATATTTCTCTAACGGGGGGTCATCAATGGGGGGAGGAATTCCGCGAAGGTCAACGAAAGAGCAAGGATAATTTTATTATTGGGGAGGGCAGACAATTACTTGCGTTCTGTGATGCCTTCTCTTTAGAAATAATGAATGGCAAGTACGGTGAGGATCGAGAGGGAGAACTCACTTTCATAAATGAAAATGGGGGTAAATAGATTTTATTTTAATAAGTCAAGGGTTTAATTGGCAGAATTAGAAGTGTTTGGGTGGGGGATCGTATCGAGTCACATCACTGTCCGGTTGCCCTGGAACTGAATATAGAGATGGCCATGGTGGCGCATGCACCCGAAGACGGGCAGGGGGACGAAGGGAGATTCATTAGTACATTTATATGGAAACCGGTAGATAAAGAAGTATTTGTTGATAAATTAGAAAGAAGATTAGGGGAAAGGAACGCAGACACAGCGGAGGAACTAACGCATATAATAGCAACGGCTGCGGGGACAATGAAAGTCCAAATGCATGGTAAGTTAAAACGATTCAATGGTTGGTATGACCAGTAATGCAGAGCTGTAAAGAAACAACCAAAGGAGGCTCTGTCAAAATTCAGAAGGAGATGACATTAGGAAAATTTTTACAAAAAAGCGAAGGGAGTATAAACAGCTCTTACGGGAAAAGAGAACTACGTGGCAAGACAAAATTACTCAAAAAATTACTAATATTTTAACACGTGGTGATAACGCTGAGATGTGGCAGGTAGTAAAACATTTAAGAGGCAACCGTCAGGCACCCAACGAAATTTCTCCCAGAAAATGGGCAATGCATTTTATGGGAACATTCGGGAAAGGTGAAAGGGAAGGCATTTTTGTAAAGGAAGTGCAAATTTTGGGAAATCTTGAGATCCCAATACTGGACGAGGAAATATCAGCACGAGAAATAGCACAGGCGCTGAGGAATCTGAAGGGAGGCAAAGCTCCAGGGTTGGATGGGCTGCCCCCGGAAATTTTTAAAGCCGCAGCCAATGTTAATGAGTTTGGTAGGAGTATGCTCCAGATATGTAACAGATTGTTTATTGAGGGGAATTACCCTACCTGTTGGGGAAAGGGCATTATTCATCCCATTTATAAAGGGAAGGGAACTATTGGAAATCCGGATAACTATAGGGGGGTTACTCTTTTGCCAATTATGGAGAAAATTTATTGTAGAGTGTTATATAACCGGATAAAGGACTGGGAATCTAAATTTGGCAAACTTTCAAAATTTCAAATGGGTTTCAGAGAAGGACACATCACCATAGATGTCGCTTTTATATTAGACACTTTAAGGACGAAGCAACTGTTAATTAAGCGGGGAAAGCATCATTGTGCTTTTGTGGACTTTAAGAAGGCATTTGACTCTATCAATCGAAATGCATTATGGTACAAACTAGGCAGAAAGGGGTTATCAAGTAAAATTGTTAGAGCATCAGGCAATGTATCAAAATGTCGAATTCTGAGTGTTGTACGACAGAAACAGAGTGTCCGAGAGCTGCCGAAGCTATAGGGGAGTGAGGCAGGGTTGTATTTTATCTCCCTTGCTATTTAATCTCTTTGTGAATGATATTACTGATACAATGATAGCAGAGAATATCCAAGCACCAGTAGTAGCGGATTTGCAGATCCCAACACTTTTATACGCAGACGATTTAGTATTGTGCTCTACGACAGTAAACGGATTGCAACGAGGACTGGACAAACTTAAGAATTATTGCGATGAATGGCTACTTCCAGTTAATGTGAATAAGACTAAGGCAATTACTTTCAAAAAGAGTTGTGTTTATAGCAGGGAGGAGACTTGGACATATGCAGGACAATGTTAAATCTTTTGTGTACTTAGGACTCTCATTTACAATGAACGGAAAATGGACAAAACACATTGACATTACGAAATACAAGGCAAGGGTGAAAGCGGCGGAAGGTCACCGGATACGCTACAGAATACCGAATATATCCATAACCTTAATGGAAACTGTATACGGAGCGACAGTTAGATCCACGATGACATACGGAGGAGAAATATGGGGGTGGGCACAAACAGGGAATCTGGATCAAGTGTGGACCCAATTTTTGAAAGGAATTCTGGGTGTAGAGAGGGGTACCGTAAACTGCGGAATAATGAGGGAATTCGGGGCACATAGTGAACAGTTGCGAATGGAAGGTAATTCGACGTGGGCATCAAAATTAAAGAAAGGGTTGGAAACCATTTGGATGGGGGCAGGAAAACAGGCGAAGTATTTGGAGAAAAATTAAGAACCGCCTCTGTGATATTGACAGACAGCAAATAATTGCGCAATGCACAGAGAAGGTGTCATTAGAAGTACAGTCTGGGCTGAAATCGGAGTGGGTATGGAGCAATACATGAAAACAGGTACCAAACTCATTAGAGAGGGGCTCGCGTGGATTAGACTAGGAGCATGGAGAAGCACGAACATTTCTGATGAGAATGGTACGAGAATCTGTCCCATTTGCGAGGAGGAAGAGTCGTGGACCCACATCTTGGCAAGATGTAGGGGTACGGAGGAATGGCGGGGAAAATATTTGCCGCGATTTTTTACCACTGCGAATGTAGGGCTAGAAGCATGTTGGACGCTACTGGCAGGCACGGAACACATGGACGGGCTAGGAAAATTTATACTTAAGGCAAAACAGCTGAGATCTGAGAAGGCTGCTAATAGAGGGGGGGGGGAGGAATAAGTTCAACTAAACAAAAGTGACTACAATGTTCTACATACATATATATTATGTCATACTTAGGTCACTGTTGTGCTAGGCTTGTATATATTATGTGTATATATGTATTTTAAGAGTAGTTATCTATTATAAGAGGGTGCATTTATGAAGGTGTACTCTGTGCTGTAAATTTAAATTGCTATATTTGAATATCTTTGTATTTTTATTTTCGGGGTCACTCTTAATTCTTTATTGTTGTTTAATGTTGCTTTTCACTGTGTATTTCCTTTGTCTTTTTATTTTCGTGTTTACTCTTTTAATTCTTTGTTGTTGTTGTTGTTTTAATATTGCTTGTAATGTGTATTACAAAAGCACGTACGGTCTGTGGACCCGTGCGACTGTTGAAATTCTATGTATGATATTGCTATGTCAATAAATACACTTATTCATTCATTCAACTTATAAGCTGACATAAAATCTTCACAATTTATTTATATACCCTTAACTCATATTTCTAGTAATAGTTAATCAGCTAACACTAATTTAATATACAGGGTTATGTTTTGTCTCATTAGTCAGCATTCTTCAGTCTTTGAGCGATTAAACATCTCATTGCAGTAGAAGTAAGCAGCCTCATCCTCACTGAAATCGCGCAGTTTATTTTCTTGTTCTGCTACTGCATCCTTAAAACTGACTCGACATTTTGCACTAGCACGCTGTGATTTTACGAGCTCATTTTCTCTTCTTTGTGCTTTTTTATTTCTCAACTATTTTATAAAAGAGCTTGTAATTAACACCTGACTACCGGAGGATTTATCATCTCCCCCCCTCTTCTCTATTGGCAGCCTCATCAGATCTCAGATGTCTTGCCTTAAATATAAATTTACCTAGCCCGTCCATGTTTTCCGTGCCTGCCAGTAGCGTCCAACATGCTTCTAGCCCTACATTCGCAGTGGTAAAAAATCGCGGCAAATATTTTCCCCGCCATTCCTCCGTACCCCTACATCTTGCCAAGATGTGAGTCCACAACTCTTCCTCCTCGCAAATGGGACAGATTGTCGTACCATTCTCATCAGAAATGTTCGTGCTCCTCCATGCTCCTAGTCTAATCCACGCGAGCCCCTCTCTAATGAGTTTGGTACCTGTTTTGATGTATTGCTCCATACCCCACTCCGATTTCAGCCCAGACTGTACTTCTAATGACACCTTCTCTGTGCATTGCGCAATTATTTGCTGTCTGTCAATATCACAGAGGCGGTTCTTAATTTTTCTCCAAATACTTCGCCTGTTTTCCTGCCCCACCATCCAAATGTCTCCCATCCCAATGGTTTCCAACCCTTTCTCTCCCTCCCTCTCTCTCTTGACTGCATTTACATAATACGTGTTGGTAATACTACACTTAAGCTTGTCTAATTTCTTCAATGGTTGAACCACTCGCCTCTCACCTAGGCGTTTCGGGTTTGAACCCAAGCGATCGCATGTGGGTTTTGTGGCGGACAAAGCGGCGCAGAGGCGGGGTTTATCCAGGTTCTCCTGTATCCTCCGCCACCGCATTCCACCGTTGCTCCATCTTTATTTCATGTATCATCAGTGTCATCGCCTGAGGTACCATTTGTAGTAAAAACGGGAGTTAAACACTATAAAAAATCTTCAGCACTGGGCAGGCCCACTTCTGCGGATTCCATTGTCGCATTATTTTCGGAATACTCATTGGAGCTTTTATTTTTTAATTCAACACATTCAGATTTATCATTTTCTGCACTGGGCAATTAAAGTGATCCGGAAAGATATCCGGATTAAGTGGATTTATACCACACGCTTCAATACCTGAAATGGTGTAGCAGCCATCAAAAAAAGCGGGCAGAATTAGTTGGAATAAAGTAACCGTCTTCCGGATTATTCTTCAGCTACTTGTTCACTTCTCTGTTGAATATGAAATAAAATATAACATTGATGTCAGAATGAAGGCCCCCTGGTAAAATAACACACCAAGAATACGTTGGTATATCGTTTTACCATAAGTTAGCTCCCTTAATTGTTGAAATAATAACCTAAGCAGCTATAATGTATTATCAAAACAAATTACATCAATTTGTTGCTTACATTATATGCTTGAGCTAGATACTGATTTTGTGGAAGATTAAACAATATTCTCACTACAAATACTGATAAAGCTTCACTCTATAATCGTACAAGAAACATAAAAATACAAATGTATGCTTACAACAGAAAAACGCCGCGGATTACAAATCCGTCATTACTCCTCAACACTAATACCAACGTGACAGATCTAATGGCGGTTAATTTAAAACAATTGAACTTGTAGTTTTGTCGTCAGAAACACCAGTGTGCTATTTTACCCTCGTATGTCATTTATGGCTAGTCTCCTACACATGTATATCTTGAGTTTTCTGGGAATAGCTTAC
Organism: Hymenopus coronatus; assembly: GCA_030762935.1. Taxonomy (NCBI): domain Eukaryota; kingdom Metazoa; phylum Arthropoda; class Insecta; order Mantodea; family Hymenopodidae; genus Hymenopus; species Hymenopus coronatus. The sequence continues at coordinate 60,443,611 of CM060892.1, read as the reverse complement.
AATACCTTTTTATTGTGGATGAGTTTTGCATAACTGGTAAACCCTAATAGATAGACAAAAACATACTACACAAAAAATGTGTATCTCGTTAAAACACACCATTTCTGTCACACACACACACACACACACATATATATATATATATTTTTTTTTTTTTTGTAGAATTAACCTTTCTGAGATATTTCTTGTTATTGGTTTCAATCTTAAGCTACTTAAACCTTTCTCAAACGGAAGGTCATTTTTAGTTTCATTTCCCTTTTTTACTTTCTCTACTTGTACTATGCATACAGCAGGTAGGGCACTAGAAAATATGTTTTGAAGTCCCCTGTCTGAAAAAAATTAGAAAAAGGTTCCTGTGAATCTGGGGCGGGGGAGTAGACCGAATAGTTCATAAGCGAAAATCCCGTTAAATATCGAATTTGGTATATTTAAGCTCGATATCTTTCAAGAGTGCGACAAGAAGATTTTCAAAAAAATTCTCCCACGCAAAACTAACCTTTACATGGAAAACATTTTGAAAGCATTGCTTTTATCAGTAACTACTCTAACGATTTTTATTAAAATTGCTATATTAATGATATTTATATGACAGATAAAATGTATATCTCGAACTATTTGGGAATATCCTCTGAAGACTTCTTAATTCTGGAGGAATGTTGCACCACTAGTATAACTTAGACAAAAACTCAGAACACAAAAAATGTAGATCTAAAATCACACAATTTATGTCATATACATTATTTTTGCAGAGTTAACCTATTGCGAGATTTTCCTTGTTTCAGTTTTAAGCTACTTAAAAGTTTTCTCAAACGGAAAGTTATCTTTCGTTTCATCTGTTTGTTTTACTCCTGGCCATGCAAAGCTGTGGTGAAAAATGAATAATCCTCTGTAACAATAGTTTGTAAAGAAAGACATGTGAGTGAACGCTTTAGACTTTTTTACCCTTGGTCGTGCAAAGCGAACCGAATTTAAAATGTATCACATAACGACCAGCTTAGCCAAGTATATCCCTTATTTTCCTTCTAATTAGAATGAACTATTACAACAATATCCACTGTTAATCTCGATTACCATACACACACGGACTTTTTTAATATTCTTTTTCTTGTATACAACGGATCTAAAATGTGTATTTTTCGTGAAATTTCTGTATCGAATTTTTGGGTGTAATGCATACCTTCTCTACCTATGTATTGCAAACGAAGTAGAGCAAGTAATAATAGAAAATCTCTAGAATTAATTTAATTTAAAATTAGCACAGCGTAAAGTAAGCAATTCACCAGTTTATCAGATTAAATTGTAGAAGGATTTGATAATGAAGGGTGATACAATTCCGAATATAAAAAATCTGATGTGTTCCATTCACATGACTTCTCTACATCTTTGTAAACATTTTGCTAAAAAACATATTCTTCTATCTACTTTATGATAATCGAGATAAACATGAGGGAAATTGTGTTAATTACTTGCTTTCTTGTTAGTAGGGAAAAATAAGGGAATAAAAAAATCTTTAAAAAGCTGGTTGCTATATGGTTGAAATCCGTTTCTATGCATGGCCAGGAGTTTGCAAATTCCCATGTAAGAAAAGTTTAAGTATTTTAAATTTGAAACAAATAACAAGGAATATCTCAGAAATGGTTAATTCCACGAAAAAAAACTATGTCACAAATTGTATGTTTTAACGAGACCTACATTTTTTGTGAAGTAAGTTTTTGTCTACCTCTTACGATTTACCAGTTAAGCAAAATTCAGCAAAATTCATCTAGAATAAACAGATCTTTAGATGCATTCTCAGAAAATTCAAGATATACATTTTATTTGTCGTGTAAATATCTTCAATATACGGCATTTTAATCAAAAGCGTTAGAGCCCTTTTTGACACATTCAAAATTTTCGATTTTTTCTCCATGTAAAGGGTAGTTTGGGATGAGGGGATTTTTCATAAAATCTTCGTGTCGTATACCAGGAAGACGCTAAACTTATATACCAAGTTTGGTATACTACCGACTTTTCGTTTTTGAGTTATTGTGTTCGCAGACATAAGGACACATACACGGGCCATTTTCTAAAAAATGTTTTTTTTTGTACAGGGGACTCAAAACGTGCATTTTCGGTGAAATCTTGGTATCGAATTTTTGGGTGAAATGCAATACCTCCTCTATACACTTTGAACACAGTGGTGTAGAGAAAATAAAAAGAGTTTGTTAACTAATTTGCGCTTCCATAATTTCAAACATTTCGGAAACTGCAGAATAGGCGACTTTGCAATTTCCACACTGAGTTATTAACATGTAAAATAATAACAGTATATATGGAAGGTTAAGCACCATATGCATATTCTACAAACATTATAGATACATTACCGTAAAAACTAACATTCAAATTTTTCACCCCAACCCCTGCAATCTGCCTTTAAAACTGCATGGGCAGCATAAAAGCCCCTCCTTCCATCCTATAACTTGCACATACCAACACGTACATCCTCTTTTGGAGCACAGAGATAATTAGTTTCCTCTTCTCATTTCCGAGACATTATTTCTTTTTTCTGATAGTTAAGTATATTTATAATGTCCTCGCCGTTTTCTTAATTGCATATTGGCTCCATTGTCGATCTCCACAGGCGCCCTAGAAAGTTAAATTAAGGTGTAAGAAGGGCCCAACACGCTAAGAGCTACTAAATCTTGATGTACATCGATTTTTGTCCTCTCTGTGACCCCATTTAGGCGTTATGTTTCAAGTTTTCTTCTCTCTTCCTATTAAGGACATTAACCTATTTTTAGAGATGCACGTAGGAGGGATGCATTTAAGTGTATATCTTAATGTAAGACCTCTAAATACAACTTCTTAAAGTTTTTTTATTTTATATCCCTTCACGGCTGCTTATTAAGAATTTTATTTATACGAGTGGTAACTTCTAAACCTAGCTTAACAGCAGTAATAAATATTTTGCTGCAGCAGTAATGGCATTAAAACTCAAAGTTTTATACGAGTGTTATTGTTAGGGCTTTAATCAGTGTTATGCTGTAGGATCTTATGCAATGACTATATTGGCAAGACTGAAGGCGAAGTTAGGATAATGAAACCTTAACAAACATGTTTATGGTGAGCCGCTTCCACAAGTTGTGAGCCAGATATGGTTCTATTCACTGAAGTCAGGCATTCATGGGTCAAACAATACCTTCCGCCATTTTTAGAGTGTCGTAAATGAGATTCAGCTGCAACCTTTTGGGAGAAGTTCATACTACTCATTTCTCCGCTCTTCGATGGGCTTTCGTAGGAGAGAGTAATTCAGTCTAGCTCGAGATTCGCCGAGAGAGAGATCGTCTTTAACAGTAAGTTTTACTCTGTAGCCGCAAAGGGTAGGCAAAAGTGGCTTTCTTTCGGATTGGGCAAAATTCTGGGGTTAAATATGTTTCAGTGAGTCGAAATTATTATTATTATTATTATTATTATTATTATTATTATTATTATTATGAAAATCCAGTTTCTAGTCGGGGCAATCAGGCGTTTCTTTGATAAGATTATGTTTCAAATTATTAACTAAAATAAAAAATATAAAGCTTATTCTAACAGTAAAATCTGTTATATTTTTAATACCTGTTTGTTAAAAGATACAAAGCCAATAAATTGTAAAACTCTGCCAGTGTTTCTTTGCAGTTTCCTGGAATCTTTTCCTCTAGGCCTTTAAGGAAACTTCTTTTCTGTAACGATTCCCTCTGGGTTTTTTTGCTTTACTTTTCCTAGAATAACGACAGCACAATGGTAATTTTTGATTCTGAGAAAATAGCCCATAGATCGGTTGTTTATTATACAGTGTATTTTCTAAGTAAATAATTATAAAACACAGATAAAATCAAAATTAAATTATCCACAGGGGAAATATGGTATTACACCCAAAAATTCGAAGTCGAGATTTCACCGAAAATATGTTTTGAAACTCCTGAATCTAAAAAAGAATTTTTAGAAAAATGTTTGAGTGTGTGTCTGTAAACAGCAAAATTCCAAAAGTTTCGATACATAACAAAAAGTCCATTCAACACAAAACTAAATATTTAACTTAGGCGTCTTTCAAGGAGAAAAAGATTTTCAACAAAACCCTCCCACTCCAAACTACCCTTAACGTGGATACATTTTCGAGTACTTTTATTTTCAAATAAATAGCTCTAAGATGTTATGTAAATACAAACTATGTGTTTAAGATGTTTTATGGCAAATAAGATATGGACTGGATGTTAAAGAACTATACCGAAATATTTTCACAGAATATATAGATTACTTAAATAAGTAATTTGAGATAGGAGACTTATGGCCTGTTTATTGAAATTTGGAAGTAACGTACCTCTCTAGCGTAGTGGTTATGATACTGGCTTTCAAGTGAAAGATAGTTTCCGAGTTCGGTTCTCATTCACGTACCGCGGCACTTCATTTGGAATGAAAAAATATAATAATAAAACACATTTATTCTATGACAGGAATCGAACTGGGATAGTAGCTTACCACGTTACGCATTAAGCCACCAGAGCAGTTGAAAAGGCGCCTCCAGTAGACTATATAAATCAAGAACGTAGTTAATGAATGCTCAGTGTCGCACTGTCACGTGATTAGTTCGAGATTCTACAGATTTTTGCGACATTAAATCTTGAGAACGCTAGTAACGAACTGTTAAAAATCGATATTTCTATACTCGGGCAGCATTTTTAAAAACATTCTAAGCCATTTTTTCAACCTGCTTTGCTTTAACACCGATTTATCAGCACCTGATACCGACACGTTTAACGCTATGTAGCAGCATTATGTTTATTCGGGGACCATGCATCGCCGATCAGTCACGTGCACAATCGCGCACATTATTTCGGTGTAGTTCATTAACATTATAAACATTCATTAAATTTTGTTATGTAATTTTGAAATGACTAAAGTGCTTTTTGACAAGATTTGTATGTGCTATTTGTATTAGATTTGAAGATTATCATTTCTATTTTTATTATTAGATTATCTGTATTTAGTTATACGATTTATTTTTAGCATTGTAAATTATTTTTTAAAAATGTTAATTGTTTAGCTATACTTTGTCTACATGGCAGCCCTCAACTGAGGAAAGTAATAAAATAAAAATCTGATGTGTTCCATTCACATGACTTTCTCTACATCTCTGCAACAAATTATTCTTAAAAAGCTTATACTTCCTTATTGTTGGTTTTAGCTTTAAAAAATATACTTTTCTCACACAGAAATTTGTCAACTCCTGTCCATACAAACAAAGGAACTTCAGTTACATGGCAACCAGCTTTTGACTATCACTTTAGCCCATGGTACTCCCTTACAAGGAAGCAAATAATAAGACTATTTCTGCTAATTTTTTTCTCGATTAGCATGAAGTAAACAGAAGTATAAGTTTTTTAACAATAATTTGTTGCAGAGCTGTAGAGAAAGTTACGTGAATGGAATACATCAGACCTTTTTTAACGTTATTATCTTGGTCATTCTTGTGTATATTATTGCTTTATGCCTGGAAACAGAACTGAACTCACATTTCCAACTTTAGGTATCATGGTATGAAGCACGGCTAATTTCTTTAGTAGCGTTCATGCCAAGAGTGCATGATGTAGGAAGCACTTGCGTGGATGTTATCGAAAGACAGGCCTCAAACTACATTATAGAGATAAGAGAATAACAAAAGAGAACAGAAGGATGTAATGCTGCACGTGAAAGATAACACCAGAAAAAAGAAAGGAAAAAATGCGATAATAACAAAATATGGTTTAAAGGAAAGACAGGAGCTCGGAAAACAGGGTAAATTAAACCAACTTCTCTGCGAGGGTAACAGCCAATATCTTAACATCTGACTGGCGACGTAGTAAAAGCATGAGTGAAGCGTTGCTAAGATAGGTAAAACAAAATCTGATGACTTCCATTCTAGCTGTTCCACAAACAAATTTGTACTTTCTCTACACATACTATGTACATAGTGTATAGAGAAGGTAGTGTAATGCACCCAAAACATTTGGATACCAGGTTTCACTGAAAATACATGTTTTAAGACCTCCTGAATAGTAGTACTTAACACCCACTTTTACTACTTGTAGCACCGCAGGCGATCACACTGATGATACATGGAATGAAAATGGAGCACCGGTGGAATGCGATGGTGGGAGAAACCGGAGAAAACCCGCCCCTACGCCGCTTTTTCCACCACAAATCTCACATGCAGTCACTTGGGATTGAGCCCGGGCCATCTAGGTGAGAGGCGAGCGGATTGGTCAAGTTTTTGATGACCAATCCCAAGGTTGGGAAGGGGGTTACTTAGTTCAGCTTGTTTGCTGTTGGCTGGATTGAAGCCGTTGTTACCGGGGATGCTCGCAGTCCGGTACTGCCTGTATCGGTATTTAGTTGGTAAGTTGTACCCCAGAGATCTGATAAGTGCGTTCTCATGTTGGCTTAATCTGTCGCAAAATTTTGAACCCGACGCCTAACAATATCTTCCACATATGGGAAGCTTCTTGTAGTAACATCACAGGGAAACTTCGAAATACAGAGTAGATGGACCCGAGTCCTCTGCCCTGTATTCGCCCTGTAACCAGAAAGGACAGGTTTCTGAATGCAATTCTCCTTACTTCGCAGGCCTACATCAGCGCTTTGAAAATACGTAGCTTTAAGTGAGCCAGCATTTGGGAAGCCAGAATAGGGTATAGGTCGCCCCCCCCCCCAGCTCTGTTCGTCGCTTCCTGTACGTGTTCACGAAAAGTTATCAAGGTATCGGATGGAATTTCCCCACTCTATCCGGAGACTCAGCCAAGCGGCTACACGGAATTTATAGTGAATACTGCCAACTTATGAAAACTTAAAAGACAAAAAGACTCCCAACGTACATCAAATGTTAGAAGGCTGCCAACATACTGTAATATATTTACAATACATTTACAAAATAAGTTATTTTTTTCAAAGTATTTATCCAATTTGTATACTTGATATTCATATTACAATTATATCAATGCAACCATGTAAAATTGTCAGAAAAATTTACGTAAAGGTATATAAATTTGAAATTCAGTCCCAGTTTCAGGTAACACTACTGCAAGCTTTGTTGATTAAGCAATTTGTTTTCACACTCTCTGCTACTTACTTTCTCTATCTTAAATTATAACAACGGCAGACTTACTGTTTTGGTGCAAAACATTTTTCTCGTCCTGTGTTAAAGGACAATGTTTAGAAATTGATAGTTAAAATAAAATATCTTCTGAGGAAAACAATGTTTTTGTTTTGAGACATTCTGGATAGGGTTGGTAGAATTTCATTAGACGCTGGATACCAAATAAACCCTGTCCCATGCCTTGCGTTTATATTTGTTTCACAAAGACGACATTCTAAAGGGCAACTCTTTCCAAGAAACAAGTCACGTAACAATAAAGGACTGACTACAGTTGTCGCAGTAGATATGAGAACATTTATTTCGATTTAACGTCAACACTGCTTACTTGTGTGTCGTAGAACCACAAACAGAACGAAACATGTAGCAAGAGTACGTAAAAACTTAAAAGTGCTGTTAAAAGGTACAGCTTCATACACGTTTGTGTGAAATGTATCATCAAAATTCAATTTGGAGTTATATACAGGATGGGCAGAAAGGCCTATATGAACCTAAAGGGTTAAAAACTCACAACAGAAGTATATACGTAAGCGTTCACAGTCGGGTGTCAACAGTTTCAAAATTTAAAATATCCAGGCTATTTTACCGTGGTCTGTAGATTAAAATATTTTTGTTGTTTAAAATATTTCTTCCAGACGTTTCGTTTCTATCTGTGAGGGACATCATCAGAGGTAATGTGCTTACGTTGTTATCTCAATAGAGGCATTTTAGAAAAACTAATTCCTTTAATTTTGCACGTATAGTTGTCCAGCCACCCTTATGAAAACTGGCAGCAATTTCAAATGTCCTACACTACAGATGAGAGCTTTTTAAATTCTTGCTGACAGGACTTTCCAATAAGCGGGAACAAATTTACATTTTTATATATGCAAAACCTTCCAGGCATTATATATCAATTGTCTTTTGACATTAATTTCAAGGTCCATCATGCCATATCGGTGTATATTGGGGCCACCTTCACGGTGATTTCTTAATTTCTAGTTCACGAGTTCGCCAATATGTGCATATGGTGACACATCGCCCATAGAAAACACCATAGGACGAAATTACTACTTCCGGAGGTGAAAACTGTCTAACTTAGCCCAGGGACCTTTTCTTTCGAGATATAGGGTTCTTTTACACGAGACCAACGACTTTACTTCCAGGCTAAAGATTTTTTTACGTCCAAAAAACGCATCAGCTTCCGCCCGGTTTAAACTCTCAACCTTGGGCGTTATAGGCTATCAACCGCTGCACTACGGTGGACCATTTGACTTACATGTCCACAAATACATCAACTAGAAACTGATAGAAATAATGTTAAATTATATTATAATTTAACTAAGAAGGCTTACCCTTCCCGAAAGAAGAACTTAAATGTAGACGCCTAGGACCAGAAAGCAAAATTATATGTTGCAATACAATAAATAAATCTATAGCACATACTACTCTGGGGAGTTTGATAGAATTAATAAAAATGCCTGAAAAAATTGTCATTTTGAAAGCATGGGCGTATTTATATAAGTTAGCGATGCTAGCTGCGAAGTCCGTAAATTTGTGAAAAAAGACATTTTATTAAATGTATTAATAAAACTTGGCTAGTGATTAAAATTACTACCATATTTGGTTCAGCTCAAGCCTTTAACTGCTTCCCCTCTGTCGCTTTAGCAGACCATGTTTGAAGACAATGGAAAGGCTTGCGGGGAGAGCTTGCCATCACTCCTGTATTATTATTTATTTATTTTAGTTTTACTTCCTTTAACCTGGTAGGTCGTATCGGACAATGAATTAATTCGGTGAAATTGTGCTCAAATGAATCTGGGGTCCGTGGACATTCGTCTTTTCAAGATAAGGGAAAACCCCGGAACAACTTTATCAAGGTAACTTACCTTAACCAAGATTCGAACATGAGAACTCTTGAATGTGAAACAGTCACTCAAACCTTAAACCAGAGTGTTTATCTAGTAATTTTTATTACTCAAGATAGATAAGCCCTTTAGTGATTTTTATTAATATGGAAGACAGGGTATTCTTAATTTACCTAGTAACATAATCAGATCAGTCAATTTAAAAAATAAATGAAGATGATTATTTGTCATGTTTTTAAATTTGAAGGCCTAGTTAGGGGGGAATTACAATTGATATATTCTTCTTCGTCCTATTATTATTATTATTATTATTATTATTATTATTATTATTATTAACAGCTATATATTACATTTTATTGAACTTATTTAAATTGTTAAGGGTAACTTTCATCTAACCCAGAGCTAGTTTGCAGCATACGTCTGTATAAAATGCATTTGGTACCGCATTTTCAGCTGAAAAGCATGTACATTTTTAAAATTAAGGCCACCAGTGTTTAAATTTTAATGTGTATCAAGCACAATGATAATGATAATGAAGCTGACTTACGGGCTTTTTGAAAAACAACAACGCTTTTCAATCCACCTTATGATTACGCTCTAATTATGGGATATTTGCAGACAATATAGAGCTGTCTAAGTACAGCCAAGTATCGTGTTGAGGTCATTTTTGTAAAACTTTGGACTTAAGGGGTTTCTGAAAAAATCAATTCAATTCAAGAGCTTAGGAACTAACATCATTTTGTAGTAAGACATCGGGAGCATCTACGCATTAAATGTTCGAAACGCTTGCACGAAATTTTTCAAATTATTGGATTGGACGTAGAACAAATTTATCTCCAGCTCCATTGGCTAGCAGCTGTTAGGACTTCACGGCATAATAGGAAATGTAATACCCCAGAAAACTGAGCGAAAGTAATGTAATTGTTTCTAAGACAAAAGAGACAAAAGAGAATTGAGATATTACTCTACAGATCCTCATGTCATCTTTAATTACTATCAGAATTGTGCACGCATTCAAATATCATATAATTATTATATATTAGAAATCATTACGTCTTTAATCTGGTTAGTCATATCGGACGATAAATATGCTCAAAGGATGCTCAAAGGATCTCGGCTACATGGAGCTTAAAGTCACTCGACATTCGTCTTCTTAGGATAAGGGAGAGCTCCGAAAAAACAAACAAAAAAACAACAAACCTTATCAGGGTAACTCACCTGAAATAGATTCGAACTCGCGACCTGTTGAATGTGTTTCAAACACACTGCCCAGGCAGAGAGAGAGAGAGAGAGAGAGAGAGAGAGAGAGAGAGAGAGAGAGATCATTATTATCCATGTATGAAATTATAACATGAATATTATTAAGTGCAAAGAGGAAATAATACATAAAACAGAAATTAAGATGGCCAGACGCCAGACGCATAGCTGGTCAGCAATTGGCAAGCTGAGGGCAGCCCGAGGTGTGATAGACGTGTCCCTGTTCTTGGAGAGAACTTAACCACGTTCTGACGAGATATAGTCGCTATCTGACAGCCGGGCAGCTCACATCGTGCTGTGGTGCCTACCTCTTGCTCTCACGGTGCGACTTGTGTTTTTCTTTTCGCGTGCAGTTTCGCGTGGAGTTAAAAGGGGCTACTTTGACAGCCTCTTCTATCCGTACTTTCTTTGTGTGTTCGTGCTTTCTTTCCATCCATTACATTATTGGAACATTTGTACACCATGGCTGCCCCGGTTGATACGGGGCAGCTTATTTATTCTGCGATGCAGACATGCTACCAATCTGAGGACCAGCCATCTTCTCTACCGGCGCCATACTCAGCTCTTCCAACCGCGTCAAGCAGCTCCCAGGGAGAAACCTGTTTGTCACCTCATCAGCAACGCCAGCCCGTGCCCGCTACTACGCTTTGCTCTGGTCAAATGCGGCCTGTCGACCGCGGCCTGCCTTCCGCCGGTTTTGCACCACCCAGCCGGTATAGTTCTTGCCCACGTGACTCCAAGAGGAAGAAACTGGATTCTGCTGTACCTGATTCTCCTTTCGCTACAACTAACCGTTTTGCACCCTTGGCTGACATGGATCTAGAGGATGGTGATCATGGCGTAAGTACGCCTACTCCTTCTGTCTCCCCAGCCCCAAAGCCACCTCCTATCTATGTTTCTAATATACTCAACGTGAATACTGTCCTCAAACACTTACAAACATCCAATGTTGGCGCTTACAAGCTTGTTACACTGGACAGCAACAAGGTCAAATTCACTTTCGAGATTGTGGACGGTTATCGTGCAGCCATACAGTATTTTGAGGACCAAAAGGCCGCGTTTCACACGTACCAAATGCGTCATGATCGCAACCTCCGGGTGGTTATTCGTGGGCTTCATCCCACTATAGACACTGCTCTAGTGCTGCAAGAATTGACCTCCCTTGGATATTCACCCGCACAGATGACTCCAGTTTACCATCCCGTCACCAAGGCGAAGCTGCCTTTCTTTTTCGTGGATCTCAAGCCCAGTCCGCTCAACGACGACATCTATAAGCTCGATCGTTTGTACTACACGATGGTGAGGGTGGAGCCCCCGAAACCCAAAAGGGGTGTTATTCAGTGCATGAATTGTCAGGAATTTGGGCACAGTCGTAATTATTGCCACAAACAACCCCGTTGTGTCAAATGTGATGGCCATCATCCCAGTGCGCAGTGCTCTAAGGCTCCTCACGCGCCGCCGCAGTGTGTGAACTGTCAAGGTCAACATACGGCGAATTATAAAGGCTGCCCTGTTCATCGACGCCTCCAAGTCATTCAGTCTCGCTCTTCTCCCCGACGTACCGTTTCTGGTGCCTCTCCTGCTGCCGTTCCTCCACTTCATGCTTTCCCACCTATGGAGTCTACCTTGCCTACTTCCACTGAAGCAGCCTCTCCTCGTCCTCCTGCATTTCATGCTCGACCTTTGCTGTCGTCTCTAGTTTCTCGAGGTTCCCCTCCTGGTGCTACGCAGCCCTTTGCAGCCGCAACCCGTCAGTGTGAACAGGACCGTTCTCCATTGGACTGCTTGATGGCTCGACTGGACTCTATCTTCGCTCTTCTACAGCCCCTTCTTACTACCCTGCAGCAATTGATTCCCGTTCTGCTCCGTGTTCATGGCTAATTCAATTCCTTCCTGCCTTCGAATCTGCACTTGGAATTGTCAGAGTATCACTAATAAGTTTTATGAATTATTACATTTCCTTACGGCTTATGACGTAGATCTCCTACTCGCCACTGAAACCAAATTGGCTCCTCACATATCTTTCCATCTTCCTGGGTATACTGTGTATCGTGCTGATCACCCTAACTCTACTCGAATGGGTGGTTCTGCGGTGTTTATCAAAACTTGTCTGGCTCACCTTGCCCTTCCGCCTCTTCTAGAGGACTCATTCCAGGTTGCTTGGATTCAGCTGTCTACTACTTCCGCAAGCATTCAAGTTGGTTCTTTCTATTCTGCTCCTCAGAATCATGTCAGTCTCACCGTCTTCTGGGGTCTTGTTCATGCTTTCCAGGGCCCCTTCTTGGTTGGCGGCGATTTTAACTCCAAACATCCTCTATGGGGTTCGAACTTATCTAATCCTAGGGGTAAACTTTTACACGCTGCAATCCATCAGTTACACCTAGACGTACTCTCTCCTGTTGAACCTACGTTTTACCCACACGATGGTACGACTCCGGATGTGCTGGATATCTTCATTGGACGTAATATTTCCCGTCATTGTTCCCGTCTCTCCGTTGTTCATGATCTGAGCTCCGATCATTTACCAGTCCTGCTCACTCTCTCCGATGGTGCGAAGTACAAAGACTTTCCCCCATCCCTGATACGCCATCCTTTTGACTGGCCTTTGTACACCTCTTTGCTTGTCGATCTCACTATTACGACTGTGCCGTTTAAGCCACCCCGTGATGTCGATGTGGCTGTTTCTACCTTGACTCGCAATATCCAGTGTGCGGCTAACCTTGCCAGCAGTACTCTCCAGGATCTTCGTTCTCCTCGTCTTGTGCCATTCTATTCTCCCGAGATCCGTCTACTGCACTCCATCAAGAGAGACTGTCGGAAACTCTGGGAACGCACGTGCTACCCGCTTCACAAAACCAATTTTAATCGCGCTACTCGGGGGCTGAAGGCTGCCTTACGTGCTGCACGCTGCACTGCTGCTGAACACCGACTACAAGACTTAAACGCCAGTGATGGGTCACTATAGCAGAAGACTAAAACTTTCTCACGTCCTTCTGCTGCCGTGCCGCCTCTTAAGGTTGGGAACACCTGTTTTTCTATGTTACTTGAAAAGGTAAATTTGTGCTCAGAAATCCTGGAACGTCAGTTTTCCCCGAATCCTGTGCTGGACGCGGACTTTGCTCATCGTGTGGAGGAAGAACTCACGCAACCTTTGTTGCTCACTCCTTTCCACCACTTCTTTACCCCTGCTGAAGTTAAAAACATCATCGCTCGCTCTTCAGCTCACAAAGCTCCCGGTCCTGATCTTATTGTGCAACCCTTACTCCTTCATTTACCCCGGAATGCGCTGATTTTGTTGACGCAAATCTACAACGCTATCCTCCGCACAGCTCAAATTCCTCATCAATGGAAACACGCTACAGTTATCCTTCTTCCCAAACCTGATAAAGTCAAGAATGATCCCCTCAGTTATCGTCCTATTAGTTTACTCCCCCTACTCTCCAAAATCTTCGAACGTCTCCTTCTGCCTCGTCTTTTGCCTCAGCTCACACCGATTATCCCTGACACCCAGTTTGGATTTCGCTCTCTTCACTCCTGCTCTCAGCAGCTCCATCGTGTCGTTGACGCTATTCTTGATTCCTATGAGCGTCAATCTGTATGCATAGGACTGTTTTTGGATACGGAGAAGGCCTTTGATAAAGTTTAGCACGATGGATTGTTATTCAAACTCAAACCGAATCTCTCGGTCACTTATTTCCGCCTCGTACAGTCCTATTTGCGCAATCGCACCTTCTCTGTTAAACATGATTGTACATTTTCCAAGGCCCTTCCTATCTCCTCTGGTATGCCGCAAGGGAGCGTACTGGGCACCTTATTATACCTGGCTTATACCTCGGATTTACCTAGTCATCCGCAACTCACCATTGCTCACTATGCCGACGATGTGGCGGCGCTAAGTGTGGGTACTTGTGCTACGGCTGCAAGCCGCCTTCAGGACTTCTGCAACCAAATTCACTCCTGGTGCCAACGTTGGAGAGTGACTATGAACGCTCATAAATCCCGTGTTGCGAAGTTCACCTACAAAACGAACATGACCCATCATCCCATTTCTCTCAATGGGACGGAGATATCCACCGCGACTTCTATAAGGTACATTGGCCTTATCTTGGACAGCCGTCTTACTTGGGGTCCCCATCTCTCCAGTCTAGTGCAGAGGATTCGTGATCGCATCCGCGACGTCCATCATCTTGTGTCCGGTTCCTCGCCATTACCTTTGCGGTACAAGCGTCTTGTCTACACTTCCTTAATTCGACCCATGTGGCAATATAGCTGTGCGATATGGGGTTCTGCCGCTCCGTCGCAGACCATCAAACTCCAGCGCACACAGAACCGTTTTCTCCGCCTCATGACTGGCGCTCCATGGTACGTGCCAACTCAACTCTACACGCGACATAGGCCTACCGGAGGTAATGTGTGTCCTCCGCATCAGCTACAAGAGGCTCCATCGATCCTGTTTGCGCCACAGCAATCCTTTTCTCCGCCATATTTATCTTCCTCCTGAACCTCAATGACGAAGACTGAAGCGCCGCTGGCACTCCGATCTGCGACTGAACATTTAGCTCTTTTATTATTTTCTATGCTGCTCTCTTTGTATCTTTGTATTATTTCTTTGAGCCCATCGCTGGATGGCACCCCAACCACATATTACATGCTGTTTTGTGTATCTAATTAGCTCACTGCATTGTACCTAATTGTACAAAAGAGTTTTCTTACAATAAAAAAAAAAAGTTCTGACGGGATTGTGGGGTTTTGCAGGATGGCGGGTGAGTGTTGGGGTTGTGGAGTGACGGGAGGAGGCAAGTGTTGCCCCTCGACGGTTGTAACGAAGCCATGTGAACGTAGTTTCGCGCTTACAGAATATTCACAAAAGTTTTCATCGACATAAAACTCTAAAAACACTAAGGGCGATAAAATAAGACAAATTTATCCCACAAAGCGTTATTAATGAAAAACACATACGATTGTAGAGATAATTGTGCTATTTTTTTGTACAAATTAGAATAAGATTTTATGTTCACGTAACTATCCGCTCTATAACAACGCCATACCACAAAAGAAATAACGGTTATTCAGTTGCAATGTATTAATGTTCACACTACATGCACCATTTTTATTTTCTCTACACGTACTATGTATATAGTGTATAGAGAAGGTATTGTATTCCACCCAAAATTTTGATACCGAAATTTCACCGGAAATACATGTTTTGGGTTCCCCTAAATCCAAATGTGGCACTTCTGGAAAAATGTCCGCAGGTGTGTGTGTATGTGTGTGTGTGTGTGTGTGTGTGTGTGTGTGTTTGGACAGCATAGCTCAAAAACGAAAAGACCGTTAAATACTAAACTTGGTATTTAAGTTTGGTATCTTCCAAGGAAGCGACGCGAAGGGTTTTAAAGAAAATCTCCCCCCCCCAAACTACCCTTTACATGAAACATTTTTAGACAAGTTTGATTTTATCCAAAACAGCTCTAACGATTTTGATTAAACTATCGTATATTAAAGATATTTACGTGACAAATAAAATGTGTATCTTGATATTTCAGGAAATAGCCTTTTTATTCTGGATGATTTTTATTTAACTTGGCATAACTGGTAAACCGTAAGAGATAAACAAAAACTCAAAAAATGTAGATCACGATAAAACACAGCTTTTATGTCATATACAATTTTTTCGTGGAGTTGATTCGTTTTGAGACATTCCTTGTTATTGGTTTCAGCTTTGAAAAACTTATACAATTCTCATACAGCAATTTGTCATGTCCTGTCCATACAAACAAAGGAACTTCAGTCACATAGCAACCAGCTTTTGACTATCTCTTTAACTTATGGTGTCCCTTTATTGCACTTCTACTTACAAGGAGGCAGGTAATAAAATATTTTTGCTATTTTTTCTCGATTAGCATGATATAAACAGAAGCATAAGCTTTTTAAAAATAATTTGGTGCAGAGATGTAGAAAAAGTCATGTGAATGGTACACTCAGACTTTTTACACCATTTTGAAGATATACGTAAACTACGAGAGAAAATTTCGTTCAGACACTTTTATATGTTTAGTACTGGTGCTAATACACCATGATTATGTGTATAAATACGCCAAGTTCCAATTGTAAGTATTGTAAAATAATAATTAAGAAAGGCAGAGAAATAATAGAGATACAGAAACTAGTTCTAGCAAAGAAACGCTAACAAAGTTTGAAAAAAAGAATAAAACAAGTTTGCTTTCAAACAGAAATCAGGTATATTGTTTATATAGGCACCGAGATTCCTAACTAAAATACGGAGAACTAGATTAAAATTACATTTACTCACCGACTGTAGAGTGGTAAGTCAACCTCTGGGTACACTTCCAGAAATACACTGCGCAAAATTATTCAACAAATATTCAAAGCGGAATAAAGCTCATTGTAAGCTGGGGCAACAATCACTCTCGCTTGGAACCAAGACACAATCAGTCTCGCCATCTCATGGATTACGTGAACTGACGAATTTAGCGACAAAAATAAACGCTAAAACCCTGTTCTAGCTAAAAGCCACCTCCACAACAGCTTATCGGCTTCCAGGGCCTCGAGAGGGCCAACATCGCTTCCGTAGGTAAGCCGACCCCTTTCCCACAAGATTCTCGCCTGATTTACCTTGGCCTGCAAGAAGCCCTGACCTCAGCACACTTGACAATGTTGGATATTGAGAAAGATGTGCAGAAAAAGCTGAGGGACCCACTTGCCTAGATTAACCAGACGTCCCATATTATACCGGAATTTCCGATATTCAAAAATCTGATGTGTTTCATTCACATTACTTTCTCTACATCTCTGCAACATATTATTGTTAGAAAGCTAATGTTTCTATTTACTTCATGCTATCGAGAAGCAATTAACAGAAACAGTCTTGTTACTTGCTTCCTTGTAAGTAGAAGCGAAATAAGGGACTACCATAGGTTAAAGTGTTAGTCGAAAGCTGGTTGCTATGTCAATTAAGATCCTTGGTTTATATGGATAGGAGTTGACAAGTTCCTGTATGAGAAAAGTATACGTTTTTCATAGCAGAAACCAAAACTAAGGTATGTCACAAAACGACGAACTCCACGAAAAAAAATGTATATAGCATAAACTGTGTTTTAACGTGCTCTACATTTTTTGTGTAGTAAGTGTTTGTCCATCTCTTACGGTTTAACAGTTATTCAAAATTCCGTAAAATTCATCCAGAATAAAGTATTCCTCAGAGGCTATTCCCAGAAAATTCAAGATATACATTTTATTTGTCCGGTAAATATGTTTAATATACGGCATTTTAATCAAAATCATTAGAGCCATTTTTGAGAAAATTAAAAATTTTGAAAAAAGTTCAATGTAAAGGGTAGTTGGGGGTGGGGGAATTTTTCTCAAAATCTTCGTGTCGCATCCCTAGAAGATACTAATCTTAAAAACGAACAGTCGATAGAGTACCAAACTTGGTTTTTGAGTTATCGTGTTCACAGAAACACGGACTCACACACACACACACACACACACACACACACACACACACACACACACACGGACCTTCGGATCTTTTTTCCGAAAATGCTTTTTTTTTTTTTTTTTTTTTTAGATAAAGGGGGCCCTAAAACATATATTTCCGGTGAAATTTAGGTATCGAATTTTCTGGTGGAGTGTTATACATTCTCTATACACTATGTATATAGTGCCTATAGAGAAAGAAAAAATTGCAATATAAAACAGCTATAAATAGCGTAATTTTATTGTTGAAGGTTAGTGTAATACAACATTAGAAAAGAAATCCATTGCAAATTCTAAAACCTTTGATTAATTATCTTTGTTACCAAAACACCATACAATATTGGTTAATGATTTGATTTTACTCTATAGCTGTATCACATCTCAATTTTTACACGTGTTTTATCACGGTATTTCGAGATAGACTCACTGATTTAAAAGTATGCATTACAAGGGGACAACTTACACGGTTGATATAGTCGTCCCCCATGAACTGAGGGTGCTATGCCAGCCTCGGTTCTTGAAGTTGAGTGTTCATAATCGCAGGAGGGGGGTGTATATTTTCGCAGTGCAGAGATCCATTAACCGATATTGACACAAGATAGCTACAAGCATAATGGTCAAAAAGGAAAGGTAACCGAGGTAAATACTTCACCTTTTCAGTGTCTAGTGTAGCGATTGCATCTAATATGTGGGCTATGATATACTTGAGCGATTCAGAGATAGGATAAATATTGATATAACCATTAGTGATGTTGAATGAAACAGTTTAGTTAACCTGAAAGTGATTTTTACTTTCTCTAGTCCCGTATGTACAATGTATATAGTGGATAGAGAAGGCATTGTATTCCACCCAAGAATTCCATGTCGAGATTTCACCGTAAATATGTGTTTTGAAGACTCTTGAATCCAAAAAAAAAAAGTTTATAAAAAGGTCCATGTGTGTGTGTGTGTACAGCATAACTTAAAAACGAAAAGTCCGTTAAATACCAAACAAGGCATTTAAGTTTAGTATATGCCAAGGATGTGACACAATATTTTCAACAAAATCCCATGACTCTCAATCACCCTTTACATGGAAAATTTTTCGAAGATTTTGATTTACTCAAAAATGGATCTAACAATTGTGATTAAAATATCGTACATTAAAGATATTTACCTCAAAAATAAAATGTATATCTTGAATTTTCTGCGAATAACCTCTGAAGACTACTTTATTCTGAACGAATTTTACGGAATTTTGCATAACTGCTAAACAGTAGGGGATGGACAAAAACTTTCCACATAAAATTGTAGAGCATGTTAAAATATACAATTTAGGTTATACTTATTTTTTCGTGGAGTTGTTCCTTTTTGAGATATTCCTTGTTTTTGGTTTCAGCTTTAAAAACTTATACTTTTCTCATACAGGAATTTGTCAACTCCTGTCCATACAAACAAAACAACTTCAGTCACATAGCAACCAGCTTTTGAGTATCACTTTAACCTATGGTTCTTCCTTATTTCGCCTCTACTTACAAGAAACCAAATAATAAGACTAATTCTGCTAATTTTTTCTTGATCAGCATGACGTAGATGGAAACATAAGCTTTTTAACAATAATTTGTTACAGAGAAAGTCATGTGAATGGAACACATAAGATATTTACTATATAGAACATGTTCGGTATTTCTAAAATAATCCACATAGCTGCAACGAAAAAAAAGTTAGTTCGTATGTATTTAATTTTCTTAATTTTATACTTCTACCATGTAGACTCCTCTCTTCTCAGGTTTGTGGTATACGAGACGCGTTCTGTACTTTGGTTTCAACTACCATAAATAAATATTGTTATTATTCTTTTGAATTTATTGTGATTCATTACAGATATATAAACACACACAGATTAAGTTATAACTTTATTTTTCACCAGAATATAACATCTTTTCTCCTCCTTGTTTCGTTGTTCCGCCAAACCGAACTTCCTTTTTCTTTACAGCAACTATAAACAGAAATATCTGTGTTGCCGTGCGTTCATTCCAAGGCCGTGTAACGTATTTAGGTTTTAGCAATGCACATACGTATAACTCTTTCCATCTCTTTCTATCATTGTTGCGATTGTTGGTCACGTCTCCAGCCAACACATTATATACTCCTTTACTTAAACCTTTTTGCATTAGAAAGAACACAACATCTTCCAAATATATTAATAACACAAGTAAAACAATTCAGCAATAACAATTCACACAAAAATTAAGTTAATTGTATTGTAATAATTGTTTTGTTTTCCACACAAGCCGTGTGTAGGACAGGAGTTGGATAGGTAGAGTCAGACTGAAAAGTTCAATGCTATAGCCGGGATTTGAACCACGGATCTCCCGATCTCTAGCCGGTTGCTCTGCCCTGAGCTACCATGGTAACATGCCGGTAACATGATCTCAAATTATTTTGAACAAATATAGCCAATTGGCCGTCATAGTTGGCTACCAATGGATCATAATAGTTGGCTATGCTATGAATCCTGGGTCTAAAGTATTTACAACATCGTAAGTCGCCATTGGAGTTGTTATCTCAAAATAATTTGAGGTCACTTTGTGGTTTACCGGGGAAATATGCGAGTCAGTTGAGAAATTGAATGCTATGCCGGCAAGTTGCTCTGTTGCTCAGTGGCAAAACATCCGGGTAGAGATCGAGAGATCCATGGTTCAAATCCCGGCTATTGGCATTGACTCTACCTATCCGGTTAAATGAATGTTTTAAGCTATTTAGCCAAATAAATTTCAAGCTAATAATACAATTACAAAATAAAAAGCTTGTGGCGCTAATATTGTCACATAGCTCTCCTGATGTAGAGATGTCCTCGGGTTGCCCGGCGTGGAGGTAATCCTTGGGCTAGGGTATGTTGATCGTCGTAGTGACCTGGATTACTTCTCAGGGAGTCTTTGCTGTCGCTTTGCTAGTTAGTGTTCTCGAGCGGGAGTGTGTTTTGCGGGATGCAAGATATGAAAAGTGATGTGGACCTCTTAGGTAAAACACTGTATTCCACTTCACTGAATTGCAGTCGGCGTACTGTTTCATACAAGCTTATTGGTGCTTTCGTGTTGACTATATTTCCACAATTCACAATCTCGTAGTTCTCTCTTTGTATACCGTTGGATGAACATCACAGGAACAAATTTATCACTTCTTTGAATAATTACTATTTGCTCTAGCCCCGTATATACAATATATATATAGCAAGTATTTATTCCACCCAAAAATTCTATGTCGAGATATCATCGCAAATATAGGTATGTTTGGGGTCCCCTGAGTCCGAAAAAAGCATTTCAGAAAAAGATCTGTGTGTGTCTGTGGACAACATGGCTCAAAAACGAAATGACCATTAAATACCAAACTTGTATTGTTTAGTAGCTTCCAAGGATACGTCAGGAAATCTTTTTAAGAAACGAAAGTTTTGATTTCCTTAAAAATGATAACGATTTTTGAAAAAAAGTCCTGTATATTTAAGTTATTTACATGCCAAATAAAATGTATATCTTGAATATTTTGGGAACAGCCTCTGAAGACCTCTTTATTCTGGATGAATTTCGCCGAATTTTACTTAGCTGCTAAACCGTAAGAGATAGACAAAAACTTACTACACAAAAAATGTAGATCTCGTCAAAACACACAATTTATGTCCTTTACATTTTTGTTGTGGAAGTAACCGTTTCCAAATTATTCCTTGTTATTGGTTTCAATTGCGAAATGAACCGTCCGTTTTTCTTTTGTTCTAATCCTGGCCAAGAAAAGAAGTGATTTGCAATGACAATCGCATAACGATAGCTTTTAAAACATTTGACTATCACTTTAGCATAAAGCATTCACATAGCTCCCTTCTACTTATAAGGAACTAAGTAATAAGAACATTCTGCTAATGTTTATCTCGATTAGCATTGTGCTAGAGGAAGTCATATGAGTAACACATCAGCTTTTTTTCACTTAATTAGTTGCGATATACTTTGTCTCTTTGCGCGCTCTAACCTAAATGCCGTTCTTTAGCTTTGCACTGGGTATTTATTAGTTTAATTTTGTGGTTTTTTCTTAATAATTTATTATACTATTGCTCTGTAATTTACATTCCTCGTATTCTACACGCGGTTTTGTATGCGCTTTCACCACTTAACAGTTTATTCTTACGCGAATTGTTATAACTTTTATATTTTTTATTTCTCTTTTTTGCTTTCTTTATCACGTAAACGTTCGCAGTAAGTGGAGAAGGTATTGCATTGCAGCGAAAAATTCGCTATCAAGATTTCACTGAAAGCACACGCCTTATGCTCCTGAATAAGAAAAAAAAGCATTTATAGAAAAACGTTCGTGTGTCTGTATGCTCAACATCTTGCAAGAATGTGATATGAAGATTTTCAAGAAAAATCCCTAACCCAACTATCTTTTACCAGGAACATTTTCCGATAATTTTGGTTTTTACTTTTGCTAGCCCGAATATACAAAATACACCATGAATAGAGAAGGTAAGAAATTCAATATCGAGATTTCACCGGAAATACATGTTTTGAGACCCCATGAATCAAACAAAGCATTTTTAGAAACATGTCTGTGTGTGTGTTTCTGTGGGCAGCACAGCTCAAAAACAAAAAGTTACTTAAATACTAAACTTGGTATTTCAGTCCAGTATCTTTCAAGGATGCGAAACGAAGACATCCAAGAAAATCCCCCCACCCAACTGCTCCGGAATATTTTCGAAAATTTTGATTTTCTCAAAAATGACTAACGATTTTATTAAAATGTCGTATATATTATCTTGAACGTTCTGCCAACAGTGTCTGAGGACTTCTTCATTCTGCACGACTTTTGTGTAACTTTTATATAACTGGTAAACCGTAAGAAATATATAAAAACTGACTACAAAAAAATTAGATCTTATTAAAATACACAATTTATGTAATGTACAGTTCTTTTTGTAGAGCTAATAGAATTAATAAGACTAATTCTGGCAGTGTTGATCTTGATTAGCTTGACAGATAAAAGGGTAATGTTTTGTAAGGAAAATTTGTTTATGGAACATCTAGAGAAAGTCATGTGAATGGAACACACCAAGTTTTTTCTCACTAACGGCTGTAAAGATTTTCTTTAAATTACCATATGTTGAAGACATTTCATGAAGAATAACGTATATAGTTTATCTTTTGGGAACAAACACTGAAATTCTGTTCATTCTGGATCTCTTTGCAAACAGTGAGATATAGTCAAAACTTAATACACAAAGACTGTAGCTCTCGTTAAAACACACAATTTATTTCATATAAACATATTTATTCCTTGGGATATTCCTTGTTACTAGGTACACGTACTATGTACATAATGCATAGAGAAGTATTGCATTCCACCCAAAAATTCTATACCGAGATTATTTCACCGGAAATACATGTTTTAGGTCCCCCTGAATCCCAAAAAGCATTTTCAGAAAAAAGTTCGTGTGTGTCTGTGAACAAAAACAAAACAACCGTTCTTGGTATTTAAGTTTGGTATCTTCCAAGGATGCGCAACGGAGATTTTGAAGAAAATACCCCCACCCCAACCTACCGTTTACATGGAACTTTCTTCGAAAATTTTGATTTTCTCAAAAATGGCTCTAACGATTTTGATTAAAATATCATATATTGAAGATATTTATCTGACAAATAATATGTATTACTTGAATTTTCTGGGCATAGCCTCTGAAGACTACTTTATTCTGAATGCATTTACGGAATTTTGCATAACTGCTAAACTGTAATAGATGGGCAAAAAGTTACCACACAAAGATGTAGAGCACATTAAAACAAACAGTTTATGGTATATATTTTTTTTCGTGGAGTTAATCGTTTTTGAGATATTCTTTTTATTGGTTTCAGCTTTAAAATACTTAAACTTTTCTCATACAGGAATTAGTCAACTCCTATCCATACAAACTAAGGAACTTCAGTCACATAGCAACCAGCTTTTGACTATCACTTTAACCTAAGGTACTACCTTATTTCGTTTGTACTCACAAGGTAGCAAGTAATAAGACTATTTGTCCTATTTTTTCTCGATTAACATGAAGTAAATAGAAGAATAAGCTTTTTAACAACAATCTGTTGCAGAGATGTAGAGAAAGTCATGTGAATGGAACACATCAGATTTTATTTTTCTTCTGGTATCAAGAAATCAGAACGGTGATCAGGTTTGAAAAGATTTGACCATCGCTTTAAGCTTAATGCATTTCTTTATTCTTTTGCATTTATAAGCAACTATTTAATAAAGGCATTTAAAAATGGAAAAAAAAAAAAAAAAAATTTAATATAAGGACATTATGGTGTTTTAGCAACTGATGTAACACGAAGCGAAGTTTTCTGTTTATAACAGCTACTGGCAGCCTTCATAGTCAGTTGCTAATATAAATGTTATTGTCAGTGCACCTTTCTGTTATCCTCTATTGACTATCTTCGGATCTTTAAACTATGACAGGCTTCGAAATTTTACTGGCACGTTTCAAACTACTGATAGGGACTTAGCCTTGAGGATATAATACTAGAATTACGTGGTCTCTTTCTCTCTCGCATTGTTACATGGGAAATTCAACCGTTTGCCCGGATTCATTTTCTATTAAATTGTACATAAAACAAACTGTGTTCCTCGTACTACGAGAGTCGGCTGATAAGTCCCGGGCCTCACACAGATATGGCATCACTAGGCCAGTTAGACGGTAGCATCGTGTAGTTTAACTCTAGACTAGCTTGTATCCATAGTTACAGGTCAATAGCTTGTTTAGTTTTTGAATAACAGCATTTTAAACAATACAACTTTAGAGTTTTTACAGAAATGGAGGATTTGGAAAAACGAGCTGTGATTAAAAACTTCCACTTGAAAGGCATAACACCTAAAGAAATCAAGGAGGAAATGGACAGTACATTGAAAGACTCTGCCCCTTCGTATTCAATGATTAAAATATGGGTTACACAGTTTAAAATGGGACGTACGAACTCTAGTGATGAGCCTCGCTCTGGACGCCCTGTAGAAGCGACAACTTCACTGGAAAAAGTCATCGACTAGTACTGGAAGGCCACAGATTAAAGTTGTTTGAGATAGCAGAGGCTGTAAACACATCAAAAGAACGTGCAGATAATATTTTAAGTAATGTTTTAGGCTTTCACAAGGTCTGTGCAAGATGGATGTCGCGTTTGTTGACACCTGATTAAAAGTTGCAAAGAAAAACTGTTTCTATTAAGTATGTGTAGCTCTACCGTAAAGATCTCAGTGAAGTTTTGAGACGGTTTATAATCATGGATAAAACGTGGATGCATCACCACACTCTCACAGTCAAAGATGAACCAACTCCATAAAAAGCAAAGTCAATTTTGTCAGCTAACACGGTTATGGCGAGTGTTATCTGGGATCCACAGGGAATTATTTTTATTGACTACTTGGAAAAGTGTAGAAATATCACTGTTATCTATTACGAAAGCTTACTGCAGGGATTGAGTGATGTATAAAGAAAAAGACCTCATTTGGAAAAAAAAAATCATCATCATCACAATGCTCGGCCCATTGTCTAGTCATTGCAAAGGAAAAAATGTGCAAATTAAATTTGGAATTGCTTGAACATCCACCCTATTCGCCAGATCTAGCACCCAGTGACTATCACTATTCCCAAATCTCAAAACATCTCTTGGAGGATGAAGATTTCACAGCAATGAGATCATTGATGCGGGAGGACCTTGATAAATCGCACTACAGAGATGGTTTAATCTGGAGATTATGTTGAGAAATAAAGCAAAAAAAAAAAAAAAAAATTGAAACTGTTTTCATTAAGAGGCCCGTGACTTTTTATCCGACTCTAGTGTTTATTTGCATATCTGCAATTCTAATGTGTTCCATTCATACAACTTTCTCTGATCTCTGAAACAAATTATTGTTAAAAAAATTAAGTCTTCTATTTACTTCATGCTAATCTTGATAAAATTAGCAGACGTTTGCGTGGCTAGGAGTTGACAAATTCCCGTATGAGAAAAATATAAGAATTTGAAAGCTGAAACCAATAATAAGGAATATCTCAGAAACGGTCATCTCCACAAAACGTATATGATATAAATTATGTTTTAACGAGATCTACATTTTCTGTATAGTAAGTTTTTGTGAATCTCATAGGTTTTACCACTTATACAAAATTCAGCAAAATTCATATAGAATAAAGAGGTCTTCAGAGGCTATTTCCAGAAAATTTAAGATATACATTTTATTTGTCGAGTAAATATCTTTTATATACGCTATTTTAATCAAAATCGTTATAGGAATTTTTGAGAAAATGAACATTTGAGCAAATGTGGTAGGGTGGGGGATTTTCTTGAATATCTTCGTGTCGCATTCTTGAAAGATACTAAACAAATACCAAGTTTGGTATTTAATGGACTTTTTGTTTTTGAGCTATGCTGCCCACAGGTACAGACTGACTTTTTTCTAAAAAGGATTTTTTTTGGATTCAGGCGTTCTCAAAATATGTATTTTCGGTGAAATCTCGGTATCGAATTTTTTAGTAGAATACAATATATTCTCTATACACTATGTACATAGTAGAGATGGTAATTATTAGTTACATTATCCTTTCAAGGTTTTTTTATTGAGTAAGTTTTATTTTGTGGGGATATTGTTTTATATTTTGATCTAATTTATTAATGATTAACCTCAAATAACTCATTAATTTAACGATTATTACGGTTTAGGCCCTCAGAAATATCGTCTTAAATTAATGTATTTTCAAATTTGTCTTGTGCTTTACCGAAATTGCTGCAGTATATTATAGCTTTAAGCATTTTGGAACAAACACAATAGCGACATTGTAATTTATTCGTAGCTTGATTTGTTGACATGGAAATCGATTTCCAACGCGGTATATCAGAGCCTTCTATAGTTATTAATTTATCCTTTGTGTTTGACAATGCCATGCTTCACTCTCGCTATTGTAGGTATACGAGTTCACATGTATTATGAGGTATTAACCTGATTATGTGATTCAGAAGCTTTCGGGCTCATGACATTCCGAGTAATTTACGTGTGTTTCTCTTAAACCTACGTGACCTAAAATATGCCCTATTTTTACTTTCTCTACGCTCTACGTGCGTATTAGGTGAAGAAGATGGTGCATTCCCTCTAAAACTTCAATCCATATATCACCGGAAATATATATATTTTGAGATCCCTGAATGTATTTGTTTCTATGCTTAACTGTGTAAGTGTATATCAATAAGATCATAACTCGGGAGATGGACACAGAACTATTATAGGGCTACTGATTGGTGCCCGTGGAACAATCCCAAAGTTCTTGGCCAACAGCTGCAAGATGCTAGGCTTACACACCACAGATATTAAATATAAATTAGTACATCTGCTTTGAAGGGCTCAATAGACCTTTTAAGGAATCATGTTTATAGTCTTCATCAGTGATATTCTTATCCAATAAGTATTCCAAGTTCTTTCACTTGTAAATTTATAACTTTGCAACAGTATATTAGCCCGCTTTGTATTTTATTAGTTTAACTATTATTTTTGAATAGGTTTAATATAGGAAACATCTGCTTCAACAGCCAAGTCTGAGCAGATTGCAGAACACAAAACCTTAGGGTGAAAAGTTTCTTGTGCACGCCAAGCACAAGCTTCAATTGTGCACTGCTCCTATAATTCTAGATATCCCTGCAAGGTGTAATGAGAAAATAGTTAAATCTCGTAGGTAAGGAATGAATTGGATCGGTAGGTAAGGGATGCATTTTTTTTGGTAATGCTAGTAACACAATTACCTTTGTAAGAGTAAGATCTTAGCGCATTAGAGACATAAGTAGCATGGAGTTTGATAGAGAAAGGTCTCTCCCCGAAGAGTTAGCAGCTTGGGACTTTTCCGTTATAGAGAGCGGCCACGTAGTTTAATACAAAGTGTTTCCAAAATTAATCACGTGACAACGTTATTTTCGCGCTGCTTTTCAACCAATCAAGAATGAGCTTCAAGATTGGAGATTTTAGGTATATAAGCGATGCGCTTACAAGAAATTAAGCTTCTTGTGCTTCTTCTTGTTGGATTTCGTATCATACTTGTGATGCTGTACGCAATAGGCTGTACTTTGTACGTACGCGAATGAGGCGTTGTTAGTGCCTAAGTATGTGATATTATTACGCGAAACATTGTATTATCGCACCAGTTGGTTTGTCGCGTGATAGGGAAGTACGCGCTAATTACCGATGACCGTCGAAAACAAGAACTTAGTAAGCAGAAGAAAATAGCACTAGTTATTAATATTTATACATCTTCAAGAACTACTATGTCGGGAGTCGCTCATAGGATTAGTGCCTCAACAAGTAACAAAGGTGCATAAAAACATTAATTCAGTGGAATCTAGAGAGAAGTACTTCTATTGTGAGTCTACCCCGTGTCACATACGCCAGTCATTCTTTCTCCCCCTCAGTGAGAGTCAAACTTGTGTTCTACGTGGACGAGCAGAGCCGGTGCATCAAAGAACTTTAAAGAGGTATGTTCAAGCCTGTTGATAAAATATTTCACTGGTACTAATCCAGACCGACTATAAGGTAGACAAAAGAACAGCGACATATCGGCGCACAACGTGACAGCGACAACTTGAATTTTGATACTGTATATTAGTTATTAGGCTATTTCTTATTGCTAAATTCAACAACTTATGTGCGTTCTTGTTAATGTTTGTATTTGTTAAGCTTTGTCCATGAGGCAAACTTACAATAAAAGAAGCTATGAAAACAAATAATTCAACATCATCCAAAGATGTGACAGGAAGATTTCAAACAACCCTCCACTCCAACTACTCTTTATATAAAACAGACTTCGAAATCTTGAAAAATCTGATGTGTTCCATTCACATGACTTTCTCTATATCTCTGTAAATTATTATTGTTTTAAGCTTATCTTTTATTTATTTCATGCTAATCGAGAAAAATTAGCAGAAATAGTCTTATTTCTTGCTTTATTTTAAGTAGAAGCGACATAAGAGAGTACCATAGGTTAAAGTGAAAGCCAAAAGCTGGTTACTATGTGCTGTTGTTCCTTTGTATGGACAGGAGTTGACAAATTCCTGTATGAGAAAAGTATAGGTTTTTCAAAGCTGAAACCAAGAAAAAGGAATATCTCAAAAACGATCAACTCCACGAAAAAGATGTATATAACACAAATTGTGTGTTTTAACGTGCTCTACATTTTGTGTGTGTTAAGTTTAGTCCATCTCTTACGGTTTAATAGTTATGAAAAATTCATCCAGAATAAAGTAGTCTTCAGAGGCTATTCCCAGAAAATTCAAAATATACATTTTATTTGTCAGGTAAATAACTTTAATATACGAAATTTTAATCAAAATCGTTAGAGCCATTTTTTAGAAAATATAATTTTTCGAAAAAAATGTAAAGGGTGGTTTGGGGTGGGGGGATTTTTCTCAAAATCTTCGTGTCGCATCCCTGGAAGATACTAAACGTAAATACCAAGTTTGGTATTTTACCGACTTTTCGTTTTTGAGTTATCGTGTTCACGGACACACGGACACACTGACAAACAGACCTTTTTCTGAATACAGGGGACTCTAAAACATATATTTCCGGTGAAATCTCGGTATCGAATTTTTTGGTGGAGTGCAATACATTCTCTATACAGTATGTACATAGTGAGTATAGAGAAAGTAATAAAATGGTTATAACGATTTTAATTAAAATACTATGTCATTTATATGAAAAAATCTGATGTTTCCACTCACATGACTTTCTCTACATGCTAGGAATAGATTATTGTTTAAAAGTTAATATTTCTATATACTTCATGCTAATCGAGATAAACATTACCAGAAATTGTCTTACTACTTGCTTCCCTATAAGTAGGAGAGAAATAAGGGATAACACTAGGCTAAAGCGATAAACAATCTTTTGAAAGTTCATTGCCATGTGGTTGAAAACCGATTACGGTTAACTCTACAAAAATGTATATAACAAAAATTGTGTTTTAACGAGATCTATATTTTTTGTGTAGTAAATGCTTGTCTGTTGTGCGGTTTACAAGTTATACAAAAGTCATCCGGAATAACCTAAACATAAGACATTTTAATAAAAATTGCTAGAACCTTTTAGAGAAAATAAAATTGTTCTAATTTTTTGTGCAGTTGGGGAACTGAAAATATATACCCGGTGAAATCTCAATATCGAATTTTTGGATGGAATACAATACCTTCTCTATCTACTATGTACATTGTACATATGGGTTAGAGAAAGTAAAAAATTGGGATACACTATTTGAATCACCCGAAGCTTAAGACCAATGTAAAGGGTAGTGGGGGTGGCGGCAATTTTCTTGAAACTCTTTTGTGTCGCCCCCTCACACCTTTTTCTAAAAATCCTTTTTTCGGTAGGTCTATTATCAATAATTGTGTACTCAGATCATTGACTGTCACTTCACTTTCTGGACCATATAAGTATATCCAGCTTTCGTTATCTGTTGCGATGTTAAATATGTTTTCTGAAATTCCTCCATCAAGTTTTTTATCATACACGACCAATGCGCACATGCCTGTTCTACTCATTTGTGAGGTGGGGGAAGGGGAATAAGCACCTATAGTTTAATGACAAAGTTTTAATTTAAGATGTTCCCTACTGGAATCCTATATTCATGCTTCTGTATCTGCCAGTATGTTCAAGAATGACCATATGCAACATCCGTTATTTTCTTTCATTACATTTTCATCCATTGTTATAGCTGTCCGATCTGCATGGTCTTCATCTTCGGGAGAATTTCTCCCTCCGCTGAGCTCTGCAAACCATGGATAAATCGTGGATTATGAAGGGAAAATATCCACAGATGCCCAAAGTCCAGTCTTTCAAGGCATTCTCTTTCCCCTAAATAGACTTTAAAACTCATAGAAAATCATGGCCTGGAAATGCTCTCACTCGAGATCCATCCTAGTGTATGGAACATAAAATCCTTAAAGTATAAACTATACGACAAAGACAGAGCAGATTACCATTCTAAAAGCACTAAAATGACTTAAAAATTACATGTAACATATGAAAATAATGCGGCAGTAATACTGATAGCTTAGTAACACTATCTTTCCTCAAGAATTATAAAAAATCTGATGTGTTCCATTCACATGACTTTCTCTACAACTCTGCAATAAATTATTGTTAAAAAGTTTATGCTTCTATTTACTTCCTGCTAATCGAGAAAAAATTAGCAGAAATACTCTTATTACTTGCTTCCTTGTAAGTAGAAGCGAAATAAGGGAGTACCATAGGTTAAAGTGATGGTCAAAAGCTGGTTGCTATGAGACTGAATTCCTTTGTTTGTATGGACACGAGTTCACAAAGTCCTGTATGAGAAAAATATGTTTTTTATAGCTGAAACCAAGAACAAGGAACAACTAAAAAACAATCAACTCCACGAAAAAAATGTTTATAACATAAATTGTGAGTTTTAAACTGCTCTACGTTTGTTGTGTGGTAAGTTTTTGTCCATCTCTTACAGTTGAGCAGTTATGCAAAATTCCATAAAATTGACCCAAAATAAAGTAGTCTTCAGAGGCTATTCCCAGAAAATTCAAGATATACATTTTATTTGTTAGGCAAATATCTTTAATATATGATATTTTAATCAAAATCATTAATTTTCGAAAAAAGTTCCATGTGAAGGGTAGTTTGGGGAGGGGGGATTTTTCTCAAAATCTTCGTGTCGCATCCCTGGAAGATACTAAACTTAAATACCAAGTTTGGTATTTTAGGTACTTTTTGTTTTTGAGTTATGTGTTCACAGACACACGGTCACAGACACACATACACACACACACACGCGCGGACCTTTTCCAGAAAATGCTTTTTTTGGATACAGGGGGGTCCTAAAACAAGTATTTCCGGTGAAATCTCGGTATCGAATTTTAGGTGGAATACAATACTTCTCTATTCCTATGTACATTGTACATATGGGGCTAGAGAAAATAATAGATATATCATTATATTGTTACAGAAATACATAGGCATTAAAAAAAGCTGCACCATTTGAATTGAAGAGCTTCCCCCCCCCCACACGATGGTATTGTAGGAAATGTGTTGGCACACAACTTAACCAAGAAAGCGACCGAGAGTAAAGAACAGACGATATACATTAGTGGCATTAGTCTGCACAGTTTATTTTGTTAAATTAACTTACAAATTTGAATGTTTCATTCAACTCTTATTCAGTCACTCATTTCAAGTATTACCATACTAAAGTACTGACCTTTTGCCATAAGTAGTAATGTCGTGACCTTCAACACCAGAGTTCTCCTCTGGTAAGTCTCTTCGAGGATAGGCTAAGGATATTGATTTTACTGTGTTATAATATAGCCACTTACCTGAAAAAACAAGTACCCATTCTCATCCTATATTCAGCCATGCACGCGTGTATTGTACAACTGACACAGGTGATGGCCTACTCTCTCTTCAACCCCACCTTTCCTACATCTCTGAACACGGCCGGCTAAAGCGGAAAAGGGGAAACAGTTGAAGGCTTGAGCTACGCGTACCGTATTTTTAATTACCTTGCCAAGTTATACATATTACTATGCGAACTACAATCTGAAGGTAGCTCTTTTGGCTTATCACGAGTCATGTTGGCTATTTTCAAAACCTTCAGCGAAAGCGAATCCACTTCAGTTGCTTTTCAAAGTCCAGCATGAGTGTAATTTATGTAATAGATAACAGTTTCGTATAGAATAAGGTAATTAATTCATGAAAAGCAAAATAGTCGCCGCTTTGAAAACTATACACGCTACTATTTAGGAATGGCTTCAATAAATTGGATGAAAAAAAAAAAACAACTATTTCACCTCTTAGTTATTAGTTTAATCTATGGTCACAAACACGAAATTTAGGAATTTGAATGAGTGAATGAATGAATGAATGAATGAATAAGCGTATTTATTGAATTAACAGTACACATACATCGTTCATCAATTGCGAAGGTCCACAACCGTATGTGCTTTTTCAATACACAAAATAGTGAGCAATATTAAAAAAAAAACAACTAAAGATTAAAAGAGTAAACACGAAAATAAAAGAACAAAGATATTCAAATACAGCAGCTTAAATTTACATCACAAAATAAACCGTATTCATATGTAGTAATGTACCCTACTATAGTAGACAAATACACTTAAGATACACACACAAACACAATATTTACACAACTACAAATCAATGACCGAGAAGTATGACATAAAATATATGTAAAGCATTATAATCACTTTTGTTTAACTCTTTTTATCGCCCCCCTCTCCCTTCCCTATTATCAGCCTTCTCAGCGGCTTGCCTTAAGCAGAAATTTGCCTGCCAGTAGCGTCCAACATGCTTCTAACTCTCCATTCTCGGTGGTAAAGGCTTGCGGTATATATTTTTCCCTCCCTTCCGCCGTACTCCTACATCTTACCAAATATGGGTTCACGACTCTTCCTCCTCGCAAATGGGAAGATTCTCATACCATCCTCCTCAGTGATTTTTATCATCCACGCGAGCCCCTCTCTAATAGTTTTGGTACCTGATACCTCACTCCGATTTTAGCCCAATTTCCCAATGAAACTTGGCTTTGTAATTTCGGCATGAGTCCTTGAAATCTAAGTGTTATCTTTCGGAAGTTTTATTATTTGCGAATGAGGTTTCGCAAGGGCCTTTACGGAAATACTAGCTGGAAGGTTTGGAAACAGTTGCGCTACGGACGCCGATTGCTGTTAGTTTGCTTTTGTTCCGTCATAGTCCGTCATGGTAGGCCCTTGGTTGATTCAAGGTTTGACGTCAGACCCATTGAATACTGAAGCTCGCAAACGTGTACAGTAT
The DNA here is from genome assembly GCA_030762935.1 of Hymenopus coronatus. Taxonomy (NCBI): domain Eukaryota; kingdom Metazoa; phylum Arthropoda; class Insecta; order Mantodea; family Hymenopodidae; genus Hymenopus; species Hymenopus coronatus. Next base: position 60,410,008 of record CM060892.1, on the reverse strand, counting down.
GTGCACATTCCTTATCCCCAGTGGCCAACTCTCAAAGCGGCTTTTCATGCTGCTATAATCACTGTTCCATTTCGCGGTTATGTGCTTGGGTATTTCACGCTTAGCTACTAGATAACGGCATTAGATCTTTTTGCACCAAAAGTGTGCTTATCTCAATTGCTATTTAAACATAAAATGGTTTGTAGCAAATTCGGACTGGTTTTTTGTTTGTTTCATTTATATAACCCCATTTAACATTTAAGATCATATCGGGGGCTTTGCATTAGAAACAACTCATTATCTGTAGGTTCTTTACTTTGGGTTTAAATCATTTTATTTTCTTCAAACACACACATTCACTCTCACATGCATACTTTCAGACATTCTGGTTTAGAAATATTCCCTACCTAAGCCGGGAATCGAACCCGGGACCTCCCTGTGAGAAGTCAGCTTTGTCTTTCAATCTTGGCTATCTTCTTTTGAAATCACGAATATTACATAAATCAGCCACCCCTGGTTACTTTTTTTTTCTCTACTTATACACAGTACAAAGGTACAGAATGTATTGCATCCCTACTAAGACTGATATCAAGATTTCACCGGAAATGCACGTTTTAGAGTCCCCTGAATACAATAAAAATAATTTTCAGAAAAAGGTCCGTGGTGTGTGTATGTGTGTGTGTGTTCCCGTGTGTCCGTAACTACGATAACTCAAAAACCAAAAGTCCGTTTAACACAAACTTGATATTTAAGTTTAACATCCTCCAAGGATGCGACATACGGAAAACTTGAAAATTTAGATTTTATCAAAAACTAGCTGCCCGGCTTCGCACGGGTGGTGTACCTAATGAAATACCGAGACAAAATCTTCCGTTTACAATACAACCATACAATGAAATAAAATTACAATTAAAATAATTTGACAACACTTTATTGTAGTGCCTTGTAATGTACAATTTTCCTTCCGGAGAGAAAATAAATAGCGCCGATGGTTTGCCAACTCAGGAGCAAGCAACGCACAACTGCCCATGCAAAAAGCAAGCAATTCAAGCTATATTTCACACATTTCTACCGATTGACCTTGGGATTTATTGTCATTGTGAATGCAAGGCGTACGGGAAACTGAATACGCTTAAATTCAAAAGGAAAGTCGGTTGGCATTAGTGGTATTCTTGGAATAAACACATCCTCGCCTTTGAACTTTCCTATGATTATAGTAGCTTAAATCAAAATTGTCATAATTTTTTTAATAGCGAGTTTTGTTCCGCTGCACAATTTCGGCAGATTGAGATGGCGTAGCATAATTAGAACCGAGTCAACCATGAGCTGTAAATTGTGTGGTGGAATCCTGGCAAATCCAATGCATTTAGGAATTCAGTTAGATAATGACGACTTCATTTGGATTGGTAATGGAATCGATCGACTTAAATGAATGCATTTGCCCATAATTTTTACTCTGATTTTTTATAATCAAATCATCTACATTCTTATTTCGTACTTGCTGCTAAAATGCCTTGTTCGCTCAACCAAGAGTAGTTAAGTGATGTAGGTTTGATCATAGAATCATTTGTCCACAAGGTTGAAGACATTCATATTTTGGCTTTATCTAATGTGCCAATAGCACATATTCCTATACTATTTTATGTATTCCTATCTTGCACCATTGAAGAAAACTTCAATATAATATGCTGTTCATTTGCTCTTGAGAAATTTGAAGAAGATGCATTATTTGGGTTGGAACCTTTTTGAAATATTAAGGAAAAAATGTACGTAACAACAATATTTTTAAAAGTGGAAGAAGCAATTCTGGAAATTCAATAAGAAGAATGTATGCTGAAATCAAGAAAGAAAGCTCTCTGTTTTACAACAATAACAAAACTAAAGTAATAAGTAAATGAATTACGAGCAAAACAAATCAGGAACGATAAGAAGAAAAGAACATTATTTTAATTGCAATTAATCTTAATAAACGCGATTAATGTTTTTAAAATTGTTGGGTACAAATAAAACAAAAAATGGTACTTTTGTATTAAACAGTTAATTAGTGTTGAAAAATAGACGTCAAAGAAATCTCCGCCATCTCAAATACTTGAGAAGTATATATGCTGTTTCATATTGTTTCTGGATTTTTTGGCAGCAATTCTAATGTTAACTTCTCTGCTGCTTGCAAACTTTCGGCTTTCTTCAGATTCTATAACTACTGCATTCAAATCATCCGTCATTATATCAACAATACAAGCAAAGACTCTTGGATAGTAATATTTACGTCTGCCAGGAAATCAAAGCTGGTATCCCTCGAGCGTTACCACTCAAGAGCATAATTTTCTCTTTTTAATTAAATCATCTACTGTTGGTTAAGGGGACAAAGTAATTTGAACATATGGAAATTACACCTTATGTGAGTTAAATTACCACTGCTCTTAAAGTTCTCAATTGTTTTTCCTGAAATTGTTATGGATTATTTTAATAGTTATTATAATTATTTCAACCAATCGTTTGCATTTATAATGTATGTGGTGGAGTCTATAAAAAGTATTTCAGTTAGCAGAAAAATAATAAAACTTGCTCTTAAAACATGTTAATTTAGTTACCCTTTTCTCTGATATTATTTGCAATATAGAATCACATATTTGCATACTTGTTTTTTAGTATAATCAGCTATCCACTGACCCTCAATTATCTAGTTATTTAGGTTATTTATCAATGTCAAAAAAGTAAAAATGTGGAACATTTGCAATGTTTTGCTTTTTAAATATCACTAATATATACGATTTTGATTGTGGCTCAGAAAGTTTAGAATGTGCTATATACACGTATTGAAAATTTCAGCTCTCTATCGCTTATACTTTCTGAGAAAAAGGTACATAAGTATTCAAACATGTTGTTTTGAGACAATTGAATTTAAGGATACAAATATTCTACAAAGGATTATTGCTTAAAAGCTTTAAAGGAACGCAGGTTAGCATTTAAACGCTGTTTAAATGTCTCAAAATGATCTTAACCTCCAAAAAGTATATTTTTCTTGAAACTAAAAATAATAGATTTATTAGTGCCTAATACAAAAAACTTGATTCTTGACCATTTCAGAGTACCTTTCCTTAAAATCGCTCTATTACCTTTAGCTGTATAAATATTCATTACGTACCAAAAGAACATACATTTGTTATCGATTTTGTGATGTCGTTACCTTCCGGAGTACTTAGTCAGCTGATTTGTCTTCCTTTTGTTCTTCAGCAAAATTAACAAGAGTTCTTACTGTCTGGAGAGGTTTTCTTCAGTTTATTCTCATGCTGCACTTTTGCCAGCCTGCAGAATTCTTCATATCTCAGCAATTGTTTGCTGACGTTCAATACTATTGTTTAATTCCTACAAATAGCATCTAATATCTCCGGTGGATAAAAAGGAATACAACAATTATGATATGCTTCATTCACATTAGTTTCTCTACCCGGTATCTTTTGTTAGCGGCTATTCGAACTATTCTTGCGCAACTATTTTTATTTTCTTTACATAGTACATGGCGCGTAGGTAGAGAAGGTGTTGCACCCTTCCCAAAATTCGATATCGAGATTTTGCCGGATATACAATACACGTTTTAGAGTCCCTTATACCCCTCCCAAATTAAAAAGCGGTTTGTGTGTGTCCGTGAGCACGATAACTCAAAGCGAAAAAGTCGATAAAATACCAAAATTGGTATTTAAGTTTAGTATCTTCTAAGAATGCAGCATAATGATTTTGAAGAAAATCTCCCCATCCCAAACTATCCTTTACATGGAAAACAATTGAAAAAATTGGATTGGATATTTATGTGGCAAATAAAGTGTATCTTGAATTTAATGGGAATAGTTTCTGAGGACCTCTTTAATCTGGCTGATATATTTTTTTTTTTTAAATTTGCCTAACTAATTAACCGTAAGAGATAAACAAAACCTTACTACACAAAACATGTAGATCTCCTTAAAACACGCAATACTTTCTCTATACGTACTATGTACATAGTGTATAGAGAAGATATTGTATTGCACCCAAAAATTTGATACCGAGATTTCACCGGAAATATATGTTTGACACCCCCTGAATCCAAAAAAAGCTGTTTTAGAAAAATATCCATGTGTGTCTGTCTGTATGTGTGTGTATGTGTGTTTGTGTCTGTGGGCAGCATAGCTCAAAAACGAAAAGAGCCTTAAAAACCAAACTTGGTATTTAAGTTTGGTATCTTCCAAGGATGCGACACGAAGATTTTCCAGAAAATGCCCCCACCCCAAACTATCCTTTATATGGAAAAAAATTCGAAAATTTTGATTTTCTTAAAAATGGCTCAACGATTTTGATTAAATTCTCTTATATTTAAGATATTTACTTGCCAAATAAAATGTATATCTTGCATTTTCTGGGAATAGCCTCTGAAGACTACTTTATTCTGAATGAATTTTACGGAATTTTGCATAACTGCCAAACCGTAAGAGATGGAGAAAAACTTACCACACAAAAATGTAGAGCACATTAAAACAGACAATTTATATTATATAATTTTTTCTTGGAGTTGATCCTTTTTAAGATATTCCTTTTTTTTAGTTTCAGCTTGAAAAACTTATACTTTTCTCTTATAGGAATTTGTCAACTGCTGTCCATACAAACAAAAGAGCTTCAGTCACATAGCAACCAGCTTTTGACTATCACTTTAACCTATGCTACTCCCTTATTTCGCTTCTACTTACAAGGAAGCAAGTAATAAGACGATTTCTGCTAATGTTTACTCAATTAGCATGAACTAAATAGAAGTTTAAGCTTTTTAACAATAACTTTTTGCAGAAATTTAGAGAAAGTCATGTGATTGGAATACATCATAATTTTTTTCGTGGAATTGATGGTTTAGAGATATTCCTTGTTATTGGTTTCAGTTTTAAAATGCTTAAAACTTTTTTCATACTTTTTTCAATCCAACCACATTTTAAAACATTTGACTGTTGGTTTAGCCTAATGTATTATTCCATTATTTCCCTTCTACTTATAAGGAGCTGAGTAATAAGACCGTTTTGATAATGATTAGCATGAAGTGGATAGAAGAATAAGCTTGTTAACAATAATTTGTTATAGAGATGTAAAGAAAGTCATGTGAATGGATCAGATTTTTTGCGGTAAGTTTTCGTTTATCACTTAAAGTTACCAGACATATACAGCATTCTTTCGGAATGAATAGAACTTCACAGGCCCTTCCCAGAAATTTCAATATCTCGTATATTCTTTTCTTATACAAATATTTTCAATGTACGGTAGTTTAATAGAAATTATAATCATTTTTAGAAAATAGTACATTTTGAATAACAACATTTCATGTAAAGGTTACTTTGTAGTTAGAGAATGTCCTTGAAAGTCTTTGAGTTGCATCTTTGGAAACAACTGAGCTTAATCTGAGTTACGCACACACATACACATACACACACGCACACACACTCACTCACATGCAGACACACGGAGCGTTTCTTTCTAAAATTCTCTTTTTTGGATTCACCGCGTCTCAAAAATGTATTTACAACTGAATGCACCCAGTTGCGATCCCACCAACGGGAGAGCCGATTAGGTCCTGGTATAGGGTGGTAGCCACTCAGCATTGCGAGAAAAGTGAGGTGATGCGATAGGCACTAGTCCTGAAGAAAGCGAACTTTTCGGTTGTGAGATACTGATGCTGGTCATTTCACCTTACGGTATCTGTTGGATAATCACCCATTTCTGATGTGCATTTTTAGAAAAATGTTTGTGCAACGCGCGAGACATAATTCAAAAACAAAACGTCGGTTAAATACCAAACTTGGTAATTAAATACAGCATCTTTCAAGAATATGATGCAAAGATTTTCAAGATATTCCCCTACCCTACTACCCTTTACATGGAAAAAATTATCGAAGCTTTTGATTTTCTCAAAAATGGCTCTAACGATTTTGGTTACAATCCCGTATTCAAACATATTTACACGATAAATATGTCTATCTTGACTTTTCTGGGAATAGCCTCTATAGTCCTCTTAAGTCTGGATAACTTTGCTTAGTTGGTAAACCGTAAGAAATAAGACAAAAACTTATAACAAAAATGTGGTTCTCGTTAAAACACACACTTTATATCATATGCGTTGTTTGTGAGGAGGTAACCATTACCGAAATATTCCATGCTGTTAGTTTACATTTTAAAATACTTAAAACTCTTCTGAAACAGGAATTTGTAATTCCAGTTTCTTTTGTTTACTCCTGGTCATGCAAATAGAACCGAACTTATAACACATAGCAACCACCTTTGAAAAGACTTTACTATCTCTTAGCCTAACGTTGTTCCTTATTTGACTTCAACTTATACAAAAACTAAGTAATTAGACAATTTCTGGCAATCAGGATTAAGTAGAACAAAGAATAATCTTTTGTAAGAAGAATTTGTATGTAGAACAAGTAAAGTGAATGGAATATATCAGTTTTGTTTTAGTTTTTAAATAGTTTCACCCAAATCAATAAATTTAATTGAGTCTAAACCAATTATTAAAGATTTCTGTCTAACTTCTCCTTCATAGTTGCTAAATTTGCAGGTTAGGGTTGATCTGGGTGTGTCTGAAGATGGCGAGACATAACTTCCATCATAAGATCCTGGTGGAGATGTCCAGTCTATTTTGACCAATCACCGGTGCAGATCATCCTTGCAGGCAGGAATTTTTTGTTTCAGAGCAGGCGATGTGTTGCAGTGTCTCATCTAAAGCTAGACACAAAGAAAAGCAAGGAGTGAATCTGACGAGTTGTTTGCAAAGTTAATATTCGGAGTAATTTCCGACATTGTCCACCATTGTTAGCGCTCATCACTTTTATCGGCTGTTGGCATTGTCTGGATTTGGTGGCGCAGGAACCACCAGCAGCTCTTGCTATCGATTTCACATTAGAGGCTCCGGTACGCTCAGGCTCAGCGCAACATGGGCCCAGGCCCCCTTCGACACGTCTTGCAAAAGACCATCAGCTACAATCGATATCGCCTGTATAAACACTTTTTTTCCCCTTCCTTGAATGTGAGGTACAGGTGCGTCCGGAAACAGAAACAATACTTCGGAAAACATCTCACGTGTTCCATTCACATGACTTTCTACACATCAAATTATTGCTAAAAAACTAATTCTTCTATTTAATTTATGCTAATCCATAAAAAATTACCAGAAATGGTCTTATTACTTGCTTCCATGTAAATAGAAAAGAAATAAGTCAAAATCTGGTTGCTGTGTGACTGAAGTTCCTTTGTTTGTATGGGCAGGAGTTGACAAATTCCTGTATGAGAAAAGTATAAGTATTTTAAAACTGAAATCAATAACAAAGAAAATCTTAAAAACGGTCAACTTCAGGAATAAACTGCACATAACATAAAATGTGGTTTTAACGAGCTCTACATTTTTGTATTTGAAGTGTTTGTCTATCTCTTACGGTTTACCAGTTATGCAAAATTCCACAAAATTTATTCAGAATAAAGATGTCTTCAGGAGCTATTTCCAGAAAATTTAAGATATACATTTTACCTGTCATGTAAATATCTTAATTATACGACATATTAATCAAAATCGTTAAAGCCATTTTTAAGAAAATCGAAATTTACGGAAATTTTTCCACGTAAAGGATAGTTGGGCGATTATCTTGAAATTCTTCATGTCGCATCTTTGGAAAATACCAAACCTTAATACCAAATTTGGTTTTTAACGGACTTTTCGTTTTTGAGCTAAGCTGCCAACAGACTCACACAGGCAGGCGGACAGACAGACAGACAGACAGACAGACAGACAGACAGACAGACACACATACGGACATTTTTCTAAAAACTTTTTTTATTCAGGGGGTCTCAAAACATGTATTTCTGGTGAAATCTCGGCACCGAATTTTTGGGTATATTACAATACCTTCTGTATACACCATGAAGATAGTACGTGTTTTGAGAAAGTAAAAATCTAATGTGTTTCATTCACATGATGTCCTCTAGCTATTCGATAAATAAACCTTTTATTTAAAACATTAATCTGTTATCTACATCAAGCTAATCAAGACAAACTTGAGCAGAATTACTCTTATTACTAGCTTCCTTGTAAGTAGAAGGGAAAAAAGAAAATTCACAGACTAAAGCGATTGTCTATTCCTATAAAAGCCGGTCGCTATGCGAAACAATTGAAATTCCAATCTCTTGGCTTGCTAGGAATAAACAAACGAGAAACGAGATGAAAGATGTCTTCCCGCTTGAGAAAATTTTAAGGGGCTAAAATTGAAACTAATAATCCGGAATGTCTCGAAAACGGTTAACTCTGGAAAAGAAATGTGTAGTATAACATAAATTGTGTGTTTTAAGGAGATCTACATTTTTTGTGTAGTAAGTTTTGAATACCTTTTACGGTTTGCCAGTTAAAGTAATCCAGAATGAATAGGTCTTCAGAAGCTATTCCCAGAACATTCAATATATACATTTCCTTCGTCATTGAAATATCTTAAACATAAGCTATTTTAATCAAGATCGTTACAGCAATTTTTAAGAAAATCAAATTTTTCAAAAAATGTTCTATGTAAGGGTAGTTTGGAATGGCGGAATTTTCTTTAAAATCTTCGTGTCCATTCCTTGGAAGATACCAAGTTCATTTTTGAGCTTTGCTGCCTACAGACACACACACATGGACCTTTATCTAAAAATGATTTTTTTTTATTCAAGGGGACACAAAACATATATTTCTAGAAAATCTCGTTAACGAATACATTAAAATACCTTCTCTATATACTATGAACATTGTGCGTGAAGAGAAAGTAAAAAAGTCGGACTTGTTCCATTAACATGACTTTCTCTATTTGCACTGCAAGCATTCTTATAAAATATATTCTCTTATCTACAGCATTCTAATTAAGATAAGCATAACCAAAAATTGTCGTATTTGGTATTCTTTCACATACCAGGAGTAAAACAAAGTAAATATGAAACGGATAATATCATCCGGTTTAAAGAAAGGTTAAGTATTTTTAAACTGAAACAAATAACAGGGAATATTTCGAAAATGACTAGCTCTTTAAAAAAAAAAAAAAACAACAACTGTATTTTAACAGGATCTACATTTTTTGTGTAGTAAATGTTTGTCTATCTCTTAGATTTACCACTTATGAGAAAGTTATTCAGAATGATACCCAAGAAATTTAGGATATACCATTTATTCGCCATGTAAATATATTTAATATATGCCATTTGAATCAACATCGTAGACCTATTTTTTAGAAGATCGAAACATGTTCCATGTAAAGTGGTAGTAGTGGGATTTTTCTGAAGATCCTTGTATCGCATCCTTGGAAGTTACTGAACTTAAACACAAAGTTTGATATTTAACAGAAAGCTCGTTTTTGAGCTACGCTCTCCGAAGACACACACCCACACATTCACGGCCCTTTTTTTTTTTTTTTTAAAAAATTCATGTTTTTGGATTCAGGGGTCCTCAAAATATGTTTCGCCGGTGAAATCTCGGTATTGAATTTGTGTGGAATAGAATACCTTCTATACTACTACATGCATTGTACATACGTGCTAGAGAGAGTAATATTCGATGCGAGTCTGTCTCACTAGTATCGCTATAGTGTACATGTACGTAGTAGTTAAATAAGGTGTTGTATTCCACTCTTGATGCCGAGTACATGCCAAGTACATGTTTTAGGGTCCTCTGAATTAAACTCTGATATGTTCCAATCACATGACTTTCTCAATCTGTTCCACAACAAGCTTTTCTTACATAGTGCTATTTTTGTCTAATCATGCTAATCGAGATAAATTCGTAGAAATTGTCTTATTTCCTGCTTTCTTGTAAGTAGAAGGAAATAAGGGAAAATATTAGGCTAAAACGATAGTAAAATCTTTTAAAAACGATTACTATGTAAAGAAATGAGATTTGGTTCCCTTTTCTTGCTAGGAGCAAACAAAAGCGAGATGAAAACAAATATGTCTTGCCATATGAGAACAGTTGAATTAGCTTAAAGCTGAAACCAAGAAGTAGGAATATCATTGGAAACGGTTAACTATATAAAAAAATGTCTGCCATAAATTGTTTTAACGAAATCTACAGTTTTGTGTTGTAAGTTTTTTTCTCTCTCTTACGGTTTACTAGTTATATAAACGTAATCCAGAATAAAGAAGTTTTCAGAGTCTATTCCCAGAATATTCAACACATACATTTCGTTTGTCATGAAAATAGTTTAAACATATCATATTTTAATATAAATCGTTAGAACCATTTTTGAGAAAATAAAAATATTCAAAAAATTCCTTGTGAATGGTAGTTGGTGGTGGAGGGATTTGCTTGAAAATTTTCGTGTCGTATGCTAGGAAAATGCTGAACTGAAATACCAAGTTTGGTATTTAACCGCCTTTTCGGTTTTGAGATATGCTGGACGCACACGCACACACACGGACACACATACAGACACACAGACGGATGTTTTTAAAAATGTTTTTTTATTCAGGGGGTTTCAAAGCATGTATTTATTGTGAAATCTTGGTTTCGAATTTTTGGGTGGAATACAATACCTTCTCTATTCCCTATGTACGTTGTACATATGTGCTAGAGACCGTAAAAGGCATTTTGAGAATAAAGTCTCTATGTGCACGTGTGCATGTGTGTAGCTGTGGACAGCATAACGAAAAAGCAAAAGTATGAAATTTACATCCGTATCTTCCAAGGACGCGACCGAAGATTTTCAGAAAAATAGCCTTTTCGAAAATTTGATTTTATGGAGAATAGCTCTAACGATTTTTATTTAAATACCATATGTTTAAGATATTTTATAAGACACTAAACGATTATCTTGAATCTCTAAAGACCTGTTCACTCTGGGTCTCTTTTGTATAACTGATAAACCGTAAGAGATACACAAAAACTTACTGCACAAAAATGTAGATCTCTGTAAAACACACAATTTTTGTCATATACATTTTTGAAGGGTTAACCGATTCGGAAATTTCTTTGATATTGGATTCCATATCAAACTACTTAAACTTTTCTAAAACGGCAAATCATCTTATACCTCTTTTGTTTTACTCTTTCTGTGCAAAGATTTTCCATGTCGACCAGATTTTAAAATATTTGAATATCGCTCTAGTGTAGTGTGCACCCTTATTTATCTCTTACTTACAGGAAGGAAGCAATAAGACCAATTCTGCTAATATTTACATCGAATGCTGTAGACAAAATAATAATCTTTTGTAAGAATAGTTTCTTTGCAGACCAGGCAGAGAAAGTATTATTTTTAAAATAATTTATTTGGCATGTACCAATATTACCACACTACTACAAGCTTTACAATCCACAGTTTTAACAAAGATTACAAGCCCGCCTGTGTACTGAGGTGGTACCGTGTCTGTGTTACCCTGAGAAGATCATTGTCGAGTAACTTTAAGCTCCATGGACCCCGAGATAATTTGAGCACCATTTCACCAATTTTATTCATCGTCCGATATGACCAACCAGGTTGAAGGACGTTAAGCTAAAAAAAAAAAAAAAAATAGATATTTAACATAAAAATACTTAAAGAGTACAACGGCATCTGTTTCCTCGTCTAATCTTAATTTAAAATGTATCAAAATCTATTGAAGTAATACATTTTAAAAAGCTTTTAAAGTGTTTTTCTGCTAAATTTGTATACACATTGCTCATTTCCACTCGAATTTATAGTGTCCTTACTCATTTTGTCTCTAATCTTTTAATAATTTAGAGTTATAACCAGAGCCCGGATTCGTATGCAAAAACAAATGCCAAAATATGCACTAAAAACTCGTAAAATATGCATGAACTATATGCAAAATAAAATGGTATGCTTGATAACCATTCTCATAAGTTCACCATTTAATTATAGTTTAAAGTATTAATTAACTATTATTAATTATTTCTTTAAGTTATTAGTTATTATTAATTAATAAGAACTGTTATTACATTTTATTATTATTACTTATTTGTATTGCGCTGTTTTAATTTTAAGAAAGAATGAAAGAATGTGTTATATTAGCGACTCACATATTGTCCAATACTGTTATTGCAATAGACTTATTCATCCGTACTAAAATTATCACTCCCGAACTCATTAACACAGACGAACATGGCAATTTTACTGGTGGCATAACGAAGCAAAGTGTTTTTCACCCTTTACTGTTAATCCTGAACTGTGATTGCAACTGCAAGTAAACGTGACTAAACACATCCGGCAGATATGATGTTATAGCATACCTCAGATGACATCACGCTAGCCTCTGTTGCAATACGAGTAAACAATTAGCTGATACAACGACATCGCATAACTACAGTCACTAGTCGTCATTTCAAGAAAATAAAAAAACTATTGCATGTGTGAACTAGCTAGAGCTTTTATTTAGGCTAGAAGTAGAAAAAATATGTCATTACCTGTTAAATTTTAAGAAATATGCATGCAAAATCAGTTTTTCCCAAAATATGCAATTATATGCATTTTAAAACTGCACTAGTGATCTTTTAAAGGTGAGAATGGTAAAGAATACTGCTACTGCATACCTTTAGACTATTCAAAAACTCTATGTATTTTGCATACAAATCCGGGCTCTGGTTATAACTATAATTTTAGAGAGTTATAATATAATTTTGATTTTCTCCATCTCATATATGTCTATTATTTTAAATCTCTGTAAATATTCTGGCCTCCCCATGTCCAGTTAAGTATGTTATTATCTGTGTAGTTAAATTAGTTTTCTGTTCACTGTTGGTAAAATGATTTGCGCACCTAAACTTTGGTAAATCTGTTCTTACTCGTTGCCATTTTTACTTTCTCTGCACATACTATGTACATAGTGTATAGAGAAAGTACTGTATTGCACTCAAAAATTCGATACCGAGATTTCACCGGAATATATGTTTTGGGCCCCCCTGATCCAAAAAAAAAAAAAAAAAAATAGAAAGATCCGTGAGTATCTGTGAACAGCGTAGCTCAAAAACGAAAAGACCGTTATATACCAAACTTGGTATTTAAGTTTGGTGTCCTCCAAGGTAACGACATGAAGATTTTCAAGAAAATACCCCCACTCTTCTACACCCTTTATATTGAAAAAAAATCGAAAATTTTGATTTTCTCAAAAAAGCTATAACGATTTTGATTAAAATATCGTACATTAAAGATATTTACATCCCAAATACACTATGTATCTTGAATTTTTTGGGAATAACCTCTTTATTCTGAATGAACTTTGCCGAATTTTGTATGACTGGTATACCGTAAGAAATAGACAAAAATTTACTACACAAAAAATGTAGAGCTCGTCAAAACATAATTTATGTCCTTTAAGTTTTTGGTTTGAATGTAACTGTTTCCGAGACATTCCTTTTTAATTGGTTTCAACTGAGAAGTACTTATATTTTTCTCAGACAGGAAGTGTCCGTTTTTCTTTTGCAGGAAGTTTGTAGAGCAGCTAGAGAAAGTCATGTGAGTGGTAGTGTTTAAAGCCCGCTTTAACTACTAATAGCACCGCAGGCGGTGACACTGATGATACATGAATGATGATGGAGCACCGGTGGAATGCGATGGCGGGGGAAACCGGAGTACCCGGAGAAAACCCGCCCCAGCGCCGCTTTGTCCACCACAAATCTCACATGCGGTCGCTTGGGATGGAACCTCGGCCGTCTAGGTGAGAGACTAGTGGTCTAACCACTCGGCCACGGCGCGGCCTCATGTGAGTGTTATCACATCAAATTTTTTCATACGGAACTTTGTCAACTCTGGCCATACAAACAAAGGCACCTCAATCACATGGCAACCAGCTTTTAAAAGATTTGACTATCAGTTTAGCCTTATTTTCCTTATAATTACAAGGAATGAAGTAGAAAAGACTATTTCTGCTAATTTTTCTTAATTAGCATGAAAGAAATGGAAGAATAGGGGTTTATACAATAATTTGTGTGCCTACCTGGTGGTAGCGTGTCTGCATCACATTCAAAAGGTCGTGAGCTCGAATCTCGCTTAGGGTGAGTTACCCGGATAAGGTTCTTTTTCGGGGTTTTCCCTTATCCTGAGAAAACAAACGTCGCGTAACTTTAAGCTCCAAGGACCCCGAAATTATTTAGCATCATTTCATCAATTTCATTCAATCGTCCGATATGACCTACCAGGTTAAGGGACGTTAAACTTAAAAAAAAAAAAAAAAAAATGTGTCAAGGATGTAGATAAAGTCAAGTGAATGGAATACATCAGATATTTTTATTCCTTCTTCTCTAACTTATCTGCTTATTGAGCTCTTGGGTGACTGCTATACGTTCATCTTGTGCTGCTTGCTTCGCTAACTTTTTAATATTTCATAGAAATCTAATGTGTGATTTCACCTGCTTGAAAGGTAGGCATAAGTAACACCAAATAGCACAGAAACAAGTTACCATTTACTCAACACAAGGCAATTTACACAACGTTTGCTTCAAAATGCAGCGATACACTTCAGTCATCGCGTGCAAAAAAGATTGGAAGCACTTCAGGAAGCCATTTTCTCTGTCGTAGTGCCCTTGTCGCATGTACACTAATTTCTTCAGCGTACCAAATCTTAACTGAAACGTTTATGCCATTCATACATCCGAGTTTTCTTCATCGGTGCTCCACCGTAATTTCTTCAACCATTCTCAATGTCTCTGAGGGAGATTTGTTTAACAAAACACAAAACTTTATGTTCAAATGTGCTCCGTTGCCGAAATTATGAAATGCGATAAACATGCATACACGACAAAAACTAGTTGCCAAACAAAGATAACACTTATTAGTATGGATTGAAATTAAGTGTCCTTATGGATGTTACCAACGACTAAAAATAAAATACTCTTTGCTTTCGCATGTATTAAGGAAAGAATAAAGGATACCGGGGACTTTTTGAATCTAATGTTATTGAGTAATTTTAGTGCTATTTGCTTGATCCAAAAATATTTTTCTATTCAGATATTCTTAAAAAAAAGCATTTCTGGTGAATTTTTATGTGAAATGCAGTATGTCCCTTACTTAATAAAGAAGTAAATGGTATAATTCCTGGGACAATTATATTCAAGGTTTTCATTTTTTTCTTCAGAATTTCAGGATGTATTACGTGGTATATATTAGCGTATGTCAACTTTAAAAAACTGCTACAATAACGTCTGATAAGCTTTCATGTTATTACCACTTAGCTCTCTCCACCGTGCTCCGGAATGAACTTCCTTAAAAGCGTTTCTTCAACGACCCGTGGGACGCGACGCGGGCTGTAAGGAGGATGCTCGAGAGTAGCACATTCATCGACCTGCTGAAACCTGATAACGCCTCTCGTGTACGTTATGTTCCGTGCATTTCCCTCCCTTCCGCAAGATTCCAATCACAGGATGCACTTCAATGCTAGATCAGCTTTAAAGTATGTCTGCATGCTTGAAGCAACAGGAATGTGATCATGCAAACCATCAATGAGATGCCTACAATGTGCTTTAAGGGGATGCATCACCCAAAATACAAAATCCAACGGTTTTCAACTAATCAGGCTGAAATTTTTAACATGCATTTATGTTGTACGTTGTTTATGTGCTTTAAAATTTAGTTTTTGTATTTATAAGTAGCTTTTGAGTTATTAATTTTTAAATTAAAAAACTGGCGCCAAATTCAAATCTGTCCACACGATGACAATTTTTTTTTTATTTTTCAAAATATACATTTAAGTATCAGGAACAGAACTGCCATATGAATTTATATACTGTTAGTGGGGTGTAGGGAGGCCCGCCGGGTGCTCTATCTCGCCTGTGGTTTCGGATGGAGAGGGCCCAGGTTAAATAATCGGTGATACGGCATGCCTGGATGATGACGTGGCAGGTAGAAACACCAGGTGTGAGACCTGTTTTGTAAATTTTGAAACATATTACTATATTCACCTTTTTTAGTTATTAGTGCATATTAGTGTATCTTCAAGTTCAAATAGACACATTTAAGGACAAATGTTATAGGTCAAAACCAAATTTCGGATTTGTACCAAATTTTCACCATATTAAAAGGGTTAAAGCACCACACACACTTACGGTGAAACATTTAAATCGTCACGTGATACATAGTATCAATGTAACATGGTAACAAAATTAACAGGAAAGTCAACTACAAGCATTACATTATTTAATTAGGCAAAAAAAAAAAAAATAGGTATTTTTTAGGATTTTGGGTGAAGCATCCCCTTAAGGGGATATTATAACCCCTATTCCACCGATCTTAACTCTTGTAAATTCATGACGCATTATCTCAGAAACTATCATAAATATCGAATTGAAATTTCCAGGCTCTACACCATCCATCAACTCGTTGGATTTTGTGTCGCAACAAATACACTTGCTCCGCGTGTAAACCTGCGGCATCTTCCTTGTAAAGTGCATCTTGTGTCAGTTTATAAATTCGGAAACAGAAAGCAATCCAACATCGACTCCTAACTTTTTTTACATTCATAAGAGAAATATTTCTTATTTGTATAAAATGGCGGAATAAATGTTTAATTTTCGGCAAAGTTCATATTTAGAAAATTCATTTTGCAGGTAATTATGCAAATGTATGCGAGTACGACGATTTTCAGGGAAAAGAACACTTCTTTCAAATTGTGTTCGGTACAAATTAATAACCAAGATGGCTTCATATTCACAGCTATAAAAGTGAGAGTTTGCAAGTACAAATTAATTCTCATATTGTAGTTGTTATGTTGTGATTACAATGATATTAATCTAGTTAAGGAGATTGTTGCTTTATAATGTTGGTACTATAATAATTTTATATATATATTTGTTTTTACTTTCTCTACACGTACTATGTACATAGTGTACTGAGAAGGGAATGTAATACACCCAAATATTTGAAACCCTGATTTCACCAGAAATACATGTTTTGAGACTCTCTAATTCCAAAAAATAAGAGCATTTTTAGAAACATGTGTGTGTGACTCAAAAACGGAGAAGTCATTTGGTATTTAAGTTGAGTGTCTTCCAAGGATGGGACACGAAGATTTTCAAGAAAATCCCCCCACACCCAACTACCCTTTACATGGAACATTCTTCGTAACTTTTGATTTTCTCAAAAATGACTAACGATTTTGACTATAATGCATTTTTTAAAGATATTTCTATGACAAATGAAATGTACATCTTGAATTTTCTGGGACTAACCTCTGAAGACCTCTTCATTCTGCATGACCAGATATAAGGGATAGGCAAAAACTGTAGATCTCATTAAAACACACAATTAATGTCATATATGCATATGTATTATATATAAGTTATATACATTATTGGTATCAATTTTAAGAACTTAAACTTTTCTCAAACGAGAGGGCATCTTTCTACCCGGTTCTCGTTTGTTTACTCCTGGCAAGAAAATAAAACGCAATTTCAATTGTTTCACACAGCGACCGGTTTTAAAAGAACTTGTACTATCGCTTTAACCTGTGCATCATTCCCTTATTGCCGTTCTTATTTAAGGAAACAAATAATAACATTAATTGTACTTATGTTTATCTTTATTAGCATGATGTAGCTGAAAGATCAATCTTTTGAATAAAATATTTGTTGGCGGAAGAGCTACAGAAAGTCACGTGAATGGAACACATTAGTTTTTTACTTTCTCTATAGGCACTATGTACGTAGTGTATAGAGAAAGTATTGCACTCCACCAAAAAATTCGATACCGAGATTTCACCGGAAATATATGTTTTAGGGTCCCCAATATCCAAAAAAAAGCATTTTCACAAAAAGGTCCGTGTGTGTGTGTGTGTGTGTGTGTGGGTGGGTGTGGGTGTGGGTGTGTGTGTCCGTGTGTCCGTGTGTCTGTGAACACGATAACTCAAAAACGAAAAGTAGGTAAAATACCAAACTTGGTATTTAAGTTTAGTATATTCCAGGGATGCGACACGAAGATTTTGAGAAAAGTCCCCCCACCCCCAACTACCCTTTACATGGAACTTTTTTCGAAAATTTTGATTTTCTCAAAAATAGCTCTAACGATTTTGATTAAAATTTCGTATATTAAAGATGTTTACCTGAAAAATGAAATATATATCTTGAATTTTCTGGGAATAGCCTCTGAAGAGTAGTTTATTCTGGATGAATTTTACCAAATTTTGAATAACTGCTAAACCGTAAGAGATGGACAAAAACTTACTAAACAAAAAATGTAGAGCACTTTAAAATGCACAATGTATGTTATATACATTTTTTTCGTGGAGTTCGTTGTTTTTGTGACATTCCTTATTTTTGATTTCTGCTATTAAAAACTTATACATTTCTCATACAAACAAAGGAACTTCAGTCACATAGCAACCAGCTTTTGATTATCACTTTAACCTATGATGCTCCCTTATTTCATCTCTACTTACAAGGAAGCAAGTAGTATGGCTATTTCTGCTAATGTTTTACTCATTAGCATGAAGTTAATAGAAATATAAGCTTTTTAAGAATAATTTGTTGCAGGGATATAGAGAAAGTCATGTGAATGGTACACATCAGATTTTTACCTTAGGAGTTCCGAATTTATCTACAATACATTTAAGATATAAATTTCATTTCGAATATTAATACAATTTAAGTTGTACAAAATTGTTAGAAACATTTTTATAAAATAAATTATTAGTTTGAAGCTTTCCGCCGTGCTTTCTTACATATTTTCTGATTTAAGTGTGAAATTTAGTTATTTAATCATTTTTTCATTTTAATCAATAGTTCTTTATTTATTTTTCTCTATCGCAAACACACATTCAAAAGGTATATTTACAGATAAATCTAGGTATGTATTAACATTTTAGGTGGAATATAACAGTGTTTCTGTGTACGGTACGCGAATGGTAGAGAAAGTTAATTTAATACAATAGTATGAAAATGCTTATTATTGATATTCATAGTTTTTACAAAAAATATAGAAATTTTCTGAAAAAATAATAATAATAGTAATAATAATACGTATTTCGGTAAGTGTTCACTTAGTTTGAGTCTTTATAGAGAGACATTTTGTAAATGTCTAGGTTTTTTGAAATTTTGAGTAAGACGATGTGCACTTGTTCTCTTTTGTAATTAAGTACCTACATAATATGAAGACAATTGCTAATAGTTTAAAACAGATTTCTGCCTATTTCATATGAATCTACAAGGATTCTGGGAACCTGTATGTTACGAATAAATTATCAGTTTTTCTCGATGAGCGTTGCCTCCATTGGAAAATAAGTAGGGCGCTAAAGAAAACTCTTGTTACACTCCATCAACAAACAAAGCATGCAAAAGTATCTATCCCTTAATTAATTAAATTAGAGGATTTCGTTTGTTTGCTACTCTTCCAATAATCCGATTTCTCCGGTATTGCTCATTTAGTTATGAAAGTGCCATTAACAATACACATACATTTATGTTACGTCATCCTACGTATTTTGTAACAGCTTGATTAAATGTGACTTTCCATTAATGTTAATGACGATAGCTATATGTAAATTAATATTGAGCCAATATTAAATCTATTTCGTAACACGTGAACTCTCCTGAGTTCAAAGAGGACTATTGAAACAAGTTATGCTACATTAGTTAACGAGAAAAATAAAATAATTATTTATAATATAAAAGATAGATATTAATAATTTGGGAATGCTACAAAATCACCAGGGCTAATTTATCACGTAGAAGTCAACCGACTGACCAACATATCAGCTAAAGACGATTAAGAGATAAGGAGAGATAAGCAGATAGAGTAACGTCTTGCCCAGCGTTGATACCATAAGTGTCATCAAAAGATAACCGGATTCTTTGGAAGCGTCTTTATCCCCGCCTCCCGAACATTCTATAAATCGCTCGAAAGCTCCAGCAGTTGTACTGTTAGACCACTACAAGAAGGCAACCGGGCTCAAAAGTAGCAGAGGCAACTTACTGCTCACTTAGTCGATTTGTTTACTACCAAATGTGTGCATTGTTTATGTGAATCATCCTTGCTGCCACATCTAACTGCTGTGTTAGATATTATTACACATTTCCAAGGTCTCATTGCTAGGGCGCGACCTATCTGACAACGATGTTTATGTTAATTATTTTTTCCACGCAACTAATAGAGTAACTGTACAGAGACCGGGGTATCCGTGGTTCAAATCCCGACTATAGCATTGCATTTTTCAGTCGGATGTTTATGTTTATTTGTGGAAGCGAGCACTTCACGATATAAGAAGTAGCACTATTATCTTTTGGTTAAATAACGTATCTAAAAGGGAATTATCCTGGCAAAATTTAGAAAACCGGCAAGTTTATGAAAACTTACCTTACTTCTACTCAATCGACGATTAAGCCTACCCCTGTCTGTAATATTTATCTGCATAACTTAAACAAGGTTTCCGCGGCCGAAAATAGTATTATTAATGAACTAGTGGTAGCTAGACACTAAGAAGACCATAGATCTAATATATATCTAGCTGTTAATGACATCATCATGTGCGTTTGGGTTCGCTTTCAAGTCTAGTTTCTTCATTTTTGTACAATATATATCAGAAGCGGCGCCGTAGTTAGACCGCTCGCTTCCTATCTAGGCGGCCCGGGTTCGATCTCGCATGCCCGCAAGTGGGATTTGTGGTGGGCAAAGTGGTGTCTGGGCGAGTTTTCTCCGGGTCCTCCGGTTTCCCCCGCCACTAATTCTACAAATTGCTCCATAATCACCTTTACTATCATCAATTTCGCCTACATTTCATATCGTTCACTTCCTCATGCTAATATCTGGCTACGGGCCAACCCTTCGTAACAGGTTCTCCATCCTGTGGTTTCGTAACGTTGGCTCCCGACAGGCTTCTGACCCGTAGGCTTTGGATTGTAAGTCCTAGTGGACATCAGTTCTACAAATACGGGGACCGTAAGCCGATTACGAAACATTATATCAGAAATTGTGAAATGTATGTAACTTTTCCAAACATCATCATCTTTTTCTTCATTCCATGGTTCAGGCTTACTAGGTCTTTCCGGATTCATAGATTTCTCCATTATTTCTTGGGATTTCCATTATCTCTTTTCCCTCTGGATGTTTATTTATTTAGAGCCACACATAAACAAACTCATCGCAACCTCATAGTAGAATACAAGGAAATACATCAATCCAAACACGTCAGAAATTAAACATTTATTTTTACCTTTCTGAAAGTGTAACTTATTTAACAAAATGCTTAAACTATTTCTTAATTAGAATCTACAATGGATTGCCAGAAGAAATAAAGAACACCTATAATTGTCATAAATTTAAATTATATACAAATATAGTTCAAACTAAAATTAATGAAACATATTCGTGTTATGTATTTATATTATATTTATCATTTCTATCCGTTATTTTCACATTAGGTGGCACCGTGACCGAGTGTTTGGACCGCTCGCCTCCCATCTAGGCGGCCCGAGTTCGATCCCAAGCTCCCGCATCTGTGATTTGTGGTGGACGAAACGGTGTCTGGGTTTTTTTTTTTTCTACGGGCTC
This sequence comes from Hymenopus coronatus, assembly GCA_030762935.1. Classification (NCBI taxonomy): domain Eukaryota; kingdom Metazoa; phylum Arthropoda; class Insecta; order Mantodea; family Hymenopodidae; genus Hymenopus; species Hymenopus coronatus. Next base: position 60,388,541 of record CM060892.1, on the reverse strand, counting down.
TCCGGTTTCCCTTTCACTCATTCCACCAAGTGCTCCATCATCGCCTTTCATATTAACCACTTCCACACGCTCATGCCTGTCTACGGGCCGACCCCTCATTCCAGATTCTCCATTGTGTGGTTTTGAGTCGTTGGCTCCCCGACAAGATTTTTACCTTTAGACATTCGCTTTTAAGTCCTAGGGGGGATCCAGTCCTAAATACGTGGAGGGTAAGTCGACTACATAATTTCAGTATTATTAAATTTGGAAAGAGCTTATTTGTGCTCATGTTTTGTACTTACCTTTTCTAGATTTTTAAAATGTCATTATTTAATGTTTGTGGTATTTTCTGTGTTACATAATTATATGTAACTTGTGATTTGTTACCTCTCAATTTGTGTAAAGTACCTTAAAATGAGCTTTGCTCGTGGGGATGCTTTTAAAAATAAACAAACAAATAAACAAATAAAATGCTGCTTTCGGATATCTTCCTCCCTCCATTATTTTTTAATAGTTTATCCATCTTTGTCTTTGATTAATTCTTTTATTTTTAATGGTTATATTTTTAATTCTTCGCTTATATCTTCATTTCTATTCCTATTCATTTCTATGGATCCGTTTACATTTCTTAGAAAATTCATTTCGGCAGAATGTATTTTTCTTGAGTGTCTCTGAGTTGGTTCCCAGGTTTCTGTTCCTTATATCAATGTGGGAACTACTATTACTTAGATTTAATTCTAGTTTGCTTTCTTTGTTTATTTTAAATTTTCTGTGAGTTGTGCCGAAAGTTGCTTGAATTCTATTTTACTTCATTTCTATTTCATTATTATAATCACACATTTATTACAATCTAGTTATTTAAAATGGATGTGTACTAATTTTTTTATAAATATTTAAAACTTAATATTTTGAAGCCCATTTAAAATTTCCAACTAGATAGTTGATATTTGATTTTAGAAAAAAAAAAACTCTTATATGTTCTCTACCTTTCTGCAAATAAGCTAATATTACGAAAAAAAAATTAAGCATAATGCTAATCGAGAGAGGCATTAGCAGAAATTGTCTTTATTACTTGCTTCCTTATAAATAGAAAGAACATAAGGGAGTACACAAGGCTAAAGTGATGGTCAAATCTTTTAAATCTGTCGCTATACGATTATGATTGAATTTTGTTTCTTTGCACGGCCATGGGTAAAACAAAAGAGAAAAGTATAAGTATTTTAAAACTGAAACTAACAGAGAATATATCTGATATGATTAGTCCTACAACAAAGACTGTATACGACATAAATTGCGTTTTTAATTAGATATATATATTTTTTGTGTAGTAAGTAAGGTTTTGTCTATCTCCTACGGTTTAACAATTATACAAAATTCATCCAGAATGAAGAGGTCTTCAGAGGCTATTCCCAGAAAATTTAAGACGTACATTTTATTTGTCACGTAAGCATCTTTAATATAAATATGCTTTTATTTGGACTCAGATGTTCTCAAATGTATTTCTGGTGAAATCTCGGTATCACATTTTTGGGTAGAATACAATACTTTTTCCACTTACTAGACTTACACAGGAGTGGTCAAATTGAAAGGATTGTGAAGGGAGAGTAATTGGGAAAAAAATACGCTTTAGTCACATGGAGGACAAAGAATGACACATAGTTTTAGAATGTGAAGAAACTGAAAGGCTTAGGGAGAGGTTACTTAAAAAGGAATGGTTTACATTACCACAAGAAATTCAAGTGATAAGGTTAATGAGTGTAAAAGCTAGGAGAAATTTAATTGAAATTGGGGAACTTTTTGGACACCAAGGTTGAGGAAAATAAATAAGCAGGACGATGAAGTAAATTAAGCAATAGTCGGTAATATGTATTAGATCTAAGCTATAAATAGGACCCAATAGCTCGGCAACCTCAGGGTTTGAGTCTATTTGGTCACGTGGTACTCAGCAACATAGTGTAGTGATAAGAAAGTAAAGAAATGTATACCAATATGTAAAACACTTACGTACTTATTTACTAAGCTCACTATACATATGTACTGGAGAAAGTAAAAACACATTTAACGGAAATATAATAACATGACCTATCTTTTTGTTATTGCATTACTAAAAATCTGATGTGTTACACTCACACGATTTGCTCTAGCTATTCTGCAAACTTCCTAAAAAAGATTCTTCTTCTTTCTACACCATGCTAATCGAGAAAACGTTAGCAGAATTTTCTTGTTACTTAGTCCTTATAAGCAGAAGGGAACTAAAGGAATACACTGGGCTAAAGTGATAGTTAAATGTTATAAAAGCTATCGTTATGTGATTGTCATTGCTTCTATGCTTGGCCAGGAGTTGAACAAATGGAAAATGGACACTTCCTGTCTGAGAAAAGTTTAAGTACTCCACAACTGAAACAAATAACAAGGAATATCTCGGAAACGGTTACCTCCACAACAAAAACGTAAAGGATATAAACTGTGTGTTTTGACGAGACCTATATTTTTTGTTTAGTGAGGTTTTGTCTATCTCTTACGGTTTAGCAGTTAAGCAAATTTCGACTATTTAGAGGCTATTTCCAGAAAATGTAAGATAAACATTTTATTTGGAACGTAATATACGGGATTTTAATCAAAATCGTTAAGAGTCATTCTTGAGAAAATCAAAATTTTTGAACATTTTTCCATGTAAAGGGGAGTTTGTGGTGTTTTTTTTTGTTTTGAAAATCTTCGTGTCGCATCCTTGGAAGATACCAAACCTAAATACCAAGTTTGGTATTTAACGGTCTTTTGGTTTGTGAGCTATGCTGTCCACAAACACACGGACATTTTTCTGAAAATTCTCTTTTTTTTTTTTATTCAGGGGGTTCTAAAACATGTATTTCCGGTGAAATCTCGGTATCAATTTTTTGGGTGGAATACAATACTTCCTCTATACGCTATGTATACAGTACGAGTAGAGAAAGCAAAATCTCTGAGCTTTGCAATGATATGTAGAAGGTTGATAATCATATGAAGCTATTTGATGGCATCTCACTAGGAAGCGAGGCCTATAAAAGGCCAAGATGCTAGCGAAGATAGATGGTTGAGGAGTTGCGCCCAGGGCTAACTTTTCACTTGTTCCACCTCAATTTCCCGAGTGCCACCAGAGCAATCAATCGCCCACTACATCCCAAGAGGTGATGCATATGGCAAATAAAACTTCCACAACAGCTGCGCGAGGAGCTATTTCACTCCAAAGGAGGTTAGAGCTAGATGCTTCAGCTCGTTCCCTCAACATCTGCTTTATTTGCTCTGATAACCAAAATTGTTTTTCTTGTGTCTCTGACAGACCCACTCTTTAGTTATGAAATTAATTCGAACTTTCCCCGTTGACTTGCGGAACATATGAGGCCTGTTATATTAAACATTGATATCCATCGTAAACATGATTCTACGGCAGCCATCTAGAAAGTGACAGACAATTAGGTATAAATAAATAATAACGAAAGATATTGTCACATCCTGGCTGTGTGCACAGGATGTGGTAGCATTGTAATTTATAATTATCATAATGTTGGCGACATTGCCAACTTTAGAAGTTATTAAAACCACGTTAAGCGTGGCAATTGGTCTTTTTACTTTCTCTATACGCACTATGTACATAGTGTATAGAGAAGATATTGCACTCCACCCAAAAATTCGATACGGAGATTTTCAACGGAAATATATGTTTTAGGGTGCCCTGTATCCAAAAAAAGCATTTTCACAAAAAAGGTCCGTGTGTGTGTGTGTGTGTGTCCGTGTGCCAGTGTGTCAGCGTGTCAGCGTGTCAGTGTGTCTGTGAGCACGATAACTCAAAAACGAAAAGTCGGTAAAATACCAAACTTGGTATTTAAGTTTAATATCTTCCAGTGATGCGACACGACGATTTTGATAAAAATCCCCCCACCCCAAACTACCCTTTACATGGAACTTTTTTCGAAATTATTGATTTTCTTAAAAATGGCTCTAACGACTTTGATTAAAATCTCGCGTACTAAAGATATTTACCTGACAAATAAAATGTATATCTTAAATTTTCTGGGTATAGCCTCTGAAGACTACTTTATTCTGGAGGAATTTTATGGAATTTTGTATAACTGCTAAACCGTAAGAAATGGACAAAAACCTTACTACACGAAACATGTAGAGCACGTTAAAACACACAATTACATTTTTTTCGTGGAGTCATCGTTTTTGAATCATTCCTTGTTTTTGGTTTCTGCTATGAAAACTTATACTTCTCTCATATAGCAATTTGTCAACACCTTCCATACAAACAAAGGAACTTCAGTGACATAGCAACCAGCAAGGAACAAAGCAAACATAGCAACAAGGTACCAAGTATTAAGACTATTTCTGCTATTTTAGTCTGATTAACACGAAGTAAATAGAAGTATAAGCTTTTTAAGAGTAATTTGCAGAGATGTAGAGAAAGTAATGTGAGTGTAACACATAAGATTTTTTATAATATGATCTGCAGTTGTAATAGTAGTGAAAACGGAGCTTCGGCTCCTCCGGGAAGCCAAGCTTGGTCTCGCGCCAAGATGGTGGAATGTATTCAGTAAAAGGTAACTATATATTTGTTATTGATTTTTAAGTGTTTGTTTTTTACATTAGGAGCTTAGTTAACCCATATACGTCCTTTTTATTAGTGAATTAGGTTTCCCCCTGTTGTATAGGATTTTGTATAGACGGGTGCGTCCCTTTATATCCACCCTTAGTAAAAAGTAGAGTTTCCTAGTCATACCTCTCAGCAGTCAGCGGGTTCCTTGTTAACATATAATGTGGGGTGTGACATATTTGGTGGAGGCGCCGGGTGTTTGGGTACCGGAATTTGTTAAAGGACGTGGTCTAACGGTTTTTGGTCTTAGGATTAGAAATTCTTGGTTTCTCGATTATCCTATAATAGTTATAAAATGGTATTTAGTTTTTCTATGTTGGTCTAAAAAGGTTCCCATTTTTCTAGTGAAATTTGTTGTAAAATTTAACACAAACATAAACATGTATTTACTATGTCGGCAGATTGCCCATGGTAGCTCAGTGGAAGAGCAACTGGCAAGAGACTGGGAGATCCGCGGTTCAAACCCGGCTATGTCATTGAATTATTTGTCTAACTGTACCTATATAATTCCTGTCCTACACATCGCTTTTGTGAGAAAACAATTAAACCAATACTAATTGACCATAATAGTTGGCTATACTATGAGTTCTGGGACTTAAAGTACTTACAGCATTGTAAGTCGCCATTGGGGTCGTCATCTCAAAATAATTTGAGATCACCTTGTGGTTTACGCGAGTCAGTTGAGAAATTCAATGTTATGCCAGCATGTTGCCATGGTAGCTTAGTGGAAGAGTAACCGGCTAGAAACCGAAAGATCCGTGGTTCAAATCCTGGCTATGGCATTGAATTTTTCAGTCTGACTCTATCTATCCAACTGCTGTATTACATACGGCTTGTGTGAAAACATCTGATGTGTTCCATTTGCATGAGTTTCTCTACTTATCTGCAACAAATTATTGTTAAAAAGTTTATGCGTCTTTTTACTTCATGCTAATTGAGTAAAAATTAGCAGAAATAGTCTTCAAACTTGCTTCCTTGTAAGTAGAAGCGAAATAAGGGTTAAATAGGTTAAAGTTACTGTCAAAAGTTGGTTGCTATGTTACTGAAGTTCCTTTATTTGTATGGACAGGAGTTGAGAAAAGTATAAGTTTTTAAAGCTGAAACATAATACAAGGAATATCTAAAAAACAATCAACTCCACGAAACAAATGTATATAACATAAATTGTGTGTTTTAACGTGCTCTACATTTTTTGTGTGGTAAGTTTTATTCTATCTCTTACGGTTTAGTAGTTATGCAAAACTCCGTAAAATTCACTCAGAATAAAGCAGTCTTCAGAGGCTATTCCCAGAAAATTCAAAATATATATTTTATTTGTCAGGTAAATATCTTTGATATACGATATTTTAATAGTAATCGTTAGAGCCATTTTTTAGAAAATCAAAATTTTGGAAAAAGTTCCATGTAAAGGGTAGTTTGGGGTGGGGGATTATTCTCAAAATCTTCGTGTCGCATCCCTGGAAGATACTAAATTTAAATATCAAGTTTGGTATTTTACCGTCTTTTCGTTTTTGAGTTATCGTGTTCACGAACACACGGACACACACACACGGACCTTTTTCTGAAAATACTTTTTTTGTATATAAGGGACCCTAAAACTTACATTTCCGGTGAAATCTCGGTATCGAATTTTTGGGTGGAGTGCAATACCTTCTCTATACACTATGTACTTAGTACGTGTAGAGAAAGTAAACACAATTGAACCAATACTGTATTTACAAAGTTACAGTAGTTTACTCTATTTGTCAACACAATCTCCATTCTGTCGAGATATTTAATATCACGTGATACCAGTTTTTCAATGCCCATATAATACTTTTCTACCGCCAAAGCACAAATTCGTTGTTTCGAATGCACAATTGAATTTTATAGGAAATAACGCAAGTGTGTAGTGATAATGCAATGAACGAGTTTCAAGAGAGCAAACGACGCATAATTAAGAGTAATAAAGAAAGAACCAGTCAAAGACCAGAGTGGAAGTTCATCAATCGTTGTAAAGGATTGAAAGCAAATGTTGATGAAAGAATTCAGAAAAACCGGTATTTCACTTTGGTCACCATTCATGACCTTTCGCAACCGGTGAAGACCTCAACTTGGATCAGATCTTTAGCGGTGGAAGAGTATAACACAGGCATTGAAACACCGGTACCACGTGACAATAAATGCCTTGATAGTAATAGCGATTACGTTTAGGAATAGAGTAAAATACTGTAAGTTTGTAAACAAAGTTTAGTGCTCGCCCTGGTATATTATATCTGTTTATCATGTAAGGTAAGTGCGCCAAATAAAGCCAAGCTAAGGTTTGATTCGATGTTAATTCACATCTGCAGGGTCAAATCTTTAAACAGTTGATAAACGTATACGTTAAAGCTTGGGGAAAAGGAATATGTAAAGTTTATTAGATATCTTAAGGAAAAGACGTCAAAGTTTTTGGTTTTCTAAAACGAGACAAATTACCTTTATTAAGACCAGGTATATCAAACACTGCAGCTCCTAAGTGCAACATAGTGCATCGTTACGAGGTTTGCCAGATCGGATTTGAATTTATAGTTCTCGAATTCACCGCTATGGGCATGGCGACAAGGGATCGGCTCGTCGCTCATAGATGGCACTGTAGGGCGGAATCATGACTTGCGGACGCAAAATGGCGCAATTTGGTCCAGAAACCTTCTTCTTTCAAGGAATGCAAATAAACATTACACATGACTACCGGCTTTACTTTCCATCCAAACGAAGCCATGCTAAGGATTTTTGAGTGCGAAAAAATCCATCGCTCTCCGCCAATCAACTGCAATCTTCCAAATAAGGCCAGATCAAATTATTTCACGTGATGTGCACGATGAAGGTGATCACGTGAATAATTAAAGTAAGATTCTGAACAAAAATTTGTCTTATTAAACAACAATAATAAATATAAAAGCTCAGTATTGACAAATTTGCTGATACAAATCCGTCTAAGTCCGTTAAATGCCAAACTTGTTATTTGAGTTAAGCTTCTTCTAAAGATGCAACACGAAGATTTTAAAGAAAATCCTAACTCAAACTACGCTTCACAGCCTTTTTTTTTTCTTCAATATTTTGATTTTCACAAAATGGCTTTTGCGATTTTTAATTAAACGTTTAAGATATTTTCAGTACACATAAAATGTGTATTTTGAATTTTGTAGAAATAACATCCAATGATCTCTTCATTCTGGATAACTTTTCCATAAGAGATAAACGGTAAGAAATAAACAGCATCTAATTACACAAAAATATACTCTTGGGTCCATTAAGACACCCACATATATACCAAATATATTTTTGCATTAAATAGATAACATTTGTGTTCAAAATATTAATACGGTTTGTTTATTAACTTTTTGCTAATTGAAGTAAAATCAAGTTATTCTCACACCCTAGCTGTTTACACATGTTTAATGCATTTTCTTTCTCCCTGTATTTCTTCGTGCCCTCCTTCCTTCCTTCCTCTCTTTCCTTTTCCATCTCTTTCGTTCTTTCTTTCTTTCTTTCTTTCTGTATTTACCCTCCTGGTAAATACCCCCCTACCCAGTTATTATAAGTCAGCGCCTGGGGTCAGACGTTTTCGATTAATACAGGGTCTGGTTGAGAGAGAAATCAGGATGGATGATCAGCGTGATTCTTAGGATGAAAGTAAATGAAACGACCGTGAAATGATGATAGGGAAAATTATTATGGAGCGTGTGGAGCAATGAATGGCGAAGAAACCGGAGAATCCAGAAAAAAAAAAACCCTGCTGCTTTATCCACCGCAAATCCCAAATGCCGTCCCCTGGAATCGAACCCCGGCCGGTAACGACTCGGCCACGGCGCCTCCAAAAATTAATTTACAGATGCATAAGTCGGATAATTTGTTTGAAGCGTATAAATAAAAATCTGATGTGTTCCGTTCACATGACTTTCTCTACATTTCTGTAACAAATTATTGTTAAAAAGCTTATCCATCTATTTATTTCATGCTAATCCAGAAAAAATTAGGAGAAATAGTCTTATTACTTGCTTCCTTGTAAGTAGAAGCGAAATAAAGGAGTACCATAGGCTAAAGTGATAGTCAAAACCTGGTTGCTGTGTGAATGAAGTTTTTTGTTTGTATGGATAGAAGTTGACAAATTCGTGTATGATAATGGTATGTTTTCCAAAGCTGAAACCAAAAACAAGGAATATCCCAAAAACGACCAACTCCACGAAAAAATGTATACAATATAAATAGTGTGTTTTAGTGTGCTCTACATTTTCTGTGTGGTAAGTTTTTGTCCATCTTTTATGGTTTAGCAGTTATGCAAAAATTCATCCAGAATAAAGAAGTCATCAGAAAATTCAAAATATACATTTTATTTTTCAGGTAAACATCTTTAATATTCGACATTTTAATCAAAATCGTTAGAGCCATTTTTTAGAAAATCAAAATGTTCGAAAATAGTTCCATGTATAGGGTAGTTTGGGGTGGAGGCATTTTTCCCAAAATCTTCGTGTCGCATGCCTGGAAGATACTAAGTTTAAATACCAAGTTTGATATTTTAGCGACTTTTCGTTTTTGACACACACACACACACACACACACACGGATACACTCACACACATGGACCTTTTTATGAAAATACTTTTTTGGGATACTGGGGACCCTAAAACATATATTTCCGGTGAAATCTCGGTATCGAATTTTTTGGTTCTCTATACACTATGTCCATGTACATAGTACGTGTAGAGAAAGTAATAAGTGATAAGTTTCATACAAGTAGTGTGTAGGTAAACAATTGGAAATGTGGAATCAAATTCTAAAATCCAAAGTCGGGATTTAAACCAGTTTTGAATTCATCTTTGAGATAACATTATCCCTTATTACTTATATATATTGTAGTTTAACGTACTTTAACCTCGCTGGTCATATCCGACGATGAATGACATTGGTGAAATGATGTTCAAATGATCTCGGGGTCCATGGAGCTTAAAGTTACTCGACATTCGTCTTCTCAGGATACGCGAAAACCCCGAAAAAAACCCTTATCCGGGTAACTCACCCTAAGCGAGATTCGAACTCACGACCTGTTGAACGTGAAGCAGACATGCTACCACCACACTACCCAGGCGGGCTATTACTTATAATTGCTTTACCTAATAGATGCTTAAATCATGAAGTCTAGCAGTTACGGACTTAACCGTTGTAAGTCGCCGTTGAGGTACATGATCTCAAAAATGAATTTGAGATGTTTTTCCTGTTTCTTTAAACACGCCTTGAATCAAAATAGCATATGCTTTTTTAACTTTGAAGAGTTATTTAAAGTAAGATAAGTAAAACTGACTGTTAAATACTCATTCTAAATGTTCTTACATACAAATCTCCTTGTGATTTATCGACGTAAATGTGAATGAGAGTATAGCATGCTGCCACGATTGCTAGTTGGTTAGAGCAATCGCACAAAAACAAGAAGAAAGGTGGTTTAAATTATGGCTACAGCATTGTATTTATCAGTCTGGATCACCTTTTCAATAAAACAAACTATATTTCCGTGTTTTATGGATATATTCTAAAAGGATATAATATTATACTGGCTATTTCGAAATAACAGTCTTCAAACTTATACAAAAACAAGTCTGAAGCTTGATGGTAAGCACGTCTCATGAAAACAAACAGATTTCTCCTTGTTCGTCATCAGCAAACCAGTTCTAGACTTCAGATATAGGAGCAAAGGGCAGTTACCTACTCAAAAGTCTGTTTACGACTCTAAATGCAAATGTATTTTAGATAGGTAGAGTCAGACTGAAAAATTCAATGCCATAGCCGGGATTTGAACCTCGAATCTCTCGGTTAAAAAATAATCAGTCTGGCTCCACATATCCAATCCCTTCCCTACACACGGCTTGTTTGAAAAAAAAAAGATTAAAATGAATGCGTATAGTACCCTAACCACGAGTATCATGTACATAATATCTGAATCATTTTGTACTTATCCTAATAGTAAATTCTCAGTAATTTACTGTAAATATGAACAAGAACGCGCTGTTAAATGCACACATGTTTCATTTAGTATAATACATTAATGGCAGTAATATAAACTTCATGTGATACTGCAAAAGAGATTTATTTTTGTTTATCTTTATCTATAATCCTTTAGTAGTATTCTGACAGTAGCTATTCTTGTCTCTGTGGCCTTTATACGTGTTATGTTAATTTGCACATACCCTGGAAGAGGTAAATAACCACTTATCACGAAAGAAATGGTCTCTGGACTAAATGCAGCCATTTTAACGTCCGCAAGTTCTATGGTGCCATATACGATGAGTCATAGTGGCGAACTCGCGAACTAGAAATTCCCTTAATTAAAAAAAAAAAACACCGTTATGATGTCCCATACAATACACTATTCAACTTATATTGAATCGAAATTAAAGATAGAGCATGTCACAACTGCTCCTCTCACGAAAAATGTCATTCACTTATCGAAAGAGTTGTGATAAATTATTGATTAGATATCTGTTCCATCACTAGCGAAGCATACCTATACCATATTTTAATTACACCCAAACACGCAGCGAATATACTTCCTCGTAGTCATTAACGTAATAAAACAATATTTTACTCACAAGTGCTACTGCAATAAAGATAAAGAATGTGTAGGAAATTTTTCAGCAGAATTGGTATCGTTGCATTTTCCTACCATGCGTTCGCAAACGCGCTAGATTAAGTCTGTGATAAGTTTTCATTGAAAGCGTTACGTGCAGTTAACTTTTGCTCGATTGCACTAATTTTTCTAATCCCCTCTCCCGGAAACATGTCGCGGAAATGTCCTTACGGCACGTTGAACTTAATATGGGAACACACGCTTCCAGCAAATTAACCACCATCCTAAAATCGATTTACAAAAACAATTGAGCTCATAAAGTTCTAGTTTAGCAAATCGTTTCCTAGACTCTGTTAAAACGAAAAGACGGAAAAGAAGTGGGAAAGATTCTTCGTTCAAAGACATAAAATTTCTCGACCCTTTCATCAGAAACCTCAGAGGAAACAGTTTAATGATCCAGAAAATTTACTTAATTTGCTCACCTTCCCAATTTTACTTCTTTACAATTCATATTTTGAGATTAGCAGGCAAATATATCCAGAATTCAGTAAAATATTTCCTGTAAGAATGAAGTATGATTAAAACGTATGAGTAATTTAGCAATTTAAAACTGACATACAATATGTAAATTCATGAATAGAACTTGTCACTATACTTTGTTTACTGGTCCTATAAATGTATTTGCATATTTTTATTTAATTTTTTGTTACGCTGATATACTCGTAGCTTAATGAATATTGTTATATACCAGCGCGTTCACCCATTTTATATTCATTTTGTTTTGTTTTCTCAGTATCACTGTGCAACTAAATTAGGTAATCCAATATAAACGAAAACATTTATAAAGGGTTTTTTACATAGAGTTATATGTTCGTTTATGAACTTGATTACATTCCAGTTTTACTAATAGGAATGTATATTTCTTTTGCTGATTGAAAATGTATAATAATAATGATAATAATAATAACAACAAAATTTTCTTAGTACAAACATGAAAATGAATAACGTTAGAAAGGACATAACTACAGTTAATAGAGTTTGAGGTTTTCAACATCGAAATTTATCTCAAGTTGGATCCTGTATAAGGAATGGTTGATTCAGCATTCACAGAAAGTGGTGAAAATGTGCAAACATGTTTATTTTGTATATATAAATATATTCTTATGACTCTTTCTGCGCACAACAATAAGAGACATAATCACGCTTAGAATCATAAAATATATTATGCTCGGCCATGCTTAAATGTAGTAATTATACTTATGGAACGTGCACTTTTCTAGATCTCATTAAAGTACACCTGTTCATTAAAGTTCAAATTTCCACCTATCAGAAGATCCAGAAAGACAATAAACACTTTCGCGTCTACGCACATCTTATAACGCTACCAGGCAACAACTGTTGAAAGCACAACTGTTGATTATTCAAATAAAGATTAACTATCGCGAATTTAGGAGTGACACGAGTGACAGTGAGATGCAACTTACACCCTCGTAAATCTCTGAAGAGGCACGCTATGTGTCTTATAACTTATTGCCACAAGAATTATTAAGCAACATCTACGACAATATATTCATAATTCATGGATTGGAGAAAATCATAATGTATAACCCCATTTTTACTTTCTCTACACGTACTATGTACATAAAGTATAGAAGAGGTATTGCTTTGCACCCAAAAATTCGATACCGAGATTTCACCGGAAATACACGTTTTAGGGCCCTGTATAAAAAAACATTTTCGGAGAAAGCTTCGTGTGTCCATGTGTCTGTAAACGCGATAACTCAAAAACAAAAAGTCGGCAAAATACATAACTTGGTATTTACGTTTAGTATCTTCTTCCAGGAATGCGACACGAAGATTTTGAGAAAAATCCCCCCAACTCAAACTATACTTTACATGGAAAAAGTTCGAATTTTTTTTATTTTCCCAAAAATTGCTGTAATGATTTGATTAAAATACTGTACAGTAAAGATATTTATATGGAAAATAAAATCTATATTTTGAATTTTCTGGGAATAGCCTCTGAAGACCTTTCTATTCTGAATGAAGTTTGTTGAATTTTACGTAAGTGGCAAATCGTAAGAGATAGACCAAAATTAGTACACAAAAAATGTATCACATTAAAACACATAATTTATGTCATATGCGTTTTTTTCGTAGAATTGACTATTTTTTATATATATCTATTCCTTGTTATTAGATCTAGCTTTAAAATACGATAGTTTTCTCATATGGGAATTTGTCAACTCCTGTCCATACAGTTAAAGGTACTTCAATCACAGAGCAACCAGCTTTTAAAATATTTGACTATCGATTTAGCCTATGGTACTCCATTATTTCCTTTCTCTTTATAAGGAAGCAGGTAATAAGACCCTTTCTGCCAATTTTTTCTTGATTAGCCTTAAGTAAATAGAAGAATAATTTTTTTAACAGTAATTTGTTGCAGAGATGTAGAGAAAGTAAAGTGAATGAAACACATCAGAATTTTAGAAAATGCATTTCTGGTGTACTTTGAAGAATTGGAGCAAAGTATAAACCATCGATGTTGTGGAATCAATACTCTATTTTGAAATCAACACTCAATACTAATCACCAAACTGACACATCTAAGTACTCAAAATTGAAAAGCTTGCTAAAACAGAGGAATATAATTGATTCAGGTAAACATAGAGTAATAACAATAATTTATAAATAGGTATTTAAAAAGAAGCTCTTTATTGCTTTTAAAACTGATTACAATTTAGTATATATTCCATTGCTTTCCCTGCAACTCTGCAGTGCAATTTTCTCTCGCTACGACATATTGCAATTCTTATCGCTTGGACGCAACTACTGTAAGATGTGCATTTCCAGTTGAAACTGACTCGCCGGAGCTCGCTCACCTGTTTGTCTGTCTATTACGTCAACTGAAGTTTTCAGCAAAAGCGAACATTCTGCAATGCCCATTGAGCCCAGCCGTCGCATTCCAAGTCTTTGGAATAGTGTAATTTTTCGAACATCTGCGCCAATGGATGCGGTTACTTATTGACCAAAACTGTGAAAAATTTTAAACGGTTTGTTTCATAATAGGATGATATGAATTCTAAACTTTACAAGAATATATCGTTATTCCTTTTTGGCGTACTCAACTACCACTTAACTAAAGCTATAAATGGGTATGTGCAATTTATAGAAATTCCCAACTTAAAACCTCATTTCCTCCAAAACCTTCTTCCAACACTTTTCCATACTCGAAATGTTTCACACGCTGCAATTTTTCATCAATTTGTTTAAAAAGTTTTATATTGCCTCTCAAAAGCACATGAAAGAAAATGGTTATATACTTTTTTGAATTAATGCTCACATCATAAGAAATAAATTGTCACATTTAGAAAAATCAAGAGTTTTGAGTAAGAAATATGGGCTAATATAAAGAATTCATTATGTTTTCCATTTAAATGCCTTTTTCTACTTCCTCTACATACAATCTTCTTGCGAAGGTTCTACTTCTTTTTACTCTATGCTTTTGATAACTGCTAACCGTAAGCGATAGACAAATATTAACACCAAAATGTATATCTCGGGAAAAAACACAATTTATGTAATTTACATTTTTTTTGCAGAGTTAACCGTTACCGACATATTTCTTGTTATTGGTTTTAATTTTTAGCTAAATTTTTCTCAAAAGAGAGGTCATCTTTTGTTTCATCTCTATTTTGATTGGCTTTTTAAAAGATTTGGCTATTGTTTAAGCCTACTAATATAACCATTTCTGCTAATGTTTATCTCGATTACAACGATGTAGATAAAGGAATAATAAAAGGAATAAAGGAATAATCTTTAAAATCATGTGAATGAAACACATCAGTTTCTATAAGCTATTTGTTTATAAAAGTTTGAGTGAATTTTCTTATATGATGTTTTCTTATATGATTTGAAACTTGCTGTGTGCTTGGAATATATCTGCATGTAATTTACGTTTCTAGAAACCCGTGCCAACTGTGTTACGTTTACGACTCCATCGGGAATGTTCTTCCCTACATCTTCGATTAAGTCTAATTGAATCTCATTGAAAATATAGCCAAATATAGCTCACCAAATCCCAAATCTACACACTAAACCTACAACCATCTAAATTCATTACTGTGGTAAAGCTCTAGAAAGGACACGTACTGTATTTTTCAGAATATGATGGCCCTGCCCCAACTCTTCTTCCAGGGGGTTAAGGGATTGGCAGTTGGAAACCAACCCTCCCTGTTGCCAAGTCTTCCACTTACTAATCCCTTAACTGAGGTCAGATTCTCGGCTTACAGGCAATGTAGCTAGGAAACAGATTTTATTATGTTGCCTCTCGCCTCTAGGCTCGTCTTTTGTTTCCTAATTACTATTTCCCAGTGGAAGGGGGGAGCGGTCACGTTTGAGGGCTATCATGTTTTGGAAAAAAGTATACTCAGCAGCTACAGCTAGGGTCACCTTGAGGTCACTTTGTGGTTTACCGGAAACATGCGAGTCAGTTGAGAAATACATTGCTATGTCGGCATGTTGCCATGGTAGCTCAGTGGTAGAGCAACCGGCTAGAGACTGGGAGATCCATGGTTCAATGGCATTGAATTTTTCAGTCTGACTCTACCTATCCAACTACTGTCCTACACACGGCTTATGTGAAAAAGACAATCAAGCCAATATATTATTGATGTTGCAGTTATTGATCATTAATAGATTTCCTGTTTAACAAATTTGTGGATTTGATTTAATTATTCCATACACCAGAAGGGAATAATTCTATAATTCACATTCGAATTTGCTTTATCTTTGATCATATGCGTAGCCTCTTACGCAACTTTAAGTTCAGGTCTCGTGAAAGCAATCGAATAGTTTGAAAGAAAACCTCCCCACCCCTCGTTACTGGCAGTAGCTGATAATAAAGATACAGGCACATGACGAACCGGCTTTTAACTCAAATAAAAACAAAACAGAAGCCTGGATACAAATCAAAACAAAGCATTCGGCTCTGAAGTCTTACACCGTTGCCAGACTGTGCAGATATACATTCAACAATGTTGAATTATCTCTGTTATCATTCAAGATAGATAACGTTGTTATTGGACTTTATTATTCGTCATATTTAGATTTCCCAGCATGCGACTTCTATGCACCCATACACATACTATTCTGTATATTGTTTGCAGAGCAATATAGTTTAAATTCGAAGGATAACAAAAGATTATTTTCAATTGTTAGAAACAGTACAGTACTCTCTCTCTCTCTCTCTCTCTCTGACTGATTATGATATAAATAACAAATTACTGGCACAGTGTCAGTAAACATGTAAATTTAAACATTGTGTTTTTAACTTCGTTATGGGCTTGGATCCATTTTCCCTTGTTTTGGTCATAAACGTCCATCTTTCCCTGGTGTAATGCGCTCCTTCTATTTCTGTTTTAGTGTTATTATTGCCATAAACTTTGCTTGAACACGACAAAAATGCAATTACTACCTGGAACCGAACAGGGTACTTCGGTACACCGACAAAATGTTGAAATATAGGTAAGGCTAACCAGCAAAATGGCAGAAAGATATATAGCGATGGAATAGAGTGCCTTTTCCAGAGTGTTCGATAATTAAAGTTTAGTGCCATAGGTAGCGCCTCGTGATAAGTGATAAAATAAACATTTGCTGTGTTACAGGGAACGACGCCATGGTGGTTGTTCACATACTCTTTCTTTTTTTAGCGCAGTCTTGTTAGATAACTGCTCTTAATGGCATAGTAAAGGAAGGTTTTCTGAAAATTAATTTTCAAACTAAAAGCGTAATGCTTTGCATTATACTGCATTGTTACTCTAACACCTAATTCAAAGTTACAATTAATTAATAATTTTTGTTTAGATAGAGTTAGACTGAAAAATTAAATGCCATAGTTGGGATTTGAACCACAGATTTCCCGGCCTCTAGTCGGTTGCTGTACCTCTGAGCTACCATGGCAACATGCCGGCATAGTATTGAATTTCTCAACTGTCTGGTATGTTTCTCGGTAAATCACAAGGTGATTTCAAATTATTTAAAGATGACAACCCTAATGTTGAATCCTGGGTCTAAAAACACTTACAACATTGTAAGTCGCCATTGGATTTGTCATCTGAAAATAATTTAAGATCACCTTGTGGTTTACCGGGAAATATGCGAGTCAGTTGAGAAATTCTATGCTGTGCCAGCATGTTGCCATGGTAGCTCAGTGGTAGATCAACCGGCTAGAGACCGGGAGCTCCGTGGTTCAAATCCCGGCTATAGGACTGAATTTTTCAGTCTGACAACCTAATCAACTCCTGTCCTACACACGGTTTGTATGAAAAAACCATTAAATCAAATTTTGTTTACTTTGTTGTATAGGAAAGGTAGAGTCAGACTGAAAAATTCAATACCATAGTCGGGATCTGAACCACGGATCTCCCGGTCTCCGTCCGGTTGCTTTGCCCATTGAGCTATGCTAACATATCTACACGACATTAAATTCCACAACTCACTCGCAATGTTCCCGGTAAACATACAAGGAGATCTCAAATTATTCTGAAATATCGTACCACAATAACGACATATAATGTCGTAAGTACTTAAAGTCCTGGCCTTAACCAGCTATTAAGTCTACTGGGAGATTCATGGTTCAAATCTCAGCTATGGCATTGCATTTTCCAACCTGACTCTACCTATCCTAAAGCAAAAGCATGGAAAGCATACATTCCAATTTTGCTGGAAATGCGTGGTTTGATTAATAGTAAACAAAATAATAATTAATAGGAAAAATCTAATGTTATGCATTCACATTACTTTCTCTACCCACTCTGATACAAACTGGTCCTTCAAATGTTTATTATTCTTACTACTTATTAAGGTAGATAAATTTTCAATGAATGTCTACTCATTTTCTTGTAAGGTATTGTGGGTAAAATAGTAGTCAGGTTTTTAAAGCTATGTGAAGGGTTTGATATTCCAAGCTTTTTGGAAGATTACGAGGAAAAACAAACGAATTGCAACTAATATGTTGAACTTGTAAGTAAATAGCAGAAGTATAATTTATTTGGAAAATGACAATGAAACATGTTCTGATTAAAAATACACTTTTAAATATTGAAGGGAACTGCTGTTTTCGATAACAAAATCTGAAGGAGTAGTTGATTCTAAGGTAACATTTAATACTTTCTCTCGAATTGAGAATAGATAGATCTATACATCTAGAATTATATAGCCTGTTAATCACTGCACGCTGACACTACTCAGTAACCAGCAGACGTTTTATTGAAGACACTCACGACTGGTCAATATACGAGTCAGGTCACAACATGGCGTTTGAAATGGAATGATCAATTAAAAACTTTGCGAGAATATTTAATGTTATTTGTTGGAATTTTCCAAAACTTTTATTTTGAGCAGCAAGGGTAGCTCAGGCGGTTCGTTCATGGCTCTCGTGCTGAGTGGACGTTGCCCCATTATTAATTATGGAGTGGTGATTTTTAATATACCTCCATGGTCAACCATGGTTCAGAGTCCAAGATAAAGGTCTTTTCGTACTCTAACCATCCTCATTGACGTTGGACGAAACGGAATTGCTGGATGTCTCCAGTAAATAACTGCGTCCAATCATAATTTTGTGGAACGAGGCTCTCCCGAAGGTTACATGGTCATATGGGTGCATTAGAAGCAACATTTTTATTTTCTGTATACGTACTAGGTATATAGTATATGGAGAAGGTATTGCATTCCCCGAGATTTCAACGGAAATATGTGTTTTGAGACCTCCTAAATCCAAAAAAGCATTTTTAGAAAAATGTACGTACTTGTGTGAGTGTGTCTGCGGGCAGCATAGCTCAAAAACGAAAAGACCGTTAAGTACCAAACTTGGTATTTAAGTGTGGTATCTTCAAGGACGCGACACGAAGATTTTCAAGAAAATCTCCCTACCCCCATCTACCCTTTACATAGAACTTTTTTCAAATGTTTTTATTTTCTCCAAAATGGCTCTAACGATTTTTATTAAAATATCGCATATTAAAGATATTTACCTGACAAATAAAATGTATATTTTGAATTTTCTGGGAACAGCCTCTGAAGACTACTATACTCTGGATGAATTTTCGGAATTTTGCATAACTGCTAAACCGTAATAGATGGACAAAAATGTACCACACAGAAAATGTAGAGCATGTTAAAGCACACAATTTATGTTACAATCATTTTTTTTCGTGGAGTCGATTATTTTTGAGATATTCGTTGTTATTGGTTTCAGCTTTAAAAAACTTATACTTTTTTCATACAGGAACTTGTCAAATCTTGTCCATACAAAACAAGAGGAACTTCAATCATGTAGCAGCCAGTTTTTGAGTGTCACTTTAACCTATGGTACCCCCTTATTTCGCTTCTACTTTCAAGGAAGCAAGTAATAAGGCTATTTCTACTAATTTTTTCTGAAATAGAATGAAGTGAATAGAAGCATAAGGTTTGTAACAATAATTTGTTGCACAGATGTAGAGAAAGTTATGTAGATGGAACACATCAGATTTTAGTAGCACAATTTGAAATGCCTAGAGATCTTTATTTTGCTTCTCATAATCTGAGATGAAACATTAGTAATACCATGGGACTCACTATTAATACTAATGAACATTGTCTCAGCCTCCTGTGCATTTACAACAATAGTATATTAAGAGAGTATTAATAATCAAAACCATTCACGAAAATTTACCGATATTAAATACTTGAATCACTTTTAAGATAGCCATGAAAATAAGAGAAAAAAAATCTTATGCGTCCCATTCACATGACTTTCTCTACATCCATGTAACGACTTATTGTTATTAAACAGCTTATGCTTCTGTTTACTTCAATCGAGAAAAAATTAGCAGAAATTGTCTTATTACTTACTTGAAATAAGGGAGTACCATAGGCTAAAGTGATAGTCAAAAGCTGGCTGCTATGTAACTGAAGTTCTTTGTTTGTATGAACAGGAGTTGACAAATTCCTGTATGAGAAAAATATAAGCTTTTTAAATCTGAAACCAAAAACCAGTAATATCTAAAAATACGACCAATTCCACGAAAAAATGTATATAACATGAATTGTGCGTTTTGTGTGGTAAGTTATGTCCATCTCTTACAGTTTAGCAGTATTGCAAAATTCAAGATATACATTTTATTTGTCAGGTAATATACGATATTTTAATCAAAATCCTTAGAAATTTTTGCGAAAATCAACATTTTCGAAAAATCTTCTATGTAAAGGGTAGTTTGGGGTGGGGGGATTTATCTCAAAATCTCCGTGTCGCATCCCTGGAAGATACTAAACTTAAATACTAAGTTTGGTATTTTACCGACTTTTTGAGTTAACGTGTTCACAGTCACACAGACACACAGACGGACCTTTTTTCTGAAAATTCTTTTTAGAATACAGGAGACTCTAAAACATGTATTTCCGGTAAAATCTTGGTATCAAATTTTTGGGTACGTGTAGAGGAAGTAATACATATGCCTATTTAACTTCAAATATTTTGTAACTACAAAATTTCCATTATTGGAAAGATCAACCATATTATTTCGAAATAGTATCTTTTTAGCCACTTCTCGGCTATGCAAGCAGCCAACCTTCAGTTGCTGAGTCGGTCAACACGACCATCGATAACCAGAACGCAGTTACTAGCGCGGTTGACCTTGATAGTGCTTTTGATCCGATTTCAGTGATTCATTTTGTTTTCATGTAAGCGTTTCTATTATTCACTGTCGTCAGAAAAATTAGATGTAGTACACATTCGAAGTGTTTTGCAGAAACTCTGAAGTGAAAATATTTTACATTGTCTGGTATTTTCAAACTCTTTCTCGCTCTGCAACATGCACTTTTCGCATTTGTTTCACAATATACGTGTGCCTACAGAACCATTCACCAGTTATGAGCACGTATAGTGTTGCTGTCATGGGTTTGATCCCCAGTACCGGCGTGGGGATTTTTCTCCCGCTAGGAGACCTAGACCGGGGTGCACTCAGCCTCGTAAGGTCCTTGGGGGGCCAATTGAGGAGCTACTTGATGGAGAAGTAGCGGCTCCAAGTCATGAGGACCGCAATAACGGGCCGGGAGGGGCTCGAGGCGCTGACCACGTCTCCCCCTCCAAAACTGCATCCCATCCATGACGTCTGTAGTGGATCGAAATGGGGGACGCAGCGGCCGGGCGGTAGGCCAAGGTTCCCCGAGAGCTGTCGTGCCATGGAGTTGGTGTTGCTGTCAGATTTTAAATATACATAAAATTGGTATCACTAGAAAGAGAAACTCAGTTTGGTACATTTTTCAAAGATACTGAATATTTGCTCCACATGTTACGCTGCAGACATCGAGGCAATATTTTTCATGCCTCAATCTCTACCATATCTATAAAGACGGATACGATGAGGGCAGTCATACGAAGATATGGTAAGAAGGAGTCAAGGGATCACCGGGGCCAGCTAAACAAGACCATATCCTGGTTCCCAATCTTCTTCCAATTTAATGCTTTAGAGCATCGCGTACAGAGAGATATCATTTAACACAATTTCCTTCTACTCATAAATTATAAAACAAAAAAAAAATATTGATAACAGCTTATTTTTTCTTGTTGTTCTGGTTGTTTTGGTCAATAATTAACAATTGCACATCTGGTACTATTTGCGTTTCTGTTCCTAATGACACAATTACATGTAAACCCAACACAAGTTAATGCTGGGGCTGTTTATAACCAGCGAATGTTTCTGTGGACAACTTGTACTATTAATATTTTGTAATATCAAACAGTAGATGAATCTAACTAAATGTAGCTCGAGGGTCTACAGTGCTAAATATTCAATATTCATTCAAAAATCTGAGGGAAAACACAAAATGAAACTCTCAACCATAGAGCATAGACAAACAAGGTTATAAACCCACTTCCAAGTCCGGTAATCTTTGGGTACTACTCGGGAGAATCCCTAGAGCTTGCCATGTTCCCAATGACACAACAAGGTAAGGGAAAGAGAAACATCAGAGAGAAAGAATGATGGAGATATTCTCGCTCATAATTCTGAATAAGAACGCCCCTTGCTCTCTCTTCCAGGCTGTCCCTTTGGTGTTCATAATCCCCAACTAATTAATGATGCAGACAAAAGGGAGAGACGTGCTATTTTACAGTGACAGTACATCCTGCTGTTAAACCACAGAACCTAACTTCATTTCTGCTGATACTTCTCCAAGGGTATCTGGAGGAGATTCCTCAAACAACCTTCATTTCTGTAATCATCATTTGTTTTTTGTTTGATTAGATCACAGAATTGTTAAGGCTTCATTATATTATCTTTAACATTTAAAGAAAAAAATTGTGTGTTCCATTCACACGACTTCCTCTACATTTCTTTAACACATTTTTACTTTCTCTGCTCGTACTATGTACATAGTGAATAGTGATGGTTTTGCATTGCACCCATCTCACCGGCAATACAGGATTTGGCTCCCCCTGAATTCAAAAAAAGATTTTTTTGAAAAAGGTCCGTGTGTGTGTGTGTGTGTGTGTGTGTGTGTGTGTAGACAACATAGGTCAAAATCAAAAAGGCCGTTAAATACCATAGTTGGTATTAAGTCCAGTGTCTTCCAAGGATGCGACACGAAGATTTTCAAGAAAATCCCCCACCCCAAACTATCCTATTCATGGTAAAATGTTTCGAACATTTTGATTTTCTCAAAAGTGGCTGTAATGGTTTTGATTAAAATATCGTATATTAAAGATATTTACCTGCCAAATAAAAGCCATATCTTGAATTTTATGGGAATAGCCTCTGAAGACTACTTTATTCTGGATAATTTTTACGGAATTTTGAATGTGAATGTGTTCAGAGGCTAATCCCGGAAAATTCAAGATATACACTTTATTTGTTATGTAAATATCTTTAATATACGATATAAATTGTTAGAGTCATTTTTGAGAAAATAAAAAGTTTCGAACATTTTTCAATGTAAAGGATAGTTAGGGTGGGGGGATTTTCTTTAAGCCGTAGTATTGCATCCTTGGAAGATACTGAACTTGAATATCAACTCACACGGACCTTTTTCTAGAAATTCTTGTTTTTTATTCGGAAGCTTCTATAACAAGTATTTCCGGTGAAATCTCAGTATCGAATTTTTGGGTGCAATACAATACCTTCTCTATACGCTATGTACATAGTACGTGTAGAGAAAGTAAAAAAAGAAGCATTTTTTTAGAAAATAGTGCGTGCATGTATGTGTGTGCCAGTCTGTGAACAGCGTAACTCAAAAAATGAAAAGTGAGTTAAGTACCAACGTTTTTGTCTTTTGTAGCTAACATCCCTTAACTTGTTGGTCATACCGTTCGATGAATGAAATCGGTGAATGATGCTCATGTGATCGCGGGGTCCACGGAGCTTAAAGTTGCTCGACATTTGTCTTCATACATAATGGGAAAACCCCGATAAAACCTTATCCATGTATTTCACCCTAACCGGGATTCGAATGTGTGACGTCAAGACCACCGACGCACCGGCTAAGTAGTTAGACCACTCGCCTTTCAGTAAGGTGGCCTATGGTTTCAATCCAGGCATTTGGGATTTGTGGTGGACAAAGCGGTGCATGGGCGGGTTTTAAGCGAGTTCTCCGGTTTCCCCCACCATCGCACTACACCGGTGTTCCATCTTCATGCCATGATCATCTGTGCCATCGCCTATGGTACCATATGTAGTCAAAGCGGGCGTTAAACACTATCACAAAAAAAAAAAGAAAGAAAAAAAAACTCTTGCATGTGAGGCACACATACTATCCCACACTACCGAGAGAGACTTTCCAAAATTTTTATTTAAATTAAATATATTCAAGAATGGACTCGAAGTTTTTCAGGAAAACCTCTGTACACCAAACAATCCTTTAAATGGAAGATGTTCAGAATTTCCGATTCTTTACTTGAAAATGGCTTTAAGAATTTTGATTAACATACCATATATTAAATATATTTACATCATAAATAATATATATCTCTTGAATTTTCTGAATCCTTTTCATTCTGTAGGATCTCCGCGTAATTGTAAACCGTAAATGTTAGCCAAAATCTTACCACACAAAAAATGAAGCTACCGTTAAAACACACAATTTGTGTCATATACGTTCTTTGTGTAGTTAACCATTGTTATTTTATTAATTTTTAAAATACCTATACTTTTCTCAAACAGGAAGTCGTCATCTCCAAATTTTGTGTTACTCCAACCGAATTCCAATGTCAATCGCACAGCGACCAGCTTTTAAAGGATTGGAATATCGCTTTAGCCTACTATATTCTCTAGTTTTCCTTCTACTTAAAGAAACTAATTATTAAGATCATTTCTGCTAAGTTTACCTCGCTTATCATGAATTACACAGAAAAATAAGTTTTGTAAGAATACTTTGTTGCAGAATAGGTAGAGAAGTTAAATGAAACACTCAGATATGTCTTTAATGTTGCTGTTCTTACTTTCTCTATACGCACTATGTATATAGTGTATAGAGAAGGTATTGCACTCCACCAAAAATTCGATACCGAGATTTCACCGGAAATATATGTTTTAGGGTCCCCTGTATCCAAAAAACACTTTTTTCAGAAAAAGACCCGTGTGTGTCCGTGTGTCAGTGTACACGATAACTCAAAAACGAAAAGTCGGTAAAATACCTAACTTGGTATTTAAGTTTAGTATATTCCAGGGATGCGACACAAAGATCTTGTGAAAAATCCCCCCACCCCAAACTATCGTTTACATGGAACTTTTTTCGAAAATTTTGATATCCTGAAAAATGGCTCTAGCGAATTTGATTAAAATATCGTATATTAAAGATATTTACATGACAAATAAAATGTATATTTTGAATTTTCTGGGAATAGCATCTGAAGACTACTTTATTCTGGGTCAATTTTACGGAATTTTGCGTAACTACTAAACCGTAAGAGGTGGACTTACCATACAACAAATGTAGAGCACTTTAAAACACACAATTTATGTTATATACATATTTTTCGTGGAGTTGATTGTTTTTTTTTAGATATTCCTTGTTTTTTTTTCAGCTTTAAAGACTTTTCTCATACAGGGCTTTGTGAGCGTGTCCATACAAAGGAACTTCCGTCACATAGCAACCAGCTTTTTACTTTCACTTTAACCTTTGGTTCTCCCTTATTTCGTTTCTACTTACAAGGAAGCAAGTAATAAGACATTTTCTGCTAATTTTTGCTCCATTAGATGAAGTAAATAGAATAATTTGTTGCAGTAATATGGAGAAAGTCATGTGAATGGAACACATCAGATTTTTTGTTATACCTATCCTGTTAGATATTAACTTATATCTCCATTGGTTGGCTATCCGACGTTGTTCTATCTTTATACACTCGAATTACGAATTAATTTATTTAATTTGTCTCTTTCCATTTTTACCTTTGTACCATCTCTCTGTCCCACAGTTATTTCAGTTTACAGACTTTCCATTTTTCAGTGATTGCATGTGCTTCTTGTTGTTCTGTCCTGTCACTGTCATTCTTCCAGTCCTCTTCTCTACATCCATCCATGTCAAGCGTGCACTTCCTCGTTTTATTCTTCGAGGTGTCCAGCTAATAACACTGTATTGAAATCTTTCTTCCTTCTTTATCTTTACGTGCCCAACACATTTTAAAGTTCTTGCTTCTTCTATCACTGTACTTTCTGAATTCATTTCCAATCTTATGTAATCGTTCTTGATATATTGTTTTCTTGATATTCTTATGTTTCTTCTCAAGCCAATCATTTCTGTCAACATATTTTTTTCGCATCTTTTCACCTAGGAGTATAATCCACTTTTCTTTCCATATGTTAACATGTTTTCTACTATTGTCTTTTTAATGTTCAATTTTGTTTTTAAGTCACATTTCTGTTCTAAAAGAATCAATTCAACTAACCTTGTCTCTCTTACAAGATTGATTCTATTAGCTATGTCTTTTCCACTTGTGCCGGATCCGTCAATAATAGAACCAAGAAATTTAAACTCATTAACTTTTTATAATAGATATTGATTCATTTTAATATTTTTCTCCATGTCCTCCCACCACCAAAATTATAGTTTAATTTCAACGCCCTTTGTTCAAAAACGACCACGAATTTACGTGTCATTAATTCAACACCAATTTGATTTTGTCAACCCTACTTGTTCAAAAATTTACGTGTCATATATTCAACATCAACTTGATCTTATCCTATTATGACCTGGTCCCATAGTTATTTAATATCATAAAAGGGAGTTTCTCATATACTCGTCAACCAGGTTTCAGATGCGCAGATTTCTCGACTATCTTTTGTTGATATTCCATTCCTCTCCTTAGAAAAACACCCCTCGGCTACTCTTTGCGGCTTAGAACTCTCAACATTGGGCTACGCTAAGTGCGTGCCAAAAAGCACAATATCAGAGATTACCCCATAGAAGCTACCTAGTTTTTACAAGATGATACAATAGGCTGAAGCGATAGTCGATAATTATGAATTATCTTTGAAATCCATTCCCTAAGCAAGACCAGGATGAAGGTGATTAACGTCTTAACATTTGAGGAAATATTAGTGTTGTAAAATATAAACCAATGCAATGCAATGGAGGCAGCTTTGAAGATTCCACATTCCCCGGCCATTATGTTAATCTTGCTGGAAAGGACACACAGTCTGTGAGCATTAGGAAAACTATTCTTCTAGTTCTTAATTATAAAACATCGGTTCACTGATTTTTACTTTCTCTATACGCAATGTGTACATGGTGTATAGAGAATGTGTTGCACTCCACCAAAAAATTCGATACCGAGATTTCACCGGAAATATATGTTTTAGGGTCACCTGTATCCAAAAAAAAAATATTTTCAGAAAAAGGTGTGTGCCCGTGTGTCTGTAAACACAATAACTCAAAAACGAAAAGTCGGTAAAATACCAAACTTGACATTTAGGTTTAGTATCTTCCAGGGATACGACACGAAGATTTCGAGAAAAATTCCCCCACTCAAAACTATCCTTTACATGGAACTTATTTCGAAAATTTTGATTTTCTAAAAATGGTTCTAACGATTATGATTTATATATCGTATATAAAAGATATTTACCTCACAAAATGTATATCTTGAATTTTCTGGGAATAACCTCTGAAGACTACTTTATTCAGAGTGAGTTTTACGGAATTTTGCATAAGTGCTAAACCATAAGAGAGAGACAAAAGCTTACCACACAAAAATGTAGAGCACATTAAAACACACAATTTATGTTGTGTTATATTTTTTTCGTGGAGTTGATTGTTTTTGAAATATTTTCTCATACAGGACTTTGTGAACTCGTGTCCATACAAACAAAGGAACTTCAGTCACATAGCAACCAGATTTTGGCTTTCACTTTAACCTATGGTACTCCCTTATTTCGCTTCTACTTACAAGGAAGCAAAAAATAAAGACTATTTCTGATAATTTTTCTCGATTAGCAGGAAGTAAATAGAGGCACAAGCTTTTTAAAAATAATTTATTGCAGAGATGTAGAGAAAGTCTTGTGAATGGAACACATCAGATTTTTAATGTTAGTATTGTTCTCTCTTTATAAGAGAGAGAGGTTGTATACAGGGATTGTCGCCTAGCGTGGTGTGGGAAAGCCTTTAATACCCAAGTTTCCGGGTTCAAACCCGGCGGTGGGTGCTGGATCCTTAGTATGACTTATTTCGGAACAGAAATAAAGCCTTTGGTCTCGTGTGAATGTGCGTTTGTACGTTAAACAACCCCATTCCTTGAAAGAAAAGATCCCTGTACTATATTCGCCATGTTCTCAAGTCGTGATTTCGTCCTATAGTGTCCTATGGGCAATGAATTCCTCCCTCGTTACCACATGCACATTGTTGCAAACTCCCGAACTAGAAATTTCCGGATCCAGAAACCACTGTAATGGTGGCCCGATATGCTACGACACAGCGTAATAGAATTTGAATTGAAATACAGATTATTTTTAAAAGCTTTATTGTTTTTAAACCTTTCCACATTTTTTGCATCCAATGAAACCAGTTCTTAAAACAATGCTGTCACTGTTCCTGCATTATCAGATGACAAAATTGATGCATTTTATCTTTAATTTTTTGAAACAAAAGGAAATCTGAAGATGCTATATTAAGGCTGTATGTTGGGGGTTCCTTGGTGCTAACCTTTAGGCATCCAGATACTTGGATGTCAGTTTTGCTACAAGCCTGGATGCGTTGTCGTGATCGAAATTGTTTTTCTTCTTTTGGGGGCTTTAATGGACGTTTTACAATATTTGTGGTAAACCAACCCAGCCACAGGTATTATAATTGCAATAATTGGGTTCATTAAATATTCGTCTATTTAATGAAAAACTCCTATTTGTAGGAATGTTAATTAGAACATTAATACAATATAATGGTGACGAAATGTATGTGTGTGAGGGGGAGGAGGGGTGGGTAATGTCGGAGGGGATTTCGCACTGCAGCCAGTGGCTTATTGTACGTCAGGCCCCAGGAGCGTAGGAGATGACAGCGGGTGTCACAGTGGAGGGTCCCTAAAATATCCCAAGCAATTCTTCATCTCAACGCGGGGAACTCTAGTGGCCCGCGCCCCAGATATAGTAACCCATCCCGCCGCTTAGAGCGTATTTCCAGAGCGCAGTCACCACCACGGAAGGGCACTACTACCGCAGTCCTCGCCGACTCTTGCAATCCTAAAAGAGACCGGTTGGATGAAAAGGAGATGAAACAAAGGGGGCAGGAAGTTCGGAGTAATGAAGAAACCTTCCCAGCATTTGCCTAGTGACATGGAAAAACCCCGTCCTGACTAAATATAGTACGAAAGGGTACTTATCAGGGTTGGCATACAGCAGAAATAATAAGAGGATAACGATACGTTTATTTTCTAATGGTATAGTAGGAGTGCTTCTTAATAGCACTGCTATTTCGTGAGAGTTCTGTAGGTTAGTTCCAAAGACCCATTGATTGTGATAGGCTTTTTTTCAGGATTATACCAATAAATCCAAGATTCATCACCAGCCTGTGAGTTTTTCCGGAGCTTTTCTGAGCCAATAAATGTATATAGATTGTATCGGAACTCAGTTTATGTGGAATCCAAATTTTCCAGTTGATATAAATTGTTTTGAAAATGAGTCGTACCAATGTCTAATAGAGTTACAATATTTTCGTCAACTATCTTCAAGCAGCAGAAATATTTTTATTAATAAATATAGTTCTCGAGCGTCCTTTACAATATTCATCACTAAGCATAAGTCGAAATCTTTTGCATTGTTACCAAATATAAATTATTATCTTAGATGGGCTTCTTTGCAAATACATTTATAAGCCGCTTTTCTCATTTTTAGGCTAAAAAAGTATAACCGAGAAATGATTGCTAGTGAAATTCATTTTTGGATGAACATACCATCTTTTTTCATTCTACCCATATTTCCTTTGTTTTCCGTTTTATATTTACTTACAAATACACATAAATATACACATTTACAAACACACATATGTCCATACCCTGCCCAAGGTGGGAATCGAAACCACGGTCCCCTGCGCCACGAAGCACCAAAGCTAACCGAGACTAAGGGGACAGACTCACCACCACCATCATCATCATCATCATCATCATCATCCTTTGTCCAAATCTTATTCCATAAAAAAAGCTTTTACTCTAGGCCAAACATCTTTAGCTGCACAGATATACATAACAGTGAAATACACAATTGCATTAAGTAATAATGATAATATTATCAATAATGCTCTGAATACTAAACATTTAAACTAGATGTTGACGGTTAACACAATTTAATATGTTAAGGTGTTGTATTTGTGAAATTGCGAAGCATTAAAATATTACTTTTTTCATAATAAGGAGTATGAATTCTAAAATTTAAGAAAATATATTTTTTTTCGTACTACGCGGTCTCTGACTGTAATTAACTGAAGTTATAAATTGCGAGCTGCATATTTATTAATATACACGCCCAACTATATATTACATTATAATCGTCAGGGATTAAGACTTGAAAGGCCCATGAATGAAATTGTTTCTATGTCCATCTTTTCTTTGGTCTGCAAATGTTTCTCTTGCCTACGAGTTTATAATTTAGTGGTAATTTTCAAGTGCGGAAATCTTCCACATTCCTACCAGCTGCTTCCATATTTGTATTTTCTCCTTTGACTTGAAAATGCCGAATGTCTTTCTGATATCATGACTCTTCTTTTTATGTAATTTGGTAAAACCCGCGTTGTAGTTGAAATATTGAGCAAATATTTTTACTTTCTCTACACGTACTATGTACATGGTGTTTAGAGAAGGTATTGTATTCAACTAAAAATATTGATCACGAGATTTCGCCATAAATACATATTTACTGTCTCTAGCACGTATGTCCAATGTACATAGTGCATAGAGAAGACATTGTATTCCACCCAAAAATTCGATACAGAAATTTTACTAAAAATACATGTTTGAGAGGCCCAGAAACCAAAAAGAACAAGTATTTTTATAAACATGTCCGTGTGTATCTGCATGTGTACGGGTGTGTGTGTGTGTGTGTGTGTGTGTGTGTGTGTGTGTGTGTGGGCAGTATAGCTCAAAAACAAAAAGTCGGTTAAATACCAAAGCAATTTCGAGAATTATGATTTTTCTCAAAAAATTGCGCTAACGATTTTGTTTAAAATGCCATATGTTCAAGATATTTTCATGACAAAGGAAGTTTATATCTTCAATTTTCTGCGAAAGGCCTCTGAAGACCTCTTTATTCATGATGCCTTTTGTATAACTGATACACCCAAGAGATAGACAAAAATTAATGCACTAAAAATGTAGATCTTTGGAAACACACAAATGTCATATACAGTTTTTGTAGAGTTAACAGTTTTCGAGATATTCCAAGTTATTGGTTTCAGTTTTAAGTTACTTACACCTTTCTCAAACTCCTGGAAAACAAAGACAACGAATTTCAATTGTTTTACATAGCGATCTGCTGTTAGAAGATTTGGCTACTGCTTTAGCCCAGTGCATTCCCTTGTCTCCATCCAGTTAAAATGAATACCTTGATTATTGTTTTATTTGCGTCATGCTAATCTTTTATAAGAAAAGTTTTTTATAGAACAGCTAGAGAAATTCATGTGAATAGAACACATGTGTGTTGTTGTGTGGACAGCATGGCTAATGCAAGATTCCGAAGAATCCATCCAGAATAAAGTAGTCTTCAGAGGCTATTTCCAGAAAATTCAAGATATACATTTTATTTTTCAGGTAAATATCTTTAATATACGACATTTTAATCAAAATCGTTAGAGCTATTTCTAAGAAAATCAAAATTTTTGAAAAAAGTTCCATGTAAAGGGTAGTTGGGGTGGGGGATTTATCTCAAAATCTTCGTGTCGCATCCGTGGAAGATATTAAACTTAAAGACCAACTTTGGTATTTTACCACTTTTCGTTTTTGACCTATCGTGTTCACAGGCACACGGACACAGACACGGACCATTTTCTAAAAAAAAATTTATGGATACAGGGCGCTCTAAAACATATATTTCCGGTGAAATCTCGGTATCGAATTTTTGGGTGGAGTGCAATAACTTCTCTATACACTATGTACATGGTACGTATAGAGAAAGTAAAAACTTTCCCCATACGGGAATTTGTCAACTCCTGGTGTTTCAAAGAAACGGATTTCAATCACACAGCAACCAAATTTTAAAAGATTTGACTATCGCTTTAGCCCAGTGTATTCCCTTGTTTCTTTTCTACTTACAAGGAAACAGGTAATAAGAATATACGCTAATGTTTATCTGGATTAGCATGAAGTAGTAGAAGTTTTTTTTTTGAAGCAAGATACTACTTAATGTTTCAAAACTTTTTGGTCGAATTTCATAGATGTGCCACCTTAGGTTATGCTTCTGAGCTACCTCTAAGTCGTTTAATATAATGTTTCAATTCCTTTCCTTTTTGTATTATCATAACAATATCAACTACGAGCTTCAGGAGGGTTAAAAGTTTTTCCATCAATATTAATTTCTTATTTATATTCCTAATCCAGATTATTGAGTTGATTTCCCATCAGGCACGTGAATAGTCTTAGTGAACGGGATCGTCCTGTTTAGAGCCCTCTCTGGGAAAGTTTCCCTTCTCTTCTGTTTTGATTTTGGCTCCAATGTTTGGATACAATATCTTCTCAGGTACTCTGATTGTATTTGTTTTGTATGCCTTAACCTCTCAAGATTTTTTTCCATACGAATACGTGTTTTACCGTGTCGAAAGCCTTGAACAATGTCATTGTGTCATCTTGAACAGTGACCAATTCAATATTGTATTCTTGAACTTTCTCTTACAATTGGTTTATAATTAAAGGAATCGCAATACTGGAATGCTCGTCATTACCTTGTGTTGACATGTATTTGCTTAGTTTTACACGTCGCACTCCGTGGTGTAATGGTTATCGTGCTGACTTCATATACCCAAGGTCGCGGGTTCAAACCCGGCGGAGGTCGATGGATTTTTTGAGCTCGTAAAAGAACCTCAGGCCTGATAGAGAGGCCTCTGAGCAAATCTAAGCGCTCTTTCACGCTCAATATAGAATGGGACGCTGAGAGCCACAGCAGTTAAAGAGCGTCCATAAATAACACGCCATTTCCATTTTTTCTCAGTGTTACATCATGTATATTGTTTTGAATATGATGTAATCGAGAAATATATTCGTTTCGTTTCGTAATTGGCTTACACTCATCGTATTTGTAGGACCGACACCCCCTTGGGACTTCCAAGCCAATGTCCAGGGGTCAAAAGCCAGTCGGGGAGCCAACGGCACAAAACCACAGAATGGAGAACTGTTACTAGGGGTCGGCCCGTAGCCATTCATGAACATGAGGAAGCGGAGGATATGAAATGTTGTTATGAGTGGAAAGATAATGATGGAGTGAGTGGCGGGGGAAACCGGAGGACCCGGAGAACATCTTTCTAATTTTTTTTTTTGATACAAGGAACGCTAAACCGGTGAAATCTCTGTATCGAATTTTTGGATGGAGTGTAATACCATCTCTACCTACGTACCATGCACTACGAAGAGAAACTAAAATCGCAGATCAAAATGTAACATCAATGTGCTAATGAGCCCTTGCCAATGAAGCCAAAAATTTGA
Source organism: Hymenopus coronatus (assembly GCA_030762935.1). Classification (NCBI taxonomy): domain Eukaryota; kingdom Metazoa; phylum Arthropoda; class Insecta; order Mantodea; family Hymenopodidae; genus Hymenopus; species Hymenopus coronatus. The sequence continues at coordinate 60,355,208 of CM060892.1, read as the reverse complement.
TCATACATTTTTCCGATAGAGGAGCAAAATTTAAAATATGCATCCAAAGGAAAAAGAACGGCGTGCCACGCTTTGTGGGAAGTATATACCAATCTGAAAGCGTACTGCTCTTAAGGAAAACATAATTGCTTGTTTTAGTAGCAATTTTGGTAAAAAAAGTCAATTTTCGGTGCGAAAATTCCGCCATTTTTTAAAGTACATATTTTCAACATTTGATTCTCCAAGGACATTCTTTGGACGCCATTTTAAAGGATTGGGCTGGTTAAATGGCTCTCTATGTCAAATTTTAAAACAAATTTTCTCAATCTCTGTTTTTTTCGTTAGTTTTCCAAGTGCAATATGTATCTTCTCCCACATAAATGCTGTTACAGGTCTAAAATGTTTTCCCAATATACTTCAGCATATTTGCAATAAAATGAAATATTGGAAATTTTGATATTGCTCATAGTTTAAAAAAATAATTAACATAATCTTGTTGTGCTTTTTCTCAGTTTCTTGACCTGGTGGTGTAATTGTTAATAATCTATCCAATATGGGTAACTTCCAATTAAACGTTTTATAACGGAATTAAAGAATATAATTTTAAAAATGTCGCTTTGGGGTAGATAGCTGTGGGAGAAGACAGATTTAGAATTTTACTCATAAAATTGATATAAATTAAGTAACCGAGTCAGGTCGCTTAGACTTTTCGTCTGGGATTGGCATTCGGAAGATCGTGGGATAGGTTCCCCGCTGCCAACCTCTCTGATCATGGGGTTTCGGTTCCCCCCTCCCAATGGAATGCTGGGGGGTTTCTTCATTCCCCCGGAATTCCCGTCCCTTCATTTCATCTCTATTTCTTCCAACCGATCTCCTTCAGGGTTGTAACTGTCGGTGAGGGCTGCGGTGGTGGCCCCCTCTCGTGGGGGTGACTACGCTTTGGAAACTCAGCTCTCGGTGGCGGGATGGCGTTGAAGATGGTCCACAGACACAGGGGGGGTGTGATTAATCCTGAGTCGCGGGCTTCTGGCGCTCCCCGCGTTGAGATGAACTGCTTGGGAACTGTTAGGGACCCTTCACGATAACTCTTTCGCCGTCTCTTCCGGCAGCCCACCATACTCACATCTCATCCTATCCTTTTGGTGTCCGAGTACAAAAAGCCAATCGATGGTTAAGGTGTGGAATCCCCTACGGCATAGCAGTAGCAGCATGGAACCAGAATTACGTCACATTTTGTGCTGAAACTTGGTATAGAATTTGTTCTGTTGCCATTAGAGCATGTAAAAAATCAAAACTTTAACTTTAATACGTTAGAAAATGACTTCTAGTATTTCGGTACTCCCTAAATAACTAAAAGTATTAGTCTATAAACTAAGTAAATATTTATGTAAAGTCATTACGCGTCCTGAAATACTATACAAATATCTATAACCCTAACCCGTATGTACGTTACAGACGTTTGAAGCAAGCTACTTGTGGTTTAGCTTGACGTGATTATTCTACTATTTATGAACATGAATATCGCTTGACATTGATCTACAAATTTCCCAGAAATCGGCCTAATGGCATCACTGCACGTAAAGTGGCATTTTTGTTGTGTGTGACAGTACTTGTTTGATACAGAGATAAATCTGTGACCCAGTTTTTAACTCATTCGTAAAAGTAAAACTAAAACGCATTTGCTAGAAGCTAATAATTAGTTTTAATAACAATGTTTACTTTCTCATGGTGCACATACGTACATAAATTTGAAAGATTTATGTAGCAACGTTGTGGATCAATAACATTTCTCGACAACATTCTCCTAAAGTGCATTGTAATTATGCAGTGCATTCTGAACATAAGTATACGCAAACATATAGTGCAGTTTCACACGCAATGGCTTTTGCGGTATGCAGAGCATTTGTGTGGTTTTCTTCTGTGGATAGTTCGCTTTCAAAAGCAATTCATTTCCGTTGTGTTTCCATTATCGAGAAACTAGGTTAGAGTTCGTTGCATTTCAGCATACCAGTGCGATTCAATAATCACCCGTGTTAGGAATGCAGACACAATGTTTACTTTCTCTACATTGTGCATGGAACATAAATATAGAGAATGTACTCCACTCCACATAAAAATTCGATACCAAGATTTCTCCGGAAATACACGTTTCAGGGTTCCCTGTATCTAAACAAAATATTTATATAAATATTTACCGTGTGTCCAAACTTTATATTTAAATTTGGAATTTACCAAGGATGTGATACGAAGATTTTGAGAAAACGCTTCCCCACTCCAAACTACCCTTTACAAGAAAAGAATTCGGAAAATTTTAATTTTTTCAAAAATAGCTCCAACGATTTTGATTAAAATACCGTATATTTACAGGACAAATAAAATCTAAATCTTTAATTTGTTGGGAATATCTGAAGATCTCTAATCCGGATGAATTTTGCACAACTGTCCAACCGTAAAAAATATACAAAAACTTAGTACACATAATGTAGATTGGTCGAGTGGCCAACCAGTTTCACCTGGTCTCGGGTTCGATTCCCGGCTGGGGCGGGGAAATTTTCTTTAACAGATTCTGGAAGTATGCATGTGAGAATGAATGTGCGCGTGCTTAATGATATAAAATGATATACCTAATGACAATAACCTACTATGATCAGATGAGTTGTTTCACAAGTCAGAGTCTCTGTTATGACCATAGAAGTTAAAGGGGGCTATGCAAATGTAGATCACGTCAAAACACATAATGTTTGTCATATCTATGCATTTTGGTTTCGTGGAATTAAGCATTTCTGAGGTATTTCTTGTTATTGTTTACACTTTTAAAATACTTAAACTTTACTAATATGAGAATTTATCACCTCCTGATTATACAAAGAAACGAATTTCAAACACTTTGCAACCTGCTTTTAAAAGATTTGACTACCCTTTTAGCCTAGTGTATTCAATTACTTCCCTTTTACTTACGAGGAAACAAGTAATAAGACCATTTCTGCTAATGGTTATCGTGATTAGCCTGAAGTAGACAGAAGAATAAGTTTTTCAAGAATAATTTGTTACAGATAGGTAGAAAGTTACATGTGAATGAACAGGTCATATTTTTTTTTTTCAAATATAAATTATTCATTTCTCAAATTAGTCTCCTATTAGGGATATGCGCTCTCTTCTCCTTTTTAACACCTCCAAAAATAGAAACTGTACAGCTGTGCAAAATGCGCTTTTATCGCGACGTCATTTTATTGAAATTTTGTTCCCGCCAGCCATTACTTCATGCTTAGGAACAAGAAAAGATCATAGTCAGCCATTTCGGAGGAATCGGAGAGGTTTTGCAGAAATTTATAACAAGTTTATGCAGTTTGGCAGCGACAACTTCGGTTGTTTTTATTAAAATAGCATATATTCCAGATATTTGCGCGTAAAACGAAATGTATATCTTGAAACTTCTGGAAAAAATCTCTGAGACCTCTTCATTCTAGAGGACTTTTGTGAAACTGATAAACCGCAAGAGAAAGACTTATCACACAAAATATATAGATCTTGTTAGAGCACACACTTTATGTTACAGTTTTTTCGTAGAGTTAACCGTTTCCAAGATATTTCTTTTCATTGGTTACAATTTAAACTTCTTAGATTTTTCTCAAACGGTAAATCAGCTTTGTTTCCTCTTTCTTGTTTTACTCGTCGGAATGCAAAAGAGAACTGAATTTCAATTGTTTCATACAGTGATGAGCTTTTAAAAGATTTGACTATTGCTTTACTTTAATGTATTCCGTTTTGTCTCTTACACTTCCAAGGATGCAAATAACAACACATCTACTTATGTTTATATCGATTAGTATGACGTGGAAAAAGTATAATATTTTGTAAGGAAAGTTTGTGGAACAGCTACAGAAAGGGGCCGCGCCATGTCCGAGTGGTTAGACCACTCGCCTCTCATCTATGCGGCCCGGGTTGGATCCCAAGCGACCGCATGTAGGATTTGTGGTGATAAAGCGGCGCACGGGTTGTCTGGTTTCCCCCGTCATCGCATTCCACCGGTGCTCCATCATTATTCCATGTGCTGCCATGGTAGTGACAGCGTTAAATACTATAAAAAAGTCATGTGAATAAAACACACAAGAGTTTTCAAAGTAGTACACGAGTGTAGCACTCTTAGCATCCCCTCCCCCAAAAATCACTTTTTCGGGCCAATAGGCCAATGGGATGATTTCTACTCTACAGACGCCGGAAGAATGAAAGCAGACGAACTACGACTTTTTTTTTTTTAAATACAGTACCAGAGTCTGATCGGGACTCTGGCACTGTATACCCTACTTTTATTTATCTAACTTTTACTTTTTCCATACGCACTATGTACATAGTGTATAGAGAAAGTATTGCACTCCACCAAAAAATTCGATACCGAGATTTCACCGGAAATATATGTTTTAGGGTCCCTAATATCCAAAAAAAGCATTTTCACAAAAAGGTCCGTTTGTGTGTGTGTGTGTGTCTGTGAACACGATAACTCAAAAACGAAAAGTCGGTAAAATACCAAACTTGGTACTTAAGTTTAGTATCTTCCAGGGATGTGACACGAAGATTTTGAGAAAAATCCCCCCACCCCCAACTACCCTATACATGGAATTTTTTTCGAAAATTTTGATTTTCTCAAAAATGTCTCTAACGATTTTGATTAAAATTTCGTATATTAAACATATTTACCTGAAAAATAAAATGTATATCTTGAATTTTCTGGGAATAGCCTCTGAAGAGTAGTTTATTCTGGATGAATTTTACTAAATTTTGAATAACTGCTAAACCGTAAGAGATGGATAAAAACTTACCACACAAAAAATGTAGAGCACATTAAAACACACAATGTATATTATATACATTTTTTTCGTGGAGTTCGTCGTTTTTGTGGCATTCCTTATTTTTGGTTTCTGCTATGAAAAACGTAGTTTTCTCATACAGGAACTTGTCAACTCCTATCCATATAAACAAAGGAACTTCATTGACATAGCAACCAGCTTCTGACTATCACTTTAACCTACGGTTGTCCTTTATTTCGCTTCTACTTACAAGGAAGCAGGTAATTATACTATTTCTGCTATTTTTTTCTGGTTAGCATAAAGTAAATAGAAGTATAAGCTTTTTAAGAATAATTTGTTGCAGGGATATGGAGAAAGTCATGTGAACGGTACACATCAGATTTTTTACTTTCTTTTGCTGTATTATTACTGGATTGCAGTTTTCTTCTTTTACAACACACACACACACACATACACAAACATACAACACCCATGCCCAAGGCGGGATTCGAACCCAGCGCTACGAAGCACCAAAGCGAGATGCCTTGACGAGCGCGGCCATGGTGACCGGCTCCTTCTGCATGTAATTACATGATACGCAGCACATGGATTCCTCCATCATAAGCTCTGCCACTACAAGAAATTCCACCAGACAAACGAAGACCGCGTGTGCAAACTGTGCAACAAACCGTGTGGAAGATACCACATACAAAACTGCAAGAAAATACAAGTGACAATAACAATACTAGTTCTAGAATAATGCGAATCAATTTCATTCTTTGCACATTATGCGTACTCCCACTAATAAATGAACTAAATTTATAGGAGGTTGTTTTAAGCGCATATTGTATGCATACTTTGGGCATTTTACTTTCTCTACACGTACTATGTACATGGCGTATAGGGAAGGTATTGCATTCCACCCAAAAATTCGATACGGAGATTTCAGCGGGAATAGACGTTTTAGGGTTCCCTGAATCAAAAAAAAAATAGAAAAAGGTCCGAGTGTGTGTGCGTGTGTGAACACGTTAACTCACAAACGAAGAGTCCGTAAAATACCAAACTTGGTATTTAAGTTTAATATGTGTAGTATCTTAAAAGGATGCGACACGAAGATTTTGAGAAAAATTCCCCCCACTCCAAATTACCTTTTACATGGAAAAATTTTAGGAAATGTTGATTTTTCTCAAAAACGGCTCTAACAATTTTGATTAAAGTACCATATATTAAACATTTTTACATAAGAAGTAAAATGCGTATCTTGAATTTTCTGGGACTAGCCAAAGACCTTTTTATTCTCGAAGAATTTTGCTATACTTTGCATATCTACTAAATTACAAGAGATAAACAAAAATCTATTACACAAAAAATGTTAAACCACACAATTTATGCCATACACATTTCTTTCGTGAATTGACCATTTTTGAGATATTCCTTGTTATTGATTTCGGTTTTAGAATACTTAAAACCTTTCAAACACGGGAATTTTATCAACTCCTGTGAATGCAAAAGAAGTGGATTTCATTCACATGGCACCAGCTTTTAAAATATTTGAAATTACCCTAGTGTATTTAATTATTTCCTTTCATGTACTTACAAGAAAGCATTTCCGCTTATGTTTATCTCGATTGGCATGAAGTAGATAGATGCATAAGCTTTTTAACAATAATTTGTTACAAAGATGTAGAAAAAGTCATGTTAATGGAACACATCAGATGTTTAATGCATATAAATCCTCTGTCTACGTAGTTTGTGAAAGCATGCTGCCCGAGAGGGCAATGGAATGCAGGTCTTTATGCCGCTGTTGCAAGGATCGAGGGTCGGTTCCCAGCGTTACATTGATTTTGGGGACTCGGGAGCGAGCTAGGCAGCCCTTAGTGCCCCAGCAGCACAAACACTCCAGTCGAGGTGGAACACAAACATGACCACGGAATACAGAAGATGGCTTTTAACCCAGCTCTGCCTCGATGGTCCTCGTTTCACACCCTGCTCACCTCAGTCCATGCTTCTTCACAAACTTAAAACAGGCATTTTAATCCGTGAAATATAAAAGAAAAGGTTCCTTTTGCTGGGACTTAAAAAGCTTTCAAATCCCATTAGGAACTGCTTTCTGTTTTAAATCGAAGTTCGAAATACATTATTTATAACCTTTACAGCAGAAACGGCACCACTTATTTTCCGAGTGTGCAGGCTTCAACGGTATAATAAGGTAGCAGAGGAATGAGTAATATAACCTGTTTATATGGGGAAGTAGGCTTTTTTGTACGAGTTAATGAAATATTGAAATTAAACATATGAGTTGTTATCTACAAGTAATAAAAAATCTGACGTGTTCCATTCACATTACTTTCTCTAAATCTCTGCTACAAACTATTATTAAAAAGCTCATGCTTCTATTTACTTAATGCTAATCGAGAAAACATTAGCAGAAATAGTCTTATTACTGGCTTCATTGTAAGTAGAAGCTAAATAAGGGAATACTATTGGTTAAAGTGATATTCAAAAGTTGGTTGCTATGTGACTGAAGTTCCTTTGTTTGTATGGGCTGGAATTGTCAAATTCCTGTTTGAGAAAAGTATGTTTTTTAAAGCTGAAACCAAAAAATAAGGAGTATCTCAAAAATGATCAACTCCACGAAAAAATGTATATAAGAAAAATTGTGTGTTTTAAGGTGCTCTACAGTTTTTGTGTTAGGTATAAGTTTTTGTCCATCTCTTACGGTTTAGCAGTTATGCCAAATTACGTAAAATTCATCCAGAATAAAGTAGTTTTCAGAGGCTATTCCCAGAAAATTCAAGATATGCATTTTATTTGTCGTGTAAATATCTTTAATATACGAAATTTTAATCAAAATCATTTAGAGTCATTTTTGAGAAAATCAAAATTTGCGAAAAATGTTTCATATAAAGGGTAGTTTGGGGTGGGGAAAATTTTCTCAAAATCTTCGTGTCGCATCCCTGCTAGATAGTAAACTTAAATAGCAAGTTTGGTATTTTACCGACTTATCGTTTTTGAGCTATTGTGTTCACAGACACACGGACACACACACACACACGGACACACACACACACACGGCCCTTTTTCTGAAAATGCCTTTTTTGGATACAGGGGGACCTAAAATATATATTTCCGGTGAAATCTCGGTATCGAATTTTTGGGTGGAGTGCAATACCTTCTCTATACACTATGTACATAGTGCGTATAGAGAAAGTACAAAGGGTGGACATGTTTCGTAACTACATGGACAATTTCCAGCTGGTTCCAAAGACTGTCCACAGACAGCCTTCACACCACATGCAAGTACAAACATACACTCAACACTTAAACTGCGCTCAAAACTTCATTGGGCACCAATATGCATCAAATAATGTGTATGAAACCTGTACATTTAAAGGCCAGTCAGTCATTCTGACGATCACCTGAGTGAAACTCTGTGAGTGACTCATCTTATATTCTGTGCTCCTGGCCAGGGCATTATTGTCTCTGTTACTCCTTCTTCTTTCAATAAAAAATCTAATTCTTCTCTTCTCTTCTTTGTATGTCGAATTATATCACCTCCAGCTTCCTGGAAAAAAGACTTAGCTGTTTTTCGAACCATCAATAATTCTACATCTGTGGTATTTAAGGTAATTCCTAACCTACACCAAGACATTCTTCTATTCAAATTTCATTACAACGGCAACTTCCTGACGCCAAAAGTTCCTATACCATTTTGTTTTATTGTGCATAGTTGTATAAATAAAAAGAAAAATTGGTCAAATGTTTGATTGAGAGTTTGTCACCACTCCTTTATCGTTTACTTATGCAATTGGAATGGCGAGGTAAATCCACAAAAATCTGATGTGTTCCATTCACAGGACTTTCTCTACATCTCTGCAACAAATTAATTCTTAAAAAGCTTATGATTCTAGTTACTTCATGCTCATTGAGAAAAAATTAGCAAAAATAGTCTTATTACTTGCTTCCTTGTAGGTAGAAGCGAATAAAGGGAGTACCAAAGGGTAAGGTGAAAGTCATATGTGACTGAAGTTCCTTTGTTTGTATGGACACGAGTTGACAAATTCCTGTATGAGAAAAGTATACGTTTTTCAAGGCTGAAACCAAAAACAAGGAATATCTAAAATAACGATCAACTCCACGAAAAAATGTATATAACATAAATTGTGTGTTTTAATGTGCTCTACAGTTTTTGTGCGGTAAGTTTTTGTCTATCTCTTTCGGTTTACCAGTTATACACAATTCACTTCAATTTCATTGAACTGAATCCTGTTTTATATTTAGTAACTTGAATTTAGATTTTAAGTAAAAAGAACTTAAATATTATTAAGGGACGAGAAGACCAGAAACAATAAATATATAAATATTAATAAAAATTCAATAAAACATAACTGTTAAGCTCTACTTCCTCTAAATTAATTAGGATTCCCAATACAAAGCTGGGTGTGTTCTCCTTTTTTTTGTAGGTTAACGTCCTTTAAATTGGTTGATCTTATTAGCAGATGAGTGTAATCGGTGAATTGATACTCAAATGATCTTGGGGTCCCTGGAGGTCTAAGTTACTCGACATTCGGATAAGGTAAACCCCGAAAAAAACTTATTCGGGTAGCTTACCCTAAGCGAGTATAGGAGGCAGACATGCTACCCCAACAGCCGGGCTGCTGGAAATCTGATTTTCTTAATTGTTGCAGTCTGTGAAGGGTCATTCTTCTCTTCCACCTTCCTTAATAACAACTTATTAAAGAATGGGTGGAGAAACTCATGTGAATGGGGCAATCAGATTTTGCTTTTTTGTTTGCAACTCTTCTATAAATCATATATTAGAAGGAATGCAATAGTTCCCCTTCCGCTCTGTATAGAGTTACACTGTTCTGACATTGTAGCTATTTCTTACAGAATACGCTATAACGGCTTGTTCGAAATCTGTGATAACGTTTCTCTTGTAAAACGCTGTTAAATGCTGCAAGGCCTGAAAGAGGAGTCTTCGCTCGTGGTTCCCAAGGCAATATTACCGTCCACGCGTAGGAATGGCTTACGCGTTTCATATCATAAAATATTTCACAGTTTTGAGAGCTACTTGAGATATGAAAATCTTACAGTGGGTGACCTGAATCTGGAAAAGAAAAACACGTAGTCAGTATCTATTCAAAAAGTGATATTTCCCAGAGCACCGAGAAGATAATGCCAAGAGAGACAGAATCCACCCTGCAGCTATTAAAGGAAGCATCGAATGATTCATGCCATGAGTGAATCATAGCACCATGCCCTGGAGCATGGAAAACTCGCCGTAAGTTGCTGTACTTTATAATTACCTTTATACTGGGAGAAAGACATGCTCAACTCAAATACCATGTTTGGGTTTCTAATTGTATCTTTGTATAGTGTTTGGTCTATATTATTTCTTGATAAGACTAATAAAATCTTTAGATTTTGCTGAAGAGAAAGTTGAAATAATTTCAAGGTTTAATGTTGAATATGCTAGAGGGGGTTTTGCGTTATAAGAATATTTCTTATTCAGGGATCTCAAAACTGTATAGTAGTGAAATGTATAAATCAAATTTTTGGGTGGAATGCAATAATTTGTCTTTAATTTAAATACGTAGCAGCGGAAATAAAATGATGTCATAGAAACAAAAATCTACAAGGACATATATGCATGAAAAATATAATTCACTGATATTTTAGTAATGCATTGTGATTTTCATAAGAGGTTCCCTCTGACTCTCTTTCCAATTCTTTGTACTTGCACAGAATAATCAGTAATACTCGTACGTTGCTTTTACTTTCTCTACAAGTACTATGTACATAGTGTAGGTAGGTATTGTATTGCACCCAAAAACTCGATACGAAGATTTCACCGAAATACATGTTTTAGGATCCTCTGAATCCCCAAAAAGCATATTTAGAGAAATGTACACGTGTGTCTGTAGGTAGCATAGTTCAAAAACAAAAAAAAAAAAAAAGAGAAAAAAACCCGTTAAATACCAAACTTGTTATTTAAGTTCATATCTCCCAAGGATGCAACGAAGATTTTCAAGAAAATTCCCCCACCCCAACTACCCTTTACGTGGAAAAAATGAAAATTTTGATTTTCTCAAAAATGGCTCTAACGATTTAATTAAAATGACATATGTTTAAGAGCTTTACATAACAAATAAAACGTATATCTGGACGTTTATGCGAATAGTCTCTGAAGACCTCTTTATTCTAGATTATTTTTTATGAATTTTGCATAACTGGTCAGCCGTAAGAGATAGACAAAACCTTACTGAAAAAAATATAGAACACGTTAAAACAATTTATGTTACATATCTTTTTTCGTGAATTGACCGTTTTCGAGATAGTCCTGGTTATTGGTTTCATTTTAAAATATTTAATACTTTTTTCATATGTGAATTTGTCAACTCCTGGCCAAACAAATAAAGGAATTTCAGTCACATAGCAATCGGCTTTTAAAACATTTGACTATCACTTTAGACTAAGGTACTCCCTTATTTCTCTTCCACTTAACAGGTAAGCAAGTAATAGGACCATTTCTGCTAATTTTTTCTCGATTAGCATGAAGTAAATAGATGAATAAACTTTATAACAATAAATTGTTGCAGAGATGTACAGAAAGCCATGTGAGTAGAACATATCACATTGTTTTTCTTTTGATTTGTATTATGTCTTGATAAAAATTAATCAAAGTCCTTTTGATTTTGCTGAAGACGAAGCTGAAATACAATCGAGGTTTAATGTCCAATGTAATAGAAAGGAATTTGCATTAGTTTCAATGAATATTCTAGAATTTTATTCATAAGAATATTTTTTATTCAGGGGACCTCTAAATATGTATTGTAGTGAAATCAGTACATCAAATTTTTGGGTGGAATACAATAATTTCTCTTCTTTAAGTACGTAGTAGCGAAGTAAAAATATAATAGAAACTAAAAGCTAAATGGATATACAAGCTAGAAAAATCTAATTTAGTGTAATTATGAATATTTTATTAATGTATGTAATTTTCATAAGGATTCCTTCTGATTCTCTTCTCAGTTCTTTGTATATACACAGAACAATAATAGGTTTTTTTTAATGGCATCCGTATTATGCTAGAGCGGGATCACCAACTGCCCTGAGTCTGGGTACCTCAGCTGGTTAGGTGCCGCCTTTCGGAACTCAAGATCGCGGATTGTTCAAGGCAGCTGGTTTTTAAGTGTGCTTAAAAGTGACAGCCCCATGTCAGTAGATTTACTGGCATGTTAAAGAACTACTTCGAGACGAAATTCCGGCAAACCGGCGGCGCTGATATGGTCCTAGCAATTGACAGCATTAACTCCCCTGATTTGGTGCCGCAGCAAGCCTGCTTGCTCCGTACATGTAATGGATAACACGTAATAGCAGGGATTTTCTCTCTTCCTTATACAGTGTGTCGTGTATCGGTTTATATTGCCGGGAAAGAAAACAATCCAAGACGCAAGCCATCAACTTCTATGTTTTACCTTCCTAGGGAGAATCTTTCTTACGTATAGAAAGTGGTGGAATAAGTGTTTAGTTTGCGATAAGGCTCTGCACTCAGAAAATCAACTACAAGTGAGTGCAACAGTTACCAAGGAAAAGATGTTTCTTTTGCATTGCGTTCGGTACCAATTAATTACCAAGAAATATGTTCATTTCAGCGCTATAAATGCATAAGTTTTTCGTTTCAAATTAATTCTCATACATTTTGCAGTACAATACGATTACAATGGTATTAACCAAGAGTGCAAGTGTTCTATCAATCATTACACTGTGGCGTTTGGTCAGAATATGGTAACTCCAAAAATGCCTTTCTGTGCTAAGAGCACAGTAATATAAAAGAAGCAATACTCTATCGTTTGGTGAAGCTCAAGATAACAGGGCTTCATCAAATGATAAGAGAATTATTTCTGGCGAAATCAGGTCTTCACCAAACAATAGAGGATTGGAGATATCAGGGCTTCACCAAATGATAAAGAGGAATATTTCTGGAGCAATCAGGTATTCACCAAACAATAAAGGATTGGAGATATCAGGGATTCAACAAATGATAAAGAGGAATATTTCTGGAGCAATCAGGTATTCACCAAACAATAAAGGATTGGAGATATCAGGGATTCAACAAATGATAAGAGGATTATTTCTGGAGAAATTGGAACTTCTCCAAACAATAGAGGATTGGAGATATTAGGACTTCAACAAATGATAAGAGAATTATTTCTGGAGAAATCAGAGATTCTCCAAACGATAGAGGATTGGAGACCAGTTTTGGAATTATCATGTACTGACCAAACGCCACAGTAACCTATGAAAGTTGGATTGCGTATTTCAAAATCTTGCATACTGCCACAGCACTGAAGAAATAATCTATCCTTGTTTTCAGTTTATCACGTAATATAGTAGGCAGTGCGCAGGAGCAACAAGAAAACTTTCTCTCTTTGTTTTACTCAAAATGCAACCAGTTGACGACCCCGTGCGAGAATATGAACATCGAATTAACTTTCGTTTTACCAGAAACAACATGTCATTGTTCTATCATTGCAGAAGCTCTTAGGGAGACAGTGAATCTTTTAAAGTAGATCTATCAAAATATTTGCAGATAAAAAAAAACATTGCTTTTCTCGATGTCATTTCAGTATGCGTATTCCGCTCCGGCCCTTAAGGGAAGTCCAAATGAGATTTTCATAATTTTTTACCATTTTCATGTTTTAATTGCATATGAATATTTAGAGTCTCCCGCTGATTTTGGTATAACTTTCATAGAGATGAGTAGTTGTAAATAGTTTAAAAATGTTGTTTAAATAATCCTGTGAGAAGTGTTTTATAACATTTGGTATCTCGCATGGTAAATCATATATGTTTGTAGATATAAATGTTAGAGAAGTAAGTATTTCTTATTTTGATCGGGGTGCTATACTTAGCCATTCGCAGCATTGACATCCCGCTCATATTTTCTTCATGTGAAAGTTAGGTTATATTTCTTTATGTTTGAAAGCAATTTCTGAAGAAGCATAAATTTCCCATTATCTCAGAAACTAATGTACACTAAGAGCTGACATTTTTATTACGCATTTGCACCTAAATATGCTTTAGTTTAACGAAAAATGTTTTATGTATATAAATTAATTATGTTTTTAAAATTTAAAAATCATAATTTTTTACATTACATTTAAATAGCTTTATTTTAAAAATCATACCTTTCCTTCTGATGAACGGAAGTATTCTAGTCTTCCTCAATCAACAGTAAAGGCACTGTTGAATATACCTTGACATTTTTAGCTCAATATCTTAAATAGTTGCTTAGATAATCGGCGAAGCTTTAACATTTGAAATATAGTTCATTTCAATTCTCCTTAACTTGACCTAGATTTACATCCCAATCACTTAACAAGCAATCGTAAATGAACTGCATAAGCTAGATACCGCAGAAGTTGTCACTGATTTTGCTTTCTCTACTTAGTATGCAGTACATCTGTAGGGTAGATATTGCATTCAATCCAAGATTTCAAACCAGGATTTCATGGAAATTACGCTTCAGGGTTCCCTGCATAAAAAGGTGTTTTAGAAAAGACGCGTGTGTATATATCTGTGAACACGATAACTTAAAAACCTGATGTGTTCCATTCACATGGTTTTCTCTACATCTCTGCAACAAATTATTCTTAAAAAGCTAATGCATTTATTTACTTAATGCTAATCGAGAAAAAATTTGCAGAATTAGTCTTATTAGTTGCTTTCTTGTAAGTAGAAGCGAAATAAGGTAGTACCATAGGTTAAAGGGAAAGCCAAAAGCTGGTTGCTATGTGACTGATGTTCCTTTGTTTGTATGGACAGGAGTTGACAAATTCCTGTATGAGAAAAGTATAAGTTTTTCAAAGCTGAAACCAGAAAACAAGGAATATCTAAAAACGATTAACTCCACGAAGAAAATGTATATTAATAAATTGTGTGTTTTAAAGTGCTCTACCTTTTTTGTGTGGTAAGATTTTGTCCATCTCTTACGGTTTAGCAGTTATGCAAAATTCCGTAAAATTGATCCAGAATAAAGCAGTCTTCAGATAAATATCTTTAATATACGACATAGATATCAAAATCGTTAGAGCCATTTTTAAGAAAATCAAAATTTTTGAAAACGTGCAATGTAAAGGGTAGTTTGAAGTGGGGGGATTTTTCTCAAAATCTTCGTGTCGCATCCCTGGAACATACTAAAATTAAATACCAAGTTTGGTATTTTACCGACTTTTCGTTTTTGAGTTATCGTGTTCACAGACACACGGACTTACTGACACATAGACACACACGGACCTTTTTCTGAAAATACTCTCGCTATCGAATCTTTGGGTGGAGTGTAATACCTTCTCTATACACTATGTACATAGTACATATAGAGAAATAAAAAGGAAGGGTTGGTTAATTATCAAACCTTTAACCGGACTATTTAAGTTCAGAATCTTCAAAGTAGGCGACACAAGATTTTGTAGAGAATACCCCAACTCTAAATTAGTCTTTACATAGAAAAAGTTTCCAATATTTTGATTTTATCAGAAATGGCTCTAATGATTTTGATTACAAGAGCAAATATTGCATGAGAAATAAAATATCTCTCTGGAATTTTCTAGGAATAGCCTCTGAGGTCCTCTTAACAAAGGTTACTACATACAAATGTTTAGTTTTCCTTAAGACACACAACTTATGTCATACATTAACCATTTTCAAGATATTCCTTGTTATTGGTTTCAGTTTTAAAATATTAAACCTATACTCATACGGGAGTTTGTCAATTCCTCACCATGCAAAGAAATAAATTATAACCACATACCATATAATTTCTGCTAATGATCATCTAGATTAGCATGATGTAGATAGAAGAAAAAGTTTATCAACAATAACTTTTTACCCAGACCTTTAACTTCTGCATGTTTTATTACTATCACATTTTGCTTTATGTGGTAAAGTCAAGTTAATGGATTACATTAGATTTTTTATTTCATTCTGTGAGTATAGCTATGTATAATGCACTCAAGTATTAAAATTGTAGAGGAACTTTTGTTTTATTTAGCACTCTATGATAATAAACAAATGCAACAAACTGTGAAGCATTAAGATAATTACTTGCATTGCGACTAGTAGTTTAATTGTATTTATTTTTCAGTTACGCTGTTTTTACGCTATACCACTTATACCTGCTCATGCATATTTTAATTTCTCTGTTACTGCTCAGATCGGGTTGTAAAGACTACAAGGGAGAGAGAGAGAGAAAGAGAGAGAGAAAGAGAGAGAGAGAAAGAGAGAGAGAGAAAGAGAGAGAGAGAGATATCTCCCCTTGCTCAATACATTTCAGGCAACGCCTTACAACTGATTTACAAATACGGGACAGTAAATGTTTATCTTCAGTGATGGCATGAAATGCATTTTGAATAGACATTCTCAGTTCATCTAGATATCTTGGTGATACGGAGAACACCATATTCTTCAGAATCCCTCACAGACTGAAATTGTATGGCGTCAAATCACAAGAATGTGGTGGCCAATCACAAGTCCCACGGCGTCCAATCCATTTTCTGAATGTGCTCCATCTAGTTACCAAATGAAATTAAAAATGTGGTTGTTTTCAATATTGAGTACTTCAAAGCTCTGCAGAATTTCTAAATAAGCTGCAGAAGTAACTGTACTTTCAAAAAATAGGGTCATATTAATCCGATACTTGAAATTCGTCCCCAGACAGTAACACCTGGAACATTGCTATCTTTTTCTGTTACCTCATAGTCGGACCAATAAACACAATTACGGCATTCATATGTCCATTTAGTTTGAAGCTTGTCTCGTCTGCCCATAAAATTGAACACCAAAAATTAGGATCTGCTTCGTTGCGTACTAAAAACAACTCACAGAACTCAATCTTCTGTCGTATTGCGTGAAGTAATTTTGGGCGAAAAGTTTGAACTTTATGTCTTTTAGGATTCGCTGCAGGCTCCTTCGAGATATGCCCAATTGCACAGACGCCTTCCTACAGACTGCTACAAATGCCTGAACAACTAACAGAATTTCCTTCATTTCGAACATTATGTGGTCGACCGGATATCAAAACACCTGTAACGCTCCCTGTTCTTTCAAATTTTATGTTAAGTTTCCTCAAATGTTTCCGAGATGGTAATGGTGCATTAGGAAACCTTATTCGAAAAGCATCATGAACTCTGGCTGTCGCTTTGTCGTACTTCCACACTAATTGAAGCATATAAATGCGCTGTTCCTTAATAAATTTATTTGCCATTGCAAATAATGTTCAACACACCAATAATAACAAAAAACAGCAGACTCACAAACAAATAAATGTGTATACAGTATTGCCAAGATATCCCGTAATTAATTTTATCCCTTTATATCCTCAAGATTTACCTTTAGCGCCACCCTCATCCCAATTCAAAATGTGTATGGAAAATTTTACTGATTTCATTATATATAATTACAATTCTTCCACTAGAAAGTCTAAATATTTATGAAGTTTAAAATTTCTAAAAGGAATTTTGGGTTATAGAAGAAGAAATATAGTTGATAGTTTTATTGATAACCGTCCAACTTCAACACCATTATAATCTCTTGCCTCATTAACAGCTAATTACAGCCATAACTCATATATAAAGCCCTAGCTCCTAAAGCTCTGAAGATGACTAAATAAATTTAGTCATCTCTTACAAATTAGGCCCTTCTAGCCCTGTGATTTCAGAATACATTTCTGGAGCACTTACAATAAACCTTGTCACTACTAGTAAGTTTAAAAACTCACTTTGGGAGAAGATATATCGCTAATGCCTGACCCTTCATTTTCGTGAATATTTATTTCCTTGTATTAAAAAACGAAGGGTGAACTATTTCTTTACATAACCTTACTTTTGAAACTTTTCATTTATAGACTCTTTTTAAGATGTTTTTTCGATATATGCTAAGCACTCGTTAACGAAATGTTTAATTAATTAGGATACATTTAAATCTGATTTTTTTTAGATTAAATTAGTATAGCTTAAATAAAGCTTTCACTCGGAATATGACAAGAACTTAATAGCATATATTTATTTTACATTTACAATTTTATCAAAAAGGATTTATATAGATTATTCGAATAATTAACGTCTTTATTTATATAAAGATAATATTCTGAGCGAGAGCATGGTTCTATTCTATATTTAGGTACCTACCTTCACAGTGTGATGGGCGATTGATTAGGAAATAGACTAGAATAGATATTTCTCGGATACTAGGCTTTCTAGTGACCCGGAGAAACCCCCAAAAACTCACTAAGACCGGCCGGGCTAATCGAAGCCGCGAGCCTCCAAGGCAAGTCACACACGCTAATTCCTGTGCCATCTCGTTTGGTTTTTGTAAGAATAGTCGAATTAATGTCAAGGATTGGCGTCAATGTCAAATATCAGAATTGTTTTTTCATTGGCTTTGGATTTCAGTCATTATGTTATGTTATCTCAGGGTAATTATTCCTTTGTGTAATGTATCTCAATATAACTGTTCCAGAAAGTTCTCACATGTTTCCTCTGAGATCATGAATATCAATGAATCTCTTTACATGTGGGACATTCTTCATTAGACCCTGAAGGAATAATTAAGAGTGTTACGGAGCGTTTGGAAGCCAGCTAATAATTGGTCTACCTAAAGGCAATAGTTGTCAGCGAATGCGGGGTTCAAACAGTCACTGACGCCTTTACCCCAGTGAGATGGTGCACCATCATGTTGAAAAATAATATCCATGTTATCTTTACAGAAATCGGTGAAAGTTTTCTAAGCTGTAAACGGCGATTTGCTTACAAAATTTCTTTGATTTCTTATGCAGCATTAATGACGACGCTGAATTCGTACCCTTCTAGAACTTATTTACCACTTAGAACATTAAACTAAACTAATCTTTCTGTTAATGTGTTTTAGTTTATACATTAATAATAAATACTAGTATAGGATATATTTGGAAGTGCGTTCAAAACCGAATTATGTACGTACGCAATTGAGTTTTATACAGTGTGGGCCATGGGAACCTGACGATTTTTAAAATAAAATCAATAGTATAAGATTCAAATTAAAATGTTACTTCTGTAGCACTGCAATAGGGTATTGAATGCCATTTGAGGACGATTAGATTAGAAAGCATTCTGTAGGTTCGTTTAGGCCAGAAAGCCACTGAACATAGAACTTGTCAAGGCATATACATGTATACATAAGTTTATATACTATATACTATGAAAAAAAAAATGTATAAAGCTCTAGTGCTAAAAGCATAGGTTACAAAAACAACAGAATACTTTTTTTATTTTTATTTTTGCATGCACATAAAAACAAAGAGTATCAAAATATAGTGTTAAAATGTATAAATAAATATAATGTCATTATATGTAAAACTAATGTTATGTCAGATGATAGTTTTCAAATTATCGATATAATAGTTCCTAGTAGTAATTATGTATACTAAAACATGATTATTGTATTGTGTACTCTTCATAAATGTAAACAAATTACAATACATATTTACAAATATGTTATAGAATTTCCAATGCAAAGATTTACAATTATGTACTAGAGTGTAAAATATCAAAACATCAGGCTTTACAGACCTTGTGTCATTGCTAAATACTAAAACAATTCATTTGACACATTCGTACAAGTCAAAGTATAAATCAGTTTAATTTTAATATAAAATACACACACTAATATACACAAAATGCAATATATTGTAATATTTATAAATATAATGATTATTAACGGTATTGTCAGACAGATTTGTCACTTAAATATTCATCTATAGAGTAAAATGATTTATTGCAAAGGTACTCCTTAAGAGAGGCCTTAAAAACACTGAAATTTCCAACATTTTTTTTTGAGATTACTGGGGAGAGCATTAAATATCTTGATTGTTTCATAATATACACGTTTCTGAAAGCAACGAAGATTGGCATTGGGACGATGAATCAATCCCTTTTATCTAATATTAATGTTATGTATTTCCATGTTTGTTATAAAACTATGTCCATTAACTGCATAGAATTTTAAAATGGATAATATATAAACACAAGGTAAGGTTAGGATGCCCAATTTTTGAAATAGTTCTTTGAATGACTGTCTGCTATAAGACGTGACCTTATTTTTTAAATGAGACGTCTCTAAAATGGCCTCCATCACTTAGTATGTATTGGTATATTCTATGATGCAGATTCTGTATCGCTGCTTGCAACATGTCATTTGGTATGGCTGTAATGTCCTCCTGTATGGCCTCCTTGAGCTCATTCATGTTCATTGATTTCCTAATGTACACTTGAGATTTGAGCTAGTCCTAAAGGACAGTATGGGAAGTAGTATCATCTTGTTGAAACCAGATGGTATAAAGATCGATTCCACGATAATGTAACTCAGGAGTATGGAAGTCCCTTAACATTGCTACTTATCGAGTTCACTGTTACAGCTCTATCCAAAATTCGCAATGCCACACGAGGGCGCATAAATAGCTGTTGTGGATTTGATTTACCCCAAAAGCGATTTTTTTTTCACCATACCATTTAAATGAAAATGAGTCATCACTCATTAACAGGACCATATCATCATTAAAGAGCTTAACAAAGTTTTCTAAGAATGTAATTCGATTAGCTTTATGACAATATTTTAGCTCTTGAACCACAACCATCTTGTAGGGATGAAAAAGTAAATCTGTGAGTAGGATTCTCCCAAAACTTGTCCGCGATAACCGTAAAGCAGCAGCATATTTTCGTTGTTATTGCTTGTCTGACTCTTTCAATGTTTTCTGGTTTTCTCACAGTGTATACAGGAGCTGGTGGTTTCTCCTTCGCTGCAGATACTGTTGGCTCGGATATTCCGTATCTATAACTTAGTCTTCCTACTAGGAACATTGCCATGACGTGGAACATTTAAATGATGACGAAATAGTCCTTGGATAATGACAACCGAGTCACCATTTTTAAAAATAAGGTTTCCAACATAAAAGCAAGATGTTCAGCATTCCTTTACACCATTTTTACAGCAGTTGCAAACTCTGGTCTTGCTCGTGATATCTCGTGCATTCGTTTGTCATATTTACGAACTTATTCATATTTGAAAATCATCAGGTTCACATGGCCCACCCTGTATGATATCGCATATCACCCAGTTAAGTCGGTATTCATCTAACTCGGGCATGTTCAAATGTAATTCTTGGAAGATAATGATGTCAGAACTCGTTTCTTCCAACTCCAATCAAGGTGAGGAAATATTGGTGAGTCACACATACTGTCATATATCACCTAGTGCTTGGTAGCGAATGTACTGTTTTTAAACATACATAAATAGAATCTCAACTTCGAAACACGTCATAACGTTTTCAATGGTTCAATATGAATTGCAAAATACATTCTCTACAAACTTTTATTAACATAAAGTGAAAAAAAGTGGACTTATTTAAATAATTCCATAAGGATTCATTTTCTAAATTTGGATATTTGCCTCACATTAAATGGCAATGAATATTTCCACATACATTTGCGAGCAAATAATCCTAAAATGAATTATATTAAACAAACAGCATCGCCGATCATTTGGTTCATCTATTATGTCTCTGCACTTCATCCCTAGCAGCAGCTATTGTTGGAATCGTTCAAGTTAAACATATCACCCAAGTTAAAAAATAAAGAATACAACACTAGATGCAGATGAGGAAGGCCTTGTGTTTACAAACGTTTTATGACGTCGCATAGCGGAATGCGCTAATGCTTCACAAGGAGTGGAACGTTTCTGCGTCTTTTCCTCTGCTTCTTTAAATTGGTAATGACTGTTCTAATTGTATGAAATCACCTTCGCAATAATGCTTGTACTAGCTTGTGCTTGTATTTCACGCACAACTAATTAATATTAAATCTCTATTTCACTGTGTGTCAATTGAGAAAAATTGACCACAATTTGCAGTGTTGACTATTGTGGGCATTTCAGTGACACTAAGTTCTTACAAGAATACAAGACACAGAAGAGTGTAGTGCACTGTATTGTTGAGGAATTGAGGAACATTGTTACATTACTCAACCTTTACTGTTTTCACTGTAATTTTTAAATCATCGTACGTATCTTATTACGAAGACTCCGGAAATCATGCCAAAATAAAAGTAATAATGAATCGGATATAAATTTAATGTTTTTTTTTTAGTTTTAAATTATTATTCAAATTGTATTTGAAAACACTAACTTGAATTTCGATTTTTTAGAAAATATGACTTAGTTATTAAAGTATAAACATGTAATTAAATTAATTTAAACTGAAATGTAAATACAAGGAATCCGGTTTTATTTCTTTAAAAAACGTGACGTGTATTTCCGTCTTACCAGAGGCAAACAATATAGGCTTTTAAAAATTAATAGAAATAGAAATTAAATCTTATTAAACAAATATTATTTTAAGCCTTAGCTAGAAGGAATTCAAGTACATACATATTACTTAAAATATTTACTTGGCTGAACCTTTTGTAAATATTGCGGCATAAGCCCTTATGTCTTATATCTCCACCAATTCCATCAAAGATGTTTTTGAGTTTAAGGGAAGCCAAATGATTTTAAATAATATGGATTGTGATAAAGTACTTTCAATTATTATGGGTTTACTCCTTTGATTTACCTTTTTTCAGTTCACATATTTTCTGATGAAATATTATATATTAATGGATTGGCTTCATAACGCATTCATATAAGTATTTAGTGCAAACTTTTTTACAACTAAATTGGGCAAACTTAGTTATTTACAGTACTTCTGGCATTAAGTGAACTAAAATGATAATTAATCTATTAAAACAATTCACAATATATCATCGATATACATAGGTCTTACTCACTGAAATAGTATACACCGGCGGTATATAATGTTAACGTAAACCATTTAAAAATCTAACGAGTTTCATTCACATGACTTTCTCTAGCTGTTCCACAAACAAATTTTCCTTACAAAAGATTATTCTTTTGTCTATGTCATGCTAATCGAGATAAATATTACCAGAAATTATCTTATTACCTGTTTCCTTATAATTAGAATCGAAATAAGGGAATGCACTAGTCTAAAGCGATAGTCAAATCTTTTAAAACCTATCCTTATGTGAAACAATTGCATTCTCGGGAATAAAAGAAAAGAAATGGAATGAAAGTTTCGTTCGCGCTTGAGAAAAGTTTAAGTAATTTATAAATGAAGCCAATAACAAGGTATATCTCGGAAACGGTAAATTCTAACAAAAAGAATTGTGTAACATAAAATTACATAAATGAAATAAAGGTAGTGACATAAACCTTAATGTAATTTACTTCTTTGTGCAGTAAATTTTGTCTATCTCTTACGGTTTACGTTTACAAAAGTCATCCAGAATCAGGAATGAAGAGGTCTTTAGAGGAAATTCCCAGAAAATTGAAGATATGAAAATATTTAAACATATGGCATTTTAATCAAAATCGTTGGAGACATTTTTGAGAAAATCAAGCTTTCCGTAAAATATTCAATTTAAGGAATGCTTGGGGTGGGGTGATTTTTCTGAAAGTCTTCGTGTCACACCGTTGGAAGATACTTAACTTAAATATTTTGGTAGTTTACTCGCTTATCATTTTTGAGATATAACGCCCAAAGACACACACACACGGGCATTTTAATAAAAAAATGCATTTTTTGGATTCAGGGGGTACCAAAACACGTATTTCCGGTGAAATCTCGGTATCGAATTTTTGGGATTCTATCTACAATGCATATTGTACGTGCGTGCTCGAGAATATAAAATGCAACTTTTACATCGTCTAGGGAGGAAAACCGTACTTTGGTGTTTCACTTTGAGTTTGACGTGATAAAATTTCCAGTCAGGTTACAGCTATTCATTTTATAATCCAGATTTTTCTGTTGAATAAATTCACGATTTATCATGAAATAGGATTATACGCTTTATTTGAGAGTATCAGATAGCTGGAGATAAGCAGAAAAAAACCAATGGGTAGTTTCCCTTTGTATGGGATATGAATTAAAATAATAAATGTGTGCTTAATGAAATAACATGCTTCCTATTATATTCTTGATTTTTTGCCATTTCTTCATCGTAAAGCTAACCAAGGCTGAATATTTGATATGAATAATAGATTGTCCTAATATAAAATTTACAGTTTTGAAATCTGAACACGTCTTCAATTAAGTACCTTATTTAGCAACAAAGTTAATTAAGCCTCTTGTTGAACAACTTACGACAACTAAAATTTCAAAGTGCAATTTCCGTGACAATGCTCTACTGTTGAGCTACCATGTTCATATGCACATTAAACCCTTTTATTTTATTTAGTGGAGACATCAGTGAAAAATTAAAACTCTAAAGTTTTCAGTGAATTTTATTCTCAATTTAGACGTTTATATATATATAAATATAAATATAAATTCAACCTACTATGCAATTGTTCCACATCATAAAATTTTAAAACTTGTCAAATATTAAGTATGTTTAAGTGATAGTCACATCTTTTAAGAGTTGGGCGCTATGTGAAATACTTAAATGCCATTCTGTTCGTATCAACTGGAGAAAGAAAATTATTTAAAAATTCTCCTTTTGAAAATAGTAGATATAAGTATTTTAGAACTTAAACCATCAACAAAGAATGTATCAGAAATGTTTAACTCCACCCAAAAGGCATTTTTAAAATATTGTGTTCTCACTATATTTTTGGTGTAGTAAGAGTTTATCTATCTCTTAGCTTGAATGCATAAATTAATTAGAATGAATAGGTGTTCAGGGTCTATTCCCAGAAAAATGAAGTTATACATTTTATTTGTAATGGAAATGTCTTAAACGTGCAGTATTTTCATAATAATCGTTAATAATTTTTGACAAAATCAAACTTTTCGAGATTACTTTTTTTAATGGCAATTTAAGGTGGGAGATTTTCTTGAAAATTTTGGATCACACCCTTGAAGATGTTGAACTTAAATGTCAAGTTTGGTAATTAGTCTGCTTTTCGTTTATGAATTATTCTTCTTTCTTTCTTTCTCCCTCTATCTCTCTCACGGAACTTTTTCAATAAATCATTCTTTGGGTTCAGGGTATTTCAAGAAAACCTTGATTTTTTGTGTGGGTTGCAATACCTCTCTACTTACTATGTATGGGTAGAGGAAGTAAAATATAAAACATTAGCTTCACCTTGTAACACAGTTTATTTAATTGTACTGCATGGGAATTTTACTGCGTTTGCAATAATTTACAACTTGATAAATGAATTTAAACTACGCTGTATTTCCACAAATGATGAACATTGTTCCGGACGTCCAGTAGAATTGCTCCGAAATGATAGACAAAATCCAGGATATGGTTTTCAGTGATTGCAAAATAGTAGAGACTACAGGCATATCTAAAGGACAGTGTTTTCAATTTTGCATAAAAAATTTGCTCTCAATGAAGAACAAACGCAATCGTGTGATCAGTTCAGTAGCTGGTTTCGCAATCCTAACGCATTTTTGCGTCAATACGTTACTATGAATAAAATATGCATACGCTACTACACTCCAGAGACAAAAGTACAGTAAAAACAGTAGATTTTTAAAGGTGAACCGGCTCCGGAGATGGTAAAGAAGGTGAAATCTGCAGACAAGGCGAAGGCCTCGGTTTTTTTGGATGCACATAGAACCATCTAGATTGATTACTTGCAAAAACGAAGAACGATAAATGAAGAGCATTATGCATCGTTATTGTACCGGTTGAACGCAGAAATCAAGAAAAAACACCCTCTTCTGACAAAAAAAATGTTTTATCTTACATCAAGACAATGCACATTTTGGATGTTGAAAATTGCAGAATTAAGGTTCGAATTACTACAACATCCAACATAATCACCAGATTTTGTCCCCAGGTGACCTTTTTTTATTTCAAAACTTGAAAAAGGGGCTCGGTGGAAAACGAGTCACGTCTAACGAAGGGGCCATCTCCCTAATAGGCGGCTATTTTAAGGACTTTCATCCTACTTTTTGGAAGGCATAATACAGTTGGAGAAATTCTGGGAAACGTGTAAAGAGCTAACTAAAATAAAAAAATACAAAAAATAATTTGTTTTTTTATATTTACTAGGACTTATTGAACTCCTCTGTAATGCGAATACTATATTTCATTCAGATGGGACAACTACTTTGCAAGATAATTATTTTATACATTTTATTTTGTAAATATATTGCAATTACCAAAATTTCCACGCTCTCAAATTTTGAGAAAATTTGTTGGAATTTTTAGTGGAATCTCTAAACCACTTACGAGCGTCTATTTAAATAGATTTGATTACTGAAGTATAATAATGTTTTTAAAAATGTTAAACATTTTAATCTCTAATTCTTTTCTGAAAAATTAATATTAGTGTAAGGAATATTTTGTCGACTCCAATATCCTTGAAAATTTTAATTGTATTAAAAACTGAACGATGAAAGAAGTTAGTTAAAGCATAACATTAATGTGTCATATTAAAATTATTAGCTTTAAACTGATTAGTGTTAATTTCATTTTTTTCACTTGTATTACTTTTACTTAATACACTAAATTATTATACAATTTATAATAAAATTACTTCTCTTCCATTAAGTAAAATAATGTGAAATATCATGAAGGTGTGAAACGTAGCTTTGAGAAAAGCGTTGTTTTATAAATGTACTAGTAAGTGTGTGTTTTATGTCATTTTAAATGGCTGTAGAGCTCGGAGAAAGGAAGGGGCACATAAATGTTAATTCTCTATGGATGCTTAGAGGTTTAAAGAACCATTTGCCATAAAATAGTGATTTTTGATTTTTTGACCGATTATAATAAAAATCCAGTACCATTGTACCTTAAGTGGAGTCTAAATGCTCTGTCTTGCCAATGTTAAAGTTTGACCCATTACCTCAGCAACTGTTTAATATAATGAGATAAATTTTTCAAGGATTATACAACAATACCTTTACTGTTGATTGATAAAAAATAAAATACTTCTGTTTTTAGAAGGAAAGGTAAGCTTTTTTTTAAGTTCTTAAAATATTATGATAAATGAGCTTTAAATGTTAAAATAAAAGAAAAAAAAAACATAACATTTTTGTCGTTAAAACAAAGCCTATTTAGGTGCAAATGCATGGTAACAATTTCAGTCCTTAATATCAATTAGTTTCTGAGATAATGGGGCATTTATATAGAAAAGTTTACTTCTTCAGAAATTGCTTTCAAACATAAAATTAAAAAATCTGATGTGTACCATTCACATGACTTTCTCCATATCCCTGCAACAAATAATTCTTAAAAAGCTTATACTTCTATTTACTTTATGCTAATCAGAAAAAATTAGCAGAAATAGTCTTATTACTCGCTTCCTTGTAAGTAGAAGCGAAATAAGGGACAACCGTAGGTTAAAGTGATAGTCAAAAGCTGGTTGCTATGTCAATGAAGTTCCTTTGTTTATATGGATAGGAGTTGACAAGTTCCTGTATGAGAAAAGTATACGTTTTTCATAGCAGAAACCAAAAATAAGGAATGTCACAAAAACGACGAACTCCACGAAAAAAATGTATATAACATAAATTGTGTGTTTTAAAGTGCTCTACATTTTTTGCGTAGTAAGTTTTTGTCCATCTCTTACGGTTTAGCAGTCATTCAAAATTTAGTAAAATTCATCCAGAATAAACTACTCTTCAGAGGCTATTCCCAGAAAATTCATTTCATTTGTCAGGTAAATATGTTTAATATCCGAAATTTTAATCAAAATCGTTAGAGCCATTTTTGAGAAAATAAAAATTTCCGAAAAAAGTTCCATGTAAAGAGTAGTTGGGGGTGGGGGATTTTTCTCAAAATCTTCGTGTCGCATCCCTGGAAGTTACTAAACTTAAATACCAAGTTTGGTATTTTACCGACTTTTCGTTTTTGAGTTATCGTGTTCACAGACACACGGACACACGCACACACACACACACACACGGACCTTTTTGTGAAATGCTTTTTTTTGGATATTGGGGACCCTAAAACATATATTTATGGTGAAATCTCGGTATCGAATATTTTGGTGGAGTGCAATACTTTCTCTATTCACTATATACATAGTGCGTATAGAGAAAGTAAAAATAAATCGGCAATTACTTTCCCTACAAATACTATGTAGATAGTGTATAGAGAAGGTATTGTAATGCACCCAAAAATTCGATACCGAGATTTCACCAGAAATACATGTTTTGAGACCCCCTGAATCCAAAAAAAAAATCTGATGTACTACATTCACATGACTTTCCCTATATCTCTGCAAGAATTTTTTTTTAAAAAGTTTATGTTCTATTTTGTTCATTCTAAGTGAGAAAAAATTAGCAGAGATAGTCTTATTACTTGCTTCCCTGTAAGTAAAAGCGAAATAAGGGAGTAACATAGGTTAAAGTGATAGCAAAAGATGGTTGCTATGTGACTGAAGTTCCTTTGTTTGTATGTACAGCAATTGTTAAATTCCTGTATGAGAAAATTATAAGTTTTAAAGCTGAAACCAAAAACAAGGAGTGTCTCAAAAACGATCAACTCCACAAAAAAAAAATGTATATAGCATAAATTGTGTGTTTTAATGTGCTGTACATTTTTGTATGGTAAGTTTTGTCTATCTCTTACGGTTTACCAGTTACACAAAATTCCGTAAAATTTATCCAGAATAAAGTAGTCTTCCGAGGCTATTCCCAGAAAATTCAAGATATGCATATTATTTGTCAAGTATACATCTTTAATATATGATATTTTAATCAAAATCGTTAGAGCCATTTTTTAGAAAATAAAATTTTTCGAAAATGTTTCCATGTGAAGGGTAATTGGGGTTGGGAGGATTTTCTTGAAAATCTTCGTGTCGCATCCTTGGAAGATATGGAACTTAAATACCAAGTTTGGTATTTAACGGTCTTTTCGTTTTTGAGCTATGCTGCTCAGACACACAGACACACACGGACCTTTTTCTAAAAATGCGTTTTTTGGATTCAGGTGGTCACAAAACATATATTTCCGGTGAAATCTCGGTATGGAATTTTTGGGTGGAGTGCAATACCTTCTCTATACACTATGTATATAGTACATATAGAGAAAGTAAAAAGTATCCTAAATTTCCAAACACTACTTCGCAGTACTTCAAAACTCTCACATGAAGGAAATATCAGCGGAAACCCAATGCTGCTAATAGTTCAAGTAAAACTATCCGAACAAAATAAAAAAATATATCTTCTTTAACGCTAATATTTACAAAGTTATTGATATTTTACCAAGTGAGTATACCAAAATATTCTAAAAAAAAAACAAAACAAACAAGCTACTACTCAGGATTATTTTAAACAATGCAATTAGCGAACCTGTATGAAAGTTATACCAAAATGTGCGGGAGATTCGAAATATTCAAGTGCAGCTAAAACATGAAAATGGAAAAAAAGGACGAAAATCCCATTTTGACTCCCCTTAAACTAAAATAAGATATTCTACCAATCATACAGCTTTGTGTCACCTCATATCCCAAAGTCGCGGGTTCAAACCCGGCGGAGGACGATGCATTTTTTTCGGGCGTAAAAATCCTCAGTATGGGTTTCTTCGGAAGGGAAGTAAAGCCGGTTTAGGGCACATAAAAGAACCTCAGACCTGAAAGAATAGGCCTCAGAACAAAATAGAATAAGACGCTAAGAACCACAGCAGTTAAAGGGCGTCCATAAATAAAGCTCAATTTAAATTTTTACAGAGCTTTGTAGCATTTATTTACGTATTTACATAGAGTATATGTACATATTTTAATTGTAAACAAGTCTCCATCGTATAGAACAAATGGCAATACATCCGATGATTATAAAACAAAAAGCGAGATTGGCTTAAATGTGAAATACACGGATGATGGAATATTAATTAAATGATATAGAAATATGGAGTTCTAATTAACGTGAGGAGGTGCATTCTGAAATCCTTTCACAAGATGAACTGTAATGAACTGTCCTACTTCCACAGAAGTGACAGTTGTGAGATGAGGTTTAGCAAACTCGACCCCATTAAAAGGGCAGGGAATTGATGATCATTAGTGCCAATCAATATTTCTTTGGCTTTGTCCACTGGCCGTCACGAGAGGGCACCAACTTATTGCTGACAATTATACTTGAGCAGAGAATGCTTTATTTGGGCTATTCTTTGTAATCGAGTAACTCGCTCACCAAACTCTTTCATTGTTGTTATATCTGTTCATAATACAACCTTCTATTCATCACCATTCTCCATAGCATGAACACATCTTTGGAATTTCCTACCAGAAGACACATAGGGAAACTATGGCATACATATTTTATAGTCGAAACCTTGTCTGCTTCCGTATTATAATAATAAACATCTCATTACAATAACACAATATTTCTTTAATTTATGTTCTAGTAATTTATATTTAACATTTAAATATTAAATCATTTATCATTTTTCAGCCTACATGGATATTCCATCTAAACATTTTTTTAATTGTTTTATTTATATAGTCCCCTTTAACATCTAACGGCGGCTTTGCACTAAATTTTGAATTTTTATAAAATTTTCCCATCTAAAGTGTAATTTGGGATGAGGGATTTTCATTAAAATATTTGTGTCGCGCTCTTGGAACATACTAAACTTACATGAGAGTCAAGTTTGATATCCGCACGAGCGTTCGGACCTTATTCTTAAAATCCTTTTTTTGAATCCGATATATTTCTCGTGAAATCTTGGTATCGAAATCTTAATTGAAATATAATTCCTTCTCTATCTACAATGTAAATTGTACATATGTGCTAGAGAAATTGAAAATTGAATGTAATATAACCTAAAATAATAGAAACAAACATACAAAGCTTCAAAAATGTATAAAAGTTAAAAAAAAAAAATTATTAAAATGTTTAGTCTGACTTCTCACCCGAAGGTCCCGGGTTCGATTCTCAGTAGGGGGCGGGTAATTTTTCTTTAACCAGAATCATTCCCTATGCCCCACAAAGTCCAGAAGTATATATGTGTGACTATGTGTTTGAGAAAAAAGCTAATGCGTTACACTCACATGACTTTCTCTAGCTACTCTACAAAAAACTTCTTTTGTATTACTCCTGGACATACAAATAGAAACGAATTTCAAACAAATAGAACCGAATTTCAATGGGATACCAACCATATTGACTAAAGCTTTAGCCTAGTATACTCACTTTTTCCCTTCTACTTATAAGGAACTAAGTAATAAGCCGATTTCGCTAATGTTTATCTTGAATAGCATAAATTAATAAAAAGAATAATATGGTAGAGTGGAAGAGAAGGACTGGACTAGACTGAACTGGACTGGACTGGACTGGACCACTAACCGGAGGGGATTCCAGACTGAGCACTATGTCACTGTTGTATGTGATACCCCTAGGTTGAAGCGAAAGATGAAGGGATACATCAGGTGTACCGAGCAAGTGCGCGGCCGAGATGATCCTTATTTGATGCTGGTAGTTCATCCCTCCGCTAGGTTTCACCGGGCCAAATCCAGCCCACACGGTTTTCGACACTGCTCCCCCCTCCTATAGGGGGGAGGTTTCGATTCCTTCAGCTGCCCCGGTGCGAGCGCCTGCGGTACTTCTGACATTGCTAGAAATGCGGAAGGGAGTGTTCGGATTGGGTTGGACTCGACATAACCATAGGAGATGATGACTGGGCGGGGTTGAGACAAGCCGCAATGTCCTTCGGCACTAGCCTTGACAGCTAGTAGAGGGTACGCCACTAGATATCTTTCCCTACAGGTTGACGCGTGTAAGTTTCGTAACTCCTGTTCTCTCCGGTGGGGTGGCTTGGTGGTGGTCGTCTGTCCGAGTGTCTTCCTGGGATCAGAACCTTCACTCTTCAACCTGGGAGATCTCCGTGGATCTTTCCATTAAGACCATGCCTTGAGTCTAAAAAGCCCCCCCCCCCAACATGGGCACGTGCCGGGACGGAAGTAGATAAGGAATATTGTGTTGAAAGTTGTCTATCTCTTACGGTTTAGCAGTTATGCAAAATTTTGTAAAATTCATCCAGAATAAAGTACTCTCCAGAGGCTATTCGCAGAAAATTCAATATATACATTTTTTTGTCAGGTAAATATCTTTAATATACGATATTTTAATCAACATCGTTACAGCCAGTTTTAAGAAAATCAAAATGTTCGAAAAAAGTTCCATGTAAAGTGTGGTTTGGGTTGGGGGGATTTTTCTCAAAATCTTCGTATCGAATCCCTGGAAGATACTAAACTTCAATACCAGGTTTGGTAATTTACCGATTTTTCGTTTCTGAGTTATCATGTTCACAGACACACGGACACGCACACAGACGGGCCTTTTTTTGAAAAGGTTTTTTTTTGGATAAAAGGGACCCTAAAACATATATTTCCGGTGAAATCTCGGTATCGAATTTTTGGTTGGAGTGCAATGTCTTCTCTATACACTAGGTACATAGTACGTGTAGAGAAAGTAAACATATATAATTTGATAAAACTCTGCTAAAAACCTGAAAGAGCCGTCTCGCTCTCTGAGCCTCATTTATATCTCATCCCATTAGTTTTCTGTTAACGCTCTGGTTTTCTTGCCGCTACTTTCATTTAATTGCTATTGTTGAAAACAGAAAAGACTCAGTTCATCGCAAATGCAATCAAGTAAGTAGTTCCTTATCCGCACACGTCATAGGGGCAGCTAATCTTGACAGAGTTACAACATGCTTGAGTTGGCTAATGCTTTTGCTCATTTTGACTTTTCCTTTGCAGGAATATCTCGTGTAATTAGAGCTATTGCTTTACAGATTTTGAATAAGTTCATTTAATTTCACTCAAACGTGTGTAGGTTTTACCTCTAAAAGGAAACAAGGCCAGGTAGAGAGTAACATAAATTATGAGTAAATGATTTTTTGCGGCTTTGCACCAAAATTATTATTCAGGGGGTCTCGAAACATGTATTTTCGGTGAAATTTCGGTATTTTAATGTTGGGAGGACTATTACATTTTCTCTGTATACTATGGACATACTACATGTAGAGAAAAACAAAACAAAACAGAAGGCTGCCTCAGGAATCGAACCCAGAACTTTCTGAATACGAGGCTCACACGTTACTGTGAACTGTCCCGCATTTAATTTCTCTTTCTCTTTCTCTTTCTCTCTCTCTCTCTCTCTCTCTCTCCCTCTCTCTCTGGGGCCGCATGTAAGATTTGTGGTTCTCCGGTTTCCCCCGCCATCGCATTTCACAGTTGCTGCATCTTCATTAAAAAAAAATCTATATATACCTTCGTGCGTTAAAATAGTTGCAATACTTAACGGGGTTATTTCAGGTTAAAACCTTATTGTAGTATTCCTGTTGCTTAAGAAATGGAAGTTCTATTTATGGACGCTCTTTAACTGCTGTGGTTCTCAGCGTCCCATTCTATACTGGGCGTGAAAGACCGCTTGAATTTGCTCAGAGGTCTCTTTTTCAGGCTTGAGGTTCTTTACGTGACATAAATCTACAACACGGAACCAACTTTACTTCACTTCCGAAGGAAGCTGAGGAGTTAGAATGAAGCAGTATTACGGGCTTCACGTTGGGTTTCCTAGTATTAGGCGTTATAATGAGCACCACGTTACAGAGCCAAGTATGAGGCGTTGTAATGCTGGCCGCAGTACGCACCACGTTCGGGACGCCAAGTATGAGGTGTTATAATGAGCACCACGTTACAGAGCCAAGTATGAGGCGTTATAATGAGCACCACGTTACAGAGCCAAGTATGAGGCGTTGTAATGCTGGCCGCAGTACGCACCACGTTCGGGACGCCAAGTATGAGGTGTTATAATGAGCACCACGTTACAGAGCCAAGTATGAGGCGTTATAATGAGCACCACGTTACAGAGCCAAGTATGAGGCGTTGTAATGCTGGCCGCAGTACGCACCACGTTCGGGACGCCAAGTATGAGGTGTTATAATGAGCACCACGTTACAGAGCCAAGTATGTGGCGTTGTAATGCTGGCCGCAGTACGCACCACGTTCGGGACGCCAAGTATGAGGTGTTATAATGAGCACCACGTTACAGAGCCAAGTATGAGGTGTTATGATGAGCACCACGTTACAGAGCCAAGTATGAGGCGTTATAATGAGCACCACGTTACAGAGCCAAGTATGAGGCGTTGTAATGCTGGCCGCAGTACGCACCACGTTCGGGACGCCAAGTATGAGGTGTTATAATGAGCACCACGTTACAGAGCCAAGTATGTGGCGTTGTAATGCTGGCCGCAGTACGCACCACGTTCGGGACGCCAAGTATGAGGTGTTATAATGAGCACCACGTTACAGAGCCAAGTATGAGGCGTTGTAATGCTGGCCGCAGTACGCACCACGTTCGGGACGCCAAGTATGAGGTGTTATAATGAGCACCACGTTACAGAGCCAAGTATGTGGCGTTGTAATGCTGGCCGCAGTACGCACCACGTTCGGGACGCCAAGTATGAGGTGTTATAATGAGCACCACGTTACAGAGCCAAGTATGAGGTGTTATGATGAGCACCACGTTACAGAGCCAAGTATGAGGCGTTGTAATGCTGGCCGCAGTACGCACCACGTTCGGGACGCCAAGTATGAGGTGTTATAATGAGCACCACGTTACAGAGCCAAGTATGAGGCGTTATAATGAGCACCACGTTACAGAGCCAAGTATGAGGCGTTGTAATGCTGGCCGCAGTACGCACCACGTTCGGGACGCCAAGTATGAGGTGTTATAATGAGCACCACGTTACAGAGCCAAGTATGAGGTGTTATGATGAGCACCACGTTACAGAGCCAAGTATGAGGCGTTGTAATGCTGGCCGCAGTACGCACCACGTTCGGGACGCCAAGTATGAGGTGTTATAATGAGCACCACGTTACAGAGCCAAGTATGAGGCGTTATAATGAGCACCACGTTACAGAGCCAAGTATGAGGCGTTGTAATGCTGGCCGCAGTACGCACCACGTTCGGGACGCCAAGTATGAGGTGTTATGATGAGCACCACGTTACAGAGCCAAGTATGAGGCGTTATAATGAGCACCACGTTACAGAGCCAAGTATGAGGCGTTGTAATGCTGGCCGCAGTACGCACCACGTTCGGGACGCCAAGTATGAGGTGTTATAATGAGCACCACGTTACAGAGCCAAGTATGAGGCGTTATAATGAGCACCACGTTACAGAGCCAAGTATGAGGCGTTGTAATGCTGGCCGCAGTACGCACCACGTTCGGGACGCCAAGTATGAGGTGTTATGATGAGCACCACGTTACAGAGCCAAGTATGAGGCGTTGTAATGCTGGCCGCAGTACGCACCACGTTCGGGACGCCAAGTATGAGGTGTTATGATGAGCACCACGTTACAGAGCCAAGTATGAGGTGTTATAATGAGCACCACGTTACAGAGCCAAGTATGTGGCGTTGTAATGCTGGCCGCAGTACGCACCACGTTCGGGACGCCAAGTATGAGGTGTTATAATGAGCACCACGTTACAGAGCCAAGTATGAGGTGTTATAATGAGCACCACGTTACAGAGCCAAGTATGAGGTGTTATGATGAGCACCACGTTACAGAGCCAAGTATGAGGTGTTATAATGAGCACCACGTTACAGAGCCAAGTATGTGGCGTTATAATGCTGGCCGCAGTACGCACCACGTTCGGGAAAGTATGAGGTGTTATAATGAGCACCACGTTACAGAGCCAAGTATGAGGTGTTATAATGAGTACCACGTTACAGAGCCAAGTATGCAGCGGTATATTATTGGCCCCGGGCTCAGATGTGCTATGACGTTGGCGGTGCTTCAAGATTCACTCCACTACCAGATGAGTAGATCTACGTACCTTATATTGTGCAGATCCACTACCATTGAGGTGCCTCAGCTAGACTCAGCCTGCGTGCTGGTTTGACTCACTCGGGGTGGAAGCAATGAGGGTAATTTAGGGAGCGAATTTTTGAAATTGCTTAGACACATGTTACTTTTCCTTCAATTTATTGTCACTAGAAGACACAAGCAAGCATTTTGCTTTACAACCTGCTAAGTCAATGATTTACTAGGAGCTTTCTTTATCGACAATTCACACGTATTTTACTTATAACCCTTTTATGTTTAAGTTAGCTTTATATAATTAAGTCTAGATGCGCGTCACTGACTTTATCTATCCACTACTGAGGGCGCCGATAACTAAGTATCTATGACAGTTGCGTTGTTTAACTTGAAAGCCGATGTGACTATATGACAGCCCTGACATAACTTTAATGCTTCGATACAACTAACAGACAACACCAATATAACTATGAGACAGCCCCGATGTGCGGCAATCTTCTCCTTATATAACAAACTTGCTATCATGACGGCTTGTTTCTGATTGGTCAGAAAGGCCGCGAAACTGGAGTCGATATTACCCAAAATACAACATTTTCTTCCCAGAACGCAACGTAACACCCACGTGACATGTGTTATACAATGTAAAAATACTCTTCTCCAAACTAAAAGGGACTTTACCGTCTCAAGTAGCTCGTACGTGCCTGGACAAAAGAGCATCTACTAACAATGAAAGCCTCTCACTGCACTTTCCAAGTTTGGGGTAAACAATTCTCAACTGCTCTTATTACAAGCTGATTTTTATACTCTTAATACATGAAATAATCGACAATTGACACTCTTTAAATATAAACTGATAAACAATTACTAAAAATGACAATGGTTATTACAGAGAAGGCAACTAACGGTCTCAAAGCCATGCTAAGGATTTTTACCCCCGAAGAAATCCATCGTCCAGCGCCGGGTTTGAACCCGCGACCTTGGGTATATGAAGTTAGCGTGGTAACCATTACACCACGGAGGGCGACATCCCTTTTGCTTATGAGCGGAGTCGTTAAGAGGGCTGCACTCAAGCACAAAAGGATATCTACACACGTTAAATACCGGATGGTTGGGTCACCTGATATATGGGAAAGTGTAAAGAGTGTTATATCAGCTTTTTCGACCTTTATTTCATTTATTTTACCTTGTTTTTCCTCGTATTATAACCAGCACAGTTTTCGAGGGCTGCAGGGAGTATATAACGGTGTTAGTGTGCAAGCTTGTACGCCACTCATGTAACCAGGGACAGCCAACTCAGCCCCTAGGTACCGATCCTGCGGAAGTGCCTCGGACTTTTTCATATGTAATAAATTATCGTGTTTCCGGCAGGCTTTGAGCAGACTCTCGCTTTTCCTCCTCTGCTGCAGCTTTATTTTTTATTATTTATTCAGGCTGTAGCTGCTCGGTGGAGCGCGCAGCGGGCGTGGAACAATTAACTGGAGCACTACTTCATGCACCTACGAGCATATTTTTAGCATCATTATTTTGTGTTCATAAGCACAGGCACGCGTCCTGCTGGACATGGGATGGTAAACACTTCGTTTTCAAACAACCCAGATTGAACTCGGCGATAGCTTACACTGCACTAGTATTTTTCAGGCCGAAGCTAACGCATATCCTATATCGTGGCGTAATGGGTTGGAAAGCGTTGTCCGGTTCGCAAATTCTGGAGCCCCCGGAATCGATTCCCATCCTCCTTTTTTTTATTGTTTTCTCTAGTAGGTATGTAGCTTAGAAAGATTTCTCACCTATAATCCGTCTGTGGATTATAGAAAATAAAACACTATTGGTAACCATTGACTGCCTAATCCCAAGCCATACCACTTCCATATAAATTTGAGTGATTCTCCGTAACGTTATTGTAGCTGTTCCTATTTTACTCTCTATAGCACTTATGTCCAATATATTCGATATCGAGATTTACCGGAAATAAATATGTTCTGAGAACCCCTGAATCCGTAAAAAGCATTTTAATAAAAATCTCGGCGTGTGTCTGTGGGCAACTCAAAAAGAATAGACCGTTAAATAGGAGATTTGATATTTCAGTTAAGTGTCTTCCAGGAATACAACACGAAGATTTACAAGAAAATCCCCCACATCAAATTACCGTTTTTTAAATTTTATTTTTATCAAAAATGACTAACGATTTTGATTAAAATACCGTATATTAAATATATTTATATCGTAAATAAAGTGTATATCTTGAATTTTCTGGAAATAGCCTCTGCGTATGACTTCATTCTGGGTAATTTTTGTATAAGAGGTAAACCGTAAGTGATTGAAAAAAACAACAAAAAAACTGTAGATCTGGTTAAAACACACACTTTATGTCATACACCTACATATTTTTTTTTTGGAGTTGACCATTTCCGAGATATTTCTTGTTACTAATTTCAATTATAAACTACCTACTTTTTTTTCAAATGGAAAGTCACCTTTCC
This sequence comes from Hymenopus coronatus, assembly GCA_030762935.1. Classification (NCBI taxonomy): domain Eukaryota; kingdom Metazoa; phylum Arthropoda; class Insecta; order Mantodea; family Hymenopodidae; genus Hymenopus; species Hymenopus coronatus. The sequence goes on along the minus strand of CM060892.1, from coordinate 60,317,144 downwards.
TTTCATCTCTTCTTTTGGTTTACTGCTGGCCATACAAAGCGAACCGAACTCAAATTTCTCACATAGTAAACAGCCTTCCAAAGATTTGCCTTTGCTTTGGCCTAGTTTATTTCATTATTTCCATTCTGCTTATAGGGAAGCAAGTAATAAGAGAATTTTGAGAATAGTTTGTTTGCAGAACAGGAAGAGAAAGTGATGTGAACGGAATGCATATAATTTTTTTATTATCAAACGGTAATTTTGGTTTTGTATTTCTGTTAGCAGTATAAATTAAAAAAACCTTAATATATAAAATCAGTGTATATATATGTGTGCTTGTTATGCACCGAGATTTCACCGAAAATATTTATTTTGGATCCCCCTGAATAATAATAATAATAATAATAATAATAATAATAATAATAATAAAAAGAGTACTTGTGGACAGCAAAGCTCAAAAACGAAAAGACCAGTGAATATCAGACTAGGTATTTAATTTTGACGTCTTCTTAGGATGCGACACGAATATTTTCAAGAAAATGCCCTCCCAACTACCCCTTACATGGAACGTTTATCGAAATGTTGATTTTCTCAAAAATGGCTCTAACGATTTGGATTAAAATATATGTTAAAGATATTTACATAACAAATAAAATGTGTATCTTGAATTTTCTGGGAATAGCCTCTGAAGATGATTTTATTGAAGTTTTCATAACAGGTAAACCGTAAGAGATAGACTAAAACTTACGACACAAAACATATAGATCACGGTAAAAGACACGATTTATGTCATACACATTTTTTTCGTGGAGTTGATCGTTTTTGAGATATTCCTTGTTTTTGGTTTCAGCTTTAAAAAAAAACTTATACTTTTCTCAATTTGTCAACTCCTGCGCATAATATAAACAAAGAACCTTCAGTGACATAGCAACCAGGTTTTGACTATCACTTTAACCTATGGTACTCCTTGTTTCCCTTCCACCTCCTAATTCTTTCTCGATTAGAATGAAGTAAACAGTAGCATAAGCTTTTTAATAATATTTTTGCAGGGATGTAGAGAAAGTCATGTGAAGGAAACAAATCAGATTTTTTTTTGTTATACGTTTCCACAACGTTACACCAATTTCGACCAAACTTGGCACAAGGTGGAGAGCAATTCCGTCCCATTTGAAAACATTAATTACTTAATTTCATACTTAAGGTAAGACAGTTGAGAGCTGAGGCCATTGTTGTGTTATGGTTTTATATATTGTGTATATATTTCTTTTAAGTGTATTTATCTGTTATAAGAGGGTACATTTATGAAGGGGTACTCTGTGTAAATTTAAATTGCTGTATTTGAATATATTTGTATTTTTATTTTCGTGTTTAGTCTTTTAATTCTTTGCTGTTGTTTTAATATTGCTTTTTAGTGTGTTTTACAAAAGCACGTACGGTTTATGGATCCGTGCAAAGTTCAATGTATGATATTGTTATGTCAATAAATATACTTATTCATTCATACTTAATTTCATGTGGACAAGACCATCAAAAACAATGGTGACAGCTCGAATAACATTTTGTATATTTATTTTTGCCTTTCCTTTTTCCTTCTGTAGTTTTATTAGTATTTCTGTGTAGTCTTTTACTAAGAATAAACAGGGTCTATTGACGTTAGTCACTTAAACTGTTATTATTTCTTCCCAGCTGAGATGTCCTGTATAAACAACCAGGAGGCAGCCGCAATATAACAACCTGTAGGTCATTTATTGGAAAATCTTATGAAATCTACGTTTAACGATATCCGAAAACGTATACACAGTTTGTTCTCTTTAAAATAATGAATAAATTTTTTACGGCATAAGCCGTTCTCAGATATCCGTTATTAGTTGATCCATAATTCAGTACCGTTTTTACTTTCTCTACACACATACTATATACATAGTGTATAGAGAAGATGTTGTAATGCACCCAAAAATTCTATACCGAGATTTCACCCGAAATACATATTTTGGGTCCCCCTGAAACCAAACAAAGCATTTTTAGAAAAAAAGTCCGTGTGTGTGAGGATAGCATAGCACAAAAACGAAAAGTCCGTAAAATACCAAACTTGGTATTTAAGTTTGGTATCTTCCAGGGATACGACACGAAGATTTTAAAAAAAAACTCCCACCCCTAACTTCCCCTTACATGGAAAAATGTTCTAAAAGTTTGATTTTCTCAAAAATGGCTAACGACTTTGATTCAAATATCGTATATTAAAGATATTTACCTGGCAAATAAATGTATATCTTGAATTCTCTGGGAATAACCTCTTAAGACTACTTTATGCTGGATAAATTTTACGGAATTTTTTTTTTTTGCTGGCAAACCGTAAGAGATAAGAGGAAAACTTATATAACAAAAAATGTAGAGCTCGTTAAAACACACGAACTATGTTATATACATTTTTTCGTGGAGTGGATCGTTTTTGAGATATTCTTTGTTGTTGGTTTCAGCTGTAAAAAACATACTTTTCTTATATGAGAATTTCTCAACTCCTGTCCATAAAAACAAAGGAACTTCAGTCACATAGCAACCAGTTTTTTGACATACTTTAGCCTATGCTACTCCCTTATTTCCCTTCTACTTGCACGGAAGCGAGTAATATGACTATTTCTGCTAATTTTTTTTTCGATTAGCTTGAAGTAAAAAGAAGCCTAATCTTTTTAACAATAATTTGTTGCAGAGATTTGAAGAGATTCATGTGAATGGAGCACATCAGATTTTTTAAAATCTATTTTATTTTACGTCGCTGTAACAACATGGTCATATGGCGACGGAACTATTAAATAAGATATGAGGTGGACATTATACTTTTAAGATATCGTTCCCCAACTATATTCCATTCTCACCGGACAGTGTAACTGTTCTCCCATGCGTAGTCAGATGGGAAAGTGTAGCTAGGCTTCTAAAGTCTCATCACCTCGCACCATTAATCTTTACTTCCGCGAGATTAGGTTACTTAAACAGGATTAGGGACCTTCCAGTCTACTGCCAGCAGTCCCTGTGGATAGTTGGCAGTTTATCGCAATTACCATCCATTTTCAGTTTGTTCTATTGTTTTAGACTGAAGGTGGAAGTTTGGGTCGCCGTATTTATCACCAAAAAATCTTATATGTGCTATTCACATGACTTTCTCTACATCTCTGCAACAAATTATTGTTAAAAACTTATGTTTCCATTATGTCATGCTAATCGAGAATAAAATTAGTAGAAATAGTCTTATTACCTACTTCCTTGTACATAGAAGCGAAGTAGGTTAAGGTGATAGTCAAATGCTGGTTGCTATGTGACTGAAGTTCCTTTGTTTTTATGGGCAGAAATTTACAAATTCTTATAAGAGAAAGGTATGTTTTTTAAAGCTGAAATCAAAATCAAGGAATATCTAAAAAACGATGAACTCCACAAAAAAAAAAATGTATATAACATGAACTGTGTGTTTTAACGTGCCCTACATTTTTTGTGTGCTAAGTTTTTGTCCATCTCTTACAATTTAGCAGTTATACAAAGCTCCGTAAAATTCATCCAGAATAAAGTAGTCTTCAGAGGCTATTCCCAGAAAATTCAAGATATACATTTTATTTGTCTGGTAAATATCTTTAATATACGGTATTTTAGTCATAATCGTTGATTCTAATTCAAACCCTTCAAATATATTGTTTTTACTTACTCTATATTTGGATTAGTTATATGCTTGATAATATTTTGGGATACTTCTTCATATTTTCTCCCAATAGAATATTTCCATACTGTTTCATATTTTGCGTGTCTCTATTTATGCTGTACCCTAATTTCTTGCATACTGCAGGCTAATTAATTACATGTTTACGTTAGGTAGCCAATTAGGTGAACAAAAGCGCTGACCAAGCTGGTCTCAGATGCTGTACAGTGATGAGGCATTTGTGAAATTTGGAAAATCCACAAAATACAAGATATCTAATTGAAAATTATACTAGTTATTATACACAATAGAAGTTATATTTTTACCGTGTATCAAAATTATGGTTTACATGGTTATTTAAATTATAATGTACTATTGTATAAATTCATTGCTCTAATAAAAGGAGCCGTGCGATGCATTTTTAAAACTATGCATATTAAATAGTATATTTTTTCAATAAATGTTTCAAATTTTTCATACATTTTTATATAGGCCATAATTAGTGAAGAAAATTACTTCTTTTCGTATTCACCAAAACTCTGGATATTTACATATTTATTAATCTATTTATCAAAATTGGCGCATTATTTTGAAAAAAAAATAATATTACCATTTTCTGTAATATGCTTTTCGGAGAAAGTATACAAATTTGCAAACAAATTAGCAAAACCTGCATGGTGTAAAATATTTATAAATAGTGCTGGAAAAAGTTTTGCAGGAAATAGATTTAAAGTTGGGAGTACGTATCAATAAGCATACGCCTACCCAGCTTTGGCCTACGTAGTAAACATTCATAAGTAGGAAAATTTGATGTGTAGAATTCAAAGATTTTCTCTATCTGCTGTGCAAAAAAAAAAAAAAAAAATCTGAATAAATAATTATTCTTCTATCTACGTCAAGCTAAGGGAGATAAACAGTGACAGAATTGGTCTTACTACTTATAAGCAGAACGGAAGTAAGGGAATACATCGGCTAAAGCGATAGTCAAATGTTTTAAAAGCCAGTCTGTGAACAACTGAGTTCTGGTTGCTTTGAATTTCCAGAAAATTGCTTGAGAAGATACATAACTCGAATAACAAGGAATATCTCGTAAACGGTCAACTCTGCAACTAAAATGAAATGACATAAATTGTATATTTTAACGAGGAGTTGCAGTCCGAGTGTGAAAGAGAACGGTCGTGTTTTGTGTCTTGCTCGTAGCTACCTGGAAGAAGTTCGACAATGGAAAGCGTACGAGATCTCATTGAACAGTTGAGGCAAGAAATGCGTGTAGGATTTGAAAAGTGCAGCCTAAAATCGCTGGAAAGTGCCGTGGAGAATGTGACAGTTCGAATGCGTGCTCTGGAAGAGAAAATGGATTATTTAGAGAACCAATCTCGTAGAAATAATATTGTGGTATATGGTGTGACGGAAGAAGCGGGAGAGAGTTGGGAGATGACGGAGGAAATAGTGAAAAGGGTCATCTCACAAATAGGAATCGAACTCCGCGAGTTTGATGTGGAGAGAGCCCATCGTGTAGGTCGACGTGGCAATGTAAGGCGACCTATTGTGTGTAAACTGGCCCATTATAAACTCAAAGTGGCCATCCTTCGAGATGCTCGTTATTTACGGGGAACGGGAATAAGCATTAGCGAGGACTTTAGCCAGCGTGTAAGAGAAGAGAGAGAATTTTTAAAGGGACACATGTTCGAGGCCAGGAGGCAGGGCTGTCATGCCGTATTGCGCTATGACAAGCTCTTCATTAACGGACGAGTCTGGAACCGACAGGAGCTGGAGCGTATGGAACAGCCTAGAAGTAGTGCGGAAACCGAACCCAGGACAGGGCAGCTAGAGCAGGTAGCCAGTGCATCAGCCCAGCAGGTAGCAGGTCCCTCAGCAGAACATCAGGTGCCACAAGTTATGTCGACAGGGAGGGGCAAAGAGGAGAGGAGGGTGAGACAGTCTTCCCCGGAAAAACCAAAAACAACACCCCTCCGTGCCCTTAGGCTAACAACAGCTCGACAAAGGGTCAGCCAAGCTGTAGGAAGACCATCAGCAAGGAAACAATAGGACCCAACCCCTTCTCTGAGGATTGTCACATGGAACATCGAAGGCTTCAAAAAAAGGTTGGGTAGCGAGAATTTCTTGTATTTCCTTAGTGATTTTGACGTTGTATGTTTAACAGAAACTTGGTTGAAAAACGGAGAAAATGTAACACTTGCTAATTTCCATAGTTTTAGTAGGGGAAGGGAGACACGGGGAAGGAGGGGAAGGTGGCCAGGAGGGGTATCAGTTTCATTCAGGTCTGAGCTGGAGGCTGAGATAACTAAATTAGAAATCAGTTTGGAAGGGGTGATTGCTGTATCTTTGGCACAGGGGGGAGTACAAATAATAGTTATAGGATTATACAACCAGCCAGCAACGTCCAAGTATGCAAACAGGAATTTCTTCAGTGACTTAACCGAAACGTTAGTGGAGTTACAGGAAAAGTTTCCAGGAGCTGAATTAATTCTTTTAGGAGATTTTAATGCGAGGTTAGGAGGGGAGAATATTTCTCTAATGTCAACAATGGGGGGAGGAATTCCGCGAAGGCCAAAGAAAGAGCAAGGATAGTTTTATTAATGGGGAGGGCAGACAATTACTTGCTTTCTGCGATGCCTTCTCTTTAGAAATAATGAATGGCAAGTACGGTGAGGATCGAGAGGGAGAACTCACTTTCATAAATGAAAATGGGGGTAGTGTAATAGATTTTATTTTAATAAGTCAGGGTTTAATTGGCAGAATTAGAAATTTTTGGGTGGGGGATCGTATCGAGTCACATCACTGTCCGGTTGTCCTGGAACTGAATATAGAGACGGCCATGGTGGCGCATGCACCTGAAGAGGGGCAGGGGGACGAAGGGAGATTCATTAGTAAATTTATATGGAAACCGATAGAAAAAGAAGTATTTGTTGATAAATTAGAAAGAAGATTAGGGGAAAGGAACGCAGACACAGCGGAGGAACTAACTCATATAATAGCAACGGCTGCGGGGACAATGAAAGTCCAAATGCATGGTAAGGTAAAACGATTCAATGGTTGGTATGACCAGCAATGCAGAACTGTAAAGAAACAAGCAGAGGAGGCTCTGTCAAAATTCAGAAGGGAGGGGGGAGATGACATTAGGAAAATGTTTACAAAAAAGCGAAGAGAGTACAAACAGCTCTTACGGGAAAAGAGAACTACGTGGCAAGACAAAATTACTCAGAAAATTAGTAATATTTTAACGCGGGGGGATAACGCTGAGATGTGGCAAGTAGTAAAACATTTAAGAGGCAACCGTCAGGCGCCCAACGAAATTTCTCCCAGAAAATGGGCAATGCATTTTATGGGAATATTCGGGAAAGGTGAAAGGGAAGGAATTTTTATAAAGGAGGTGCAAATTTTGGGAAATTTTGAGATCCCAATACTGGACGAGGAAATATCAGCACGAGAAATAGCACAGGCGCTAAGGAGTCTGAAGGGAGGCAAAGCTCCAGGGTTGGATGGGCTGCCCCCGGAAGTTTTTAAAGCCGCAGCCAATGTTAATGAGTTTGGTAGGAGTATGCTCCAGATATGTAACAGATTGTTTATTGAGGGGAATTACCCTACCTGCTGGGGAGAGGGCATTATTCATCCCATTTATAAAGGGAAGGGAACTATTGGAAATCCGGATAACTATAGGGGGGTTACTCTGTTGCCAATTATGGAGAAAATTTATTGTAGAGTGTTATATAACCGGATAAAGGACTGGGAATCTAAATTTGGCAAACTTTCAAAATTTCAAATGGGTTTCAGAGAAGGACACAGTACCACAGATGCCGCGTTTATATTAGACACTTTAAGGGCGAAGCAACTGTTAGTTAAGCGGGGAAAGCTTCATTGTGCTTTTGTGGACTTTAAGAAGGCATTTGACTCTATCAATCGAAATGCATTATGGTACAAACTAGGCAGAAAGGGGTTATCAAGTAAAATGGTTAGAGCATTGCAGGCAATGTATCAAAATGTCCAATTCTGTGTGAAGTACGACAGAAACAGTGTGTCCGAGAGCTGCCGAAGCTATAGGGGAGTGAGGCAGGGTTGTATTTTATCTCCCTTGCTATTTAATCTCTTTGTGGATGATATTACTGATACAATGATAGCAGAGAATATTCAAGCACCAGTAGTAGCGGATTTGCAGATCCCAACACTTTTATACGCGGACGATTTAGTATTGTGCTCTACGACAGTAAACGGATTGCAACGAGGACTGGACAAACTTAAGAACTATTGCGATGAATGGCTACTTACAGTTAATGTGAATAAGACTAAGGCAATGACTTTCAAAAAGGGTTGTGTTTATAGCAGGGGGGAGACTTGGACATATGCAGGACAGATACTGGACAATGTTAAATCCTTTGTGTACTTAGGACTCACATTTACAATGAACGGAAAATGGACAAAACACATTGACATTACGAAACACAAGGCAAGGGTGAAAGCGGCGGAAGCTCTCCGGATACGCTGCAGAATTCCGAATATCTCCATAACCTTAATGGAAACTGTATACGGAGCGACAGTTAGATCCACGATGACATACGGAGGAGAAATATGGGGGTGGGAACAAACAGGGAATCTGGATCAAGTGAGGACCCAATTTTTGAAAGGAATTCTGGGTGTAGGGAGGGGTACGGCAAACTGCGGAATAATGAGGGAATTCGGGGTACATAGTGAAACGATAGAGTGCAAAATCAGAGCAGTTAAATATTGGATGAGAATCGTCCACGGAAACCAATCTCTAATTAGGGCAGTCTGCTACCGTGAACAGTTGCGAATGGAAGGTAATTTGACGTGGGCATCAAAATTAAAGAAAGGGTTGGAAACCATTGGGATGGGAGACATTTGGATGGCGGGGCAGGAAAACAGGCGAAGTATTTGGAGAAAAATTAAGAAACGTCTCTGTGATATTGACAGACAGCAAATAATTGCGCAATGCACAGAGAAGGTGTCATTAGAAGTACAGTCTGGGCTGAAATCGGAGTGGGGTATGGAGCAATACATCAAAACAGGTACCAAACTCATTAGAGAGGGGCTCGCGTGGATTAGACTAGGAGCATGGAGGAGCACGAAAACTTCTGACGAGAATGGTATAAGAATATGTCCCATTTGCGAGGAGGAAGAGTCGTGGACTCACATCTTGGCAAGATGTAGGGGTACGGAGGAATGGCGGGAAAAATATTTGCCGCGATTTTTTACCACTGCGAATGTAGGGATAGAAGCATGTTGGACGCTACTGGCAGGCACGGAAAACATGGACGGGCTAGGTAAATTTATACTTAAGGCAAGACAGCTGAGATCTGAGGAGGCTGCCAATAGAGAAGGGGGGGGGGGAATAAGATCAACTAAACAAAAGTGACTACAATGTTCTACATACATGTATATTATATCATACTTAGGTCACTGTTATGCTAGGGTTGTATATATTATGTGTATATATGTCTTTTAAGTGTAATTATCTATTTTAAGAGGGTGCATTTATGAAGGTTTACTCTGTGCTGTAAATTTAAATTGCTATATTTGAATATCTTTGTATCTTTATTTTCGGATTCACTCTTAATTTTTATTGCTGTTTAATATTGCTTTTGACGGTGTATTTCCTTTGTCTTTTTATTTTCGTGTTTACTCTTTTAATTCTTTATTGTGGTTGTTGTTTTAATATTGCTTGTAATGTGTATTACAAAAGCACGTACGGTCTGTAGACCCGTGCGACTGTTCAAATTCTATGTATGATATTGCTATGTTAATAAATACACTTATTCATTCATTCATTATATTTTAACGAAATCTACATTTTTGGTGTAGTAAGTTTCTGTCTATCTCTTACTGTTCACCAGTTATGCAACATTCAGCAAAATTCATCCAGGTCTTCAGAAGTTATTCCACGAAAATTCAAGATATAACTTTTTGTGATGTAAATAGCTTTAATTTACGGTATTTTAATCAAAATCGTGAGGGCTATTTATGAGAAAAACAAATATTAAAAAAATGTTTCCATTGGGGTGGGGTGATTTTCTTGAAAACCTTCGTGTCGCAATTTTGGAAGATACCAAGTTTCAATATCAAGTTTCAATAACGGTCTCTTAGATTTTGAGGTGAATGCAATATAGAATCGAATTTTTGGGTGGAATATAATAACTTCTCTATACATTAATTACATATTATATATGCAGAGAAAGTAAAAACAATATATTTTCATGTAGTTTTATTGTGAAACAAAATCTTTTGGTCATCATTGATGCCTCCCCTTAACCATCAGGTAGGACAGATATTAATCGTCTAAGGATTAGATGGACCCAACAGTTCCATTAGACTGGAACGGGATAACACGCGGATGAAGAAGAAGAATAGTTTGTGAAGACTCCAGCGGACAATGCTTCTCTGCCATTTCCGTCTCGAGAAGATAATGCAGCTTCGCGCATCTTGGCGGAGAGATGAGCTGAAAGGGATTCTCATTTGAAATGCTTTGTTGTTGGTGTTATAAAACGAACGCTTTTACAGACATCTTCTAAAAGATATAAAGAAAAACAAGTGAAAGTAATCGTTTTCTTTCAATGCATTTCATACCCTTCTGTTGCATACATGGAGTTCTTTAAAACTAATAGTATACGCTAGCTAGACACATTCAATTGCTTTATACTTGTTATCTCAGATTTATCGTGCATCTAACATCATCTCCTCAGAATTAATATTTGTGTGGTTTAAAATTAGCATAATCTGCAACTTTAACCTATTTAAAAATAGCTAATTCTTCTGCTCTCTTTATGTAATTGTTCCAGACAAAAAATTCATTTTCAATGGTGTTTAATATTTTAGAAATTTTGCGTAGCTACTAAACCGTAATATATGGACAAAAACTTGTCACACAAAAATGAAAATCACGTTAAAACATACAATTTATGTTATATACATTTATGTCGTCGAGCTGATCGTTTTTGAGATATTCCTTTATATTGGTTTCAGCTTTAAAACATGTAGTTTTCTCATACAGGAACTTGTCAACTCCTGTCCATACAAAGGAACTTCAGTCACATAGCAACCCGATTTTGACTAACACTTTAACCTATGGCACTCCCTTATTTCGCTTCTACTTAAAAGTAAGCAAGTAATAAGACGATTTCCGCTAATTTTTTCTCGATTAACTCAAAGCAAATAGAAACATAAGCTTTATAACAATAATTTGTTGCAGAGATGTAGAGAAAGTCATTTGAATGGAACACATCAGATTTTTTAAATAGAAGTCCCTAAAATATTTATTTCCTGTGAAAATTGTAATGTAATTATTCGGTGGAATGGATTATCTTTTCTATAGATAAGTGCTTTGTACGTGGTTGAGACTAATAAATAACAAATGTATCGGTACGATTCCATGCACTCGAATGTACACGTCAACAGTATTCGAGTTGGAGGGATTGAGAAAGCTACAGCTTCTTACACAGTCGAACATTCTCTGACAAAATGTCCTTCACACAAATAATGGACAATACAAATGTATCTACTGTGTTTACCACTTTCTGCTAGGTGGCCAGAGAACACATAATCACTCTTCTCTCTGTGAATCGTCCCAGAATGGGCTCGTATTTATAGAATTAGTGATTGTTTTGTGAAGTGTTAGGGACAATTGCTCGTAAAACTGTGTGTGGTGCAAAATCAATTTTACTCGGCATCAGACTGTTTACTTTTGCAATTGTTTATTATCCTTTGACCATTTCATCACCAATTGCCTGGAATATTCAGTACTTTAAACGTCCTTTGTCCACAAAAGCGATTCAATTTTCGACGGCCTCCTCGTTTGGATGGCAATCTGAATACCAAACAATACGTTCTCTCCATTATGATTCTCGAAGGAAAACGCCTGTCATTCACCCGCCAATGGCATTACACTTTCGATTAACACTTGTTTTTCACTACTCATGGCAACTGATATTGTTAATCAAAAGTGCTATAATAGTCATAAAAACGTTTAGTACAGAAATTAAGATTTGACATCTCTGAAGGAAAATATAGGTGGAGTCACAAACTCTACATTCTTGTATGCCTTTTATACAGGCTGTTTCAAATCGACACCAAACAAAGATAGCAGTCAATTAGCTTACACTTTGACTTGTCCGAAACTTGATGTCGCAACTTTCAAACTATTTTTGTTTAAAGTTTTATGTGTGTTTAAAAATCGCACACATTTGGGATTAGGCAGCGAAGGAACAACATTTGTCATACGCCACGTATACAATCTCAGAACGTGTTAAACGAAACACATAACAGAACCTACATTCTACGTTTTCCATTACTAAGGTAACATGTGCCGCGCCGGCGTGTCTATCAAAACACCCTTACACCACGCGACTGCGACCTTCGCTACCAACCGGCATCTCTCTTGGAGTGCGCCAGGCACGTGCCATTTGGCTATGTACGACTGCCTAATCCATGTTGATTTTATGGCAGATTTTGTATGTGCCGAATTTAGAGCTAGAAAGTATATTCACGTATCGCGTACGGTATGACCAACAAGGTCCACGTCTTCTTTTGGTGTCGTTTTGAAACACGCTGTATGTTACGAGATGCTTTACACAGATTTTAGTACCCCAAATGACTAATAATATAAAAATTGATACGAAAAAATCTGACGTGTTCCATTCACATCACTTTCTCTAAAACTCTGCAACAAGTTATTGTTAAAAAGTTTGTGCTGGTTGCTATGTGACTGAGTTCCTTTGTTTGCATGGACAGGAGCTGACAAATTTCCATATGAGAAAAGTATAAGTATTATAAAGCTGAAACTAATAAGACAGAATAGCTCAAAAAATATCAACTCCACGAAAAAGTGTATATGACATAAATTGTGTGTTTTAACGTGATCTACATTTTTGTGTAGTAAGTTTTTGTCTTTCTCTTACGCTTTACCAGTTATGGAAAATTCAATAAAAATCATCCAAAATAAAAAAGAGGTCTTTAGAGGATTTTCCCAGAGAATTCAAGATATACATTTTATTTGGCATATAACATGTTAAATATAAGAGATTTTAATAAAAATCGTTAGCCATTTTTGAGAAAGTAAAACTTTTCGAAATTTTTTCCATGTAGAGGGTACCTTAGGGTGGAGGGATTTTCTTCAAAATCTTGTGTCGCATCCTTGAGAGATAGCAAACTTAAATACCACGTTTGGTATTTAACTGATTATTCGTTTTTGAGCTATGCTGTCCACAGGCACACACAGACACACGCACACGCTCACACGCGGACCTTTTGCCAAAAATGTTTTTTTTTTTTGGGATTCAGCGGGACCCAAAACATGTATTTCCAGAGAAATCTCGGTATCGAACTTTTGGGGAATACAATACCTTCTCTATACATAGTCGATGTAAATAAAGTAAAAACGTTATATATTTTCATTCACAGGAGGATATAGTTAATTATAACAGAGGGGGACAACTTCCTTACTGTGACACCATGATGAATACATATTTGGTACACCCCCGGGAGGTGAGCTGAAGGAGCCGGAGGAGGTACCGGGTACACAGAGATGTGCAGAAATCCCTAACATCTCCAATTCGAACACCCGCTCGCTATTAGAGAGGAATCTTAAGAGGGCGACGTAGCGACCCTGGCAAATTTCAATAGATCAAGCAACTACACCATCTACCCGGCTCCCCAACAGTACAAAATCTGAAAGCACACTTAAAATATGAAACAATATGAAATGAAAGGCAAGCAGAAACTGGCGGAATACACAACATTGGCATACGCCTTGGCAACCAGGAAAAAACCGCAAAGACCAAATAGTCGGAGAGTGTGGTCGCCAGGAATCGAACCCGAGACCTCCCGACCTCACACATTTCCGCGGAGCCATTCCGTTCAGATTTACGTCCGATAAGTGGAGGATCTATCGAATTCCGCGTATAATTTCGATATCTAGATTTCGTCAGAAATACATAATTGAGGGACCCTGAATTAAAATAAACTATATTTTCTTTCTCTACACGTACTATGTACATTGCGTATAGAGAAGGTATTGTATACCACCTAAGAATTCGATGTCGAGATTTTACCAAAAATATATGTTTTTGAGGTAAGCTGAATCCAAAAAAAAAAAAGAATTTTTAGAAAAAGGCCCATGTGTGTGTGTGTGAACAGCATAGCTGCAAAATGCAAATTACGTTAAATACCAAACCTGATATTTAAGTTCAGCATCTTCTAGGAAATCTCTCACATCAAATTACCCTTTACATTGAGCATTTTTCGAAAATTTTGATTTTCTTAAAATTGGCGCTATGATTTTTAATAAAACTCTATGTTTAAAATATTTTCATGAAAAATTATATTTTTTAGGAATATCCTCTGAAATTCTCTTCATTCTGGATAACGTTTGTATAACTGCTATACTGTAAGGGTTAAGATAAACATGTAGATATCGTTAAAACACAATTTGTGTATTATACATTTTTCAGCTAGACGTTCTTGTTGTTGTTTTAAAGTTTAAAATATCGACATTTTTCTCAAAGGGATATAGTCATTCGTTTCATACCTGGCTGTGCGTAAAGTACCGAATTTAAATTTCGCACATAGTCACCTGCTTTTCCAACATTTGGCATTTCTTTAGGCTAATGTATTCCCTTATTTCCCTTCTACTTAGAATTAATTAAGTAATAATCTATGTTAATGTTTATCTCAACTAGCATGATGTATATAAAGTAATATTTTTGTAAGAATAGTTTGAAGAACAGATAGAGAAAGTCATGTGAATGGAACACATCACTTGTGTCGCTATGCGATTGTCATTGAAATTCGCTTCTTTGCATAGCTAGAAAAAAAAAGTGGATGACTTCCTAATTGAGAAAAGCACAAGTATTTTAAAATTGAAACCAACAACAAAGAATATCTCGGAAATGGTTAGCTCCACAGCAAAATTGTGAGTCTAATCCTGAAAATTCTAGATATACAGTTTTGATCATGCAAGTATCTTTAATATATTTTATTCAAAATCATTAGAGAGCATAATTGCATACTTGGAAGATAGTAAACTCTAATACCAAGTTTGGTATTTAACGGACTTTTCCTTTTTGAGTTATGCTGTTACACACACACAGACATTTTTCTACAATTACTTTTGTGGATTCAGGGGGTCTCAAAACATATATTTCCGGCTGGAAATGTACTAGCATTAACGTTGTGAGTTTTATCTTTAATAACAAAAAATTATAGATCTGGCATTATTGTCGTGAATAGTGAATATTCTGTATGGCGCCTACATGCCAGCAGCCCTTCTTATACTTCTGCTAGGCAAAATACAGATTCATTTTGACGGCAAGAAGTTAGTTGCCGAGTTCTATGTGGTAAATGGGATGCCTAAAGTGTAGGCGAATTCCAAACGCAAGACATGCGGTGCTTTTCATGAATGGGATGCAAATAGTGTTAGTGAATATGCCACCTTTAAAGCTACGCCACGGTGTTATTAATAAGTAATTTTGGCCCTCCATATTCCTCTTTGCTTATGAATTCTGTGTGTCACGTCAGTAAGCGGCTCGCTGGCGAGATATGCGAGCATGAGCGGTAATTTTCAAAGAACGTACAGGGTGAAATATTTCCTAGAGTTAAACCATTACAACTAGATGGCCCCACTACCCTATATTTGACTTTTGCAAATATTCCTTGATACGTTAAAAGAGCTGTAGAACTTAACGGGGCTATTTCTAGTTAAAATGCGTTAGTGGAGAACTGGCTACACGGGTCTTCGTTTTACTTCTAGCGCGAGCCGCTGTCTCTGCTGATAAACAACACGAAATGCATGTGGGTATATTAAATAAAGAACAAGGAAAAGTATTGCTTGGGCACGAGCGGGTGTGTGAAGACTAAAGGGTATGAGAAAAGGACTCCAACAGAATCAAAGCCCAATATGTGATGAAAAGGAAAATATGGAAGATATAGTTTATGGCTGTAAAGGGACAGGGCTTTGGAGGAAACAGTGTATAAATAGTAAATGAATGAAAATGGACAGAAAGATAGACTTAATCAGATTTCTTAGTAAAGATAGCAAAAAGTTAGGCGAGTATTTGGCTAAAGTAAAGATGAAATGTATATGATCATCAAAAAATATGTAGATAGAACATAAATTTATAGATGTTTTAAGAAATGTTGAGCATAACTGTTGTATACTTTCATTATTATTACTACTACTATCGTTATTATTATCATCATCTTTATGATTAAAGTAAATGTGCTAGCTTATAAGGAAAACTTGGTTAGGAATACGGCAAGATACTAGCCGTATTCTTTGTATAGGTGCTTAGCATAAATAAATTAAATCAAGACAAACAACACGGGTAATGCGAACGTTCTCCACTGGCGGGTTTTAACTCGAAATAGCTCCGTTGAGTTGTGCAACTGTTTTAACGCACGAAGAGATATCTGCGTCCATCAAATACAGTGCAGTTGGACCACTTGGTAAATATTATTGATATTGATTACCAATAAATACCTAGACTGAGGGATTTAGCTTATAAATGAGAAATATTACTCAGAGTAGATTATTTTAAGTAAAGTGTTCTACGGTTAAAATAGAAAAATCTGACTTGTTACATTCCCATGACTTTTTTAGGATCTATCGCTCATTAGTGGGTGTACAAATATTATTAAGAGAGTAAATTTTCCTATCTACTTCTTTTTGGTCAAGTTAAACCTTTTCGGAAATTACTACGTTACATATTTCGTTATAGATACACAAGTTATAGTAAAATCAAATGTTTTCAAACAGGACACTATACGGCAGCCCTAGAAATTTATATTCTTTATATGACATTGCGAGAAACCGATGAAAAGCAACAAGACTTTAAGAATAATGTAATTATTGAACGATTTGAACCATCGATAACGGATATCTTGGAAATAGTTCATGCCATAAAAATGTTGTTTAAGATGAATTGTGTGTTTTAAAGACATCCACATTTTTCGTAGTAGTTTCCGTTTGTAGATTTACGTTTAGTAGTTATGCGATAAACGAACATTATATTTACAGAAAATTCAAGGCAAATGTTTTATTTTTAATGCATATATTTAATATACTATTTTAATCGAAATCATTGAAAACATTTTCATAAGATGAATTATTTCAAAAAATGTTTCCCTCTAAAGGAGAGTTTGGAGATGGGGTACTTTCTTGATAAGTTTTTGTATCTTTGAAAGGTAGTGAACTTAGATACAAAGTTTGCTGTTTTTCCTATGTTTTTGAGTTATGCTGTCCATAAACATACATACACGGACACACATACGTGTGAGCGGAACCTTTCCTAAATGAACTGTATTTAGATTCAGCGAGAACCAAAATATATTTCAAATAAAATATAGATATGGAATTTTGGGTGGAACGCAACACATTGTCTACCTACTGTTCATGAAGTATAGAAAGTAAACATCTAAAAGTACAACATAAATTAAATAAAATAGTTATACGGGCACTGATATTTCTCTCCTATATTTAATATAGATGGCTAACGGATAAACCCCAATAAAATCCAATTCCTTAGTAAAAACGAAGAAGGATTTTCAGGCCACCTGGTAGTGTGTCTGTCTTACATTCAAGAGATCCCAAGGCTTCTCCTTTTGGGTGAGTTACCCAGATGTTTTTTGTCGGGATTTTCTCTTATCCTGAGAAGGCGAATGTCTAATACCTTTAAGCTCTATGTAGCTCGAGATCACTTCAGCACAAATTCACTGATTTCTTTCATAGTCCGATATGACTAATCAGGTTGAAGGATGTTAAGCCGGTGAAAAGCATTTTTAGTTGCATATTCAATGTTATTTCTTGTAAATGAAATATTTGAAGATACCACAATGTGCTGAATGCACACACACATAGTGGAATATTTAGGCACGAAGGTTTTAATAAAGTATTCAATTTTCGAGAGAAAATATTTACAACATGCGCTTTTACTTGAGTTTGATTTCATTCATCTGATGATGTTTTTCTGTTCCTAGGTAGTCACTCCAGTAGTTTGATATGTAACATTATTCTTTCGGTCACGTGTAGGTGGTTTGGAGAATAGACAGCACCAGTTAAAATGTATGAAAACATTTAATGTGAGCTAATAAATGATTTGTTCGATTATTTTAAGATGAATAAGTATTAAACTGTTCTAAATCTAACCATTATAAATTATATCTGCGTTGTATTAAATATATAGCTTCCCAAGTATTACGATCTTTACGTTGTATGCAATAAAGTAAGGAGCATAAAATAATAAACTCGCTAAACTGCTATACGGCGAATCTCTTTGCAGCCACCGCCAAACAGACAATGAGTCTAGCGGTGCTATACAGTCGCTGCAGCGAGCGTCTTAAACTGCGAGAATATTTTTCATTAGAAGTGCAAAAGCTGCTATTGTAACTAACATTTAAAAATACATACCGTTGTATTCATGTTTTGACTGCTTATTCCAAAATATTATTCCTCTTTGCTAACTCTTAGAACTAATTTACGTAGACCCTGAAGTCTCTTAGGTTTGTGAACACACACTAATTCGATGAAATGAACCATAAGTCAGAGTTTTTTTTTTGTTTTGTTTAGAGAGTTTCCTGGAACTTAATTACCTTGGTACTACGACTTCGGAACAATTGTTTCTTCCAACATAACTTGCCTTGATTAATGAAACTTACCTAGCAACAGGTAACTAACTAATTGTGCTTTTTACATTGTTGGTTGATTTTAATGCATGCCATTTATCGCAATTAGTCATATATTTTCCCTTCATTTTTTTATAAAATAATTAATTGCCACAATAATTACGGTTCTAAAACCAACAAGTGGAAGTGGGGTCAGTGGCAAACGACATTAAAACATCAACATGGACTGGGGCTTAACTAGGGTGAGAGATTAACCTAAAACACACCTCAACACATTATTTCACCCCTCAAAACCAAAAATACAATTTTAACCAACATCTTGTTTTGTTTACATTAGGATAGATTTATTCATGAAGGAGCTTATTACAGATGTTCATTTCAAACAGAAAAGGATTTTCGCTCTTATCTGGATAGATGAAAAATTAAAGTTTTAAAAAGCATGTTTAGAAGTTCCACTAAGGGGTTTAAAGAATATTAATTATTTATAGATCAATAGTGATCAAAATAAAATATTTGTTTTCACTGCTGTGTGCAGAACACTACGTTCAAGCCCGAAAAGTTACTTCTGCCGCTAGATGAGTTACAAAAGACTGCTAGCTAGAAAGCAACTGATTTAGCTAGGCAAGAAATGGTTTACTGATTATATTTTTCCATGCAACAGTGTGCTCTTGTGAAATGCACGCACCTTAAACGAAGATAAAGTTTTATGCGAAATGGAGAATATATTTATTACTTTCTCTAGCCCTGTATGTACAATGTAGGGATAGAGAACTATTGTATTCCACCCAAAAATTCGATGTCGAGATTTCACCTGTTTTAGGACCCTCTGAATCCAAAAAAAAGCATTTTCAGAAACAGGTTCGTGTGTGTGTGTGTGTGTGTACAGCATAGCTCAAAAAGGAAAAGAAGGTTAAATACCAAACTAGGTATTTAAGTTTAGTATCATCCAAGGAGGCGACATGAAGATTATCAAAAAAGGTATTGTATTGCACCCAAAATTCGATACTGAGATTTCACCGGAAATACATGTTTTAGAACCCCGGAAATAAAAGAAAAGCATTTTCAGAAAAAGGTCCGTGTGTGTCTGTGGACAATATTGCTCAAAAACGAAAAGACGACTAAATACCAAACTTGGCATTCAACTTTGGGACATTCCAAGGATGGGACACGAAGATTTTCAAGAATCCCCCACCCCTAACCACATTTTACATGGAAAAATTTTCGAAAATTTTGTTTTTCTTAAAAATGGCTCAACGATTTTGATTAAAATAACACATGCTAAAGTAATTTCCATCACAAATAAAATGTATTATCTTTAATTTTCTGGGAATAGCTTCTGAAGACCTGTTTATACTGGATGAATTTTGCTGAATTTTGCATAACTAGTAAAACGTAAGAGATAGACAATTTATATGTCATATGCATTTTTGTGGAGTTTACCGTTTTCGAGGTTTTCTTTGTTATTAATTGAAACTGTAGAGTATTGTAATTGTTTATGTGGATTAACATTGTGTAGAAAGAAGAGTAATATTTTGAAATAAGTTTGTAGAGCAGCTAGAGAAAGTCATGTGAGTGTAACATATACAATTTTTTCACAGTTCTATTGATATGCTAAATTCGAGTCAGAAAATTTTTGCATAATAATGCACATCCCTGCCAGTAATAGTACGTTTAGTTAGAAAATAATAAAAGTTTATGAATTTGTGTAAACGTTCAGTCATAAACATTCCACTTTGTTAAACATCTGAAGAGAATGAAATATATATGGAGAATATTTAGAAACAATGTATAAACTTGATTGTTAAATCAAATCTTGTTTTTTGTTTTCAGGTAAGAAATGATGAACCATTAAAGAAGTGGACGCTTGTTTAGTAACATTTTATATTTCTTTGCATGCCTAGGTATGTATACTTTTATTAGTAATAACTATTATTTTAGAGGTTAAGGATTTTATTCTAGATAGTTTATCAATACAATTTGACAACCTTATCATGTTAATATTGATTCTATTAGGAAAACGTAATCACAGTGCATTATTAAAATCTAAATGTGAAAATGTAGTATATATAAATCTATTTTTTTTATTTTTAAGTTTAAACTTTTTAAGGATATAATAATTATAATTTAATAGTATAAACGGTAAGGGTTAAAATATACGATAGCAGAAGCAAAATACTTCCAACAAACATTGGCCCGTAAACAAGCAGTGTGTGATATAGGTTGTGAGGTGAGATATCAACATACCTTGCGCATAGGGGAAATTGCTGTCCTTCTTTCCCTCTCTGCCAGACCTGAGAGGGGTGCCAGGGCGTGAATGACTAAATACAACCACAACAGCGTGCAGCGTGCAGCGTTAAACAATTACTGCAGTTTATATAAAAGTAATTGTTGGCACATACCCATAGGTATAGCGAAAATCACTTTTTAATATAAATCTAATATTTATACACATATAATGCCATTAGGGGACAAGGTAGTCTGAACATACGGAAATTACACCTTAAGTGACTTGAAAACCACTGCTCTTAAAGTATTCAATTGTTGTTCCAGAAATGTGTACGAAATATTCTATAAATCATGCAATTATTTAAAGTGGTTGTTTTTATAAATAGATTATGTGGTTGAGCCTATAAAAAGTATTTCATTCAGCAGAAAAGTAATAACATTTAGTCTTGAAGCATGTGAGTTCATGTACCTTTTTCTCTGATAATGTTTGCAATACATAATCACACTTTTGAATGCTTATTCTTAATATAATCAGGTATCTTCTGAACCTCAATTTTTTAGCTATGCTACAATTTCATTGGAAATTAAAAAAGAAATATATTTGCAAATTCAAAAAAGTAAAAATGTGGAAACTTTGCAATGTTGTTGCTTTCTTAATATGATCAAAATATACTATGACATCACGGTTGTGATTCAGAAAGTTCAATTATGTGTTGTATATATGTGCTGAAAATTTAAGCTTTCAGCTCTCATATTTTCTGAGATAAAGTTACATAAGTATCCAAAAATGCTGTTTTGAGAAACTGTATTTAAAGATACAAATGTTCTAAAAAGGGAATTACATAACAGCTTTAAAGAAATGCAGACTGGCATTTAAATTATATTTAACCCTTTCCAGCGTAATGGTGTCATATGACATCATCATCTGTGCTTGTTGTTTGAGATGGGTAAAGGTTAACATTCAACAATTATCTACCTCATTGTTAACATTTCAGTATTTTCTTTAAATGAATTTATATTAACACGCCTTAGAACAAGCAAAGCGAAAATAAAATCCCTTAAAGATACCTTTTTTCTAACAAATACATAGCTTTATTCCACTACAATGTTAGCGAGTTCCAGTCACCACCTAGATATGCCAACCAGCGTTTATTTTACCTGGGCCCACTCCTTCCTTTATCTCAGTAGCATTGTAGCGAACATTCCAACCTAGATTAAATGTGACATTGAAATCTAGATCGGTGATGTTCAGTGTTTTAGACGTTTAGACAAATGAGCTACAAATAATAGATCAGGTAATACCAGCTTTTTAAGGTAAATCGGCATCTTATGGCATCAGTTTTCAAAACCCAATTTCATTGAAAATATATCAAGCTGGAAAGGGTTAAATTGATTAAAACCCTCAAAACCTCCCAATAGTATACGGTTTGTGAAACTAGAAATAATAGACGCTTCATTAGTATCTAAAACAATTAATTTTTTTTTTTTACCATTTCAGAGTACCTTGTTCCCTTAACAAGAAAGTACCGAAATTGATAATTTAAAAAACCTGTTTAGAAGGAGATTCGAAATTATTGTTGTCCCTAAGCTGGTATAACTTTCCTCTATACCCACGCGGAGTTTGATCGTCATCTGTCATCTAGTTTGTTTACAGTACGCCATTTTGTTAGTTCATCTCAAAGGTGATTTGCGATTTTACGATGGATACAAATATTGAACAAAAAATATGTCTCAAATTTTGCATTACAAATGGTATTTTGTGTGCCGAATCGCGGAAAATGTTAGAGGGCTTACGGTGAATCGACTTTATCAAAAACACGTGCATATGAGTGGTACAGTGCATTTAAAAGTGATCGAGATGTTGTGGAAGATTTGCCTCGCTCTGGTCGGCCATAACGGTTTCAACTGAACTGAACATCGCTAAAGTGAAGAAAAAGGTGTCTGAAAATCGTCATTTAGGTCTGAGAGAGATTGCCGCTGAATTTTCTGTGTCTCATGAATCGATTAAACAATTGTTTGGGCATAACACGCGTTGCAGCTCGATTAGTTCCGAAGGACTTGAATTTTCTACAAAAGCTCAGTCGCGTAAGGATTGCTGAAGACATGATAGAATGAGTCAGTTCCAAACCCACATTCATGAAACGCAACAGGTGATGAGACGTGGGTTTACGAGTTTGACACTCAAACCAGTCAACAACCTTCCGAATGGCGCCTTCCAACTGAACCGAAACCTAAAAGGGCACGTCAATATTCGATCAAAACTGAAGCTCATGTTGACAGTCTTTTTTCGATTATCGCGGTGTCGTGCACTCAAGAGTTCTTGCCAGAAGTTCAGATAGTAAATGAAGACTATTATCTGAGCTGTATGCGGCGTCTGAGAGAACAAATACGGCGAAAAAGGCTTGATTTGTGGAATGACAACTCATGGATTCTGTATTACTATAACGCACCAGCTCACAAGGCTATTATTGCGAACGAATTTCTGGCCAAAAGCTCAACAAATTCCATCGAACAACAACCGTATTAACCTGATCTGGCTCCTGCTGAGGCCCCTCTTTCCAGAACTCAAGTTATCTCTTCGAGGCACCCGTTTACAATCGATAGAAGACATAAAGGAAAATTCACGGCGACAATTGACATCGATTCCTAAAAGTGCCTCCAAAAATGTTTTGATGATTGGATTATTCGTTGGCCTAAATGTATCATTTCAGAAGGGGCCTACTTTGAAGGCGATAAAATAAAATTGGATGAATAATTCACTTTTGTGTTTTATTGGCAAATGCCTGGAACTTTTTTGACACAGTATTTTGCTTGAAGGAATGTCGATATGTTTACTTTTGCTTGCGATCAAAAGAAAGTGGTAATAGATGATTGAATACAGCCAATATTAATGTACTCACTAACATGTTTCTACAGCTCCCAAATCCCACTCAATGTACCATAATCTTCTTCCTCATAACCAGCATCGCTACTGATATCGTGGGCATCACTGTCTTCTTCCAAGTTAGCATAAATATGCTAGTGATTATTTGCATAACATCTAAAACTAGCGCTAGTGTACTTCACCCCTTCTGGACAGATGTGTTTTGACTTCTGCGCATACATGTTGGCGCAACTTCTCCCACCATCAGTCCTGCAGGTAAAAGAGTTGCCACTGCGCAACTTAATGTTTTGCTATTGTTTCGCCGCACGAGTTGTATTTGTTATTCATTTACCAATTATCTCATTACTTGTACTTTACTCAATGCACTTGGAAGCCGTAAGCGATGTGCTCTTGCTTACAACACTGAAATTGCCAGTGGAGTTGTAATTAAACCATACATAACAGACAATGGATACAGTACACAATCAAAGCAGTCAGATCGCTTGTTTGAACAGTGTCAGATATACAAAATCCTTCCTAATCAAAATACCATAAACTAACGAAGAGTACGGGTACGGAGGAATGGCGGGAAAAATATTTACCGCGATTCTTTACCACCTACAATGTAGAGCTATAAGCATGTTGGGCGCTACTGATAGGCACGGAAGACGTGGACGGGCTAGGTAAATTTATACTTAAGGCAAGACAGCTGAGATCTATGAAGGCTGCCAATAGAAACGGTGGGAGGGATAAGAAACAATGGAAAAGTGACTACAATGTTTTGCATACATATATTTTATGTCATACTTAGGACATTGTTGTGTTAAGGTTTTATATATTATGTATATATTTCTTTTAAGTGCATTTATCTATTATAAGAGGGTACATTTATGCTTCTGAATAAGGTGTACTCTTGTGTTGTAAATTTAAATTGTTGTATTTGAATATCTTTGTCTTTTTATTTGCGAGTTTACTCTTTTAGTTCTTTGTAGTTGTTTTAATATTGCTTTTTATTGTGTATTACCTTTGTCTTTTTATTTTCGTGTTTACTCTTTTAATTCTTTGTTGTTTTAATATTGCTTT
Source organism: Hymenopus coronatus (assembly GCA_030762935.1). Taxonomy (NCBI): domain Eukaryota; kingdom Metazoa; phylum Arthropoda; class Insecta; order Mantodea; family Hymenopodidae; genus Hymenopus; species Hymenopus coronatus. The sequence continues at coordinate 60,292,665 of CM060892.1, read as the reverse complement.
TTAGTTGTGTATTACAAAAGACGTACGATCTGTGGACCCGTGTGATTGTTGAAGTGCAATGTGTGATATTGTTATGTCAATAAATACACTTATTCATTCATAATGAAATCAGTGCCTGCTCATAACTACACATATCTATGTAATAATAAATATAGCGCGCGGCTTGTTTGAGGAGCCGTATTTGTTGATTTTTTTTCTTCTATTGTAGTTTAATTTAATTTCAACTACATTATTAAGGCGACACATCTTGAAATTTGAACAAAAATTGTGAAACATTAAAATCTATTTTGTTTTATAATAAAGTAACATGAATTCTAAATTTTAAGAAAATAAATTGGTTTTCACACCGATGCATTTTAGCTATAAAATAACTGTACTTATAGATGGGTAGACGCATGCCTATTAATAGGTTCTCCCAGCTTTAAACCTTATTTTCTCACATACCTTTTTCCAACACTTTTGCATTCTCAGTATGTTCCACACGTTGCAATTTTTCAGTAATTTGTTTCAAAAATTTTATACTTCCTCTTAAGAGCACAATAAAAATGGTCATTTTACTTTTTGAAACAGTGCTCCAATTTGTTAAATAAATTATTTCATTTTGAATAAATGTATATAACATAAATTGTGTGTTTTAACGTGCTCTACGCTTTTTGTGTAGTAAGTTTTTATCTAAGTCTTACGGTTTAGCAGTTATGCAAAACTCCGTAAAATTCGTCCAGAATGAAGTACTCTTCAGAGGCTATTCCCAAAAACTTCAAGATATACATTTTATTTTTCAGGTAATTATCTTTAATATATGATATTTTAATCAAAATTGTTAGAGCCATTTTTGGGAAAATCAAAATTTTCGAAAAAAGTTGCATGTAAAGGGTAGTCTGGGGTAAGGGGATTTTTCTCAAAATCTTCGTGTCGCATCCCTGGAAGATACTAAACTTAAATACCAAATTTTGTATTTTACCGACTTTTCGTTTTTGAGTTATCGTGTTCACAGACACACGGGCTCACGCGCGAGCACACACACACAAGGAAAATGCTTTTTTTTGTATATAAGGGACCCTAAAACATATATTTCCGGTGAAATCTCGGTATTGAATTTTTCGGTGGAGTGCAATACCCTCTTTATACACTATGCACATAGTGCGTGTGGAGAAAGTAAAAAGCAAAGATCCAAGTCGCTTGTGTCAAGATGACAATATGGAGTCCTAACTGTTTTCATTCGCAGTCCTAAAAAACTGTGCGCCGGCCGAGTCGAGAACTAGTAATTCCTACAAAAACATTGTGAAATTAAGAAACCGATACGTATAGCAGAACCACCCGAGTTGAGACGAAAGATTATTGTAACAATAGGATTAGTTATATCAAGTTTGGTGTTTAACGGTCTTTTCGACTTTGAGTTATGCTGTCCACAGAGACACGCACACGCACACACACACGGACCTTTTTCTGAACATCCTTTTTTTGGATTCAGGGGGTCCTAAAACATGTATTTCAGGTGAAATCTCGGTATCGAATTTTTGGGTGGAATACAAATCTTCCTCTGTAAACTATGTACATAGTACATATAGAGAAAGTAGAAAGATCATAAGTCAATGTGGCAAGAAATGACCTATTGGCTAGAACTATATTGCGTCTCTTATAATTTATGGTGTGATAATGTCCACGAAAAAAAATTTATATGACATAAATTGTGTGTTTCATCTTGAGCTACATTTTCTGTAGAGTAAGTTTTTGTCCATCCAGTTATGCACAATTCGTAAAATTCATCCAGAATAAAGTAGTCTTCAGAGACTATTCCTAGAAAATTCAAGATATACATCTTATTTGTCACGTAAATATCTTAAATATACGATATCTTAAATATACGATATTTTAATCAAAATCGTTAGAGCCAAATTTAAGAAAATCAACCTTTTCGAAATTTTTCCATGTAAACGGTAGTTTGGGGTGGGGGATTTTCTTGAAAATCTTCGTGTCGCATCCTTGGAAGATACAAAACTACCATACCAAGTTTGGGCTTTAACGGTCCTTTCGTTTTTGCGCTATGCTGCCTATAGACACATACACGCACACAAACACACACATACACTCACAGACAGACACACAGACGGACATTTTTCTAAAAATGCTTTTTTTTGGATTCAGGGAGTCTCAAAACATATATTTCCGGTGAAATCTCGGTATCAAATTTTTGGGTACAATACAATACCTTCTCTATACACTATGTACATAGTTCATATAGAGAAAGTAATTATCACAAAATATCTGATGTGTACCATTCACATGACTTTCCCTATATCCCTGCAACAAATTATTTTTAAAAAGCTGATCAGTAAAACATTAGCAGAAATAGCCATATTACTTACTTCCTTGTAAGTAGAGGTGAAATAAGGGAGTACCATAGGTTAAAGTGATAATCAAAGGCTGGTTGCTATGTCACTGATGTTCCTTTGTTTGTATGGACAGCAGTTGACAAATTCCTGTATGAAAAATGTATACGTTTTTCGTAGCAGAAACCAAAAATAAGGAATGTCACAAAAACGACGAACTCCACGAAAAACATGTATATAACATAAATTGTGTGTTTTAACGTGCTCTACATTTATTGTGTAGTAAGGTTTTGTCCATCTCTTACGGTTTAGCAGTTATTCAAAATTTAGTAAAATTCATTCAGAATAAACTACTCTTCAAAGGCTATTTCCAGAAAATTCAAGATATACATTTTATTTGTCAGGTAAATATGTTTAATATCCGAAATTTTAATCAAAATCGTTAGAGCCATTTTTGAGAAAATCAAAATTTTCGAAAAATGTTCCATGTAAAGGGTAGTTGGGGGTGGGGGGATTTTTCTCAAAATCTTCGTGTCGCATCCCTGGAAGATACTAAACTTAAATACCAAGTTTGGTATTTTACCTACTTTTCGTTTTCGAGTTATTGTGTTCACAGACACACGGACACACACACACATACACATACACACACACACACACACACACACGGACCTTTTTCCGAAAATGCTTTTTTTAGATAAAGGGGACCGTAAAAGATATATTTCCGGTGAAATCTCGGTATCGAATTTTTTGGTTCGAGTGCAATACATTCTCTATACACTATGTACATAGTGCCTATAGAGAAAGTAAAAACTAGATATCGTTAAAATATACAATTTATATCATATACATTATTTGAGCATATATCCATTTCCGAGATATTCCCTGCCATTGGTCTTGATTTTAAAATACTAAATATTTCTCAAATAGGAACTTCTCATCCGTTTCATATCTTTCTGTTTTACTCCTGGCCATAGAAATAGAACTAACTTTTAACGCCAATCGCATAATGTCATCTTTTAGAAGGGTTGGGGATCACTTTTAGTATATTCCTTTATTTACCTTCTACTTACAAGGAAGCAAGTAATCATACACTTTTTGTAAATCAATATCTGGTTTTCTATGGAGTAGATAAAAGATAATTTTTTAATAAGAGTTTGTTTGTAGAGAAAGTTATGAGTTTTTTTTTCATTGACACCCAAATTTCAGAACTGTACATTCCGTATTGCCCTAACTTTGCAGATCTGTAGTTTAGTTTGGATAGGTACAGACAGACTGAAAAATTCACAGCCATAGCCGGGATTGGAACCACAGAACTCCCGGTTTCGAGTCGGTTGATCTACCATTGATCTACAATGGCAACCTGCCGGCATAGCATTGCATTTCTCAACTGACTCGCATGTTTCCCGATTAACCAAGTAAACCACAATTATTTTGAGATGACAACAGCAATGGCGACTTGCAATGTTGTAAGTACTTTAAGTCCCAGGGTTCATAGTTTTCTCACACAAGCCATGTGTAGGAGAGGTGCCGGCATATTGCCAGGGTAGCTCAGTGGTAGAGCAACCGGCTGGAGACCGGGAGATCCGTGTTTCAAATCCCGGCTATGGCATTGAATTTTTCAGTTTGACACTACCTGTCCAACTTCTGTCCTACACACGACTTGTGTGAAAAAACAAATCAATATGTTTTTTTTTATTTTGTTTCTAAAATTTCTCTCTCTCTCTCTCTCTCTATATATATATTACTTTCTCTTTACGTACTATATACATAGTGTATAGAGAAGATATTGTAATGCACTCAAATTTTTTATACCGAGATTTCACTGGAAATACATGTTTTGGGTCTCCCTGAATTCAAAAAGAAATATAATACGTGAAATACAATACCTTCTCTATACATAATTCTATACCAAGTTGTCACCGGAAATATAATTCTGATTCCAAGAAAAAACGTTTTTAGAAAAAGGTCTGTGTGTCTGTGGGCAGCATAGCTCAAAAACTAAAAGACCGTTGAATACCAAACTTGGTACTTAAGTTTAGCATCTTCCAAGGATGCGACAAAAAGATTTTCAAGAAGATCCCTCACACCCAAGTACCTTTTACGTGAAACTTTTTTCGAAAATTTTAATTTTCTCAAAAATATTATTTTGATTTAAATTTCATATATTAAATATATTTACCTGACAAATAAAATGTATATATTGAATTTTCTGGGAATAGCCTCTGAAGACTACTTTATTCTGGATGACTTTTACGGAATTTTGCATAACTGCTAAACCGTAAGAGATGGACAAAAACTTACCACACAAAAATATAGAGCACGTATTTATGTTATGTACATTTTTTCGTGGAATTAATCGTTTTTGAGATATCCCTTGTATTTGGTTTCAGCTTTGAAGAACTTATACTTTTCTCTTACAGGAATTTGTCAACTCCTGTCCATACAAACAAAGGAACTTCAGTCACAAAGCAACCAGCTTTTGTTTATCACTTTAACTTATGGTACTCCCTTATTTCGCTTCTACTTACAATGAAGCAAGTGATGAGACTACTTCTGCTAATTTTTTCTCGATTAACATGAAGTAAATAGAAGCATAGCTTTTTAATAATAATTTGTTGCAGAGACGTAGAGAAAGTCATGTGAATGGAACACATCAGATTTTTTTATTTGAATTTATACTCTGTATTTATGAGCATAATAGATTGGTTATGGTGATACTGCCGTGCTATGCCGTTATTTCCTGACTGACTTTTAATGACATGAAGATAAAGCACTTTTGTTTAAGTACCTGCGTTGACGTGTTCTGCTTCTGTTACACTAAGCTAATCTAATTATTAGCATGAGGTCAGGAAACAAAAGCAATGAAAGTGTCACGAGTTTGTCTTGGTATGCCTCGTAAAACTTGCACGTAAATGTCCATCAGCTGCGGTAATGCAAGTGTTGGGAAAGTCAGACAGACTTCAACACAAACTCTATCAATCTCTGTCACACACTTCGCCTTTCAACAGCATTAGGAGATACACTTGTTTCCCGGCTATCAGTCTTAGTATGTAGTTAGAGACGATAATGGGTTAAACAGTACATGTTGACCACTGGCGGTCCATAATGGAACGCAGATGTTTATGTTGGTGCAAACCTAATCTATCCCCCACCCTCTTTATCGCAAAATTAATTCTAGCCACTGGATTGGTAGATTCCTTTAACGCCCCTAAAATGTAGCCAAGATAATGGACAGGTAAAGGCAAGAAATGACGGGGGACACCTCACCTTCAAGGAGGAAGGGATGTAGCGAGGGTACCACAGCCAACTACACTGTCACGTGAAAGTTGCTAGAATTTGAATTACTTATTCTAGTTTACTAGACTAATATAGATATTCACGCAATATTCTATGCATTCCAGAATAATAAATGCAATGTTGACGTCTCGATAAATGTTAGAAACTGTGGAAAAACTCTTAAATCTTTGGAACTCGAGACTTCTTGATTCTTCTCTTGCTTCGGGATGTTTCTGGAAGCTTCGGTTTCCTCAACTTTCCACAAGGTTCTGTGACGTCATTATCAAACTATAAAGGAGGAACAATTGAAAGCCAATGTATAGTGAGTTGTGACGTGAGCCTGACCTCGATGGAAGTGTTAGCGCACAGGGGTGCACGAGCCATGGATGGCGTGCAACCGTAAACTGTCGAGTGAATTATTCATAGCAGTAAATGTAAGACTTTATTTGTAATCAATTTTAAGGCAATAATGTCATTTGTTACAATATTAATAACACGTAATGAGGTTCAGAAAATACTGGAGTTGAGAGAAAGTATTCCCGGGACTTCCCTAATTACAGTCGCACACGTAACGGTGGTGCCATCTGCTCGGTAGCTTCTAGGTACGTGGTAGGGAGATTAAAAACACCAAGTAAACGTGGCCTGGTGTTGTGGCGGTGAGCAGGTAAACTGCACTCCCTTACACGTGGAATGGCATGCATGAGACACTCATTTAGGCAGCGGTAGGTTGGGGAAAGGCGGTAACCATATTACATGTTTATTACGCCGTGCAGGACGCCGGTCCCATTTTCGCGACGTTAGCTCTATCAGCCAGGTGAACATTTTAAACACATGATGTAATTATGTGCCACGTCACCACTGTCCCACATTATGTACATTAGCCACGCTTTCTGTGCATTTGCTATTTAGCAGTCTCAAGTTTGTGTGCAGCCAAAAATAGCAAATTTTATGCCAGTATAATAGTCCTAAAACATTACTTCACTGGAATTATTACTGCAAATATTTTTTCTTTCTCTACACGTACTATGTACATAGTGTGTAGAGAGCTATTGCATTTTACCCAAAAACTCGATGTCGAGATTTCACCGGAAGTACACGTTTTAGTATCCCCTGTATAAAAAAAAATCTTAAAAAAGGTCGCATGTCTGTGTCCGTGTGCCTGTGAACTCAAAAACAAAACCTCGGTAAAATACCAAACTTGGTATTTAAGTTTTCTATCCTTCAGGGATGCGACACGAAAATATTGAGAAAAATCTCTCTGCTCCAAACTACCCTTTATGTTTGGAAAATATTGATTTTTTTCAAAAATGGCTCTAATGATTTTGATTAAAATACCGTATATTAAAATATGGCAAATAAAATGTTTATCTTGAATATTCTGGGAATAACCTCTAAGGACCTCTTTATTATGAAAAAAATTGATGAATTTTGCTTTACTTCTAAACTGTGAGAAGATACATACTGCACAAAAACTGTAGATCTCGTTAAATCACACACATTATGTCATTTACATTTTTGTTGTGGAAGTAATCGTTTGCGAAATATTCTTGTTATTGGTTTCAGTTGTAAAGTACTTACTTTTCTCTGACGGGAAGTATCAGTTCTTCTTTTGTTCTACTCCTGGCCAAGCAAAGAAGCGATATGCAATGACAGTCGCATAACTTACAAGGAACTAAGTAATAACATTTTGTTAATGATTATCTCGATTAGTATGTTTTAGAAAGAATAATAATCTTACGTAGGAAGTTTGTAAAACATCTAGAGGAAGTAATGTGAGTGTAACATGTGTGTGTCCGTGTATCTGTGAACACGAAGTTTCAAAAACGAAAAAAACTCAGTAAAATACCATACCTGGTATTTAAATTTAGTATCTTTCGGGGATACGACACAAAGCTTTTGGAAAAAAAGTCCCCTCCTCTCCAAACTACCCTTTACATGGAAAAAGTTTCGAAATTTTTGATTTTCTCAAAAATGATTATTCAACAAACTATTCTAACAAAATATATTCTTTTAAAATCATGAAAATCGATAGCAGAAATCGTCTCACTTTATTCCTTATAAGCAAAAGGGAAATATGACTAAAGCAATAATAGTATATTTTAAAAGCCCGAAGCTATATGAACAATTTAAGTGTGGCACGCTTTGTAAAACAAAATGAGATGTAAGGAAAGGTAATTCTTTTGAGAAAAATACATAGTTTAATCTTGAAACCAACTACAAGGAATATCTTGAAATTAAACTCTACAAAAAAAAAATGTATATAACATAAATTGTGTGTTTTAACGGGATATACAATTTGGTGCATTTTTATGCAGCAAGTTTTTGTCTATTTCTTACAGTTTACTAGTTATACAAAATTCATCCAAAACAATTCTTCAGAGCTATTCCTAGAGAATGCAATACATCCATTTTATTTGTGATATACAGTATTTTAATCCAAATTGTTAGAACATTTTAGAAAAACAAAATTTTGAAAAAATCTCCAATAAAGGGTTGTTTGTGGTGGAGGTATTTTATTGAAAATCCCCGTGTCGGATGCTTAGAAGATAATGAACTTAAATACTAAGTTGATATCTAACAGTATTTTAGATCTAAGTCTACCTAAACACTGATAGCTGATATTTGCTAAACAAAATAAATCAAAAGTAATATAAAATCCTCAAATATTTAATTTAATATTTTAAGCTATGCTGTTCACAGACACACAGGACATTTTTCTAAAATTCACTTTTTGGAATCAGGGGACCTCAAAACACGTGTTTCTGGTAAAATCTCGGTATTGAATTCTTGGGTGAAATACAATATCCTCTCTATACGCTATGTTCATACTACGTATATAGAAAGTAATACAATATAGAGATAACCAGAGATATAAAGTCACGTGGAAGAAGTAGTACTAGAAGGCTGCAGAAAATATGAAGAGAAGATTTACAGTCAACATCTGGTAATTTTCGGGGATGAATTGTGAACAAAAATTATTTATAATCTACATAAAAGTTAAAGAAGAAGAAAAATTATATATATTTATTTTATATATATATATTTTTTTAGAGACAAAAAGAATTAGAGTAAAATAATTATCTAAATTTTCTGATTAAAAAATTATCTGTCAATATGAGATTGGTATAGACATAACACGAAATGCTCTGTGTCCAGCTTCAGATTGTGCCAGTGTGCAGTTAGTATGTCTGCTTCCCACTCAAGAAGTTCCGAGACAGAATATCGATTAGAGTGTATCACCTGATTCTTTTTTTTTTACCGGGGATTTCCCCTAACCTGAGAACCCCAAGCTGGATTAACCCAGGGCTCATTGCAACATCACTTCATCCATTTCGTTCATTCAGTGTTCGATATGACTTACCCGGTTAAAAGATATTTAATTATAACAAAAATAATTATGTTTAACCTATTCAATATCTCAAAGAGATGGCCCAACTTACCTATATTTGTTGCGTGTGTTAAAAGAGTTGTGAAACTCAAAGGGGCTATTTCAAGTTGAAATCCGTCAGTGGCGAACTGGTAAGTTTTAACCATTGAGTTCTGCAATTCTTTTAACGCACGAAAGACTATCGGCACACGAATAACAGTTGGGCCTTTTGGCATATATTAGGGCAGAAATATAATTTTAGTTTTTGTTTAACTTTATACAATGTTTGATTTATTTCATGTCTTGTTGAAACAAATCGTGGTCCTTTTGATTTTGCTGAAGAAGAATATGAGTTAGTTTGTGGATTTAATGTTAAATATGGTAGAAGTGGATTTGCTAAGATTTTGAACTTTCTCTGGCACGTATTATTTACATAGCACATGGAAGGTATTATATTCCATCCAAAAATCACTAACTTTTTTAAGAAAAATGTTCATGTGTGCGTGTCAAAAAAGATATATTCAAATTTCGGTATATAAAAGGTATTGCAATCATAGATAGTACATGGTAACAGAATTCTCAATATTAGTATTAGTAGGTTTAATTCTAATTATTATATGGAGTCTGTGTGTGTCTGGTTTGAACAGAACACCTCAAAACGAAAAGTTCCTTATATACCAAACTTGGCATTTAAGTTCTCTGTCTTCCAAGGATGTGACACAATGGAAAACTTTTTAAAATTTTTGATTTTCTAAAAATAATTAACGATTTTTATTAAAATACCATTTGTTTAATATATTTTCAAGACAAACGAATTTTCTGGGAATTGATGTCTTCATTCTGGATGATTTTTGGTAACATTTTTATAGACGTAACCGTTTCCAAGATATTACTTGTTATAGGTTTCAATTTTAAGAAGAATTTTTGTGAAAAATTAATTTTGGTGTCCCTACATATTCTAGAATGAAACCCCTCGACAGTCAGACAGGCAGGTCGGAGAGCCTGTTTAGAGAGCCTCCCCCCCACAAGGGGCGTCCTGAATACCCCGGTAAGCTGCCGAAGCCCTGGGGAAGGAGAAAGTTCTAAAGAGAGCATCCCTGTTCTCTGCCACGCTGCACCGAAACATTATCGTTGTCACTATCAATATTGAAACAGTCTAAACGAGGTGAGGAATGGACGGATTGGTTTAAGACCTGCAGGGGCAGGAAATTTTGGGAATGAGAGAAACCACTTGTCATGCTAGAATAATTTTTTCGACTTCAGTACTACAATTTTTATTTCTGCTCATTCTGGGAAAGTTTATTTACATTTAAACAAAAACTAGGGCACATATAGTAGATCTTTAAATGACTTAAGCCCGAAGCAAGAGAGAACAGTTAAATGTGGTTATAGATGTTCAAAGATTCCACAAATCTTTACTATAGAAGAGAGAATTTTCGAATTTTTAAAGATCGTAGTTAACATGTCATTCTCAGTGTCCCTTAGTACTTTAGTAAGTATCTGCTTGTTCTCTAGCCTAAAGGTTTCTATTTATGACTGTAATGGAATGCGAGAGTTATCCAGTCTTTGTAAATGACATTTCTGTTCATCTCTAATTATTTTTATGTTTTCCTTTAACGAAAATATGTCTAATTCTCTCCTTATGTCTTCGTTTCTAAAATGACCTTGTCTGGTACATCCTTTTACTCCTTTCTGCCGCTTGTATTTGGCTCCAATCTTTATTTTTAAGTGTCCAAGTCTCCGAACCTTACAGTAAAACCGGTACAGCCATTGTATCCTTTCGGGTATGGTAATTCTAGTCGAGAAATATGTAAAACTTTTGAATCGTTTTACTAGCGCCCTTGTTCTTTTCAACACTTCTTTTTTACAGCTGTAGTAACTATCCAGAATTTAATGTAATAATCATAATGAAATTTGAAGCAGAAATCTCCAGCAGCAGTAATGTAACATTTACGGGAAAATGGTAGTTAGCAACGATTTAATTCTCGCCTCGAGAGCTTTAAGCCATTTTCATTTTCCAGCATGTAATCTTTAATTACAGCGTAAAAAAACGAATTTTGTACTTATTGTGTATTTCAAGACCTCTAATTCTGAAGAAAGTCTGCTCTGTGAATCAGCATTAACACAGTAGTTTTTGTTTGTCAGAGAAAACTATTTGTATGTATAAAACAGAAAGGCCTCTTGTGTGAATGGCCTAATATGACAAAAAGTGTCATCCTCTGGTGTAGTGGTTACCATGGTAGCCTCTTGTACCTAAAGTAGCGCGTTCAAACCAGCGAAGGACGATGGATTTTATTTATTTATTTTTTAAAATTTAAAGATACAGTTCCGGAGTCTTGTCAGGACCCCAGCAGTGTATTTACTTTTACTTATTTACTTTTCCCTTTTTTCCATTTTCCTATCATTTCCTTTGATTTGTTTTTTGATTAATGTTTTGTTTCTAAAACACAGACATATACATATTTACAAACACACAACACCATATCCAAGGCTAGACTAGAACTCACGATCCCTTTCGCCACGAAGCACCAAACTGAGGCACTTTGGTCCCGTGTCGTAGATTTACGGCGTATTAAATATCTTAAGCCTGAAAAGAGGCTTCTGAACAAAATTAAACGCTCTTTTACGCCCAACATCACTTGATTTCTTCTTAACTTCTTCTTAACCTTCAAATCTGAAAATAAAACTTTGTTATGATTTATGTGGTTGAAAACAATGCGCAGTATACCAGGACTAAAGCGCATTACAGCAATATTAACAAAGAACGGTAATTTTAAATACTCATTTCTAATGAACAACAATATGGACACACATGATACTTTAATAGATAAAGTTATATTTTATGCATTCACAAAAACACGTTTTGTCCAATAAGGTCGACTAGTGCTGTTTTCTTTTCATAAGCAACCATCCTCTAACAATTTCATGAATCAATTGATATTTTTGAACTAATTGTAAAATTACGCTTCACCGAAACAATGGACTTACTATTTGCATACTGCAGCACACATAAACGATTTTTCTGGTAAACAAACCACAACACTGACTGGAATTAAAAGGTAGGAGCTTTAAACTTAACTTTCCGCTATCTAGTAATGTGTATGTGTCGGTGTCTATTGTCATTCTTAGAAATTAATATTTAAAATCTGCTTATTCCTTTTGAATAACTCTCTATAGAATGACATTTTCATTAATTCTGAAAGTCACTTCATAATTATATTAGTTCTCATTCCGCAATTTAATCCGCTATTTCATCAGTATGCAGCCCTTTTATTCTTTAACAAATGAAGTAAAACCTTTTTAAAATTCCGTCAGTCTGAAACACACAACGCTTTCGTACTACTTTAAAATATACTGAATGCTTATTTCAAAGTTAAGGTAGTCACTGTTTTGAAGCGAGCACTGACAGCAGTAAGGGAAGGAGATGCCGAAGAACACGTATGGCGGAGAAGTTGCCTAAGAAGCAGGCGTTCATTCCGAGGAGGATTATATACTTTGAGATACAAAGGCGAGAGGCAATTGTTTCAGTGAATACTCTCATTGGTCCCTTACCAAAACATCAACTCAAGAGTACAAAATATATATGATTTTTATGTTAATTAATCATAAAACTAGACCTAATAGCGTTTTTTACAATGCCAAACACACTGCGTCCGTGTGTGACCGCTCTCAAGTTTGTTTTGGTATGTGAGTAATTGCGGTTGGAGACCTTGGAACGCGTAGCTACACAGGAATCACGGCGTTAATTAGAAGCTTCGGGAACGCGACTTTCGAATCTTCTCGAAGCTTCGACTTCTAGAAGCTTCCAGGAAGATCTGTGACATCCTTTTCTCTGTAAAAAAAAAAAAAAAGCCAAGATGTAGCGAGTCATGTTGTAAATTGTATAGAGTCGTGAGTGCCAGGAATGTTAGCGCTCAGTAGTGCACGAGGCATGGATGGCATGTAGCCACAAACTTTCTGCGCGTCGAAACGTCGAGTGAATTAATTCAGCAGTGAATTTAAGACTTTATTTGTAAACAATATTTAGTCAATAAACGCACTTATTACAATATGTTAATCTTTCTTATATTAACTCCAATATAAGTTGGAGTTAATATAAGAACCACAGGGAGCGTTGGCCTACCGCCCGGCCGCTGCGTCCCCCATCTAGGTCCATGTGGTCGGAGCCTCGACCCCTCCCCGGCCCGTTAATGCGGTCCTTATGACCAGGAGCCGCTACTTCTCCAAAGTAGCTCCTCAAATGGTCCCCCAGTGACCTCACGAGGCTGAGTGCACCCCAGACCAGGTTTTCCAGCGGGGGGAAAATCCCCACGCCAGTACTGGTAATCGAACCCGCTTGGTAAGCAGTTAATCTTTCTTGCATAACAAAAATAAATTCGACTTATTCCACACATATGATTATTTCATTGAGAGTGTCAGATGAAAGCCCCAACAAACAGTTTAAATTCATGCTGTCGTAAGCGAGCATAATCTTTCATCTTACATTTTCATCGAAGCCGATATTGACACAGTGCGAGAGAGCTTTTTTTAAGGAACTTAACGAACAGACTGCTATCTGTTCCTATGTGGAAGGTTCTCACTTTTAGATTGAACGCTTTGCCTCCGTGGCAACTTCTTCAGATTGAATTCCAGGCCGAACGGCTAAACAAGTGACGTCATATAGCATGCCATGGTACACTTTGAAACAAGCACGGTATTTAAGCTCGTCCTTCATGTTGATGGACGCAGAGGGCCATGTTATAGGACCCACACACAGGCAAGCGGGAGTGAGTCAGATCAAAACGACACCTTCAGCCGAAGTGTAGGAAGACATTGGTGTACATCAGCATAAATAGGATTGTGTGGAGAGAACTAGAAAGACACGAGACTGAAACATTACATCGTAATGTACAGTATTTTTACTTTCTCTACACGCACTAAGTACATAGTGTATAGAGCAATTATTGCACTCCACCCAAAAATTCGATAGCGAGATTTCACCCGAAATATGTTTTAGGGTCCCCTTTAACTAAAAAAAACATTTTCGTGTGTGTGTGTGTCCGTATGTCTGTGAACACGATAACTCAAAAACGAGAAGTCGGTAAAATACCAAACTCGGTATTTAAGTTTAGTATATTCCACGGATATGACACGAAGATTTTGAGAAAAATCCCCCCACCCCCAACTAGTCTTTACATGGAACTTTTTTCGAAAATTTTGATTTTTTCAAAATAGCTTTAACGATATTGATTAAAATATCGTATATTAAAACTATTCACCTGACAAATAAAATGTATATCTTGAATTTTCTGGGAATAGCCTGTGAAGAGTACTTTATTCTGGATGAATTTTACTGCTAAACCGTAAGAGATGGACAAATACTTCCTGCACGAAAAATTTAGAGTACGTTAAAACACACAATTTATGTTACGTACATTTTTTTCGTGGAGTTCGTCGTTTTTGAGACATTGCTTGTTTTTGGTTTCTGCCTTGAAAAACGTATACATTTCTCATACAGGAATTTGTCATTTCCTATCCATAGTCACATAGCAACCAACTTTTGACTATCACTTTAACCTGTGGTAGTCCCTTATTTCGCTTCTACTTACAAGGAAGCAAGTAATAAGACTATATGCTAATTTATTCTGATTAGCATAAAGTAAATAACATAAAGTAAATAGAAGTACAAGCTTTTTAAGAATAATTTGTGTCGGGAATATAGAGAAAGTCATGTGAATGGTACACTTCAGATTTTTATTCAGAATATGATGATCCTCCCCCACTCTTCTTCCAAAGTTGGCCTGACTATAAAGTTTGCGGTTGGGAGGTTTGCGGTTGGAAACCAACCATCGCTGTTGGCAAGTGTTCCAATTACTGGTCCATTGACTGCAGGACAAAAATTTTACTACGTTCCCTCTCGCCCCTTAGTACAGGTTCGTCTTTTGTTTGCTAATGCTTATTGCCCAGTGGAAGGGGGGAGCGATCCCGTTTGAGGACTATCATGTTTTGGAGAAAACTACAAGAATGCATTTGTAGATCAATCCAAGAACTAAAGACGCAAATTTGTAGTCACTTCTGTAGAAGTTTAATAAACAATGCTAAAGCGTACTATTATATTTTAATATCTTGATATCAAACACAAAATAATACTTCACATGAGCTAGTCAAAGGTGAATGTTTGGATACGTCCGACTTCAGAGCCACCAACCCTCAAAACGAGAGTCATGAAGGAAACCACCGAGCTCGCCGGCGCCATCTTATACACTAGTTCATATTACAACTAGTAAATATAGTGAAAAGGCATATAGGCAGAAACTACAAACCCATTATTTTGAAGACAGGTGCTTTAAAAACCAAAGCGCTTAAACTAGTAATTGACTTTCCGAGTAATAAATACCTCAGTAGAAGGCTTTTGCCACTCAAGGGATCTAATGAGCTTATTTTATTTAACTTTTACTTTTCTTACTATGTACGTATGCTTATATGTATGTCGAAGGCCCACTCTAGAATAATTTCGATATTAATCTGCGCTCTCTTTAAGTGTTTATGGGTTGTCCACTAGCAGGAACTGAGCGAGGCTAGGCAGTGAGCAATGTTGGTGCAACACGCTTCGAAACGGGCTGTGGAGACCACGCCTATGCCATCAAGTAATAGACTCTGCGTACATCGAAACTCAATCCGGCAATTCGTGACCCGAATCGAGCACTAGAAATCACAGTATTAAAACATTCTCAATTCCCCGATCAAAACCAAAAGGAATAGTTAATTTAAATCCGAAAGTTCCGAGTTCTAAAGAGCACAGTTGAGGCTCCGAGATCGAGTGGTCAGTGAGGTCCTGGGTTCGATTTCTGGCTGGGGTGGGGAATTTTTCTTTAACAGGAATCTTTCCCTATCCCCCTCAGAGTCTTGACGTATGTATGTGAGAGTGATGTGCGCATATTTGAAGAACGGACAAAAACATATTAAAAGGCCATCGTTCAAGAACATTTGGTCAACGAATTGTTTCCAAGTAAATGTGCTGATATGAGCACAGATGTTAAAGGGGACTGTATAAAACAATCAAAACAGTCCTCCTTAAACAAATTCTTTTACAGATATCTGCGCGTTTAATACTGAAAAAAGCGTTACTCGAAAAAATAAAAATTAGGCCTTAAATATCGCTTTTAAATTAAAATGAAGGGCGGCAAAAATTTGGCGCGTCTTAAAGAATTTTCAACAAACAGAATGCGAGGTGAAGAAGTTTAATAACTGCGTTTAGTGGCTGAGTGAAGCTATAAGCGCCCCTAAGGGCTGCAGCTAGTGACAGAGAATGTCTTAATTTGAAATGTCTGAGCGTCGCGGCGACACCTAGAATGTAGAGGGGAAGGAGAAGACGCCTCCTCTCCCAGACACGAATTCTTTAAGGAAATGTCACCGCAGGGCTTCTGACAGCTAAATGTGAATATTTTACTGACTAGTCACTTGTAATTACCAATGAAATATCTTTCTTTTCAGTGCAGAGACACTTAGAACTACATTCACAGCTTTAACTTCCTTAAATTACACAACTATTTAGTTTCTCTACACGTACTGCGTACATAGTGTATAGAGAAGGTACTGCATTCCACTCAAAAATTCGATACCGAGATTTCACCAGAAATATATGGTTTAGGGTCCCCGGTATACAAAAATAGTATTTTCAGAAAAAAGGTCCATGTGTGTGTCCGTATGTCAGTGTGTTTGTGTACATGATAACTCAAAAACGAAAAGTCGGTAAAATACCAGACTTGGTATTTAAGTTTAGTATATTCCAGGGATGAGACACGAAGATTTTGAGAAAAATCCCCAACCCATAAATTCCCTTTACATGGAACATTTTTCGAAAATTTGGATTTTCTTAAAAATGGCTCTAACGATTTTGATTAAAATATCGTATATTAAAGATATTATATGTAATATACATTTTTTTCATGGAGTTGATCACTTTTGAGATATGCCTTGTTTTTGGTTTCAGGTTTGAAATACATACTTTTCTCATACAGGAATTTGTCAACTGCAGTCCATACAAACAAAGGAAGTTCAGTAACATAGCAACCAGCCTTTGACTATCATTTCAACCTATGTTACTCCCTCATTTCGCTTCTACTTACAAGGAAGCAAATAATAAAACTATTTCTGCTAAAGTTTCTCGATTGTATGAAGTAAATAAAAGCATAAGCTTTTTAACTGCAATTTGTTGCAGAGATGTAGAGAAAGTCATGTGAATGGAACACTTCAGATTTTTTGCCGTGTATTTATATCTATCAATTATGCAGCACACTGCTGAACCAAAAATAGATTATGAGACTAAAGTAAAACTACTCGAAAAACGTTTTAGAAAAATCTTATGTATTTTATCCACATGACCTTCTCTAGCTCTTCCACAAACCCTTTTTCCTTACAAAAAATCATCTATCTAATCTATCGTTTATCTATGTAATGCTAAACGAGATTAACATCAGCAGAGTCACCCTCCGTGGTGTAATGGTTACCATGCCAACTTCGCGTGTTCAAACCCGGTGGAACACGATGGTTTTTTTCGGGCGTAAAAGTCCTTAGCATGGCTTCCTTCGAAAGGGAAGTAAAGCCGTAGGTCCCGTGTTGTAGATTTGCGGCACGTAAAAGAACCTCAAGCCTGATAGAGGTTTTTCACGCCCAATATAGAATGGAACGCTGAGAACCATAGCAGTTAAAGAGCGTCCATAAAAAAAAAAGAATCTGCAAAAATGCTCTTGTTTATTGCTTCTTTGTAAGTAGAAGAAAAATAAGATATACACTAGTAACAGTAGTTTAAAATTGAAACAATAACAACGAATATTCATGAAACGTATATGATTAAATTATGTATTTTGATGAAATTTACATATGTTGTTTAGTAAGCTTTTGTTCATCTCTTACGCTTTATGAGTTATACAGAAATCATACAGAATGAAGAGGTGATTGCCAGAAAATTCAAAATATACATTTTATTTATCATAACGAGAGGTTCAGCTTTTATGGATAAATTTATCTAGAGAATAGTTATAGCTCGAATTGTGTTTAATAAAACTATTTTGTGAATAAAATAGCAATGATTAGCCTATATGGACACGAAGATTCCTAAAATCCCTTTTGTCTTCACGTATATTTGCACCGAAATCACTGCAACTTGATGCCCACATCATCAATTTCAGATCTCTCTGTATTGCTACATGATATTATTGTGTCGTAAAATAAACACAGATCTCTTTATATTACTACATGATATTATTGTGTCGTAAAATAAACACAGATCTATCTGTTTGCTACATGATATTATTGTGTCGTAAAATAAACACAGATCTCTTTATATTACTACATGATATTATTGTGTCGTAAAATAAACACAGATCTCTTTGTATTGCTACATTATATTATTGTGTCGTAAAATAAACACAGATCTCTTTGTATTGCTACATTATATTATTGTGTCGTAAAATAAACACAGATCTCTTTGTATTGCTACATTATATTATTGTGTCGTAAAATAAACACAGATCTCTTTGTATTGCTACATTATATTATTGTGTCGTAAAATAAACACAGATCTCTTTGTATTGCTTCATTATATTATTGTGTCGTAAAATAAACACACATCTCTTTGTATTGCTACAATCTATTATTTAGGCTTAGAATGATTGCAATTAATGTGTCTATTGGAACTTCCGCCATTATGTACGGGAATATCACTCTGCACTGATGTTCATAGAAAAAACAAATACACGTGGACGAGATAAGTTTAGAAAAACAATTGCATGGGGGTGTGATAAAAAAAACTTAAAATGCAGAGATGAGTTCTGATGTGTTGGCATTTTACGCGCAAATATACTGATTGGGAACTTCCTAAGAACACGTGAAACAGTCATGTAAATATCTTTCACATACGAATATTTTAATTAAAGATTTTTTTTTGAGTAAATCAAAAAGTTTGACATATTTCCTATATAGACAGTAAATTGGGGTGGGGGAATTTTCCTTGGAAGATACTAAACTTAAATACCAAGTTTGGTATTTTATCAACTTTTCGTATTTGATCTATTGTGGGACACACATACACGCAAACATTTTTCTAAAAATGTCCTTTTTGGATACTAGGGATCCTAAAACGGTGTATTTCGGTTAAATCTCGGTGTTAAATTTTTGGGTTTGCCTTCTTACTATGTAGCGTGTAACTATGCAGAGAAAGTAAAAATGTGAATTATGCACAACTGGTAGCCCGTAAGAGAGAGTAAAACTTGCTACACAAAAATGTATATACCATTAAAACAACATTTATGTTATGTAAAGTTTTTCATGGATTTGATTTGATTGATATTTATTATTATTAGTTTCAGTTTTAAAATATGTATAAACTGCTCTCATATGGCACTTTGTCAACTACTGGTCATAAAAAAATGGACTTCAATCGCATGGCAACCAGCTTTCAGAAGAACTGACTATCGTTTTAGCCTAATGTATACATCCCTTCCATTTACAAGGATGCAAGTAATAGACCATTTCTTTTTAATGTTGTAGAGTTTATCTCGATTAGTTGATAGAAGAGTAGGCTTTTTATCAATAATTTAGTAGAGAGATGTACAGAAAATCAAGTGAATGAAGCGAATTATATTTTTTTATAAAAATACTTTTATAAGATTTAGGAACCTCAAGGTAAATTTTACATAACATTTTGGATAAACTGTAACACTTCCTCTTTTTATCATAGATAACTATTGGAGAAAGTAAAGGACATTTTGAAGGACGCCAAGCGAAGTTTTTCATAGCAAATAACTGTTAATGAAGACATTCAAATTGTATAACTATTTTGAATAAATAACTATATGTTTAAAATATTCGGAAGAAAAATACTTGACTTGATACTTCTCTTCATTCTTGTTAAATTTTAAGTAACTTCCAAATCAGCAGAGCTAGACAAAATGAATATTATAGAGAAAATATGTTACATTCTCTTTACCAATAATTTATTCAAGAAACAATCTTAAAAACGTTTGTTCTATTTACTGCACATTAACCAGGATAACGCTTTGAATAAATATTTTTATTAAATACTTCCTTGTAGATACAAAGGGCTAAGGGAACAATAAAACACGCTGAACGCACTCGTATTTGTCATTTGTGTAAAAACAGAGTAGTGCTTCTTTGCAGTCACTAATGTGATAAACACAGTAGAGTTTTCATATGCATTGTACCACATCAAAAATACAAATCTTGCTAAACCACACAGCTTATGTAAAAAATAATTTTGTGGAATAACCATCCGAAATATTCCTTGTTATTAGTTCCAATTTTAAAACAACTTTTTTGTCAAACGGGAAGTTGATATTCATTTTTACTTTCTCTAGCCCCGTATGTACAATTTACAGGGATAGAGAACTATTGTATTCCACCCAAAAATTCGATGTCGAGATTTCACTAGAAATACGTGTTTTAGGACCCTCTGAATCCAAAAAAACAATTTTCAGAAACAGGTTCGTGTGTGTGTGTGTGGACAGCATAGCTCAAAAACGAAAAGACGGCTAAATACCAAACTTGCTATTTAAGTTCACTATCTTTAAAAGATGCGACACGAAGATTTTCAGAAAAAGCCCCGCACCCCAACTAACCTTTACATGTAACATTTTTCGATAATTGTGATTTTCTTAAAGATACTATATGCTTAATATATTTTATGAGAAACAAAAATAATATCTTGAATTTTCTGGGAATAGTCTAAGATCTATTTATTCTGGATGACTTTTGCATAACCGTAAGAGAAAGTAAAACTTTTACTGCACAAAATATGTAAATCTCATTAAGACACACAATGTATGTTATCTACATTTTTGAGGTGGAGTTAACTATTACCGAGATATTCCGTGTTATTGGTTGCAGTTATAAACTATTTTAACTTTTATCAAACAGGTAAGCATCTTTTTTTTTGTCTCTCTTTTGTTTACTCCTAACAAGAAAAGAGACCCGAATTTTAATTGTTTCTTCACTTAGCGATCGGCTTTTAAAATATTTGACTATCGCTTGCCTGCTTTCTCTTATTTCCCTTCTACTTACATAGTTCTTCAATTTAATAAGAACAATTCTCCTAATGTTTATCTCGATAAGCATGATGTAGATAAAAGGAAAATATTTTTAGATACGTTTGTTTGCAGAGAAACTATAATAAGTCATATGAATGGAATACATCTAATTATTTTTTTGTGCTCAGGAGACCTCAAAACTTATTTTAGGTGAAATCGCGACAGTGAATTTTTGGGTGGAACACGGTACCTTCTCTTCCTGCTATTTACATAATACGTGAGAAAAAGTTAAAAGGCGGAGAATAGAGATGAATAAACCATCGTTATTCACGAGGCACCAGCTACACAGTAAGAAATGTATAAGAAGAAGGAAAAAAATATGATGGGTTCCAATCACATGACTTTCTCTACATCTCACAATAAATTGTTGTTAAAAAGCTTATTCAACCTTTTACCTCGTAGTTCATGTTAATCAAGAAAAATATTACTAGACATGTCTTATTTCTTGTTCCTTTTTAAGTAGAAGGGAAATTAGGGAGTACCATAGGCTATAGCGATAGTAACATATTTTAAAAATCTGATGTGTTCCATTCACATTCCTTTCTTTATATCTCTGTAAGTTATTATCGTTAATAGGCTTATCTTTTATTTATTTCATGCTAATCGAGAAAAATTAGCAGAAATAGTCTTATTTGTTGCTTTATTGTAAGTAGAAGCGAAATAAGGGAGTACCAAAAGCTGGTTGCTATGTGACTGATGATCCTTTTATTGTATGAACAGGAGTTGACAAATTCCTGTATGAGAAAAATATAAGTTTTTCAAAGCTGAAACCAAGAAAAAGGAATATCTCAAAAACGACCAACTCCACGAAAAAAATGTATATAACATAAATTGTGTGTATTAACATGCTCTACATATTTTTTTGGGTTAAGTTTTTGTCCATCTCTTACGGTTTAGTAGTTATGAAAAATCCATCCAGAATAAAGTAGTCTTCAGAGGCTATTTCCAGAAAATTCAAAATATACATCTTATTTGTCAGGTAAATAATTTTAATATACGATATTTTAATCAAAATAGTTATAGCCATATTTTAGAAAATCAAACTTTTCGAAAAAAGTTCCATGTAAAGGGTAGTTTGGGGTGGGGGGATTTTTCTCAAAATCTTCTTGTCGCATTCCTGGAAGATACTAAACTTAAATACCAGGTTTAGTATTTAACCGACTTTTCGTTTTTGAGTTATCGTGTTCACAGACACACACACAAACGGACCTTTTTCTGACAATACATTTTTTGGATACAGGGGACCCTAAAACATATATTTCCGGTGAAATCTCGGTATCGAATTTTTTGGTGGAGTGCAATACATTCTCTATACACTATGTACATAGTGAGTATAGTGAAAGTAAAAACTGGTTGATTTGTGATTGAAATTCCGTTGTTTGCATGACCAGGAATTGACAAATTTTAGTATTAAAACTCAAACCAATAACAAGGAATATCTCAAAAACGGTCAACTCCACGAAAAAAAATAATGTATATAAATTGTGTGTTTTAATGAGCTCTACATTTTTTTTGTAAGTTTTTGTCTACTTCTTACGCGTTACCAGTTGTTCCAAATTCCGCAAATTCAAGAAGAAGGATGTCTTCAGAAGCTATTTCCAGAAAATTCAAGATATACATTTTATTTTTTATGTAAATATCTTTAGTATAAGATATTTTAATCAAAATCGTTAGACCCTTTTTTGAAAAAAACTAAAACATTTCAAAAATTTGTCTATGCAAAGGATAGCTGGGGGTGGGAGATTTTATTGTAAAACTTCGTGTTACATCCTTGGAAGATAATGAACCTAAATACCAAGTTTAGTATTTAATGGACTTTTCTTTTAAAGCTATGCTACCCGGAGACACACACACACACGGACATTTTTCTAAAAAAGTTTTTTCTTGGAATCAGAATTATATTTACGGTGAAAACTTGGTATAGAATTATGTATAGAAAAGGTATTATATTTCACGCCAAAGTTCAATACCGAGATTTCACCGGAAATATATGTTTTAGGGTCCTCTGAATCCATGCCTGTGGACAGAAAACTCAAAAACACATGTTTAAATACCAAACTAAAATACCAAGTATCTTTAAAGGATGCGACACGAAGATTTTTAGGAAAATCCCCGCACCCCATTTACATTGAACATTTTTCGAAAATTGCAATTTTCTCAAAAATAACATATGCTTAGTATATGTTTGTGATAAACATAGTATGTGTAGGGAAAGCAAAAAAGGGAATGTTCCAGTTATTTAACATACTTTTGGCTTTGTATTTGTAATCCAGAACGATACAAGCGATTTCATCTACTGTGGGAATTAATTAGCTATGTTCTAATCACAGATATTTTTTCTAAGAAAGTAAAAGGAAATAAATCCAGGTTTGATTTTAATAAACGCTGCTGGATTTCTTCCGTCTCAAAGGTGAGATAGCCGGAGGAAGCAGAGGAATCAAACGTGCAACAGCCAAAAGCAGCACCATATTGATTTACCTGAAGCAGTACCGCAGTTATAGATTTACCAGATAGCTGCAGGAAACAACTCTTCCGGCCGTGTGCGTCTATCTTTCAATTCTAAAACGAACCTGAAAAATTTCTTTTCCTGTGCTACCGAGCTTTGAGTTTAAATGCTCTTTATTTTTAAAGTTAATGTAGTCAGCACTTCTGAACTTTGTTCACTATTGGTGTTGGTTCAAGGAAAGAAATTAACACGAATATGATAAAAACCAGAATGTATCATGTTTCCTACTTATGGGATATATTAACACGTACATTTTTACATTACGGTGTAAGGTGTGTGTGAAATTCCACCCAAACTGTGAAAATTGGAAAAAATGATTTGCTCATAATATGCATGGTTTTTACTTTCTCTATACGCACTATCTACATAGTGTATAGAGAAGGTATTGCACTCCACTAAAAAATTCGATACCGAAATTTCACCGGAAATATAAATTTTAGGGTCCCCTGTATAAAAAAAAAAAGAAATTTCAGAAAAAGTCCATGTGTGTATATTCGTGTGTCCGAGTGTCTGTGAACACGATAACTCAAAAAAGAAAAGTCGGTAAAGTACCAAACTTGGTATTTAAGTTTAGTATCTTCCAGGGATGTGACACGAAGATTTTGAGAAAAATCCCCCTACCCCACACTACCCTTAAATGGTACTTTTTTAAAATTTAATGATTTACTCAAAAATGGATCTAACGATTTTGATTAAAATATCATATATTAAAGATATTTACCTGACAAATAAAATGTATATCATAAATTTTCTGGGAATATCCTCTGAAGACTATTCTGGACGAATTTTACGGAATTTTGCATAACTGCTAAGCCGTAAGAAATGGAAAAAAACTTACCGCACAAAAAATGTAGAGCACTTTAAAACACATGATTTATGTTATATGCATTTTTACTTTCTCCATACGCACTATGTACATAGTGTATAGAGAAAGTATTGCACTCCACCAAAAAATTCGATATCGATATTTCACCGGAAATATATGTTTTAGGGTCCCCAATACCCAAAAAGGCATTTTCACAAAAAGGTCCGTGTGTGTCTGTGAACACGATAACTCAAAAACGAAAATTCGGTAAAATACCAAACTTGGTATTTAAGTTTAGTAACTTCCAGGGATGCGACACGACGATTTTGAAAAAAATCCCCCCAACCGCAACTACCCTTTACATGGAACTTTTTTCGAAAATTTTGATTTTCTCAAAAATGGCTCTAACGATTTTGATTAAAATTTCGTATATTAAACATATTTACCTGACAAATAAAATGTATATCTTGAATTTTCTGGGAATAGCCCCTGAAGAGTAGTTTACTCTGGATGAACTTTACTAAATTTTGAATGACTGCTAAACCGTAAGAGATGGACAAAAAATTACTGCACAAAAAATGTAGAGCACATTAAAACATACAATTTATGTTATATATATTTTTTCTTGGAGTTCGTCGTTTTTGTGACATTCCTTATTTTTGGTTTCTGCTATGAAAAACGTATACTTTTCTCACACAGGAACTTGTCAACTCCTATCCATATAGGCAAAGGAACTTCATTGACATAGCAACCAGCTTTTGACTATCACTTTAACCTACGGCTGTCCCTTATTTCGCTTCTACTTACAAGGAAGCGAGTAATTAGACTATTTCTGCTATTTTTTCTGATTAGCATAAAGTAAATAGAAGTATAAGCTTTTTAAGAATTATTTGTTGCAGGGATATGGAGAAAGTCATGTGAATGGTACACATCAGATTTTTTGTTTTTGTTTTTGGTTTCAGCTTTAAAAAAATATAATTTTCTCACACAGGACTTTGTCAACCCCTGTACATACAAGCTTCAGTCACATAGCAACCAGGTTCTGACTATCACTTTAACCTATGATACTCCCTTATTTCGCTCCTACTTACAAGGAAGCAAGTAATAAGACTATTTCTGTTAATTTTTTTTCAATTAGCATTAAGTACATAGAACAATAAAATTTTTAACAATAATTTATAGAGAAAGTCATTTGATTAGAACACATCAGACTTTTTCCTTCTTGGACTTCCTTTGACTTAATTCCTCTTGTTTCTTTCGGAACATAAGACATCCGTGATACATCTCTATTGTGTTCTCCGGCTTGCCAGCGCCTTAACTTCCTTCCAACTTTTCCCCACTTCTAGTGCCTCTTCCTCTATGGTCCTCTTCCATGTCTTTTCCGTGTCCCTTGTGGGTTCCATTCTAATGCTGTTCATTCTATGTATTCAGCTGGCTTCCTCCATGTTAGTCCTATCCATTTCCATTTCCGTCTCTTGATTGCAACTTCTATCTGGAGTTGATCTGCTGCTTTCCAAAGTTCTTCATTGGATGTAATTTCAGGCCATCTGGTGTTTAAGATGCGACGCAGGCAACGGTTTATGAAGGTCTGCAAGGAATAGGTGATACTTTGAGTAACTTTCCATGTTTCACATGCATACAGGAGAATGGATTTCACATTTGTATTAAAGGTTTTTATTTTTGTCTTCCAAGAAATGTTCTTATTTCTCCATTCTGCACATATCTACATAACGGCCCCATTTGCATTTTTAATTCTGGCTTTCACATCTTCTTCTGCTTCTCTTCTTCTTGTCACTACAGTTCCCAAATATATAAATGTGTCGACCATCTCTACCTCTTCCCCAACCACGACTAGTTTTTCTTCAATCTTGAAGTTTATTCTCATTTCCTTGGTCTTAGCAAATTTTATATTTAGTCCTGCAACCTCTGCTTCCTCTTTTAGTCCTTGTAACTTGCTCCTCATATCACTAAATCTTGAAGCCAGTAAACAAATATCATCTGCGAACTCCAGGTCTTCTAGTCTCTCTCCCATTCCCCATTGTATTCCTCTCTTCCTTCCATCCAGCATTTCTTCATCACATTATCAAGCGCCACTAAGAAAATCGTCAGTGAGAGGGTTCATCCTTGTTGAACTCCACTTGTGACATCCACATAATCCGTTTGCTTTCCCTCATGTACTACTTTACACCAATAATCTTTATACATTTCCCGCATGAGGGAAATTTTTACTTCTTGGCACACTTTAATTAAATATATATATTTCGTATAATTTAACAACGCTGGAAATACTTATACATGCACACACGCTATAACAACAGACCAGTAAAAGAAATGATACTCTGATATCACACATACACACACTTGCACTAAAAACTACACCCTCGCATTCATGCATATGGATAATCAAACATTAAATATGTCTGTACAATACTTACACAAATATCTTATCTCTTAGTACACGTACTTCTACTATGTATGTGCCCAGGCTTGGCCAGTTTTGGCTGTTTGGAATCAAGTTCCAGCATGCTGTCCTCCGTCTGTTTGAACCTAAAAATCCTTTCGGTAATAATTTTTCCTAACATCCTTCATCGCACGCAATTTGGCAAAATATGAGTGCAATCTTCCTAATGCCCACATAAACGGCAAATTCATCAACTACCTTACGAGTTTCCTTGTTTCATATCCAATTCTAAAATATATGTTTCTTTACCCCACCCAATTTTTATTTCATTTTGTAGCTCCAATGATGATTTTTTTCTACATTTAGATTATATTTTCTGCCTAGTTATATCGCATAGTCCCTTTACTTTTTTCACGATGCTATATCTATTTTCGTTACCCCTTTGCCAAATATGGTTTAAGCCAATTTTTACTATCCCCGTTAAAGCCCCGCTGCCCACCATTTTGGACGATGCAGATTATTTATTATTTTTTGTTTTTGTTTTCTTGTTTTAAAGTTATACTGACCCCCAAAAGTGCATTATATCTTTACATTTCGTAACAATCTTAAATGTTGAGAAAAAACGACTTACATTTTGAAAATTCAAGAATTTTGGAGAATGAAAATAAATAATTTTTCTACAGCAACTAGGGTTAGTATATAAATAAGATGTTATGTGCTCCATTCACATGAATTTCTCTACAGCTCTGTAGCTTCTACTTCACGATAATCTAAATAAAGACTGGCTGAAAGTCATATGATATCCCAGACAGGTGAACTCTGACGCTTATTCCAGTATCTTACAATTTACGATGATTTTAGCTCTAATAGGTACAGTTCCTTGAAACGTCACAGTTTTTGTCTTTTTATTTTATCATAAGTAATATCATTTTATCAATAAATTTGGGGCACTTTGTTGCGAGCCAATTTATCTAAGGCAAAGCTGTAGCTCGAGTTGTATTTAATAAGACTATTTCGTGAATAAAATAACAATGATTATCCTATATGGACATGAAGAATAATATTCCTAATATCCCATTTACCTTGACGTATATTTGCACCGAAATCACTGCAATTTGATGCCCATATCACCAATTTCAGATCTCTTTGTATTACATTATATTATTGTTGCGTAAAATAAACACAGATCTTTTTTGTATTGCTATATTCTATTCTTTTGGCTTAGTAAATCATGATTGCAATTAATACGTCTATTGGAACTTCCGCCATTATGAACGGAAATATCACTGCACACTGATATTCAGAGAGAAAACAAATGCTCGTGGATGCGAAAAACAATTGCACGTAGGTGTCATAAACAACGATTAAATGTAGAGATACTGAGTTCCAATTGGTTGGAATTTTACGCGCCATGTGCTGGATTGGTCACTTCCTACGATCACGTGTCATGAACGAAATAGTCATGTATAAATTCTACCATTTTAGCAACATGGTATAATTTATGATTATCTATTTGCACCTAATCATCTGTTCGACCTATCATTTGCGAATAATAATGTGCATTGTTTTATTTCAAAACAGTTTGTTAAAATTTTTCTAACATTCCCTAATGCCTATATATATACACACATTAAAAAGTACTATCTAATTGTACTGTACTGCAGAGGAATATTTAACATGAGCATCGTACAGAAGAATAATAAGCTGCAAGAATATGTGCCCAACACTTGACACAATTTCATTCTTAACGAGCAGTAAAACTTTCATGGAACTGCCAGAAGTCAACTGATAAAACACACCCACTGTATGTTGCGAGCTTGATAAGGAAGCTAGCGCTATATGAGGCAACTGTTGCCCCGTAAAAAGAATTATATCACAATATTTGCATAATGGTACCCAGGCAGAATAGGTAAAAAAAAATCTGATGTGTTCCAAGGTGATACTCAAAAGCTGATTGCTGTGATTGAAGTTCCTTTGTACAGACAGGAGTTGACAAATTCATATATGAGAAAAGTAAAAGTTTTTCAAAGCTGAAAGCAAAAACAAGGAATATCTGAAAAACGATCTACTCCACGATAACATTTTATATAACATAAATTGTGTGTTTTAATGTATTCTACAGTTTTTGTAGGGTAGGCTTTTGTCCATCTCTTACAGTTTAGCAACTATGCAAAATTTCGTAAAATTGATCCAGAATTAGTCTTCAGAGGATATTTCCAGAAAACTAAGATATTCATATTATTTGTCAAATAAATATTTTTAATATACTATATTTTAATGGAAATCGTTAGAGCCTTTTTTAAGAAAAAAGTTCCATGTAAAGGGTAACTGTGGGTTGGGAGATTTTTCTCAAAATCTTCGTGTCCAATCCCTGGAAGATACTAAACTTAAATACCAAGTTTGGTATTTTACCGAATTTTCGTTTTTGAGTTATCGTGTTCACAGACAAAGGGGACCCTAAAACATTCATTTCCGGTGAAATTTCGGTATCAAATTTTTTGGTGGAGTGCAATACCTTCTCTATACACCATGTACGTAGTACGTGTAGAGAAAGTAAAAATTTGATATGTTACACTCACATTCTTACAAAAAATTCTTTTTTTACACTATGGTAACCGAGATAAACGTTTACAAAATATCCTCATTACTAGTTCCTTATAAGTAGAATGGAACTAGACTGAAGTGACAGTCGAATGCTTTAAAAGCTATTGTTATGCGATTGCCATTGCAAATCGCTTCTTTGCTTGGCCAGGAGTAGAACAAAAGAGAAAAGTAAAGTACCTCACAATTTAAACAGTTGTCTCCACAACAAAAGCATAACGGATATAAAGTGTGTATTTTGACGAGATCTACATTTCTTGTGTAGAAAGGTTTTGTCTATCTTTTACGGTTTAGTAGTTAACCAAAATTCGGCAAAATTCATCCAGAAAGAATATTCCAAGAAAATTCAAGATATACATTTTATTTGGAATGTAAATAGCTTTAATATACAAGATTTTTAATCAAAATCGTTAGAGTCATTTTTGAAAAAAACAAAATTTTCGAGCATTTTTCAATGTAAAAGGTAGTTTGTGGTAGAGGGATTTTGTTGTAAATCTTCGTGTTGTATCCTTGGTAGATACTAAACCTAAATACCAAGTTTGGTATTTAATGATCTTTTCGCTTTTGGACTATGCTGTTCACAGCACATAGAGAGTCAGATACACACACAGACATTTTTCTAAAAAATCTGATGTGTTCCATTCATATAACTTTCTCTAAATCTCTGCAAAAAGTATCATTAAAAGCTTATGCATCTATTTACTTAATGCTATCGAGAAAAATAAGCAGAAATAGTCTTATTACTTGATTCATTTTAAGTAGAAGCGAAATAAGGTAGTACCATAGGTTAAAGTGATAGTCAAAAGCTGGATGCTATGTGACTGAAGTTCCTTTGTTTGTATGGACAGGAGTTGACAAATTCCTGAATGAGAAAAGTATAATTTTTTTAAAGCTGAAACCAATAACAAGGAATATCTAAAAAACTATGACATAAATTGTGTGTTTTATCGTGATCTACATGCTTCTATACTAAGATTACGGTTTACCAGCTATGCAAAATTCAATAAATATCATCCAGAATAAAGAGGTCTTTAGAGGCTGTTTCCAGAAAATTCAAGATAACTCTTTATTTGGTTTGTAAATATCTTAGATATAATAGATTTTAATCAAAATCGTTAGAGCCATATTGGAGACATTTTTTCAATGTAAAGGGTAGTTTGGGGTGGGGGAATTTTCTTGAAAGTCTTCATGTCACATCCTTGGAAGATACCTAACTTAAATACCAAGTTTGGTATTTAACGATTTTTGAGCTATGCTGCTCACAGGGAATCCCAATACATATATTACCAGTGAAATATAGACACCGAATATTTAGTGAAATGCTATATTTTCTCTAACAGCTATGTACATTGTACATGCGGCCTAGAGAAAAAAAACAAGAAGCCCATTCATTATAAATAGATTGTAGAAGTTAAAGTTGAAATTATTATCATAAAAAGTTACTCCTCTCTCAAAAGTTTGTCTCAGTTCTCTAACAAGTAAAGTACTCTATTAGAGAGATTAATTATTCAAAGCGAAATGCAGGAGCTAACTTATCATTAAATGTAGAGTAAATTACCTTACCTCTAACGCTGCATAACGATGCAACTTTGTCTTGCTCATGCCACTCTGCACTGCGATGCTCTGCACGTAAATCTGCCTTCTGAAAAAAGAAAAAAAGAAAATTCCACCAGAACTGGACCGTACTATTATTGCTGACCATTAGAAATTATGGACTTTATTGCAAATGCTACTGCAGTAACAGCAGTTACTAACATGCCCCATTAGAATCCATTTTGTAATGAACGTGTTGACTAGAGCACAGCTTGAAGGCAAATGGAATTGAACACCAAGTGCGCCGTTAGATATAATGTTAATTTAGACGAGGCATCTTTGAAATTTGGTAAATCTACAATATATAAGAATTAATACAAATTGTTGTATACAATACTAGTGATATTTCTGTTATATATCAAAATTCCAGCTTATATGTTTATTAAAATAATCTGATGTGTACCATTCACATGACTTTCTCCATATCTCTGCAGCAAATTATTCTTAAAAAGCTTATACTTCTATTTACTTTATACTAATCAAAAAAAATTAGCAGAAATAGTCTTATTACTTGTTTCCTTGTAAGTAGAAGCGAAATAAGGTAGGAGTTGACAAGTTCCTGTATGAGAAAAGAATACATTTTTCATAGCAGAAACCAAAAATAAGGAATGCCTCAAAAACGAGGAACTCCACGTAAAAATGTATATAACATAATTTGTGTGTTTTAACGTGCTCTACATTTTTTGTGTGGTAAGTTTTTGTCCATCTCTTGTGGTTCAGCATTTATTCAAAATTCAGTAAAATTTAAATTTTCTCAAAAATGGCTCTAACGGATTTGTTTAAAATAGTGTATGTTAAAGATTTTTACATGGCAAATAAAATGTATAGGTATCTTCAATTTTTTGGGAATAGCCTCTGAAGATCTCTTCATTCTGAATGACTGTAGAACTGGTAAACCACAAGAGATACGTAAAAGCTCGTGAAAAAACACAATTTGTGGCATATGCCTTTTTTCGTGGAGTTGACGTTTTCTTTATTATTGGTTTCAATTTTAACATACTTTCTGTTATATTTGTCAACTTCTATCCTTAGAAAGAAACGAATTTCAACCTCATAGCAATCAGGTTTTAAAAGATTTGACTATCGCTGTGGCCTAGTGTACTCATGTCCCTTCTAATTTCATGTAAGTAATAATACAATTTCTGCTAATGTTTATCTTGATTAGCATGATTCAGATAAAAAATAAGTTTTTTATCAATAATTTGTTACAGCGATGGAGAGAGTCATGTGAATGGAACACATCTGATTTTTAGGAAAATATCCGCGCACGTGTGTGTGTGTTTAAGAAACTAAGTAATAAAACCATTTTGTTAGTGTTTATGTTGATTAGGATAAAGAAAATAAAGAATAAGTTTTTGCAAGAGTATTTTAATACAGAAGGGATAGAAAAAATCATGTTTTTTGAACATATCAGATATTTATTGAAGTTATTTTTATTTTTAACGTTGAAAGTGAAAGAAACCTTTGTTACGTGTACCTAGAGATAAGGTTTTGTTCTTTGCACGCCTGGGGTGCCCTTGCCGGTAGAAATGATTAACGAACTCCCGAACAGAAAAATACAGAACAAAGCTTCGAAGATTAAAATAGTGATCAAGGATTGTGGAAACTGCGACTTTCTAGCTTCCGGTATTATTCCAACGAAGGGAGTGCGTGTTAAATGTATGCCTGAGAAATCATTACCATATCAACTTTGGAATTCTGCTGAGACAGGATTTTCGTTTGGTTTAATGATAAGCTATATTACTCTCCCTTTTCATTAGAACTGCGAGTATTACGAATCTTACATTCTCTAGCATGCATGCCTAAATTAGTAGAGAAGGCATTGAATTCCACCCAAAAATTCGATACCGAAATTTCTCCGGATATACTATTTTGAGGCCTCGTGAAGAAATATGTATTTTTAGAAACAGGTCCGTGGTGTGTATATT
Source organism: Hymenopus coronatus (assembly GCA_030762935.1). Lineage (NCBI taxonomy): Eukaryota > Metazoa > Arthropoda > Insecta > Mantodea > Hymenopodidae > Hymenopus > Hymenopus coronatus. Next base: position 60,259,769 of record CM060892.1, on the reverse strand, counting down.
TCTGTTAGTTTCCTTAGAAGTATTTCTGTGGACAGTATAACTCAAAACGAAAAGTCGGTTAAATACCAAACCAAGGATATGACTCGAAGATTTTCAGGAATCCCCCCCAGCCCATGTACCCTTTACATGGAACACTTTTTGAATTTTTTTATTTTATCAAATATTGTTCTTAACGATTTTGAATAAAATAGAAAATGTTTGCGATATTTTTATAACAAACGAAATGTATATGTTGAATTTTAAGGTAATAGCTTCGGAAGACCTCTTCATTCTGAATTACTTTTAATAACTTGTAAACCGTAAGAGATAGACAAAGCTTGTGAAGAAAATATAGATATCGTTAAAATACACGATTTATGTTATATGCAGTTTTTGCAGAGTTTTAAGTTAAGTTTTAAACTACTTAATCTTTTCTCAATCTGGGAAGTCATGAAGTATTGAAATATTTGATGAAACTTGAATTTTTGTATGTTATAGACTAACAATATATACTTTCTCTATACGTACTATGTACATAGTGTATAGAGAAGGTATTGCACTCCACCCAAAACTTCGATACCGAGATTTCACCGGAAAAATATGTTTTAGAGTCCCCTTAATCTAAAAGAAGCATTTTCGGTAAAAGGTCCGTATGTGTGTGTCCATGTGCCTGTGAACACGATAACTCAAAAGCGAAAAGTCGGTAAAATATCAAACTTAGTATTTAAGTTTAGTATCTTCCAGGGATGCGACACGAAGATTTTGAGAAATCTTTAAATGGACATTTTTTCGAAAATTTTGATTTTCTCAAAAATGGCTATAATGATTTTGATTAAAATATCGTATATTAAAGCCATTTCCGAGACAAATAAAATGTTTATTTTGAATTTTCTGGGAATAGCCTCTGAAGAGTACTTTATTGTGGCTGAATTTTACGGAATTTTGAATGATTGTTAAACCGTAAAAGATGGACAAAAACTTACTGCACAAAAAATGTAGAGCACGTTAAAACACACAAATTATGTTGACTTTATCGTTTTTGAGACATTCCTTTATTTTGGTTTCTGCTTTGAAAAACATATTTTTCTCATACAGGAATTTGTCATCTGTTGTCCATACAAACAAAGGAACTTCAGTCACATAGCAACCAGCTTTTGTCTATCACTTTAACCTATGGTACTCCCTTACAAGGAAGCAAGTAATAAGACTATTTCTGCTATTTTTTTCTGACTATCATGAAGAAAAAATAAGTATAAATTTTTTAAGAATAATTTGTTGCAGAGAAGTAGAGAAAGTCAGGTGAATGGTACACATAAGATCTTTTTCAATTTTGTTAAATTTGAACGCCGTGATAGTTTCTCGCCTTGGTGGTCCGGGTTCAATCACAAAGGACCGCGTGTGGATCTATGATGGATTAAGCGGCGTCTGGGCTATTTTTCTCCGAGTCCTCCGGTTCCCCATGTAATTCATTCTACGAACTGCTGTATCAACACCATTCGTATCAGTCATTTTGCCTAGATTTATAACCATCTACTCCCTCACATTCATATCAGGCTTTGGGCTGATCACCCATCTCTGGAAATTCTATCTGATCTATAACATGTCAGGTTCCTAACGGGTAAGCAGGCGGAGAAGTAGTTAAATAACAATACTGTGAAAGTGCCGTGTGCCGCCATTCTCAAGTTCGCTTTGGTATACAAGACGGCTGGGCTTGAGTGCGGTAAACACAAGAAGCGACGCGCCGGTAACCGGAAGCTTGGATTTCGAGACATCGATTTAACTGGCATATGCGAGAATTTTATACTATCTTCGACTAGTTTCCAGAAATTTAGTGAAGTTATTCACAGCTATATATGCAAAAGTTGCTAGATAAGTTAGTGAGTCACGAGTCAGTCTTCCACCGGAGTGTTAGCGCGTAGTGGCGCGAAAAAGCCCTCAACTGTCTAAGCGTCAAGGCGAGTTAAATTGTTTGCAACAGCGAATTAAAGGCTTTATTTGTAACCAATTTCTGAGTCAATGAATACATACTATAACAAATAAAAAGAAAATCTGACTTCCGTTCACATGACTTTCTCTACATCTTTACAAGAAATTATTATTAAAAAGCTTAGGCTTCTATTTACTCCATGCTAATAACATTAGCAGAAATAGTCTTATTACTTGCTTCTCTGTAAGTAGAAGCTAAATAAGGGAGTACCATACGTTAAAGTGATAGCCAAAAGCTGGTTGCTATGTGACTGAAGTTCCTTTGTTTGTATGGACAGGAGTTGACTAATTCCCGTATGAGAAAATTACAAGTTTTTCAAAGCTGAAACTAAAAACAAGGAATAATTTAAAAACAATCAACTTCACGAAAAAAAATATATAACATAGATTGTGTGTTTTAATGTCCTCTATATTTTCTGTGTGGCAAGTTTTTGTCCATCTCTTACGGTGTAGCAGTTATGCAAAAATCCGTAAAATTCATCCAGAATAAAGTAGTCTTCAAGCTATTCACAGAAAATTCAAGATATACATTTTATTTGTCAATTAAATATCTTAAATATACGAGTTTTTAATCAAAATCGTTAGAGCCATTTTTAAGAAAATCACAATTTTCGAAAAAATTCCATGTAAAGGGTATTTGGGGGAGGGGGATTTTCTTGAAAATCTTCGTGTCGCATTCCTTGGAAAATACCAAACTTAAATACCAAGTTTGGTATTCAATGGTATTTTCGTTTTTGAGCTTGCTGTCTACAAACTCACAGACTCACACACGGACCTTTTTCCAAAAATGTTTTTTTTGGATTCAGGGGGTCTCAAAACATATATTCCCGGTGGAATCTCGGAATAGAATTTTTGGATGCAATACAATACCTTCTCTATACACTATATACATAGTACGTGTAGAGAAAGTAAAAATGTAATAGTAATTTTTACTTTCTTTCCTGCGTACAATATACATAGTAGCTAGAAAAGGTGTTGTATTCCACGCAAAGTTTTGATTTCGATATATCACCGGAAATATATATTTTGGGGTCGCCCGAGTCCGGAAAAAGAATTTTTAGAAAAAGGTTCGTGTTTGAGTCTGTTTTAACAAAGCGAAAAAGAACCGTTTAATACCAAAATTGGTATTAATGCATGTTCAGTATCTTCCAAAGAATGTACACACAGATTTTAAAGAAACCCCCCCCCCCACCACAAACTACCCTTTACATGGAACATTTTTTGAAAATATTTTCTCAAAAAAGGCTAAAGGTTTTGATTGCCGTATAGTAAACATATTTACATCACAAATAGAATGTATATTTTGAATTTACTGGGAATAACCTCTGAAGATCTTATTCTGGATGAATTTTGGAGAACGATTAAACCGTAAGGGATATACAAAAACTTACAGCACAAAAATGTAGGTATCGCATAATATATGCCATATACGGTTTTCTTGTAGAGTTGACTGCTTTTGAGATTAAATAGCTTTTCTACCAGACGTAAAACATTTTTAGTAAAGATAAACTGAAATGAGATTATTAATATTAGTAAAATCTTTACGTACGTAAAGGTTTTTGGGACGCACTTTAAGCTTTATGAAAGAAACAACAATATGGTTAACTAGTATTGACAGCATTAATATTATTACAATGGAAAATGCTGGTACGCTAAACAACAGGGTTAGATAGGGAAGCATGTGCTGTCACAAGCGAAATTACTTCTCCAGGGATCGCTTTTGTAGTTGCTGTGGCGTTAGTGTGGATCCCTGGAGCACCACTATGGTGACATTACAATATGTTCTGTCTGTAAATGGAAATACCTCCGGAAACGTTAGCAGCCAGAGCTCTCCAGGAAGTCACCATTCCTAGATTTAGTTGGTGCGCTTGTGAATCTTCCTGAAAGAGATTGTCGATTGAATTTCAGTGTAAACAGCAACACTGTAAACAGAGCCTCCCCTTTATAACAGAAGGAAAGTGCTAAGCTTAAAACACTATACGATCTACTACCAAAACTCACTCGTGTTCTTTCTCCAACGTCTTTCCCAGAAATCCTCTCATAATTTTTACTTTCTCTACACGTACTATGTACATAGTGTATAGAGAAGGTATTGTAATGCACCCAAAAATTCGATACCGAGATTACATGTTTTGGGTCCCCCTGAATCCAAAAAAAGCATTTCTGGAAAAAGGTCCGTGTGAGTGTGTGTGTGTGTGTATATGTGGACAGCATAGCTCAAAAATGAAAATACCATTGAATACCAAACTTGATTTTCAAGAAAATCCTCCCACCCCGAACTACCCTTTACTGGAACTTTTTTTCGAAAATTTTGATTTTCTAAAAAATGGGTCTAACGATTTTGATTAAAATATCGTATATTAAATATATTTACTTGACAAATAAAATGTAAATTTTGGGAATAGCCTCTAAAGACTACTTTATTCTAGATGAATTTTAAGGAATTTTGCATAACTACTAAACCATAAGAGATAGACAAAAACTTACCATACAAAAAATGTAGAGCGCATTAAAACATTCAATTTATATTATATAATTTTTTTTCGTGGAGTTGATCGTTATTTTAGATATTCCTTGTTTTTGGTTTCAGCTTTAAAAAACATACTTTTCTCATATGGGAATTTGTCAACTCCTGTCCCTACAAACAAAGGAATTTCAGCAATATAGCAACCAGCTTTTGGCTATCACTTTAACCTGAGGTACTCCCTTATTTCGCTTCGTACTTACAACGAAGCAAGTAAAAAGACTATTTCTGCTAATTTTTTCTTGATTAATATAAAGTAAACAGAAGCATTAGCTTTTCAACTAGCCGGTCCCCTTGGCGGCGCTCGCCAAGACATTCGACTTTGGTGCTTCGCAGCGCTGGGGATCGTGGGTTCGAGTCCCGCCTTGGGCATGGGTGTTATATGTTTGTGTATATGTGTTTGTTGTAAAAGTAAGAAAACAGTAATAATACGGCAAAACAAGGTAAAAAAAGGTAAATAAAAATAGGGTATACAGTGTGATCAGACTCCGGTACTGTATTTATTAAAAAAAAACAAAAAAACAATAATCTTTTGCAGAGATGTAGAGAAAGTCATGTGAATGGATCACATCAGATTTTTTCTAATAACAATGTTCGCACTTAACCTTCAGAAACAGAATCCAGCAAAACCTCAGAGACTACAATCTGACGCTCCCACCGCTGATTCCTTACTTTTATGAAATAGAAACTGTCCATTGGAGATACAAAACTATCATCATAAATATCTATCTGTCTAGCGAGATATTGCGAGATATTCCCAAACACACAATGCTGTACAGTCTATACAAATATACATTCTGTCAAGAAAGTACCGGGAATTGATCATTTAAAAATCCTGTTTAAAAGGGGATTCGAAATTATTGTTGTCGCTAAGTTGGTACAGCTTTCCTCTATACTCACGCGGAGTTTGATCGTCATCTGTCATCTAGTTTGTTTACAGTACGCCATTTTGTTAGTTCATCTCAAAGGTGATTTGCGATTTTACGATGTATACAAATATTGAACAAAAAATCTGTCTCAAATTTTGCATTGCAAATGGTATTTCGTGTGCTGAATCACTGAAAATGTTACAGAGGGCTTGCACTGTATCGACTTTATCAAAAACACGTGCATATGAGTGATACAGTGCATTCAAAAGTGGTCGAGATGTGGTGAAAGATTTACCTCGCTCTGGTCGGCCATCAACGGTTTCAACTGAACTGAACATCGCTAAAGTGAAGAAAATGCTGTCTGAAAATCGTCATTTAGGTGTGAGAGAGATTGTCTCTGAACTCTCTGTGTCTTACGAATCGATTCGTACCATTTTAAACGATTGTTTGGGCATGACACGCGTTGCAGCTCGGTTAGTTCCGAAAGACTTGAATTTTCTACAAAAACTCAATCGCGTAAGGATTGCTGAAGACATGCTAGAACGAGCCAGTTCCGACCCCACATTCATGAAACGAATTGCAACTGGTGATGAGACGTGGGTTTACGAGTTTGACACTCAAACCAGTCAACAAGTTTCCGAATGGCGCCTTCCAACCGAACCGAAACCTAAAAGAGCACGTCAAACTCGATCAAAACTGAAGATTATGTTGACAGTTTTTTTCGATTATCGCGGTGTCGTGCACTCAGAGTTCTTGCCAGAAGGTCAGATGGTAAACAAAGACTATTATCTGAGCGTTATGCGGCGTTTGAGAGAACAAATACGGCGAAAAAGGCCAGATTTGTGGAACGACAACTCATGGATTCTGCACCAGCTCACAAGGCTATTATTGTGTATGAATTTCTGGCCAAAAACTCAACAAATTTCATCGAACAACCACCGTATTCACCTGATTTGGCTCCTGCTGATTTCTTTCTCTTTCCAAAACTCAAGTTATCACTTCGAGGCACCCGTTTTCAGTCGATAGAAGACAAAGGAAAATTCGCGGCGACAATTGACATCGATTCCCAAAAGTGCCTCCAAAAATGTTTTTATGATTGGATTATTCGTTGGCATAAATTTGTAATTTTAGAAAGAGGCCTACTTTGAAGGCATCCACTTTTATTTGGTCATCTTTGGAAGAAACTAAACCTAAATATCAAGTTTGGTATTTAACGGTCTTTTCGTTTTGGGGCTATGCTGTCCACAGACACACACACAGACAGACAGACACACACACATGGACCTTTTTTTAAAAATGTTTTTTTCGGACTCAGAGGATCCAAAAACATATATTTCCGGTGAAATCTCGATATCGAATTTTTGGGTGCATTACAATACCTTCTCTATCCCTATGTGCATTGTACATATGGGGCTAGAGAAAGTAAAAACAACAACAAATTCACAACATATTTAAGAGTTAAAAGCAGTCTTCTCCAGAGATTCCCTTGCGTTGTCTGCAGCGGAAGTCTGAAGACCCAGACAAATTTTGGGCGCTGTAGCAGTAATGTAAAATATTGATGTGAGGTAAGCTCCACTGGTTTGGGCATTAGGTCTGTCGTCATGGAGATGGAATGCATTAACAGTCTACAGGTCGTTACAGGGCCGGTACAATAGTAATGTCTCATGAACAAAACATACATTGACATTGCGAATGTAAGCGCTACAGCAATAACCATTATTAACGCTACTGTGTACAGCTGAACATCGTCTGCAATAGTTGCCAGCAAAGCCTTTGATCGTGGCGAATAATTACATCCTGTAGCGCTATGTCCGGCGCCAGGCGCACAAATGGTGGGTAAACTAATGTACGATATCAAACCTATTCTTGACTGCCTCCTTGGTCGAGTGGTCAGCGAGCCGACTTCTCAATCGGAAGTCCCGGGTTCAATTCCCGGCTGGGGCGGGGAATTTTTCTTGAACCAGAATTATTCCGTATACCCCACAGAGTCTGGAAGTATTTACGTGGGAGAGAATGTGTGTGTGTGTCTGTTTAAGGAAAATAGAACGATTTAAACCCTACAACAGACAACGAGTTGTTTTTAATGCAAAAACCCGGATATCAGGGGACTAAATAAACGAAAAAAAAAAAAACTATTCAGTAAAAAATCTAATTCATTTCAACAATGATTTGTACATTAGCAGGTCCTGTAACTCCGTTTACGTTATTGCTTCAAATGCGGAGATACTTTTCTCCTTCCCTTATCATCTTCCTTTCTTCTCTTTAGTTTCATCCACTTTCCCATTCTCGTTATGTAATGTGCACATATTCGAAATTAGGAAACAAAATATATATTTAATTTTTTTTTCCACACAAACCATGTGGAGAACAGTAGTTGGATAGGTAGCCATACTGAAAAATTCAATGCCATAGCCAGGATTTGAACCACGAATCTCCCGGTCTCTAACTACCATGACATCAATCACGCACGGCATTAAATTTCTCAACCGACTCGCATGTTTCTCGGCAAACCACAAGGTGATCTTAAATTATTTTGAAATGACATACCCCAATGGCAACTTACATTGTCGTGGTAGTGTAGCCAACTATTATGGTACATTATTATTATTTATTTATTTAATAAATTGTCGCGTATGTATGTCTACGTATCTACGAACACGATAACTCAAAAACTAAAACTGGTTAAATATCCAACTTAATATTTAAATTCAGCATCTTCCAAGTATGCAACCCTAAGATTTACAAAAAATTCTCCCTCCCCCCCAAACTACCATTTGCCTCTTCATTTTGGATGACTTTTATGTACCTGGTAAACCGTAAGAGATAGACAAAACACATACTACACCAAAATGTAGATCTCGTTTAAACACACAATTTACGTCATATACATATCCAAGAAATGCCTTTTCATTGGTATGAATTTTAAGATACTTAAACTTTTCCTCATTCGTGAATTTATCAATTGTTGGCCAGGCAAAAGCACCGAATTTGAACCACATTAACAACCAGAGACTGTTTAAAAGATTTGACTTTACTTTAGCCTAGTGTATTTGCTTATTTCCTTTACACTTACAGGGAAATAGGTAATCCGGGGTCTAACTCCCGGTTATGACATTTAATTGTTCAATATTACAAACTGTTGAGCATATATTGTTATTTATTATGCTATTTATAGGACAAAATCAAGGATATTAAATATTATTTTACGGCAATTGTTGGAAACGGCCTCCACTGAAGTATTGCATACCTCCGTGGTTTCACCACGGACTGGTGAATTCCAAAACTGGCTGCTTCTTGATTTATGCTTCCGCTGCCAAAACTCTTGCCTTCGTCTTTAGTGGGCTGTCATAGATAAGCGATTTCAAATGTCCCCAGAGAAATAAATCCATGATGTCAAGATTTGGGAACATCGTTGACCATCAACAAACCCACCACTACCAATCCAATAACCTAAGTATCTTCTATTGTCGACACGTGTGAGGTGGAGAGGGACATCATCGACCTGGAACCACATTTTACAGTGAAAGTTGAAAGAATTTTTTTCAAGAACCCTGACAGCAGCACTTCTGGGAGAATATCCAGGTACCGTTATTCCATCAGGCGTGCTGGGTAGATAAGGATCCAACAAGGTATTGTTGCAATTGCTGCCCAAACGTTTATTGAAAACTTGTGTTGATATATTTACCTTTGTGTTGCAGGAGGGTTAACGTCTGTTCAGGCACGATTGTTTCCACTGTTAACTCGTACTATCCTCGCGGATAAATTTGGACTCGTATGCCTACAACACAATGGAGGGCAAGTCCGAAATTACTAATTGCTGCTGCATGTTCCACCGAAAACACAGCAGTAATGTATGAAGCTTGCATTCCAGAGGTACCTGGTTCGATTCCTTTCGAACTGGCCATTCTGATCAGTTCCTTTCATTTTTTTCAGGGTTGCAGAACCAGGTAACTGCGGCTGGTATTTTGGGCACGACGGTAGAATTTGTGCTCTGGAAATATTTCTCCCTGGCGTTTGATGGGAATGTTTGGTTCCCTTTCTTTCTAAGAAGTGTCTCGTGTAAACTCGGGATAGGTGATTGCGGGTATCTAAAACAGGACTAGTCGGTGTTAGAATTGGTATCATGTTGGAATATTTAGGGCCCTATCCTTGCTAGACCACATCGTCGTCAGACTAAATAAAACTTGGCACTCAGCCCTACAGAACAGACCCACCAAGAAAGCACGTACACCAATCAGAAACAGCACGGACACAGGGGACCGCAATCCGGACCAATCAGGTCATGCGAGGGCGGTACCTCCCACACTATATAAGCCGAGCGCTCCGGACAACGTACCAGTAGTCGCTACTGAGAGACCACGGAGATGTACACGCCACTGATGATGCCTGCCGCAGACGCAGGCGAAACGTCTGGGGAACGAGGGGAGAAGCCCAGTGGACCACGGCCTACAAGCCCGGTTTTGTTTTCTATAAGTGATTACAAGTTCCTGAACTTTTGCAAGTTTGAAAGGATGTTGAAGACTCTCGAGAACAACGTTGTTAGTTTACTAAACTGAAGACCTTGAGTATATGTTGAACTCTCGTTGAGCTGCTCCAACGTCCTCTCTCCTAACCCCTGTGCATGAACGATCTCTGTATGATAATTTCATTGGCAGGATCAGTCTCTGACTCTTTCATTTGTTGATGAATCGTGAGAAATATCTTCGGATTCGGTAATCGTCTGTTTCGGAAGCGTTCCTCATGGTGCTTGTCAGCGAGTCTGACCATAGAGAACGATCATGCTCTAAAAATGAGAGCTGTTACCTAATCCTTATAAATCTTACAAGTTGAGAATGGTCTAAATTAAGAGTTTGTGGAGACAATGTAGGAGGAGTCTTCACTCCCCCTTCAATTGTTAACCACAAGCTGTGTAAGGAGAAGGGATAAGAGGTTATTCAGAATGTAAACAAGTTTAATCAAAGTAGGAAAGGTTATCTAAACAAGTGCGCTGAGAATTAGTGGCTTGTAGTGTGTAACATTGTGTTTACACCCAGAACAATGCATTCCTGACCCAAAGATCGTTGTATTAAAATATTCGTATGGACGTTCCTTACCACCACATAAAAAGAAGAGGGAAATGCCATTTTGTATTTGAACATCAAAATTATATTATATATCGCAGAGACAAAATACAATCATAAAACATTGTAATTATGTATGTACACGTTTTGTATGCTCAGAAGGCTGTAGAAACTATGAGTTATAACATTCACACACATTTGTCTTCCTATTCTTACAAAGGTTAAGTTGTGTCTATTTCATATTAATCGAGATAATCATTGATAGACATATTTTTATTATATATCTCCTTCTAGGAACATGGGGAATAAGGGAATACAATAGGTTAAAGCCAGACGACTCCAAAACTGTATTCAAGAATGCGGATCCTGAATAAGGTGAGGACGGCGAGGGCTCTGACGTAACTTTACAGTCGATTCACCCCTTCCCTGAAACGTGCAGTTTTAAACTGTCCACCGTAGTGAAATGGCAACTCCAAACCATAATAAGAATCCACGGAAAGGTGTCTATAGATTTAAGAACGAATGATAGGAACAATTGAGGGGCTCAGTGCCAGAGGGAGCTGTCCCACACATTGTGAAAAAATGAGATTTTTTTGTTTTTAGACAGCTTCTGCCGTCTCTCATGTCTGTATAAATCTTGGTTAATATTAACTGTTTTAGAGTGCCATCTACAGGAACTTACAGAAACTGTGTCACTTTCCAAAGTGAGAAAGTTTGTGCCAGATGGGGATATCCCACTATGAAGTTGCCTGCTATTTAAAGAACAATGCCACCAAACTTACAGAACTTTAATTATTTTAATAGTATTGTTTATTATTTAAACTATAGGCCAAGAAATAATGATTTTAGGCCTTAATACGTGAAACAGAATATTATTAAACATTAAGAATATTGTGAAAATAGTTGAAATTTTAGGCATGATACTATGCTGCAGATTATTCTGTTTTTAAAAATGGAGGTAAATAGTATAGCTAGTGAAGGAAAGAAACGAATATGCAAGCAAAACATATGGAAAAAAGTTGTTGCTAAACGAAAAAGAAACAATGGTGAGGAATATGAATAACATCATGTTTAGCTTCTCTTTCTGCATAAGTAAATTTTTAGTAAATAATACGGTTTGCAGTGTTAAATAAATAAAACAACTGTTAAATATCACTTTTTTGTGTTTTCTAGGACATCTCAAAATGTGGATCAAATACTGGATTTAAAAAAGTTGTACGTTAATATTACATTTTTCACCAAATCAATAACTCTAATAAAACTCCTTTTTTCTAATTTAGCTATTTGTGGGATAGCTACCTCTGGCGCTGAGCCCCTCAATTTTCTGTACTGCTTATGGTGAAAATGTAAGGTGCCTTATTTGTTCCAAGAGTTTATGGGGGATATATAAGACTAATTTAAGAGGCCATTACATTGCATGTCACAAACAGCTGGTGAACATTATAGTCAAATAATTTTAAAAAAATAAATCAAGTGTACGTACAGTGATATCCAATTATACATTATTATTATTATTATTATTAAATTAGCTATCATTATTATCATCTTTATTAACATTATAATCATTATTAAATGCTATTTACGAGTATAATTTCATCAAGTTCTAAACAAACATTAGAAGGTATTGTAAATAGAAGAGAATGTTTTCTTAGGGGAGTAGAAATGTAATATTCCATAAAATTGTATCATTCAAAACCGTACTATACGGATGTTATGTACAATAAAACTCCAGTAACGGAAGAATTTTTCAAAAGAAAACAGTAAAATCGCCTTCACGATCTCCGATAGCAGATGTGCAGATGTGCACAGTTAAAAGTAGTCGCATGTGACAGTGAAGATGATGTAACTACTATTGTTTCATAACTCCCCTACCAAATTCACTCTTCGCTGTGACTGTGGCAGGTATTGACAGTGCAGCACTGCGACTCTGGCCCCTACCGCCAACTGCCCTCAATATCTTTGTAGTGCGGTACAGTATCTTTGGTGACCTACATTTTGGAGACGCTTGGTTTAAGCGATAGTCATATCTTTTAAAAGCGGGTCGGTGTTTCAAACATGGTTTTAAAATTTCGTTATCTTGCATTGCCAAGAATAACTAAAAAAAAAAAAACAAGGAATAACCATTTCCCATTTAATACATGTACACGTATTGTAAAATGTAATTCGATAATGTGGAGTAGCCAAGAAATAAAAAGCCTGATGTGTTACACTCACATAACTTTCTCTAGCTGTTCTAGCTAATCAAGGTAATCATTAGCAGAACTTTCTTATTACTTAGTCCTTATAAGTAGGAAGAAAATAAGAGAATACACTAGGCTAAGCCGATTGTCAAATGTTTTTAAAGCTGTCGTTAAGCGATTGTCATTGCAAATTGCTTCTTTGCTTGGACAGGAATAGAACAAAAGAAACACGGACACTTATTGTCTGAGTAAAATACAAGTACTTCACAGCTGAAACCAATAACAAGGAATATCTCGGAAACGGTTACCTCCAAAACAAAAATGTAAATGTAATTGTGGGATTTATATTTATATTTATTTATATTTTCTTATGGTTTAGCAGCTAAGCAAAATTCGACAACGTTCATCCAGAATAAAGAGGTTTTCAGAGGCTATTCCCAGAAAATTCAAGATATGCATTTTATTTGGGATGTAAATATCTTTAATATACGGGATTTTAATCAAAACGTTAGAGCCATTTTTTAGAAAATAAACATTTTCGAAAATTTTTCCATGTAAAGGATAGTTGGAAGTGCGGGGATTTTTTAAAAATATTCGTGTTGCATCCTCGGAAGAAACTAAATCTAAATACAAAGTTTGGTATTTAACGTCGTTTCGTTTTTGAGCTATGATGTCCACAGATACACACATATCTTTTTCTGAATAGTTTTTTTTTATTCATGGCGTCCTAAAACTTGTATTTCCGGTGAAATCTCGGTATTGAATTTTTGAGTCAAATACAATACCTTCTCTATCCACTATGTATGTAGATTGTATGTACGGGGCAAGATAAAGTAAAAATTTCCCATGTAAAGGGAAGGGAAGGAATTCTTCGAAGATATAGGTATCAAATTTGCCATTTAACTGACATGGGGTTTGAGTTATGCTTTCCAAACAGACATACACCCTCATATACATGGATGATTCCTTCAAGATCCTTTCAGGGCGATAATTCTACATTAATTACTTTCTCTACACGTACTATGTACACAGTGTAAAGAAAAGGTATTTAATGTACCTAAAAATTCGATACCAAGATTTCACCCGAAATACATGTTTTGGGTCCCCATTTTTAGAAAAATGTCCGTGTGTGTCTGTGGCCAGCATGACTCAAAAACGAAAAGACCGTTAAATACCAAACTTGATATTTAATTTCGGTATCTTCCAAGGATGCGACACGAAGATTTCCCAGAAAATTTCCCCACCCCCAACTACCCTTTACATAGAAATTTTTTGAAAAAATTTTGATTTTCTCAAAAATGGCCAACGATTTTGATCAAAATATCGTATATTAAAGATATTTACACGACAAATAAAATGTAAATTTTCAATTTTCTGGTACTGAAGACTACTTTATTCTGGATGAATTTTACGGAATTTTGCATAATTGCTAAACCGTAAGATGGACAAAAGGGAACGAAACAAAAAATGTAGAGCACGTTAAAACACAAAATTTATGTTATATACATTTTTTACGTGGAATTGATCGTTTTTTAGATATTCCTTAATTTTGGTTTAAGCTTTGAAAAACATACATTTCTCATACAGGAATTTGTCAACTCGTGTCCATACAAACAAAGGAATTTCAGTTCCATAGCAACCAGCTTTTCACTATCACTTGAACCTCTGCTACTCCCTTATTTTGCTTCTACTTACAAGGAAGCAGGTAATAAGACCCTTTCTGCTAATTTTTACTCGATTAGCATTAAGTAGATAGAAGAATGAGGGTTTTAACAATTTGTTGCATAGATACAGAGAAGGTCATGTGAATGGAGCACATTAGATTTTTTATTTTCTCTAGCTCCATATGTACAATGTACATAGGGATAGAGAAGGTATTGCAATGCACCCAAAATTAGGTACCGAGATTTCACCGGAAATATATATTTTGGGGTTCCCTGAGTCCGAAAAAAGTATTTTTAAAAAAAGGTCCGTGTGTGTGTGTGCACCTGTGGAGAGCATAGACCCAAAACGAAAAGATCGTTAGATACCAAACTTAGTATTTAGGTTTAGTATCTTCCAAGGATGCGACACGGAGATTTTCAAAAAAATCCCCCCCACTACAAACTACCCTTTACATGGAAAAATTTTTGAAAACAGCCTCTGAACTGTCTGGATTAATTTTGCCGAATTTTGCTTAACTGCTAAACCGTAAAAGAGAGAAAAAAACTCACTACACAAAAAATGTATATCACGACAAAACACACAATTTATTTCCTTTACTCTTTTGTTGTGGAGGTAACCGTTTCCGAGCTATTCCTTGTTTTTGGTTTCAATTGTGAAGTACTTAAACTTTTCTCAGAGAGGAAGTGTCCGTTTTTCTTTTGTTTTACTGCTGCCCAAGCAAAGAAGTGATTTGCAATGACAATCGCATAACGATAACTTTTAAAACATTTGATAATCACTTTACCATAGCACATTCCCTCATTCCCTTCTTCTTATAAGGAACTAAGCAATAATAACATTCTGCTAATGTTTTTCTCGATTAGCATTGTGTAGAAAGAAGAATAATCTTTTGTAGGAGGTTTGTAGAGCAGCTAGAGAAAGTCACGTGAGTGTAACACATCAGTTTTTTTGGGGGTGGAATACAACATCCCTTGAATACTATATGTGTTATACTATACACACAGAAATGTTTTCAACCAGGGACATCAAAACGTACATTTAAGTGGAAGTTGGATGTGAATGTTATAGACCGAATGCTTGCTTTAACTTACTCTGCTGTTACTTAAACTTACTAACATTATAACCATTTAAACCCTCTGATGATACAACTGTTGATGAAGCTACCGTTTGGTTGATCCAGTTTGTAGTTTCCGGAAACCGCCCCCACAATGCATTATTGATAATACACTCAGCAACATACAGCAGCAGCTAACCTTGCCACTATACATCACCTGTATGTCTGATTAGGAATGACGTATGGTAATGTACTCAGGACCGCCCACGTAGAATTCAGGATTTTAAAACGGGAAACGAATCCTGTATACCGTGAGTGTGTCCGTGTGCCTGTGAACACGATAACTCAAAAACGA
Source organism: Hymenopus coronatus (assembly GCA_030762935.1). Classification (NCBI taxonomy): domain Eukaryota; kingdom Metazoa; phylum Arthropoda; class Insecta; order Mantodea; family Hymenopodidae; genus Hymenopus; species Hymenopus coronatus. Next base: position 60,244,097 of record CM060892.1, on the reverse strand, counting down.
AAAGTCGATAAAATACCAAACTTGCTATTTAAGCTTAGTATCTTCCAGGGATGCGACACAAAGCTTTTGAGAAAAATCCCCCGACTCCAAACTACCCTTTACATGGAACTTTTTTCGAACATTTTGATTTTCTTAAAAATGGCTCTAACGATTTTGATTAAAATATCGTATATTAGAGATATTTACCTTACAAATAAAGTATATCTTGAATTTTCTGGGAACAGCCTCTGAGGACTACTTTATTCTGGATGAATTTTACGAAATTTTACATAACTGCTAAATCATAAGAGTTGGACAAAAACTTACGACACAAAAAATGTAGAGCACGTTAAAACACACAATTTATGCTATATACATTTTTTTTCGTAGAATTGATAATCTTTTAGATATTCCTTAATTTTGGTTTCATCGTTAAAAACTTACGCTTTTCTCATACAGGAATTTGTCAACTCCTGTCCATACAAACAAAGGAACTTCAGTCACATAGCAACCAGCTTTTGACTATCACTTTAACCTATGGTACTCCCTTATTTGGTTTCTACTTCTAAGAAAGTAAGTAATAAGACTATTCCTACTACTTTTTTCTAGATTAGCATGAAGTAAATAGAAGTATAAAATTTTTAACAATAATTTGTTGCAGAGATTTAGAGAAAGTCATGTGAATGGATCACATCAGATTTTTACCTTCTCTACACATACTATATACATAGTGTATAGAGAAGGTATTGTAATGTGTCCAAAATTTAATATCGAGATTTCTCCGGAAATAAATGTCTAGATATCCCTTGAATAAAAAAAGCATTGTTAGTAAAATGTCCATGTGTGTGTCAGTCTGTCTGTGTGTATGTGTGTGTGTGTGTGTCTGTGGCCAGCATAGCTCAAAAACGAAAAGTCCGATCAAAATCAAACTTGGTATTTAAGTTTGGTATCTTCCAAGGATAAGACACGAAGCTTTTCAAACAAATTCCTCCACCGCCAACTACACTTTACATATAACATTTTGATTTTTTCAAAAATGGCTCTAACGATTTTGATTAAAACATGGCATATTAAAGATATTTCCCTGGCAAATAAAATGTATATCTTGAATTTTCTGGGAATAACCTCTAAAGAATTCTTTATTCTGGATGAATTTTACAGAATTTCGCATAACTGCTAAACCGTAAGTGATAGACAAAAACTTACCACACAAAACATTTAGAGCACGTTAAAACACACAACTTATATTATATACCTTTTTTTTGTGGAGTTGATCGTTTTTGAGATATTCCTTGTTATTGGTTCCAACTTTAAAAAAAATTATACTTTCCTCAGATAGGAATTCATCAACTCCTGCCCATACAAACAAAGGAACTTCAGTCACATAGCAAACACCTTTTGACTATCACTTTAACCTATAGTACTCCCTTATTTCGCTTCTACTTACAAGGAAGCAAGTAATAAGACTATTTCTTCTAATGTTTTCTCGATTAGCATGATGTACATAGAAATATTAGCTTGTTAATACTATTTTTTTGCAGGGATATAGAGAAAGTAATGTGAACGGAACACATTAGATTTTTATTTCATAGATTATACATTTAGGAGTTTATTTCCATAACTTTTGTTTTCCATCTCCAAGTTCATTATACAATTTAAATTTAACCTTTCTTCTTCAATTCAGGCAGTAGCTTTGACTTTGTTTGTGTATTTATATTGTTATATTTTTATCTATTCTACTTCAATATTAAGTTTTTAAACATTACAACACTACCCAAATACAGCTATTTAGAATGATGTAGAACGAAGAGTAAATTTTTACTTTTTATTTTCTCCATAGGCACTATGTGCATAGTGTATAGAGAAAGTATTGCACTCCACCAAAAATTCGATACCGAGATTTCACCGGAAATATATGTTTTAGGGTCCCCAATATCCAAAAAAAGCATTTTCACAAAAAGGTCCGTGCGTGTGAGTGTGTGTGTGTGTCCGTGTGTCTGTGAACACGATAACTCAAAAACGAAAAGTCTGTAAAATACCAAACTTGGTACTTAAGTTTAGTATCTTCCAGGGATGCGACACGAATATTTTGAGAAAAATCCCCCCACCCCCAACTACCCTTTACATGGAACTTTTTTAGAAAATTTTGATTTTCTCAAAAATGGCTGTAACGATTTTGATTAAAATTTCGGATATTAAACATATTTACCTGACAAATGAAATGTATATCTTGAATTTCCTGGGAATAGCCTCTGAAGAGTAGTTTATTCTGGATGAATTTTACTAAATTTTGAATAACTGCTAAACCGTAAGAGATGGATAAAAACTTACTTCACAAAAAATGTAGATCACATTAAAACACACAATTTATGTTATATACATTTTTTTCGTGGAGTTCGTCGTTTTTGTGACATTCCTTATTTTTGGTTTCTGCTATGAAAAACGTATACTTTTCTCATACAGGAACTTGTCAACTCCTATCCATATAAACAAAGGAACTTCAGTGACATAGCAACCAGCTTTTGACTATCACTTTAACCCACGGTTGTTCCTTATTTCGCTTCTACTTACAAGGAAGCGAGTAATTAGACTATTTCTGCTAATTTTTTCTGATTAGGATAAAGTAAATAGAAGTATAAGCTTTTTAAGAATTATTTATTGCAGGAATATGGAGAAAGTCATGTCAATGGTACACATCAGATTTTTTTATACTCACTATGTACATAGTGTATAGAGAATGTATTGCACCCCACCAAAAAATTCGATACCGAGATTTCACCGGAAATATATATTTTAGGGTCCCCTGTATCCAAAAACTGTATTGTCAGAAAAAGGTCCGTGTGTGTGTGTCCGTAAAAACGAAAAGTCGGTAAAATACCAAACTTGGTATTTAAGTTTAGTATCTTCCAGGGATGCGACACGAGCATTTTGAGAAAAATCCCCCCTACCCCAAACTACCCTTTACATGGAACTTTTTTCGAAAATTTCGATTTTCTCAAAAATGGTTAACGATTTTGATTAAAATATCGTATATTAAAGTTATTTACCTGACAAATAAAATATATATTTTGAATTTTCTGGGAATAGCCTCTGAAGACTACTTTATTCTGGATGAATTTTTCATAACTACTAAACCGTAAGAGATGGACAAAAACTTAACACACACAAATGTAGAGCACATTACAACACACAATTAATGTCATATACATTTTTTTTCGTGGAGTTGATTGTTTTTGAGATATTCCTTTTTCTTGGTTTCAGCTTTGAAAAACTTGTACTTTTCTCATACAGGAATTTGTCAACTCGTGTTTATACGAACAAAGAAACATCAGTCACATAACAACCAGCTTTTGGCTTTCACTTTAACGAATGGTACTCTACTTACAATAAAGTAAGAAATAAGACTATTTCTGCTAATTTTCTCAAATAGCATGAAATATATAAAAGATAAACTTATTAACAATAATAATTTGCAGGGATATAGAGAAAGTCATGTGAATGGAACACATCAGATTTTTTTTTGGAATAACTTGCTGAGAACCCATAGAGGAGTTAAAGTGAATGTAGTGTGTAATATTTTTACTTTCTGCAGCACTTATGTAGAATGTACATAGTAGAGGAGGTAGTATGGGGTAGTTATAATTAAACTTTCGCTACTTGAGCTAGTGTAGAGGGAGAACTATTTGCCGTATGAATAACAAGCTTTATACGAATGATGTTCAGGCTGCTCGCTGCAGTTATGACTTGCCGTTAAGCGCTGATAGTGATACAGAGACGTAGGTGATGAAACAGAAGCATTAGTGATATTCCGTAACACATTTGGAGAAGACCGAATCACTGGCTGATCGTTCCAGAATGCTTGGCCTCCAAGATCACCAGATTTGAAGGACGGATTTATCATTGAAGTACGAACACACGTTAGAGGTTGAAGATGAGCAGTAAAGCAATCTCTAGTGAGGTTCCAGGCTGTCGTGGATAGAGACGGTTATCACATTGTCCTAAGTTTTTAAACTGGAACCTAAACAGTATGTTATCCTTTAATGTGAAAATTGAAACGTATTTCTTTCAATGATTTATTCGTTATTTCTCTTGCGCATCCTTTCCACAAAGCTACATTGTCCTAGGATCACCCGTTTTTCATGGGGACCCTGTAAGTAGCGAACGTTTAATTAAAACCATTCTGTATTTCACCCAAAAGCTAATGCTTAATAAAGGAAGCAACGGAATACTCTAGGCTAAAACCAACAGTCAAATATTTTAAGATGTAGTTGCTATGTGACTGCTATCGGTTTCTTTAGGTGGCCAGATTACAAGTTCCCCGTATATGAAAAGTATGTTTTTATTTTCTTTATACGCACAATGCACATAGTGTGTGTCCGTGTGTCAGTGAAGGTAGAGGAGTAGAGAAAATCATGTGAATGGAAAACATCTGATTTTTTAAAACTGAAACCAATAACAAGGAATATCTCAAAAACGGTAAACTCTCAAAAAATGAATATAACATAATTGTGTCTTTTAGCGAGATCTGAGTTTTTTGTTAAGTAAGTTTTTGTCTATCACTCATGGTTTACCAGTTATGTAAAATTCCTTAAATTCATCCAGAATAAAGAATTTTTTCAGAGGCTATTCACAGAAAATTTAGGATATACATTTTATTTATCATGTAAATATTTTAGTATACGATATTTTAATCAAAATCGTTAGTCTTTCTTGAAAAAATTAAAAATTTCGAACATTTTTCATATAAAGTGTAGTTGCGGATGGGGAGATTCTTGAAAATCTTCCTGTAACATCCTTGGAAGAAATTGAACTTAAATACCAAGTTTGGTATTTAACGGAACTATCGTGTTTGAGCTATGTTGCCCCCCCACACACACTCGGACATTTTTCTAAAAAAATATTTTTTTTTGGATTGAGGTGGTCTCAAAACATATATTTCCGGTGAAATCTTAGCATCGAATTTTTGGGTGCAATACAATACTTTTTCTATACACTACGTATATAGTACGTATAGAGAAAATAAAAATCTTTTGTAAGAAGTTTAATTGTAGAAGGCAGAGAAAGATCAAGTGAGTGGAACACATCAGATTTGTTTTTAAAACATTTCCGAGCTTCTGAATGTTATGCTCATGCAATTATGTTCATTCATTCATGTGTAAAATTAATATTCAGTTCTGTCTGGAGGAGAAGTATATGTTGCTATTCGGCGTTGGTGCTCGGGAAAAATCTCTACAACATATTTTCAATGTTACAATACATAGAAACTTGAGATGTTTAAAAATAGCATGCATTATTATGCTTCCCTACGTGATGTAGTGGTTACTATGCTAGCCTCTAAGCCCAAGGTTGCGGGTTCAAATCCGGCGGATGGTGACAAGTTTTTAAGGACATAAAAAAGGTTAGTTGGCTTCCTTCAGAGTGATGCTTATTTTCCCGTAAAAGAACGCCATATCTTGAAAGAAAAGATCCCTCGGCTAATTTCACCATATTTTACGTCCGTAATTAGTGATTTCGTCCTATATCACCTATGGGCAATGAATTGATCTTGCTTTTTAATATATTAACGTCCTTTAACCTGGTTGGTCAAATCTAACGATGAATGAAATTGGTGAAATCATGCTCAAATGATCTCGGGGTGTATGGAACTTAAATTTACTCAACATTCGTCTTTTTATGATACCCCGAAAAAACCTTATCCGGGTTTCTTGAATGCGAGCCAGACACGCTATCAGCATACTACCTATGTGGGCTTGAATTGATCCCTTGTCACTTTATACACGTAGTGGCGAACTCGAGAACTACCAATACCCTTACAAAAAAAAAAAAAAAAAAAAAAAGGTAGAACTCGTTAGAACACACAATTTATGTTATACACATTTTTGCGTGGAGTTGACCGTTACTTTTTTCATACAGGAATTTGTCAACTCCTGTCCATACAAATAAAGGAACTTCAGTCACATAGCCACCAGCTTTTTACTGTCACTTTAACCTATGTTACTCCCTTATTTCGCTTCTACTTATAAGGAAACAAGTAATAAGACTATTTCTGCTTATGTTTGTCTGGTTTATCATGCCATATATAGAAAAATGTGATGTTTTCCATTCACATTACTTTCTCTACATCTCAGCAACAAATTAGTTTTAAAAAGCTCATGTTTCTATTTACTTCATGCTAATCGACAAAAAATTAGCAGAAATAGTCTCATTACTTGCTTCCTTGTAAGTAGAAGCAAAATAAGGTAGTACCATAGGTTAAAGGGATAGTCAAAAGCTGGTTGTTATGTGACTAAAGTTTTTTTGTTTGTGTGGACAGGAGTTCCTGTATGAGAAAAGTTAAGTTTTTCGAACCTGGAAACAAAAACAAGAAATATCTCAAAAACGATCAGCTCCACGAAAAAAATGTATACAACATAAATTGTGTGTTTAAATGAGCTCTACATTTTTGGTGGGTAAGTTTTTGTCCATCTCTTACGGTTTAGCAGTTATGCAAAATTCCGTAAAATTCACTCAGAATAAAGTAGTCTTCAGATGCTATTCCCAGAAAATTCAAAATATACATTTTATTTGTCAGGTAAATATCTTTATTATAGGATATTTTAATCAAAATCGTTAGAGCCATTTTTAGAAAATCAAAATTTTCGAAAAAAGTTTAATATAAAGAGTAGTTTGGGGTGGGGGACTTTTCTCAAAATCTTCATGTCGCATCCTTGGAAGATACTAAATTTAAATACCAAGTTTGATATTTTACAGACTTTTCGTTTTTGAGTTATCGTGTTCACAGGCACACGGGCACACTGACACACGGACACATGGACACACACACACGGACCTTTTTCTGAAAAAACTTTTTTTTTTTGGATACAGGGAACCTTAAAACATATATTTACTGTGACATCACGGTACGAATTTTTGTTGGAGTGCAATTCCTTCTCTATACACTATTTACATAGTACGTGTAGAAAAAATAAAAAATAGTCATGTGAATGGAACACAGAAGATTTCTTTTTAAATAGTTAGGTGCACATCACTACGAAATTTAGTTCCTGCTAATAATAGTTCCGATGAAAAAGCTTATGATACTTTCAGATCAATGATAGGGCTTTGTGGACATCAACTTCGTTACTGATCACCAATAACGTTGAATTAAGTAGGCGCCAAAGTGTTAGAGGATTTTAGTGAAAACAACTGGTTCTCCTGCATGCACAAGAATTCTCCTGGTAATGGCGGTTGAATAAATAAGCCATTAATCAACATTTACAGATCACTGAACTCCAGAACCCTCACGGCAAGCTCATAAATCCCTCGGCTGGTTCACATCGCAGACTATGACAAATAGAGGTGATTGTCAGCGGAAATACTTCTAACACACTTTTATACATGACGTGACGCATTGCAGCACATTTTGTCTGTGAATATTTATTGAGAAACTTTATTTTGACGTGGGACGAGAGAAATTGCCTTGTATTGCAAACTGTTACAAGGTTCAAAAGTTATAATGGCACAAAACTTTCGATTACAACGCAGACCATATAAAAATTTTGGCATTAATTCTAAAATAACTCACAGAAATCTCAGATCATATGAAGGATTTGATTCCTGAAATCCGCAAAAGTAATTTGACTCTTAGGAGGTGATGGTTATTCTGTTATTCACTTATATTTATGAATACATAGTTTTTCATTACAATTCATCTCGGAAGTTTATTTTAATTTATAACTTTATATTTATATAATATCCCTTAAAAATATGATGCTATATTTTTATATATCACCTTATTTTATTGTGTTCAAAGCTATTGACTAACTTATTACTTTCTGTATTTAGCACATAGGTGGAGAAGGTTTCACCAAAATACACGTTTTAAACTCCCTGTACATAATTTTTTTTAAAAAAGCTCCATGTGTGTGTCGGTATGTCCATAACACGGTATCTCAAAAACGAAAAGTCGGTAAAATGCCAAATTTGGCATTTAAGTTTTGTGTCAACTTAACTCCATGGCACGACAGCTCACGGGGAGCCTTGGCCTACCGCCCGGCCGCTGCGTCCCCCATCTCGGTCCACTACACACGTCATGGATGGGGTGCAGTATTGGAGGGTGAGACGTGGTCAGCGCCTCGAGCCCCTCCCGGCCGGTTAATGCGGTCCTCACGACCTGGAGCCGCTACTTCCCCATCAAGTAGCTCCTCAATTGGTCCCCCAGGGACCTCACGAGGCTGAGTGCACCCCGGTCCAGGTCTCCCAGCGGGGGAAAAATCCCCACGCCGGTACTGGGGATCGAACCCAGGTCTCCCGCTTGGTAGGCAGCTGCGCTACCACCGCGCTAAGTTTTGTGTCATTCAAACACAAATATTTTGAGGACAATCCACTAACCCCATACTACGTTTTACATGGAAAAAAAGTTCGAAATTTTGAATTATCTAAAAAATGGCTCTTATACTTTTGATTAAAATATCGTATAGTAAATATATTCACATGAAAAATAAAAAATGTATTTTGAGGCTTCTAGAAATAGCCTCTGAAGACCTCCTCATTTTGAATGAATGTTACATAATAGGGCAAACCGTAAGACAGTTTCCTAAACATATCTGTTTTTTCTTTTAAATTCAGGGGGTCTCAAAACATTTCCGGTGAAATCTCGGTATGGATTTTTTTTGTGAAATTCAATACTTTCTCTAAAAATATGTACATATTTCGTGTAGAGAAATGTTTTCTCTTTTATTGTTACAGCTTTTATTGTTGTACATCTTTTATAATCTGCTACAATTTGTTCTCATAGCTTAATTTTATATAACTATTATAATGTAAGATAAAATATGTTTTTGTAATACTCTCTTATAACATTTTTGGTTAAAAACCTCTAAATGTATATTGTTCTGTGTCACTTGGCAAACTCATTTATGAGTCAGACTAATAAATAAATAAATAAATAAATAAAATATTAAATGTTATAATTTATATTGTTCAGAGCAGAGCCAAAATATGTAATTATATACATTTGGATGTTATAGGAAACACATATTAATGTTTTAAAACTTTTGAATGTTAAAAGTTATTTACTTGAAAATTGATAGACTTTATACAACAAAATAACGTTTCAAAAGCTGAAACTTCTAGCTGAAGCACTTTCTCAGATAAGAAATTAAATCATTTTATTTAGGGAAAAAACTGAAATTCTAAAACTGTCTGCCGTGTTTTGCTTTTATCAGAGAAGTATGGTTGCGGTAATCATTAATAGAGAGAAAAAATAAGGTTTTGCTTTAAGCTGGTATTATTAGTTGTAGAAAATATTATTATAACGTTGATGGTAACTTTCTCTAGCACGTAAGTACGTTACATAGTAGGCAGAGAAGGTAAAATAAAAATAAAAGAGAAGGTATAGCATTCCGAGCAAAATTTCGGTACCGAGATTTCACCGGAATTACACGCTTTAGGGTCCTCTCTGTCAAAAAAGGCATTTTTAGAAAAAGTTCCGTATATGAGTGTGTTCGTGATCTTTGAACACGATAAATAAGTTTAGTACCTTCGATGGATGCAACACGCAGATTTTGAGGAAAATCTCCTCACCCCAAATTACCTTTTACATGGAAAAATTTTCGAAAATGACTGTTTGATCAAAAATAGCTCTAATGGTTTTGATTAAAATACCGTGTATTAAATGCATATACAAGACATAACATGTATATTTTGAATGTTATGGAATAGTCCCTAAAGACCTCTTTATTCTTTATGAATTTTGCTGAATTTTGCATAGCTGTTAAATTGTAACAGATAGACGAAAACTTACAAAACACACGTTAATACACTCAATCTATGTCAGATAATTATTTTTATAAAGTTAACATTTTGGGAGACATATCTGCTATTAGTTTCAGTTTTAAAAGTGCTTAAAAGTTGTATCATACGGGAATATATAAGTTCTGGTCATGCAAAGAAATACATTTCTATCCCATAGGAACAGCTTTCAAGACATTTGACTATCTATCGCTTTAGTCTAGTATACTACCTTATTTGCCTTGTACTTATAAGGAAGTAATTAACAGAACCTTTCTGATACGTTTGTCTTGATTAGCACGGGAGATAGAGCGAAGAATAAGCTTTTATAAGAGTAATCTATTGGAGGTTAGCTAGAGAAAGCCATGTGAATGGGACACAGATTTTATTCAGGACAAATTCTCTCTTTTTTAGCCAATGATCATAAAATACATTCTGGTTGTGCTTTTAAAAATAGTGATTTTGGTAGAGGTGATTCATAGATGTCTATTTATAGGGTTCAGTTAAAAAATCTAAATTTTTGTCATTTCCAACTTAACTCACGGTGCCATGATCCCTTTATCTTTATAGAAGCAATGAAAATTGCAGAAATTAACTGCAAACTCATTTCTTGCTATACATGCGCTGTAACTGGCACAGTCTAACAAACGTATATTTTCTTCGTCTCCCATAACATTTCCTGGGATGTATTCGTCCCCAGAAAAAAGGGCTATTATTTGGGAACAAAGGCTCACAAACTCTTCAGTCAAGAGTGGTCGTGATGGATAGTGCAGTCAGAGCGCATATGGTATATACTAACTACCTTGATAGCTATCCAAAAGGCCCATGATCGAAAGAGACAGGGGCTGTGAAACGAACATCCAGGAGTAATGTAATTCCGCGGTTGCCTCTTGTATGCATCTACAAACCAAAACTTTCGATGCCCTGCGGCATTCCTACTGCTCCTCGTTATCTCTGAATTATTATCATCTCTGATAGAGAAGGTATTGTTTTCCATCCAAAAATTCGATTCCGAGACTTCACCGGAAATATTTTAGGACCCCTTATATCCTTAAAAAAAACTTTTTCATAAAAAGGTGTGTATGTGTGTATCTGTGTCTGTCTGCGGACAGCATAGCTCAAAAACGAAAAGACGGTTAAATGCCAAAGTTGGTAACGTAACTTGATATTTAACTTTGGTATCATCCTACTTCCCTTTTGTTTTTACTAAAAATGGCTCTAATGATTTTGATTAAAATACCACATATGAAAATCATTTGCATCACAAATAAAATGTATATCTTGAATTTTCTAGGAATAGCCTTTAAGACCTCTTTATTCTGAATGATTTTTATTGAATTTTGCATAACTGGTAAACCACAAGAGAGACTAAAACTTACTGCGTGTAGATCACGATAAAAACAATTTTGTTTCGTGGAGTTAGCCGTTTTAGAGATATTCCTTGTTATTGATTTCAGTTCTAAAATACTTCAAATTTTCTCATACGGGAACTTATCAACGCTTGGCCACGCAAAGAAACGGATTTCAATCTCATAGTAACCATATTTAAAAACATTTGGCTGTCGGTTTAACCTAGTGTATTCCATATTTACCTTTTTCTTATAAAGGAACTGAGTAATAAGACCGTTTCTGATAATATTTTAGCATTAAATGATAGAAGTATACGTTTATTAGCAATAATTTGTTACAGAGATGTAGAGAAAGGCATGCGAATGGAATACATCAGATTTTTATACTGTAAATTGTGTTTTAAATTTATTATTCATATTTTCTCCGGATAGTTGGAGTCCTTGGTCCATCAGGTCTCTCAACAGGGCGTGAATAGTAAAATAAGCTATTTCAGGGATAATGTACTTGTAATTAATAGTTTAAGCAATTTATTTAAACTGTTACAAAAATATTCCATACTTTATTTACACGTTATACTTCTATGCGATCATAGCTGAATATCACGCCTTCATTTACAAGTATAACTTACATTTCGCGTATCACATGTATTTTATTTAAGCAATCAGTAATACCGAAATACTAGGGGAGAACAAACTGAATACACTTCTAGGAACTGCATAGTACAATAACAGAGGATGAACTGTCTTGAAAACTTATATTCGAACACATCTATTCTACCTAAGTGTTAAAATATTGTGATTGGCTAGTCTTCCTGCTCTCAGTAGCGTCTCTTCTCATGAACCATAAAACTATTTTAGTATCACACTTAGGCTACTAGTTCCCCTGTAAATTTCACATTTATATTATCTATGCATTCCCTAAAGATTGAGTTGTGTCTTTTTAGCTCAAGGGCATTATTTTACATTTCTCACCCCTATTCCTTGGCTCTTGGCCACGAAAACCTTGGAGAGATCTCTCTTTTATGACAGATACAATTTGGGCTAAATCTTCTTTCTTATAACTAAGCTGTATTCTCAACGTTTTCTAATAATACGAGGGCTGATCGACAAAGACAGACTCATTTTTACTTTCTCTATGCGCACTATGTACATAGTGTATAGAGAAGGTATTGCACTCTACTAAAAATTCGATGCCAAGATTTCACTGTATCCAAAAAAAGTATTTTCAAAAAAAGGTCCGTGTGTGTGTCCGTGTGTCTGTGAACATAATTCAAAAACGAAAAGTCGGTAAAATCCCAAATTTGATATTTTCTATTTTAAGTTTAGTATCTTCCAGGGATGCGACACGAAGATTTTGAGAAAAATCCCTCCACCCCAAACTACCCTTTACATGGAACTTTTTTCGATAATTTTGATTTTCTAAAAAATGGCTCTAACGATTTTGATTAAAATATCGTATATTAGAGATATTTACCTGACAAATAAAATGTATATTTTGAATTTTCCGGGAATAGCCTCTGAAGACTACTTTATTCTGGGTCAATTTTACGGAATTTTGCATAACTGCTAAACCGTAAGAGATAGACAAAAACTTACCACACAACAAATGTAGAGCACTTTAAGACACACAATTTATGATATATAAATTTTTTTCGTGGAGTTATTGTTTTTGAGATATTTATTGTTTTTGGTTTCAGCTATAAAAAACATACTTTTCTCATACAGGACTTTGTGAGCTCGTGTCCATACAAACAAAGGAACATCAGTCACATAGCAACCAGCTTTTGACCATCACTTTAACCTATGGAACTCCCTTATTTCGCTTCTACTTACAAGAAAGCAAGAAATAAGACTATTTCTGCTAATTTTTTCTCGATTAGCAGGACGTAAATAGAAGCATAAGCTTTTTAACAATAATTTATTGCAGAGTTGTAGAGAAAGTCATGTGAATGGAACACATCAGATTTTTTCCTGTAGCTTCGGTGATAGTTTCGTATCTGTAACATAAATATTTGAAAAGAGCGCATTTTTATGTATAATGTCGGTAAGCGGCATCACTCTCGTATCGGTAGGTTGGTAGTAATGCTCTATTTTGTAGATCGTACGTGCATTTCGTATACCAGACAATGGAGGTGATGCGAGAAGAGCAGTACAGCGCAATCAAATTCTGTTTTCGTTTAAACCATACAGCCACCGAAACTTATGAAAATTTGAAGCAAGCATACAGTGAATATGCACTACCTCCTACAACAGTGTTTTGGTTCAAGGACTTCAAAGAAGGCCGACTTGTCAGTGTTAAGCAAGGTGGGCCTGGTGTTTCGGCTTCTGCTGTGACTGAAGTCAACATCAACACAGCTGCTGTGATTGTTCGAGAGAATTGGCGTATAACATTACGTAACCACAGTGAAGTGTTGAAAATTTCATATGGCAGTGTGTTTACAATTAGGCACGACCATTTCCATATGACCCTAGTTTGTGCTCGTTGGGTGCCACGTCTGTTGACTCCCGAACATAAGGCTGTGCGAATGGAGACAAGCCGTGAGGTGCTGCGTCTCTTTGCTGACGGAGGGGATGCATTTTTTTTAAATCGATTATCACCGGTGATGAGTCACGGCTGCATCATTATGATCTTGAAGGAAAACAAGCCTGCACAATGTGGAAATCACCAGGTTCTCCATCACCAAAAAAGGCAAAAGTGACATTTTTTGACTGTAATGGAATGATTTACCAGCATGCAGTTTCCCCTCACACTACTGTTACAGCAGCATACTACACGTCAGTTTTGGCTACACTGAGGAAGCACATTGCAAAGAAACGACCAGAGCTTTCTCGGACTGGCTGGCGACTTCATCATGACAACGCACGGCCTCACGTCGCAAATCAAGTCATGCAGTTTCTGGCTCGATTCAACATTACCTGTGTACCACATCCACCTTATAGCCCCGATCTTGCACCCTGTGACTTTTTTTATTCCCATCACTAAAGGCAAAGCTTAGGGGTATTCGATTTGAGAACTCTGAAGCAGTGCTCAAGAAATGTGAGGCGATTCTCAAGGACCTGACAAAAAATGGTCTGCAGCACGTGTTCAAGGACTGGCAGAGACGCTATAAAAAGTGCATTGAAGTAGGAGGGAACTACTTTGAAAAACATCATGTAAACATTGAATTGGAATAATAAACATCAGTGAAAAAAAAATCAGTCTCAGTCTTTGTTGATCAGCCCTCGTATGATCTTATTTCCATATTACAAATATTTATTTACATTATTTTGCTTGTTAATTATTTACATCATCTTTCAATCATTAATATTGTCTCAGCTTCTGAAACTCTACAGTGTCACTATAAATACATAGAACTGCTTTACCTTCTGAATATTACCTTCAAAGTTAAAGATATCATTTATAAATAAAAACATAGTGTTAATACGCCAATGTGTTGCTCATTTGTATATTCTTTCTTTTTAGGTAAAGTTGCAGTTTCTTCTTCTGTACAAACCAGTAATAGGAAGTCTTCAATAGCTTTCATAAAAGTGAGTAGTTGCTATATTTCCCTATATTTCGAAAGTCGTTAATATTAATGTAAGCAAGGAAAAAAAAAAAACGTTAGTGCGGGATAGAGTTGTTTGAGCTTGTTATTACAATTTTAACACGTTTTCTATTTGGAATACCATACTTCTATCTGTTAGTACCTGAAAAATTGAAATAGGAATTTGGCACAGTTCACCGTCACAAAAAGTACTTATGTAGAAATCATTGATGTGATGAAAAGAAGTATTAAGCTACTTGTGATTGTAAGATTCCATTTTTACTTTCTCTAGCGCAAATATTGAACATACATAGTAGATAGAGAAGAAATTGTATTCCACCCAAAATTCGATAGCAAAATTTGACTGTAAATATATTTTTTAAAACCCCCTGAACCCAAACAAACGATCTTCAGAAAAAAAAAGTCAATGCATGTGTATCTGTGGCCAGCACAACTCAAAAACGAAAAGGTCTGTTAAATACCAAACTTGGTATTTCAGATTAGTATTTCCCAAGAATGTGACATGAAAATTTTGGGAAGAATTCCCCCATCCGAAACTATCCTTTACCTGTGAAGCATTTCAATTTCTTTTTATTTCTCAAGAGTAACGATTATGGTTCAACTATCATATTAAAAATATTTTCATTATAAAAATCTATATTTTGAATTTTTTGGGAATAACTTCTGAGTAGCTGTTTATTTTGAATGAATTTTGCTGAAATTTGCATAATGGTAAATCATAAGAAATATACAAAAAACTTGTTGCTTAAAAAATGTATATCTCGTTGAAACATTTTATGTCGTATTTTTGGTATAGAGTTCACCCTTTCTAAGATATTCCTTGTTATTAGTTTCAATTTTAAACTACGTAACTTTTCTCAAACGGGGTCACATTGCTATTTATCTCTCATTTGTTTTGCTGGAAATCAAAGTGAAGCGAACTTCAATTTATTCACATATGACCAGAGTTTAAAAGATTGGACAATTGCTTTATATTAGTGCATTTTTTACTTTCTTTTGTACTTAGAAGGAATCAAATAATAAGATAATTTCTGCTAATGTGTATCTTGATTAACATAATTTAGTTAAAAATAATCTTTTGTAATAATAGGTTATATGCACAACAGGTAGAGAAAGTCATGTGAAGTCAACACATCCAATTTTTCTTCTTTAATTTAACTTGTTCTACTTAGTACATAGGCAAAAAAATCTGATGTGTACCATTCACATTACTTTCTCTATATCCCCGCAAAAAATTATTCTTAAAAAGCTTATACTTCTATTAACTTCATGCTAATCAGAAAAACATTAGCAGAAATAGCCATATTACTTGCTTCCTTGTAAGTAGAGGTGAAATAAGGGAGTACCATAGGTTAGAGTGATAATCAAAAGTTGGTTGCTATGTCACTGAAGTTCCTTTGTTTGTATGGACAGCAGTTGACAAATTCCTGTATGAGAAATGTGTAAGTTTTTCATAGCAGATATCAAAAATAGGGAATGTCACAAAAACGACGAGCTCCACGAAAAAAATGCATATCACGTAAATTGTGTGTTTTAACGTGTTCTACATTTTTTGTGTAGCAAGTTTTTGTCCATCTCTTACGGTTTAGCAGTTATTCAAAATTTAGTAAAATTCATCCAGAATAAACTACTCTTCAGAGGCTATTCCCAGAAAATTTAAGCTATACATTTTATTTTTCAGATAAATATCTTTAATATACGAAATTTTAATCAAAATCGTTAGAGCCATTTTTGAGAAAATCATAATTTTCGAAAAAAGTTCCATGTAAAGGGTAGTTGGGGGTGGGGGGATTTTTCTCAAAATCTTCGTGTCGCATCCCTGGGAGATACTAAACTTAAATACCAAGTTTGGTATTTTACCGACTTTTCGTTTTTGAGTTATCGTGTTCACAGACACACGGTCACACGGACACACACACACACACACATACACGGACCTTTTTACGAAAATGCTTTTTTTAGATAAAGGGGATCCTAAAACACATATTTCCGGTGAAATCTCGGTATCGAATTTTTTGGTGGATTCTTTGGCTCTAACGATTTTGATTAAAATTTCGTATATCAAACATATTTACCTGACAAATTAAATGTATATCTTGAATTTTCTGGGAATAGCCTCTGAAGAGTACTTTATTCTGGAAGAATTTTACTAAATTTTGAATGACTGCTAAACCGTAAGATATGGACAAAAACTTACTACACAAAAAATGTAGAACACGTTAAAACGCACAATTTATGTTATATACATTTTTTTCGTGGAGTTCGTCGTTTTTGTGACATTCCTTATTTTTGGTTTCTGCTATGAAAAACGTATACTTATCTCATACAGGAACTTGTCAACTCCTATCCATATAAACAAAGGAACTTAATTGACATAGCAACCAGCTTTTGACTATCACTTTAACCTACGGTTGTCCCTTATTTCGCTTCTACTTACAAGGAAGCGAGTAATACGACTATTTCTGCTAATTTTTTCTGATTAGCATAAAGTAAATAGAAGTGTAAGCTTTTTAAGAATTATTTGTTGCAGGGATATGGAGAAATTCATGTGAATGGTACACATCAGATTTTTGGATATTGGGGACCCTAAAACATATATTTCCGGTGAAATCTCGGTATCGAATTTTTTGGTGGAGTGCAATACTTTCTCTATACACTATGTACATAGTGCGTATGGAGAAAGTAAAAAGGTATAGCCTATGAAAAAGGCATATGAAAAAGCCATCCATCCAAAACTTGATAGCAAAATTGCACTGGAAATACCGGTTTTAGGGTCCCCTGTATACATAAAAGTGTATTTAGAAAAAAGTCCGCGTGCGCGCGCGCGTGTGTGTGTGTGTGTGTGTGTGTGTGTGAAAACGATAACTCAAAAATGCAAAGTCGGTAAAATACCAAATTTTGATATCTTCCAAGGATGTAAATGAAGATTTTGAAGAAATACCCTCACCCCAAACTACCCTCCCATGGGAAACATTAAAAAATGATGAGATTTTCAAAAAGGTCTCTAACGATTTTCATTAAAATAACTCATATTAAAGATATATACATAAAAATAAATATATATCTTTTACATTTTCTGTAACCCTCTTCATTTTTGATGAATGCTGCTGAAATTTGCATAACTGTTGGACCGTAACAGATAGAAATTTGCTATATAAAACTTGTTGACCTCGTTTTATCACACAATTTATGTCATACATTTTCGTGCAATTGACCATTTCCGAGGTATTCCCATGTAATTGGTTTTGGTTTTAAAATACCTAAACGTTTCTCATACGGAAATTTGTGAACTCCTAATCAGCAAAGAAAGGGATTCCAATCGTATAAAAGCAGCCCTTTAAAAGATTTAATTGTTCCTTTAACCTTATTTCCCTTCTACATACAAGGAAACAAGTAATAAGATCATTTATGTTGAAGTTTATCTGATTAATATGAAGTAGATAGAAGCATAACCTTTTTAGAATAATTTGTTAAGAGATAGGGAAAGCCATGTGAATGGAAAAAATCAGATTTTTACTTTCTCTAGCATGTACATCATACATAGGTAGAGAAAACATTCTATTCCACCCAAAAATTCGATACCGAGATTTCACCGGAAATATACGTTTTAGGGTCCCATGTATCCAAAAATAGCATTTTTGGAAAAAGGTCCGTGTGTGTCCGTGTGTCTGTGAACACGATAACTCAAAAACGAAATGTCGGTAAAATATCAAACTTGGTATCTTAGTTTGATATTTTCCAGGGATGTGACACGAAGATTTTGAGAAAGATCCCTCCATCCCAAACTACCGTTTACATGGAAACAATCTCAAAAATGGCTCTAACGATTTTGATTAAATTACCGTGTATTAAAGGTAGTTACATGAGAAATAAAATATATATCTTGAATTTTCTGGAACTTATTCTGGATGAACTTTTTTGAATTTTGCATAATTTGTAAACCGTAACAGATAGTCAAAAACGTATTTCATAAATAATGTAGATCTCGCTAAAACACGCAATTTATGTCATACACGTTTTCTCTGAGATATTTAAAGTTATTTGTTTCAGATTTGAATACTTCAACTTTTCTTACAGTTTTCTCCCGGCCATGCATAGAAACGATTTCAACCACATGGCTCCTAGCTTTTAAAAGATTTTACTCACTTTAGCTTAGGTTTCCTTATTTACTGCTAATGCTAATTTCTATTATCAGATGGCATATAAAGGAATATGCTTTTTAACATTAATGTGTTACAGCCATGTAGAGAAATACATGTGAATAGAACATACCAGATTTTTGTTGTTGTTTTTCTTTATATGCTGAAGCAATAAATTGAAGTATAGGTTAGATTTACTGACTCTGTTCAAATTCCAATTGTAATTTCCTGGATTACTTCCGATGAATTCGCTACATCGTCCATCGAATATACGACTATGCTCTTCCGCCATTCTGTTTTGCTCTTTCATTTCCAATACAATGGAGAGGCCAACAACCCTTTTTAAAGCAGTGTTTTGCTTGTATAGCACGGCTATAAACTTTTGTGCTCATTTTGGACTCATATTTTTGTTCAGGATCTGTATTATTGCGTTAAGAAATAAGAAACAGGTACACACTTAATAATGAACAATCTGATGTATTCCATTCACGTGGCTTTCTCTAGCTGTTCCGCAAACAGACTCTCGTTACAAAATATTATTTATTCTAATCAGATAGCAACATTAACAGAAATGATCGTATTACTTAGTTCCTTGTAAATAGAAGGGATAAGGCCCGTCGCTACATGGAACTATTGAGATTCGGTTCTCTTATTTTCAGGAGTAAACAAAAGAGAGATGAAAAGAAAGAGAAGTTCCCGTTTGTGAAAAGTTTAAGTAGCTTTAAACTGAAACCAGTAACAGAATACCTCAAAAGCAGTTAACTCTACAAAAGCGTATGACAAACGTGTGTTTTACGGTCTACAACTTTTATGCAGCAAGTTTTTGTCTATCTGTTACGATTTACCGATATACAAAATTTATGCAAAATTCTTTCTGGAAAATTCAAGCTATATATTTTGTTTATAATACAATATATTAAGAATAGGATATTGTATCAAAAATCGTTAGAGCCATTTTTCAAGAATAAAAATGTTGGAAAACTGTTCCATGTAAATAATTGGAGGGGGAATTTTCCTGAAAATCTTCGTACCGCATCCCGAAGATACTGAACTTAAAATAGTTTTATAGTTAACCGATATTTGGTGTCTGAGTTATGCTGTCCGCAGACACACAGACAAGGTTTTTTGGGTTCAGAGGACCTTAAAACACGTATTTCTGGTGAAATATCGGTATCGAATTTTTAAGTGGAATACAATATTGTGTCTATCCACTATATACATTGTATATACATGTTAGAGAAAGTAAAAATATTGCTGAAGTTCAGCTGGAATTTTCCATTTGTCACTGTTCAATTTTTGCTGCTAACTTCATAAAAAACCAGAAAGAAGAAAACTTAGAAGTGGAATGGGGTAAACTTAGTTTTTGTCATTCCCTGAGCAAACTGCCGAAGGTAAAACATTTCCCAGCAAAGAGGGTTAGCGGGAGCCAACAGAAAAATATTTTTGTCATGGAATATTTTCCCGCACTCTTGATAGGAAGAAATGAAATGAGAAAGGCAGAAAATTCAGAATTCTGGATACATCCTAATAAAGTTAAGAAAATACATTAAAACGTTTTCGAGTTTGCAGTTCATTATATTAAAATACTGAATATCCCTGGCCTAATTCCACTGATAATGCTTTATAAGTTCACAGTATCGCTGCAATACCGAAAGATCTGATATGTTCCATTCACATGGCCTTCTCTGTAACAAATTATTGTTAAAAAACGTATGCCTCTATTTACTTCAAGCTAATTCAAGAAAAATTTAGCATAAATAGTCTTATTAATTTTTTCGAAAATTTGATTTTCTCAAAAATGTATCTAACATTTTTGATGAAAATATCGTATATTAAAGATATTTACTTGACGAATAAAATGTATATCTTGAATTTTCTGGGAATAGCCTCTGAAGGCTTACTTTATTCTGGATGAATTTTACGGAATTTTGCATAACTGCTAAAGCCTAAGAGATGGACGAAACCTTACTACACAAAAAATGTAGACACGTTAAAACACACAATTTATGTTATATACATTTCTTTTTGTGGATTTGATTGTTTTGGAGAATTTCCTTGTTTTTGGTTTCGACTTTGAAAAAACTTATACTTTTGTCATACAGCAATTTGTCATCCCTGTGCATTCAAAAAAAGGAACTTCAGTCATGTAGCAACCAGCTTTCTACTATCACTTTAAACTATGGTACTCCCTTATTTCGCTTCTACTTACAAGGAAGCAAGTAATAAGACTATTTCTGCTAATTTTTTCTCGATTAGCATGACGTAGAAAATGTTTACTAACAATAATTTGTTGCAGAGATGTAGGGAAAGTCATGTGAATGGAACACATAGATTTTTTTCCTCTTGTGCCCACATTGAAATGTTGTGTTAAAGTCATTTATGCAAATGTTTATTCCAATTAACATGATTTAGTCAGAAGAATAAGCTGCTACTTTCACTAGTTTATAGAATAGTGCATAAAGTCATATGAATGTAACATAAGGCTTTAAGTATCATGTTTCCATCATAACACCACCGTAAGTTTTGCTCTTTCTTTTAAATCATTGAACCTTGGATTGGTTTGCTGTGATTCTATATTCTGACTCTCTCTTTGACTTTCTTTTTGCTTTTTCTACTTCGTACACAGTGCATGGGTAAAGAAGGTATTGCATTGCAGCCAATACCGAGATTTCTCTGGAAATTGAGACAGTATATTCTTGTCATGGAGCTAAGAGTTATTTAAAAGGGAAATATAAATTATAGCAAATAATATAAATTATACCAAGAGGGAAAAAGCGTAGACATTTAAAATGGACAGGGAAGAAAAATTTCAAACACGTCTAAGTAGCCGAGTTGTCACGGGCAGGTAGCACAGTGTACCGTTAGGGGTAGAGCAGGGCAAAGATGTAATATTTAGGATCCGTGATGGAGTCATACAGGCTACCTTTAGTTTTGAGGAAGTAGTTATTTTAATACATACCAGAGTACGGACTAAATCACTGCATCAAAAGTAACTGCGTGTGTGTTCGACGGCGGAAAAAGGTCGAACTAATTGAATAAAGCACTTGTATCGCACTACACCCTGAAAAGAGTTTCCATGCTGGTGAAAATCCTGAGATAGGGCACTCACATTACACACCATTCCTAATACCCAAAACCTGCACCTGGGATACGAAGCCGTAATCCCCGTTACCGCCCCAAAATAAACTTTTAAGGTCTCCTATTTCGAAAAAAAATATTTTTAGAAAATCGTTTATGTGTGTGTTTCTGTGAACAGTAGGTATAACTCAAAAACGAAATGCTAATTAAATATCACACGTGATTAAATTCGGCATCTTGCCTGGGTGCGACGCGAAGATTTCCAAGTAAATCGCCTAACATAAACAACCCTTTACATGGTAAATGTTTTCGAAATTTTGGCTTTCTCAAAAATAGCTCTAACATTTTGATTAAGCTAGAGTATATTAAAGATATTTACATGAAAAATAAAATCTTTACGTTGAATTATCTGGAAATACCACCTTAATTTCTCTTCATTCTGAATGAATTTTGCATAAAAGGCAAACCGTAAACGACAGCACAAAAAATGTAGATCTCGTTAATACAGAAAGTTAACTATTTTTTGGATTACGTTGTTATAGGTTTTTGTCAAACAGATCGTAGTCATGCGTTTTTATTTTATTTTATTCCTGACCATGCAAAGACAACCGAATTTTAATAACATAGCAACCAGTTATAAAAAATTTTCACAATCGTTTTAGTCTAGTGTTACACCCTTATTTCCCTCCTACTTATAAGTAACTAAGTAATAAGACCGACCATTTTTGATATTACTTATCTCCATTAGTAAAAATTGATAAAACAATACTGTTTCGT
Organism: Hymenopus coronatus; assembly: GCA_030762935.1. NCBI lineage: Eukaryota > Metazoa > Arthropoda > Insecta > Mantodea > Hymenopodidae > Hymenopus > Hymenopus coronatus. The sequence continues at coordinate 60,221,459 of CM060892.1, read as the reverse complement.
AAGACTAGTTTATTTGCAGCGCAGATAGAGAAATGCATGTGAATTAAACACAATCAGATATACTTTTGTTTTTTTTACATTCTGTACACAAGTTATAGAGAAGATAGTGTATTCCACCCAAATGTTGATACCGAATTTTCACCGAAAATATATGTTTTGAAACCCCTGAATCCAAAAAAAGATTTTAGAAAAAGGTCAGTGTGTATGTCTGTCTGTCCATTAAATACCACACTTAGTATTTTAGTTTAGCATCTCCCAAGGATGCACGCGAAGATTTTCAAGAATATCCCCCCCAAATTATCCTTTACATTGAAACATTTTCGAAAATTCTTATTTTCTCAAAGATGGCTGTAAAATGTTTGATTAAACTATTGTATACTAAAGATATTTGCTTGACAAACAAGTGTATATATTTAATATTCTGAGATTAGCCTCTGAAGACCTCTTTATTCTGGATGAATTTTGCTGAATTTTGCATAACTGGTAAACCGTAAAAGATGAATAGAAACTTACTACACAAAAATGTAGATCTGGTTAAAACACATTTATTTGGTACATTTTTTTTAGTAGCGCTGACCGTTTCTGAGATATTCCTTGTTATTTGATTTCAGCTTTAAAATACTTTTCTGATAGGGAATTTGTTAACGCTTGGCCATACAAATAAAGGAACTTCAATCGTATAGCAACCAGATTTTAAACCATTTGACTATCGCTTTAGCCTAGTGTACTCCTTTATTTTGTGTCTATTTACAAAGAATGCATTTAGACCAGTTCTGCTAGTTTTATCTCGATTAATATGAAGCAGATAAAGGAATAACCCTTTTAGTAATAATTTGTTACAGAGATGTAGAGAAATCCATGTGAATGGGACACATCAGGTATTTTTTTCAAACGTTCGACAGTTCATGTAGTTCTTAATTTGTTCCATTTGCTCTTCCTTTGTTATTCTTGCATTCAACTGCACCTTGGATAATAATGTTCAAAATATTTTTTTCTTAATAAACGACCCATAAATTCTATTTTATTATTCTATGTTTTATTAGGTTCCAAATTGATCTTTCTGGTTTTGCTCTGTCATTAGTGATTTCTGCAGTCTGACTAATATTCAGGAATTTCCTGTTATATTAGTATTAACAGTGAGATTTTACCTTGTGATGCACATTCCTGCTGACACGTGGCAGTATCGGTATGCTGTTGACATATGTACTCGCAGTCCGTCTGCAGCGCAACACATTCCACTGCCTCCTCTAAAATGCCTTCTTCTCTCCATTTTCTATCACAGATCGCGAATGTTGAACTACTTTTCCACATTTCCCACTAGTTACCTAATCTATTCCTTTCAACATTGATTCCTGTACTTCACTAAATCTAGAAGCTTTATTATTTTGACTAAAGTAACCTCAACTTGTTTATCACATCTGTAACACATTCAAACCACATTGTCATTAGTGGTAGTTCTAGGAAGAGAAGAAGAGCATATCCGCGATATGTAAAATATAGTAACAATTATTAATGTAAACTCTTACGGAAGCACTGTATATAACACAACCGAACTTTTAACAGAATGAAATCAATCAGATTGCAAACAAAATTGATTACTCATGCATGAGATCGCGCGCATAAATTTCCACTGAACCACGTAGGAGTTGCAACGCCGATAATATCACGTCTCTGACGGTTATTCCTTCTTACACTATGATTGGTCAGCAACTTGATGAGCCCCTACCAGCAGACCATAGTTATGGAGAGGATAGATAGGAAATGCTCTATCTCTATGCATTGTGGTTGGTGAAGCACGTTTTTGGCAAACCGCCATAATTTTACTTTCTCTACACGTACTATGTACATAGTGTATAGAAAAGGTATTGCACTCCACCCAAACATTCGATACCGAGATGTCACCGGAAATATATGTTTTAGGGTCCCCTGAATTCAAAAAAGTATTTTCAGAAAAAGGTCCGTGTGTCTGTGAAATACCAAACTTGGTATTTAAGTTCACTATCTTCCAGGGACGAGACACGAAGATTTTGAGAAAAATCCCCCCACACCAAACTACCCTTTATATGGAACTTTTTTCGAAAAATTTGATTTTCTCAAAAATGGCTCTTAACGATTTTGATTAACATGTCGTATATTAAAGATATTTAAGTGACAAATAAAATGTATATCTTGAATTTACCGGGAATAGCCTCTGAAGACTTCATTATTCTGGATGAATTTTACGGAATTTTGCATAACTGTTAAACCGTAACAGACGGACAAAAACTTACAATACAAAAAATGTAGAGCACGTTAAAACACACAATTTATGTTATATACATTTTTTCTTGGAGCTCATCGGTTCTGAGATATTCCTTTTTTTGGTTTCGCCTTTAAAAACATACTTTTCTCATTCGGGAATTTGTCAACTCCTGTCCATACAAACAAAGGAACTTCAGTCACATAGCAACCAGCTTTTGACTATCACTTTAACATATGACACTCCCTTATTTTGCTCCTACTTACAAGTAATAAGACTATTTCTGCTAATTTTTTCTCGATTAGCATGAAGTAAATAGAAGCATAAGCTTTTAAACAATACTTTTATGTAAAGATGTAGAGAAAGTCATGTGAATGGAATACATCAGATTTTTATTCTACACTTCTGAAATGAGTATGGCTTTTGTGGGTTAAATGTGTACCCCAAAATAATATTTGGTGGTGTTAAATGTCAATTAAGCAGTACATTTGGACTGTAGGTATTAAAACAGTATAATGGTCAACACGTGTATGGTGTTTGGTTGTAGTTTCTCGAATAGGAGAAGCAAAAATAAGAAAGGTATATGTGTTTCAATACATAGGCCTTAGTGTATTTATGTAAGTGATTTTTGAAATATGTCATACATTATCAAGAGAACGATTCTGTAATTTTGGTTAGATTTTAGATTTCCAACTTAGAAAGACCGTTGAAAATCTTGGGTAAAGGTAATTCTCACACAAAATTGGCAATCTACTCCGGTTTATAAGAAATCTCTTGCCAATAACCACGAGAATAGGGTGCGTGTTCCTTGCAGTCCACAGTGAAAGTCATTATAATCTTTAGGATAATCTCTGATACTTATCACACTTTTTCTTCTCTCTCTCTCTCTCTCTCTCTTTTTTTTTTTTTTTTTTTTTTTTTTGCACTTATTTATTAGTTCATGCAATAATAATGTTTGGTCAAAATCTAATAGTTTTCCCTTTTTCAGTTTTAGAGCAAGAACTTAGAACAAAATTAAGTTATGACCTTTCCGCGATGTTTACTGTAATAATACCAATTAATCAATAACAACTTCCGACAAATGGAAGACTAGAGATTTCTCCTCTTCCATTCTGCTTTATTTGTTACTCCAAAATCTTGGAAAAACAATTAATTTGACAGATGTTGGGTATGATGTGTATGATAGTGTGTAGAACCGCAAGATGGCGACTGGTCACAAAACATGCTTCAGCAAACCGCCAGGCATTTCCTCCCTGTGCAGTAGACGACATACCCCACAAGTGTCAATCATAAGGAAATTTCTCACCAACCGTAGTAGTATACGTACACGTTTTCTTGAGCGTTCGGCTCCGTAGTCTTTATTCAGTAGATTTCGCAAAATTTCGTAAGACAACCAACAATAAGTGATGACGAACGTGGTACGCCAAGATATACAGTGGCTTCAAGAGAATATTAACTAAGTTTCATATTCATAGCAGGTGGCCCAACTGGCTCGTATTTGACGTTCATTGTACATTGTAAGAGTTGCAGAATACAACGGGGCTATTTCAGGTTAAAATATGCCAGTAGAGAACTGGCGATAGTGACCTTTGTTTTACCCCACTTGGTTGATAAGCAAGAGACGTAAAAATAAGGTCGGTTTCGCCAGTTCTCCAAAGGGCAGGCTTTTGTGTAATTTTACTCAAGTCACCCATCACCAACTAATTCAAGGCAAATATGGAATCTGCGAGTATAAATATACTAAACGTATTCTTTATAGAACCAATTTTTTTTTTTAGAATCGAACTTTGGGCAATTGTTTTTTTTTTTTTTTGTTTTTTTGTTTTTTTTTTACATCTAACGTACGAAAGGATACCCGCAAACATCAAATACGGAGCAGTTGAACCGCCTGGTATAATATTTTGTTCCCTAAGTTTTTGTTACTTGAATATCATAATTTCGTAAAAAACATTCCAAAATTTTATTCATGCAGTACGGATTTTTAAAGCTGCATTTTAGAAGTTATCTGCCTTTTTATCTCTTGAATCTGTCAGAGACTAAGAGAGGTTCTTAAAAGCACGTATGCAACTCTGGGCTAAGATGCTTAAAATATATTTTCAAATAAAATCTTGAATTGACTTATGTAAACAACTATCTACAATAATCAGGGAAATGTTGTTTGAAGTATTTGGGAGTATTATTAACTCTTGTAGTTTACCTGAATTTGATGTCTTTTTTTGAGAACAAAATCACCTATCACCTCTGGGTATGAACTGATCAGATTGCATAGAAATTTAATGCAAAGTTCCGCATGGAAACTGCAACGTAATTATAAGCTAAATCAGCGTCACTGATGTATTCTATGATAATTGTCATATCTATGGAATAACGTTTGCTGGCAGTGTCGTTATGGACACACGGCTTGAATAACAAGATTTAGTTTTCGCTATGAATTTATGATTACTGAATGCAGATATATCCCGTAGCAATTTGAGCGCTTTATACAGATATAGTTCATATTGATGCAGTACAATGTCATCAAAATGCATTAGTTTTCAGTACAGGAAACAATCATTTTAGATTGAAATGAGGTTTCTGCAGGTGAACAAATATATTATTTAAACAACTCTTTGTACCACTTCACACAACTGAAGAAGTCGGCTACTAACGCGGAGCTCGGGTTTGGAAAGCTATCATCCAACATGACCAAGGGGTTTAATGGTTTTTCCTGGTCGGTAGGCGTACATTGGGGAATATTCTATTACCCATCGCCTGAACCCATCGTTTGATGCTGATGTTGATAATTGGGGTTTTAGGGCGCTCAACTTCTAAGATTAGTGTCCTTGTAATGCTAAACGTGCAAAGATAAAACTCAATATACAAAATGAGACACCAATAAAAGTAGAGCTAAAAGAATATAAAACCGAAAATAAAAATACTATCCACTACTAAAAATTAGTCACCCATAAAACTACCATTAAAAAGATGTAAAACCGAAGGTAAATGTCTACCCTCTACTATAACTAGAGATGTAGGAAAACGGAGATGTTAAGGCAGCAAAAACGAGCAGAAAAAACCTGATATGTTCCATTCACATGACTTTCTCTATATCTACGCAACAAAATACTGTTAAAAAGCTTTTGCTTCTATTTACTTCATGCTAATCAAGAAAAAAAAAATACCAGGAATAATCTTATTACTTGCTTCCTTGTAAGTAGAAGGGAAAAAAGGGAGTGCCCTAGGTTAAAGTGATAGTCAAAAGCTGGTTGCTATATGGCTGAAGCTCTTTGTTTGTATGGATAGGAGTTGAAAAATTCCTGTGTGAGAAAAGTGTGTTTTTTAAAGCTGAAATAAAAAATCAGGAATAACTCAAAAACGATCAACTACACGAGAAAAATGTATATGACATAAATTGTGTGTTTTTGTCTATCTCTTACGGTTTAGCAGATATGCAAAATTCCATAAAATTCATCCAGAATAAAGCAGTCCTCAGAGGCTATTCCCAGAAAATTCAAGTTATACATTTTATTTGTGAGGTAAATATCGTATATATAAGATATTTTAATCAAATCGTTAGAGCCATGTTTAAAAAGATAACAATTTTCAAAAAGAGTTCCATGTAAAGCTTAGCTTGGGGTGGGGGATTTTTCTCAAAATCTTCGTATCGCATCCCTGTAAGATACTAAACTTAAATACCAAGCTTGGTATTTTACCGACTTTTCGTTCTTGAGTTATCGTGTTCACACATACACACACAGACCTTTTTCTGAAAGTGTTTTTTTTTTTTTGGAAATAGGGGACCCTAAAACATATATTTCCGGTATCGAATTTTTGGGTGGAGTGCAATACCTTCTCTATACATTATACACATACTACGTATAGAGAAAGTAAAAAGAGCTAAAATGAATCTGCAAAGGACAGTAGTGTTATAAACTAACAAACTTAAAATATAAAAAGGCAGACCAACCCCTTCGCTACCACGTCAGACAATTAAACTAAACAAAACCTTCAATGCAAATGATACATGTGATAAAAATTTAAAAACCACCAATCGTTTGTTTTAGCATTATCTGTCTCAGGATTGAAGGACCAGGTGACGGTGTTTGCCTGTTGCGGATGGGCGATAGAGATCTACTTTGAACTTATTGAGTCTTTGAGCGGCATCAAATGTGACCAATTTGGAATATTATATTAAAGATTTTACATGACAAATAAACTGAAAATTTTTTGTAAGTAACCTCTAATGACTGTTATATAACTGGTAAATCGTAAGAGATAGACAAAAACTTACTGTACAAAAATGTTAAAATACATAATTTATGCCATATACATTTTGTTATGGATCTAACCATTTCTGAGATAGCCTTGTTATGCATTTCAATTAAAAAAAAATTGTTCCTGGCCAAGCAAAGAAAACTGAATTTACATCACATAGTGACCAGCTGTAAAAAGATTTGACCGTAGCCTTACGCTAATACGTTTCTTTATTTCCCTTGTAATTATTAAAAAAAATCTAAGTACAGTACCTATACTCCCGATTATTTGTGTGCGGATTATTCGGTTTGCGAATTATATGTGCAACCCCCCGCTCCAAAAAATATACTTTGTTTTAATGTCAACACACTTTTTTTCTTCGTTTCTCCGCCATCTCTTATACAATTTCTTTTAACTTGCTTCATAAACACTTACACGCTGATTAACAATAATAAAACGGAATTTGTTTTTAATTTGCACGGAACAGGCAGGCCGATAACAATGGAAACGTCATCGTTTAAACAATGTAAATGGCACTTAATGTCATGAGGTGGGTCTTTTATTGCTTTTTCCTAAAGAAAATCAAAACCTTTGCACAGAATAAACTTTTGAACAAAGTATACATGTTGAAAACAACTTTTAAACGTAATTTCCTATTTACATATGTATCTTGTATCTAAAAAGCATTAAATTACGGGATTCTCGATTATTCGTGTTTTCCGATTCTTCTCCACCATATTATCCCGGATAATGAAGAGTATACTGTAATAATAACATTTCTGTTAAGTTTATGTTTTTAGCATGAAGCAGATAGCAGCATATGCTTTTGTAAGAATATTTTGTTACAAAGTAGGTGGAAAAAGTCGTGTGAATGGAATCCATTAGATTTGTTGTAATATATATAAATAACCATACACGTGTGCTAATTATGTAATGCTTCTTATTATTTCTTTGTGAATAACAAAATGAATTTAGTAATTTGGACAAGAAAATGAGTTAGTAAAGATTGTGATATTTTTCTGAGAGCACTTGGATACTGTATATATAGCAATTCAAGTTGGGTTAAATTTAATATAAATCTTATTTACGGCATTACTTGAAAGTTGTTTACTACTCTACCATAAGATTCACTAGAAAAAGCTAAAAAAATATGTGCTGAATCATACATTGCTAGGAATAATCCTTTTATAATTTGGAATACTTTCCTGAATTATCAGCTTATTCACCGGGGTCAAAGATATATTGCTAACGATAACGAATACTTTAGCACCCACTTACATCTGAGAACAACAGAATGCTGAAATACATTTGATTGGATATCTGTTTGAATTTCTTGACTCATTTAGGGATTTTCTGCTGAATATGTAGTAATAGTTCATTGACATGTCGCAAGATAGCAGCACAAAGCAGTCGTAGATAAAATTTGATCTGTAATTAATCAGAATGTGGAAAATAATGACTAAAACAATCAAATTAGACAAAAAGCAAGCATCAGAATGGCTAAACAGGAAAGAGGCAGTGGAGATAGCTGCGCAAGTGCCATTTAAATCCTGCGCTAGATCTTTAAAAATCTTGATGTGTTCCATTCACATGACTTTCTCTACATCCCTTTAACACATTGTTAAAATGCATATTCTTTTATCTACTATAAATATTCAAGATAAACATTAGCAGAAATTGTCTTCATTACTTGCTTCCTTGTAAGTATAAGGAAAATAAGGTAATACATTAGCCTAAGTGATAGTCAAATATTTTAAAAGCTGGTTGCCATACAGTCGAAATCCGTTTCTATGCAGTGCCAGAAGTTTACAACTTTCCGTGTGAGAAATGTTTTTAACTATTTTAAATCTGAAACAAATAACTTGAAATATCTCAGAAAGGTCAATTCCACGAAAAAGACGTAAAGGACATTAATTGTGTGTAACGAGATAAGTTTTTGTCTATTTCTTACGGTTTACCACTTATGCAAAATTCAACATAGTTCATTTAGAATAAAGAGGTCCTTAGAGGCTATTCCCAAAACATTCAAGATTTACCTTTTATTTGCCATGTAAATATCTTTAATGTACGGTATTTTAATCAAAATCGTTAGAGCCATTTTTGAGAAGATCAAACTTTTGGAAATTTTTTCTATGTAAAGAGTAGTTTTAGTGGGGGGGATTTTTTCTCAAAATTTTCGTGTCACATCCCTAGAAGGTACTAAAATTAAATATCAAGTTTGGATTTTATCAACTTTTCGTTTTTGAGTTATCGTGTTCACAGAAACACGGACACACTAACACACGCGGACAGGCGTCGAAGCTTTTTGTAGGTTAATGGTGATAAATATTGTGAGATGATAGTTATGATGGTGCTGGTGGCGGTGGTGATACCATCATCCTGGTTTGGGGTATCGCATATCATTCGGGGAAATTATTTGGTTTAGCTATTCGGTTGCTTGCATTCTATCAATAAATCTGCTTGAATATATGATTCTTCGTTACTTTTGACAGATGCCCGCAATGTTTCATTTTATAAACAACTTTATAAACTATATAGCCACGTTCTGGTTATCAGTCTTAGGCTATGGAAAGCAGGGTGGAAATGAAGTAATTTCATGCTAGAAACTTGAGTCCGAACATAGAACCATTTATTAAAGTTGCTTCTATTTTGGACTACATACAAGGGTGATCTGATATATCACTATACATTATTCTTGAAATCACTGAGGTAGTACTTTAACAGAAATAAACTTTTATCATGGACTTCGGAAATCAAAACAAATAAACACCCTAATTATTTTAGCAAGTGATCGCATTTAACAGAAACTGTCCTTTAAATGGAAAATTCTAAATAATTTTGTCTATATTTAGAGGACAATATTAACAATGGAAAATAGTTCATAAAGTACAGAGTTAACGTGTACGACTGTATTCGTGAAGTCCCAGGTTCAATCTCGAGTGACAGTCCACTCTCAGTTTATTTTCCTTGGTTTCCCTCGGGTCGGTAGGCAAAATTTGGGGTCATTTCTCGTCTATCACTTTTCCTTTTTATAGTCTTCTCTTCATTCTGTTTCCTTGTCATCTTTCAGAAGTGCTTCAACTCTTTGTGACGCAGAATGGTTGTGGACAGATGGTGCGGATGTATGTTTCAAGGAAAAGAGTATTGCCTGTGGACTCCAGAAGAAGGACTGGTCACTAATATTTAATCACCCTCTCTGGATAGGTACAGCAGTGGTACCAGTCTTTGAATCCGGAATGGTTAAGGACCTCCGCGCATACCTGCGGCCTGTAACCTCCTGTAGTTCCTCGCTTTATCCCATTCTGGACGTAGTAGCCACATGGACTTATGTAGGCCTGTGTGGCGAGTGTCCTCCACCGCTGTAAAACGTTAACTATTACGCTATTTCAATATGTAATCGTGAAACGAGTCTACGTTTGTGATTTTATGTTAAAGAACCCCCACACAAGCTCCTTGATGTGATTCCTTGCCTCCTGTTAGCTGCTACAGGGATATGATGTAAGCTTTTACTTTATTTAGTATGTGTAATATACTTAGTAGGCAGAACAATTATATTCCGCCCAAAAATTCGATACTGAGATTCCACCGGAAATATGTTTTGAGGACACCTGAATTCAAAAGGTGCATTTTAAGAAAATAGTCCATGTGTGTGTGTCTCTCTGTAGGTCTGAGGACAGAAAAGCTCAAAAACGAAAGGTATCTTAAATACTAAGCTCGCTATTTAAGTAAAGATAAACTAAGAATGCGACATTATGATTTTCAGGGAAATGCCCCTATACCAATCTAACCTTAAGATGGAATATTGTTCGAAATTTTCGAATTTCCATAAAAAAATTATATGTTACACTCACATGACTTTCTTTAGCTACTCTGCAAACTTCTTACAATGCTAACTGACAGAAACATTAGCAGAATGTTCTTATTACTTAGTTCCTTATAAGAAGAAGGGAACTAAAGGAATACACCATACCAAGTCATAGTCAAATGCTTTTAGCTATCGTTATGCGATTATCAATGCAATCGCTTCTTTGGTTGGCTAGAAGTAGAATAAAACAAGAACGGACACTTTCTGTCTGGGAAAAGGACAAGTACTTTACAATTGAAACCAATAACAAGGAATATCTCGGAAAGGGTTACCTCTACAACAAAAACGTAAGGAACATAAAATGTGTGTTTTTACGAGATCTACATTTTTGTGTAGTATATTTTTGTCTATCTCTTGCTTTATAGTAGTAAAGCAAAATTCGGCAAAATCCATCCAGAATAAAGAGGTCTTCAGAGACTATTCCCAGAAAATTTAAGATATAAATATTATTTGGGATGTAAATGTCTTTAATATACTAAATTCTAATCAAAATCCTTAGAAGCATTTTTTAGAAAATCAAAATTTTCACAATTTTTTCCATGTAAAGGGTAGTTTTTAGTGTCGTATCCTTGGAAGATATCAAACCTCAATGCCATGTTTGGTTTTTAACGGTCTTTTCGTTTTTGAGCTATGCTGTCCACAGACACACACATACACACAAATACATGAACCTTTTTTTAAAAATGTTTTTTCGGACTCATGGGATCCCAAAACATATTTCCGGTGACATTTTGACATCGAATTTTGGGTGGAATGCAATATCTTCTCTATCCCTATGCAAATTACACATACGGGGCTAGAGAAAGTAAAAATGACTCTAAGCATTTCGATTAAAATGCCGTATATAAAATATATTTACATGGAAAATGAATTTCTTGGGAATTGCCACTGAAGTCTTCATTTTTAATGAATTTTGCATAACTGATAAACCGTCAAAGAGAAAGAAAAACTTACTCCACAGAAACTGTATATCTCATTAAAACACACACTTAACGTCATATACAATTTTTTGTAAAGACAACTATTTCCGATATATTCCGTAATTTTAAAATAATGTGCTCTAGTGGCAAGTTCTCAGCCGTTTCATATATCTTTTGTTTTTTCCTGACATGGAAAGAAAACCGAAATTCCATGACAACAGTATAGTGACACCTTTTAAGAGACTGTATGGTCGCTTTAGCTTCTTATACTAATAAGGAACTAAGTTATATAGTCATTACTAGTAATGTTTATCTTTATTAGCATGATGTAGAATAAAGTATAGCCTTTTTGTAGATTATTTTTGGCCCATCAGATAGAGAAAGTCAAGTGAATGAAACACAGCAAATACGTTTCTCAACCAACAGCTATATTTACGAATCTCCCAGCGTAAATAATAATGGAAAACGTTTTAGATATAACTAAAGAAAGATTGAACATTATTTAGATGAATCAAATAATAAGAAAACGATTAGAAAGTAAAACGATGTAGGAAATAGGGACCCAGCTAAGATTTAAATAATAAAATTAAGCTATTATGTATGATTTTCTCCTATTCGGCAATTGTAAACATATCAAAAGTTAAAAGATTTAATATAGTTAATTAACATATGTGCAGTATAAGCACTGCTGGAAACTCAAATCTTCCACCATGGATAGAAATGGAGAAAAGTCAGTTTTATTACAGGCACAAAATATGTCCTAACTGCTTGATATAAAATGTGTACTTTCCTTCCTGAGTAACGTGAACTATCAAACTTTATAGAACAGAAAATAAATTCTAAGTTTAAATATTCAATTATAGTCTTGTTTTAGAGTCTGCAACCTCTATCGTTGAAAACTCCAGTGTTCTCTCTTGGGTCATTTCAAAACTAAAACAGTTAAAGTTTTAAACAGCATACTGTGCTGACTAAGGGGCTTAAAGCCATCTTTGAATCATTATGCAAACGACGTTTTTCTTATTCAAATAGTTTCATATTACTCGCGACATTTGTTAACCTTTGTTTTACAAAGATAAGTTTTAAAAGAAGAAATATGACGTATTCCATTCACATCCTCTACATCTCTGCAACAAATTATTCTATTTACTTCATCTAATCGAGAAAAAAATAGCAGAAGTAGTCTTATTACCTGCTTCCTTGTAAGTAGAAGCGAAATAAGGGAGTTTCATAGGTTACTCATAGTCAAAAGCTGGTTGCTATGTGACTGAAGTTCCTTTGTTTGTATGGACAGGAGTTGACAAATTCCTGTATGAGAAAAGTAAGTTTTTCACAGCTGAAATTAAAACAAGCAATATCTTAGAAACGATCAACTCCACGAAATAAATGTATATGAAATAAATTGTGTTTTTTAATGCGCTCTACATTTTCTGTGAGGTAAGCTTTTGTCCATCTCTTACGGTTTAGCAGTTATACAAAAATCCGTAAAATTCATCCAGAATAAAGTAGTCTTCAAAGGCTATTCCCAGAAAATTCAAGATACCAAGTTTGGTTTTTAACGGTCTTTTCATTTTTGAGCTATGCTGCCCATAGACAGACACACACATACACGCACACAGGGTTTTTTGGATTCAGGGAGTCTCAAAACATATTTTTCTCGGTATCGAATTTTTGGGTGCAATACAATACCTTCTCTAAACACTATGTGCATAGTACGTATAGAGAAAGTAAAAAGTGTGTTAATTTTAACGGTACATTTTTGAGACTGTGAAAGAAACAAAAATGTAGAATCTATTGCAGATGGCGTCATCATTTACTTGCCGGAGAGAAAATAGTGTACACACATTTAGTATCTTCAACTTTTAGTTCAAGGCAAGTTATGACGTATCACGAAGACGGCCTATGTCTAATAGAATGCTAACTCACAGCTCAGTGCAAATGTAGGTTAAATGGTGTAACGGCAGTTCAGGAACAAATTTAAATATTTGTAGTGTGTGTGTGTGTGTGTGTGTGTGTGTGTGTGTGTGTGTGTGTGTGTGTGTGTGTGTGTGTGTGTGTTTTATATATAGGGAGGGTGGTGAATAAGTGCAAATATTATATTCGCGTTTGAGGTCAATGTAATGCTCCAGTATTTGCAGTTATTTTCGCTGTTTTCTAAAATCATGTTCATGAGAACTATTTCACAAAGTTTTAGGATGACTATTGTTCACTATCTCAGACTTTCGGTGATTTTTTTTACATAAGAAGCCACACGGGTGACCCTCTTCTGCCCTTTGGCTTGCTCGACAATAGTGGTGTGATGTGAGGGAAGAATATCAATCGCTCTGAAACTTCAACCTAAGTAACCGTATGTTTTTGTTTTCATAGAGCATTATGTGATTGTGAATAACAAAGTATTTAGGGTTTAACTTATATATATTGAACACAATGTCATTATTGGGCTTTGCTTACATTTTATTTCATTCAACAAATGGATAACTCAGACCAACATGTAAGTATTTGTGGTTCCATTCTTTAAACTAAAAAGTCACCCTCATTGCTCTTAAAAAGGTGAAAAATTAAAAACAATTAAAATTCCTTGATACATTAAACGTTCGTCTTTTGGGAAGATAACGATTTAAAATGCTGATGTGGTCCATTCACATGACTTTCTCCAGCTGTTCCACTAACAAACTTTCCTTACAAAAGATTATTCTTTTATCTAAGTCATGCTACTCAAAATAAACGTTGCCAAAATTGGTATTATTACTGGCTTCTTTGTAAGTAGAAGGGAATACACTAGGCTATATATAGCAATAGTCAAAGCTTTTAAAAGCCGGTCGCTAAGAAACAATTGAAGTAAACAGATAAGAGACGAAGAGAAAGATGTGTCCCATTTGAGAAAAGTTTAAGTACCTTAAAACTGAAACCAATAATTCAAAATATCTCAAAAACAGTTAACTCTACAAAAATGCATGTATATCACAAATTGAGGTTTTAATGAGATGTATATTTTTTGTGTAATGAGTTTTTAGCTGTCTGTTACGATTTACCAGTTATATACAATTCAGCAAAATTCATCCAGAATGAACAGATCTTCAGAATCTATTACCAAAAAATTCAAGATATGAATTTGATTTGTGTTGTAAATAGTCGCATGCTTGGAAGATTCCAAACTTAAATATCAAGTTCGGTATTTAATGGTATTTTAGTTATTGAGCTATGCTATCCACAGACACACACGGACCTTTTTTTAAAAATTATTTTCCTGGAGTCAGGGGAGCTCAAAACATATATTTCTGGGGAAATCTCTGTACCAAAGTTGTGTGTGGAATACAATAGGTACTTCCTCTATACACTAGATACGTGTTTAGAAAATAAAAATCCCTTATATACCTCGCAGCGTTGGTAGATTCCTCAGTTGCGGTGTAAATTAAATGAGTATCTGCTAATTCAGCATATCTAAAGTCACTCATTGTGTAAAGGAAAGTTAGCGACTGAATCGGTCCTTCGTTTTCTCGCTGTGAGTCATATGAATACAGGTCGGCGGTGTGCGAGTTGTACTAAATCAGGAGCTTATAATTGATTTAGGTAAACACAGCAGAGACATAACGCAGAGCCGTTGAAAACACAATAGAACCTGACATTTTAGCATGATTTGTTACAATGCTTAGTAAGCGTACAAAATGAGATACAAATCTGTACCAATTCTGATTATTCTATACCAAAGAATATAAACTTTTAATTCGAAAGCTAAAATTGATGAAGGATACACATTGATTTTCATTCTTTTTTCTCGGTTATTTTATATAATAATTTTATGTAATTTTTTGTTTGTATATCGAATTATTTGGACTTATTCACATCCCACCCTGTATGTGTATTTAGCTCGGATGGTTCATGATCATTACTACAATAAGGGATGAAAGGAAATGAATTAGAATGATGTTCTATATTGAGGAAGCAGGAGTATTTTTTCACTGTTTAATTGAATATTATGAAATTAGGAAAGAAATTTGAGAACAAATGGTTCAGGTGGGTTTATAGAGTTAAAAAGTCTGATGTGTTCCATTCACATGACTTTCTCTATTTCTCTGCAATACATCATTATTAAAAAGCTTATGCTTCTATTTAATTCATGTTAATCGTGAAAAAATTAGCAGAAATAGTCTTATTACTTGCTTCCTTATAAGTAGGAGCGAAATAAGGGAGTACCATAGGTTAAAGTGATAGTCAAAAACTAATTGCTATATGAGTGAAGTTCCTTTGTTTGTGTAGACAGGAGACCAATTCCTGTATGAGAAAAGTATAAGTTTTTCAAAAGCTGAAACCAAAAACAAGGAATATCTCAAAAACGATCAACTCCACGAAAAAATGTATATTACGTAAATTTGCGTTTTAATTTTCTGTGTGGTAATTTTTGTCCATCTCTTGCAGTTTAGCAGTTATACAAAATTCCTTAAAATTCATTCAGAATAAAGTAGTCTTCAGAGGCTACTCCCAGAAAATTTGAGATTTACGTTTTATTGGTCATGTAAATATCTTTAATATACGATATTTATATCGTTAGAGCCATGTTTTATAAAATCAAAGTTTTCAATTAAAGCTGCAATCCTAATTTTGGGTGTATTACAATACCTTCTCTATACACTATGTACATAGTAGTTGTAGAGAACGTAAAAATTAAACAGGAAAGAAATATTGGGTGGAGAAAAGGAGAGAAACACAGAGGAGGAACTGGTAGCACAAAAATAGCTACACTCCCTAGTAGCAGGGAGCTAAGCGGATGTAGCACTCAAACTTAATTTGCAGTTAAGGATCAGGAAATAGTTTAAGATCGAACACGGCTTTGTAAAAATCTGAAATGCACAAAAATTGTATGAATGAGATTAAACCTCTGGCAAGTAATACCTAATCATTCCCCATATTGTTTGTTTTAACTTATAAAAGTCTATTAGACCCAAGTGTGTTCTTAGGATCAACTTTGTTTCCAAATGTATAGCTCATTTACGTATTTAAACACAGGTCCCTCACACTGTGATGGGGCCTTTGATAGCAGGAGTACAACCACATTTTAAGGCCACATATTACTTTGATCCACAACAAGCATGTGACTCTAGCTGCTTTATCCGTGGATAAATGACAGCTCATTTGCTAGTACCACATATTGTCAGTTTTATTAATTTTGACTTTCTCTATAGGCACTGTGTACATAGTGTATAGAGAATGTATTGCACTCCACCAAAAAATTCGATACCGAGATTTTATCGAAAATATATGTTTTAGGGTCCCCTGTATCCAAAAAAAAGTATTTTCAGAAAAAGGTCCGTGTGTGTGTCCGTGAACACGATAACTCAAGAACGAAAAGTAGGTAAAATACCAAACTTAGTATTTAAGTTTAGTATCTTCCAGGGATGCGACACGGAGATTTTGAGAAAAAATTCCCCCATCCCCAACTACCCTTTACATGGAACTTTTTTCGAAAATGTTTTTCTCAAAAATGGATCTAATGATTTTGATTAAAATTTCGTATATTAAAGATATTTACCTGATAAATAAAATGTATATGTTGAATTTTTTGGGAATAGCCTCTGAAGAGTAGTTTATTCTGGACAAGTTTTACTGAATTTTGAATAACTGCTAAACCGTAAGAGATGGACAAAATCTTACAACACAAAAAATGAATAACACGTTAAAACATACAATTTATATTATATACATTTTTTTCTTGGAGTTCGTCGTTTTTGAGACATTCCTTATTTTTGGTTTCTGCTATGAAACACTTATACCTTTCTCATACAGGAATTTGTCAACTGCTGTCCATACAAACAAAGGAACTTCAGTGACATAGCAACCAGCTTTTGATTATCACTTTAAGCTAAGGTACTCCCTAATTTACCTTCTACTTTTAAGGATGCAAGAAATAAGACTATTTCTGCTATTTTTTTTCCCCGATTAGCAGGAAGTAAATAGAAGCATAAGCTTTTTAAAAATAATGTATTGCAGAGATATAGAGGAAATCATGTGAATGGAACACATCAATTTTTAGAGTTGAGATGTTTTGGCACCGGCATTAAAGTGTAGCCCGGTATTTACCGTGGAAACTGAGGGAAACATTACAAAAACCAGCCAGATTAGTTGACCCACGGGATTTGAACCCGGAAGCTTCCGAATGCGGTTCCCAGGTGTCAGGGTTCCAGCTCTGAGACATGTTCTTGATACATCAATAAATGTTGGTTACACGAGTGAGATTATAATGTATAGTTTGTTATAATGTATAGTTTGTGTACAAAGTCCTTATACTCTTACCTCAAATTCAAACTGACGTATTAAAGCCTATTACCCATTATTAAGGTTTTCTCTTACACCTAAGATATTATTGAAAACTTCGTATGCGTCCCTCCACGGTCTCTGATTTTACCATTAATGCTTTTGTTTAGAATAATTTTTACACTTGTTTTACATTTTTGAGGTACAGTTGTAAGTTATAATTATAAATTACAAGCCTTGAAATACAATTTGAACATAAGTTTTGTGATAAAAGAAGCCCCTGATTGTTCCGACTAGTAAAGTGGGATCCACCACCAAATAATAAATAATAATAATAATAATAATAATAATAATAATAATAATGTAGACTCACGAAATATATTTAACCCCGATTTTGCCCAAGTCGAAAGAAATCCCACTTTTTCCAACCATTGGCCGTTACGCAGTAAACTTCACTGTGCTTTTAAAGACGAACTGTCCCTCGGCGAGTTTCCAGCAGACTGAATGCCTCTCTGACCCATGACGGCCCACTTGTTTGTCTCATAAATGTGTGACGTCAGTGGATATAACCTCATCTGGTTCCACACTTGTGGAAGGGGGTAAACAAACAGCTCAACCCCCCTCCCCTGCTATTGCGAAGTATAGCTGAATACGTCGCCATGTCGTATTTTGAGCAACACCAATTTCAGGTCCAATTTCATGAGTTTCCGCATGGTTGATTCTGGTATTCCCAACTCAGTAGCACGTCTCCTTGTTGGCTTTATCGGAGATTGTTTGGTAGATTGTTCCACATCAGCACAAAGTTCATGCCTGGAGGTAGCTTCTTCTCTCGGCACACTGAGGACACTGCCGGACGTAAAAGTTATTTTCCCATGACAAGGTCGTTTTTGTCGGCGCTGTCTTCTCATTATGCATTCATTTTCAATTAATTTGACTCACATGGATTCACTCAGCAGTCACCAAGGTTCCTCAATCCCGTAATTGCTTATGTCAGATATTCCTTCAATTTCTTGCCTTCTGCTAACAACTGCCACCCACACGATTTCTAGCGAAAACAATGGAATTTGAAAATTGAAACTCTGATGTTTTCCATTCACATAACAACACAATACTTCTCTTACTGCACTCACCTTTTTTCCTAGGCCTCTCTCTTCTTCTCCTTCCTACAATTTTCTTCACTAGAAGCATTTTTGGAATTCTACTGCTTTCCAGCTTTTAACGTGTACAAAACGTTTCAATCTTTTTACTTTCTCTACACGTACTATGTGCATAGTGAATAGAGAAAGTATTGTTTTCCACCCAAAAATTCGATTTCAAGAATTTCACCGGAAATGTATGATTTGGTAGAGTCTGAAAAAGCACTTTTAGAAAAAGGTCCATGTGAGTGTGTGTGTCTGAGAACATCACAGTGAAAAAAGCGTTAAATACCAAACTTGGTATTTAGGTTGCCATTTTCCAAGTAAGCAAAACGGAGTTTTTCAAGAACATCAAACTACCCTTTATATTGAAAATGTTTCGAAAATTTATTTTCTCAAAAATGCCTCTAACGATTTTTATTAAAATACCACACATTAAAGCCATTTCCATTACTTATAAAATGTATAACTTGAATTTTCTGGGAATAGCCTCTAGAGACCTCTTTATTCTGGATGAATTTTGCGAAATTTTGCATAACTGGTAAACCACAAGAGATAGACGAAAACCTACTCAACAAAAAATTTAGAGCTCGTCAAAACATATAACTTATGTCATATACATTTTTTTCGTGCAATTGACCGTTTTTGAGATATTCTTTGTTATTGGTTTCAGTTTTAAAATACTTAAAACATTTCTAATGCAGGAACTTTTCAACTTCTGGCCACGCAAAGAAATACATTTCAATCCCATAGCAACCGCATTTTAAACCATCACAGGTAGATCCCCCCATCTCAACTACACTTTACATGAAACATTTTTCCAAAATTTACATTTTGTTAAAAATGGCTAACGATTTTGATTAAAATACCGCATGTTTATGACATGTATATCCTGAATTTTATGGGAATAGCTTCTGAAGACCACTTCATTCTGAATGACTTGTGGCACTCCTTTGACCACAAAACATACATTTTTCATTTCACTGAATAAAGCAGCCTTTGAGAATTACACATTATTTATAAAAAGTAATGTGGTATTGAACCATGTAACATTATTTTTGCTGTTACCTTGTTTAGGCGCAAAAGGGTTTCCTTCAATATTACGCTTCTGGCAGAAAGCCCAATATTTACCAGTGAAACACGCTTTACACGCTAAAACCCTATGGCGGGAAAATAAAATGAAATGGAAGCATTAGTGACCCAGTGGGAAAAGGCTTTTCACGGATGTATTTAATTTCCTTAGTTAATTCCAGAAAACACTTTCACTGTAAAGGGCAAAATCTCGTATAAATAGAGGATTATCTCATTACACAAATATGTTTATCGCTTGGCACATAGACTCTGGAGAATTATCGACATTTCGCATTATATGCCTTTATTCCTCAAGCACTCAATGTACATCACACCACAGTGTATTTCCGAAGTCCCACACTGAAATGAAATGGAGTTTTTAGCGTCCCATTCTATTGGGCGTGTAGGGCGGGAATTGTGCTCAGTTGCTTCTATGCCGAGGTTCTTTCAGTTGCTTAAATCTATTATATGGGACCACCGGCTTTACTTCTCTTCGGAAGCAAGTCATGCAAAGAATTTTGCAGCCTAAAGATTTGCTGTATATGTATAAGAGTCTCTAACATTGACAGATCGTAACTAACTATTTATTTTCTTACCACAGCAATGTTTGTTGTACGAAATATGAAAGTGATCAGGGGCTTTGCATTAGAAACAACTCGTCAATGAGTGCTTTACGTTGGGTTTAAATAACTTTATTTTACTTAAACACACACACATATTCACTCTCACATTATACTTACAGACTCTGTGGGGGATTGAGAATAATTCTGGTTACAGAAAAATTCCCCGCCCCAGCCGGGAATCGAACCTGGGACCTCCGGGTGAGAAGTCAGCCAGCTGATCACTCGACAACGAGGTAGTCAATCGATAGCTTTTCAATCACACACACGTAATAAAATAATTGAAATAGTATAAGGAAACAATCTAATATAGTCCATTTACATGACTCTTCATCTATTCTAGAACAAACTATTTTTACAAAAACCTAAAGCACATGAGTTCTATCACCTTCACGTTAATCAAATTAAACAGTTGCATAAATGCTTTATTGCTCTTCCTTATAAGTACAAAGGAGTAAGGGAGTACACGAGCGTAAAGGGTAGTCAAATAGTTTTATATTTCATCGCTATGTGATAGTTTTGAAAGTTCGTTCGTTTGTATGTCCAAGATAAAACAAAAATAATGATTTGTCATTTGAGAAAAGTGTGTATTAGAAAACTTAAACCTGTTACAAAGAATATCTCGGATATGGTTAACTCCAAAACAAAAATGTTTTGACATTGTGTGCTTCAACTAAATCTTCAGTTTTTGTGCAGCAATATTTTATTACGGTTTAAAGAAAAATCAGACAGAATGAAAAGGACTTCAAAGGCTACTCTCAAACAATTCAAGTTATACATTACATTTTCCATGAACACACAGATAGTATATGAATAAAAATCGGTAGAGCATATTTAATAAAATAAAGATTTTCGAATAATGTTCCATATAAAGTATAATTTGAGATGTAGATTTAGAATTTATTTGAAAATCTTGGAGGATGCAGAATTTAAATTTTGTGAACTTAGTTTTGTATTTACTCAAAATTTCGTTTTTTACTCCGCTGTTCATACGGAGATCTTTTTGTAAAAAATTATTTTTTTATTCAAGGGTACTCAAATTGTGTTTCTCCAGTGAAGTATTAGTATCCAATTTTGGGTGGAATTTAATACATTCTGTTGCTTTTATATACGCACAAGAGGAAGAAAAAGCTGTAGCCTGTCATTATTAACGTTTCCTGCAATGTTACAATTTGCCCAACAATGATACTTAGAAATTGTTTAAACCTGTAAAATAAGGTATTTTAAAACATATTGTAAAGAAATTAGTAGCCATAGAAATTATTGCATTCCCACGAAAAATTCATACTGAAACTTAACCAGAAATTTGTGTTTAAATTTCATGAACCTCTGCTAAAGAAAAAATCTTATGTGTTCCATTCACAGGACTTTCTCTACATTTCTGCAACAAATTAGTTTTAAAAAGCTCATGCTTCTATTTACTTCATGCTAATCGACAAAAAAAAAAAAATATTAACAGAAGTAGTCTTATTGCTTACTTCTTTGTAAGTAGAAGGGAAATAAGGGAGTAGCATAGGTTAAAGCGATAGTCAAAAGCTGGTTGCTATGTGACTGAAGTTTCTTTGTTTGTTATGGACAGGCGTTGACAAATTCCTGTATGAGAAAAGTTAAGTTTTTCATACCTGAAAACAAAAAACAAGGATTATCTCAAAAACGACCAACTCCACGAAAAAAACGTATATAACATAAATTGTGTGTTTTAATGTGCTCTACATATTTTGGTGGTAAGTTTTTGCCTTTCTCTTATGGTTTAGCAGTTATGCAAAATTCCGTAACATTCACTCAGAATAAAGTAGTCTTCAGAGGCTATTCCCAGAAAATTTAAGATATACATTTAGTTTGTCAGATATATCTTTAATATATGATATTTTAATCAAAATCGTTAGAATAATTTTATAGAAAATAAAAATTTTCGAAAAAAGTCCCATTTAAAGGGTAGTTGGGGTGGGGGATTTTTCTCAAAATATTCGTGTCGCATCCCTGGAAAATACTAAACTTAAATGCCAAGTTTGGTATTTTACCGATTTTTCGTTTTTGAGTTATCGTGTTCACAGACACACGGATACACGCGCGCGCGCACACGCACACACACACATACTCAGGGACCTTTTTCTGAAAATACTTTTTTGGATACAGGGAACCCTAAAATATATATTTCCGGTGAAATCGCGGTATCAATTTTTTTGGTGGAGTGTAATACCTTCTCTATACACTATGAACATAGTACGTGTAGAGAAAGTAAAAAAAAATCCGATGTGTTCCATTCACATGACTTTCTCTACTTCTGTGTAACAAATTACTGTTAATAAGCTTATTCTTCTATTTATTTCAGGATAACCGAGAAAAAATTAGCAGAAATAGTCTTATGACTTGCTTCCTTGTAAGTAGAAGCGAAATATGGGAGTATCATAGGTTAAAAAGAAGTCAAAAGCTGGTTACTAGGTGACTGAAGCTCCTTTGTTTGTATGGACACGAATTGGCAAATTCTTGTATGAGAAAAGTATAATTTTTTTCAAAGGAGAAACCACAAACAAGGAATATCTCAAAAACTATCAACTCCTCGCAAAAAAAAAAAAAAAAAAAAAAATCATATAACATAAATTTTGTGTTTTAATGTGCTCTACATTTTTTGTGTGGTAAGATTTTGTCCATTCAAGATATACATATTATTTGTCAGGTAAATATCTTTAATATACGATATTTTAATCAAAATTGTTAGTCATTTTTGAGAAATTCAAAATTTTCGAAAAAAGTTCCATGTAAAGGGTAGTTGGGGGTGGGGGAATTTTCTTGCAAATTTTCGTGTCACATCCTTGGAAAATACCAAACTTTAGTACCAAGTTTGGTATTTAACGGTCCTTTCGTTTTTGAGCTATGCTGTCCACAGACACAACCGACGGACCTTTTTCCAAAAATGCTTTTTTTTGGATTTAGAGGGACCCAAAACGTGTATTTCCGGTGAAATCTCAGTATCGAATATTTTTGGGTGGAATACAATACCTTCTCTATACACTATGTACATAGTACGTGTAGAGAAAGTAAAAAGACAAAAAGGTCTATGTGTTTCTGTATGTGGGTGTGTCTCTGTGAATAACATAGCTCAAAAACGAAAGTTCCTTAAATAGCAATTTTCCAAGAATACCACACGAATTTTGTAAGTAGAAGGAAAATAAGCATTTCTGTAATGTTTACTTTCATTAACATGAAACATTGAGGAAAATAAGCTTTTATAAGTATAGCATGCTGTAGAATCGATGGATAAACTCATTTGAAACAAGCACATAATACATTTTAAAAACATTTTATCTGTAGCAGAAAACATGTCGAACTTTTGAAGCGCACTGTATATAAGCTTCACAAAGCTAGGCGCTGTTCTATTCTTAGTTTTCCTCCGCTTTTTCATACACCACTGCGAGAATACATTCCGCACTTTAATTATACAAGAACTGTGTTCATTGTTCTTCCTAAAATGCTTAGAAATAGTGGAAACGGTAGTGAAATTAATATTTCCTTCAAATTGCTGCAAGCTAAGACCATGTTGCAACAGCACGGTTTTCCATTTGTTTTGCTTCCCTTTTAGGCGATGTTGCTTACTTTTTACTTTCTCTATACGTACTATGTATATAGTGTATAGAGTAGGTATTGCACTCCATCCAAAAATTTGATACTGAGATTTCACCGGAAATATATGTTTTAGGGTCTCCTGTATCAAAAAAAAGCATCTTCAGAAAAAGGTCCGTGTGTGTCCGTGTGTCTGTGAACACGATAGTTCAAAAACGAAAAGTCAGCAAAATACCAAACTTGGTATTTAAGTTTAGTATCTTTCAGAGATGCTACACGAAGATTTTGAGAAAAATCCCTCCACCCCAAACTACCCTTTACATGACATTTTTTTCGAACATTTTTATTTTCTCAAAAATGGCTCTAAAATGTTGATTAAATTTCGTATTTGAAAGATATTTACCTTACAAATAAAATGTATATCTTGAATTTTCTGGGAATAGCCTCTGAAGACTACTTTATTCTGGATGAATTTCACGGAATTTTGCATACCTGCTAAACCGTAAGAGATGGACAAAAACTTACAGAACAAAAAATGTAGAGCACCTTAAAACACACAATTTATCTTATATACATTTATTTCGTGGAGTTGATCGTTTTTGAGATACTCCTTTTTTTTTCAGCTTTAAAAAGCATACTTTTCTCATATAGGAATTTAAAAATTTCTGTCCATACAAACAAAGGAACTTCAGTCACCTAGCAACCAGCTTTTGACTATCGCTTTAACCTATGGTACTCCCTTATTTCGCTTCTACTTACAAGGAAGGAAGTAATACGACTATTTCTGCTAATGTTTTCTCAATTAGCATGAAGCAAATAGAAGTCTAAGCTTTTTAACAATAATTTGTTGCAGAGATGTAGAGAAAATCATGTGAATGGAACACATCAGATTTTTTTATCAGCGGAGCTCCATCTTAGCTAGTGTAAATTTAATTTATTTGATGTACAGTTGCAGACTTTAGTATTGTGGGTCACGATGGCAACTAACAGCAGTTTGTATAGTGATGGGTTCATTGAGTATGATTATTATTCAATTAATAAGCAAGAATTTAGTTTGAATAGGTGTTAAAGAATGTTAATGAGTTCATGTTACTAAATGGGGTTATAGATGAAATTTCAATTTCATACAATTTTAAAATTTCCTACACACACATATAGTGTTAACATTTTATGTATATGTATACTGAGGATGTAACAGACTATCATTATAGTGTTCGCAGAAGTTAAAAGGCATATGAAGGCTGGCCGTACTGATGTCTCCAGCTCCTGCCAGCGCTGCCACTCCTAGTACCCACATCTTACGTGTCTGGACTGAGAACAGTATCTTCATAAACTAGCTCAGATAAATATTAACACATTATAGATGCCAATGTTATATTTAGACAGAATTTCATTTTCGAATCTTGCCGTACAAAAACTCAACCACACGATATCACTGTCAGCTAAATACTGCACTTTCAGAGCAGAGAAAAACAAGTCAGCACCGCGACCTTGTGTTCAGCTACTGTGTGTTATATTTCCGTGTGCGCAGTGGAAAAACTCCGCGCAGTGGTACGGATATATTTGGGCCGCACTGTATAGACACCGTGCACGGACCAGAAAATCGTACTGGGGGCGCCGCTCCGTGATGTGCTTTGTACTTATTAGGAGGATAGTTAGAAGCGGAAGACATGTGCGATGTAGACATTATTTGTGGTTTTCTACCTATAAAGTGCATACATTTGACTGAAAGTTCTTTTTCCAAAGGTCAAAATCTTTTTGTACACATACTGGAAACATATGTTGAACTGTTTTATTTCCGATGAAGTGAATGCTGCAACTTTTTATTGCGGGCTTTGGTTCTCACGATGACCCTTCAGGACTAAAAATAAAATATAAAATAATGCGTACATAAAAATACATACATAAATATTAATAATAAAAATAAAAGTAATAACAATAATAATAATAATAATAATAATTGACAGACCATTCCCATAATGTGTCGTTTAATCTAATACTCACAGTATTTAGATTTTCTATTTATTAACTTAAAAAACGTTAGCATTAATTTCTAAACAACATGCTGCAGTTAATTTTTAAGCATATGTCACTGCTTTGAGGTACACTATAAAATTAGTATACTTACTTCTTTCGATGTACAGCTTGAATCCATAGATTTCTCCTTTGCACTTAAGTTTTCCACGCGGTAAAAGAATAAAAGACAATAGCCGACGAAATATTCTTGTAACACAGCAGTTATTGTTCCCTTTGCGCCTTCTTGTAGTGTTTACATTTTCAAGAGGTTCGATACTTGACATTTCAGCACACGCTGATATTCTTGCTCCACTGTCTCTGTTATCCTCTTGTTAGTATCCAAACTTGCCACCAGAGTAGCTTGCACGGTGCGTATAAAAGACATTGTGCAGTATGGTACACAAATCACTCAGTTTAAAATGGAATGAGTTAAATTTCAGTTAGTGTTCCCAGTAGCAGCTAGTTTTTGTATTATTAAAGTGAATAGGCATGTTAAGTCGTGTTTCAAAATCGAGCTAAAATTGTATTACTATACAAATGAAATGATTATATTTCTCTTTGTGATACGAGAGTGTGAACGTGTTCATTGAAGCAGGGAAAAGTAAATTAACAAACGTGAAGTGATTCATTCTCAATCGCTGAAAGCAATACTACGTTGAAATTAGCGGAAGTAGAAAAACTTAGGCCTGGAGCAATAATCAGTATAAGTCGAGACAACTGGATTTCACGAAACAGGCTGCAAAACGGCTTCAGCAGGAAGTTTTCAACAATGGAATTAAATTACCTGGGATGGCACTATCATCAACTTAAGGGATGAAAGTGACGATTCCAAATTAAGTGTTTTAGAAGAAAACTGTTCCATCGATGTAACGTCTCTTAAAGGTTAATACCATCATAGTAAGGTTGTAATGTTTTAAGGATGTACTGTTTTATTTAACTATGGAAACCATGAACGACATCATGACAAGCATGTAAAACGTGCTTTTACGTACACTCAAAGACATTAAAATACGGTTAGAAATACTTATGGTAATATGGAGTCTTTTACTGACTCCACCCATGTCTTTCTCCTGTTTGCTATGCTCTTAAAAGAATATCGGATAGACCACGTTACTGAAGAGGAGGGGTTGAACTGGCGACATATGAAGTTCCAGTTGCGAACTCAGTGATCTCTAAACTTTCTGGTTGGACAATCCTCTCGCTGCGTGTTACAAAATGAGGTTAATTTTTACTCTGCACTACATGCTGAAGTTCTAATGCTAAGGTAATACTGCACGAGGTAGACCAAATTAATGCACTGTTTATATAAATTAACCTGTTTTGAGGGAGTGTCGAGCAGGTTTGAGGGGCGAGGGGGTAGATTCCTCAATCGGTTTTACATTTTGTTACTTGCGTGGAATGTTGTACGAGAATGGCACTAATGATAAGGCAAGACTTATTTTTTATGTCTTTGACTGTACACAATTACCATAGGTACACGCCCACTACGTTTAGCAACAGCGCAAGCAGTGACCAGTGTTCATGTGACTAAGTTTTGTGACGATTACAATAGAAGTAACCTTCTTTACTTGAAATATTGTGTGTCTCTTTCAAATTTGTGTTTTGAAGGAAAGTACCTGTTTTAAAATGAAAAATATTCCACAGCTTGCACTTAAACGACTGTAATCACTTTTTCTAATACATAAGGAAAAATATTGCATTTTAGCCTATAATTTGATGTCGAGATATTACCGGGAATATAAATTTTGAGGTCCCATAAATCCATAACATATTCTATATAAAGTCTTATCTATATGTTTAAGTGTGAGTTTTTGAATAACATATCTACTAAAAAACGAAATATTGGCTAATTTCAAACATAATATTTAAGTTCAGCATCTTTATATGAATGCGATAGGAAAATTTTCAATAAAATAAAATAGACAATATCAGACTAAACAATAAATGTACATCCTGTTTATTTTTTGTGCAGTTAACCATTTTCGTATATTCCTTGTTTTGATTTAATTTTCAAAAATCTTACATTTTTCTTAAAGGTAAGTGGCTTATCATTTTTACTTTCTCTACACGTATACATGTTTTGGGTCCCCCTGAATCCAAGGAAAATATTTTTACCAACAGCAGACATGTTATGTTACACTGGAGATTTTATGTGCTGCTTGCGTCTACAGGTAAATGTGTAGTGAACTTCAGTCTTTACATACCCCAAATGCGCTCTGTACAAATTACTGTACCAGGGTCGTCCAGAAAGTAAAGAACGATTTGACATTACCAAACAATGCTGAAAGATATCAACATAATTTGTTTACAAAGTTACAGTACCTTACTCCATTTCTCAGTTTAACCACCGTTGATTCGAAGCATCAGTTTTTTATGGTGCCTTGTTATACTCCTCTAGGGCCGAAGACCTGATTAGTTTTTTAAATTCACAAAATCGAATTCTATCGGAGAATAGCACAAATATATGGTGATAATGCAATTAACATGAGCGTGTCTTCTGTGAGGAAATTATGTATATGTTTAATCAAGGAAGAACCAATGTGCACGATAAAGTCGGAGTGGGAGATGTTATGGAAGATGTAAAAGCAAATGTTGAAATAATTTAGGAAAAGCGGCATTTTATTTTGGACACCTTAAATGAGTTTTTGAGTGCAAAAAAGTTCTCAATCGATGAAGACCTCACCATGGCAGACCAGGTTACTAGGTAATAATAAATGCCTTGACAGCAATGGTGATTATGTTTTGTATATTTGGTAGTGTTTAACGGCCGCTTTACTACTTGTGGCACTGTAGGCGATGACACTTTCCTTGCGCCGCTTTGTCCACCACAAATTTTACATGCGGTCGCTTGGGATTGAACCCGGATCGTTTAGGTTAGATACTAGTGGTCTAACCATTCAGCCACGGCGGGGCCCAGTGATTACGTTGAGAAATGGAGTAAGGTACTATAACTTTGCAAATAAAGTTTTGTGCTTATATCTTTCATTATTATTTAGTTATGTCAAATCTTTCTATACTTTCTGTACACCTCTCGTAACTGAAAACCTTTTATTATATTCCTTTAGCTTAATGTCGAATCTCATTTCTTAGGAATGAGAAACATTACTATATAAGAAAGAAAATAAAACTAATAAGAAAAAGAATATAAAAGAACAGGGAGAAAGAGATTACAATAACTAAATTAAATAAGTGATTAAAGATATTAAAGAGAAAATACATTAGAATAAGCAATAATGCTAAAAATTATAAAGAATATTTATTCTGTACATGAAAAGAAATTGTTGCTGAAAGGAAAAACCAGAGATTTAGGAATATTAGCTGCAAAACTTATTTGGTAACGTGGGTCAGAAAGCTATTAGCAGAAAGTAAATACAATAGAATTGTGGAAATTTTGTGTTCAGAGTATGATAAAGGAGAAACATTAAACACTAATGACCAAGGGTACTTTAGACCTGATGGGAGCAAACTGTAGTCTAATGCTTTAGCTGCAGTGCCAAACTTATTTTGTGAGCTGAGACCGAAACCTTTGACTGAAAATTGCAACCAATAGAAGTTAAGAAATATTTATCTTCGGATCCATTCGTGTCAGATCATAGAAAATAGGAGCTATAAGAAATTTGTCTAGGCCCGAAGGGAGGTTGCGGTCACAAAGGAGTTTGGGAGAAGTTGTTTAAAAAGTATCAGTGGTTCTTGTTGTAAATTAAATTAATTTACTTGCTGTTACATATAAAGTGTGTGTCTCTTTATATGAGGAAAGTGAGTGGTGGACAAAGAGTTATTTCTACGAGTTCACATGGGAATTCGCGTAGGGAATAGTTGGAAAATAAGTTAAATCTGGGTAAAATTATAATTAAATTCGTTTATTGTAAGAAACTTATTCCGTGTGGGGGAATTTTATGAGTAAATGAGGAAACGGAAGTCAGAGGGACAAATACTTTAATGTGTGAAAATTGATAAACTGGGCTAACCCTAAAAAAATACAGTTTTTTTTTTCTTCACGCATACTCTAAGAAAATTCCTAAAAGAGATACTGCTCTTAAACCCTTCTTATCCTTCCAAATCCTGCCATAAAATTGCATACCAACCATAAAATTCCCGCCACAAGCTTTCAATTCATTTTAGCAGTTCAAAACTGAACTGTTAAACTAGGAAAAATAAATTTACTTATAAATTCGTATTCCTTCCAGCTAAGTACTACATAGCAATCATATTAGAGTCACGAACGATTCATCTTAGAGATTAGTTATTAGTACTGTCCGTCCACTAGCTCAAGAGCCTTGGCAGGAATTCAGTGAGTCAGTACTTCAGTAAAAAGTTCCAGATACACCGTGATAGCAGACACTTCTGCTTACGCTTACCAACTTGTAATACGTATGCTCGCTAGA
The DNA here is from genome assembly GCA_030762935.1 of Hymenopus coronatus. Lineage (NCBI taxonomy): Eukaryota > Metazoa > Arthropoda > Insecta > Mantodea > Hymenopodidae > Hymenopus > Hymenopus coronatus. The sequence continues at coordinate 60,191,167 of CM060892.1, read as the reverse complement.
ACAATGCACGAAGTCGGTTAAAATATCGCGAAACAAAATGATATTCAATCCGTGGCTGTTTAGCTTATAAAAGAAAGAAAAAAATCATTAAACAAGCGATGTAGGAGGAGCAAGAGTATGAATCATTTCTACCAACTTCCCCACCCTAAACTATCCTTTACATGGTGATGCTTCGAACAATTTTAATTTTCTTAAAAATGGTTCCATGATTTTGATTAAAAGACAATGTAAGTCCTTTTCATTCGGGATGAATTTTGTATAACCGGTAAATCGAGAGAGATATATGTAAACGTACTACAAACAGATGTAAATAATTTTAAAGGACACAATTATGTCTTTGTTTTTTGAGGAGTCAATCACCTCTTAGATATTGCTTAAGCGTTTTGTTTTCTATAGTACCTAATGAAATAGAAGGGGATTTCAAGTGATAACACAGCAAGCAGCTCTTAAAAGATTTGACTATCTCTTTAGCCACTTGCTATGTTTTTATCCCTGCACTTACAAGGAAATATGTAATAAGTCCGCCACTGTTGATGTTTATCTCGATTAACATTAAGTAGATAAAAGACTGAGCTTATGAATGGATGGTTTGAAATAGAATAGTTAGAGAATGTCTTATGAATGTAGCATATCAGATTCTCTTTTGTTTGGGACATTGCAGATACTCAGTTTTAGAGCAATCTTCTAAGATTGTTTTTTTTTATGATGATAATGATTTCCTTTAGTTCCTAGGGGGAACATAGGGCCGCAAAAGAATCTTCACTATCGAACTCTACTCCTTGACAACACTTGTATTTCCTTCAATTATCTATTAATTTATTTCAATTCTGCCTCAGCTGTTCTTTTCTAAGTTACCATCGGTCTTCCAATCCTACCTTCTCCCTGTGGAATCCATTCCAATACCTGTCTAGCTATATTTCCACAATCCTTTCTCAGCATATGTCCAATCCATTTCCATTTACGGTTCTTTGTTTCTTTATCAATTGTTATCGTTTTGTTATTTACCATAATGTAGTATTGCTAATGATTTTTGGCCACCAGATTCTCAATATGTGTCTTAGACATCGATTAATAAAAGTTTGCTATTTTTTATTTATTTCTTGTGTCTTTCCCAGATTTCACATCCGTACAACAATACGGATAATATATTTGATTTAAAAATTCTAATTTTAGAACATGTTATAATTGAAGATAAGAAATCAGCCGGGTGTGAAAACTTCAGCGCACACAAAATCAGATTAGGTTGGTAAAATTAGCTACGAAATCAGCGTTAGAAAGACAGCAGAGATATTTATAAGCACTCACAAGTTTGTTTCTCCTGTACATAATTCCCCCTCAGACCATGAGCTGGTGGACATTTAATTGTTTTTTCAAACAAGCCGTGTATAGGACAAGAGTTGGATAGGTATGGTCAGACTGAAAAGGTCAATGCTATAGCCGGGATTTGAACCACGGATCTCCAGATCTCTAGTCGGTTGCTGTACCACTGAGTTGCCATGGCAATATACCGGCATGACATTAAATTTCTCAACCCACTCATGTTTTCCGGTAAACCTCACGTTTTTCAGTCTGACTCTACCTATCCAACTCCAGCCCTACACACGGCTTGAGTGAATAAAACAATTAAACCGATACTATTTGAACACAATGGTTAGCTATACTATGAATCCTGGAACTTATAAGGTGATCTCAAAATAATTTGGCATGGAATTTTAAAATAATTTGAGATCACCTTATGGTTTACCGGGAAACATGCGAGTCAGTTGAGAAATTTAGTGCTCTGCCGGCATGTTGCCATGTTAGCTCAGTGGTAGGGCAACCGGCTAGAGACGAGGAATCCGTGGCTCAAATCCCGGCTGTGGCAGTGAGATTTTCAGCCTGACTCTACCTATCCATAGGCTTGTGTGAAAAAACAGTGAAATAAATATTAATTGACCATAATAGTTGATTATACTATGAATCTTGGGACTTAAAGTACTTACGACATTGAAAGTCGCCATTGGGGTTTATCATCTCAAAATAATTTGAGATCACCATGTGATTTGCATGTGAGTTGAGACATTTAGAGCAATGGCGGCATGTTGCCATGTTAGCTCAGTGGTAGAGCACCGAATAGAGACCAGGAGATTCGTGGTTCAAATTCTAGCTATGGCATTAAGTTTTTCAGTCTGACGCTACCTGCACATTTTACTTGTTCCAAAATATATAGACACTGAAATGAAGCAAGAAAACGCAGCCCTTTTCCCTGGGCAATGTAGCATTATTTTAGTTTCTCTTTTCTTTTGTTTTTTTCTCTCTCAGAAACTTGGTGACATCATCTAAGTTCAGAAGTTAGCAGCTTAGTTTTCCCAGCAGACATACTAGTAAAAATTATTGCCCTTGCAGTCTTGCTTGCTATCTCTGTTGCACCTCTAATAATTTCCTGAAAGGGACACGTTGTGACAGCTTCTGGCGCTATTAGTTGCAGCAGAAACAAATGACTGCTAGTTCCCGGGGCTTATAAAATGATTACAATAAAACACTTCAAAGTTTTATCATTATATTCGCTAAGAGAGATGCACTTTATGTATGCCTAAGGGTACTATTTTATCTATGCTTCAGGACAAATGAAACATAAATGAAGTTAAACTTAAATACAGATACATTATTTCCTTTTCTAGAGCTTCAGGTTAAAGCTGTAGTTTTGCTCATCCATTTAATGCACAGACTTGGTAAAATTATGAGAATAAACTTTCTCGGTAGTGTAGTTCTTGAAATATATTTATATAACATACATTTTTACTTTTTCTATACGTATTATGTACATAGCGTATAGAGAATATATTATATTGCACCCAAAAAATTCAATCCTGATATTTTTAGAAAAGTTACGTGTGTGTGATTGGGCATGTCTGTGTCTGTGGGCAGCATAGTACAAAAACAAAAAGTCCGTTAAATACCAAACGTATTTCCCAAGGATGCAACTCGAAGATTTTCAACAAAATTACCCCCCCCAAGCTAACATTTACATAGAAAACATTTCGAAAATTTTGATTTTTTCAAAAATTTGTCTAATGACTTTGATTAAAATATCGTATATTTAGGATATTTACATGACAAATGAAATGTAAATCTTGAATTTTCTGGGAATAGCCTCCGAATTCCTCTTTATTCTGGATGAATTTTTCTGAATTTTTTATTACTGGTAAACCGTAAGAGACAGAAAAAAATTTATTGCAGAAAAAATGTACATCTCGTTAAAACCCACACTTTATGATATATTTTTTGTAGAGTTGACAGTTTTCGAGATTATTCTTATTATTGGATTCAGTTTTAAAATACTTATACCTTTTCTCACATGCCCACACAAAAACTCGGATTTCAATTCCATAGCAACCACATTTTAAAACAGTTGAATGTTCTTTAGCCATGTGTATTCTTTTATTGCCCTTCTACTTACAAGGAAGAAAGTAATACGACCGTTTCTGCTAATTTTTATCTAGATTAACATGAAGTAGATAGAAGAGTAAGCTTATTAAAAATTTGTTACACAGATGTAGAGAAAGTCATGTAAATGGAACACAAGCTTTCCTTTAACTTTCTTGCACGTACTATTTACATGTCTTTAGAGAAGGTATTGTATTGCAACAACAATTCTATATCGATATTTTACCGGAAATACTGGTTTTGAGACCCCTTAAGTCCAAAAAGGAAATAAGTTTTAGGAAAATTTTCAGGAGTGTACGTGTCAGTCTGTCGCTGTGTGTGTGTGTGTGTGTGTGTGTGTGTGTGTGTGTGTGTGTGCAAAGCTCTAAAACGAAAAGTCTATTAATACCAAACTTGATGTTTGAGTTCAGTATCTTCCAAGAATGCGACACGAAGATTTTCAAGAACATCCTCCGAACCCAACCATCCTTTACAATTAAAACACTTCGAAAATGTTGATTTTTTCAAAAAATTCGATACCGAGATTTCACCGGAAATATATGTTTTATGGTCCCCTGTATCCAAAAAAAAGTATTTTCAGAAATAGGTCCTTGTGTGTGTGTCCGTGTGTCTATTTGTCCGTGTGTCCGTGAACACGATAACTCAAAGACAAAAAGTCGGTAAAATACCACACTTGGTATTTAAGTTTAGTATCTTCCAGGGATGCGACACGAAGATTTTGAGAAAATCTCGTTACCCCCAACTATCCTTTACATGGAACTTTTTTCGAAAATTTTGATTATCTAAAAAATGGCTGTAACGATTTTGATTAAATTGTCGTATATTAAAGATATTTACCTGACAAATAAAATGCATATTTTGAATTTTCTGGGAATAGCCTCTGAAGACTACTTTATTCTGGGTCAATTTCACGGAATTTTGCATAACTACTAAACCGTAAAAGATGGACAAAAAGTTACCACACAACAAATGTAGAGTACCTTAAAACACACAATTTATGTTATATACATTTTTTTCGTGAAGTTGATTGTTTTTGAAATATTCCTTGTTTTTTGGTTTCTGCTATAAAAACTTATACTTTTCCCATACAGGACTTTCTGAACTCGTGTCCATTTAAACAAAGGAATTTCAATCACTTTTTAACTAGCTTTTGACTTCATTTTAACCTATGGTACTCCCTTATTTCGCTTCTACTTACAAGGAAGCAAGTAATAAGACTATTTCTGCTAATTTTTTCTCGATTAATTTGAAATAAATAGAAGAATAAGCTTATTAACAATAATTTGTTACACAGAAGTAGAGAAAGCCATGTGAATGGAACACATCTGATTTTTCTCTTGCAGTGTTATTTATTATAAGTTTATAACCGGCAGCTATTTACTCTACATGCCTCGTGGAAGATCGAGTTTAAGTACTTCTCGAAATATTTTATACAAACTTTCTCGACGCGAGCTTACTTTGCATTTAATATGGATCCCGCGAGCTATTGTATCTCGCAAACTTTACTCTGGACCTCATTTTAAATAAATGAATTTTTACTCTTTGACGATCTTCTGCAAATTTCGATTCTTCATTGTTTTTACGGCCTGCAACATTTAAATGTAAGGACTTTGCGTCCGCAACTATCTTGTTCATTCTCCTTCTTTGACAAGTTGCGTATTTACATTTCTAGCTTATGCACATAGTGTATAGAGAAGGTATTGCATTACACAAAAATCGATATCGAGATTTCACCAGTAAATATACGCACTTTTAGAAAAAGGTTCGTGACTGTGTGTTCGTGCATCTGTGAAAACGATAACTCAAAAACGAAAAGTCGGTAAAATACCAAACTTGGCATTTAAGTTTAGTATCTTGCAGGGATGCAACAGGAAGAATTTCAAGAAAATCCCTCCATCTCCAACTACCCTTTAGATGGACAACGTTTCGAAAATTTTGATTTTCTCAAAACTAGCTTTAACGATTTTGATTAAAACATTTTTAAGATATTTAAATGACAAATAAAATGTGTGTGTTCAACTTTCTGGGAATAATCTCTGAAAACATGTTCATTCAGGATGAAATTCGCGGGATTTTTCATAACTGGTAAACGTTAACTTATTTATTAAAACATTTAGAGCTTGTTAAAACACCCAATTTATGTTATATGCGTTTTTTCGTGGAGTTGACCGTTTTTTTTTTTTTTTTTTTTTTTTTTTTTTTTTTTTTTTGAGATATTCCTTATTATCGGTTTAATTTTAAAATACTTAAACATTCCTCGTGCGGGAACTTGTCAACTCCTGGCCACTCAAAGAAACGGTTTTAAAACGTTTAACTGTCAGTTTAGCCTAGCGTATTCCATTATTTCCTTTCTATTTATAAGGAACTAGTAATAAGACTTACCGTGATTATCATGAAATGGATAGAAGAATAAGCTTATTAACGATAATTTGGAATAGCGATGTAGAGAAGGTTGTGTGAATGGAACACATACGATTTTCTGGTCAAACCTTTGAGATACAGTATTCAAATTGATATTTTATTACCGAGATTGTCCAGAAATCATTATTCTCGCTCTATTTGAGACATTTATAGGTTAGGTCAGACGACTTATAATATTACTTGTGATACCTAAATGCATACATTATTTTTTTTTTTTTTTTGTAGCTTAACGTCTTTTAACCTGGCTGGTCATCAGCCGATGAATGAAATTGGTGAAATGATGCTAAAATGATCTCGGGGTTCATGGAGCTTAAAGTTACTCGACATTCATCTTCTCAGGATAAGGAAAAACCCCGCAAAGAACTTATCCAGGCAACTCACCCTAAGCGAGATTCGAGCTCACGACCTTTTGAATGTGAAGCAGACATGGTACCACCACACTACCCAGACGGACATGCATACATTGTTGCTTTTAACACTTGAAGTCTTCAATTTAAGCCGCTAGTACATTCATAAAAGTAAAACTAACCATGAAAATCATTGATACGTTAATTATGTCTAAGAGCATTAAACTGAAATTAAGTGTCTGAAAATAAACAGAAATCAACCAATAACTATTAACATTTGTCCATAATTTTGATTATTTTTTCCTATGTTAAAAGCTTGAGGATTTAGTTCATTTACTTAAGTGCAGTAAAAATGCCAAAACACACAAGTAAGTGTGAAAGCAGGAAATTCATGTATTCTCCAGCTTCAACGGAAAGTGTATACAAAATCTGATATGTTCCATTCACATGACTTTCTTTAGTTGTTCCGCGAACAAACCTTTTATTCCAAAGATTGATATTTATCTACATCATGCTAATAAAAGTAAACATAAGCAGAATTAACCTTATTACTAGCTTCCCTGTAATTAGAAGGGAAATAAAAGAATGCATAGGCTAAAGTGATACTCAACTCCTTTAAAAACCGATTGCTATGTGAAAGAATTGAAATTCCATTCAACAAGAAAGATGTCTTCAGTTCGAGAAAAGTTTAAGTGCCTTAAATTTGAATATGTCGAAACCGATTAACTCTACAAAAAAATTGTACATAACATTGTGTGTTTTAATGAGATCTACATTTTTGGTTAGTTTTGGTCTATCACTTACGGTTTGCCAGTTATACAAAATTCATCCATAATGAAGAGGTCTTCAGAGGCTGTTCCCATAAAATTCAAGAAAAGCATTTCATTTGTTATAAATATATCTTAAATATTAGGTATTGTAATCAATCGTTAGATCTATTTTTAAGAGAATCAAAGTGTTTGAAAAATGTTCCATGTAAAGAGTAGTTGGGAGGGGATTTTCTTGAAAATCTTCGTGTCGCATTCTTGGAACATACTCAACTTAAAATACCAAGTTTGTATTTAATAGACTTTTCGTTTTCGAGCTATGCTGCCCTCCCCCCACACATACACACGGACATGTTTCTAAAAATGCTTTTTCTAGTATCAGGGAGTCTCAAAATATGTATTTCCTGTGAAATCTCAGTATGGAATTTTTGGATGCATTACAAAACCTCCTCTATGCACAATGTACATAGTACTTATAGAGAAAGTAAACGTTTTAAAATTATAATTTTTGATTTCGTGTTCCCGAACTATATTCTTGAAAGCGTTTATACAATGGTCTCATTTCTTCTAGCAACCTAGACATTCTGACTTATTTGAATAACAAAATAGATGAAAAACAAATTTGCAGTAAGTGCCGATTAGTGCTTACGATGAAGTGAATGGAATAAATTCCGCTACTTTTAAACCACCCAGTTCCTTTGTCTACTCCAGAGAGAGAGAAGGAGAGAGAGAGAGAGAGAGAGAGAGAAGGAGAGAAAGAGACAGAGAGAGAGACACACACACACCAGCAAGATGTTTGCACCCGAGCGTAACAAAGATATACTTCAAGCTGAGAAAATGGGCGACTTTGCTCGAAATGTGTTAAAATACAGCACCTTGCTGGAAATAATGAGCACATAAAAATACCGTCTTCTAGGAGACATAGTTTTATATATGAAAATTAAACTACTAAAAAAAGCCTATATTATAAATTCACATGATTTTCTGTGCGTATTCTGTAATAAACTATTGTTATAAAAGGATTTTTTTACTACTACTACTACATGCTAACTGAGAAAAAATTTAGCTGAAATGGTTTCACTCCATATTTTATTATAGGTACAAGGAAAATACTGCATATACTAGGCCAAAGCGAAAGACATATATCTTTTAAGAGCTGGATGTTATATGATGGCTATGACCTTGCATCACTGGGATGATAAAGAAAAACATTTGGCTGAAAAATGGCGTGTTATTTATGGACGTTCTTTAACTACTTGTGGTTCTCAGCGTCCCATTCTATACTGGGCGTGAAAGACCGCTTAATTTTGCTCAGAGGCCTCTCTATCAGACTTCAGGTTCTTTCAGTGCCGTAAATCTACGGCACGGGACCAACGACTTTACTTCCCTTCCGAAGGAAGCCATGCTGAGGATTTTTACATCCGAAAAAGTCCATCGTCCTCCGCCGACACATGGCTGAGAAATGAGTATTGTCGGGAAATCGAAATAAACAAAAAACAAGCAATATGTCAACAAAGCAATATGCTACTGAAATGTAGAGAAAGTCATATGAATGGAACACATAAGATTTTTTCCGTGGTCACGAAAAGAGCATACGATTAGTTTGAACGAAATCCTTAAATGCGCCCTGAAAGTTAATTTGGAATAACAAAAACTAGATGGAAAAATAAACGTTTATGAGAAAAATAATTTGAGATCATCTTGTGGTTAACCGGGAAACATGCGAGTCAGTTGAGAAATTTAATACCTTACCGGCATCTTGCCATTGTAACTTAGTGGTAGAGCAACTAGAAAGAGATCAGGAGATCTGTGTTTCAAATCCCGGCTATGGCATTGCACTTTTCAGTCTGACTATCTATCCAACACCTGTCGCACATACGGTTTATGTGAGAAAACAATGAAATTATCACAATTGTGTATAATAGTTGGCCAAACTATGAATCCTGAGTCTTAGAGTATTAACGACATTTTAAGTCGCCATTGGGGTACGTCATTTCAAACTAATTTGGTCATCTTATGGTTTACCGGAAAACTTGCCTGTCAGTTGAGAAATTTAATGTCGTTCCGGTATGTTGCCATGGTAGCTCAGTGGTAGAGCACAGGGCTAGAGACCGGGAGGTCCGTGGATCAAATCCCGAGCATGGCGTTGCATTTTTCAGTCTGAATTTATCTATCCAACTCCTGTTCTACACACGGTTTCTGTGAGAAAACAATTAAAAATCACAATTTTATGAGTATAGTTTGCAGAAGAGAGATTACAGTAAATACAACACGCAATTTTTCTTTACCCGCTTGGGTAGTGTGGTGGTAGCGTGTCTGCCTTACATTCCAAAGGTCGTGAGTTCGATAAGGGTTTTTTCGGGGTTTTCCCTTATCCTGATAAGACGAATGTCGAGTGACTTTAAGCTCCATGGACCCCGAGATCATTTGAGCATCATTTCACCAATTTCATTCATCGTCCGATATGGCCAACCAGGCTAAAAACATCATAAGGAGCCATTATTTGTCGTTTTTCCGCTTCAAAGAGAATTCTTAAGGGTTCGGTGTGTAGGTAAACGCAATTCATCATGTTCTTATTCTAAAGAAAGGGTGGTGATTTCAAGAGAATGCAACTTGATCGATTACCCTCCTCAGAGTGCTAGCGGCCCTTTTAACGTTCGAGGATAAGAAATCTGAAAGGTCCGAGCATCTCGACGCTGCAGTCCTTACATGTGTAGGAAGTGCACATCCGAGATAGAATTCTGGAACTGGGCCAGATGCTCCCGCCGTCGCGTCTGCTTGCTTCGTGTACAGCAAGTCAATAATTTCACCCGCAGTACCATTTGTTGCAAATCGCTCTCAGAAAAGAAGTTGCAATACAAAGAGGTGCCGTGAGCGAAATTCCACTTCAACTGTCTATTCCACTCCCAAAGCATACCGAATGAGTCTTAACAGCTGTTTAAGAAATTGAGAAAAGGTGAAATGTTGTGATATTCTTGACAATCCGTGTATTTGATTGATTACTTGTGTTTAAGAACGATCAGTCGCCCTCCGTGGTGTAGTGGTTATCATGCTAACCTCATATACCCAAGGTCGCGGGTTCAAACCCGGTGGAGGACGATGGATGTTTTCGGGTGTAAAAATCCTTAGCACGGCTTCTTTCGGAAGGGAAGTAAAGCCGATGGTCCCGTGTCATAGATTTACGGCACGTAAAAGAACCTCAAGCCTGATAGAAAGGTCTCTGAACAAAATTAAGCGGTCTTTCACGCCCAATTTAGAACGGGACGCTGAGAACCACATTAGTTAAAGAGCGTCCATAAATAACAGCCATTCAAGAGCGGTCAACTACCATAGTTATTAGCACCCTTATAAAAAAAAAGTGGGATCAAACACAAAGGATAAATAGTAATATACGAGGGTCGGCTGATAAGTCCCGGGCCTCTCAATGAAAACAGCATCTAAGTTTCTTTTTGCTTTATTTCTCAACGTAATCTCCAGAAAGGCTTGTCATATCGGTGTTTTAATTTAATAAAACCATCTCTGTAGTGCGATTTATCAAGGGCCTCAAAATAGCTGTTTACCCCGTTGCTATGAAATCTTCATTCTCCAAGTTGTTTGATGTTTGAACAGGCGGTAGTCACTGGGTGCTAGATCTGGCGAATAAGGTGGATGTTCAAACAATTTCAACTTTAATTCACACATTTTTCACATTGCAACGACTCTAAGATTGGCCGGAGCATTGTCGTGATGGAACAATCTTTTTTTTTTTTTTTTTTTTGTTGGCCAAATGAGGTATTTTTCTTTTCACCTCATCACACAAACATTGCAGTAAGCTTGCGTAGTAGTCATCAGTGATACTTTTATTCCTTTTCAAGTAATCAATAAAAATAATTCCCTGTGCACCCAGAAAACCTTGTTAGCTGATAAAATTGACTTTGCCTTTTTTGGAGTTGGTTCACCTGACCCAATCAACTATTTTGATTGTGATTTATTTTCTGGAGTGTATTGCTGTATCCATGTTTCATCCATGGTAATAAGCCGTCTCAAAAATTTACTGGGATTTTTACAGTAGAGATCCACATTCTTATCAGAAACAGTTTTCCTTTGGACCTTTTGATCAGGTATCAATACACGCGGCATCCATCTTGCACAGACCTTGTGAAAGCCCAAAAAATTACTTAAAATATTAATGCACGTTCTTTTGATATGTTTACAGTCTCTGCTATCTCAAACTTTAATCTGAGGTCTTCCAGCACTAAGCGATGAATTTCTTCAATTATCTCTGGAGTTGTCACTTCTACAGGGCGTCCAGAGCGAGGCTCATCACTAGTGCTCGTACGTCCCACTTTAAACTCTGAAACCCACCTTTTAATCATTGGATATGAAGGGGCAGAGTCTTTCAATGTGCTGTCTATTTATTCCTTGATTTCTATAGGCGTTAAGCCTTTCAAATGGAAGTATTTAATCACTGATCGTTTTCGCTAATCCTCCATTTTCGTGAAAACTCTAATGTTGTCTTGTTTCAAATACTCTCATTCGAAAACTAAACAAGCTATTGACCTCTAACTGTGGATACAAGCTAGTTTAGAGTTAAACTATACGATTCTACCGTCTAACTGGCCTAGTGACGCCATATATGTGTGAGGCCCGGGACTTTTCAGCCGACCCTCGTAAAGTAAAAATAAAAAAGGAAAGACCATTAAAACGAGAAAAATAAAACGAAAAGGTGTTAAAACTGTAGGTAAATGTAAAATATGCCCAAAAGAAATGAAAAGAATATAATATACTAAAAACTCGGTCATATGAATAAAATTATCAGGGCTAAGAGCAGTTAAAATCTTGAAACCCCATGAATTTCCGCTCCGTTACAACTCATTGCTAAAAAGTAAATTAAAAGCTAAATTCTGAATGAACTTATCAAATTCGATAATAAGTTAAAAACTCAATCGACCGCTCTGTGGTTATCGGCAAAGACCTTCGCGAGGGAGGCCGGCAGTTGGAAGGCGGAACGAAGAGCAGGAGACACTGGCATCCGAGTATTACAGATATACAAAATGGTTATATGGGTATGCATAGCCCATGTACTTGTTTTGGAACCCAATTAGATACTAAATACACTAAAGTCATTTTGTGACTTTCTTCAGTTTTCACAGTCACTTTATCGATGCGATTTAGTTCGGTTCTCATTCTAACTTAAGTAATTTGATTTGGTTCAATTTTCACTGTTTACTTTTCCTCACGCACAGAGCTACACGCGCAATCCTCCTTTTCTTCCACTCTACTCGCTGGCATGTCGAACGCATTCTCTCTCTAATCTCTCGCAGTAACAGCGATCACTGTATGTCACTACTATATTCACACCCTCACTCGGAGAACGCACTGAATTATCAAGTCTATAAATTTCATTCAAGTACGACCACGCTTGCCAATATCTGGCAGCTGGTGTTTTGTGGGTGTTCCAGAATGCTCGTGGAAGGTGTGGAGGAAGAATAAAGCTCTCAGAATAAACATCCTGTTATTTCTCGATTAAATAGTGTTAATTTATATTGAAAAATAAAGTTCTTCCGTCTCCTTATCTCTGCAAATTGGAAACTCACTTCCATGCGACCATAGCTGTGACACGATACTTTAAGTCAGCGAGACTTAAAAATCTGATGTGTACCATTCATATGACTTTCTCTACATCTCTGCAGCAAATTATTCTTAAAAAACTTATACTTTTATTTGCTTCATGCTAATCAGAAAAAAATAGCAGAAATAGTCTTATTACTTGCTTCTTAAGTAGAAGCGAAATAAGGGAGTACCATAGGTTAAACTGATCCTCAAATGTTGGTTGCTATGTTACTGAAGTTCCTTTGTTTGTATGCCCAGCAGTTGACAAATTCCTGTATGAGAAAAGTATAAGTTTCTCAAAGCAGAAAACAAAAACAAGGAATATCTCAAAAACGATGAACTCCACGAAAAAAAAATGTATATAACGTAAATTATGTCTTTTAACGTGCTCTACGTTTTTTCTATGGTCAGTTTTTGTCCATCCCTTACGGTTTTGCATTTATTCAAAATTCCGTAAAATTCATCCTGAATGAAGTACTTCTCAGGGGCTATTCCAGAAAATTCAAGATATACATTTTATTTGTCAGGTAAGTGGCTTTAATATGCGATATTTTCGTTTTTTAGTTATGGTGTTCACAGACACATGGACACACACACACATACGGACCTTTTTCTGAAAATGTTTTTTTTTAGATATAGTGGACCCTAAAACATATATTTTCGGTCAAATCTTAGTATCGAATTTGTGGATGGAGTGCAATACCTTCTCTATACACTATGTGCATAGTACGTAAAGAGAAAGTAAAAATGAGAACATCCACGTTTACCTACTCTACATGTATTATGTACATAGGTAGAGTTGGTATCATATTCCCTCCATAATTCGGTGTTGAGATTTTACTAGAAATACCATTTTAGGTCACCTGAATTGAAAAAAGAATTTTTGAAAAACGGTCCGGCTCATTTTTTTATTTATTTATTTTTTTTTGGTAGTATTTAACGCCATCTTTTACTACTTGTGGCACCGCAGGTAATATCACTGGTGATACATGGAATGATGATGGAGCACCGGTGGAGGGGGAAACTGGAGGACTCGGATAACCCGTCCCTGCGCCACTTTGTCCACCACACCTCTCAAAAGTCTATTAAATGTCAGATTAAAGTATTGAAATTTTCAAAAGGGACTAACGATTTGATTATAACAACATATATTTAACATATTTACACGACAAATTAAATATGTATTCTGGAGTGGCCTCTAAAGGTCTCTTTATTCTGGATGGCATTTGTGTAATTAGTAAAGGCAATGGATAGAAACTTACGTCACAAAAATCTAAATCTCGTTAAAACACACAGTTTATGTTGTATACGTGCATTTCAATGGTAGTCCTTCTTATTGATTTAAATTTTAAAGTGCTTAAACTTTTCTCAAACAGGAAGTCAGTTGTTTTACTTTTGGCTACGTAAAGAGAACCGAATTTCAATCCCATAGCAACCAGTTTTTAAACGATATCACATATTGCCTACTTTTTTTGTTGTTGATAAGTTTTAATGCTCGCTTTTGCTACACATGGCAGGTGATGACGACACTAATGATACAAGTGGAATACGATGACGGAGGAAAACCCGCTCCTGTGCCGCTTTGTCCACCACAAACCCCACACGTGGTCGCCCAGAATCGAACTCGGGCCGTCTTGGTGAGAGACGAGTGGTTTAATCACTCGGCCGTTTAGTCTAGTATGTTATTTCATTTTTACTTTCTCTGCACGTACTATGCACACAGTGTATAGAGAAGGTATTGTAATTCACCCAAAAATTTGACACCGAAATCTCACCGGAAATACATGTTTTAAGGCTACCTGAATCCAAAAAAGCATTTTTAGAAAAATATCCGTGTGTGTGTGTGTGTCTGCGTGTGTGTGTTGTGTGTGTTTGTGTCTCTCGGCAATATAGCTCAAAAATGAAAACCAAACTTGGTATTTAGGTTTAGCATCTTCCAAAGATGAGACACAAAGATTTTTAAAAAAATCCCCCACCCCCAATTACCCTTTACATGAAAATGTTTTGTAAATTTTGATATTCTCAAAAATGACTAACGATTTTGATTAAAATATCATATATTAAAGATATTTACACATCTTCAATTTTCTGGGAATAGCCTCTGAAGACTACTTTATTCTGAATGAATTTTACGGAATTTTGCATAACAGCTAAACCATAAGAGATGGACAAAAACTTAGCTCACAAGAAATATAGAGCACGTTAAAACACACAGTTCATGTTATATGCATTTTTTTCGTGGTGTTGCTCGTTTTTTAGATATTCCTTGTTTTTGGCTTCAGCTTTAAAATACATATTTTCTCATACTAGAATTTGTTAACTCCTGTTCATACAAACAAAGGAACCTGAGACACATAGCAACCAGCTTTTGACAATCATTTTAACCTATGGTACTCCCTTATTTCGCTTCTACTTACAAGGAAGCAAGTAATAAGACTATTTCTACTAATGTTTATCTCGATTAGCATAAGTTTTTAGCAATAATTTGTTGCAGAGATATAGAGAAAGTTATTTGAGTGTAACACATCAGATTTTTACAAGATATGCTGTTTGCTTGCGAATTGAATATCAACATTTCCAGCATTTACTATAGGGCAGCGATTTTAATGCGTATCTGCCGGCACCACTTTCCCGGCGACTATTGGCTCCCTCGCGGGGTGCAAAGAAGTCACAAGAGGGGTTACCTTAAGATTTGAACAACCCTGCATCTCTAACCAGGGCGTGATTGGTGAAGGAATCTTTATGGGTAATATATACGAGTTTAGGTTTGAATTTCATTCAAACATTGTACAAGTAATAAAATAGTATCACTTATCTAACACTGTATTTACAACACTATTATCTTCACATCGTACTTTGGGCGTTGTTTAAGCCTAAGCTTACACACGGAACTTAAATTTTAGTGTCTCACATTTCTAAGTAACCTATTACGATGCAACTCCCATAGATTGCTCTAAGAGCTGAGGCAGGTATCCGTCGTACTTGGAATAAATTAGATATATGTTTCCCCCTGAATTTGACTAAGCATTGGCTTTATATTGAAGCGTTTGATAGCGATCTATTTATTTAGCCAATCTCTTATGTTTTAACATGCGCTTTAGGTATTAACCGCACGCAACTTTCTAACTTCTAAAAGCAGCACAATGCTGTCTTTTAGCTCAAGCTCTGCTCCTTTGTATTATCCCCAAAACCTCCGAGTTTACAGTATTTAAATTAACTTACAACGCCTTCCCTTTGACCAAAGTTTCAGCTGGCCTCGGGTTTCAACACAGCATATTACACTAATATTTTATTCAACACGTACATCTGAATAATTCACAAAAGTTACAGCTTTGATTTTAATAATGTACAACCTGGCAAAGGAAAGAGAGCTTTAAATACATTTGTGATAAGCATATACATAATACAAGAAATAATTTGAACTTGGATATTCCTAATTTTAGGTTAAATAAGATGGCGTCAAGGTGCCTAATAATGGGCCTAAAGCTATGTAATAAAATACCTCTAAAATATCACAGGTTACCACTTCCTATTTAAAAAGAAGTTCTATAATTGGCTACCTTTAGATCCTTTTTATGTTTTTTATGATTATGTAAACATGACAAACGTTTCTTTTTAATTGTGTTTTTGTGTGACGATGCTGATGTGCATGATACTTAAAGATCAATTTATTACACTTACTATTGTATTTAATTAGCGTAGTGGATATTTATTTGTTTATATAGGGTCTTTCAAAAACTATTTCAGACTTTAAGCGGCTATAAATATTGAAATTCCCGAATTGGAAGTACTGCGGTAGCGTGTCTGCCTAGCATTCAAGATGTCGCGAGTTCGAATCTCGCTTAGAGTGAGTTACCCGGATAAGTTTTTATCGGGGTTTTCCCTTATCCTGAAAAGACTTCAAGTTCCATGGATTCTATTTGAGCATAATTTTACCGATTTCATTCATCGCCCAATATGACCAATCAAGTTAAGGATCGTTAAAGTATATATAGAGGTTAGCATATGTAGTATAAAAACAAATGAAGTTACGCACTGAGCAAGCAATAGGGTTTGAGTTTGTGTTTCTTTTTCTCAATTCACTGTTACCATGGGTACAGTTTTGTTGTGTAAGAATTTGTAAGTTGCAAATCATGGCTTTATACTAAATAAGATCTTCATAATTTAAATGTTACTATGGTGTGGTTTCAATTCTCAATCCATTAGTGGTCCTTATTTATTCGAAGAAGACAACAATGGAATAAGACAGATTAGGAATTACCGTAAATGGTGAGCGCTAATATAACATGCTACAAAACTTCATCCCTGGACTGAGGATACACGATGTGGAAAACATTTTCATGCAAGATGGCGCTCCTCCCCATATCTAAATCCCTGGAAAGCAATTAATTACTCAGGTCTTTGGCGGTTGTGTCATCAGTAGACAGTTTCCAACAAAATGGCCACGACGATCTCCAGATCTCAATCCGATCAACTTTTGGTTGTGGGGTTACCTTAAAAACGAGTTTTCATAGCATATTCAACAACCCGACAGCAACTGAAGATGCTATCTCGCAAGAAATTGGTAATATTTCAAGACATCTGCAAAATGGTATGTATGGAGTTGCAAAGAGAATGGTGTATGTTATATACGGAAACAGAGGGCATCTTCGCAATATTTTATAAAGCTTCAAACAAACAGACAGTTTAAAAAGATTAGACTTAAAGTTATGATTTTCATTTACACTGAAATTATTTATCGTGCAATTCGAGTAATCTGAAATTAATAATATTTTTAATTTTAGGATTTTCTTAGATTAGCACTTATTTTATTATCTTTTATTTTCTTATGTAGAAATATTCATTACTAGATTTTTTATTTTCTTGCTCAGCATGTGATTTCTTTTGTTTTTTCCTACCTCAACTATAATATTTATAACGGTTTAAAATTTGAAATCACCTTTGAAATACTCAATATTCCGGCACTATAGTCACAACACTGCCCCCCCTCTCGCTCTCTCACTCTCTAAGCTCTAAATAAACATTACATTTCACGAGCACTGGTTTGAAGAACCCGCTAAAAACCCAAAGGTGTAACGTCATATACCGTTTTGCAAGGCTTTCTCTTTAGGTGGTGTTGGTTCAGCGTTCCACCTGCTGCAATAATTACTTCAGATCAACTCTGATTGGTGTTTGTCATTTAGTACATGTCTTGCAAAATAAGTGTTTTGTATGCGAGTTCTGGTTACACTTTTAGTCCCTTGTTCCCCCACTACTCTAACCATTTCTCTTCATTTTTCCTCTCTTGCATATATAGAATGTCAGGACTATTGGACAGTTTTGACAAGAGTTTTGTAATAGTTTATCATTGTATATTACTCATTGGTTGAGACAGTGCTTACATACTTGCTTTAAGTCAGGTTTCATTTTGGCTGGTAAAGGAAAATGCTTCATAAAGACAGAATTCAATTACGTTCATGCAGGACCCTGACATTATACTGCAGTTGCGACCCCAGGCTCCTAATCTCTACATGCTCAGTTTAATACTGTCTTTCTACTCCACCATTTTGTGCACATTATGTTTCCTGAAGCACAATAGGCGACTGTGCGCTTGGTGCCTATATCCTCCTCTGCATTCTGATAACCTTATCCCTACTATTAGCTCCAGATCATGGTTTCTGCTAGCTACATGTTACGTGAGTTGTTTACGAACAACGCATTTGTGCCCGAGTTTGAAATTCCTGCCCCGTTGCGTATTAACTATTCCAGTAAGTTTTTTATTTTTACTTTCTCTACCACATATACATAGTAAGTGGGGATATTATTGTATTCTAATAAAAATGTTATGGCAATACTTCGCTGGAAATACTCACTTTTGAGAACTCCTGAATAATAATAAAAAAAAATTAGAAAAAGGTATGTATGCTTGTTTGCATGTGTGTATATCTGTGAACAACATAACTCAAAATAGTCTTGCTATTTATGATAGTACCTCCAAATATGAGGCATGCTTTTTCTCCTTTTCACATAGAAACATTTTCGAAAATGTTGATATACCTACCTAAAAACTGTTTTCTGGGATTAACCATTTGTGAGATATTCCGCTTTATTGTTTAAATGTTCCATTACTTATACTTCTCTCCAAAAGGAAAGTCATCCTACGTTTTTCTTTTGTTTAGGTTTTTTGCAAAGGGACTGAATTTCAAAGCAATCACAAGTGAACAGCTGTTAAAATATTTCACTTATATCTTTAGCCTAGTGTATTCCTTTACACCTTTGTAGCTACAAGAAAATGTGTTTATTAAATATTTTCTGCTAATGTTTATGTAGATTAGCATGAAGTAAACGGAAGAGTAAGTTTTTGTAGTTAATATTTTGTTGCAGAATAGGTAGAAAAAGCCATGTGAATATAACACATCAGCTTTTTACTTGTACGCAGTTTATGGAATAGGAGGGCAATGAACATTTGTTTGTTATGAGCACCCATCCCTTTCAGCTGTAATTAAATTCAGATATATAAGATAGTTTCCTATCATAAGCTCTAATGAACCCTCTTAACAGAATTTGCAACTTTTAATGTCTTTTCTATGTTTTGTTGTTCAAAAGCTATCATTACTCCATTTATCGAATCCACTGAAGCAGAGAATCACTCTACCCTGATATCGATGCGTTTGTTATAGAATCGTGGCATAAAAACACATACAGACGCACTCACATAGATGTAATCTGGATGCAGTAAAACAATGAAATAAATTGCAGAGCAGAAAGAAAGAACATTTTGAGGACAGGAACGGTGACGATAATACATATCTGGTAGGCTCGTGGTGAGCCTAGGTATAGCTCCTGCTGGGCTTTATCCAGGAAAACTGGGATGTTTTAAGTGGTATGTAGGTTTAAAATTTGCCTTTTCAGGAGAAGCATTCTTGCCGCTGTTCTGCTGCATCAAAATGATCAAAAAAAGGTGGTGTTAAATTTTAACGAGCACTTCCATTGGGAAATCTGTGTAGTATAAAATAATACTAAATGTTCTGAAAAAAACATTTTAAATCAAATTATGGGCAAATTTGAGCATTTCGTTAGGGTAGATCTTATTTACTTAATACATCCCTCCAAAGGAAGGGGTAGTATTTACATTTTACTTTTTCTTAACTATTCGAGCGGGGTACCCGGTACCACCTGTAGCGGCCCCTTGTATAGGATCCCAGACATATGGCAGGAGTATTCTCGTGTAGAGCCAATATGGTGTAGAAATTGTGAGCCCGGCGCCTAATCATATCTTCCACGTATAAGAGTGCTGAAGATTCATGTAGTAGCTTCACTCAACCGGAGTGCTCTATTCTGTATGCACTATAACCAGAGATGCCAGGAGTCTATCATGCTTCGTCAGATGAAGTATTAGCTCCTTGTAAAGAAGTAGCTTTTAAGTGGACTGCCATAAAGGTTTAAGGTGGCAACACTGTTAGACCTGTTCATCGCCCTCCGTCCCCCGTATGTGTTCACGAAAATATTTCCTTAGCTAGAGGACCCTAAGTAGCTCTTCTCTAACCTTTGGCCTGGTAGAAGGTGGGTAATTGAGCTGCGGGGGACAGATAGGAATGCATTTTTATTGCTTTCTCTTTATGTACTATGCACATAGTGTATAGAGAACGTAATGTACTCCATCCAAAAATTCGATACCGAGGTTTCAGCGGAAATTCATGTTTTAGGGTCACCTTTATTAAAAAAAGCATTTTCAGAAAAAGGTCCGTGTGTGGGTCAGTGTGTCCGAGTGTCTGTGAACACGATAACTCAAAAACGAAAAGACGGTAAAATACCAAACTTGTATTTAAGT
This sequence comes from Hymenopus coronatus, assembly GCA_030762935.1. NCBI lineage: Eukaryota > Metazoa > Arthropoda > Insecta > Mantodea > Hymenopodidae > Hymenopus > Hymenopus coronatus. Next base: position 60,170,804 of record CM060892.1, on the reverse strand, counting down.
TTAGTATCTTCCAGGAATGCGTCACGAAGATTTTGAGAAAAATCCTCCCACCCCAAACTACCCTTTACTTTGAACATTTTTTTTAACATTTTCGTTTTTCATAAATGACTAACGATTTTGATTAAAATATCGTATATTAAAGATATTTTCCAGACAAATAAAATTTACATCTTGAATTTTCTGGGAATAGACTCTGAAGACCACTTTATTCTGGATGAATTTTACAGAATTTTGTATAGCTGCTAAACTGTAAAAATAGACAAAAATTTACCACACAAAAATTTTGAGCACGTTAAAACACACAATTTATGTAATATACATTTTTTCGTGGAGTTCGTCGTTTTTCAGGATTCCTTGTTTTGGTTTCAGTTTTAAAAACTTATAATTTTCTCATACAGGAATTTGTCAACTCCTGTCCATACAAACAAAGGAACTTCAGTTACATAGCAGCCAGCTTTTAACTATCACTTTAACCTATGGTACTCCCTTACGTTTAGCATGAAGTAAGTAGAAGCATAAGCTTTTTAACAATAATTTGTTGCAGAGATTTAGAGAAAGGCATTTGAATGGACACACAAGATTTTTTATGTAAATAACAGTATACAAAGAATGATCTTCATTAGTCGCCTTGTACGTAATTTTGTATTACACAAAAAACTAATAAAAGGAGGCGAACACGTAAAATAAGATAAACATATTTAAATATGGAACCTTAAATTTAGACAAGACAAAGATAACGGTAAACCGTTATTGTGTATTATTCTATTATATGTATATTTCGAGTCTTTTGCGCTCTGCTTTATCGGTCGAATAGCTTAGGCTAAGTAATTCGCGGGCGTCCGTCCGGGGATTAAGTTGTTTTTGTTGTGTTTTTACTTTCTCTATACGCAATATGTACATAGTGTGTAGAGAAAAGGTATTGCACTCCACCAAAAAATTCGATACCGAGATTTCACCGGAAATATACGTTTTAGGACCCCCATGAATCCAAAAAAAGCATTTTTAGAAAAAGGTCCGTGTGTTTGTGTGTGTGCCTGTGGACAGCATAGCTCAAAAACGAAAAGACCGTTAAATAATAAACTTGGTATTTAGGTTTGGTATCTTCCAAGGATGCGACACGAAGATTTACAAGAAACTCCCCCCACCCCCAACTGCCCTTTACATGGAAAAATTGTCGAAAATTTTGATTTTCTAAAAATGGCTCCAACGATTTTGATTAAAATCCCGTATATTAAACATATTTACATGCCAAATAAACTGTATATATTAAATTTTCTGGGAATAGCCTCTGAAGATCCCTTTATTCCGGATGAATTTTGCTAAATTTTGCTTAACTGCTAAACGGTAAGAGATAGACAAAAACTTACTACACGTCAAATGTAGATCTGATCAAAACGCACAATTTATGTCCTTTACATTTTTGCTGTGGAGGTAACCGTTTCCGAGATATTCCTTGTTTTTGGTTTCACTTGTAAGTGCTTATACTTTTCTGGGACAGTTGTTCTTTTGATCTACTCCTAGACAAGCAAAGAAGCGATTTGCAATGACAATCGAATAACGAAAGATTTTAAAACATTTGACTATCGGTTTAACATAGTGTATTCCCTTATTTTCTACCTACTTATAAGGAACTAAGTACTAAGAACACTCTGCTAATGATTATCTCACTAGCAACGTGCAGAAAGAAGAATATTCTTATGTGAGAAGTTTGTAGTAGAGCTAGAGAAAGTCAGGCGAGTGTACTACATCAGATTTTTTTTTATTCGAGATTGTGCTCTAACGCTTGTATTTGTGGGATAGGTAAGTGCATTTCCTGATTAATAGAAATGGGCCAACTTGATCAAAATTGAAGTGAAAAGCTGTGTTACGTTTTTAATGTTAATGAAGTTTCCTTACTGTTATAATGTGTGTTATACTTTAAAACATTTATAATTGCTCAAGGTTCAGGTTTATAACAATTCCTTGAGACATTTATATTGTTTGTTGCACCAATGTTCAGTGCAAATTAAGTGTTTTGGAGTGTAATATTACGCCGGGGTTCAGCAATGTATCAATCTATGGCAACCTAACATTTAAGTAGTGTTCTTACTATGTGTACTATTGCTTCAATAAATACAAGTAATCAAAGTTGTCGTTTTTCTGATGAGAGGCATTCCTCTTTGAAGGTAGGTTTGTAGATAACCCTGAATTACCGATCCACATAGTTTGGTAAATGGCATTTTACCTTGCAAGCTAAAACTTACGAGTGAGTGCAATATACAGGCAGTTTCAATACGACACCAAACGAAGATAGCAGTCGATTAGCTTACACTTTGAGTTGTCCGAAACTTGATGTCGCAAATTTCAAACTCTTCTATTTAAAGTTTTGTGTGTGTTTAAAAATCGCACACATTTGGGATTAGGCAACAAAGGAACAACGGCTGCCATACACGTAAATAATCTCAGAACAGGTTATACGAAACACGTGACATTACCCACATGCTACGTTTTCCATTACTAAGGTGACCTGTGCCGCGCCGGCGTGTCTATCAAAACACCCCTACACCACGCGACTGGGACCTTCGCTACCAACTGGCATCTCTCTTGGAGTGGGCCGGGCATGTGACATTTGTTTATGTACGACTGGCTAATCCATGGTGATTTTATGGCAGTTTTGTGTGTGCTGAATTTAGAGCTGAAAATTATATTCACGTATCACGTACGGTATGACCAACAAGATCCACATCTTCGTTTGGTGTCGTTTTGAAACACGCTGTACACACACACTCACACACACACACACACACACACACACACACTCACCCATACACACTACCGGTCGAGTCTTTTCAGCCTGCGGATTGAGAAGTTATGCAGTACTAGCTTTTTATAGCGTTGCCATAGACATGTCCACTGCATCGCGTCATATGAATTTCGGCCGAATGACTGCTTTGCTCTACTAGGCGTGAAGTAATTTGCTCTCGTAGCGCCATAATGTGTGCGTTGGCCTTCATTGGTGAAAGTCCACCGCCACTTGAAGGTATTTGTTATGTTTAGTAAATTAAACGAGAACTATAGTTTGGCATGGAAGCGTTTTTCACTTAAGTGTTTTAATTATGTCAATTTCATTAAAACGCAAATTGTTACTTTTTAGAATATGCATTAATAAGGGGTCAATATTTTGGGCCTACAAACGCTGAGGAGATAAAATGGGAGCCGTTGAAAGTTAGGCGTGAGAAACAGAGGTTGTGCGCTTTATTTAAAGCTAACGCTGGCTTAAACGCATGGGAGGACGTTACTGACAAACTGGAAAATCCAACTTACTATGCACGAAACGATCATCCTTTCAAAATTAAGGATAGAAGATACAGAACTGACGTGGGAAAGTTCTCCTTTGTAAATAGAACCATAAAAGACTGGAATGAACTGCCTGGAGCAGCCTTTCGGGGTTGTCCTCTGTCTCTGATGCTTGTGATTTTATATTGTTGTAAATACAAATGTTAAATTGGTTGGTGAATATAATTATGAAATTAATTAATCTGAATTGAGAGAAAAATTAATGTTTTGATATTTGTTGTAAATAACTATTATATCTAGCTTACAAAGCCATAAACTGTCAGCTGTGATTTATTGTTTATATATCTTGTATACATATATAACTCTGCCACCGGATGATACCCACTTGCAGAGAAATAAATACATACATAAATTAATGCATTCTTATTGTAATCTAACCCAATCTAAAAAGAACATTAAAAAAGAAACCCAGAAAAGACTCCATAGTTACAAAACCAAGGCAGTACGAACCCTGATATACGGATCAGAAACATGGACATTAATATATATATATGTAGTACTAGAATACAGACATCAGATATGAAGTTCATAAGAGAGGTAACTGGATACACTAAAATGAATAAAAATGCAGTCAAGATATCAGCAAGGAGATAAAAGTAGAAGTAAATAATATAAATTAAACAATAGTCAGCATTCAAAGAATGAATAATAATAGGATACTTAAAATAGCCATAAGTTACAAACCTAAAGGTAAAATAAACTAAGTAAAACCGAAGAAAGAATGGGCAGACCAATTTGGAGCCGGAACGGATTGAAAAGTCCAAAACCGTGAAGCAGAAGAAGATAAAGAAGACTATTGTAATCATACCTTACAAACATAAGGCATAATTAAATAATATATTGCCATTTAAAGCTATACTTCCATACAAAAAAATGCGGCACGTTCATAAAACTAGATAACATTGCAAGCCCATTTTATCATCGTTGTGAACTTCTCTGGTTTCCAAAGTACTTGACATCATGCCGGACCAGATGTGTTAATCTTTTATGTGTTACCTTCTATAGACCGCCTAGTAAGTTAGAACCGGTTTTAAAGGTTTTTATAATTTATTGCAGTTAATATTTAGCCGCAAAATGGGTATCAATATTGTTATTAGCGGTGATTTTAACATCAATTTTAATACCAAAAGTAATGAGTTAACTGGTTTAATTAATGTGTTTGAATGTTTTGAGTTACGTTATTTGATTAAAAAAACTACTCGGCCTGTATCGGGTACTTGTTTAGATAATGTCTTTACTACTATACACCAAGATAAGTGTTCTGCAGAATTTATTCCATGTATATTTTCTGACCATGATCCAATATAATTCTCAGCCAATATTGATAACGATGGAAATAATTTACCAAGGAAATTAATAATGGTAAGGGACATCAATAATTGTAACGTAACATATTTTGTGATTTACTCGTGAATACGTACTGGATCTATTTGTACAGTATAGTTAATTGTGCTAATATTTTTACATATTTTTAAACAGTTTTTATGAGGCTGTTAACGTGTCCTTTCCCTTTATAACTTTCAGACCCAAACTGTATAACAAATGTAATAATAAAAAGTGGTACAATGATGAACTCCGAATTTTAAAAGATAGATGTATGATGTTTTATGACCTTTACGTTTATTTTGGTTTGTATGAATATAAAAGCAGATATATTGAGTTGAAGAAGAAGTACCAACTTATCTTAAAGTTCACTAAAATGAACTACTATTCTGCTTTCATAAAAAACTCTAATAATATATAAAACTCCTCCTGGTTAGTGATATCAGAGCACTTAAATTCTAATTCTAAAACTGATATTTGCCAAACTAATATAAACTGTGAAGTATTTAACTCCTTTTTATTGATAAGGTCAATGATATTGTGAATGCTGTACATAGTACTAACGAATCAATGTCCTTTTTAAACAAGTTGCCCAAGCCTAATTGTAATTTTAATTTTTTAGAACTGAGTGTTGAAGATGTTTACTCTGGTATTATGAATCTGAATAATAGTACTAGCATGGATGTATATGGAATCAATTCAAACATTCTTAAATTAGCTGCTCCATAGATATGTGAGCCACTAAATTATGTTTTTAATAGTTGCCTTAAAGCTGGCTATTTTCCGGATGCTTTTAAATTATCCAAAGTAATACCAGTATTTAAGAAAGGGGATGAAACTTGTTATAACTATAGGCCAATCAGCATAATTCCAATAATAGGCAAGACATTTGAAGCACTATTATTCAAACACATTGTTACTTATTTTGAAACCAACTTGTTTAATAAAACCAATTTGGTTTTAGACAAGACATGCGTACAATAAAGGCGTTACAAACTTTGTGAAACAATGTTATGAAAATATTAACAATGGCAATATTGTATCAAGTAGGCTTTTTGATCTCTCCAGAGCCTTTGACACTCTCTCACCTAATATTCTCATAGAGAAACTTACATTTTATGGTTTTCAGAGTAACAGAATTCAATTTTTAAGGTCTTATTTTAGCAATAGGAATCAGGCAACTAATTTAATAGATGTTTATCTGAGTTTAAATCTGTAAATTTTGGAGTTCCTCAAGGGTCAATTTTGGGACCTGTATTTTTTTTTTAATTTATATTAACGTTCTTCCTGCCTCAATCTGTGATGAAAAATTTACTTCTTATCTTTATGCAGACGATTTAACAATTACTTTCTCTGACAAAGATGAACATATATTAAGATCTAAAGTACACACGGTAACATCAGCCGTTAACAATTGGTGTAATGTCAATAATTTGAGCATAAACACTGGAAAAATTACTGATATTCAATACAAATTTAACATCGATTGTTTTGGAAGCTCATTAACATTTTTAGGTATTCATATTGATTCTGACTTGGGATGGTCAACGCACATTAATAATATTTAAAAAAAATTAGAACAGGAAATTTTATGTTGAGAATCTTGAGCTATAATGTCACTAAGGATGTGCTGATGAAGGAGTATTAAGATCATATTTATTCGCATGCTAATTATGGTTTGCTTCTTTGGGGAATCACTCCTTGGCAAGGATTTTTTTTTACAAAAAAGGACTATTAGATTAATTTGTGGAGTTCATCCAAAAGAACACTGTAATCCACTTTTTATTGATTTAAATATCTTAACTTTGCCATCAATGTATGTGCTTTCTCTTATATGTTAAAGAAAATTGTGGCAGTTTTACAGTTTGCTCGAACATTCATAAATATACAACAGAAATTGTCAGAACTTATATATAAACACATTTAAATTCAAAACAGCTTTATAGTTATTTCTATTAAAGTTTATTATATTTTACCCCAAAGATTAAGAGAGCTACCTATTTCAATTTTTAAAAGGACCACACGCCATACATTGGTGGCTAATCCATTGTATTCTGTGAATGCTTTTTATAATTTAGCTTGGTAACTTAATTTATGGCATCGCTATACTGTAATAGTTGTTGGCAATAAACACTATCTATCCATCATACAGATAAACGTTTACAATTTCCCCGCTTCCATCACGTGGTTGTAATAGGTGTTCAAATTGGCCACCATACAAGATCTCAGAACCATCATCGCCAGGCAAAAAACAGCCAACATGATTGCAGCAAACTAAGATGATGTGGTTTTATTTTATTTATTTATTTTTTTGCAATAGGAGGATTAACTGGTACAGTTTTAACTTATTTATATTATTCTTCACCATATCTATTGTGTTGTGGAGTAAATATAAGTTACATAATTTACTTTCACGAAAAAGTTTTAAACATGTGGTATTCTATTCAAAACCGTTAATGTAATTTTAGAAAAAATCAATTTTTTCAAGCTTTTTATTTTTGTTTTCTCAATAATGGTTCTAACGATTTTAATTAAAATACTATATATTAAAATATGTACATGACAGATACAATATATTTATTGAATTTTATGGGAATAGCCCCTGAGTAGCTCTTAATTTTAGATGTATTTTGCCGAATTTCGTATAACTGGTAAACCGTAAGAGAGAGACCAAAACCTACCATATAAAAATGTAGATCTCGTTAAAACATATAACTTAAGTCATGTACATCTTTTGTAGAGTGGTCGTTTCCAAAATATTTCTTGCTATTGGTTTCAATTTTAAAATACTTGAACTTTTCTCTTCTGAGAATTTATCAACTCCTACCCACGCAAAGAAACGAATCTCATTGACATAGAAACCAGCTTTTAGAAGATTTGGCTAACGTTTTAGCCTAGTGCATTCTCGTATTTCCCTTCTACATATGTTTACCCCGATTATCATGAAGTAGATAGAAAAATAAGATTTTTAACAATAATTTGTTACACAGATGTAGAGAAAGTCACGTGAATCGAACACACCAAATAATTTTCAACTGATTTTTAAACTTTAAGCATTTGCTCATAGAATATTTTTGAATCGACATAAAACGAGAGCTAAAATTTGACGAATAACTAGTTGTGTTGAACCTTTTATCATAAATGGTGTATAATTAAAATCTGTATTTAATTTTTGTAATGTTTCACAAAAGAAATTAGCCCGCCTGGGTAATGTGGAGGTAGTTATGTCTGTCTCACATTCTGAAGGTCGTGAGTTCGAATCTCGCTTAGGATGAGTTACACGGATTAGGCTTTTTTTGGGGGGGGGGTGGTTTCCCTTACCATGAGAAGACGAAGGTCGAGTAACTTTAAGCTCCTTGGTTTCCGAGATCATTTGAGCATCACTTTCATTCATCGTCCGATATGACCAAACCAGGTTAAAGGGCGTTAAGCTACATAAAAACAAAAAAAAAACAAAAAAAATTATAACATTTTGAAAAAGCCACATTAATGTTGTACTAATATAAGATAGAAAATAAATTATAGATTGTTGTGGCATTTAATTATTATGTGTAACTTGCTCAATAAATTATGATATTTGAAAAACATTGACCTTCTATTTCTCCATTTTTAAAAAATAGTGCTTGGTCCACTATGGTTCTCAACCCTTCAATTTTGTATGTGTCTGTCTGTGTGGGTAGGGAGGGGAACGACACATTTCATTTCCAGATGTTATTAGCAGACAGACAAGCCATTGTAAAGGTTCTTTTGGATTCAGAGGCTCATAAAAACGTACATCGTGTGAAATCCAGTCATCGAATTTTTGCTTGGAATATAATTTTGAGGAAGTAACAGAACTTTGAACAAATGTATTTGCAAATTAGACACTTGCATTAATGCTTTCCGTTAGTATTTTCCACACGATATCCTATATAGACAAGGGCAGAGGGAACAGTATTCGACATTGGCTCTTTTTTGCTGTAACGTCAGGAATTACCTTTTCTCTTGCCGTTTCCGGAGTGGGTTTGTGAAGTAGAACGAATGAAATGATCGTTGAAAGAGCCCTGGTGACCCTGTTAATGTTACCGTTATTAACCTCCCTGTCCGGAAAATTGTCCTCGCTGGGAGTTGCACTATTAAACTCAGTGTCCGATTCCAGAAAGACATGGCTGGACCGTAAAAACATCTTAATGGTCCATTCTTACTCTCTCGAGCACGTATGCATAATTCACAAAGGTACAGAAGATATTGTCCTCCAACCAAAAATTGGACACCGAGATTTTACTGTAATTATCTTTCGAGTCCCACGAATACAAATCTGATGTGTTCCATTCACATGACTTTCTCAACATCTCTGCAACAAATTAGTGTTAAAAAGCTTATGCGTCTATATATTTCATGCTAATTGAGCAAAAATTAGTAGAAATAAGTCTTATTACTTGCTTCCATGAAAGTAGCAACGAAATAAGGGAGTACCATAGGTTAAAGTTATAGACAAAAGCTGGTTGCTATGAGACTGAAGTTCGTTTGTTTGTATGGACAGGAGTTGACAAATTCCTGTATGAGAAAAGTCAAGTTTTTCAAAGCTCAAACCAAAAACAAGGAATATCTCAAAAACGATTAACTTCAAGAACAAAATGTATACATAATAAATTATGTGTTTTAATGGGCTCTAAATTTTGTATGTGGTAAGTTTTTGTCCATTTCTTACGGTTTAGCAGTTACACAACATTCCCTAAAACTCATCCAAAATAAAGTAGTCTTCAGAGGCTATTCCCAGAAAATTCAAAATATACATTTATTTGTCAGGTAAATATCTTTAATATAGATATTTTAATCAAAATCGTTAGAGCCAATTTTGAGAAAATCAGCATTTTCAAAAAAGTTCCATGTAAAGGGTAGTTTGGTTGGAGAGTTTTTACTCAAAATCTTTGTGTCACACCCCGGAAGGATACTAAACTTAAATACCAAGTTTGGTATTTTACCGACTTTTCGTTTTTGAGTTATCGTGTTCATAGGTACACGGACACACTGACACACACACACACACACACACACACACACACTCACGGACCTTTTTCTGAAAATACATTTTTTGGATACAGAGGACCCTAGAACATATATTTCCTGTGAAATCTCGGTATCGAATTTTTTGGTGGAGTGCAATACCTTCTCCATACACTATGTACATAGCACGTAGTAGTGTAGAGAAAATAAAAATAGCTCATTCAGTTAGCTTGGTATTTAAGTTTACTATTTTCCGAGGATGCGATAGGAAGGTCATAAAATTCCTCGACTCCAAACTACTTTTTACATGATAATCTCTGTCTTGTCTGTCTTTACAACAATTTTGATGAAAAATTCGTGTATTAAATACGTATATTTACGTGCAAAAATGTGTATCTTGAATTTCCTGCAAATATCCTCTAAAGACTTCTTCATTCTGAATTTATTTTGTGTACTGTTAAACCGTAAGAGGTATACGAAAAACATATTGCACAAAACAGGCAAATCTCGTCAAAACACAAACTTATGTCCTATACTCTTTTGTTGTGTAGCTAACCATTTCCAAGATATTCCTTGTCATTGGTTCAATTTTAAAACACTCTACTTTTCTTAAAATGGAAGTCGGTCGTGTTTCTTTTGTTTTACTCCTGGCCATGCAAAGAGAACCGAAATCAATGACAGCTGCACAGTGATAGCTTTTAAAGGATATTACTTTCGCATTAGTTAACTTCTATTTACAATAAAGCAAGTAATAAGGCCATCTGGTAATGTTAATTTCGATTAGCATGATGTAATTAAAAGAATAACTTTTTGTAAGATAATTTTTTTGAGGAGCAGCTAGACAAAGTTATGTGTAGAAACTCGTAATAACTTTTACTTTCTCTATAACGTGCTATGTAAATAGTGTATAGAGAAGGTATTGTAATGCACCCAAAAATTTGATACCGAGATTTCACCGGAAATACATGTTTTGTGACCTCTTGAATTAAAAAAAAGCATTTTTAGAAAAATTTCTGCCTGTCTGTATGTATGTGTGTGTGTCTGTGGGCAGCATAGCTCAAAAACGAAAAACCCGTTAAAAACCAAACTTGGTATTTATGTTTGGTATGTTCCAAGGATGCGACACGAAGATTTTCAAGAAAATCCCCCCACTCCCAACTTAAATGGAACTTTTTTCGAAAATTTTGATTTTGTAAAAAATGGCTTAATGATTTTGATTAAAATATCGTTTATTAAAGACAAATAAAGTGTATATCTTGAATTTTCTGGGAATAGCCTGTGAAGACTACTTTATTCTGGATGAATTTCGCATAGCTACTAAACCGTAAGAGATGGACAAAAACTTAACACACAAAAAATGTAGAGTACGTTAAAACATACAATTTATGTTATATACATTTTTTTCGTGGAGTTGACCATTTTTGAGATATTCCTTTTCTTTGGTTTCAGCTTTGAAAAACTTATATTTTTCTCATACAGGAATTTGCCAACTCGTGTCCATACAAACAAACGAACTTCAGTCTCATAGCAGCCAGCTTTTGGCTTTCACTTTAACCTTATTTTTGATTAAGTCCACATAATGGATGAAGGTTAATATCTCTAACAGTGGACAGCAATAATACACCTAATTACTAATCCAGGAACTCCTTTCCAGCCTTTGACAGACGTATTAAATGCTTCTCACTCGGAATACCTAATCTAAAGTCTTTACAGGTCCTGACGAACTTGATTGCCACAAAGTCGGCTATCTTGATTAAAAACCGAGATTTCCTTCAATCGAAGTGATATCGGATTTGTATTCCCGAAATAGAGTAGATAGAATCTTTGGAGAATATTGAAGAACTACTGGTTCATATACAACTTAGATCTTAGAATATTATTTGATCAATCAAATTCTTATCTTTATGCTTTAAACACAGGCTGGCACAGATTGACTGGTGACATTCCGGAGGGGGTTCCACATCACAGACACCTTTGGCTTATTGTGTGACAGACTCTAGGAGAATAGAATGATATGAGAATATCTTTAAGAGTAGCGAAATTGACCGCAGGAAAAGAGACACCGCAGTGGGTACCTAACAGAGTCCAAGAGTTCATTTCGACGCGGGGAGCGCTATGAGCCGACGCCCCGGGTCAGACTGAATACCCCAAGCCCTATAGACAACTCCTGCCGCCGAGAGCACATTCAGGGAAGGGCATGACCACTAATCTCAGCCGACACATACTCTCTGAAATAAACCGGTTGGAATGAAATGGAAATCAATTGAACACATTAAAATGCTTTATTCATCACTTATCACATTGTCGCTAGAAAACCTAATCAGTGATGTTAGAGAATAAAATTTGCATTTTCAACAGGACGGAGCTCCACCACACTATGCAGTAACCAGGCGACAATGACTGGATAAACCATTCCCAGGAAAATGGATTGGTAGAAAAGGTGCTGTAAAATGGCCCGCGGGAACTCCAGACTGTCCCAACTATTCCTATGGGGTCATTTGGAATCATTTGTTGATACTTCTCTGGGTGAGAATATTCTAGAACTGACAAGTACAATAATCCAAGAATATAATAGGATTAATAATGGGACACAGTATAATTTCACGAGCAGCTCCTACTTTGGAGGCAACAATGGTGCATATTTTGAACATTCGATTAATAAAAATTGGGTTTGTGATAAATTTATAATCCGACGAAAATTCTTATCAAAATACTATTAGTATCAACATTATTGCAAAATAATTATCGGATTTCAAATGACCTAAGTTCTAAAAGGAATGTACTGTCTACCAGTTTCATATGAGGTTTAACAGCGGATCACGTAAACCTTCATCTCAGAAACTAAAATACTTATAATGAATATGTTGAACTATAAAGAGCTGAGCCCCACTGAACCTCGTTATGACTGGAAAGCTAATTTGGAAGCTGAACATATTCACGAGTGACTTTGCTGCTGCAAACATATCTGGAATCTGCTTGCTATTCAGCGTTTAGACAACATCTGGGTTCTGTCCAGCGAATTCCCAACAGAGAGGACATGCTCGCTGTTTTGTGCCATTAACAAAACCAGGCAGGCACTGCTTCGTCCACGGTTGCCTAGCGCCCCGTGACGATAAAAATCGCTTTATGTGTATGTGTAGCTAACATGGTTATGTTCCCGACCGCAATTGAGGCATCGTGGTAGGGAAACTCAATTTTGCGTTCTCGATCTCCACCGATAGCAGAGTTACTCCCTGGATCAATGCAGAGAATCGGAATATTTTAGGCTGTACGAGACTTTTGGGGTTTCTGTTATAAACACCAGAAAAATATTTCTTTTTGCTGCGCCATGCCTAAGCTACAGGTGAGAATCAAATAGATTCACAAGGAGACTGATGGCAATAATTGGAACGAAATGTCATTTTATTTATCCCTACATGTATTATGTACACAGAGCACAAATAGTAATAGACATCGAATTTCTGATTGCTTGTATGAGCATTTATAAGGCGTGTCTTCTGATATCCGCTGGCCGCTCCGTCACTCTAATTGGGGAAGGAGGAGGGGTTTGTAGCTTACTGTTGTAGTACACGTTACCTAATCTCGCTTCCAATTGAGTAAGTTGGCTGTACCTATTAGCGAGTGAGTTGACAAACCCAGCTCTATGCTCTATTGGTTCGATATAGAACACTCACCTGCAGGGTGAGAGTATCAGCCAATAAAATAAAAACATTACGTAATAAAGTACCCTACAAATGGTAAGGATTGCGGTGTACGGAACAAGACAGCACTGGTTTCTTTTTGTGCCTTTTGTACATAATGGATAGAGAAGGTATTGCATTCCACCAAAAAATACTATGTGGAGGTTTCACCAACTAGATGATTTAGGGCGTCCTATATCCAAAAAGAATTATTAGAAAAAGGTTCGTGCGTGTCCGCGAACGCGATAAAAGATGAAAAAGGCAGTAAAATACCAAACTTGGCATATAAGTTTAGTATCTTCCAAGGATGCGACACGAAGATTTTGAGCAAAATCTCCGCAGACCAAACTAGTCTTTACATAGAAAAAGTTTCGAAAACTGTGATTTTCTCAAAAAAGGCTGTAATAATTTTGATTAAAATACCGTATATTAAAGCTATTTACACGAAAAATAAAATGTATATCTTTAATTTTCTGAGATATCCTCTGAATATCTTTCTATTCTGGATGAATTTTACTGGATTTTGCATAACTAGTAAACCGTAAGAGATAGAACAAGAAGAAAAAAAAAAGCTTACAGCAGAAAAAATATAAATCTTATTGAAACACACAATTTATGTCATATATCGTGGAGTTGGCCATTTTTGATATATTTATTGTTGTTGGTTTCAGTTTTAAGATACTTAAAACTTTTCACATATAGGCATTTTTCAACTCCTGGCAATGCAAAGAAATGGATTTCATTTACATGGCAACCAGCTGTTAAAAGATTTGACTATCGTTTTAGCTTAGTTTATTCCCTTATTCCCTTCTACTTACAAGAAAGCATTTCTGCTAATGCTTATCTGGATCAGCGTGAAGCAGACAGAAGAATAAGTGTTTTAAGAATAAATTGTTACTGAAATGTGGAGAAATGGGACACATCAGAATTTTTAGTGTTTAAAAGTGCCGCTTATTATTTGGAAATTCCCATATAATGGGTAGTTTGGGATGGGGGGGAGGGTTCTTGAAAACCTTTGTGTCGTAACTTTGAAAGACACTGAATTTAAATACAATAAAACCTCGATTGAGCGTCACCGTCGCTACCGGGAAGACGGATAACAGAAATTTTGCAATAAACATGTACAGTAACGAAACTTTAGTGCAGTTTGTGACCAAGACAAAAAATGAAGACATAAAAGTAGATTAGACACATTTATATAATGTGACTCGTGCACGCGCGGGTCGTGCTTCTACCTGAATTGTTACAGGTGTGCGCGGGAGATAACATAGCCAACACCACTGTAGAAAGGTGATGGCGAATGCATGCGTGGGCGGTCGCTTTGCACCACTCGCTGCATTGTTACTGATGTTTGCCTTAACTAGAGGGAAAGAATGAAAGGGGGAACACTTATCGGGCTATGTAAGGAGGACAACCAGCAGCAAATTATCTGAACTAAGTACTCCTCCCTCCCAACATTGGAAGTGGTCAATCAAAATTCTCTAACAAAAACAATTTTAATCAAACCAAACACCAGCGGAGCAGAGGAAAAGGATGCTGCTCCTAAAAATGCAACCGCTCGTGGAGCCTATCTAGCAATACCTCCTTAACATCACCCAAAACCCCAATATTAGCGAACCTAAACCATCCTCCTCATTCCTGTAGTTAAGCCCTTAGCAGGGTAGAAACTATACCGAGGCTCACCACGAGTCTGGCAGATCTCGAACGGACGGACGGAGGAAGATGGTTGTTCCAGAGAGCTCGGATATGAAACTGAATTTTAATTATGGATGCTCTTTAATTATTGTGGTTTTCAGCGGAAAGACCGCTTAAATTTGCTCAGAGGTCCCTTTATCAGTTTAAAGTTCTTTTATATGCCGTAAACCTACGGCGCGGGACCAAAAGTTTTATTTGCTTCCGAAGAATGTCACGCTAGGGATTTTAAGAATGTTACAGGCAAAATACGAGCAGTAACAATAACATAATTTTGACCGTCTCCAATTAAGGACCTAGGTTGATATAATTCAGTTCGAATTAGAATCATTAGAGATGCTCCTCCTTCCCCCGTGTTTGAATCAGCAAGCGCAGTCGTTCTCCATGGTCAACGGGTAACATTTTAGCTTCTGGTTCCCTAGGTCACAGGTTCAAACCCGGTGGAGGGCGATGAATCTTTTAGGACGCAGAAATCCTTAGCATGGCTTAATTCGGAAGGGAAATAAAACCGTTGGTCCCGTGTCGTAGATTTACTGCACACAAAAGAACCTCATGTCTGATAAAGAGGATTCTGAGGGTGTCTTACGCCCTATATAGACTGTGACGCCAAGAACCGCAGCAGCCAGAGAGCGTCCATAAATAAAACTCAATTTAATTTAACTTAATTTGGGAACCAGAGGATATCATATTATCCCTAGCATACGCAGGACGACACGCAAAGAATTCGTAGAGTAGAGTTGGATTAGAGAGCAGTCGACAGCTGAGAGAGCTTCGAAGCGACGAGAAATAAAAAATGTTTCGTCAGTAGCTATTGAAATATGCTATTTGTTACAATGTTTACAACCATAACCTGTAAAATTAGTAGCAATTGCAACAAATTTGGAGCTTTTGATCGAGTCCTAATATGTCACGTTTCCGCTTTTTAACATACGATTATCGATATAACACACGTAGTACAATAGACTGATACTAAAGAACTTCCGCGGGTTATTTATTCTTCACTACTGAGCTTGTTATAGTCAGCAGTCATAGGTCATAGCGAGGTATGGCGCTAGACCCAAAATTAAAGGTGTGGCGAATAAACAACGTTTTTCTGTACCAAATTGGTATTTAACCGACTTGTGCTGAAATTATGGTACTCACAAAGGACCCTTTCCAAATTTTGTTTTCTTAAAACGCATATTTCCTGTGAAGCCTTGGAATTAAATATTTGGGTGAGACAATATTTTCTCCTGTTTACTATAGCTGCATGAGAACGAAATTTTCAGCTACATGCCGGGTTTCCTACTATCACAATCTTCCATCATCCTTTAGAGCAAACCGCGGTATGTGTTTGTATACAGCATTGTGCTGACACAGTGCGTACTACGCCGCGGGAGCGTTCGGTTTGTACTCAGTAGTAGTGATATTCAGTACATCAGCGTCATGGATAGGCACTCTTAAATCGAAATAAACGCCAGAAAATTATTTAAATCCGAATGGGATTTATTATACTTGTTTTGAGACCCATTAAATAAAAAAACATTTTTAGAAAAAGGTCAGCATAACTGAAGAAAGTCCGTTATATACGTTGAGCATCTTCCAAGGATGCGATACAAAGCTTTTCAGGAAAATATCGCCATCCCAAACCATCCTATATGTGAAACGTTTTTCGAAATTTTCGGTTTTGTAAAAAATGGTCCTAACGATTTTGATTAAAATACGTATATTAAAGATATTTTCATGGCGATTAAAAATATGTCTAAAATTTTTGGGAATAACTTCTGAAATCCTCTTCATTCTGAATTACTTTTGGATAATGGTAAATCGTAAGTGATTGAAAAACCCTTACTGCACAAAAAATGTAGATCTTGAAATGTTCCCTTTGTGTAATACTTCTTTTTGTGGAGTTGACCATTTATGGGATTTTCCTTGTTATTGGCATCAATTTTAAAATGCCTAAACTATTTTTGGGGGTAGTTTTAACGTCCTTTAGCCTGGTTAGTCATATCGGACGATGAATGAAATTAGTGACATGATGCTCAAACGATCTCGGGGTCCACGGAACTCAAAGTTACTCGACATTCGTCTTCTCAGGTTAAGGGAAAACCCCGAAACAAACCTTACCCGGATAACTCACCCTAAGCAAGATTCGAACTCAGGATCTTTTGAATGAGGCAGACCGCTACCCTGGCGGGCCTCCTTATACTTTTCTCAAAAGAGAAGTCCTGACTCGTTACATATCTCTTTTGATATACTCTTTGACTTTCAATCAGAAGCGAATTTCAATTGTTACATATAGCAATACATTTGAAAAATTTTACTATCACTTTAACCTAGAGTATTCCCTGATTTTCCTTCTGTTTACAAGGAAACAAGTAATAAGCCCATTTAGGTAGAGAAAGTCATGTGGAAGGAATATGTTGGCCTTTTTTTCCATTATTTCATAAGTTCTTTCTATTGCTAGTATCAGACTTTGTGCTAGGCTCTAAACTACAATCTGCATTTGAACTTCTTTCACAATTGCAAAATATTGCAAAGTGAATTATATCAAAATTCAAACAATACAGAAACCCACCAGTGTTGCTAATTATTATTTTTACATCAAGTTTATGATCTACTGTAAAATTATTATCATATTACTTGTTACACTGCATACATTATGTTTTCTCGTTACTGCATATGGACAGTATCTATTTTCACTCAACCTGCACATTTTAAATGTTGAAATATCTAATTATATTTCAAGTTTTCTCCCACCAATATGACTGTAGTATCTGAAATACAGGATACTTTACGAAAAACCGGCACCAAGCACTAGATTACTGTTTACGTCCCCATGAGCCAATTGTCATTTATTATTACGAAGCTGTTACGACTATGTTTTTCATTGTTGGTCAATACGAAAGTCATATCGACTTGGTTAAGACTGTGAAGTAATATCTCAATGAGATGGATCCTCTTCAAGAAAGAAACGCGGGTTCACAAGCTGCAATACAAGAAACAGACTCCACCACATAGTCGAGAACTGCCCGTGCTACCAACTTTACAGGAAAAAGCTCAAGATTCCAGATAACCTAAAGCTGTCAATGAAGGATTCCAGCTCATGTCTTAGACTGATACAGATTTTTAAATGTACTAAATGGTATAATAAATCATTGTAAAACTGCTTCACAATGCAATCTCACTGTACAATGTATGTAAATTTGTTAAATCGTATTTTAGTTTGGGAAATATTGTAAAAAAATCTGATGTGTTCCATTCACATAACCTTCTCGACATCCCTGCAACAAATTATTGTTAAAAAACTTATGCCTCTATTTGCTTCATGCAAATCGAGAAAACATTAGCAGAAATAGTCTTATTACTTGCTTCCTTGTAAGCAGAAGCGAAATAAGGGAGTATCATTAGTTAAAATCATAGTCAAAGGCTGGTTGCTATGTGACTGAAGTTCCTTTGTTTGTATGGACAGGAGTTGACAAAATCCTGTATGAGAAAAGTGTTTTTCTTAGCTGAAAACTGCGACAGTATATTAGTACGACGCATATATTATTAGTCTTATCATGAGTTTATAATATACAACATAAGAAATATATGCTCAGTGGAAAGCATTACCGTGGAGGGTAGAAAATAGCTTTTGTATTCATCAAGGCTACGAGATTTGTTGAAAATAACAATCATTTTAATGCGTAAGGGACATACGTAACAGCCCTTAAGAGGAAACTAGGTACTTTCCCTTTGAAACTGGAGAAAGGGAATTTCGCTTTGTAGAACAAGGTCACGTGGGTGTAAAATAAAGAAAAATCCCCGATAGTCACGTGATGACGCCACTTTACGCGTTATTTTTCAGTCAATCAAAGGAGGGCAAAACTCGGACCTTTTGTTATGCAAGTGATGTGCGGACAAGAAATCAGCTTAGTAAGATTCAAAACGCTCGAAAATGTTTCCATAAAAGGGTAGTTTGTGGTGGGTATATATGTATATTTTAAAATCTTCGTGTCGAATCCTTGGAAGATACCAAACCTAAATACTAAGTTTGGTATTTAACGGCCTCTTCGTTTTTGAACTATGCTGTCCACAGACACACACATACATACATAGACCTTTTTCTAAAAAATTCTTTTTTATCGGATTCAGGGATCCTAAAAACATTATTTCCGGTGAAATCTCGACATCGAATTTTTGGGTGGAATACAATACGTACCCGATGTACATTCTACATACGGGGCAAGAGAAAGTAAAACTTGATTTCCTTTTTTTCTAGCAATAATTATGTAACATATTATTGTAAACAGGTGGAGTTTTAAAATTATATCCCTTTTATTACGTAATTCCAACATTTTTACTCTTCTAATTTGATTTGTTGCTTTCGCATCTAAAATCCACTGTCTATCATGTGACGTTAACGGTATATGCCAATTGCGTTTATTGCGATGATAAATTGAATCCTATTGTAAATTTAATTCCATAAATTTGCACCTGGGGGAAAACGCAATGACAATATTGCCATTCCTGCAATTAAAACATGTTGTATTTACTTAATTGAATTACATTTGTCATGTATCAATGTTACTCATACCTTTTGGAGATTTAACTGTATTACATGCGGAGCTACGGTTGAATGACCCACGATGACCTTTGAGTTTTCATTTTTGTTTTGCATATTGACTAACAGTCAAGTTATTGAAGTGAACTGAAAATTGTTCTCTCTCTGATGCAGAAAGTATTCTGAATACTGAATTGTTCTTAAGAACGTCCTATGTACATACACAGTGAGTAGAAAAGGTATTGTATTCCACTAAAAAATTCTGTGTTGAGATTTCACCGGCAGTATCTATTTTGAAAACATACAAAAGTAGTTTTACTTTCTCTACACATACTATGTACATAGTGTATAGAGAAGGTACTGTAATGCACCCAAAAATTCGATGCCTAGATTTCACCGGTAGTACATGTTTTGGGTCCCCCTGAATCAAAAAAAAAAGTTTTTTTGGAAAAACGTCCATGTGTGTATGTGTCTGTTTTAGGGATAATCCTTGTTTTTTGTTTCAGCTTTAAAAATCTTATACTTTTCTCATACAGATATTTGTCAACTCCTGTCCATACAAACAAAGGAACTTCAGTCACATAGCAACCAGCTTTTGACTGTCACTTTAACCTATAATACTCCCTTATTTCGCTTCTACTTACAAGGAAGCAAGTAATAAGACTATTTCTGCTAATTTTTTCTCGATTAGCATGAACTAAATAGAAGCATAAACTTTTTTACAATCATTTATTGCAGAGATATAGGGAAAGTCATGTGAATGAAATATCAGATTTTTTTTAAGTCCGTCATTCTCACTGACCTGGGCACAGGCAACCAACTGAGTTTCAGTATCTTCCTAGTTTGAGACACAAAGATATTCATGAAAATCCTTCCAATCCCTAACTACGCTTTACATCAATATTTTTCGGAAATTGTAATTTTCCCCAAAATGGGCCTCACGATTTTAATTAAAATACCATCTTTTTAAGATACTTTCATGACAAATGAAGTGTGTATCTTGAACGTTTTATTGTGTAGGTTCTGAAAGCCTCTTCATTCTGCATGATTATTCGTAACTGTTAAATATATAAACAAAAATCATAGTATATAAAAACTATAGAGCTCATTAAATCACGCTTGTGGATTAACCATTTTCATAGTATTTTTTTATTATTTTATAAATTTGTAATACATTTTCCCAAGAGGAAAATCTTCGCCCCTTTTAGCCCAGTCCTGAGAAGACCGAGAGAAAGGAGGAGGGGCAGATTAGGAAGACCCAAACAGTGGTTTTTATACCTAAGCTATATCATCTTTTTCGGTTACCGTTAGTGTTGTGTTTATTTGTTACTCCTAATAATAGGGCACAATAATACATAATACGATTTAACGCTGCTCTGTGTGTTGTCTGTATTTAAGATGTTATTTTCGTATATGTTTGTCTTTTTTTGTGCTCACAAAGTGTTTAGTTATTATTGTGTGTATCTAACAACACATGTGGTCTGTGGCTCCGTGCAAAAATAGAGATCGATGCTTGTATACTGTTATTTAAATTAACATATATATATATATATTTATTTATTTGTGTGTGTAAGTATTATATACAGTGGATGCTTATTTTTAGCAGTGATTTTCCGAACAATAAATGACGTCATCGATACCATCTCTAATGAAGCACGTTATGTCTTTTTAGTGACAGAAGATCATGTTTATGGTGATATCTTCCTAAAGAAGCGAGTTGGATACCGTTTCTTAGCGGCAGGTGTACATACTTAATGGTTCAGAATAGGTATCCTATCTATGTAGTGATATAAATTATATTTATACGTCGTCCTATCTTGATACCAGAACAATAACATTCAATTAAAGAAACCAGGTGTGTTGTGTTCTTATTCAGCTTATTAACGATGAACAAAGCAACCTTTGAATGTTATTCATTATTGCGCCTAAAGGGGGCGTGGAAGGCTGGTTGAATTAGCTTTCTGTTCTGCAAACCATCACTGCTCTTTCTAGTTAAAGTCGATTTTAGGTAGAGGTCTCTGTGTTAATTTTCTCTTCCTCAAATGATCACTGTACCTTCTCGGTAGAGAGCACCATGGTTATAATGTAGGCTCACCAGTCAACAATAGCGTCATTCTTGGTCTATCGACACGCGGAAAATAACGGATAAAATAACATCCACGCGCGTCCGTGCTCGCGTGTGTGTATGTGCATGCGCGCAAGCGTGATATATAACTAAAAAACAAAAGTTCTGATAATCACCACTTGATATTAATTTTTTTCTTTCTTTCTTCACACAAGTTGTGTGTAGACCAGGAGTTGGATAGTAAAATGCGGCTGAAAAGTTCCATGCCACAACTGGGATTTAAACCAAGGACCTCCCGTCTCCACGGAGTTGCTCTAATCACTAAGTTACTACGGCAACACGTCGCTATTGGTATATGCCATCTCAAAATAATTTGAGTTCACATTGTGCTTTACTTTAAAAAATACGAGTCAGTTAGGGAATTTAATGTCAAAGAAATTCCTTACGGAAAGAAAAATAGCAAAACGCATGTGCTTTCAAGCCAGGTTTAATAGGTTTCTTAAAGATTTTAATATATTTGCTATGAATTAAACTGCTACATATAAATGTCTGCCGTTTAGTCCATTTATCCTTGGATATTCTTTCTCCGTTTGGAATTTTAAGCTACGTAGAGGGAAAAAAATAGAAATCCACACCTCTGGGCAGGAAAGCATAAATTGCAACGGTAAAACCGACACTTTTTATGAAAAATATAATTTAAATTTTCTGGGAAGAACCTCTAAAGCCCTTCATTCTGTAGAAATTTGTATAACTGCAAAGTCTTGCATAAAGATGCATATACTTTAAGTCCATTATATTATTTTTGTGGAGTTAGGTGTTTCCGATGGATTCCTTGATAAATGCTAGACTTTTATACTCTGCACAAACGGAAGTGTGTTTCTGGTTTTTTGTTTTTTTTTCAAGCCTTACATAGCGATCTGAGCTCAAAATCGTTTATACTTATTACATTTTTGTATTTCCATTGTATCTTCAAAGACTTATACAACAAAGCCATTGTACAAGAAGCAGTGGAGGAGAAATTAATGTCAGTACAGCATATCAGATTATTTTTAATTATTCTGTTAACTTTCTGTATTTAATTAGGAAATCATTAAACGCACATAAGCTATGAAATAGCAATATAGAACTTCTGGGGCGATTATAATACCTCATTTACTTAGAGTAAACAGTAGTGGTAGCATCCAATGTTAATCACAGGTTAATTAAGCGATATGACATCAAACCTTATTGACTAGCCATTTTTCATCGTTCTGTCATGCCGAGTGATAGCATTTGGATTTTGGTATCAATTGAAACGCGCAATTACCTGCAGATATACCTGAAGATACGATGCATTTCCGATCAAGCAATTTCCAGTTAATTCATAGACTCTATAGCGAAGCTGATGTAATTTTGCAGCACTATTAAAGTCAGGCAATTTTAACTCTAAACCTGGCTTTGAGGCACCTCCATCTTCTATTGCCAACATGGATTTTGATTCATTCTTACGAAATATGTAGTGTTTTTTATTAAGCATTACTTTTCCCACCTTCATAACAAACATTAGTTTTAAAAATAGTACCTAATTCCTCTCAAACTCTTTTTAGTTTATCCCCGTATGTACAATGAACATAGGGATAGAGAAGTATTGTATTCCACCTAAAAATTCGATGTCGTGATTTCACCAGAAATACATGTTTTAGGACCCCCTGAATAAAAACAAAACATTTTCAGAAAAAGGTCCATGTGTGTGCGTGTGTGGACAGCATAGCTCAAAAACGAAAAGAAGGTTAAATACCAAACTTGGTATTTAAGTTTGGTTTATTCCAAGGATTCGACACGAAGATTTTCAAGAAAATTTCCCCACCCCTAACTATCCTTTACATAGAAAAATTTTCGAAAATTTTAATTAATATACCGCATATTAAAGCCATTTCTATTACAAATAAAATGTATCTATATCTTGAATTTCCTGGGAATAGCTTATATAGACCTGTTTATTCTGGATGAATTTTGCTTAATTTAGCGCAACTAGTAAACCGTAAGAGATAGACAAAAACTTACAGTACAAAAAATGTAGATCATTTTAAAATACACAAGTTATGTCATATAACTTTTTTTCGAGGAACTTATCGTTTTCGAGGTATTCCATGTTATTGGTTTCAATTGTGAAGTACTTATATACTCTTCCCTGAGTGTCCGTTTTTCTTTTGTTCTACTCTTGGCCAAGCAAAGAAGAGATCTGCAATCACATACCGAAAGCTTTTAAAACATTTGACTATCACTTTAGCCTAGTGCATTCCCTCAGTTCCCTTCTACTTATAAGAAACTAAGTAATACAATTCCGCTAATGTTTATCTCAATTAGCATGTTATTGAAAGAAGAATTATCTTTTTGTAAGACGTCTGTGTGTAGAGTAGCTAGAGAAAGTCATGCGAGTATAACATAAGATTTTTGTTAATATTATCAATTTTAAAGCGCTCTAATCGCTTTTTCGTCATTTTTCTTTGATATCTAAATTTTTTACTTTCTCCAAATTCGATACCGAGATTTTACTGAAAATAGACGTTTTACTTCCCCAAATAAAAATCTGATGTGCTCCATTCATATGACTTTCTCTACATCTCTGTAACAAATTATTGTTTATAAGCTTATTCTTCTAAATATTAATGCTAAAGCACTAGCAGAAACGGTCTTATTACATACTTCTTTTTTAAGTAGAAGGGAAATAAGGAAACACATTAGGCGAAACTGACAGTCAAATGTTTTAAAATGTGCTTGCTATGGGATTAAAATCAGTTTCTTTGCGTGGCCAGAAGCTGACAAGTTACCGTATGAGAAAATCAAGTATTATAAAGCTGAAATTAGCAACAAGGGATACCTCGAAAACGGCCAACTACAAGAAAAAATGTATACAACATAATTCGTTTTATCGTGATCTACATGTTTTGTTTAATAAGTTTTTGTCTATCTGTTGGTTTAACAGTTATGCAAAATTCAATAAAAATCACCCAGAATAAAGAGGTCATCAAAGACTATTGCCTGAAAATTCGAAATATACATTTTATATGTCATGTAAATATCTTCGATGTAAGAGATTTTAATCAAAATCGTTACAGCCGTTTTTGAGGAAATAAAAAAATTCAAAATCTTTCCATGTAAAGGGTAATTTAGTGTGGGGGGATTTTCTTGAAAATCTTCGTGTCGCATCCTTGAAAGACACCGAACTAACGGTATTTAACGGTCTTTTCGTTTTTGGGCAATGCTGTCCACATAGACACACACACACACTCCTTTTTCTGAAAATGCTATTTTTTTTATTCAGGGGGACCCAAAAATGTATTTCTGGTGAAATCTCGGTATCGAATTTTGGGTTTATTACAATACCTTCTGTATAAATTTTATACATAGTACGTGTAGAGAAAGTAAAAAACTGAAGCAGTGAATATACAAATATATAAGAATGACTATAAATATATATCAATATATAGTTTGATATTAATCGGACCTTTATTTTTGGGCTATGATATTCACACACACACACACACACACACACGGACACACACACACACGGACACACACACACACACCTTAAGTTACCTGGCTGGAAGCCCGAGAACACTTAAAGAGTTTATATGATTTTGTATTTATAAAATTATATAGTTTTCAAAGATGTTCGTAAAAAATTTGACACTGTGTAGTGATAATTTATATTTATAATTTTATCACATAAAAATATTCATGAATGAGTATTGAACGCAATATTCAAATTTGAAATTTAATGTCACAATAAAGTGCCCTAAATTAATACCACTTCTGTTTATAAAATAAATGATAGTAGATAGAGAAAATATATAAATTTAACAAATATTTTTTAGCCTTAAGTTTTCGTGCACACTTTATTATTACTAAAATTCTATGCACTCTCTTGTGAAGTAAAAAGTACATCGAAGTCAGTGTATGCATAAACACAGCGTGTTCATTCTCTTAGCTTTGAGCGTTATAATCCTTATTTGCAGGATTACCCCGTGCCCCCAGCGTTTACCGTAAAGCCGTACAAACTACTCCCTGTTGTATATGCCTCTGTGACAAGGAAACATACAGGATACGCTCTGCGTTGTTCATCTCTTTGTGGCATAAGCAGCCGCAGTACAATATGGGAATTACAGCAGCACACATTTCCTGGGCCACAAATCCTGCCAGGATACAGCTCCATGTTCCTTTTCTTCTACACCTCTTCTTCTTTTTAAGTTCCTTTGAATCTACATAAAATTCTCTGGATTCATGCATGCGTGACTATTATACTTGTATCACGCACGAACTGAAATACAAGTGACAATACAATAACAAAAATCTGATGTCTTCCATTCACATGACTTTCTCTATATCACTGCAACAAATTATTCTATTTACTTCATCTAATGGAGCAAAAATTAGCAGAAATAGTCTTATTACTTGCTTCCTTGTTAGTAGAAGCAAATTTTGATTTACCTAAAAATGGCTCTAACGATTTTGATTAAAGTATCGTATATTAAAGATATTTACCTGACAAATAAAATGTATATCTTGAATTTTCTGGGAATAGTCTCTGAAGACTACTTTATTCTGGATTAATTTTAAACCATAAGAGATAGAATAAAACTTACCAAACAAAAAATGTTAAAACACACAATTTATGTTATATACCTTTTTTTTTTCGTAGAGTTGATCGTTTTTGAGATATTCCTTGCTTTTGGTTTCAGCTTTGAAAAACTTAGTTTCTCATGCAAGAATTTGTCAACTCCTGTCCATACAAACAAAGGAATTTCAGTCACATAGCAAACAGCTTTTGACTATCACTTTAAGCCATGGTACTCCCTTATTTCGCTTCTACTTACAAGCAAGCAAGTAAAAAGACTATTTCAGTTATTTGTTGTTCGATTAGAATGAAGTAAAAGAAGCATAAGCTTTTTAATAATTTGTTGCAGAGATGTACAGGAAGTCATGTGAATGGAACACAGATTTTATTTTCAACATATTTGTCATTGCTAGCAAGGTATTTATTATCACTAGGTTTTCAATGGAAATGTTTTACTCTACCACCGCTAAAGCTCTGAACCAAAATGTCACTGCCACTTTTTTTTTTCTTTTTTTTTTTTTATCCCCTGTTTACATTTCCGCCCTAAATTTACTGTATGATTACTGGTTTTACTGTACCTTTACACAAACATATACTACACATTACACAAACATATAACACCCATGCCCAAGGCGGGACTCGAACCCACGAAGCACCTAAGCGAAACGCCTTAGCGAGCATGACCATGGGGACCGGCTTTGAGGTCTTCATGGCTGGCAAATCTTTTACATCCAAATAGTCATGTACGGTGTCCAAAGTGAAGCAATGTTTTTTCTGAATCGTTTTATCAAAATTTGCTTTCAACTTCTCCTTAAAGATTGATGAAATTCCATTCCGATCTTTGTCTGCATTCTCTTCTTCCTCGATTACTCGTAAATTATGCTCAATTTCCTCACTGAAGATTCGTTCATTGCGTTATTTGCCTATAAAATTCCATAGGCCGAACATTTTGTGAATTAAAAAAAAACCAACAAATTCTTTGGCGGTAGAGAAGCATAACATCGGCCTTAAAATACTGGTACTACTTGACAATAAATTACGTTGAAAAATAGGGTAATGTATGTAACTTTGTAAATAACGTTTTATGTTAATAACTTTCGTTATTGTTTAGTTATGTCAAATCGTCTGTCATTTTGTCAATTGCCCTCATACAATGTACAGAGTATTGCAAAAGAACGTTAAATATAATTCGTGCTGCCAGAGAGAAAGTTTATCCATCGAAACAATTTTGTTATGCCTTCTTGAACTACATTTACGCTTTCCTCAAACATGAAATTAAAGCTTTGGAAGTGAATAACAAAAGAACAACTTAACCGCTTTAATAATCTGGGTAGATATTAGGTTAAGGAAGGTTAAGAGATTGGGGGAAGAAGGGATACAAACGTGTACAATAAAACGGAGAAAGTTAAGAACTGCTAAGAAGAAATGAAGAGAAAGTAAAGAAAGAAAAAGGATATAAGATTTCTATAAATAAAAGAGAGGAGGGGAAAGGCACCATACACCATATAACCAAAGTGTTTAGTTTTATGTGGGTCAGGGAGGAATACATACTTAAACTAAGGTGAAATTTGTAAAATTTAATAATACATTGGAAAAAGGAGAAATAGATTCATTTCTAATACACAAGTTTATACGGAAAAGCAAGACTTTTAATGGAAAGATTTCTGAAGAATGGGTAGAGAGCTTCATAACGGCATATTTTACGTCATAGTCATAATATTAAAAGGGAATTTCCATGCCATTAGGTAGAAAATAGCTCTTAAAAGATTTGAATATTGCTTAAGCCTATTATTCCCATATTTCCATTGTTCTTATAAGGAAATGTGCAATACAACCACAATATGCTTATCTCCAGTAATATAAAGCACACAAACGAATAAGCAAATTTAAGAATCGTTTCTTGATTTTAACTTTCTCTACAAAGCACATAGTACACAGGTAGAGAAGTAATGTACTCCACCCAAAAAATCGATACCGAGATTTCACCGAAAATACACGTTTTATGCTCCCTTGTATCCAGAAACAACATTTTTATAAAAAGGTCCGTGTGCCCGTTTGTCTGTGAAAACGATAACTCAAATACAAAAGTCCGGTAAAATACCATACTTGTTACTTAATTTTAGTATCTTCCAAGAAACTACCCTTTACATGAAAAAGGTTCGAAAATTTGGATTTTTCAAAAATCGCTCCCACGATTTTAATTAAAATACCATATATTAAAGATATTTACATGTCAAATAAAATATATATTGTGAATTTTGTGGGAATAGCCTCTAAAGACCTCTTTTTCCTGAATGAATTTTGCCGAATTCTGCATAACTGGTAAGCCGTAAGAGATAGACAAAAACTTACTCATCAAAATTGTGAACTGATTAAAACATACAATTTATATCATATATATATTCTCCATAGAGTTGACCATTTCCGAGATATTTCTTGTTATTGGTTTCAGTTCTAAAACACTTTAAACTTTTCTCATAAGGGAATTTGTAAACTTCGAGCCCAAAGAAACAGATTTCAACCACAGGACAACCAGCTTTTAAGAGATTGTACTATGGCTTTGGCCTTATTTCCCTTCCACTCACAAGAAAAATTGGGAAATGGTTTTGTTTATAGACGCTCTTTAACTGCTGTGGTTCTCAGCGTCCCATTGTGTATTGACATGAAAGACCGCTTAATTTTGCTCAGAGGTTTATCAGACTTGAGGTTGTTTTACGTGCCGTAAATCCACGACACAGGATCAATGGCTTTATTCTTCTTCCGAGGAAAGCCAGGATAAGGATTTTTACTTCCAAGAAGATCCATTGCCGGGTTTGAATCCGCGACCTTGGAATACTTTCAAGGAAACAAGTAACAAAGACAATTTCTGCTAATGTTTTATCAGATTAGCTTAAAGTAGATAGAAGAATAAGCATAAACAGATAAAGTAGACAGAAGTGAATGAATGACTTAAGATTTTTACCATGTGCGTTAGTTCACACTTTAAAAAATCCGATGTGTTCCATTCACATGACTTTCTCTACATCTCTGCAACAAATTATTTTTAAAAAACTTATGCCTCTATTTATTTCCTGCTAATCGAGAAAAAATTAGCAGAAGTAGTCTTATTACCTTCTTCCTTGTAAGTAGAACCGAAATTATGGAATGCCATAGGTTAAAGTGATAGTCAAAATCTGGTTGCTATGTGACTGAAGTTCCTTTGTTTCTATGGACACGAGTTCACAAAGTCCTGTTTGAGAAAAGTTTTTATAGCTGAAACCAAAAACAAGGAATATCTCAAAAACAATCAACTCCACGAAAAAAATGTATATAACATAAATTGTATGTTGTGCTCTACATTTGCTGTGTTGTTAAGTTTTTGTGCATCTGTTGCGGTTTAGCATTTATGCAAAATTTCGTAAAATTGACCCAAAATAAGTCGACTTCAGAGGATATTCCCAGAAAATTAAAAATATACATTTTGTCTGTGACGTAAACATCTTTAATATACGATATTTTAGTCAAAATCGATAGCCATTTTTAGAAAATCAAAATTTTCAAAAAAAGTTCCATGTAAAGGATAGTTTTGGGTGGGGGGGATTTTTCTTAAAATCTTCGTGTCACATCCCTGGAAGATACTAAACTTAAATACCAAGTTTGGTATTTTACCGACTTTTCGTTTTTGAGTTATCGAGTTCACAGACACACGGACACACACACACACACGAGCCTTTTTCTGAAAATACTTTTTTTGGATACAGGGGACCCTAAAACATATATTTCCTGTGAAATCTCGGTATCGAATTTTTTGGTGGAGTGCAATACCTTCTCTATACACTATGTACATAGTACGTGTAGAGAAAGTAAAAATGATTTAGGGCCCTTTAATTATGGTACTCTATTCACTTTATTGACAATTTAAATATGACGGAATTTCAGATTGTAAAAGATCATAAAACATAAACCAAAGTTGATAGAAGTGAATGGATCACATAAGAGCTTTAACATATACGCTAGTTCACTCTTCAAAATAGGTTTTAGAACTCTTTAAATGTGGTATTCTATTAATTTTTATTGACAGTTTAAATATGAAGGAATTTCAGGCCATAAAAGAAAATAAAACATAAAAGAGCATTAATGTAAAGTAGATAGAAGTAAATGTTCTTTACACATACGATAGTTCACATCCCAAGCGCCTGCATGTGGGAATCTGGTGGACGAAACGTTGTCTGGGCAGGTTTCCACCGCCATCATTCCACGAATTGCTCATCACCCTTCCAATCATCAATTTCGCTTACATTTCATAAAATCGACTTCATGTTTATGCCTGGCTACGGGTCTACCCTTCGTAACAGGTTCTCCAATCTGGGATTTGCTGTAGGCTCCCCGACAGGCTTCTGACTCCTAGGCATAGGCTTGTAAGTCCTAGGTATGTGTCAGTTCTATAAATACGGGGAGGGTAAGCCGATTACGAAACGAAACGTTAGTTCACTCTTCGAAATAGGATTTAGAACGCTTTAAATATGGTGTTCTAATATTTTTAATTGACAGTCTAAATATGTTGGATTTTCAGACTGTAAAATAATATACCTACGAGGTACGTCCAGAAAGTAAGTTCCGTTTCAATTTATCTCCGCTGCAGCGCTGCGATTGCAGTTCCGCACATACGCGGTAGACGCTCTGTATCAAGGAGGAGTAACTTGCGCCATTTTGAGATCGCTGTCAGCCGCATGCCTTTGTTATGTTTGTTTACAATGTCGGTGTTGATTGAAAATCCCGCCGCTTGTGAAATCACATCTGTGATTCGTTTTCTGAATGCTAGGAAAGTGAAACCAATTGAAATTTATCGGCAAATTTGCGAAGTTTACGGACAAAATGCGATGAGTGATTCAGTGGTGAGAACATGGGTCCGACAGTTCAATAAGGGACGTAGTGAAGTGCACGATGAAGAAAGAAGTGGGCGTTCATCTTTGGTTACAGAAGAACTGATTCACGTGATTGATGACAAGATCCAGGAAAACCGCAAGTTTACAATTAGTGCTCTCGCTATGGAATTTCCCCAAAGCTCACGATCACTAATTCATGAAATTATTACCGAAAAACTGAAATTTCGTAAACTTTGCTCACGTTGGGTACCAAAGATTCTTACTGAGCAACAGGCGGCAAACTTCTATGAAGAAGGTATACAAAAACTTGTGACACGCTATGACAAATGCCTGCAAAAGGTGCCTGCAAAATTTCGGCAGTTATGGGGAAAAGTAGTTTAAGAGTTGTAGAATTTTGTGCAATAAATAATTATTCTGTATCTGTACACAATTTAATTTTATTACCAAACGGAACTTACTTTCTGGACGTTCCTAATATAACATAAAAGAAAAGACTTAAATTAGATAAATTTAATGGAAGACATAAGCATTTTAACATGTACGCTAGTTCACTCTTGAAATAGGATTTAAAGCTCTTTAAATGAGGTATTCTATTATTAACAGTTTAAGTATGACGGAATTTCAGACTGTAAAAGAATATAAAATATTAAAGAATATAAACGTAAAGTACATAGAAGTGAATGGAACACAGAGTTTTAACATGTACCTTAGAGCAGTCTTCAGAATAGGAATTAGAGCTCCTTCATTGTGGTATTCTATTAATTTTATTGACAGTTTAAATATTATGTATTTTCAGACTGTAAAACAACATAAAACATAAAAGAACATAGACATAAATTAGATAAACATTTATGAAAGACAAAAGAATTTTAACATCTACGTATAATAGGATTTACAGCTCTTTAAATGTGGTATTCTATTAATTTTTATTGACAGTATAAATATGTCGGAAATTTAGACTGCGAAAGAACAAAAGTTATTCATTTTCATAATTACTAATCTATTGGCTCAAAGAGAGCAACAGGAGTCGCTGGTCATTGAGCGCGACGAGAGGGAACTGTTAAATTCGCGAACAACGGAAATTAGCAGTGTTTTCCTGGAGCAGACCACAAAAAAGGAACAGGTAGCAGTTGCTGTTTGGATGAAGTCTGCCAATCATCCAGCACTGATATGCACCTACCTTTTTACTTTCTCCAGCCCGCATTTACAAACTACATGGTGGATAGAGAAGGTAAAATTCCATGTCGAGATTTCACCGGAAATATATGTTTTGGGGTCTCCTGCGTCCGAAAAAAGTATTTTTAGGAAAATGTGTGTGCGTGTCTGTGCAGCATAGCTCAAAAACTAAAAAACTGTTAAATACCAAACTTGGTATTTGAGTTTAGTATCTTACAAGGATGTGGCACTAAGATTTAGAAAAATTCTCCCACCTCCAACAACTCTTTACACGGAAAATTTTCGAAAATTTTGATTTTCTTAAAAACGGCCCTAACGACTTTGATTAAAATCCCGTATGTTATATATATATATCCCATATAAAATGTAGATCTTGAATTTTCTGGGAACAGCCTCTGAAGACCTTTATTCTGGATGAATTTTGCCGACTTTTGCAAAACTGGTAAACCGTTAGATATAGACAAAAACCTATATAACAGAAGTAGAGCTCATTAAAACACACACTTTATATTTAACACATTTATTTGTATTGTTTTTGAAATATTCCTTGTTATTGGTTTCAGCTTTAAGAAACAAACAATTTATTAACTCCTGTTCATACAAAGGAACTTAAGTCACATAGCAACCAGCTTTTGACTAATACCTTTGCATATGCACTCCCTTGTTTCCCCTTCTACTTGCATGGAAGCAAGTAATAAGACGATTTCTGCTAATTTTTTCTCGATTAGCATGAAGTAAAAAGAACAATAAGTTCTTAACAATACTTTGTTGCAGAAATGTAGAGAGAGTCATGTGTATGGAACACATCATATTTTTAGAAGAAGGTCCTGTGTGTCTGTGGGCAGCAGAGCTCAAAAGCTCTAACTTGGTATTTGGGTTTGGTATCCTCCAAGGATGCGACACGAGGATTTTCAAGAATATCTCCCTCCCACCACCCCACCACCACAAACTATCCTTTACATGGAGAACTTTTGGGAAATTTTTAGTTTTTAAAAAAAGGCTCTAACGATTTTGGTTAAAATCTCGTATATTAAAGCTATTTGCTTCCCAAATAAAATGTATATCTTGAAATTTCTAGGAATAGCCTCTGAAGACCTCTATACTCTCGTATATGGATTTTGGCGATTTTTGTTCAACTGGTAAACGGCAAGAAATAGACAAAAACTGACTAAACAAAGAATGTAGATCTCGTCAAAACACACAACTTATGTCCTTCACGTTTTTGTTATGGAGGTAACCGTTTCCGAGATATTCCTTTTATTGTTTTCAATTGTAAAGTACTTGTACTTTTTCAGCCAGGAAGTGTCGCTTTTCTTTTGTTCTACTGCTGGCCAACCAAAGAAGCGATTTGCAACGACAATCGCATTACGATAGCTTTTAAAACATTTGACTATCTCTTTTGGTTAGTGCATTCCTTTAGTACCCTTCTACTTATAAGGAACTAACTACTTTAAGAACTTAATATATCTGGGCAGTGACCTCAAAAGCAAGGCGGTTGAGCTCTATTTGGCAAACTAAATAACATTTCTCAAAACTCAAACTCAATTATTCAACAAATACTGTTGTGGAGTGTGAAACATTGAAAGCAACAAAAGAAACTCAACATTTTTATAAACATCTAGAAGTATCATGGGAACTTGGTGGCCTCGGAAGATAATCAAATGTAGATTTGTGAAACAAAGTTAATCAGCAAAGGAATTAAGTTCAAAACTGGAAATAGATTGTTCACACACTAAGAAGGGAATGTGATAATATTAATGAAATTTAAAAAAAATCTGATGTGTTCCATTCACATGGTCTTTATTATTGTTAAAAAGCATATTCTTCTATTTTATAATAAACGAAATAAACATTAGCAGGAATTACTTGCTTCCTTGTAAGTAGGCGGAAATTAAGGAAATACACTAGGCCAAAACTATAGTCAAATCTTTTAAAAGGTGATTGCCATGTGGTTGAAATTCGTTTCTATGCAGGGCCGGGAGTTTACAACTTTCCGTCGTGTGAGAAAAGTTTTAAGTATTTTAAATGCGAAAAAAATAACAAGGAATATCTCAGAAATGGTCAAGGCCACGAAAAAAACGTATATGATATAAATCGTGTGTTTTAACGTGAGTAGTAATTAGTAATATTTTGTCTATCCCTTGCGGTTTATCAGTTACCTACGCAAAATTCAGCAAAATCCATCCAGAATAAAGAGGTCTTTAGAGATTAT
This sequence comes from Hymenopus coronatus, assembly GCA_030762935.1. NCBI lineage: Eukaryota > Metazoa > Arthropoda > Insecta > Mantodea > Hymenopodidae > Hymenopus > Hymenopus coronatus. Next base: position 60,136,347 of record CM060892.1, on the reverse strand, counting down.
TTACAGACAATTCAAGATACATTTTATTTGTCATGTTAATGTGTTTAATATACGGTAACTTAATCAAAATAATTAGAGCCATTTTTTAAAAAACAAAATTTTCGAAAACTTTTCCACGTAAAGGGTAGTTTGGGTTGAGGAGATTTTTCTCAAAATTTTCGTGTCGCATCCCTGAAAGACACTAAACTTAAATACTAAGTTTGGTCTTTTCGTTTTTGAGCTATGCTGTCCACAGACACACACACACACACACACACACACACACACATATACACATGGACCTTTTTCTAAAACTGTTTTTCTTTGGGATTCAGAGGGACCCAAAACATGTATTTCAGGTGAGATTGAACTTTTGGGTGGAATACAATACCTTCTCTATACACAATGTACATATTAAGTGTAGAGAAGGTGAAAACAAAGTGCTGTGGGGCGTGAAACATGGAAAGCAACAAAAGACGGCTCAACACGGTGCGAGTTGAAGCAGAGATGGCAGGAAAGAGTTAGAGTGAGATAGAATCGTTGGCGAAAAACAGAATTCGATGGCGTGTCTTCATTAAAACCCTTTTCTTCTCCGAGGAGTGAACAAGATTATACTTTATCTATCTGAACAAAGACTCAATTTTTACTTTCTCTACACTTACTACGTACATAGTGTATAGAGAAGGTATTGCACTCCACCCAAAAATTCGATACCGAGATTTCACCGGTAATATATGTGTTTTAGGGTCTCCTGTATCCAAAAAAAGCATTTTCATAAGAAGGCCCGTGTGTGTGTGTGTGTGTGTGTGTGTGTGTGTGTGTGTGTGTGTGTGTCCGTGAACACGATAACTCAAGAACGAAAATTCGGTAAAATACCAAACTTAGTATTTAAGTTTAATATCTTCCAGGGATGCGACACGAAGATTTTGAGAAAAATACCCCCACCCCACACTACCCTTTACAGGGAACTTTTTACGAAAATTTAGATTTTCTCACAAATGGCTCTAACGATTTTGATTAAAATTTCATATATTAAAGGCATTTACCTGACAAATAAAATGTATCTCTTGAATTTTCTGGGAATAGCCCCTGAAGAGTAGTTTATTCTGAATGAATTTTACGGAATTTCGAATAACTGCTAAAACGTAAGAGATAGACAAAAACTTACTGCACAACAAATGTAGAGCACATTAAAACACACAATTTATGTTATATACATTTTTTTCGTGGAGTTCATCGTTTTTGAGACATTCCTTGTTTTTGGTTTCTGCTATGGAAAACTTCTACTTTTCCCATACAGGAATTTGTCAACTGTTGTCCATACAAACAAAGAAACTTCAGTGACATAGCAACCACGTTTTGACTATCACTTTAACCTATGGTACTCCCTTTTTTTCTCTTCTACTTACAAGGAAGCAAGTAATAAGACTATATCTGCTAATTTTTTTTGGTTAGCATGATGTAAATAGAAGTGTAAGCTTTTTAGGAATAATTTGTTGCAGAGATATAGAGAAAGTCATGTGAATGGTACACATCAGAGTTTTTGAGTACGTTTAAGCACGAAACATGTAATTTCCACACACACACACACACACACACACACACACACACACACACACCAAAAAGACTGAGTAATTACATAGTTGTCACAAATGACGGCGCCACGCGCAATTAAAGCACATTCGGACGCGGCCCCTGCTGACTCACATTCCTGTGACGTCACGGCGCCGCTTCGATCCGCTCCTTCTGTCACCGAGTCGGCAATGCAGCTCCCTGCATGCTATCGAACACCTCGCTCCTCCTACTTTATTTGCTGAATGGGAATGTTGATAAGGGAAACCCGCTACCTTACCGTCTCGATCAATGGAGCACTGACCTGGGAACGGCCGGTATAAACTCCATTCGACTTGCAGCGGAATGAGGATGCAGGCATGCTAGAAGGGGGCGTGGGGAGGCGGCAAATGCCACCGAAATAACAAGAAATGGAAAAGAAAGGCAATAGGAAACGGAACAGGCAAACTGCAAAGAGTAAAGGTAATGAAATAAGTCATTTTTCACATGAGGCGAGATAAAGAGTAGAGAAAATACCGCTCTTAGTCTTCTTCTGCATTATAACATTTCTATCCGGGTCACAACCTAGAATACTGCCTATTCCTAATGGACTGGCATAGAACGGAAGCTGCAATCAACTGAAATTGGCTGTGATGGAGCAGAATACTCAATTTGGCCAGGTCTTTTACTACTCAACAGCCAGAGCAAGCGAGCGAAAACATTTGCGTAACGACATCTATACTATATTAGCTGGCCGCCCCGGCTTCGCAAGAGTGGTGTACCTAATGAAAAAACCGTGACAAAATCTTCCGTTTACAGTGCAACCATATACTGAAATAAAATTACAATTAAATAATTTGACAATATTTATTGTAATGCCTTGTAATATACAATATATTTCATTTTTCCTTTCGGAGAGAAAACAGTGCAGATGGTTTGCTGACTCTCGAGCACGCAACGTACAACACAGCTATTCAAGGTTTATTGCATACGCCTCTAACGATTGACCTTCTTTCTTTCCTTTACTGCTACTGTTTTCCACCCCTTTCTTTATTTTCTTCTACATCAAAACACCATTTTTAAAGCTCACAATGATATAATTAAAGAGCAAGAAGATCTGGTTGGACAACTGATAAGTTTTTATTTGATTATAGCTTTAGGTATTAAATCTCTCCATTTAACCCAAGATATTACTTGATCAAATGTATTAAGAACACCGCAATTGCAGTTTGATGGAGACGGAGGTATCTTCATGTTGTGATGAAATCATCTTTAGCTAGCTCATGTACCATATAACCTCAAATAACCAACATCTGCAATAGGAAGTTAACCTAAAACGGATCCCGTCATTTCTCCGCAATTTTCAGAATCCAAGAAGGATTATTGGCTATGTGCATTGTTTATAGCTTGTTCATTTTAAAGAATTATAACAAAGATATATTTTATACGTGAAATAAGCAGTTTTATTTGTTTATTTAAACGATGTGACTAAGGAAACAATAACTAATACATAGGAAACATATTTGATTTTCACTACTGTCTTGCGTCATTGACTCCATAACCAGGTTCATTCCCTTAACATTGAATGGGGAAGAAAAATAGAGCAGTACTACGACCATCTAGCGGCAAATAAATAGATAGGTGCTCTAGGTGTTCGTTGCCAGAAGAGCTACTTTGCTTCTTTATTTTAAACGATAGGACTAAGTAAAAATGTACGAGGCACGTCCAGAAAGTAAGTTCCGTTTCAATTTATCTCCGCTGCAACGCTGCGTTCGCAGTTCCGCACATGCGCGGTAGACGCTCTGTATCAAGGAGAAGAAACCTGCGCTATTTTGAGATCGCTGTCAGCCACATACGCTTTGTTGTGCTTGTTTACAATGTCGGTGTTGATTGAAAATCCCGCCGCTTGTGAAATCAGATCTGTAATTCGTTTTCTGAATGCTAGGAAAGTGAAACCAATTGAAATTTATCGGCAAATTTGCGAAGTTTACGGACAAAATGCGACGAGTGATTCAATGATGAGAAGATGGGTCCGACAGTTCAATGAAGGACGTAGTGAAGTGCACGATGAAGAACGAAGTGGGCGTCCATCTTTGGTTACAGAAGAACTGGTTCACGCGATTGATGACAAGATCCAGGTACAGCCCTTACTCGCTCCTAGCGACTTTCATCTGTTCTTACATCTCAAGTCTTTCCTTGGCGGTCAACACTTCAACAATGACGAAGAGCTGAAAGAAAACATTTCCAACTTTTTGAAGACACAGGCGGCAAACTTCTATGAAGAAGGTATACAAAAACTTGTGCCACGCTATGACAAATGCCTGCAAAATTTCGGCAGTTATATGGCAAAGTAGTTTAAGAGCTGTAGAATGTTGTGCAATAAATGATTATTCTGTATCTGTACACAATTTAATTTTATTACCAAACGGAACTTATTTTCTGGACGTACCTCGTATTTGAATTTCTCTGCTACGTTGCGTCAGTCACGATAAACTGGTGCGTTACCTTAACATTGAATGGGGAGGAAAATAGAACACTACTATTGTCGTTTTGTAACACCGTGCTACCACTGGCGGCTATTAACGGATTGCGTTCCCTTGGCACTGTATGCCGATTCATATTATGAGACTTTAAAAACTTTCCATTTTCTTTTGCACAAACTTGTCGTGACGAAAAAAAAAAGTTCAATTTGGTGCAGTCGTTTGGAAGTGATGCGGGCACATACATTTCTGCTATTCATTTATATATATTATGAGAAAACATTCTATGTATGTGTATACCTATAAGCCATCTCAAATCTCATTCAACCGATGTTGAACATTTCACTGCCTTTATCACTGAACAGCTCAATTCTTTCTAAAGGACAAAGACTATAGAAGCCTCTTAATTTCAATTAATAACTTACTAAAAGATTAAACATGACTTAAAACCCTTCCGTTTTATTGTTTAGTATTTTGTTGTTGTTTAATATGTATATACGTTGTCAATTGCCAGGGTGCCGGAATTTCGTCTCGCAGGGGATCTTTAACAATCCGTAAGTCTACTGAAATGGGGCTTTTAAACAACGATTAAAAAGCATCGGTTTGAGCCGGCTATGAACCCACAACCTTGAACCCAGCGCCTACTCAAGTGAGTTACTCAGACCGACTATACATCTATCTTATCTGCTATGGTCATATCGGGGGCTTTTAACTTTTGAAACAACTCTATATCAACGGTAGGCTATTGACATTAGGTTAATCATTTTTACTATGTACATAGTGTACAGAGAAGGTATTGCACTCTACCAAAAATTTCGATACCGGGATTTCACCGGAAGTGTATGTTTTAGGGTCCCCTGCATCCAAAAAAAATATTTTCAGAAAAAGGTCCGTGTGTCCGTGTGTGAACAGAATAATTCAAAAACGGAAAGCCGCTAAAATACCAAACTTCGTATTTAAGTTTACTATCTTCCAGGGATGCGACACGAAGGTTTTCAGAAAAATCCCCCCACCCTAAACTACCCTTTACTTGGAAATGTTTTCGAAAATTTTGATTTTCTACAAAATGGCTAGCAATTTTGATTAAAATATCATATATTAAGGATGTTTACCTGACAAATAAATTGTATATTTTGAATTTTCTGGGAATAGCCTCTGAAGACTACTTTATTCTGAGTGAATTTTATAGAATTTTGCATAACTGCTAAACCGTAAGAAACGGACAAAAACTGACTATGCAAAAAGATAGAGCACAATAAAACACACATTTTATGTTGTATAATTTTTTTTTTTCGTGAAGTTGATCGTTTTTTTAGATATTCCTTGTTTTTGGTTTCAGCTTTGAAAACTTGACTTTTCTCATAAAGGAATTTGTCAACTCCTGTCCATACAAATAAAGGAACCCCATTCCCATGGCAACCAGCTTTTGACTATCACTTTAACCTATGGTATTCCCTTATTTCGCTTCTACTTACAAGGAAGCAAATAATAAGACTATTTCTCGATTAGCATGAAGCAAATAGAAGCATAAGCTTTTGACAATAATTTGTTGCAGAGATGTAGAGAAAGTCATGTGAATGGAACACATCAGATTTGTAGTATATTAAACACACACACATATTGACTCTCACGATCATACTTTCAGATTTTATGGGGGATAGGGAATAATCCTGTTAAAGGAAATGTCCGCGTTCCACCCAGGAATTGAACATGGGACCTCCGGGTGAGAAGTCAGCTAGCTAACTACTCAACCACGGAGATAGTCTAGTTAAGATAGTTAGAAATCCTTCATAAGTGGATTTATTTTACGTTTTAGGGGAAAATACAATATAAACTGAGGTATATTATACAATGCAGGTTATTACTCTGCTTTAGTTTTTTCCTTTTATGACTTGCGACAAATGAAGTTCGGAGCTGCGTACTGTTGATTCCCAAACTCTCTGGTCGGACAATACTCGACCCCTCTCGTCGAGTCTCACAAAAGTAACTTTTTCCTTTGCGATAGGAGTACATACTGAAGTTCTAATGCTCGTGATGGACTAAATTAACACACTGCTTTTACAAGTCAACCTATTCTGTGGGAGCGTCGAGACGGGTCGAAGGATGAAGATGTGTTTACCTAATTGGTTTGGCCTTTTCTTACTCGCGTGGCATGTTGTACCAATGAAAATTGTGGCAAGACCCGAATCCCCGATAAACGTTCTCAATCAGTGCGCCAGGCGTATTTTTAGTGTCTAAATGCATACTAGACAAAGTAGAAACAGCATGCAAGGTTCGGCAAAACCGCTGTTGCTTCTATTTTCACTGTTTTCGGAGGCGCCATACTGGTAAACATTGCCAACGTTACGCACTCACGCATGTTGATCGACTGGTACAGCGTGTAGCAGACAAGGATGGAGATATGTCACTGATCGATTGGTTGGCGAGTAGGACAATTAGTGATGTGCTCCGAGTTTAGACAATTTCACAGTGGTTGAAATAGCTCAGAGCGAGCTGAAATGACCTTCTGTTCATCATTTCTGAAAACTTCTCATACTGAGAAAATGACATTTGACCTTTCGGGCTTAATTATAACTGATAGCTGTATTTCACTGCATGTTTCAATTAATTGCTTGACTGAAAGGTTAAAGATGCTTTTTATATGAAATGCTCACAGATACCTGGATGTATAGCTTTAAGACAGAGTTGCTAAGGATATTGTTGGTTAGGAGTTGGAGCTAAGTGGTGTCAACAATGGCAGATGTTTGGATTGTTTCAAGGCCAAGTTCAGTGGAGGGACAAGAAAATATAAGAAATGACAGTGTGCTGTAGACCATTTACCAACTCTTATATTTCTCACGACTTTCACACGGATTTCTCTACCCATTCTACAAAATATTCTTAAAAAAGACAATTCTTCTATCTTCTACATGTTAATCGAGTTGAACATTAATAGCAACGTCTTATTATTTATTTTCTAATAGATAGAAGGGAAATAAAGGAATACAATGGGCTAAAGCGATTGTAAAATATTTTAAAAGCTGGTTTGTATGTGATTAAAATTCGATTTTCTTTGCATGACCAGGAATAAAACGAGGAAGCAGGCATGACATATACCCATTAGAAAAGAGTTCAAATATTTCAACATTAAAACCAATAACAAGGAATATCTTGCAAATAGTTAACTACACAAACCATTTATATGATATAAATATGTGTCTTAACCGGATCTACATACATTTTTGTGAAACAAGTTTTTGCCTATCACTTACTATTTACCAGCTATGCTTAAGTCATCCAGAATAGTCTTCAAAAGCTATTCTCAGATGTATTTAAATGTGTTTTAAACATATGGTTAAGTAAATTCGTAGAGCCAATTTTGTGTCGATAAAAATATTCAAAAATTTTACGTATAAAGGGTAGTGGTGTGGGGGGGGGGGTTCTTGAAAATCTAGGTGGCGCATTCTTAAAAGAATGCTGAACTTAATTATCAATTTGGTATTTAACCGAAATTTTCTTTTTGGGTTATGCTATACCCGAACACACGTATACACACCACACACACACACACACACACACACACACACACACACACACACACACAGACGGACCTTTTTTCAAAAAGGCTTTTTATGGATTCAGGGGACCCTAAAACGCGTATTTCCAGTGAAGATCCATATAGAGTTTTTGGGTAGTGTGCAAACCTTCCCTACCTATATACAATTTACTCTATTAAGCAGAGAAAGTAAAAATATGTTTCTAGACAAGCTACTTTTTGGTTGATGTTTAGGTTCTAATAGCAATTTCTGAAAACAATGAACAGAGAATGCTATTCCAATTAAATAATATAATTAATTATTATTAACAATTTTAATTTCAATATTTTAAACAGCACAACATAATTTTAGTATTTAGAGAGCAGACATATTTAGATAATCAATTGATCTGGACAAAAATTAACAACATAAATAATACATTGGCATGTTTGCCTTCATTTTCTGTAACACTTTATGAGATTTCTCTCATGTAACTTTCGTCATTCTGACGCTACCAAGCCTTCGGAATTCTAAAACATTTTTAGTCTCTATACAAAATACTAGCCCAAAGCTAGAGTTAAAATCCTGTAAAACCTGGTTGCTATGTGATGCAAATTAGTTTCCTTGAATAACAAGGAGTTAGCAAATTCAAGTACGAGAAAAGTTTATGTTTTAAAGCAAGGAATATCTCTAAAATGGTGATCTCCATGAAAAAATGTACAGATGATAAAGTGTGTTCCTTAAAAAGATGTACATTTTTGTGTATTACGTTTTTGGCTATGTCTTACGATTAACGAGTCATGCAAAAGTTATCCAGAATGAAAGCCTATTCACAGAAATATATACATTTTATTTAGCATGTAAATATATTTAATATACGACATTTTAATCAAAATATTTACATCCATTATTGAGAAAATAAAAAATTTCGATTTCTTTTATATTTAAAGGGTTGTTAGCTGTGGGTGATTTTCCTCAAAATCTTCTTGTAGTATTCTTGGAATATACTATACTTAAATACTAAATTTGGTATTTTACTGACTTTTCGTTTTTGAGTTATGGTGTTCATGGACACACACACACACACACACACACACACACGAACAATTTTCTAAAAAGTCCTTTCTAGGACACAAGGGATCCTAAAACGTGCATTTACATGAAATCTTGGTTTTGAATTTTTGGGTGGACTGCTATACCTTTACTAAATACTATGCACTAAGCAGATAAAGTAAAAATTGAAGATTTCTGTTTTTTTACTTCTCTGCTTAGTACATTGTACATAGAGAGGGTATTCCACCCAAAAACTATATATCAGATTACATTTGAAATACAATTTGCAAAAAGGCATTATTGAAAAATGTTTGCGTGTGTATGTGTCCGTGAACACAATAGCTCAAAAACGCAAATTTGGTTTTCAGCAGCTTCCAAAGGATGCGTCACGAAGATTTTCTAGAAAGTTCCCCAACCCAAACTACCGTTTACAGGAAAAAGGTTACGAAAATTTTGAATTTCTCAAAATGGCTCAAATAATTTTGATTCAAATACAGTAAGTTATACATACTTACAGGAAAAATAAAATGTATAGCTTTAATTTTCAAGCAATAGCCTCTAAGACGTCTTCATTCTTAATGACTTCTGCATAACAGATAAACAGTAAGAGAGACAAAACTTTACTGCACAAATCACGTATATCTTGTTAAAACAATTTATGTCATATACATTTGTTGTGGCGTTAATCATTTTGAAGATACTCGTTGTTATGGGTTTTAAAATATTTGAATATTTTTATACAGGAATTTGTCAACTCCTGGTGTGCAAATAGAAAACAATTTCAATCACATTGCAACCAACTTTTTAAATATTTAACATTCGATTTAGCCTATTTTATTGCTATCTACATATAAGGAATATATGTTTACTTCTACTAATGTTTCTACTAGTTCTGTTTCTAGTAATGTTTACCCTGATTAGTATGAAGTAGATAAAAGAATAAGCTCTTTAAGAATAATTTGGTACAGATAGGTAGAGAGAATCATGAAAATATAGCAATCAGATTTTTTAAACTCACTGTAACGATATAATATAACTTAAAGTTGATGATTGGTTGATGCTTGCTGATCGAGAATTCATGATGCAGAACAAACGCCTAAGTTACATAAAATAACTTGGTCTTAGTGCTCACTCTATGCTCCCAATAGCTTCCAGTGGGTATACATTATACATTGAACATCAAACGTTTGTTTATGGAAATAATACATTACCAAAGAACTTTGATGTCTTGTGGCTTCGAGGTAAGAGAATTCCATATGATGCTCTTATCGGTGATATTACGAATCAGCTGACTTAGTGAGCTGTTAGGTAGCGGCAGAATGTGCTCCTGTATGTGATACATAACAGCCGGCGTACCTCACGTGCCCTTTTCCGGCTCAATTGGCTGGGAAATGCGATAGGTGAACACATAAAGCAACGCTTTTGAAGTCTGAACCGTGAGCAACCAGGTGGAACTCAATACCTCCAGTTGGGCAGTGCTTTTTTAATTAATTTTGTTATTTAAGAAGAATGGTGGATTTCCACAAGCATTCTGTAATCAAACTACTTCATAGACTTCTGTTGTTACTAGAAGATAAAACACTGTAACAAATTTACAATTTCAATTGTTTCCTAATTATTTATTCGTCGCTTCGACGCTTAACTGCACTCAACTTCTCTTGGCTGTCGACTGCACCCGCCTGCTTCTCTTCCTCACTGAACTCTCCACAAAGAGTGTCACAAATTACCTCTTCGGTGGGGCTGGATAAATGATACCGCAGCTCGTACAGGTTCAAGGAGTTTCGATATATGGCACGTCTCGATACTGCGTCGGTAATACCCGAGCTGAGGAAAAGCGAACACTTGTCTGTAGGACTGATATCAAACTGCAGAAATTCATATATGTGTTCTTACAAACAATTTTGTAGGAATTTACAAACCACCTCCGTCATTCGTACAATCTTTTGGTGCCCGCAGACGCACCCTTGGCCTTTACTTTTTGTACTGATAACGGGTGTCTCGAACGTGTCTCCGCAGTAAGATGAATGTGCTAGCACACTCACTCATCATAGTACGGTTGGTAACGGATCGCGCTGGTTATTATTGGATGAAGGTGAACTGAAACCGAGATTTCTTATTCATTACTAAGTCACTGATGATGCTGGAAATGCTATCCCCATTCCTGAAGGCAGTGTACTGCTGTTTTGATCTTATTTCTGACAATTTGTGTGGGTTTTCCCGCGTAAATTTCTGATTTCCTTTAGTTTATCATTTTTACGAAGACCATCCAGAAAGTAACAGACGATTTGGCATAACTAAATAATAATGCAAGTTATCAACACAAAACATTATTTACAAAGTAAATTTACTCTATTTTTCAACGTAATCGTCATTGCTATCAAGGTATTTTTTGTCTCGTGGTACCGGTTTTCAAAGCAAATGCAATCTTCCACCGCTAAAGATCTAAGCTGTCATTGACACATTGAGCTCTTCATGGCTGGGAACTCTTTTCCAACCAAAAAAGCATATGCGGTGTCCAAAGTGAAACACCGATTTTTCTGAATTGTTTTATCAACATTTGATTTCAACTCCTCCATAAAGGTTGATGATTCCATCCTGGTCCTTTTCACACACACTGGTTCATCGTTGATTACTCCTAAGTTATGCGCTATTTCCTCACTGAAGACTCGTTCATTGCATTATCATCATACATCTGCTTACTTGCCTATAAAATTCGATTGGCCGGACATTTTGTTTATTGAAAAAACGAATGAGTTCTTTAGCGGTAGAAAAGTATAACATCGGCATTGGAAAACTGGTTCCACTTGACAATAAATATCTTGATAGAATGGAAATTGCTTGAGAAATAGAGTAAGGTATTGTAACTTTGTTAATAAAAATGTATGATGATATCTTTCTTTATCATTTAGTCATACCAAATCGTCTTGACACTTTCTGGATGGACCTCGTATTTTGGAACAACTATCGTTGTATACGGATGCAGTTTCATTTCCTTACTAACGACTCCATATGCTATTTTCTTCATTTATTTAGTGGGGTTCCTTAATACGAGGTACGTCCAGAAAATAAGTTCCGTTTGGTAATAAAATTAAATTGTGTACACATACAGAATAATCATTTATTGCACAAAATTTTACAACTCTTAAACTACTTTTCCACATAACTGCAGAAATTTTGAAGGCATTTGTAATAGCGTGGCACAAGTTTTTGTATGCCTTCTTCATAGAAGTTTGCCGCCTGTGTCTTCAAAAAGTTGGAAACATTTTCTTTCAGCTCTTTGTCATTGTTGAAGTGTTGACCGCCAAGGAAAGACTTCAGATGTAAGAACAGATGAAAGTCGCTAGGAACGAGGTCAGGGCTGTACGGAGGATGGCCAAACACGTCCCAGTCAAATTCCTGTAGGAGGTTTTTCGTCACATTTGCAGTGTGTGGTCGTGCGTTGTCGTGAAGAAAAACAACACCTTTTGACATCAATACTCGGCGCTTATTCTGTATTGCGCGGCGCAATACCCAACGTGAGCAAAGTTTACGAAATTTCAGTTTTTCGGTAACAATTTCATGAATTAGTGATCGTGAGCTTTGGGGAAATTCCATAGCGAGAGCACTAATTGTAAACTTGTGGTTTCCCTGGATCTTGTCATCAATCGCGTGAACTATTTCTTCTGTAACCAAAGATGGACGCCCACTTCGTTCTTCATCGTGCACTTCACTATGTCCTTCATTGAACTGTCGGACCCATCTTCTCACCATTGAATCACTCATCGCATTTTGTGCGTAAACTTCGCAAATTTGCCGATACATTTCAATTGGTTTCACTATCCTAGCATTCAAAAAACGAATCACAGATCTGATTTTACAAGCGGCGGGATTTTCAATCATTCGAAATTTCGTCCAGTTTTGCTTGTTAAAAGTTTAGACCTACCGCTTTTCTGAGCATCATTCTGTTTCAGGGAATTTGGAATTTAGTAATTAAATCTCACACAGAATTACGATAACACATTCCGGATGTGCAAATCGTTCAAGAAATATACGTTTTACATTTTTTGAAATGTTATCGCCAGTGAGGAATATGTCAATAAAAACTCTCTCTTTTCAATGGTTTACATTTTGACTTCACTTTACACGCTCAACCAGATAGTATTGACTTGAAGCAAACAGCGCTCACAATATTATTAAAACTCCTTCTCCATGGCTCCGTTCCCAACTTAACCAAATCCATAAGCGTCTCGGTGTACTGCGGAGACACTTTTGAGACACCCGTTGGTTTGAGTGCAGAACACTTGGAAGCCTACTAATTAAGAGTTGCAATTTCTGCTTGTTACACTTTCCACTTATTAAACGTGGACGTCAATAGGCTGGCGGATCTGTGCAAGACGAAATTCCTTAGGTCCATTCATTTCTACTTGGTTATCGTTATAAAATCCCTGTAACGTCAATCCGTAAAATTCAATAGCACCTAAACTTCATTAATGTTCACTGTGTGGAAATTCGCAACATCATTTGTATTTATTTACTTATGTATTTTTTGTACCTGGCTTTTAATGGAGATTTCAATATGTGTGCTTTTCTAATATTCTCATATTATTCTATTACTATAAGCAATTTGTATATGTTTAATAATTATATTTTCATTTAGATAAATAAAAGTGATTTCATTTTATTTAATTTATTTTCTAACTTATTTATTATTTTATTTTATTATACGGTAATAATTTATAGAGTTGTATATAGCACATTATGAAATTAGTACACCTCTACTTGGAGTACTTAAAACAAATTTTCGTTGAATTATTGGGCAAGCTTAAACTTTTAGTTGGAAAAAATTAATAAAAGATCTACATTTATTTCTATTTTCTCATTCATAAAATCCCTTTTCATCATTATTTTACCTTAAAAGACACTTTATATAGAATTCTCTATTAATTATTAACCCATAATAATATAAAACAATAAATAAAGTAAAAACAATAAATTCTAATCAGAATAAATTGTTTCATTATTTTATTTATCCAAAAATTGCTCTATTAATATTAACTTCCTGCATACTAACTAAGGCTCGTATATTTTACTAACTCGTTATTGAATACACATTTTATTTTCTGGTATACGCTGTGGAAGGGAAGGGGATGCAAACGTGCATGAGTAAACGAATAAGTTTGTAGTAGATGACTTATTTTACATTTGGAACACCATTTACTATCATACAGCCCAGGAGGAGTCATTACTTACTCGTACTATGGCAGTCTAATCAAACAAGTTTGTAGAATATGAACGATATAACAATATCAGAAAACGTCTCTATTTAAGAAGAGGTACCAAAAATAAATAAATAAACGTTAATAAAAACCACGCACAACGAATGAAAAGCACGATGATGTGAATTGTTACAGTTAGTACAGTTAGTTTTGCCCAACAATATGGAATTTAAAGGTTAGAATACTAAAGTAATGATAATAAAAAAAATGTGATGTAATCCATTCACATGACTTTCTCTATATCTCTGCATCAAATTTTTGTTAAAAAGTTTGTTTTTATTTACTTCATGCTAAGTGAGAAAAAATTTGCAGAAATAGTCTTATTACTTGCTTCCCTGTAAGTAGAATAAGTGAGTAACATAGGTTTAAGTGATAGCAAAAGATGGTTGCCATGTGAGTGAAGTTCCTTTGTTTGTATGGACAGGAGTTGACAAATTCCTGTATGAGAAAAGTACAAGTTTTTTAAGGCTGAAACAAAAAACAAGGAATATCTAAAAAACGATCAACTCCACGAAAAAATGTGTATAACATAAATTGCTCTCTACATTTTTTGTGTGGTAAGGCTTTGTCTATCTCTTACGGTTTACCAGCTACACAAAATTCCGTAAAATTCATCCAGAATAAAGTAGTCTTCAGAGGCTATACACAGAAAATTCAAGATATGCACATTATTTGTCAAATATATATCTTTAATGTATGATATTTTAATGAAAATCGTTAGAGCCATTTTTTAGAAAATCAAAATTTTTGAAAATTTTTCCATGTGAAGGGTAGTTGGGGGTGGGGGGATTTTCTTGAAAATCTTCGTGTCGCATCCTTGGTAGATACTGAACTTAAATATCAAGTTTGGTATTTAACAGTCTTTTCATTTTTGAGCTATGGTGCCCACGACTCACACACATACAAACACACACGGACATTTTTCTAAAAATGCTTTTTTTGGATTCAGGGAGTCTCAAAACATGTATTTCCGGTGAAACCTCGGTATCGAATTTTCGGGTACAATACAATACCTTCTGTATAAACTATGTACATAGTTCCTATAGAGAAAGTAATAGTAGAAGAAACAATGATAATAAAATACTTGGAACTGAATTAACTAGCTGGGGAGACATGAAGTGACATACCAGCAAGAATAGCATGCTGAATGAATGATGTAATATGGAGAAATAAACATTTAAGTAAGGACGCTAAGATAAAAATCTACAAAACAATAATACGAATAATATTTATCTATGCTTGTACAACACGAGCAGAAACGGCTAAAACAAGACAGATCATAGAGTCAAATGAAATGAATATCCTGAGAAGGATAGTAAAGAAAACTAGATGGGATAAAATTAGAAATGGAGGAATTAGCAATCAACTAAATATTCAAGCAATCGGTGAATGGGTAGATAGAAGAAGAAATGAATGGAATGACCATGTAGCGGGAATAGTAAGGATCGCCAGAGATAATTTACCAACGATTGGGAGAAGATCCCTGGGAGGAGGAGATGGAGAGACTCATATTCTAAATTAAACAGGACATAGGCCTAAAGAAGAAAAAATCTGATGTGTTCCATTCACACGACTTTCTCTATATCACCGCAACAAATTATTCTATTTACTTCATCTAATGGAGTAAAAATTAGCAGAAAAGTTGGTTGCTCTGAGACTGAAGTTCCTTTGTTTGTATGTATGGACACAAGTTCACAAAGTCCTATATGAGAAAAGTATAATCCTTTATAGCTGAAAAAAAAGGAATATCTCAAAAACAATCAACTCCACGAAAAAATGTATATAACATAAATTGTGTGTTTTAAGTGCTCTACATTTCTTGTGTGGTAAGTTTTTGTCCATCTCTTACGGTTTAGCAGTTATTCAAAATTCAGTAAAATTGACCAAGAATGAAGTAGTCTTCAGAGGCTATTCCCAGAAAATTCAAAATGTACATTTTATTTGTCATGTAAATATCTTTAATATACGATATTTTAATCAAAATCGTTATAGTCATTTTTTAGAAAATCAAAATTTCCGAAAAAAGTTTCATGTAAAGGGTAGTTTGGGGTGGGGGGATTTTTCTCAAAATCTTCGTGGCGCATCCCTGGAAGATACTAAACTTAAATACCAAGTTTGGTATTTTACCGACTTTTCATTTTCGAGTTATCATGTTCAAAGACACACGGACACACACACATAGGACCTTTTTCTGAAAACACTTTTTTTTTGGATACAGGGGTATCGAATTTTTTGGTGGAGTGCAATACCTTCTCTATACACTATATACATAGCACGTATAGAGAAAGTAAAAAAGAAGTTTTTCAAAATTTAATTCCATATGATATTGTGGGGCGAGAACTTGTCTGAATCCATAGACCGTCGGCTCTCACCAAGGAGGACACGGTTCGATCTCAGGGGACCATATGTGGAACTTTTGGTGAACAAAGCGACGTCTAGGCAGTTTTTCTACAGCTACTCTAATTTCCTCCGCCAGTCATATGACTAATGCTCCATCGTCATCTTTCCTATCATCAAGTTCGCCTTCAGTTCACATCAACAAATAGACAGAAATTGACACAGTAAAGGTTTCTGTCATTTCTAACTAGAAGTTACACCTAAATTAAAAAAAAAATTGGAAAATATTAGAGATAATCAAGAATTCAAATGTTATTCCATAATAAATATAAACCTTTTATATGTTTCATTCACGTGACTTTCCCTACCTGCTCTGCAAAAAGCTATTCTTACAAAATATTATTCTTTTATACGTACGTCATGCTAATCAAATTAGAAATCTTATTACTTGATCCTTTTAAGTAGGAGGAAAATAAGGGAATACACTAGATAATCAATTATTTTAAAAGCTGTCATTAGGCGATTGTCATTGAAATTTGGTATTCTTTCCATGACCGGGAGTAAACCAAAAGCAACATCAAACGAATGAGAACTTCGTGTTTTAGAAAAGTTTGAGTATTTTAAAATTGAAATCAATAACAGAGAATATATCAGAAATTGTTAGCTCTATAAAAATATTACGCGTTTTATCAAGATGTTCAATTGTGTGCAGTCTGCTTCATACGGTTTACAAGTTGTGCAAGAATCATTCAGAATGAAGAATGCTTCAGAAGATATTCCCAAGAAATTCAGGATACACATTTGATGACATACGGTATTTTAATCAAAATCGTTCGAGCTATTTTTTTTAGAAAGTGAAAATGTCGAAAAATGTTCTATGTGAAGGATGGGTTTGAGTGGGGGATTTTCCCAAAAATCTCCATATCGCATCCTTGAAAATTATTGAGCGTAAATACCACTATTCGTACTTAACTGACTTTTCGTTTTAGAGTTATGCTGTACATAGGCAGACAGACTCACATATAAAGACACACACGAACGTTTTTGGATTTTTATTCAGAGGACTTCAAAACGTGTATTTACAGTGATAAATCTATATGGATTTTTTGGGTGCAATACAATATCTTCTCTACTACTATGCAATTGTACTATACATGCTAGAGAAGGTGAAAGGATATTAACTGGTCTCAATCAAAGAGATGTTTTTAGCAAAGCAGAAAAAGGAAATAAAATAGTAATATTGTAGATGCAGGTATACAGTTAGAGAATGCTATGTTTAATTAATGGAGAAGAGCTTACAACAGTGAACACTAATCCAATAAGTAAATGAAAGAGAATAAACTAAGTAATAACTCAAGAGCATTTTAATTCAAAATCAGAATGGCATAAAGTAAAGGTTAATAATCTACAATTATCAGGGATTTATGGGCTACTTAACATGCTCAAGGAATGCACAAACTGAAGTCTACAGTTATTAATATAGATACAGTGGCTGTCCCAGAAGTACGAACAACAATGTTAACAAATACCAACCTTAGAAAGCTTAAGATTGAAGTTTGACGATTTTACATTGTTAAGCATTTGTCTGGCAGTTATCGTTAGTGAACGCTCTCAGCGAATTTGTAAGCATGGATAAAGCTGGTTATCGTTATGTGATACAATACTTTCATTTGAAAGGTCTTAGTCCAATTAATATTAAAGCTGAGCTATATTCTATTTTGGGGCAGTCTGCTCCTTCGTTTAGAACAGTGAAATAGTGGGAGGCAGTGTTTAAGCGTGGCCGTACGAGCTGCCAAGACGAACATCGCAGTGATCACCC
This sequence comes from Hymenopus coronatus, assembly GCA_030762935.1. Classification (NCBI taxonomy): domain Eukaryota; kingdom Metazoa; phylum Arthropoda; class Insecta; order Mantodea; family Hymenopodidae; genus Hymenopus; species Hymenopus coronatus. Next base: position 60,118,358 of record CM060892.1, on the reverse strand, counting down.
AAATGAAATTGTAAAGAAAATCCACAAAATAGTATTGCATGACTATCGACAAACTTCTAGTGAGCTAGCTGGCATAGCAGGCATTTCAAAAAGTACTATACATCGCATACTGACTGAAAATTTGGATATTAGAAAGTTGTGTGCACGGTGGGTGTCGCGTTTGCTCACAATAGAACAAAAACATCATCGTGAGGATGTTTCAAACGAGAGTTTGTCAACATTTCATTGCAATAAACCTGGATGAAACCTGCGTCCATCTCTTCACACTTGAGACGAAAGAACAATCAAAACAGTGGATTGGAAGGGAAGAATCGGCTCCAAGAAGGCGAACGCAGTTCCATCTACAGCCAAGGCCATGGCGTCAGTTTTGTGGGACGCACGCGGGATAGTTTTTATTGATTATCTCAAAACAGGAAAAGTAAACAATGGCGAATACAATGCAAACTTGTTACAGCGTTTGAGTGATGAAATCGAGCAAAAATGGCCGCATTAGCGAAAAAGAAACAATTTTTTCTTCATCAACACACTACACCAGTTCACACGTCCATTATTGCCATGGTCTATTTGCCATATCTAGCTTCCTCTGTTTATTTTCTGTTTCCAAACTTGAACAAATGTCTTGTTGATAACAGATTTACTAACAATGAAGAGGTGGAGTCTGCCGTTGATGCCTATTTTGCAGATGTCTATAGTTCTCACCATAAATATCTAAGCTATTAAACATCACTGGGAAAATGTATCGAGCTGAAAGGAGACTATATAGAGATTTCCCTACTTTGGTGAAATCTCGGAACCTATAAAGCATTTTGGTGGAATACAATACCTTCTCTATACACTATGTACATAGTACGTGTAGAGAACGTAAAACGGCTTTTGTTTTTTTGTTTTTGTTATTTTTACTCAATCCACCCTTCAGAAAGCGATCCAAATATTCTTCCGAAGGTCGGTTAATGGTTGGTACGGAGTTGTGGGACAGATCACAACCCAACCTCAGCGTCAGGGAAGGATGATACTGCAGTGGTGTTGCCATTTACCTTCCGTGGAATGGTCATAACGAAATCACGCACGCACGCAGTCCTCCAAGAGAGGGATAAGGCGGTAACTAAACCCGGATCCCTCGCGCGCCAGAGACAGGAGCGCTACCACTGCACTAACGGGAAGAACACGCTTATACATACCAGGAAAAGCTTCTTTAATAGAAGATTGTCGGCAACACTTACTTAGCTAACAGTTCCCTCCCAATAATCCACTTGTGCAGTCTTCGTGTCAATAAGCTGGAGTAGCTGAGACTATTTCCACTTTCAAGAACATAGTACGTCTGATAAGCTATCAAAGGTATTTAGACACCAAGTTGAACTATCACCTTTGAAATTTCTCACTTTAGGCCTACAAAGATTTAAAACCAAGGAAAACAAGAAAAACTGCAGTAACCTCTTGAGTGCACATTTGAAACATTACGTAGAAAATCTGGGGCAAAAGTTCAACTAGAAAACCGTTCATTATCCAACATTGTCCAGATTTGGCACCGACCTAAGTTCATTTCCTTCCAGTCTTTAAGAGACTTTTGGCAAGGAACTGTTTTAGTTTCAAGTGGAAGACAGGTGAAACCTCACTTTATCTTAAGTTGCGACGGTAGACTGAAAAGAACTAATTTCGAACATCTTAAACCTTTTAATTTAATTGTTTTTTCACATAAGCCATGTATAGGACGTTACCGTTAGGGCGTATGTCATCTCAAAATAGTTTGATATCACCTTATGGTTTACCGGGAAACATGTGGTTCAGTTGAGAAATGTAATGCATTTCCGGCATGTTGCCATGGTGGCTCAGTTGTAGAGCAACCGGCAAGAGATCCGGCTACTGCTTTGAATTTTTAAGTCTGACTAACTATTCACAAAAAAAAAAAAAAAAAAAAAAAAAAAAAAAAAAAAAAACTAATTGACCGTAATAGTTGGCTGTACTATGAAATCCGGGCTTTAAGTACTAACGATATTGTAAGTCGCCACTGGTGTATGTTATATCAAAATAATTTGAGGTCACCTTATGGTTTACCGGGAAACATGCAATTCAGTTGGGGAATTTAATTGCATTCCGGCACTTTGCCATGGTAGTTCAGTGGCAGAGCAACCGGCTAGAGACCAGGTGATCCGTACTTCTAATCCCGGCTATGGCATTGCATTTTTCAGTCTGACTCTACCTATCCAAATCCTGTCCTTATGTGAAAAAAAACCAATTAAAACCAATACCATATGACCAAAATAGTTGGTTATACTATGAATCCTGGGACTAAAAGTACTTACAGCATTGTAAGTCGCCATTGGGGTTGTCATCTCAAAATAATTTGAGAACACCTTGTGGTTTACAGGGAAACATGTGAGTCAGTGCTGTGCTCTGCTATGCCGGCATGTTGTCATGGTAGCTCAGTGGTAGAGCAACCGGCTAGAGATCGGGAGATCCGTGGTTCAAATCCCGGTTATGGCATTGAAATTTTCAGTCTGACTCTACCTATCCAACTCCTGTCCTACACACGGCTTGTGTGAAAAACAATTAAAACCAATATCACGAACTGAAGTTCGAATCAGATCATGGAAACATCGTACCGATGCCCTTTGCTTCACTTAGGAGATACAGGAAACCTACTACTCGTACCACTAACACTACCACGACCACCAGCACTTCTACAAGATGCTGGATCCTATTAAGAGTTACATACTTTTAACGCTTCGTTGTTGATATGCAGATACGACGTCCGGCTTAGTCCGTTCTTACACTTAGTTTGTTTTCCTCTGTACTTTTATTACCCTTAATACTCTTGAATATAACATTAACACATTACATTTTGTGAATAAATTATTAATACTTTCAATAAACCTACATGCTCATATATGTTTTGTTCATTCACTTTATAAGTGTATTTCTTAGAAGACTGAATCGCGATAATACCCATATTTGGGGGCTCATTGTTCTTTTGGGGCGTCACTTAAATGTCTTTACAGGCATTTTCTCTTTTCCACTCATGTACAAAATAATATTTAAAAATCCGATGTGTTCCATTCATATGACTTTCTCTGTATCACTGCAACAAATTATTCCATTTACTTCATCTAATGGTGCAAAAATTAGCAGAAATATTCTTATTACTTGCTTCCTTGTAAGTAGAAGCGAAATAAGGGAGTACCATAGGTTAAAGTGATAGTCAAAAGCTGGTTGCTATGTGACTGAAGTCCTTTGTTTGTATGGACACGAGTTCACAAAGTCCTATATGAGAAAAGTATGTTTTTTATAGCTTAAACCAAAAACAAGGAATATCTAAAAAACAATCAACTCCACGAAAAAATGTATAAAACATAAATTGTGTGTTTTAAGGTGCTCTACATTTGTTGTGTGGTAAGTTTTTGTCCATCTCTTACGGTTTAGCAGTTATGCAAAATTCCGTAAAATTGACCAAGAATAAAGTAGTCTTCAGAGGCTATTCCCAGAAGATTCAAAATATACATTTTATTTTTCAGGTAAATGTCTTTAGTATAGGATATTTTAATCAAAATCGTTAAAGCCATTTTTTAGAAAATAAAAATTTTCCAAAAAAAATTCCATGTAAAGGGCAGTTTGGGGTGGGGGGATATTCCTCAAAATCTTCGTGTCGCATCCCTGGAAGATATTAAACTTAAATACCAAGTTTGGTATTTTACCAACTTTTCGTTTTTGAGTTATTATGTTCACGGACACACGGACACACACACACGGACCTTTTTCTGAAACACTTTTTTTTGGATGCAGGGGACCCTAAAACATATATTTCCGGTGAAATCTCGGTATCGAATTTTTTGGTGGAGTGCAATACCTTCTCTACACATTATGTACATAGTGGGTATAGAGAAAGTAAAAATTCATGCGCCAAACTTTTGTCCTGCCTTCCTCGTTTTGTCTTTGCTTCTAGTCTGTTCGTAGTGCAGCTGCTCCTTGCCTCTTCAGTGGTAAATATGCAGTGAACTTTAGTCTTTACGTACCCCAAACATGCTCTCTACTCATAACTGAGACATTAGCAGTCTTATTTAAAACAAAAACAAAACAAAAAATCTCTAAATGTTGTAATCTCTAAGAATCAACGCATTCACAGCTTGTATGAACCAAAAAGTCCATATTTCAATTTTTAAACCACCTTTAGTAGTTTCAGTTTTGTTTCCCCACAACGCAAATTCAGTGTTTAAAGAGTTATTGTGGCGCTCTTTTTAAGTTTCGTGATGTATAAAATCCATATTTTACATGACTGATTTGAGTTAAGGGCTAACAATTTCTTTCTCAGCATTTTCTACGAGAGTGAACATTATTACAAAAATGAGTAAAGTTTTAAATTTGCCTTAAAGCTTCACAATTTCATTCTTTCTGAGAATATTCTGCGAGAGCGAACATTATCACAAAAAAGTGTAAATTTTAGAGGTCTTACTTGCGCAATAATGCCTTTTTTTCATAGTCGGCCCTATTTAAGAATGACCCCCCCCCCCTTACAAGCGGATGCCTGGGTCAAAAGCCCTAACAGTCAGAAGCTTGTCGGGGAGCCAACGGCACGAAACCACAGAATAGAGAACCTGGAACGATGGTCAGCCATAGCCAGGAATGAGCATGAGGAAGTGGATGATATGAAATGCAAGCGAAATGGATGATAGGAAAGACGATGAAGGAGCAATTGGTGGAATGAGTGGCGGGAGAAACCAGAGGACCCGGAGAAAACCCGCCTAGAGACCACTTCGTCCACCACAAATCCCACATGCGGGCGCTTAGGATCGAACCACAGTGCCGCCGATAATGGCTTTAATTCTGGAATTCTCTTGCCGCATCATCGGAAAGTGTAATAGTATCTCTTCATGTTAAATCAAGCTGATTACAAACAAACACATTTATTCCGATGCTTGCAAAACAATTTTCCCCTCTCGTCGGTTCGACGCTCACAAACAGTTGCTGTCTTCAATGCAACTGCTGCTCGCTGTGAGCTCACAGTTGAAACTGACTCTCCTAGCTTGCAGCTCTGCCTTTTATAGCTGTTAATTGTGATATTAAGAATGCTTTATTGGTATTGAAATGTCAATCGTTTTTGAGGATATCTAGTTTTTTACTTTCTCTAGCATCGTATGTACAATGTACATAGGGATAGAGAAGTATTGCATTCCACCCAAAAATTCGATTTCGAGATTTCACCGGAAATACATGTTTTAGGACCCCCTGAATCCAAAAAAAAAAAAAGCATTTCCAGAAAAAGGTCCGTGTGTGCGTGTGTGTCCGTGTGTCTGTGAACACGATAACGCAAAAACGAAAAGTAGCTAAAATACCAAACTTGGTATTTAAGTTCAGTATCTTCCAGGGGTGCGGCACGAAGATTTTGAGAAAAATCCCCCACCCCAAACTACCCTTTACATGGAACTTTTTTCGAAAATTTTGATTTTTCTTAAAAATGGCTCTAACGATTTTGATTAAAATATCGTATATTAAAAATACCTGACAAATAAAATGTATATCTTGAATTTTCTGGGAATAGCTTCTAAAGACCCGTTTATTCTGGATGAATTTTGCTTAATTTGGCATAACTAGTAAACCGTAAGAAATAGACAAAAACTTACTATAAAAAATATAGGCCTTGTTAAAATACACAACTTACGTCATATATTTTTTTCATGGATCTTACCGTTTTCGAGGTATTCATTGTCATTAGTTTCAGTTGTGAAGTACAACTTAAACATTAATAAATCAAAAACAAAAATTATGACTTGCAGGAAGAAAGGGAATAGTAACACAAACATTAAACTAAATGGAAAACTATTAGAAGAAACCGAAATATTTCAATATATAGGAAGAAAAATAACAGCTGATGGAAGGAGCAAAACAGAAATAACCAGTAGAATACAACACGCAAAACTTGGTTTTAATAAAAAGTACCAGCTATTTACACCAAACAATATTAGCCTTGAAATCTGGAAGAATTTATTACAAACATATGTATGGAGTATTATGTTATATGGATGTGAAACTTGGACAATTTTAAAAGCAGAAAGAAAGAGAATAGAAGCATTTGAAACATGATGTTATAGGAAAATGCTAAAAATTAAATGGAGTGACAAAATTAAAAATGAAGAAGTATATAAAAGAGCAGAAGCGGAAAAACGAATTTGGAACCAAATTAAAAGAAGAAGAACAAAATTAATAGGTCATTTATTAAGACATCAGAGCACACTGAATGTTATAATAGAAGGTATGATAGAAGGAAGAAGTGGCAAAGGAAGAGCAAGATCACAATATATAAAACAAATTATGGAAGATATGAAATGCAGTAAATATGAAGTATTCAAACGGAAAGCAGAGAGAAGATCTGAACGGAGAGTCGCTGCAAACCAATCCAAGGATTGAAGACTCCTAACAGAGGTTCTTTATAAATACAAGACATTTTCTGACGTTATCATTGCACGAGTACATGTCACGCAGTTTTGACCCCTTCACCTAGGGTCACAGGAGCTTTGATGTAATGCGCTCGCTGCATACCTGTTCACTAATGCAAGTTTGACAATGGATTCAAGGAAACTACCGGCAACAGTTAGCTCTGACCGTCGACAGGTAGCCGCTCACACACCTGCGACAATTACGGATCAGCAAGGCGTAGTGTCAATATTGTATTACACTATATTATATTTTGTAGCAAAAAATCAACGAAGCATTGGCTAAACAGCGCTCCGCTAGTGAGAACATGGTTCACAGGTTGAAATGTTACCCTAAGAGAGTTTGGCCAAATTTTGGGGGAGAAAAATACCGTGCCATCCAGTGATAAAGAGTTATACTCGAGCAACAAAGGAAGTTCACGTCGGCACAAGACGCCGCTAAATTTACCATACCCAACACAACCAACCGAGTTCCATTATGGGTCACTTTGTGCAGGACAGTGTACGTCAACAGAGGACTGAAATTGTGTACCATGAAATAATCACGTCAGAGCTTATGAGTGATAAAGACCTAAACACATGTAACCATTTACAATTTATGCTTATATAAACAACAAAGTAATTTAAAACGTCTGATAAATGAAATATTTAAACAAAGACAAATTAAAACGATGAAAACGTACTAATAAGGAAATTGTTAGAGAGTTAGTGTTAATAAAAGCGAAAAACATTTAGAATAACGAAATCTGTAAATGTATATAGACGATCAGTGCTTCCAATTTAAACGACTATTGTTATAGTATCCCTGCGTGGTAAACAATGAACATATGGCAAGAAGCTCTGGTGTGTTCCATTCAGATGACTTTCTGTAACAAACAATTCTTATAAAAGCATATGCTACTATATACCTCAGGCTAATAAAGATAAAAGTTACCAGAAATGGTCTTATTACTTAGTTTCTTATAAGTAAAAGGAAATAAGGAATTACATTGGAATAATTGTTTTTTCACACAAGCCGTGTGTAGGCCAGGAGTTGGATAGGTAGAGTCAGACTGAAAAATTCAATGCCATATCCGGGATTTGAACCACGGGTCTCGTAATTTTGAATAAGTAACAAGTTTGGTATTTAAACAAGTTTTTGTTTTTTCATTTTTATTGTTCACAAGCGCGCCACACACATACTTACAGACCAGCCGTTTTCTAAAAATGCTGTTTTAAGATTAATGGGTCCTCAAATATGCATTTCCGACGTCGAATTTTTGGGTGGAATGTAGTTACTATGCACATTGTACAAAAGGCACAAACAGAAACCGGCACTGTTTTGTTCCGTACACCGCAATCCTTCCGTTTGTAGAATACTTTATTATGTCATGTTTTTATTTTATTGGCTGATACTGTCACCTTGCAGGTGAGTGTTCTATATCGAACCAATAGAGCATACCTATGCTGGGTTTGTCAACTCTTTCGCTAATAGGAACTTACTCAATTGGAAGCGAGATTAAGTAACGTGTACTACAACAGAAAGCTACAGCCCCTCCTCCTTCCCCAATTAGAGTGACGGAACGGCCAACGGATATCAGAAGACACGCCCTGTAAATGCCCCTACAGACAATCAGAAATTCGATGTCTATTACTATTTGTGCTCTGTGTACATGGCAGGGAATAAAAATGGGATATCTTTTCTACTCTTAAACTTGGTGTTGCGGTCCGGGAATATGGGGACTGCATCTCGCCTTTGTTTACCTCAAGTGTGTTTATTATTTCGAGAGGAGTATTATAAGATTACATAATGTGATTTACATTTGTCAAAAGTGGTTACAACTTCTACCTCTAGAAGAAAGTGTCGCCTTACAAGTAGTACAACAGCAGTCATTTGTCACCCATCTATTTGTTCTGTAAAGAACACGGTATGATTGTTTAGAGTCCATACAGCGTCAGAACCGCACAATTGTAGCCCTGCATTTAGAAAATCTTGCCAACTGTAACGAGCTAGAAGAGAACTCGTGTCAGTAAACGGGTTAAAGAAGATAAGAAAATTCGATGACACAGGAGACATGGGTGTGGCACCAGGAAGAGGAAGGTGACCCCTCCCGATGGAAGTTGAAGTCGCTGACCATGCAGCACGTGATCCAAATTCTGTAGCCAGTGCTTGAACCAATTCTTTCACTCAAGATGAACAGTATGGGACGTTCTATCCTGCATTTTACCTCATCATGCCTGCAACAAATAACACTCCGCAGCAACTGAAACCCCAAAATACGCAGAAACGGCTTGTATTTGCTCTTCAAATTTTGGTATGATGGAAATGAATCACTTGTAGACAGGGAACATTATTTGGAGTGATTATACTGTACAGTATGTCAGTGTCGTCAACGCTGTAAATTTCTCTGCTGACGAAAACCACAACTTATGTTTTACTTTCTCAATAAGTAATGTGTACTACCCAAAAAGTCAATATCGAAGATTTCACCGGAAAAAATGTATCCAAAAAATGTATCCAAAAAAAGTATTTTAAAAAATCTGATGTGTTCCACTCACATGACTTTCTCTATTTCCGTATAACAAGTTATTGTTTATAAGCTTATTCTTCTATTTACTTCAAGCTAATCGAGAAAAAATTAGCAGAATTAGTCTTTTTACTTGCTTCCTTGTAAGTGGAAGCGAAATATGGGAGCATCATAGGCTAAAGTGAAGTCAAAAGCTGTTTACTAGGCGACTGAAGTTCTTTTGTTTGTATAGACACGACTTGACAAATTCCTGTATAAGAAAAATGTTTCAAAGCTGAAACCAAAAACAAGGAATATCTCATAAACGATCAACTCCTCGAAAAAATTTTGTATAACATAATTTGTGTGTTTTAATGTGCTCTACATTTTGTGTGGCAAGTTTTTGTCTATTTCTTACGGTTTAGTTGTTATGCAAAATTCATCCAGAGTAAAGTAGTCTTCAGAGGCTATTCTCAGAAAATTCAAGATATACATATTATTTGTCAGGTAAATATCTTTTCTATACGATATTTTAATCAAAATTGTTAGAACCATTTTTGAGAAAATAAAACTTTTCGAAAAAATTTCCATGTAAAGGGTACTTGAGGTGGCGGGATTCTCTTGAAAATCTTCGTGTCGCTTCCTTGGAAGATACCAAACTTAAATACCAAGTTTGGTATTTAACGGTCTTTTTGTTTTTGAGCTATGCTGTCCACAGACACACACACACACACACACACACACACACTCTCTCTCTCTCTCTCTCTCTCTCACACACACACACGGACCTTTTTCCAAAGATGCTTTTCAAAAACGAAAGGTCGGTAAAATCCCAAAATGATTTAGATCCTTATAATATTCGACTACTTGAAGTTAACAATCGAACAACATTACCAATAAAGGTATTAACACGAATTCTATTTACATCTGAAGATGTAATCCATTCATGAGCAATTCCTAGTCTTGGGGTAAAAGCTGATGCTACCCCAGGACGATTAAATTAATATCAAACTTGGCATTTAAATATAGTATATTCCAGGGATGCGACACAAAGCTTTTGAGAAAAATACCCCACCCCAAACTACCCTTTATGGAAAAAGATTTCAAAATGTTGATTTTTTAAAAAATGGCTCTATTGAGTTTCGTTGAAATACGGTATATTAAAGCTATTTATATGGCAAATAAAATGTATATTTTGATTTTTCTGGGAATAACCTCTTTATTCTGACTGTGAACAATAAATGTATGCTATATGACTATAAATGCATTTTGAAAAATCTGACATATTATCCCTGGATTTAGAAATTAGTGCCAGGGGTTTTATACACATTTTTATTTTATTTATCATTTTTTTAATTATGCTGTCCACACACACACACACACACATGGCCGCGCCGTGGCTGAGTGGTTAGACCACTTCCCTCTCACCTAGACCCAAACGACCGCATGTGAGATCTGTGGTGGATAAAGCGGCGCAGGGGCAGGTTTTCCTCCGAGTTCTCCGGTTTCCCCCGCCATTGCATTCCACTGGTGCGCCATCTTCACTTCATATATCACCAATATCGCTTGCGGTGCCACACGTAGTAAACGCGTGCGTTAAACACTACCAAAAAAAAAAAAAAAAAAAAAAGACGCACACACACCCACTTAGCTTTTTCTAATTTTTTTATTCAGGGGGTCTCAGAACATATATGCCGGCGAAATCTTGGTATAGAAGTTTTGGGTGGAATACTATACCTTCTCTATACACTATTGACATAGTACTTGTAGAGAAAGTCAAAGTTAACAAGGCGTAAACTATTTAGAGTAGATACTGACATTTTGTAGAGAGATAATACCATATTATTAGTTTAGATTAGATAAGGGAGGGACAAAATGGAGTGTGTTGATCTCCTGTATGTCAACTTAAAAGATTAATTGTACTGGCTCATTGTAAAATGGTATATATTTGAATGATTTATCTTTAAAACATGAAACCTAGGAAATTCATTTGACTGTCACCTTAAGTTTGAAATTTGACCAAAATCCCTCTACGGGGCTGGGGCTTGTGTTCCTTTGTTTGCAGCTGCCAGCTGGAGTCCCACTTTTCTAATCACAACAAAACTGCGAGCAGTGTTATCTCTTGTTTGTTTGTTCCGGAAGGGTGATGCAGCTCAAACCGGAATGTAAGGAAGCGCAGGAGGGTTGGTAGAAGGTTACTGCCTTAGGGGCGGTTATTGATTTTGGTTTATAAACAATAGAATGTGTGCCTATGTTTTTTGTTTGGTTTGTTAGTTTGTGTGTTTGATTTGTTTAGGGTTTTTGAGTCCTTATCAAATATCTTAAGTTCAGTGCGACAAATATAGCTCGAGAAACGCAAACTACAGTGCATTATACAGTGTGCTCATAAATTCCCAACACATTTTCACGATTTCTGTTAATGTTTAACTGTAATAGCATGAATTTGATAGAAGAATAAGCTATTGATAGAATAGTTTACTTCTGTTTACGTAGATTTTTGCTTTCTATAGTGCATATGTACAATGTAGTATGGGATATTAGTTAGCACTTTAATTTTACTAATATATTAAAGACTTTAAGTTAAAAAAACTAATATCCTTCAAAGTTAAAAAAATACAAAAAAATATAAATATATTTAAATTTCTTAAAGAAACTACCTCTAAAATTATATCTTTAGAATAAAATCCTGCTAAAAAGGGCATTAGGTTGAGAAAGTTCACTGCCTAGCTAATGGTGGTAGTAATCGTCGCATAGATATCTTTACGATAGAAGAAATTATAGACCCAACCATCCGCTTTGAACTGAATAAAGACCAACCTCCAGAAGTTCATCTGGAAAAACAGAAAATATATGAGCCCACCATATTTTAAAGAACAATACAATACAAGCACGCTTAGGTAGTGGGGTGGTAGAGTGTCTGCCTATATTCAACAGGTCGTGAGTTCGAATCTCGCTTAGGGCGAATTACCCGGATAAGGTTTTTACGGGGTTTTCCCTTATCCTAAGAGGACGAATGCCGAGTAACTTTGAGCTCCAGGGACCCCGAGATCATTTGAGCATCTTTTCACCAATTTCATTCATCGTCCTATATGACCAAGTAGGTTAAAGAACGTTATGCTACAAAAAAAAATGCAATACAATCTCAGAAAAATAACAAAAGTAAGCCTATATTTTGGATCTCAAGGAATAATTAGAAATATGTTTGTGAAATGGAGGGAAAAATATAAAATTAACAGAAGTGTGGAACAAGCAATCACAGAAAACATGGTGACCATTTTTCGAAATCATTTATATGGTTTTTGAATCGCATTATTTTTGTAGTTTTTTCTCTTTTATTATTGTTGTTGCACATCTTATAATTTTTGTTACAATTTGTTCCCATAGCTTATTTTATATAATTATTATAGCGTATGGTAATATACTTTTTGTAATACTCACATATAACATTTTTTGTAACAATCCCTAAATATATATTTTATTCTTTGTCACTAGGAAAACTCATTTATGAGTCAGACTAATAAATAAATAGAATTTATTCCAGCCAAGAATTTTATATCGAGATTTCATCGGAGTCCCTAAGGAACCCTGAATACAAAATAAGGCATTTTTAGAAAAAAGGCCCATTAAATCAAAAACAAAAAGTCGGTTAAACACCTAGTAATTAAATTCAGTATCTTCCAAGGTTGGTTGTCTTCTTAGCGCGGTGGTAGCGCAGCTGCTTCACAAACGGGAGACCTGGGCTCGATTCACGGTACCGTCATGGGGATTTTTCCCCCACTGGGAGATCTGGCCCGGGGTGCACTTAGCCTCGTGAGGTCCCTGGGGGGGGGCAACTGAGGAGCTACTTGATTGAGAAGTAGAGGCTCCAGGTTCTGAGAACCGCATTAACCAGCTGGGGAGTTCGAGATGCTGACCACATCTCACCGTCCATGACGTCTATCATGGACCGAGATGGGGGACGCAGCGGCCGGGCGGTAGGCCAAGGTTCCTCGTGAGCTGCTGTGCCATGGAGTTATCTTCCAAGGATGCGACACGAACATTTTGAGGAAAATCCCTCTACAAGCAAGATTTTTCAATGTTTTCTATTTTCTCAATAGTGGCTCTTACTATTTTGCTTAATATACCCAAAGCTATTTAGATTACTAATGAAATGTTTATCTTGAATTTTATGGTAATATCCTACGAAACTCTCTTCATTTCGGATGACTTTGCATATCTGGGAAGCCATAACACTTAGACCAGAACTTACTACACAAAAATTGTAAATCTCGTTAAAAGAACAATTCTGTCCATTACATTTTTACTGCTCATCATTTCTAAGATATTCCTTAATATTTGTTAAAACTTAAAATACGTATACTTCCCTCAAATAGGATATCGTTATTTGTTTTTCTTTCTCCTGGTCAAGCAAAGATTAAAATCACCACATAGTGACCAGCTTTTAAAATATTTGACAATCGCTTTAGCCTTATTGTATGCATTCCCTTTCTCTTCTGAATATACACGGAAGTATGAAATAATACGAAAGCATTATCGTAGCATTTTTATGCAAACGTTTATTTGGGTTAAAGTGAAGTAGTTAGAATAATATTTAATTATCTTATAAAAATAATCCTATAGACACCTATGACTCATTTTAATCAAACATTTTTCACAAACTGCAATTTGAAGCGCCAGAAACTTGTTTAAATCACTCAAGGCTACCTTATTAAAAATTAATACATAACAATATTGAATTATTCCAATGAATAAAAGGCTGGTTGATCTTCAGATTCTAGTTATGCATTATACGCAATAGCACAAACTATTTCCTTTCAATCCTATTTCAAGACTGCTATTAAAACGTTCAGAAGAATAATGCAGAACAAAAAAACTTCCTATACATCAATAGTGTCTGTTTCTTTTTCAGGTTTACATTTTTGCGTATGAAATTTAATGCTTGCGTTTTAGTTTTCTCCAACTTTATTTACTTTCTCTAGCACCTATGTACAAAGTACATAATGGATAGAGAAGGTACTATATTCCACCCAACACATCTATACGGAGATTTTACCAGAAGAAAATGTTTCGGGGTTCCATTAGTCCGAAAAAAGCATTTTTAGAAAAACGTCCGTGTGTGTCTGTGGACAGCATAGCTCAAGAACGAAAAGTCTGTTAAATATGAAACTTGGTATTAAGTTCAGTATCTTCGAAGGATGCGACGCGAAGACTCTAAGGAAAATCCCCCCACCTTCAACTACCTTTACGAGGAACATTTTTTGAACATTTTGATTTTCTCAAAAATTGCTCTAACGATTTTGATTAAAATGCCGTGTTAAAGATATTCACATAACAAAATATGTACCTATATTTTAAATTTTCTGGGAATAGCCTCTGAAGACCTCTTCATTCATTCATATATTCATTCTTTTTGGTTGTTTTGTTTTTGTAGTGTTTAACGCCCGCTTTTACTGCTCTGGCACCGCAGGCGATGACACTGATGATACATGAAGATGGAGCCCCGGTGGAATGTGATGGTGGGAGAATCCACCTGTGCGCCGCTTTGACCACCACAAATCTCACATGCGGTTGCTTGGGATTGAACCCGGGCCTTTTCATTCTGGATGACTTTTGTATAACTTTTTTTTTATAACTGGTAAACCATAAGAGATAGACAAAAATTTACGACACAAAAAATGTTGATCTGTTTAAAACACATAATTTATGTCATATACTTTTTTATTTGTAGATTTAACGTTTTCGAGATATTTCGAGTTATTGGTTTCATTTTTAAGATACTTAAAACATTTCTCAAACGGTAGACATCTTTCTTTTCGTCGCTCTTTTGTTTACTCCTAACTAGGTTCACAAAAAAATTAGGACATCTGTGAAAGACATTCTGTTAAGTATTTACCATTCTTTTGTCAGTGATTATATAAATATGACATTTTAATCTCAGGATGTAACATTTGTTTTAAATATGTTTATAACTTATATGCATATAAAATGCAATTAATTGTATTTTTACAGTGCTTAATGCATGAACTACAAGTTCATTTTATTAGCAACAAGCCATAGCCATATTTTACTTTGTGGACAGTTAGGTGTTAAGATTTTACTATTATCTGCAAAGTATTGGATAACAAAGGTAAATAACCGATAGATACAGCTTATAGTGCTGCTGTGACAATTGTAATTTCGGATCGTTTACTAATAAACTATTCACTGCAACGCAGAGCTTGATTTACTACGTATGGTGGACGCTGCGCTGCAGTGATTCTAAAGGTAATAATGGCAAGAAAACGGTTTATTTGAACAAAGAAATGTTAATATATTTTAGAGATATACTATTTAAGCACGAGCGTACTTAATTTTAATTGTATACACTCCTTGTTTACATCCACCATGGACATTACCAATGAAAATCGCAAAACATTAGCCATAGGATCTGAATATCCGACAGTTCTTTTACGAAGTAAAATGAATTATTTCAAGAGTGAGGAAATTTATTACCAGTCAGCACACTCCTGAGCCCTTCTCGGCAAAAGCCTACGCGTATAAATAATGTGCAAGTATGAGCATCAATCAGATTTAGGCGTAGCTATGCCAGCACCATCGGGCATTCTCAAACGAGAACCGTGCATTTGAACCAGTCCGGATGAAGGATTCGAATATCTCTAGAACACCCAAGTATCGAATACATGGCATTTTATATTCGAATATTCCCATCATTAGTTCAGAAAGATTCAAATATGATGAATAATACAGTAGCTTATGAACATCTACACCCAAAACTAAACTTATCCTACATCGAGGTCACAATATTTTTTTTCTCGATAAGAAGTCTTAAAAAAATTACGCTGTTATCCCGGTTTTGAAGCAGCTGCTTGATGATATTTCGTTGATGTAGTTTGATTATTCCTTTATGTATCTATTTATTTAATATTTTCATCTACCTTGAAAAGTAACAGAGATAATTGTACATTATTGAATAAATTATCTGGGCTTAACAAGCTAGTGTTGTGTTTTGATTTATACTTGATTTCCGGTTCGCCACATGCCTGTGTGCTTATTACCAACTACTGCCACTAACGAGCAGTGGAGTGGTCTTCTTTTAAGGTATCCGATGATATTCACTCCTAACCTTCCGCTTTGCACACAACAGCCAATGTGGCATAGTTGCCAAGCGTATTACCACGATTTTATTTCAGTAGACACCCTGGAATTCAATTCTTTAATATCATTTTATGGCTAAACGACTCATTTTTAACAACAAATGATAAAAACACAAATAACTCATCTTTTGTAGCTCTACCTTGCGATTATAATTGTGGAAGTAAACGATAGACGAGTGGTGACATATTTGCAATCAAACATTTGATCAATTTTAATATTTGTTTATAAAACCATGCACTTTAGAGGAAAATAAAACTGTAACTTATGTTTCAGCTTAACATCAGGAAGTTGCCATTGAAATCTGTGCACTCATATTCCTAACACCTTTAGTGTGTGTGTGTGTGTGTGTGTGTGATCGTCTCAGCGAGGTGGCAGCGCGGTTGTTTGCCAAGCGGGAGACCTGGGTTTGATACCCGTACCGGCGTGGGGAATTTTTCCCCCGCTGGGCGACCTAATACGGGGTGCACTCAGCCTCGTGAGGTTCCTGGGGGCCAATTGAGGAGCTGCTTGATATTGATAAGGCCGTATCAACCGTCCGGGAGGGACTCGAGGCGCTGATCATGTCTCACCCTCCAGCACTGCACCCCATTCCCTTGTGGACTGTCGTACCATGAAGTTAGATATACACTGTACTAAAGCTTCAGAAAATGCGCAAGGCAGTTTCTAAATAATCGCATATTTTGTTAATTCAAAAGGTATTTGTGTTATCTAAGAAACTATTTGAAACTATCTTTCAGCTTTTACTTAGTCATTTCTTTTCTCTGATTAAGTGTACTAATTTTAAATTAGGTAAATGGCTTTAAAATTTAAATTCCTTAAAGAAAATTGTAACCAAATCGAGCCGTAGATCTCCGAGTAAAAAGACAGCTCGATGACCACTCGACTGCGCATGTAGCCAAACTAATAAGCCTAACTCATTTATTTCGCGCCCTAGCGTGCATTTGTTTTCAGTAGAAGCCACTTTTCTGCCAGGTGGTGCAGCGAGTTGTGTTTATATTAGCAATGAAACAGAGAAGGGCCATCGTTTGTTTCACTTTAATGGAATTATGGGGCAAATCTGCGAGAATGTAAACCATCAAATGAATGTGAATACAACGCTTGCAGATTAAATCTGTAAACCAAGCGATCACATTCCAATGAAAATAAATACTTTCTATACTGATGTTCTATTAATGCTATAAGCATTCCGAGCATAGGTGCACTGGCATAAATGCATTGCAGATCGTTTGAAAAGGAATTAATTCCAAAAGAGAGAGATTATTTCATACATTTATGTCTGTTTGAATGCCGTTATCAGTTTAAATGATCGCGATTGAAAAAACCCTTATGTGTTTCAGGCACATAACTTTCTCTACATCTCTGTAACAAATTAGCTTATTTCTGTTTCTATTTCAGGACAATCGAGGTTTACATTAGTAGAGATTTGTTTGTATTACTGTGTTGTGTTTCATTCACATGATGTTCTCTAGCTGTCCAGCAAATAAACATTTTATTCAAAACATTAATATTTTATCTACATTATGCTAATCAAAATAAACATAAGCAGCTTCCTTGTAAGTAGAAGGAAAATAATAAAATGCATAGGATAAAACAATAGTCTTAGTGCTTTAAAAGCAGTTCGCAATGTGAAACAGTCGAAATTCCAATCTCTTTGCTTGTCAGGAGGAAACAAACGAGAAACGAGAAGAGAGATGTCTTCCAGTTTGACCAAATATATCGAAAAGCATTAACTCTACAAAAAAGTGTTTTAATGAGATCTACTTATGCTTATACTAAGGTTCTATCTATCTCTTACGGTTTTCCAGTTATACAGCCATCCAAATTGAAGAGGTCTTTAGAGGCTATTACCAGAAAATTCAAGATGTACATTTCATTTGTCATAAAAACGTCTTAAACATAAGATATTTTAATCAAAATCGTTGGCCATTTTTGAAAAAATCAATATTTTTGAAAAATGATCCATGTAAAGGGTGGTTTAGGGTGGGGGGATTTTCTTGAAAATATTTCTGTCGCATATTTGGAAGATACTTATCTTAAATGCGAAGTTTGGCATTTAACCGAAATTTCATTTTTGAGCTATGCTGTTCATACACACACACTTTTTCTAAAACTGCTTTTTTTTTTTTTTTTTTTGTTTTTGGAATCAGGGTGTGACAAAACATGTAATTACGATGAAATATCGATTTAAAATGTTTGAGGCAATGCAATACCTTCTCTATACGATATGTACATAGCACGTATAGTACGTGTAGAGTAAGTAAAATCGGATGTGCTCCATTCTCATGACTTTCTCTATCTGTTCTGCAAACAAGCTAATCTTACAAAAGATTATTATTTTAACTAAAGCATGCTAATCAAGATAAACATTACCAGAAATAGTTTTTAACTTAGTTCCTTAGAAGTAGAAGAGAAACAAGGGAATACACTAGACTAAGGCGGCCGTCAAATGTTTTAAAATCTGTCTATTTGCGATTGTCATTGAAAGTCAGTTGTCTTTCCATGTACAAGGAGAAAAACAAGAGAGCTATGCAAAGGATGAAGACCTCTCGTTTGAGAAAAGTATTACAAATTTGAAACCTATAACAGGGAGTACCTCTAAAATGGCTAGTTCTTCCAAAAAATCGTATAGGTCATAAATTATGCATTTTAGCAGGATCTGCATTTTATGTGTACATTTTTATGTATCGCTTATGGTTTACCAGCTATACAAAAGTCATCAGGATGAAAATGTCTTTAGGGGCTATTCCCAGAAAATTCAAAACATATCTACACTATATTCGTTATGCAAATATTTTTAATATATGGTATATTAATACACTCGTTGAACCATTTTCAAAAAAATCAAAACGTTGGAAAGTTTTTTCGTAGTTTGGGGTGTGAATATTTTCCTCAGAATTTTCGGTCACATCTTGGAGGATATTAAGCTTGATTTTTACCAACAATTGTTTTTTAGAGTTATCATTCACAGACACACGGACACACACCGGACTTTTTTCTAAAAAAGTTTTTTTATTGAGGGTACCCTAAATGTGTATTCCTCGGCGTGGAATTTTTGGGTGGAGTGCAATAGCTTCTCTAGCTATGTACTAAGTAGAGAAAGTAGGAGTTGCAGTCCGAGTGTGAAAGAGGACGGTCGTGTTTTGTGTCTTGCTCGTAGCTACCTGGAAGAAGTTCGACAATGGAAAGCGTACGAGATCTCATTGAACAGTTGAGGCAAGAAATGCGTGTAGGATTTGAAAAGTGCAGCCTAAAATCGCTGGAAAGTGCCGTGGAGAATGTGACAGTTCGAACGCGTGCTCTGGAAGAGAAAATGGATTATTTAGAGAACCAATCTCGTAGAAATGATATTGTGGTATATGGTGTGACGGAAGAAGCGGGAGAGAGTTGGGAGATGACGGAGGAAATAGTGAAAAGGGTCATCTCACAAATAGGAATCGAACTCAGCGAGTTTGATGTGGAGAGAGCCCATCGTGTAGGTCGACGTGGCAATGTAAGGCGACCTATTGTGTGTAAACTGGCCCATTATAAACTCAAGGTGGCTATCCTTCGAGATGCTCGTTATTTACGGGGAACGGGAATAAGCATTAGCGAGGACTTTAGCCAGCATGTAAGACAAGAGAGAGAATTCTTAAAGGGACACATTTCGAGGCTAGGAGGCAGGGCTGTCATGCCGTATTACGCTATGACAAGCTCTTCATTAACGGACGAGTCTGGAACCGACAGGAGCTGGAGCGCATGGAACAGCCTAGAAGTAGTACGGAAACCGAACCCAGGACAGGGCAGCTATAGCAGGTAGCCAGTGCATCAGCCCAGCAGGTCCCTCAGCAGAACATCAGGTGCCTCAAGTTATGTCGACAGGGAGGGGCAAAGAGGAGAGGAGGGTGAGACAGTCTTCGCCGGAAAAGCCAACAACAACGCCAATCCGTGCCCTTAGGCTGACAACAGCTCGACAAAGGGTCAGCCAAGTTGTAGGAAGACCAACAGCAAGGAAACAATAGGACCCAACCCCTTCTCCGAGGATTGTCACATGGAACATCGAAGGCTTCAAAAAAAGGTTGGGTAGCGAGAATTTCTTAGTGATTTTGACGTTGTATGTTTAACAGAATCTTGGTTGAAAAACGGAGAAAATGTAACACTTGCTAATTTCCATAGTTTTAGTAGGGGAAGGGAGACACGGGTAGGAGGGGAAGGTGGCCAGCAGGGGTATCAGTTTCATTCAGGTCTGAGCTGGAGGCTGAGATAACTAAATTAGAAATGAGTTTGGAACGGGTGATTGCTGTATCTTTGGCACAGGGGGGAGTACAAATAATAGTTATAGGATTATACAACCAGCCAGCAACGTCCAAGTATGCAAACAGGAATTTCTTCAGTGACTTAACCGAAACGTTAGTGCAGTTACAGGAAAAGTTTCCAGGATCTGAATTAATTCTCTTAGGAGATTTTAATGCGAGGTTAGGAGGGGAGAATATTTCTCTAACGGGGGTCATCAATGGGGGGAGGAATTCCGCGAAGGTCAACGAAAAAGCAAGGATAGTTTTATTAATGGGGAGGGCAGACAATTACTTGCTTTCTGCGATGCCTTCTCTTTAGAAATAATGAATGGCAAGTACGGTGAGGATCAAGAGGGAGAACTTACTTTCATAAATGAAAATGGGGGTAGTGTAATAGATTTTATTTTAATAAGTCAGGGTTTAATTGGCAGAATTAGAAATTTTTGGGTGGGGGATCGTATCGAGTCACATCACTGTCCGGTTGTCCTGGAACTGAATATAGAGACGGCCATTGTGGCGCATGCACCTGAAGAGGGGTAGGGGGACGAAGGGAGATTCATTAGTAAATTTATACGGAAACCGATAGAAAAAGAAGTATTTGTTGATAAATTAGAAAGAAGATTAAGGGAAAGGAACGCAGACCCAGCTGAGTAACTAGCGCATATAATAGCAACGGCTGCGAGGACAATGAAAGTCCAAATGCATGGTAAGGTAAAACGATTCAATGTTTGGTATGACCAGCAATGCAGAACTGTAAAGAAACAACCAGAGGAGGCTCTGTCAAAATTCAGAAGGAGAGATTAGGAAACTGTTTACAAAAAAGCGAAGGGAGTATAAAGAGCTCTTACGGGAAAAGAGAACTACGTGGCAAGACAAAATTACTCAGAAAATTAGTAATATGTTAACACGGGGGGATAACGCTGAGATGTGGCAAGTAGTAAAACATTTAAGAGGCAACCGTCAGGCGCCCAACGAAATTTCTCATAGAAAATGTGCAATGCATTTTATGGGAATATTCGGGAAAGGTGAAAGGGAAGGAATTTTTATAAAGGAAGTGCAAATTTTGGGAAATCTTGAGATCCCAATACTGGACGAAGAAATATCAGCACGAGAAATAGCACAGGCGCTGAGGAGTCTGAAGGAAGGCAAAGCTCCAGGGTTGGATGGGCTGCCCCCGGAAGTTTTTAAAGCCGCAGCCAATGTTAATGAGTTTGGTAGGAGTATGCTCCAGATATGTAACAGATAGTTTATTGAGGGGAATTGCCCTACCTGTTGGGGAAAGGGCATTATTCATCCCATTTATAAAGGGAAGCGAACTATTGGAAATCCGGTTAACTATAGGGGGGGTTACTCTGTTGCCAATTATGGAGAAAATTTATTGTAGAGTGTTATATAACCGGATAAAGGACTGGGAATCTAAATTTGGCAAACATTCAAAATTGCAAATTGGTTTCAGAGAAGGACACAGTAACATAGATGCCGCTTTTATATTAGACACCTTAAGGACGAAGCAACTGTTAAGCGGGGAAAGCTTCATTGTGCTTTTGTGGACTTTAAGAAGGCATTTGACTCTATCAATCGAAATGCATTATGGTACAAACTAGGCATAAAGGGGTTATCAAGTAAAATGGTTAGAGCATTGCAGGCAATGTATCAAAATGTCGAATTCTGTGTGAAGTACGACAGAAACAGAGTGTCCGAGAGCTGCCGAAGCTATAGGGGAGTGAGGCAGGGTTGTATTTTATCTCCCTTGCTATTTAATCTCTTTATGGATGATATTACTGATACAATGATAGCAGAGAATATTCAAGCACCAGTAGTAGCGGATTTGCAGATCCCAACACTTTTATACGCAGACGATTTAGTATTGTGCTCTACGGCAGCAAACGGATTGCAACGAGGACTGGACAAACTTAAGAATTATTGCGATGAATGGCTACTTACAGTTAATGTGAATAAGACTAAGGCAATGACTTTCAAAAACGGTTGTGTTTATAGCAGGGAGGAGACTTGGACATATGCAGGACAGATACTGAACAATGTTAAATCTTTTGTGTACTTAGGACTCACATTTACAATGAACGGAAAATGGACAAAACACATTGACATTACGAAACACAAGGCAAGGGTGAAAGCGGCGGAAGCTCTCCGGATACGCTGCAGAATTCCGAATATCTCCATAACCTTAATGGAAACTGTATACGGAGCGACAGTTAGATCCACGATGACATACGGAGGAGAAATATGGGGGTGGGAACAAACAGGGAATCTGGATCAAGTGAGGACCCAATTTTTGAAAGGAATTCTGGGTGTAGGGAGGGGTACGGCAAACTGCGGAATAATGAGGGAATTCGGGGTACATAGTGAAACGATAGAGTGCAAAATCAGAGCAGTTAAATATTGGATGAGAATCGTTCACGGAAACCAATCCCTAATTAGGGCAGTCTGCTACCGTGAACAGTTGCGAATGGAAGGTAATTTGACGTGGGCATCAAAATTAAAGAAAGGGTTGAAACCATTGGGATGGGAGATATTTGGATGGCGGGGCAGGAAAACAGGCGAAATATTTGGAGAAAAATTAAGAAACGTCTCTGTGATATTGACAGACAGCAAATAATTGCGCAATGCACAGAGAAGGTGTCATTAGAAGTACAGTCTGGGCTGAAATCGGAGTGGGGTATGGAGCAATACATCAAAACAGGTACCAAACTCATTAGAGAGGGGCTCGCGTGGATTAGACTAGGAGCATGGAGGAGCACGAAAATTTCTGACGAGAATGGTACGAGAAACTGTCCCATTTGCGAGGAGGAAGAGTCGTGGACTCACATCTTGGCAAGAGGGTACGGAGGAATGGCGGGAAAAATATTTGCCGCGATTTTTTACCACTGCGAATGTAGGGCTAGAAGCATGTTGGACGCTACTGGCAGGCACGGAAAACATGGACGGGCTAGGTAAATCTATACTTAAGGCAAAACAGCTGAGATCTGAGGAGGCTGCCAATAGAGAAGGGGGGGGGGATAAGATCAACTAAACAAAAGTGACTACAATGTTCTACATACATATATATTATGTCATGCTTAGGTCAATGTTGTGCTAGGGTTGTATATATTATGTGTATATATGTCTTTTAAGTGTAATTATCTATTATAAGAGGATGCATTTATGAAGGTGTACTCTGTGCTGTAAATTTAAATTGCTATATTTGTATATCTTTGTATCTTTATTTTCGGATTCACTCTTAATTTTTATTGTTGTTGAATATTGCTTTTGACTGTGTATTTCCTTTGTCTTTTTATTTTCGTGTCCACTCTTTTAATTCTTTGTTGTGGTTGTTGTTTTAATATTGCTTGTAATGTGTATTACAAAAGCACGTACGGTCTACGGGCCCGTGCGACTGTTGAAATTCTATGTATGATATTGCTATACCAATAAATACACTTATTCATTCATTCATTCATTCATTCATTCATTCAAGTAGAGAAAGTAAACATATGAATTGCTACAATCACAAACTTTCTGTAACAAACTATTCCTGCAAAAACTTATTCTTGCATCTTCAAGATAAACAAAGGCAAGAGAGAAGACTCCCAAGCGAGCGACCGCATGAGAGATTTGTGGTGGACAAAGCGGTGGGTTTTCTCCGGGTTCTCCGGTTTCCTCCGCCATCGAATTCCACCGGTACTCCATCTTCATTCCAGGTAACATCAGCATTATCGCCTGCGCTGCCACAAGTAGATAAAGCGGGTACGAAAAGGAGGGAGAGAAAGAGTAAGAGAGGAAAATAATGGGAATTGCAAACAGATGAATCCTCGAAACTATTTAATAACTAAAGATAAATTGCGGATTACATTCGTAAAAAATCGGATGTGTTTAATTCACATGACTTTCTCTACATCTCTGCAATAAATTATTATTAAAAAGCTTATGCTTCTATTTACTTCATGCTAATCGTGAAAACATTAGCAGAAATAGTCTTATTACTTGCTTCCTTGTAAGTAGAAGCGAAATAAGGAAGTACCATAGGTTAAAATTATAGTCAAAAGCTGTTGTTTGTGACTGAAGTTCCTTTGTTTGTATGGACACGAGTTCACAAAGTCCTGTATGAGAAAAGTATAAGTTTTTATAGCTGATACCAAAATAAATAATATCTAAAAAACAATCAACTCCACGAAAAAAAATCTATATAACATAAATTGTGTGTTTTAAAGTGCTCTACATTTGTTGTATGGTAAGTTTTTGTCCCTCTCTTATGGTTTAGCAGTTATGAAAAATTCCGTAAAATTGACCCAGATTAAAGTAGGCTATTCCCAGAGGCTATTCCCGAAAAATTCAAAATGTATATTTTATTTGTCAGGTAAATATCTTTAATATACGACATTTTAATCAAAATCGTTAGAGCAATTTTGTAGAAAATCAAAATTTTCGAAAAAATTCCATGTAAAGGGTAGTTTGCAGCTGGGGGGATTTTTCTCAAAATCTTCTTGTCCCATCCCTGGAAGATACTAAACTTAAATACCAACTTTGGTATTTTACCGAATTTTCGTTTCTGAATTATCGTGTTCATGGACACACGGACACACACGGACCTTTTTCTGAAAATGCTTTTTTTTGGATACAGGGGGCCCTAAAATATGTATTTCCGGTGAAATCTCGGTATCGAATTTTTGGATGGAATACAATACTTCTCTATCCCTATGTACATTGTACATACGGGGTTAGAGAAAGTAAAAAAGGAACACTTTCGTATTTTTGTCCAACATTAGACATGCAGGGAAGTAAAAAGTGAAAAGCTGTGGCCTTTCATATAGCAGCTAAGTAAGTCGTGGAACGAGAAGTTCAATCGAAAAACTCCAAAACTATATGCATTTATAAGTTTTGGGAAAGTTACGAGAACGCTTTTCTTAGACAGCAACCAGCTGTTGTCAATATTTGTATGCGTAGGGCTACAAACAAAGAGGAGCCTGAAGAACTTTTGAGGAAAGTTAGTAATCCAAAGAGGGCCAAAACTCCCCAAAAGTACAGCAAAAGGTTATCTTTTTTACATTACGCCTACAGCTGAAGAATTTCTGGCAAGTGGTTAAGATCTTTGAAACGGAGAAGAACGTGTGGGGGTGCGTAAGGATATAGATCTGTCATCACCAACTCGCTTGATTTTGTGCCAGAGCAAATACGCTTTCTCCGTGCATACAATGGATAAACACGTAACAGCAGGAATTCTCTCTTTCTTGTACACTCAAAGACGTTAAAATAACGCCTGGCTGTGATTTTTCTGCAAATATGTACGTTTGATGGTGACTCGGTTCTTACAACGATTTTCTTTGGTGCAATTCTAGTACAACTTACCAGGTGAGTAAGAAAAGGCAAAACTGATTGGGCAATCCACCTCTTCATCCTTTAACCCTGCTCGACGCTCCCTCGGGACAGGCTGACTTTTATAACCGTGTATTAATTTTGTCCGCCACATGCGCAAATTACCTTGACATTAGACTTTCACTATATAACACAAAGAAAGATTAATTTAACTTTGATCACCCGATGAGAGAGGTGGCTTATTGCCCACCATGGAGTTTGGGGAGAACCAGTGAGGAACTCTGAACTTCATTTGTCGCAAGTTACGCTTCATGTGCACCCCCTTTTCGGTAATGTGGTTTGTCCAATACGATTTAGGAGCATAGCAAGGTTATATGGGAGGTCTCTCATAAGCGACAACCAGCGTCCAAACATGTGGAAGACATAGACGGAGACAGCGAAAAACCCCGTCTCACGATAAGTACTTCAAGCGAATTTTAAATGTCTTGGACTATGCAGTCAGTATACAATATTAACAATAGAAAGCAATCCTACTTGCAAGCCTCGTTTATGCCTACCTAAGAGCGATCATTCTTATTTATAGAAAGTGCCGGAATAAGTGTTTAGATTTTAGTACAGTTCTACATCAAAGTTGCATTATTATGTAAACCATGCAAGTGGTACAACAGTTACCAAGGAGATGAACATTTCTTTCTCACTCTCTCGCGATAAGAAGTTAACTGGTTACAAAATTATTTTAAATTAAAATAGTTATATTTTAAATACATTATATTAAATTAAAATCCAATTTCTTTCAAAAACTAAGGAAGCTTTATTACAATTCTATGACTGGTCTATAGTTAATGCTTGCATGTTTAATTTATAAATTACAGAACTTGATTATTTAACGCAATGCATCTATGTCATTTGGAAAATCCAGCTATGTACATATCTTATTGAAATTTATATCAGTTATTGTACACAATAATAGTGACAATTTTTGCTACGTACGAAAATTCTAATGCGCATAGTTATTTAAACAATCATTTTTTACTTTCTCTATATGCAATACGTACATAGTGTATAGAGAAGGCAATATTTTCCATCCATAAATTCGATACTTCACCGAGAATACGTGTTTTGAGGACCTTTGACTCCCAAAAGAGGATTTTTAGAAAAAAGGACAGGATGGCTATATAAATATGAATGTTTGAGAACAGCATATCTCAAAAACTAAAAGTCCGTTATATACTTGATACTAAACATGCGACACAAAGTTTTTCAAGAAAATTTCCGACTATTATTTACATGAAAGAAAATTGATTTTCTCAAAAAGTGACTCCATCGATTCGATTAAAATATCGTATATTAAAGATATTTACATGAAAAATGTAATGTATATCTTGAGTTTTCTGGGAATAACCTTGAACATATCTTTATTCTGGGTGAATTTTGCATGACTTGTAAACCGTAAGAGATTGACAAAAGCTTACTAAACAAAATATGTAGTTCTCGTCAAAACATATAATTTGTATCATATACTTTTTCTGCAGAAATAACCGTTGCTGAGGAGATATTCCTTGTTATTGGTTGTAACTTTAGAATACGTATAGTTTTCTTATACGGTTATATGTCAACTCATGGACATACAAAAAAAAAAAAAATAATCAAAGGGATTTTAAAAGATTTGACTATTATATAATTTGTATACAATAATATATACAATAATGGAAAAACTAAATAATCTAAAGTATACGTAAATGCAATATAGCAATTACTTCTGATGAAAAGAAGTTAGTTGAAAAATAACATTGTCATATTAACCAAAACTGTAAAAAATTCAGAAATTATTTTTACTTTCTCTGCCGCATATGTACAACGCACATAATAGATAGAGAAAGTATTGTATTCCACCCAAAATTCCATACCGAGTTTTCACGGGAAATACATGCATATTGAGACAGCCTAAATCCACAATAAGGATTATTAAAAAAAAGGCCACTGTGTGAAAGTGTGTGTGTGTGTGTGTGTGAGAGAGAGAGAGAGAGAGAGAGAGAGAAGGAAAAGTCCGCTAAATACCAAACTTGATATTTAGGTTCAGTATTTCACAAATAGGCGAAATTAAGATTTTTAAACAAAATTTCCCTATCACAAACTACGCTTTCCATGAAAACATTTTCGAAAATTTTAGTTTCTTCAAAAAAGGCTCTAACGCTTTTGATTAAAATAGATATATTAAAGATATTACACGACGAATAAAATGTATGCTTCGAATTCCCTTGGAATAGCCTCAGAAGTCCTCTTCATTTTGGATGACTTTTCCAGAGATGGACCAAAACTTACTGCACAAAAATGTAGAGCTCGTCAAAACACATATTTTATGTTTGTGATATTTTTGTTGTGGAGTTAACTGTTTCCGAGATACTCCATGTTATTGGTTTGAATTTTAAAATAATTGCACTTTTCGCAGACAGAAAGTTGGCAGCAGAGCAAAGCAGTGAATTTTAATGACAATCGCATAGTGAAAAGTTTTAAAATACTGGTACAGATTAAGCTAAACTAAGCAAAATATTGTAAAATATTTCCTATAGCTATATGCGCTTTACAATCTATGAACGCACATTTTGTGCCCAACTGTACTTTAACTTTTACAGTAAAGGCACGTCCTCTCCTCTCCTCTCCTCTCTCCCTCTCTCGCTTCTGTGTGTTCCTAACTTCATGTGTTTTATGTACGGGGCACCAGCGCTGCTTATTAGACAAAATATCTAGACATGTTTCAGAATACGATGTGGTTTGATTAGACCATAGTTTGCTTCGAACGCCTGCGCAGCATCTAGTAAAAGAGGCAAGGAAGGTTCCTAGAGCACAAATTATAAACATCTGAAGTGTTCCATTCGCATGACTCTCTCTACATCTGTATAACAAATAAATTCAATAACTTTTTCTTCTATAACTTCATTGCTAATTGAGATAAACATTAGCTAAACTGCTTTCTTGCAAGTAGAAGGGAAATAATGGAATACACTAGGCTAAAACGATAGTCAAATCTTTTAAAACCTGGTTGCCATGTGGATAAAATCCATTTCCTTACATTGCAAAGGCAAATTCCGGTATGCGAAAAACTATTTTAAAACTGAAACCAATAACAAGGAATATCTCAAACTCTACGAAAAAAATGTATATAGCGTGAATTGTGTGCTTCAACGAGATCTACATATTTTGTGTAGTAAGTTTTTCTCTATCTCTTACGGATTACCGTTATGCAAACTGCAGCAAAATTCATCGAGAATG
Source organism: Hymenopus coronatus (assembly GCA_030762935.1). Lineage (NCBI taxonomy): Eukaryota > Metazoa > Arthropoda > Insecta > Mantodea > Hymenopodidae > Hymenopus > Hymenopus coronatus. The sequence continues at coordinate 60,089,444 of CM060892.1, read as the reverse complement.
AAGAGGTCTTCGGAGGCTATTCCCAGAAAATTCTGTGTGTGTATGTGTGTGTGAGATTTAATGCACAAAAATCCAAACAAAAACAGAAATTCAATGACAACTTTATGTAAACACATTAACTTCACAATATCTTCTAAAGTTAGAAGGATCCCAATAATAATAATAATAATAATAATAATAAACTAATGTGGCGCATCTCTACATCTCTGTAACAAATTATGTTAAAAAGCTAATTCTTCTATCCCCTTCATACTAATCGACATAAATGATCATATTGCTTTCTTTTTTATAGGAGGAAGGAAAATAAGGAACACTCTTGGCTAAAGTGATAGTAAACTCTTTTAAAAGCTGGTTCCCATGTGGATGACATCCTTTTCGTTGCATTGCCAGAAGCTGACAACTTCTCGTATGTGAAAAGTTCAAGTATTTTAAAACTGAATCCAATAAAAAGGAATACCTCAAAATGGTCAACTCTACGAAAAAATGAATATAACGTAAATTGTGTGTTTCAACGAGATCTACATATTTTGTGTAGTATGTTTTTATTTATCTCTTACGTTATGCAAATTACAGCAAAATTCATCCAGACTAAAGAGGTCTTCAGAGGCTATTCCCAGAAAATTGAAGATATACATTATATTTGTTGTGTAAATATCTTTATATTAAAGTATTTTAATCAAAATCTTTATAGCCATTTTTGAGAGAGACAACATTTTCGAAAATGTTTCCATGTAAAGGGTAATTTGGGGTGGGGGAGATTTTCCTAAAATTCTGTGTGTCGCATCCTTGAAATATACTAAAGTTATATACCAAGTTTGGTATTTTACCAACTTTCCGTATTTGACACACACACAACACACACGGACCTTTTTCTAAAAATAATTTTTGGAATACAGGGGACCCCAAAACATATATTTCCGGTGAAATATCAATAACGGCTTTTTGGGTGGAATGCAATACCTGCTCTATACACTATGTACATAGTACGTAAAGGGAAAGTAAAATTGGGATGCTTATTTTCCAGCTAAAAATAACTGAATTATTTATTTCTATATTTTGCTTTCTACAATATTGCAAGTATAACTTACATTCGAATAATGTTTTAGAATCTAGTATGTCTATCTGCTAGCTCCCCACTCTTTTCTGGGCTGTAGGGGCTATGAGCCCCTGCCTGCTGTGCGAGGAGTCCTGTGTTTGATATCCGCTGGTGTAAACTTTTCTTAGGCAAAGACTATTCCCCATATTTCTTCCTCAGATTTTGGAAGCATGAAAGAGACTGTGCGTGTGATATGTACAAAAATTCAAAGAAAAACAGAAATACAATGACAGCTGTCTGTAAAAAAAATTAAAATTACAATATCTTCTAAAGTTAAGATGACGCCCCCCCCCCAAAAAAAAAGAAAAAAAAACTGATGTGTTCCATTCTATACAATCTCTGAAACAAATTATTGTTGAAAAACTTATTATTCTATTTACGTCATACCAATTGAGATAAAATTAGTAAAAATTGTCTTATTACTTACTTTCTTGTAAGTATAATGGAAATAAGGGAATACATATAGGCTGAAACGATAGTCAAATCTTTTAAAAGCTGGTTCCGATGTGCTAGAAAGGCGTTTTTTTTTTGTTTTGTTTTGTTTTGTTTTTTACTTTCTCCATACGCACTATGTACATAGTGTATAGAGAAAGTATTGCACTCCACCAAAAATTTCGATACCGAGATTTCACCGGAAATATATGTTTTAGGGTCCCCAATATCCAAAAAAAGCATTTTTACAAAAAGGTCCGTGTGTGTGTGTGTGTGTGTGTATGTGAACACGATAACTCAAAAACGAAAAGTCGGTAAAATACCAGACTTGGTATTTAAGTTTAATATCTTCCAGGGATGCAACACGAAAATTTTGAGAAAAATACCCCCACCCCCAATTACCCTTTACATGAAACTTTTTTTCGTAAATTTTGATTTTCTCAAAAATGGCTCTAACGATTTTGATTAAAATTTCGTATATTAAACATATTTACCTGACAAATAAAATGTATATCTTGTATTTTCTGGGAATAGCCTCTGAAGAGTAGTTTATTCTGGATGAATTTTACTAAATTTTGAATAACTGCTAAACGGTAAGAGATGGACAAAAACTTACTCTACAAAAAATGTAGAGCACATTAAAGCACACAATTTATGTTATATACATTTTTTCGTAGAGTTCGTCGTTTTTGTGACATTCCTTATTTTTGGTTTCTGCTATGAAAAACGTATACTTTTCTCATACAGGAACTTGTCAACTCCTATCCATATAGACAAAGGAACTTCATTGACATAGCAACCAGCTTTTGACTATCAGTTTAACCTACAATTGTCCCTTATTTCGCTTCTACCGGCAAGGAAGCGAGTAATTATACTATTTCTACTATTTTTTTCTGATTAGCATAAAGTAAATAGAAGTATAAGCTTTTTAAGAATTATTTGTTGCATTGCCAGGAGTTGACCAATTCCCGTATGAGATAAGTTTAAGTATTTTAAAACTGAAACCGATGACAAGGAATATATCAAAAATGGTGCACTGAACCAAAAAATATTAATTGTGCGTTTGAACGAGATCTACATTTTTTGTGTAGTAAGTTTCTATATATCTCTTATGGTATACTAGTTATGCGAAATGCATCAAACTTCATCCAGAACAAAGAGCTACTCTCAACCTATAACCAAGAAATTCAAGAAATAGATTTATTTTTCATATTAATATTGTTAATATACGGTATTTTAGTAGCAATTGTTAGAGCCATTTTTTGAGAAAATCTAAAATTTCAAAAATTTTCCGTGTAAAGAATAGTTTGGATTGGGAGAATTTTCCTCAACATCTTCGCGTCGCATCCTTACAAAATATTATACTTACAGACCAAGTTTGGTGTTTTACCAAGCTTATGTTTTTGAGTTATCGTCTCCACGAACACAGACATATATGGACCATTTTCTATAAACGCTGTTTTTCTTTTTAATACAGTGAACCCTATTTCCGTTGAAATCTCGGTATCGAAGTTTTGGGTGGAGTACAATACAACGTACCACGTACCATGAAGAGAAAGTAAAAAAGGTTCATTTTATATTTTAATAATCCCACTTCTTAAAGTAAATAATTGAACAACCTTACTAGTAAATGCATTGACACGAAACTTAATTAATTATATTTTTACAATAAAAAGTAACGTTTCATGTATATACATTATATTTAATATACAGGCCGTTTCAAAACGACACCAAACGAACATAGCAGTCGATTAGCTAACCCTTTGACTTGTCCGAAACTTAATGTCGCAACTTTCAAACTCTTCTATTTAAAGTTTTATCTGTGTTTAAAAATAGCACACATTTGGGATTAGGCAGTGAAGGAACAACGGTTGTCATACGCCACACCCACATGCTACGTTTTCCATTACTAAGGTGACCTGTCCCACGCCTACACCAGGCGACTGGGACCTTCGCTACGAACCGCATCTCTCTTGGAGTGGACCAAGTACATGTTATCTAGTTATGTACGACTGCCTAATCCATGGTGATTTTACGGCAGGTTTTGTATGTGCCGAATTTAGAGATAAATTTATATTCACGTGTCACATACGGTATGACCAACAAGGTCCACATCTTAGTTTGGTGATGCTTTGAAACACCCTGTATAAAATGGTAATAGCAAATAGAAGTGAGGCCAATATATTTCTTACAACATTTAAAAAAGGTGCAAACGATGCGCCGCTTGAAAGAAGTGAACAAGAAAGCCTTTCTTTGCTAATGTCTTGACAGATTGAGAAGAGTTGCAAATGGGGCTAATGACCTTTTAACTTGGGAAGAGACACTGTCACATATCTGCATTGCCAAATGTTTTTCAACTGAGCCGTATAAAGCTTGAGCAAACGTTATGGTGTGTTTACTGCCATTTTTCAACTTTAGACGCAAATGCCACACTGAGCTTCTATGATAAATTGTCAACACAGTACTATTTATTAAAGAAAGCAACGAAGAAATGGAGAGGGAGAGAGACAGAAAAAGGCTTTGCGGAAACAAGTGTCCACTATACCTCAGTTTTGACTGCAGAGGACAGCTGGAAAATGTTTGCGTTTACAACTAATTCTTAGAAAGAAGTGGCACATTGCTTGCATCTTTTCTAAATATAGTGAGAAGTATACACTGAGCGATCATGTTAACCATGGTTTACAAGAAAGCGATGCACCGCGATCCTTACAGAATTATGTGCAAAGGAAATAAATGCACATCTATGGATCATAATATTTTACTATTGGGACTCAAACCTCACATCGCTTATGTTTATTTTATTTACTACCTCAATATAATTTGGTACACTAAAATTTAATCAGTAGTTGTAAGTTTTCACGTCTGGAGCCCCAATTATAACTAGAAGAGTTTTCCAGGCTGAGAAGCCGTGGTCTGTTGGAGTTTTCAGGTCCAGACGTTTCGTTCACGACTGCGGTGAACATCTTCATTGGCGTGGTCCAAGTCTTCTCGGTGAAGGTGTGGTCGCAGAAGACTTAGACCACAATTTATCACAATTAGCATTGTGTAGATAAATATTAGCAGAATTAATGTTATTACATACTAGCTTAAAAGTATAACGGCAATAAGGGAATACATTTGGCTTAATTTATATTCAAATATTTTCGTCCTACTCTGCCATCTGTAGGCGACGAGCCCAATCCTCGTCACCATGTCACATAGTGGCAAACTCACGAAGTAGAAATTCAAATCTGATCACAGAAACATGTAACGATGCCATATGCTCCTCTTAGACACAGGAAAATAATCAACCAACTCTTGATACAGTCCAAAAGGTGTTGCTCGCGCCCAGGTTGGCTACTTGTGTTGGCTCTTTTTAGTAACTGTCATGTAGACACCTAATCTCCACAGGATGTTTCAAAAGATAGTGACTACGGATAGCATCTTGGGAACCGATAGCAGGACACATGGGGATACGGATTGTATACCTACCGGATAGTATGCAGTATATTACAATACTGTTTTACAGGTAATTAATGCTTTTGATGATATTGCATGTTCTTCAATCAAGATTGTAAAATCTTTTGCTTCAAATAGATTGCATGAAGATTTGCAATTCATACAGAAGAACTTTGCAGACATATCTACGACAACAACACACATTTGGAAACATCCAGCACCTTTGAAATACCTTGAGCCTAAAAAGTGTCGATTGAACTTGTGCAAGAATTAATCAGACACCCGTAACACCTGTTTTAGACCGTGTGAAAAAGAAAGTGAAGACGGTGTTTGGGAAAAAATGTGTAAAATACGAAATGTGCTACGAGGTGTTGCTATGGAAGCACTTGCTGATGGATTATCTTACCCAACAGTCGTTGATGTGTTCTACTTCAGTTTTGCTCTAATCACATCTTGTGATGTGGAACGAATTTTTTTCACAATATAAAGACTGTTTAAGTGCCAATTGGAGACAATTCACTTTTGAGACGTTACGAATGTAAGTTGCTACGCATTGTAATCTATGTATCTTGAGAGAAAATGAAACGGATAATGATGCTGATACTTACTTCACAGCCTCATTTGTATGCATTTAAATATTAATATTGTTAGTCCCGTAAATCAGTGGTATTTACGTTTACCACCCACCAACCTCAATCGTCTTCCACTGCTAGTGAAAACATAACACTCTGTTAATACCAATGCATATACACTGCATTGTCAACACATCACAGCTATATACCATGCTGCGCTAGCTTTGATTATATCACGCTATGGTTTCCAAAATACTATCCCCCCGCCCCCCCCCCCCAAATGACTAAAGAATATATGAATTCAAATTTCTCTTTCTCTCTCTCTCTCACTCCTTCCTATCACTCTACAACAGGGACAGGTTATTATGCCTTCTTCCTTGACAAATTTGACCACTTATGATCCTTGGAGAAAGCAAGCTACTAAAATGCGAATGAAAACAGACATTCGCTGTAAAAGACCAAATATTTTTTTACACATAACCGAAGTGGAAAATAGGGTTTAGTTATAATATGCTGAGGTAAATTGTGAATACGCGTTGCTAACCGTAATCGTCGCAAAAGTGTGAGTGGCTTGTTTAGAAAGCCATAGCGGACTGTTGCCGTGCACCGTAGGTTTCCTTTCATTAGCTAATGCATTGTTACATCTATGTGTGTAAATACGTGTGCAGTCAGCGAGCACTTCACATCTAAGCTGCGACTGTCTCACCTGTGTGAGAGTTTGTGGCAACTGCGGTGGTTTGCACGTGCGACAATAAGAACTAATTCTGGAAGGTTCTTGCCACATGATTGATATGTATAAAAATGAGAGAACGAGCCCTGACGAGGAACTTCGTTCTCTGCCTTCACAGAGTCAATATGGGAGGGAAACGCCGAAAGCCTGCCGCAGTCCAAAAGCCAATCGAGGAAGCGTCGGAGACCGTCACCGCCAACGCCGACCCAGTCTCCCAGCCCACAACCTCCGCCGAGCCTGAACCAGCCATCACGGACAGTCACGCCGCAACACTCGCCTTCGAAGCTGTACAATCTCCGCTGAACATTACAACCGACAACACAACGCCTACACCACCTACGACGTCACCAGTGCTAGACCTTTCCTCGCTGCCGCGCTTCAGCGCAGTGGTGCGTGGAGTTCACCGGCAGCTACCGGACGGTCTAGTACTCAACGCCGGCCGTCTTCGCTGGCCTTCACTGATGAAAGCCACACGGATCCACAGAGAGAGAGGACCATCACCACTTGTCAGGCTGGAGTTCTGGAAAGAGCATTAGCTGATGGGCTGCCTGCCCTCGAGCAGATACTCTCAGTTGAGCCTGGGCGAAGCGTCCGTGTCTTCCCTTGCCGCCGGTGCTGCCAGTACGGACACTACTCAGACACCTGCACATCCGCCGCCCGTTGCCGCTATTGTGGCGCCGGATGTCTCACCGCCGCCTGCACCTACCATAACTTGACACGCCGGCCCTTGTATTGTGCTACATGCAACAGCGCAGGTCACTACACGGGTCAAGCGGTGTGCCCACAACACCCACGCAGACAGATGCCAGCCGTTCACCAGTCTTTCACCTGCCAGCGCCCACCATCACATCCTTGCAGACAGAACAACTACCACAGACCTCCACACTCATCCAACTCCAAACCGACCTTGAAACCAACACAGCCGAACTCCAAAATCTCCGTCTAGCAGTCAACACCATAGCCGGCCGAATCGCCACCGGGAGAACGCCGCCTTGCGAGACTACTTCAACAGAAGCCTCGAGAAGGTGGTTGACTAATCAATGATTCCAGGATCTACAAGGTCCACAAGCAGCTCGATGCTTGACCATCAGGTTGGACGACATGACGCAACAACTCACTTCAGCTATACACCATCGACCCAACATGTTAAGCTTTGGAACTACGGCTACATCACCCAGAACTCACCTGGGAAGAGCTCCATCTCCCGACTAACATACCTTTCTGGTAAAATGATGCACCTCAATTCTTGTAGGTCAACGTCAGGGCATTGCGCCATGTCGTATCCCTACACACCACGCTCATAATACAGTCACCCACAATTACTCGGTTTGTCTCAGGCGGTACCGGGCCCCATGACACCAGATATGTCCCAATAAACAGTGACACCACAGTATTAAATCCTTTCTCTCCCCTTTCCTTTTCCTTCCCAAATACCTTATATACCTGTTATCCTTATAACCTTTATTCCTGTTTTACAAAAACTGACGAGCTTGCGAAGAGCAAGCAGACACGCAGCCTCCTAAGACCGCCGCCGTTTCCTCGGCATTTGCTGGGAGGGGCGCCATGCCGGCGCCCACACCCGAGGCAGCATATGTCTGGACTACTACACCACGCTACTGCTTCACCGGCATCTAGCTTCACTTCACCACAGAGCTCCACTTCGCCGCCCGGTACAGTGTCGCAGTTCGGAGGTTCCCTTAGGAACATTTCGGCCATTCATGTGATGGTGGCCTTCTTGCATGAGGGCCAACCGCATCTACTGATACGGCCCCATGCCGCTAGTGAGACACGAGCTACAGGATCGAACGGACCTGAAAGCAGCTTCATGGTTGCACTTGTTAGGGCGACTCCTGATAGTAATTAAGCCGACAGAAACGCCACTGGCCCTGCCGTCGCAGGATGTTCCTATGGGCAAGGCCAGGTGAAATGCTGGGACTTTCGCATGTTTATTTTTTTATTACTGTTTAACGCCTGCTTTTATTACTTTGGCACCGCAGGCGATGACACTGATGATAGAATGAGAATGGAACACCGTTGGAATGCGATGTTGGAGGAAACCGGAGAACCCAGAGAAAACCCACCCCTGTGCCGCTTTGTCCACCATAAATCTCACATTCGGTTGCTTGTTCCTGCTCCCCCGACCTCAAATATATCTGATGTGTTCCATTCATATGACTTTCTCTACATCACTGTAACAATTATTTATTTATTTATTTATTTTTTTGGTAGCTCAAAGTCCTTTAACCTGGTTGGTCATATCGGACGATTAATAGTCACCAAAATATGACTTCCCTCCCACCCCAATCTCTTTATTCTTTCACATATCTATACCTTTATCCTTTATATAACAATGTTAACTTTTAGGCCTTTATTCCGGCCCCCCCCCCGCCCTCAGATATATCTGATGTGTTTCGATGTAGCAATTATTATTATTATTATTATTTTTTTTTTTTTTTTGGTAGCTTATGTCCTTTAACCTGGTTGGTCATATCGGATGAAATTGGTGAAATGATGCTCAAATGATCTCGGGGTCCATGGAGCTTAAAGTTACTCGACATTCGTCTTCTCAGGATAAGGGAAAACCCGAAAAACCTTATCCGGCTAGATTCGAACTCACGACCTGTTGAATATGATGCAGACACTCTACCACCACACTACCCAGGCTGACTGTAACAATTATTGTTAAACATCTTATTCTTATATCTATTTTATGGTAATCGAGATAAACATTAGCAGAAATTGTCTTAATTACTTGCTTTCTTGTAGGTAAAATTAAATAAGGGAATACACCAGGCTAAAAGGATAGTCGAATCTTCTAAAGGCTGGTTGTTCTTAAAAAAAAGTTTAACTATTCCAAATCTGAAATAAATAACTCAAAGAAAAAAAGACAAATTGTGTGTTTTAACGAAATCTATATTGGAATAATTTTTTCTTCACACAAGCCGTGGTAGGACAGGAGTTTAATAGGTAGAGTCAGACTGAAAAATTCAATGCCATAGCCAGGATTTGAATCACGGATCTCCCGACCTCTAGACGGTTGCTCTGCCACTGAGCTACCATGGCAACATGCCGGCAAGGAATTGAGTTTCTCAGTCTGACTCTACCTATCCTAGATCTATATTTTTGTATAGTAAGGTTTTGTCTATCTCTTGCGGTTTACCAGTTCGCAGAATTTAGTAAAATACATGCAGAATAAAGAGGTCTTTAGAGGCTATTCTCAGAAAATTCAAGATATACATTTTTAAATATCTTTAATATGCGGTGTTTTAATCAAAATTGTTAGCCATTTTTGAGAAAATAAACATTTTCGACATTATTACATATAAAGGGTAGTTTGGGGTGGAGGATTTTTTTCTTCAAATTCTTCGTTTCATATCCCTGAAAGATACTAAACTTAACTATCAAGTTAGGTATTTTGCAGACTTTTCGTTTTTGAGTTATCGTGTTTACAGACACACGGACACACCCACACGGACGTTTTTCTCAAAAATGTTTTTTTTTAGATACAGGAATCCTAAAACATGTATTTGCGCTGAAATCTCGGTATCGAATTTTGGATGGAACACAATATCATCTCTATACACTGTGTACATATAACATGTAGGAAAAAAAAAAAAAAAAAAAAAAACCGGCGAGTCAGTTTCGATGGGAAGTTCGGAGCTTGCAGTCATAGCCGTACCCGCAACCGGAAACTAAACCGTAGAATTGTTGCGAAAGCATCGAATAAAGACGTTTATTTGTAAACATATGTTTTATTGCAATCAGTTGGAAGAAATACAAATCTTAAAAGCTCCATTAACATGAATTTCTCTACATCTTTATAACAAATTATTGTTAGTAATCTTAAACTTCTATTTCATTCTAATCGAGATAAACATTAGCAAAAAGGATCGCAGTTCTTAGTTCTTTGTAAACGAAAGGAACATAAGGAAATACACTAGGTTAAACCGACAGTCAAATTTTTTAAAATGTGGTTACTATGGGATTGAAATCCGTTTCTTTACGTAGCCATACGTTGGCAAGTTCCCGCTTGAGAAATGTTTCAAGTACTTTAAAACTGAAACTAATAATAAGGAATATCTCGAAAACGGTCAACTACACGAAAGAAAATTATATGTCATAGATTGTGTGTTTTAACAAGATCTACATTTTTGTGTGGTAAGTTTTTATATACCTCTTGCAATTTACTAGTTATGCTAAATTCAGTAAAATTCGTCACAGATTGAAGTGGTCTTCAGAAGCTATTCCCAGAAAATTGAATATATATACATTTTAATATTAATGTGAATGGCTTTATTATTTGGTATTTTAATCCAAATCGTTATACCCATTTTGAGAACAATAATATTTTCGAAAATTTTTACATAGTTTGGAGTGGGAAATTTTCTCGAAAATATTCGTGTCGCATTCTTGGAAGACACCAAACTTGGTATTTAGAAGCCTTTTCGTTTTTGAGCTATGCTATTCTCAGACACACACGGAACGTTTTCTAAAACTGGTTTTTTTGTTATTTCAGGAGGTCCTCAAACATATATTTGTGGTGAAATCTCGGTATCGAATTTTTGGGTGCAATGGAATATCTTCTATAAACAATATGTACATAGTACGTGTAGAGAAAAAATTTAAATAACATTTTTAATTGCAATTTTAGATTTTAGTTTAGTTAATTGTCCGAAAAAATTACATAATAGATGAAATATTTTGTGCTTGTTTATGGAAATAAATTAAAAGTTTGAATGTATAGCTACCTAGGTGCTGGGGTAGCATATTCGGATTTTATTTATTTATTATATTTTAGTACGTGTAGAGAAACTAATAGTTGGAGTGAGTAGGAGCAATTTTGTTACACTGGTGTCAGGACCATACACTTTTCGACAGCTTAGTGGCCATCTAATTTTCCATAAGGGAGTCTATATGTTCAAATAAGCACCATTTTAACTCCAGAATAGCGGTGCTAAATTCAAAATGCGAACGCACTTGCCAACTGGCGAGAAACCAGCAGAGGGTGGGGATATTTAAAATCGGCAGGAAATAAGACTGTCGTCAGGTGTTCATTAACTGCGAACCTATTCGCCGTCACACACCTCCAGAAAGACGCGCGAGCTAATGAAGAGGCACTCAGCCTTTTAAAAGCACTTTAAATACCCTTTAAACACCTTATCCCCTTGACTACCTTCCACCACTAAGTGAAGCCCAAAGTCAAACACTTTAGATCGTGTTATAACGTGCACACATTTTGATCGGCTCTTAAAATCTTCATTTTTCCTTTCTTTTGTTTCAAAAACAATTCCAAACGCTGTGATTACTTTGACTTGTGTTTTATGTTTAAACTTAACATAGTAGGTTTCATTTTTATTTTCTCTACTATGTGCTTTGTATACATATTAGGTAGAAAAGGTATTGTATTCCACCCAAAAATTCGATAGAAAAAGATTCGTTTTGATTCGTTTCTGTCAAGAAAGTACCAGGAATTGATCATTTAAAAATTCTGTTTAAAAGGGGATTCGAAATTATTGTTGTTGCTAAGTTGGTACAACTTTCCTCTATACCCACGCGGAGTTTGATCGTCATCTGTCATCTAGTTTGTTTACAGTACGCCATTTTGTTAGTTCATCTCAAAGGTGATTTGCGATTTTACGATGGATACAAATATTGAACAAAGAATGTCTCAAATTTTGCGTAGCAATTGGTATTTCGTGTGCCGAATCGTTGAAAATGTTACAGAGGGCTTACGGTGTATCGACTTTATCAAAAACACGTGCATATGAGTAGTACAGTGCATTGCATTCAAAAGTGGTCGAGATGTGGTCGGCCATCAACGGTTTCAACTGAACTGAACATCGCTAAAGTGAAGAAAATGGTGTCTGAAAATCGTCATTTAGGTCTGAGAGAGATTACCGCTGAACTTTCTGTGTCTCATGAATCGATTCGTACCATTTTAAACGATTGTTTGGGCATGACACGCGTTGCACCTCGGTTAGTTTCGAAAGACTTGAATTTTCTACAAAAACTCAATCGCGTAAGGTTTGCTGAAGACATGCTAGAACGAGCCAGTTCCGACCCCACATTCATGAAACGAATTGCAACTGGTGATGAGACGTGGGTTTACGAGTTTGACACTCAACCAGTCAACAAGCTTCCGAACGGCGCCTTGCAACTGAACCGAAACCTAAAAGGGCACGTCAAACTCGATCAAAACTGAAGGTCATGTTGACAGTTTTTTTTTCGATTATCGCGGTGTCGTGCACTCAAGAGTTCCTGCCATAAGGTCAGATGGTAAATAAAAACTATTATCTGAGCGTTATGCGGCGTTTGAGGGAACAAATACGGCGAAAAAGGCCAGATTTTTGGAACGACAACTAATGAATTCTGCACCACGATAACGCACCAGCTCACAAGGCTATTATTGTGAACGAATTTCTGGGCAAAAACTCAACAAATATCATCTAACAACAACCGTATTTATCTGATCTGGCTCCTGCTGATTTCTCTCTCTTTCCAAAACTCAAGTTACCACTTCGAGGCACCCGTTTTCAGTCGATAGAAAACAAAGGAAAAGTCGCGGCGACAATTGACATCGATTCCTAAAAGTGCCTACAAAAAATGTTTTTTGATGATTGGATTATTCGTTGGTATAAATGTTTAATTTCAGAATGGGCCTACTTTGAATGCGATAAAATAAAATTGGATGACTAATTCATTTTTTTGTGTTTAATTAGCAAATTGCATGTAGAACATGTAGTACACAATTTGTGTGATCCATTTTCTGTAGAGCTAACCATTTCCGAAATATTCGTTAGGTACTATAGCTTTCAATTTTGCAATACTTGAACATTTTTCGCAAATGAGATATCGGTATTGTTTTTCCTCTCTTTTTGGCTAAGCAAAGAGAAAGCCATTACATAACACGCTTTAAAACAAGTCGCTTTAGTTTAGTGCGTTCGCTATTTCTGTTACACAAGGAAATAACATTTAATAAAATCTTTTCTGCTGTTGTTTATCTTGATAAGCGTGAAGTAGATAGAAGAATAAGATTATGTAAGATTAGTTTGTTACAGCATTAGAAGAGAAAGTAATATGAATGTAGCGCATCAGAATTCTGTACAGTGTATTAACTCTTTCGTATGTGTAGTTTTGAATAACTTGGGTTTTAGCCAAATTCAGGTAAAGTCTGCTGATTCGCAACCATATTTTGGTATCAGTTATACTAATAATCTCTCGGGCAGCATGCATGTCAAAACAGACATCCCAGAACCACAAAGGAATACTGTTGGCTTCAGAGGGCATGTCATCTTTTACTTCTCGCATTTACCAGGTAATGTCAAAAATAATTTACAGAGACATTTAATTGTTTTTCAATTTATTTATTAATTTCGTTTTCAAAATACATCCTTTCTAGTTTACTGACTGCTTCTTGAAGTTTATTGCTAGGCTCTCGTTTAATTCTCCTTTTAAGTGTTATCTATAGGTAGAGCAGTCGTTTAAGCTGACCCGAGGTGGAGTTTTCAGTTTGGAATAAGAGTCGTATTTAGATTGCTTCATTTGCGGATTAGCTTAGTTGAGAGTCTTTTGTACCAGCTTCAGCATCTCGCCGATTTGCGGTCACGATTGTCATCGAGAACTTAATTATTACATTTAATAACTGCGGTCACTTCTGGCAGATCATTTTAATCATATTACATTTCTGAGAGATATACGCATTTGGACCACTTAGCTTTAAGTGCAAATATCTGGACAGAAAACCTTCAACATCCACAACTTACTTAAACGTGTCAATGAGATGTACATATATCATAATGAAAGTTTTCAAGGTTTAGTTCCAGCTACATCATTTGTAAATTATAATTATAGTATTTTATCTAAGGCGGGAATTTTGGACAAGGGGCGTGTAATTTGGTGTCTAAATTGGGCCACTATATAACACATTTATAATCGATTCGTATACCTTTATATTCACTTTTAAAGATTGAAATTCAACATGGCAATTAATTTATACCACAATAATCATTATTTATATTAATATTATTAAAATATCTCAGTGGAGCAGATTAACTTTAACAAAATTAGTATCACCTTACATCAATTTCATCAAAAGTTTTGTGAACACAATATTTTTAGGTTTTTGTTCCGTATTAAAAGAAGATTTCACTGTTCACTCCACTATACACCTATCACAAAAGTAATAAATTGAATCATTTATGTCATTACAATCTTCATGAGTCCATCCTTTGCATTTATTGTACTGTTCAAGTCTTCCTTGTGAGATTCCCCACATTCAACACAAAAAGTCTCTTCTGAGTTTTTATTTTCATCTTTCTCAGATCTTCCTTTTTCCATTTACAGTATAGGCCCTTAGATTTGTTAGCCTCTTTGGTCATCTGGAAGTATATGCAACTTGTATAATATGTAACAGTAATATATCTAAATAAATTACTAAAGTAAACAAAACGCGTGACTTCAAATAAATACATACACACATGCTCATTTGGAATGTAATACCCAAATATTCCGTGTAATTTGTTGCGGACCAAATTACACTTCGCATTCGGTCCAAATTACACGATATAACACAATTTTATGAGTATCATATTTCTTATAATACCAAATAGAATTAATGAAATAAATCTACATCACACTTACCTTAATATATTGAATGTTCCGTCGTTTTAGTTGGGTTTCCAGGGAAAGATCTGAGATGGAAGAAAACACGACACCAAAAACGTTCTCAACAAAGATCACAACTTCCCTCCAAAGCTACTGACAATAGAATGCGGAAAATTGGAGGGAACGCTTACAACAAATGCTGCTCAGGATATTCGTATTACTGGTGCTCCCAACGGTACCCATTTTCTTAAACTGACATCGGACCAAAATACGTTACACGGTCTACGCTGGTCTACGTTACATGGTCTTCCCCTAATTCCTTTTCAAAACTACAAAATTGTAGGCGTATAGCCTCAGTCTTAATGGATGTTGGAACTTACTTAGGCCATCAGAAAGCTTTGCTATACACTACTGCCGGGAAGTGGCTGTGGGTGGCGATGGCTGCGAACTGTTGACGGAATACTTAAGGATTGACGCCCCGTTGTACTTTAGTGTTGCACAAATTTTAGCCGGTCCTCGTTGCCGCGCTCGCTAAAGTGCCTCGCTTTGGTGCTTCGGGGAGCACGGGATCGTGGGTTCGAGTTCCACCTTGGGCATGGGTGTTTCTGTGTTTGTAAATATGTATATGTCAATGTATTCATATGTAAAAAGGAAAACTTTAAACATTAATAGGTCAACTAAGGAAACGTAAGAAACTGGAAAAAAAGAGGAAAAAGGAATACAGCCTCCGGAACTGTATTTTTACTTTCTCTACACGTACTATGTACATAGTGTATAGAGGAAGTATTGTATTCCACCCAAAAATTCGATGTCTTTGACTATCGCTTTATCCTAGTGTACTCCTTTATTACTCTTCTACTTACAAGAAAGCAAGCGATAAGAAACTTTCTGCTAACGTTTATCTTTTTTTATATTGCTTGTCACCCGCGTTTACTGCAAATGGCACCGCAGACGATTACACTATAATACATGAAATGAAGGTGGAACACTGAAGGAATGTGATGGCGAGGAATATCGGAGAATCCGGAGAAAACACACCCCAGTGCCACTTTGTCCACCACAAATCCCACATGCGGTCGTGTGGGATCCAATTTGTCGCCTTGAGGCATTAATATTAATAAAATTAAAGAAGAAATTAAAGAAAATACAGGACAAGAATTTTAATAATCATCTAGAAAAAGCCTTCATTGTTATTTCGTTAACTTGTATTGGAGGTCGTCCAGTTGAAGATAAAAAATCAACAAATAATTAAAATATTAGATAAAAAACAACAACAACAACACGCTCTGAATTGGATGGTTATCTCGGTTAGCATGAAGTAGGTAAAAGAATAAGTTTTTTTTTATCAATAACATGTTACAGAAATGCAGGGAAAGTCATGTGAATAAAATAAATATTTTTTCATAATAGTCCTAATTTCTAGAAGAGCTTTTACTTTTCGTACTCTCCAAAACTCTTGGTTTTTCAAAGTGGAATATTTTATTTCTCAAAATTAGAGCATTATTTCAGAAGACTATATGACAAATTAACTTACTGAACTTTTGAGGGTCAGTATGCCCATTTTTAAACAAATAGGTAAAAAACAAAAAACAAAAAAAAAAAAAAAAAAAAAAAGCTTTATTTGGAGTAAGGTGAAGTGTTGAATAAAAGTTTGGGAGAAAACAAAGTTTAAAGTTGGCACTATTTGTTAATAGTATGCTGCAGGTAATTAGTAGTGTGTCAAGTTTGAAAAAACGATATAGGAGTTTTTAGACTTTAGTATTCATATTATTTTATTTTGAAAACAAGTAGTTTTGGAATTATTGTTTTATATTAACATGGATTTAAACCAGCAAAAGCGAGCATAAAATCCCTTCGAAAATACATTTTCTACGAAATTCAGCTACAATGCTACCGAGATACAGTAAACATTTAGATATGTAAATCAGCGTTTATTTTACCTAGGCATACCCCTTCCTTTATCACAGTAGATATTCAATGTTTTAGCAGTTTAGACAATTGAACTACCAATAAGACATCAAGTAAGAACAACTTTTTAAGACAAATATACATCCTATAGGGCCAGTTTTCAGAAAGCAATTCCAATCGAAAATAAATTGGGCAGGAAAGGGTTAAGATACAGTTGCCTCCTGTATTTGAAATCACTCATGCATGTTGTTCATGTATAAATTCTTACATGACAAAAGGATTTAGTGCATGATTAAATTATTACATAAGAAAGTCATACTTATTTTTATCACTCAATTATAACAATTGTAAGTTGTTTTGGAAGAGTATTGAACATTCGATATACTGATAGTGAACAATTGAGTGCAGTTTTCCTAGGCTATAAGTAATGCTCAAATAACAATAGAGCAGTCTTAAAATAAATAAAACAAACAATCTAATGTGTTCCATTCACATGAGTTTCTCTACATCTCTACAACAAATTATTGTTAAAAAGCATATGCTTCTATTTACTTCATGCTAATCGAGAAAAAATTAGCAGAAATAGTCTTATTACTTGCTTCCTTGTAAGTAGAAGCGAAATAAGGGAGTACCATAGGTTAAGTGATACTCAAAAGCTGGTTGCTAGGTGACTGAAGTTCTTTTGTTTGAATGGACACGAGTTGACAAATTCCGTTATGAGAAAAGTACAAGTTTTTCAAAGCTGAAACCAAAAACAAGGAATATGTAAAAAACGATCAACTCCAAGAGAACAATTTGTAGCATAAATTGTGTGTTTGAATGAGCTCTACATTTTTTTCTATTTCTTACGGTTTAGCAGTTATGCAAAATTCCGTAAAATTCATCCAGAATAAAGTAGTCTTCAGAGGCTATTCCCAGAAAATTCAAGATATACAGTTTATTTATCACGTAAATATCTTTAATATAAGTCGTTAGAGCCATTTTACAGAAAACCACAATTTTCGTAAAATGTTACATGTAAAGGGTAGTTTCGAATGGGGTGATTTTTCTCAAAATATTCGTTTCGAATTCCTGGAAGATACTAAACTTAAATACCAGGTTTGGTATTTTTCCGACTTATCGTTTTGAGTTATCTTATTCACAGACACACTGACACACGGACCTTTTTCTGGAAATGCTTTTTTTGGATACAGGGGACTCTAAAACATACGATGTACGTCCAGAAAGTAAGTTACGTTTTGTAATAAAATTAAATTATGTACAGATGCAGAATAATTATTTATTGAAGAAAAGTCTACAACTCTTAAACTACTTTTCCACATAACTGCCAAAATTTTGCAGGCATTTGTCATAGCGTGACACAAGTTTTTGTATACCTTCTTCATAGAAGTTTGCCGCCTGTGTGTTCAAAAAATTGGAAACATTTTCTTTCAGCTCTTCGTCATTGTTGAAGTGTTGACCGCCAAGGAAAGACTTGAGATGTAAGAACAGATGAAAGTTGCTAGGAGCGAGGTCAGAACTGTACGGAGGATGGTCAAACACGTTCCAGCCAAATCCCTGTAGGAGATTTTTCGTCACATTTGCAGTGTGTGGTCGTGCGTTGTTGTGAAGAAAAACAACACCTTTTGACAGCAATCCTCGGCGCTTATTCTGTATTGCGCGGCGCAATTTCCTAAGTGTCTCGCAATAAACATCTGCTTTGATTGTTTGACCACGCAGTAAGAAATCAATGAGTAAGATGTCTTTCCAGTCCCAGAACGCTGTGCACATCATTTTTCGAGGTGTCAAGATTTTTTTTCGGCTTAACCTTTGCTGGGGATGAAGTGTGCCTCCATTCCATTGATTGCCGCTTACTTTCAGGGGTGTCGTAAGAAACCCAAGTCTCATCTCCTGTGACTATCTGTGCCAGAAATTCTTCGCCGTCTTCATCATAACGGGTTAAAAACTGAATCCGTTTTGTTTTGTGTTGCTCAGAAGAATCTTTGGTACCCAACGTGAGCAAAGTTTACGAAATTTCAGTTTTCGGTAACAATTTCATGAATTAGTGATCGTGAGCTTTGGGGAAATTCCATAGCGAGAGCACTAATTGTAAACTTGCGGTTTTCCTGGATCTTGTCACCAATCGCGTGAACCAGTTCTTCTGTAACCAAAGATGGACGCCCACTTCGTTCTTCATCGTGCACTTCACTACATCCTTCATTGAACTGTCGGACCCATGTTCTCAACATTGAATCACTCATCGCATTTTGTCCGTAAACTTCGCAAATTTGCCGATAAATTTCAATTGGTTTCACTTTCCTAGCATTCAGAAAACGAATCACAGATGTGATTTCACAAGCGGCGGGATTTTCAATTAACACCGACATTGTAAACAAGTACAACAAAGCGTATGTGGCTGACAGCGATCTCAAAATGGCGCACGTTTCTTCTCCTTGATACAGAGGGTCCACCGCGCATGTGCGGAACTGCGATCGCAGCGCTGCAGCGGAGATAAATTGAAACGGAACTTACTTTCCTGACGTACTTCGTATATTTCCGGCGAAATCTCGGTATCGAATTTTTGGGTGGAGTGCAGTACCTTCTCTATACATTTGTACATAGTATGTGTATAGAAAGTAAAAATCAACACATTTCTTCCAGTATTTTCTCTCCTCATATGGAGAACTTTCAAACCAGCTCCTGGGGACAGATGTCTTTGAGGAGCAGACGGGTTCTGAATCAGAGAGAAGCCAATGCCTGGTATGAAAGTGAAGAAGGGCATAATATGAAATGACGCTGAAATGGATGAATGAAAAGGTGATTATGGAACAGGAAAGAAATGCGGTGGATACCGGAGAACTCGCAGAAAACCCGTCCAGACATCGCTTTGGCTATTACAGAAAACATCAACACAGTATACGTAAAGAAGAATTAACTGAACAGTCCGCAACAGGTTTAACACTCTGCCTCTCTTATATCATAAAACACACTTAATCCACAAGTGGTGAACTTGCTTTCTGATTTATTTGCTGCGACCAACAGACTCAACCTCTGCAGTTTCTTACAGTAGACTGTTACTTACTACGCACCGGGAATGGTGACGTAATACGGCCTGTGTTATATTTCTGCTTCAGCTTCCTCTGTTATTTCTCAGACTTGCCTCTCATACAAATAATAGATTCATATTTTATCTGATGCATATTTATATTTACGTTATAATATTTTTGATAAATTATTAATGACAAATCATATGGATGGTAACAATCACATGTGCGAGTAGTACAATATAATAATTTATAAAATAGTTTTAAAAGGTGCTTTGTTTCCAATGTCACTAATTATTGGGATAAGGTTTCATCAGCAGCATCAAAAATGCAGTAGCTGTTACCTCTGAGGATGTTTTAAAGCTTTGATGGTTATTTCTTTCTGTTAAGACAAATTAACTGAAAAATTATAAACGTGACACAAAAACGACTGTTTGTTGGCACATAACTGATTTCTATCCACATCTGGCTTACTCGAGAAGGCCACTAATAGCTCTATGTTAGTACTTTCACTATAATGTCACCGTTTATCTACTCAACACACAAAAGCAAAATATCCATTTAGAAACTTTTGTTACATGAAAGACAGCAGCTTTAAATGCCGATGCTAAGAGCTGTAATATAGATGCTCAGCGAGGCTTTGATTACTGAGAACTAGAGGACTTAAGGGTCATTGAATATCTGAGCATATGTAAATGCAAAAATGCTTTTGTCAAAGAGTAATATTGCATAGAGTTTGACTCCACCAGAATATTTTAACGGTAGATGACACTCTTTGGTATGCTCATGTTTTGATTTATCTTTACTCAAATTACTGTTTTACTTCCAAACTTTCTTGCATGTATTCAGGACTATGACTATTCGGTTTTTGGTTAATCTTTTTAGGTTATGTAGTTCGTTTATTTTCACTCAGAAAATAGTTAATAGCTTACCTAGTACTCAGACGCACTATAATCTGGGAACTTCTGTAATCTTCACTGTGACAATTCGATACTAAGATTTCACCGGAAATATATGTTTTGAGACCCCCAAAATCCAAAAAAAAAGCATTTATAGAAAAATGTCTGTGTGTGTCTTTGGGCAATATAGATCAAAACGAAAATACCGTTAAATACAAACTTGGCACCTAAGTTTGGTATCCTCCAAAGATTTTAAAAAAATCCCCCCACCCCAAACTACCCTTTACATGGAAAAAAATTCGACAATTTTCATTTTCTTAAAAATGGCTCTAACGATTTTGATTAAAATATTGTATATTAAAGATATTTACCTGAAAAATAAAATGTATATCTTGAATTTTCTGGAAATAGCCTCTGAAGACTACTTTATTCTGGATGAATTTTACGGAATTTTGCATAACTGCTAAACAGTAAGAGATGGACGAAAACTTGAAGCACAAAACATGTATAGCACGTTAAAACACACAATTTATGTTATATACATTTTTTCTTGGAGTTGATTGTTTTTGAGATATTCTTTGTTTTTGGTTTCAGCTTTGAAAAACATACTTTTCTCATGCAGGAATTTGTCAACTCGTGTCCATACAAACAAAGGAAATTTAGTCACGTAGCAACCGGCTTTTGACTATCACTTTAACCTATGGTACTCCCTTATCTCGCTTCTACTAACAAGGAAGCAAGTAATAAGACTATTTCTGCTAATTTTTTCTTGATTAGATGAAGTAAATAGAATAATTTGTAGAGATGCAGAGAAAGTCATGTCAATGGAACACATCAGATTTTTTCATATGCATATCTTTAATATATTTTAATCAACATCGTTTAGAGGCAGTTTTGAGCAAATCAAATTTCTCAAAAATATTCACATGGGATGGATGGTTTGGGGTTGTGGGATTTTATTGAGTATCTTTGTATCGCATCCTTGAAATAATTAACTTTAACTTAAATAAAAATAAAGTTTGTATTTACCCGACTTTTGGTTTGAGTTATACTATTTAAAAACATCCACAAGCACACAGATACTTTCTTCTTTTTCTAAAAATGCCTTTTTGGATTCAGGTGACCCTAAAACGCATATTTGCAAAGAGATTTCTATAGCCAGTTTTTGGATTGAATACAATATCTTCTATATCTATGTAGTAAGTAGATGAAGCAAAATGGGCCGCGCTGTGGTCGAGTAGTTGGACAACTTAGCTCTCAGGGATCGGGTTCAATCCCAAGTGACCGCATGTGGTGGACAAAGCGGCGCTGGAGCGGGTTTTCTTCAGATTACCCGGTTTCCCATTCCACCGATGCTGCATCTTCATTCCATGTATCATCAGTGTCAACGTCTGCGGTGCCACAAGTAGTAAAAGCGGGCGTTAACATTTTTTTGAACTTTTACCTCTTTATTTTCAATGATAACTGAAAAAACCGTGCTGTTTCTGTTTTGGTCGGCTTTAAAGAGAATTTAACTAGATTTGTTTATGTTTATGTAGAGTTTGTTTAAGGGACTGGATAGTTTTGATATTGTATTGTAATTTCCCAGAGTTTTCTGTGGTATTTAAGAGTATTCAGGAAGGAGGTGAATAAGATATATTTATATATATATATATATATATTTATTAACTCATTGTTGTAGTTATCTTATTCGCCTGATAACTAATAGTTTTGCCATAAAAGATGCCGTCCTGCATTCATGTGATCCAAAGTGAGGATACGAGGGACCGATGTAGTCGTAAACTTTCCCTTACACATATTAAATTTACAGCGAAATTGGCGAATCTGCCAATGCTGCGAGGGACTATATTACCGGCGACTTCTAAATAGTCATGTTCCCAAACGTTAATACAGTTATTAAAGGATATATTACACAGGTTCTCTTAATTCCTGATCTGAATGATTTTTTTAAGTGTTGAGGTGATTGCTCCGTGGTCGAGTAGTCAGCGAGCTGACTTCCCATCCAAGGTCCCGGGTTCGATCCCTAGCTGGGGTGGGTAACCTTTCTTTAACCAGAGTCTGGAAGTATGAATATGAGGATGAATATGTGTGTGTGTGTGTGCGTAATAAAACTGGTTAATCTAATGTCGACAACCTAGCGTTAATATAGAGTTATTTCACAAGTTAAAAGCCCGAGGGTGACTATATAAGTTAAAGTAGACTCTACATATAAAACAGTAAAAGAAGTGTCGAGTTTTAATTTTTACTTATCATTTTTCTCAGAGCAAAGGGTGGTTTTATTATTTAAAGGAACAAAAAGCAAATGTTTACATGTTGGTTTGAGTTATATATGTTGTACATGAGAACCAAATTTAAAAATAGCATAATGTCGTTGTGTTCAATATATTTAAGTTGATTCCTGAATACACTATGAATTCTAATCAGAAAATGTATGAAAACCAAAACATATAGTTACGTAGGTTGAAGTTTCAAAGCGATTAATATTCTTCTCTCACATACGTCACCTACAATGGGCAGAGCAAAGAGCAGAGAGGTAATTCGTGTAACTGTTACGTAAACAATCACGAACTTTACGAACTTTAGAAAATAGTGAAAAAGCTGCAAGTACTGGACCATCAGATCATCCTCAAACACAGATACAAAAATTTGAACTTATTCACCTACCATCCTGTATATAAACTCTTTGTATGCTACAAAATATAGAATTGATAATGAAATATAGATGAAGCTATGAAGGAAATCATTTTGTCTCTACATAAATTAGACTAGGGAGGTTGAGTGTCTTTTAATAAAACAATTTTCACAGCAATAATAGCTGTTGGCCATGTAATAACGTTTGACACAATGTGTCACAGTGAAAATGTGTAGAGGAATAATAGCTGTTTATGACATAAGACGAGCAGTCATTTCTCTGGCCACTACGTACGGATATATCACTCTTTATTGCGAAGCTGTGACAACAGATTTATACACTTTCCCCGGTGCATCGCTCATAAGGGTCGCACGGATATGGGAGATAAAATGAAAATATCCGACACAGCGTCGCTGTACGTATCATCAAAGATAGATGACTCAAAATTTGCCTCTAGACTTGTAAGTTTTGATCAGCTTATAAACTTTGTCTTTAATATTTATACTCATCCTGTTTGGGGTTTAAAACTTCTTCCAGGAGATCCCGCTTTCGCAAAAGAAAATAAGAACAGAAAAGAAAAGAAAAAAAAAAAAAACTGCTGCAAGCAGCATGCACAAGAAGCTTCCCAAGGGTCTTAGTGTATCGATAGTGCTCATGAAAACATGGAAGTATAGCTGCTGTTTACAGTGTGTATTTAAAAATCAAGGAAATATGCCAATAAAACTATAATTAACTATTTTTACTTTCTCTACACGTACTAAAAATAAAAATAAAATCTGTATAGTATACACCGATATCTAATTACATACACCGGGGCAAATATCTCGGACCTTATTTCATTTGTTAACAAACCTTTTTTTTTAAATTTTACAAAATAAAATAAATATACAATTGTCAGATAATAACAACCTAAATAACTGAAATTAAATTATGCATCTGAACCTATATATGTATCAAAATTACATCTAATATTTAAATGTTTATGTATTAAATTAATTATTATTAATTAACTAAAATTTTAAATTATATATATTTTTAAAACTTACGTTATTATTTTAAACCATTATTCATTAATATCAATTATCACTTTATTTACTATAATTAATATATTTAATTATTTATTATTATCCTTTTATTAATTTATTTAATTTTAATTTATTATTATTTTTAATTATTATTTATTCTAATTTATTTTAATTTTTATTATTATAATTATATATAAAATTATTTAATATCAATTCTAATTATATCACTGCTATTTATTTTATAATTATTATTATTATTGTTATAATTATATTATTATTATTATTATTAGTATTGTTTCTTAAATATTTTATTACTTTATCCCATATTCTTCTTACTATTTTTTTATAGTTACATAATGTGAGTTAAACATCAACCTATTATTAAAATTACAAATTTTAAAAATATTACTGGTAACCAGTAAACAAGTAACAGGTAACCAGTTATTATAATATAAGTTAAAAATTAAAAACCTGAACCAAAACCCAAATGTAATAAAAATTACAAACTACACTACTCTATAATTTGCAGCGGAAATCAGCGGCACACCGTATTGGTACCCAATACTACATCTTCCTACCCTTTTCTTCTTTAGCATTAGATATTTAAAGTTCTACTCAAATGCTAAGTATTCTACGACTGTATACCCAATAAATCTTCTATTATTATTATTATTATTATTATTATTATTATTATTATTATTATTATTATTATTATTATTATTATTATTATTCTACTGCGCAATTAGTTTTTCTGCGACTTAGTCTTATATATCAGTCCATGTGTAATTATTTTCCTATGTTTTATTGCACGTAATACCTAATTAAATTAATTATCCTTTAATTATAAATTAAACTATTCACGTTCACTATCCACTTTCATTATACAATTTAAAATTCATTACTTCTTTATTCCCTTTTTATCACACTTATGCTACCTTTCCACTCACTTCCCCTTCTTACTTCATCTCTGATCTTTCATCCTCTCACTTCATCCCTAACCCTGCATCTTCTCACTTCATCCCTGACCCTGCATCTTCTCACTTCATCCCTGACCCTGCATCTTTTCACTTCATCCCTGACCCTGCATCTTTTCACTTCATCCCTGATCTTTCATCCTCTCACTTCATCCCTGACTTTGCATCTTCTCACTTCATCCCTGACCGTGCATCTTCTCACTTCATCCCTGACCCTGCATCTTTTCACTCATCCCTGACCGTGCATTTTCTTACTTCATCCCTGACCGTCCATTTTCTCACTTCATCCCTGACTCTGCATCTTCTTACTTCATCCCTGACCCTACAGCTTCTCACTTCATCCCTGACCCTGCATCTTCTTACTTCATCCATGACCCACCATCTTCCTACTTCGTCCCAGAACGTCATCTTCTGCCTTCATCCAGGTATCGCCATTTTCCCTCTTATCCCAATATCACCATGTTCTTGCTTCATCCCCGTCCTCCATAAAAAAAACTGAATTTAATATAAATTGTGCGTTTTAAACTATTCTACATTTTTGTATCGTACGTTTTTTTCCATCTCTTACGGTTTAGCAGTTATGCAAAATTCCGTAAAATTCGTCCAGAATAAAGTAGTCTTCAGAGGCTACTCCTAGAAAATTCAATATATACATTTTATTTGTCAGGTAAATATATTTAATATACGACATTTTAATCAAAATCGTTAGAGCCATTTTTTAGAAAATAAAATTTTTCGAATAAATTTCCATGTAAAGGGTAGTTTGGGGTGGGGGGATTTTTCTCAAAATCTTCGTGTCACATCCCTGGAATATACATAACTGAAAGACGAACTGTGGTATTTTTCCGACTTTTCGTTTTTGAACTATCCTGTTCACAGGCTCACGGACACACAAGAACCTTTTTCTGAAAATGCTTTTTTTGGATACAGGGGACCCTAAAACATATATTTCCGGTGAAATCTCTGTATCGAATTTTTGGTGGAGTGCAATACTTTCTCCATACACTATGCACAGTGAAGAGAAAATAAAAATAACTACAATTGAATTTATTGATATATAATTCGTCTCATAAGTTCGTTCGATTTGATCGCAAGTACCATCTACAGCTTGAAAACTCTGAACTCACTGTACACTCAAGATGTCATAGATGTCTATCCACCCTTACGACTTAAGAGATCAACAACCAGACTCGCTTTTGAATATGTCAGTGGATGCTGGCGACCGATGTTGGATAGAACAGCGTGAATTTGTGTTTACGAGCCATGAACGCAAAAAGGGACGTTTCCGACATCTTATTGCTGTTTTACTATCCTAATGGTAAAACTGCTGTCTACGGGGAAGATGCAGTAAAGCACCAAGCATGTCAAAAATTGTTTAGTCGATTTCTAGCTGGGAAATTCTCCCTAATAGATCTGGACGGCCAATGATTATCGACGTGGAAAGAATTAATGAAATGATAGTCAACAATCCACGAATAACAACGCCGCTGTTGGCACTGATTACGTACACATTCGCCAATGAGTGAAGCGGATTTGATTCAGCGCGTTTCCATCTGTGGCTCCTTATTGAGATGCAATCAGAATGGTCGTTTTCTGGAGGGCTGCATCCGAGAAAGGTTATAGTATACATTTGGAGGGATTGCAAAGGAATCGTGTTTTACGAGTTTCTTCCGAATAATGGGACTATGAATTCCGTGAAATACTGTTCTCAGTTGGATTGTCTCAAGGCAGCCTTTGAAAAACTCGGTATTGGAATGACAACGGCAGATCACATGCCTCAACGGCGACCCGTCAAAAGTTGTGTAATTTTGAGTAGGATGTACTACCCTAACTGCCGTATTCTACAAACATTGCCCCATCCTATTTTCATCTATCCTGATCCCTGCAGAATTTCCTGAATGGCAAATGTCTCCCTTCCTTGGAGGACGAAGTCTGAATATAGAAGAGTTCATCAACCAGAAAACCCCCACATTTTGGAGAAACGGAATTTATAAGCTTCCAGAGAAATGATAATATATAGTCGACAAGAATGATGTATGCACCAGAAAATAAATAACTTGTTTACAAAACCTACTACCTATCTAACAAATGAGTGCTGTTGTTAGGGGAGGTCGCTGGTTTGGAGCGATCAGGCGGGAATATAGTGCAGTACAGTCTGAGGATCAAAACATCAGCACAGAATACGTAAACAGGAATAAACTAAACGATCCACAACAGGTTTAACTCGCTGTTTTCTTTATCACTAATGAATATTAATTTTCTACTTTGTGAGCGTATGACTTCGTGTAGCGTTGTTTGCATCTTGACTTGATACGAACCTGTAATAACTTGGAAAGAAACTCAACTTCTGTACTATACTTTTGCCGAACTTGCATGCACTGGGAATGATGACGTATTACCGCTTGTCTGTTTGTGTTTACGTAAGCTTCCACTCGTGGCCGTCTGCAGTCATTCTTCAGACAGGTTGTAATAACTGCCTTAGTTATTTACATTTTGAACGACCTTGTGTGTAACAATTGTAAATAGAAAGTTTGGCAACTACTCTGTTGTAGCTGTGCTGCGGATAAGGTATGCTTCTAGGCGTTTTTAGTGATTGAAGTGTAACGAAAAGCGAAAGAACTTACGATACAACCTTGTATATGATGTTCTAACTTGCGTATATCTCCCTAGCTTGAGTCAACCCATATTCCCTGCACTACACATATTACACACATACGGTACTACTCGAGAATAACCAGCAAGCTTCTGTAATAATCAAGATGCCTGACCCGGTTGCATGTCTCCCTGTCAGCAGTCAAGGCATCTCTCCCCGCAAAGCGGTGTCCTTACAGCTTCCTGCCTTACTGCAGGGTGATCTCTTTCATCATCTGTTACATGTTTGCTGGTCCCCGAAATAATATCTGGTGCTTTGCTCTTGTAAACTATTCTTTTTTTTTACTTTCTCTATACGCACTATGTACATATTGGACCCAAAAATTCGATATCGAGATTTCAACCGAAATATATGTTTTTGACACCCATTGAATCCAAAAAAAGCATTTTTAAAAAATGCCCGTGTGTATGTGTGTCTGTGGGCAGCTTAGCCCAAAAACGAAACGACCGTTAAAAACCAAACTTGGTATTTAAGCTTGGTATCTTTCAAGCATGTGACACGAAGATTTTCCAGAAAATCCCCACACCCTAAACTACCCTTTACATGGGAAAACTTTCGAAAATGTAGATTTGCATGAAAATGGCTAATAATTTTGATTAAAATATCGTATATTCAATATAGTTACCTGACAAATAAGATGTATATCTTGTATTTTCTGGGAATAGCCTCTGAAGACTACTATATTCTGGATTAATTTTACGAAATTTTGCATAACTTCTAAACCATAAGAGATGGACAAACATTTACCACACAATAACTGTAGAGCACGTTAAAACACACAATTTATGTTATACACATTCATTCCGTGGAGTTGAGATACATTCCGTTGAGATACATATTCATTCCGTTTTTGAGATACTCCTTGTTTTTGGTTTCAGCTTTGAAAAACTTATACTTTTCTCAGACAGAAATTTGTCAACTACTGTCCATACAAACAAAGGAACTTCAATCACATGGCAACCAGCTTTTGACTATCACTTTAACCTATGGTACTCCCTTATTTCGCTTCTACTTACAAGGAAGCAAGTAATAATACTATTTCTGCTTATTTTTTCTCAATTAGCATGAAGTAAATAGAAGCGTAAGCTTTTTAACAATAATTTGTTGCAGAAATGAGAGAAAGTCATATGAATGGAACACATCAGATTTTATACTTTCTCTACACGTACTATGTACATAGTGTATAGAGAAAGTATTGCACTCCACCCAAAAATTCAATAACCAGATTTCAGCAGAAATATATGTTTTAGGGTCCCCTGTATCCAAAAAAATCATTTGCAGAAAAAGGTCCGTGTGTGTGGGGTCACGATAACTCAAAAACGATAAGTTGGTAACATACCAAAGTTAGTATT
This sequence comes from Hymenopus coronatus, assembly GCA_030762935.1. Taxonomy (NCBI): domain Eukaryota; kingdom Metazoa; phylum Arthropoda; class Insecta; order Mantodea; family Hymenopodidae; genus Hymenopus; species Hymenopus coronatus. The sequence goes on along the minus strand of CM060892.1, from coordinate 60,060,106 downwards.
TAAGTTTAGCATCTTCCAGGGATACAACACGAAGATTTTGTGAAATATCCTCCCAACTCAAACTACCCTTTACATGGAACTTTTTTCAAAAATTTTGATTTTCTCAAAATGCTCTATAACGATTTTGATTAAAATATCTTATATAACAGATATTTATCTGACAAATAAAATGTATATCTTGAATTTTCTGGGAATAGCTTCGGAAGAGTACTTTATTCGGGATGCATTTTACAGAAAGTTGCATAACTTCTAAACCGTAAGGGATGTAGAAAAACTTGCCGCACAAAAAATGTACAGCTCGTTAAAATACACAACTTATCTTATATGCAATTTTTTCGTGGAGTTGACCGTTTTTGCGATACTCCTTGTTTTTTGGTTTCAGCTTTGAGAAACTTATACTTTTCTCAGACAGAAATTTGTCAACTGCTGTCCATACAAACAAAGGAACTTCAGTCACATGTCAACCAGCTTTTGACTATCACTTTAACCTATTACGCTTCTACTTACAAGAAAGTAATAACACTATTTCTGATAATTTTTCTCGATTAGCATGAAGTAAGTAAGCGTTTTCACAATGAGTTTTTGCAGAGATATAGAGAAAGTCATGTGAATGGAACACATCAGATTTTTTCATTTGGGATTTACTTTCTATGTCATTCAAAATCTTCCATGTAAAGGCTAGTTTGGAATGGGCAATTTTCTAAAATTTAGCTCAGTTACTAAAGCTCCAATGCAATGGCCGAGATTGACAATTTCAACCAATCGTGGCCATCTGACTGGAGCGATATTGTCGAAGCATCTTCGCAGCTGACTTCATTTTTTTGAAATTTTGTCTCTCCTGATAGTCGAATGCGTCATTTACTATTTGAGAACTAATGTAAATATTACAATTATAACCTGATAAAATATCTCTTTCTATATATTATAAATTATTAATAATCTATTTAGCTGAATTGTCTTATCAAATACAACTCTTGTTTTCATCTCTTAAGACAATTCACTCCCGTCGCTTCACCCCGGTCATGAATTATCGACAAGATGAAAACACTGAGGGATGACTTATGATAATTCTTCGTGTCACATGCTTGGTAAGTACTGAACTTAAAAAGGAAGTTTAGTATGCAACCGACTTTTCGTGCTGTTCCAAAGTATTTTTGTGATGAAATGCATTTCTGGTCACGCAAATAAAAGATATTGCATTAGATTATAAAAACGTTTCTTTGTCCACACATTATGGCAATAATATGTAAATTTGTTCCACTGTTTTAAATTGATATACTTCATCAATATATGAGATATGTACTTATACATTTAAATTCCGGTAACCTGTATTGCACGCCTAAGCTAAGTTAATGTTGTTAATTGAGAACCTGCTAATTTATTACAAATAAAGGTTAAACTAGCGCAAAGGGGCATTTACAGCGTAAGAACGCAAGAAAAATAATAAGTCAACATGAATTTAAGTTTTTATGTGATATTTTTGGATTTATTTTAAAAATCATTATCCCGGCTCATAACAGGTACGCTCCCAGGTATGCTAGACCAAAAGGAGTCGCAGTTTTGCAAACCTACACCCTTAGGACAGTTTCGATTTTCGAAACGTAGGCCGAGGCCGATCTGGTATTTTAACAGAACAAATAGTGTACAAAAGTGTCCTCCCCATATATCAGCATCACCAATATCAAGGGACACTGGGAGTGAAATTTGAAATTTCTATATTTTTGTATAGAGTTTTATTTTTTCTAACTCTATGCATAATGCACAGAGTAGATAACTAACTATTGTATTCCTTCCCAAAGTTTGATACCGAAATTTTGCCACAAATACATTTTGAGGTCCTCTAAATCTAAATTTAAGAGCATTTTTGGAAAAAAGAACCTTGTGTGTGACCGTGGACAGCGTAGCTCAAAAAAAGACCGTCGGTTAAATTACAAACGTGATATTTAAGTTCAGTATCTTCCAAGTATGCGACGCGTAAATTTTAAAGAGAATTCCCCAACCTCTTTGGTTTTCTACAAAATGTCTCTGATTTAGTTTAGAATATCACATGTTTAAGACAATATGTATATGCTGAATTTTCTGGGAATGACCTCTGAAAACCTCTTCATTTTGGATGACCTTTGTATAACTTTTTTATAATTGGTAAACCGTAAGAAATAGACAAAAACTGGCTACATAGAATTGTTGATCTCGATAAGAGAGTCTATGTCATACATTTTTCGTAGAGTTAACAGTTTGTCGTCTTATTTTTTCAGTTTTAAACTACTTAAGCTTTTCTCAAACGAAAAGTCATCTTCTCTTTGGCTATTTTGCTTACTCCATACAAGCAAAGATGATGGCATTTCAATTGCTTCACTAGCAACGAGCTTTTAAAGGAATTGGCTATCGTTGTTAACTACTATTTCTTTTATTCTCCTTCAATTTGCAAAGAAGTAAACAATAAAAGCAATTCTGATAATGTTTATCTCCATTAGCAGGGTGTAGATAAAAGAATAGTCTTTTGTAAGAAAAAATTGCTTGCGGAACAGTTAGAGAAAGTCATGTGAGTGGAACGTACCTTACATTGTTATGTTGATATGATTTAATTTAAAATATATCTTGAATATGTTACTCAAAGTACGAGGTACGTCCAGAAAGTAAGTTCCGTTTGGTAATAAAATTAAATTGTGTCTGATACAGAATAATTATTTATTGCACAAAATTCTACAACTCAAACTATTTTTCCACATAACTGCCGAAATTTTGCAGGCATTTGTCATAGTGTGGCACAAGTTTCTGTATAACTTCTTTATAGAAGTTTGCCGCCTGTGTCTTCAAAAAGTTGGAAACATTTTCTTTCAGCTCTTCGTCATTGTTGAAGTGTTGACCGCCAAGGAAAGACTTGAGATGTAAATACAGATGAAAGTCGCTAGGAGCGAGGTCAGGGCTGTACGGAGGATGGTCAAACACGTCCCAGCCAAATCCATGTAGGAGATTTTTCGTCACATTTGCAGTGTGTGGTCGTGCGTTGTCGTGAAGAAAAACACCACCTTTTGACAGCAATCCTCGGCGCTTATTCTGTATTGCGCGGCGCAATTTCCTAAGTGTCTCGCAATAAATATCTGCGTTGATTGTTTGACCACGCGGTAAGAAATCAATGAGCAAGATGCCTTTCCAGTCCCAGAACACTGTGCACATCATTTTTCGAGGTGTCAAGATTTGTTTCGGCTTAAACTTTGCTGGGGATGAAGTGTGCCTCCATTCCATTGATTGCCGCTTACTTTCAGGGGTGTCGTAAGAAACCCAAGTCTCATCTCCTGTGACTATCTGTGTCAGAAATTCTTCGCCGTCTTCATCATAACGGGTTAAAAACTGTTGCTCAGTAAGAATCTTTGGTACCCAACGTGAGCAAAGTTTACGAAATTCAGTTTTTCGGTAACAATTTCATGAATTAGTGATCGAGAGCTTTGGGGAAATTCCATAGCGAGAGCACTAATTGTAAACTTGCGGTTTTCCTGGATCTTGTCACCAATCGCGTGAACCAGTTCTTCTGTAACCAAAGATGGACGCCCACTTCGTTCTTCATCGTGCACTTCACTACGTCCTTCATTGAACTGTCGGACCCATCTTCTTACCATTGAATCACTCGTCGCATTTTGTCCGTAAACTTCGCAAATTTGCCGATAAATTTCAATTGGTTTCACTTTCCTAGCATTCAGAAAACGAATCACAAATCTGATTTCACAAGCGGCGGAATTTTCAATCAACACTGACATCGTAAACAAGCACAACAAAGCGTAAGTGGCTGACAGCAATCTCAAAATGGCGCACGTTTCTTCTCCTTGATACAGAGCGTCTACCGTGTATGTGCGGAACTGCGATCGCAGCGCTGCAGCGGAGATAAATTGAAACGGAACTTACTTTCTGGAAGTACCTCGTATGTTATCAATTTTATTTTGTAAATGTATAGCATAATCAGAATGTCTCACGTGCTTCAATATTTGAGAAACTTATTTGAAATTTTCTGAATTGAAGTTTTAAAACACACACACACACACACACACACACACACACACACACACACACACACACACACACACACAAATACTTGAAAAACGCAATATTTCAGTATGTTTGATTATAAGATAATTATAATTTATTAAAAGCTTAGACATTTTAATCTCCAAAATGAATAATTTTTCATATAAATGTACTTGTTGAAAATTATATTCGTATTAGGATACTTTTGTCCTTTGTGATATTGCAATATATACTTCTGCCCATTCTGGGAAATTTTAGTTGTATTTCAACAAAAATCCTATATGTACATTCACACGACTTTCTCTACATCTCTGCAACAAATTATTGTTAAAAAGCTTATGCTTCTATTTACTTCATGCTAATCCATAGAAAAAAAAGCAGAAATAGTCTTATTACTTGCTTCCTTGTAAGTAGAAGGGAAATGAGGGAGTACCATAGGTTAAAATGATGGTCAAAAGCTGGTTGCTATGTGACTGAAGTTCCTTTGTTTATATGTATGGACAGGAGTTGACAAATTCCTGTATGAGGACAGTATAAGTTTTTCAAAGTTAAATCTAATGACAAGGAATATTTAAAAAACCATCAACTCCACGAAAAAAGTATATATTACGTAAATTGTGTGTTTTAACGTGCTCTACATCTTTTGAAGTAAGTTTTTGTCTATCTCTTAAGGTTTAGCAGTTATGCAAAATTCCGTAAAATTCATCCAGAGTACTTTAGTCTTTAGAGGCTATTCCCAGAAAATTCAAGATATACGTTTTATTTATCAAGTAAATATCTTTAATATTCGATGTTTTAATCAAAATCGTTACAGCCAGTTTTGAGAAAATCAAAATTTTCGAAAAAAGATCCATGTAAAGGGTAGTTGGGGATGGGGGCAATTTCCTTGGAAATCTTCGTGTCGCATCCTTGGGAGATACTAAACCTAAATACCAAGTCTGGTTTTTAACGAATTTTTCGTTTTTGAGCTATGCTGCCCCCCACACACACACACACGGACATTTTTCTAAAATTGCCTTTTTTGGACTCAGAGGGTCTCAAAACGTATATTTCCGGGGAAATATCGGTACCGAATTTTTGTGTGCATTACAATACGTTCTGTATACACTATGTATATAGAACGTGTAGAGAGAGAAAGTAGAAAGCATTTTTTGTTTCTAGATCAATTATATCCAAAATATCACTCCCAGTATCCCTAAATTTTCAATCAATTCAGGGAGAGAAATTCGATGTGTTCCATTCACATGATATTTTTTAGCTGTTCTACAAACAAAATTTCCTTACAAAAGCTGATTTTATCTTCATCAAGCTAATCGAGATAAACATTAGCAGAAGCTGTCTTTTTACCTTCTCCTTTGTAAGAAGAAGGAAAACAAGTGAAAACTAAGCCACAGTAGCAGTAAAATCTGTTAAAGCTGACTATGTGAAGCAATTAAAATTTAGTCTTTTCAAGGTCAACAGTAAAACAAAAGAGAAATGAAAGGAAAGATGATCCCTTTGGGAAAATGTTAAGTAATTTAAAATTGAAACCAATAAGAAACCATATCTTGAATACGGCTAACTCTACAAAAAAATGTATACCACTTTTTTTTTTAACGATCTATATTTTTGTGTTGTATGTTTATAGTACATGCCTCATGATTCAGCAGTTGTACAAAATTCATCTAGAATGAAGAGGTCTTCAAAAGCTACTACCAGAAAGTTCAATAATTATTTTAGTTTGTCATAAAAATAATTCAAACATGTTATTTGAATCAAAAATTTTAGCGCTATTTTTGAGCAAATTAAAATTTTCGAAAAAATGTCTCGTGTAAAGGGTAGTTGGGGTGGGAGGATTTTGTTGAAAATATTCGTGTCCCATCATTCAAAGACACTAAATTTAAATACCAAGCTTGGTATTCTACGGACATTTACATACACCGACAGACACACATACATGGATATTTATCTAAAAATGTTTTTTTTGAAATTCAGGACTTCCCAAAACATGTATTTCTGGTGAAAGATCGGTATCGAATTTGTGGGAGGATTCTATACCTATTATGAAGATACATAGCATCTTTATCTTTTACTAACGATGCTAAACGGCATTAAGAGTAACAAACACTTTCAACGGATCACAAAGTATTTTGTGGATATTTTAAAGGAGGGGTTGAATGGTACTGAAGTAGCTTTACTCATTTTGCCCTACAAGCCTATTTATCCAAGGGCAGGTAGGGCGTCTTCAATGAGCATATTAAGATCTTGTTAAGTAATAATCGCAGTCACGATCGACCCTAGAATCTCGATTAAGGTAGCTCTTCACAAACCTTGAGGGCAGTTTTAATTAGCTGCTGGTTACAGTGGAACAGGCGCTATTGGCTGGAAACGAACAAAGACGATGAAGCGCTTGAGAGAGAAAGAGAGAGCCTCAATCCTTCTCAACAATTAATTAAGGCTGCACATACTCTTAATAAGAGCGAAGAGGGAAACTTCTTATTAACTTAAGTCTCTTTAAGTATTCGCCCCTTGCACAGGGGTTTCTTGTAATTAGTATTATGCATATGGAGTTGTGAGAAAGAAACACATTTATTGAGCAGATCAATGTAAATGAGTATATTTGATCTAACAAATAAAATAAAACTCTTATCTTCCTCTCGTGTACCTCTTCAGCTGCTCCGGTGCTCAGGCCGAACTTCTTAGACCCCCCGAAGGGAGCTGTGGATTCAGCGAGGCTTTGGTTCCCGAAACCCATGAGGGTACACATGGACTGCGATGCCTGAGCGGGGCTGTGAGACGCCTTAATATCCTTCGGCCATTAACCTGGAGAGCTTAACCACAGGAAATAGACATGGGAAACTATTTATTGAAAGACCATGTAAGGAAAGAGCTGAGAGCCTTCTAAAATGTTGCTTTCCTCACAAGGCATGCTCCTGTGAAAAAGCATTTCAACACAATTATGGTGCTTCAGGGCAACTTAGACTGCAGATTTTGCAGGAAGGAGACCGAAACAGCCCAGCACATTCTATTCTCCTGCGAATCTTTGGCTCGCAAGAGGTACAAAGCTTTTGGGAAAACGTTTATAGAACCAGAAGAAGCATCATCGATACCCAATGTACGGCTGCACTCCCTTATAAGGGATGTAGGTGTAATGGGTATAAGCTGAAATGCACCCGAAGAAATGAAGGGAATCTGTATCGTAAGTGAAGAACCTGGAATGTTTAAGAGATAGAAGCTGGTAACTGTCGCCCCCACAGAGATCTTCTATAGTCATCCCCTTATGGGGTTGATGCAGCCTGATCACTTCCGCCCTTTGCTGCACCGGCTATTGGAAAATTTCACGGACTTTCTCCCAGGGGTGTGTGGCACGCTTGCAGTCACGTCACTTCTTTTGGTTCTCCTTCGTGTACACGTGACCACTGTGCTATTCAAGTTTGGTCAAGGGCAAGAGCAGGGATTGTAGGGCAAAGCCTGTACAGACTGGGGCTAGGAGAATAATGTCTGAGTGAGCGACAGGTTAGTGCGCTGGTGGAACATAAGACTAACCGCTCGAAAATATTAAATATTTCTTCGGGTCAAGATATTGGCAATTTTTGAGGAACACCTCAAGAGCCTACTATGTCGCATTGTTGGGAGATAGTGAACTTAAATACCAAGTTTGGTGTTTAATGAACTTTTCGTTTTTGATTAAATCTATCCACACACACATACACAAACACGCAGAGACAGACAAATAGACAGACACACTGACTTTTCTCTAAAATCTTTTTTTTTTTTTGAATTCAGAAGAATTCCAAACATATATGTGTAGTGAAATCTCGATATCGAATTTTTTATACGAATACAAATTTTTCTTCCTATTATGTAAGTTGTACTTATGCTCTAGAGGAAGTAAAACTATGACTTGTTACATACACAGGACTTTCTCCATCCTTTAGTGGCTATTAAAACCATTCTTACGAAACTGTCTTCATTTTTTGCAGAAACAGCTAGATTACACATTTCATTATCGATTCAAGAAGAACGCAATACTCAAATCTTTAAGAACCAGATACTATGTTCTGGCCTTAACATTCCATTCTCATCGCTTTCAATTCTGAGAATCAACCAAAAATCGACAGCACTTAAACAGGATATTATTTTATTCAACATATCTATCAGTATAGGTGCTGAATCGCGAACCTCAGTAAATGTATTCTAGAAGTTCCCGGGCTTCAAGCCGGATGTTGTGATGAGTCATGATGATAGAGATGCACGCTCCCTAAACGTCGATGACTCTTCATCACTACACCTGGCTCGAAGCCCGAAAACGTCTGGAACATGTTCGTCGCCAGGAAAGCTTCAGATCCTATCTCAGTAAATGCATCCAGCAAGGTTTCAGGTTCTGTGCGTTAACCGCATCAACTGGCAGATCCAGACTGACTTTTCATTGTTGACGACTTCTGGAGAGATCTAATGCGTGTGGCCAGAGCAAACACGACTGAAAACACCCTCTGTCGGACCCAATCCGTACAAAATATTTTTGTAGCATTCCATTCATACGACTTTCACTACCTACACTGCAAGAAATTGTGTTTAAAAACTTATCATTCTACCTGCTTCATCGAATCAAGATAGATATTATATTGGTCTTATTTTTCAGTACCTTATAAGTAAAAAGGATATGAGGAATCCTGAAGCTAAAACGATAGACAAAATCTTTAAAGAGCTGGTCGCTAAGTTTAAAACTTCTCTTTGTTTGGTTAAAAAAAAAAAGTAATGACAACTCCCTATATAAAATATGTTTAAGTACTGAAACATTTAGAACAACAACAATGAATATCTCAGAAATAGTTAACTCCGCCCAAAAACTTCATTGTACTTGTTTTAACGAGATATAATATTGGTATACAAAAACGTATGTCTAAAATCTCTTTGTTTTTCTGGCGATAGTCTCTGAAGCTCGCTTTATTCTGCATAACTAGGATGAACACTTTATTTGTGATGTAAATATCTTTAATAGACCTTAAATAAAGTCATATTTTAAAATATCGAAACTTTTTAAAATGTTTCATATAAATAATTTGTGATGCGGAAATTTTCTTGTCAATTTAGCTGAACCATTAAAGCGCCAAAGTAATCGCGGTCATATGACTGGGGCGATATTGTCGAAACATCTAATCGCAGATGTTGTTCATTTCTTTGAAATTTTGTCGCACCTGAGGTTCGTTTGTTTAATCTCCTGTCTTGGTTATTGGTAACAAGATGACATCCAGTCAGCTGTGACATTGTATGATGGCGGAAAGCTTGAAACGGTTTGATCAATTCAGGAGGCGGTGATGAAAGAAAACAGAACTAGGTAAATAAACATGGTCAAATGCGACATTTACCATTTGTGAACTAATATAAATATTACAATCATAACCTCATAAAATATCTCTTCCTATACATTATATATTATTAATAGTCTCTTTCGCTGAATTGTCGTATCAAATACAACTCGTCGCTCCGCTCCAGTCGTGAATTATCGACAGGATGAACACGTTCGTGGTATTACTTATGATAATTTACGTATCGCATCTTTTGAAGATACTAAACTTAAATACCAAGTTTGGTACTTCACCGACTTTTCGCTTCTGAGTTATAGTGTTCACACACATACACACAACCTTTTCTAAAAGTCTGATATTTTCCATTCACATGACTTTCTCTACCTTTTCTGTAACAGCTATTCTTACAAAAGCTTTATTTTTCCTTAGGATCTACTTCAACATTAGCAGAAATTGTTTTATTACTCGGTTGCTTACAAGCAGAAGAGAAATAAGGGAATACTGTAGACTAAAGTGATGGTAAAATGATTTAAAAGTCGGGCGCTATGTGATGCAATAGAAATATTCTCCTCTTTGCATGACCAGGATGAAAAAAGTGAATAACGTCTTCCCATTTGAGAAAAGACTAAATATTGGAGATATTAAAACCAATAACAAGGAATATGTCGGAGTTCTTGGTTCTAGAGAAAAGTATATGACATAAAACGTGTGTTTTAACGAGATCTGCAATTTTGTGTGACAATATTTTGACTGCAGTTTCCAATTATGCGTAATATATCCAGAATAAAGAGAGCTTCAGAGATTATTCTCAGAAAATCAAAGATATAAATTTTATTTGTGATGCAAGTGAGTTTAATATCTGATAAATCAAACTCGTTAAGATACTTTTATGAAATTCGAATATTTCTAAAAACGTTCCATGTAAAGTGTAGTTTGGGGTGGGTGATTTTGTTGGTATTTGAGATCGGTATCTTCAAAATATGCTACATGTAAATTTTCAAGTTCGGAATTCAATAAACTTTTCGGTTTACACACACACACACACACACACACACATACACGCACACAACCTTTTTCTAAAGATTTTTTTTTGACTCAGTAGTCCATAAAACATCAATTTATGTGAAATCTGGATATAACATTTTTGGGAGTCACCCTCCGTGGTGTAATGGTTACCCTTCATATACCCAAGGTCGGGAGTTCAAACCCTGCAGAGGACGATGGCTTTTTTCGGGTGTAAAAATCCTTAGCATGGCTTCCTTCGGAAGGGAAGTAAAGCCATTGGTCCCGTGCCTTAGATTTACGACACGTAATAGAAACTCAAGCAAAAGTAAGCGATCTTTCATGCCCAGTATAGAATGGAACATAGAGAATCACAGCAGTTAAACAGCGCCCATAAATAAAAAAAAAAAGCACTTTGGGTGGAATATCTTCCCTAGGTTCCATGTACATTGTACGAGGTAAAGAAGATAGTTTGCGTAATGTATTTATTTATGCGAAAGTAAATTATTTCATAATCAATTATACTTATTTATAGTTTTAATATTGCTAATTATATTATATTTTACTTCCTGTTGATTAAATATAATTTATTGTTTTATTTTTTATAAGGGAGTTTAATTCTTATTGCGTATCTTGTTGAAAATATGAGCCTATAGTATCTTTAACTAGAGCATATGTATAATTAGAGCTTTTGAAGAACGTGATATGATATCTATTTGAGGGAAATTACCGGCCTAAGTTTCCGGAACAAGGTCTAATCTTACGCTACTACGTTCGTTCATTTCAGCTTATGAAAGCAACACTATAATTTTCAGCAATCAATGCATGCAAAAAGCATAAAATAATCCACTAGAATTATAAAATTTTCATTCTGAGGTAACCCATCAATAATGCAAATCTTTGGCGGGCTAAACTCGGCTATTTGTAATCATATTTGCTGTGTACGGATCGGTCACTGTTTTTTTACGCACAGGTATAGGTATTACTTTCTCTACATGTACCATGTACATAGTGCATAGAGAAGGTATTGTAATGCACCCAAAAATTCGATACCGAAATTTCATTGGAAATATATGTTTTAGGACACCCTGAATAAAAAAAGAAAATTAAAAAAAATATCTCTGTGTGTGTGTATGTGTATGTGTATGTGTGTGTGTGGGCAGCAGCATAGAGCTCAAAAACGAAAAAGTTCGTTAAACACCAAATTTAGTATTTAAGTTCAGTATCTTCCAAGGATGCGATACGAAGATTTTTAAGAAAATCCCCCACCCCAACTACTCTTTACATGGAAAAATTGCCAAAATTTTTGATTTTTTGAAAAATGGCTCTAACGATTTTGGTTAAAAATCGTGTATTAAAGATATATACCTGACAAATAAAATGTACATCTTGAATTTTCTGGGAACAGCCTCTAAGGACTACTTTATTCTGAAGTAATTTTGTATAACTGCTAAACCGTAAAAGATGGAAAAAAATTTACCACACAAAAAATGTAGAGCACATTAAAACACACAATTTATATTATATACATTTTTTTAGTGAAGTTGGTCGTTTTTGAGATATTGCTTGTTTTTGGTTTCAGCTTTAAAAAGCTTGTACTTTTCTCATACAGGAATTTGCCAACTACATACAAACAAAGGAACCAGCTTTTGACTATCACTTTAACCTAAGGTTCTCCCTTATTTTGCTTCTACTTATAAAGAAGCAGGTAGTAAGTCTATTTATGCTAAGTTTTTCTCGATTAGCACAGAAGTAAATAGAAGCATAAGGTTTTTAACAGTAATTTGTTGCAGAGATGTAGAGAAAGTCATGTGAATGGAACACATCAGATTGTTTTATTAATGGATTTTTTCTCGTTGTTTTGGGCACGTTTGTTTCATAATCGTTGTTGCTGTGCTCATTTCGGGAGGGTTCAAACGAACGAGTTCACTTGCGATATAGATCATTCATGTAACTACATACGAGAATCTTAATGTATGTACAAGGTTTCATGATGTCGTGAGACCATTCACAAGGGATGTTTCCAAGTACACCGCCTGTGGCATCACGCGAACATCTACGTGTTGGGCCATGTCACGTATTCGCTGTTGATATAGTCCTTGGGCGACATGCTAACATGTGATGTAGGTGTCACCTCTATCGCTGATATAATCTCTGAAACACAATGATGTCAACAAGACGGGTCTGCGCTCTGTGTATCCAAGTGCATGTAACGGAAACCATCCTACGTTTCTGCTACACTAAAAGCAAGGAATGTGTCTGAAGCAAACAATAGAGGACAAAGATAAGAATTACTCAGCCCATAGAGTAAACAGATCTGCGCACTTCCCTTTCCTCCACAGGGTGGTGAAACACCATTGTCAGTAGAGAACGACCCGGGGTTACGAAATTCCCGGATTGAGGTTTTTTTTGTGTGTTTACTATGACACTCTAGACGATGACAATGATACATAGAACGAAGGTGGAGCACCGGAGGAATGTGATGCCGGGGGAACCGAAGAACCCGGAGAAAACCCGCCCCTGCGCCGCCGCTTGGGATAGAACCAGGGCCACCTAGTGTTTTAACCACTCGGCTACGGCGCGGCCGGATTGAGGTTCGGTGCACACAGAGTATAAGTATGACGTGCTGGAGTAGGCGTAGCTATACAGCCTGTTTCGAAACGTGTAGGACTATCTAGCATTGCTCACTGCCTGACCTTGTTCACTTTCTGCTAACAGATAAACCAGTGGACTGAAAGACAGCGCAGGGAAAAATGTCTCTTACACGAAAGGGTAGGGTTTCGACATTGAACAAACTTCTGGATGATTCAAACATATTTTGACTGACAGCAAAAGAGCCTGTTCTTTCGATATAGTAAAGATGTGTCTTGCAATTCATTGCAATGAATTCTGAGCGAGTTTGGTTTATTTGTGTTCACTGTCCTTTCAAAGCTTTACGCATTATTTTTAATTTTTTGTTTCATGTTTTATACATTTGCAAAAGCACAAGAAGTTTTTATTTACTGATCATACTATGAATAATTATTGTGTTACTTTTTGAATTATAACGATGCATATAATGTCAACACATGTGCTGAGCTACTTTTAAGACAGATTATACCTCAACGTGTGCATGTTTACGCTACAAAGCCTTCCCCACTACCCCGTATTTATACCGCAGACAACTCTGTGTATTCGTAACTGTGTGCGCTTCGACACCCAAAACAGAGCTCAAATTATCAGTACTATGCGCGGACATTTTCTTGGGCACTCGCTCCGTTTCTTCATGTTTAGAAAATAGCTTTCGCGCACTTTCGGAAGCAGAGCAGATTAACAACATTGAGATATGAAGTAAGCTGTACAAACAATAGAGTATTGTTATATTCTGCAAGTATTGAATAGAGACAGCCATCTGAAGGGAACACACAGGATTTTTAGAAAAAGGTGTGCGTGTGCGTGTGTGTGTTTATGTGTCTGTATACATGATTACTCAAAGTTGGTAAAAAGCAAACTCGGTATTTAAGTTTGTCTTCAAAAGTTGCAACACAAAGATTCTGAGGCATTTCTCACAACTGTAGATGATTTTACACATTTTGATTAAAATACCGTATATTAAAGATATTTACATGAAACATATAATGTATATCTTGAATTTTCTGGGAATAGCCTCTAATGACTTTTACATAGGTAGTAAATTGTAGAAGATAGACAAAAATTAAACTAACTGCACAAAAAAGTAGATTTCTTAAAACACACAATTTAAGCCATGCACATTTTTTTTTTCGTTGATTTCAACTTTTCCAAGCTGTTGCTTGTTATTGGTAAACTTGTAAACTTGTAAACTCCTGGCAATAGAAAAAACTAATTTCAATCACGTAGCAACACATTTTAAAATATTTGACTGTCGGTTTAGCCTAGTGTACTCCCTTATATCCCTGCTACTTACAAGCAACTAAGTAATGAGACCATTTCTGCTAATGGTTATCTCTATTAGCATAAAGGAGATAGAAGAAGGTGGTTGTTGAGCGATTAGACCGCTCGCCTCCCATCTAGGCGACCCGGGTTCGATCCCAAGCGCCCGCATGTGGAATTTGTGGCGAGAGAAGCAGCGTCTGGGCGAGTTTTCTCCCAGTCCTATGTTTTTTCCCGCCGCACATTACAATCATCAATTTCGGTTACATTTTAAATCATCCACTTCCTCACGTTCATGCCTGGCTACGGGCCGACCCCTCGCAACAGGTTCTCCATTCTGTGGTTTCGTGCCGTTGGCTCTCCGAAAGACTTCTGACCCCTAGGCATTTGCTTGTAAGTCCTGCAAATACGGGGAGGGCAAACCAATTACGAAACGAAAAAAAGATAGAAGAATATGTTTTTAACAATAATTTGTTACAGAGATGCAAAAAAGTCATGCCCGCTTGGGTAGTGTATTGGTAGCGTGTCTACTTCACATTCAAAAGGTCGCGAGTTCGAATCTCGGATAAGGTATTTTTTGGGGTTTTCCTTTATCCTGAGAAGACGGACTCCGAGATGGCCGATCACGTTATAAGACGTTAAGCTACAAAGAAAAAAGTCATGTGAATGTAACACGTCAGATATTTTTGGTCAAATTTTATAGATGTATTACTTTAACAATAAGTAGGTAGAAGAATATGCTTTTGTGAGAATAGTTTTAAGAAGAGTGAGTAGAGAAGTTTAAGTGATTCTTTAAGATACATCAGAAATATGGAAAATAGTTCTAAGACACGCTGCAGTTAATGAATTCCTTCTAAGTGCGCAACAGTATTTAAGTTTTGACAGCTAATGGCGACATCTAGCAAATGAGAAACCTCGCACAGAGAGGCGTTCGCCAACACGAATATCATATTTCAGAATTAGCTTTCGCTAACAAATGCAAGCACAGGCGTATCGATTTCAGAGCCACTGTAGTAATGCCGACTGGGTTCCATTCTGAACGTAAAATCTGGCGGTGCGCTAGCTTCTCTGACGTCACAGGATGGAAGTGGAGCAGCAGCATACACCCCCGCTGCAAGAGGTCACGGGGCTGACCTTTACAAGGAAACGGGGAATAATCGATATGTGTGTCGACATTTGCAATGCAAACAACCCTTCCATACGAACGCACAATACCCCTACTTCGAAACATTGCTACGAAATTTTATTTTTACACAATTGTGTTGTTAGCGTTCAGTTAATTTACACTTTTTAATTAAGCTTTTTACCAAAAATATTCTCCTAGTATTATAAATACACGATAAAGGAATGTAGGGTCTTTCAAAAGCCACTTCAAAATTTTATGTGCTAAATTTAGTAATGACAAGAGCTAGGAAGTTCGTACCGATTTCCTTATGCAGAGTAAGAGCTTCTAGGGTTGGCAATATCATGCGTCGCTACTTGCGCGAGCAAAGGTCAATGTAGAGTGCAACCCATTACTGCAAAACAGCTGTCACTGTATAACACATAATCACATCGGTAGGAAGGAAGGCGTTCGAATAACATTTGTTATGCTCAAATGTGAGCAAAATTAATTTGTTTTACAACCATAGTAAGTAATCTAGCAGTGCACTTAAGCATGTACGTTTTCAGAAACCGATAGTAGTTCTAATAATAGAACAGCTTCACAGAAACATATTATTTATTGCAAACTTTTTCGGAAAGTTATCCAAAACTATCACACTACTATAGTCCAGAGGTTTGGAGTTGAATCGAATCTGTGCGGCAAGTAGAATTGTCAAGATGGGTCTACTAACCCACGAGCATCCTATCTGAAATAAAGATGAACATGAAAAGAATGCAGGGTTCAGTGTGATATCGCATACAAGCTGCACTTTTAGATCCCAACAAATGCTATTTACTTGGTGATACTGATACATCATGCGAAGTGGAACAAACTTTTCCACATTACAAATCTTGTTTGTCGGAATGTAGAACGATGTTTTCATTTGAAAGGCTTCAAAGGTACATATAGTTTTCGGATGAGTAAAGATTTAGTTTATTTCCTGCTTTCGTTTTTACCTAGTAAGAATCTGAAGATAATTAATTTTATTATTTGGATATTATTTAACATTCAATCTGTAAATATTTCAATCCGTGTTTTAATTGCTTGGGTGTTTTCATGATGTACATATATAGAAATCAGTTAGAGTCACTCTTTGTATGTTGTACCTACATAATTATCTAAACAGGTGTGCTTACATGAATGTCTGATATGTAACTTTATTTCTCTGGAAACAGTACTGTTTACTTGACAACAGGTTTGATCATCTCTCTCTCTCTCTCTCTCTCTCTCTCTCTCTCTCTCTCCTTGCATTCTTATCAATGACTTGCTTTGATGCGGCGAGATGGCCGGTCGCAAACTACATAAGAGACTGCGAACGGTACACAATTCCTAGCTCTGGTAATGAGAAACTAGTGGCGTCTGAGTATCCGTGCGATTCGCATTGGGAAGGTCCTGGGCTAGATTCTCGGCTATCACCCACTCTAATCCATTGTTTTATGAAGTTTCCTCGGGTCAACAGTCCAATGCTGTTGTGTTTCTCTCATCCCCGAAATACCTGTCCCTCCATATCGTTTCATTAATCCTTTCCACTATCCTTCGAACTGTTTGATCTGTTTAGGCTTTGGAAGTGTAGGCGACGGTGTTTCGGTACAGCATAACAGGAAAACTGTACTCTCTATAGAAATGTCTCCGTACTTTGATTTTCGACTCCTGCAGCGATATATGGACGTCATTGGTACATAAAAGAGTCAGCTTGCTACAGTCAGGCTCGCGCATAAGATAACAGATTTACTCACAGGAGTATGACTGTAGTATGCAACTTTTGAAAGCGTAAGTGCTATGCTATCATCTACGTACCTCTTTAACCGTGCTCCCAGGTTTGTGGCTGAGTACGCACTCGGGACCAGAGGAGCAGAATTAGAACGGACTGCGTTCTCAAGTCTTCCTGTCCGACTGCCGGTGTGTCTCAATCTGGAAAATAAAGGGACCCTGTTATTGCTGTGAGTCACCCCTGGTTCCCTAATCCTTGCTCCCTTCAGGGGGGCCGCTTCGAGGAGTGAGCTATGCCGAGATCCCTCCGAAAATGACAAACATCAGTATATAATTAATTTTTCCTTTCTTATTACTTTCTCTATACGTGCTATGTGTATAGAGAAGGTATTGCACTCCACCAAAAAATTAGATACCAAGATTTCACCGCAAATATATGTTTTAGAGTTCCCTGTATCCAAAAAAGTATTTTCAGAAAAAGGTCCGTGTGTGCGTGAACACGATAACTCAAAAACGAAAAGTCGGTAAAATACCAAACTTAGTATTTAAGTTTAGTATCTTCCAGAGATGCGACACGAAGATTTTGAGAAAAATCCCCTCACCCCAACTACCCTTTACATGGAACTTTTTTCGAAAATATTGATTTTCTAAAAAATGGCTCCAACGATTTTGATTAAAATATCGTATATTAAAGATATATACATGACAAAATAAAATGTATATTTTGAATTTTCTGGGAATAACCTCTGAAGACTACTTTATTCTCGGTCAATTTTACGGAATTTAGCATAACTGCTAAACCGTAAGAGATTGGCAAAAGCTTACCACACAACAAATGTAGAGCACCTTAAAATACACAGTATATGTTTTTTTCGTGGAGTTGATTGTTTTCGAGATATTCCTTGTTTGTTTTTTTTCAGCTATAAAGTCTTATACTTTTCTCATACAGGACTTTGTGAACTCGTGTCCATACAAACAAAGGAACTTCAATCGCAGATCAACCAGTTTTTGACTAGCACTTTAACCTATGGTACCCCCTTATTTCGCTTCTACTAACAAGGAAGCAAGGAAGACTATTTCTGCTAATTTTTGCTCTATTAAATGAAGTAAATAGAATAATTTGTTGCAGTGATATAGAGAAAGCCATATGAATGGAACACATCAGATTTTTTTTATTTTCTATTTAGAGGAAAAGCAAATAACTTTTGAATTTGAAATGAAGTAGTGCAACAAGTAGACAACTTCAGAAGGTATTACCTAATAATAAATCCTGGAAATGTTGACCTTTAGCTTACAAAAGCAGATTATCTTGTAAAAATTGTTGTGTTCCGCAAACAAACTTTTCTTACAAAAGATGACTATTCTATCGTTATCATAATAAACATAGGCAGAATTGGTCTTTACTTACTTCCTTGTAAGTAGAAAGGAAATAAGGGAATACATTAGGCTAAAGTGATAGTGAAATATTTTAAAAGCTGGTAGCTAAGCCCTTTAAATTCCGTTCTCTTTGCTTGCTAGATGTAAACAAAAGAGAGACGAAAAGCAAAAATTCACATTTGAGAAAAGTTTAAGTAGCTTAAAATTGAAACTAACAGCACTGAACATCTCTGAAACTATCAACTCTACAAAAAAAATATAAATATATATATATATATATATATATATATATATATATATATATATACGAAATAAATTGTGTGTTTTAATGAGATCTACGTTTTTTGTGCAGTAAAATTCTTGTCTACCTCTTATGGTTTACATACAAAAATTACATTAAGGTCATCCTGAATGAAGAGATTTTTAGAGACTACTTCCAGAAAATTCAGAATAGAGCTTTAGTTTTTCATAAAAATGTCATACACATGGTATTTTAATTAATATCGTTAGAGATTTTGTTAAGAAAATCACAATTTCCGAAAAATGTTCCATCTAAAGCATAGTTGGGGTGGGGGGATTCTTTCTGAAAATCTTCATGTCACATCCTTGGAAGATAATGAACTTAAACGGACCTTTTTTTATTCAGAGGACCATAAATCACGTATTTCCGGTGAAATCTCGGTATCGACTATTTGGGTGGAATACTGTACCTTCTGTGTGTGTAGTATAAACATAGTGTATATGTGCTATAGACAGTTAAAATGTATTCGCGCAGTCGCCTAAGCTCAGCAACTGAAATTCTTGTGATTTTCAGTAAGTCTCTGTAGTGTAGACGATGCAATTTGTCTTTCAGAGAACCCCACAAATAAAAATCTGATGTGTTCCATTCACATGACTTTCTCTACATCTCTGCAACAAATTATTGTTAAAAAGTTTATGCCTCTTATTTTCTTCATGTTAATCGAGAAAAAAACAAACAAAAAACAGCAGAAATAGTCTTATTACTTGCTTCCTTGTAAGTAGAAGCGAAATAAGGGAGTGTCATATTTTAAAGTGATTGTCAAAAGCTGGTTGCTGTGTGACAGAAGTTCCTTTGTTTGTATGGACACGAGTTGACAAATTCCTGTATGAGAAAAGTACAAGTTTTTCAAATCTGAAACCAAAAACAAGGAATATCTAAAAACGATCAACTCCACGAAAAAAATGTATAGAACATAAATTGTGTGTTTTAATTTGCTCTACAATTCTTGTTTGGTACGTTTTTGTCTATCTCTTACGGTTTACCAGTTACACAAAATTCCGTAAAATTCAGAGCCTATTTCCAGAAAATTCATGATATGTATATTATTTTTCAGGTATATATCTTTAATATACGATATTTTAACCAAAATGGTTAGAGCCATTTTTTAGAAAATACAAATTTTCGAAAATTTGTCCATGTAAAGGGTAGTTGGGGGTGAGGGGATTTTCTTGAAAAACTTCGTGTTGCATCCTTGGAAGATACCAAACCTAAATACCAAGTTTGGTTTTTAACGGACTTTTCGTTTTTGAGTTATGCTGTGCACAGACGCACACGCACAAACACATATGGACCTTTTTGTAAAAAGGTGCTTTTTTTGCATTCAGGGGGTCCTAAAACATGTATTTCCGGTGAAATCTCGGTATCGAATTTTTTGGTGGAATACAATACTTCCTGTATACACTATATACATAGTACGTGTAGAGAAAGTAAAAATCACAACTATAGAGATCTAGGGAACAGGATGTCGCTAATCAACACTATAAACTTCTCATTAAACAGTTCTCTTACTTCATTTAATGATTCCGTAGCCGTGTATGCTGTTATTGCTGGTTCGAGCAAGATTATTTGCATGCTACAGGAGCTTAGTGATAGCATCATGCAAGAAATCACAAAGATTCGAGCTTAGGCGAGTGAATGAGAACATTTTAGAAGATATGCTGCCTGTTTGAGACCAACGCCACCATTTATTTCCTTATCTGATGTAATTCTCAGCGTCCCATTCTATTTTAGCCATAAAAGACCGCTGCATTTAGCTCTTAGGCCTCTTTATTAGGCTTGCCATAAATGTACAACAAGGGACCATTGGTTTAACTTCCCCTCCGCAGCAACACATGTTAAGAATTCGTATGCCCCCAAAAAAGTAATCACCTTCCGCCGCACTTGATTCCGCAACCTCCGGAACCAGAGGCTAATCCTTATTTCTTATAAGCTTATATGTTCTTCTCTGCAGAATTTCCCTCCTCTTTACTTTGACCGACTAAGCACACCTTTGAATACCGTTTTAAAAAAATCTGATGTGTTCCATTCACATGACTTTCTCTACTTCTGTGTAACGAATTATTGTTAATAAGCTTATTCTTCTATTCACTTCAAGCTAATCGAGAAAAAATTAGCAGAAATAGTCTTATTACTCGCTTACTTGCAAGTAGAAGCGAAAATTGGGAGTATCATAGGTTAAAGTGAAGTCAAAAGCTGGTTACTAGGTGACTGAAGTTCCTTTGTTTGTATGAACACGAGTTGACAAATTCCTGTATTAGAAAAGAATAAGTTTTTCAAAGCTGAAACCAAAAACAAGAATATCTCAAAAACGATCAACTTCACGAAAAAATGTATGTAACATAAATTGTGTGTTTTAACGTGCTCTACATTTTTTGTACGTTAAGTTTTTGTCACTCTCTTACGGTTTAGTAGCAAAATTCATCCAGAATAAAGTAGTCTACAGAGGCTTTCCCAGAAAATTCAAAATATACATTTTATTTATCAGGAAAATATCTTTAATATACGACATTTTAATCAAAATCGTTAGAGCCATTTTTTAAAAAGTCAAAATTTTCGAAATAAAGTTCCATGTAAAGGGTAGTTGGGAGTAGGCGGATTTTCTTGAAAATCTTCGTGTCGCATCCTTGGAAGATACCAAACCTAAATACCAAGTTTGTTTTTAACGGACTTTTCGTTTTTGAGCTATGCTGCTCACAGACACACACATGGACATTTTTCTAAAAATGTTTTTTTTTTTTATTCAGGAGGTGTCAGACATGCATTTCCGGTAAAATCTCGGTATCGAATTTTTTGGGTGCATTACGATACCTTCTCTATAAACTATGTACATAGCACGTATAGAGAAAGTAAAAACCTATAAAGTGAAGGCCAGGCGATAAGCGCGTTATAAACACTTTGTTGATAAAACATTTACTTGTATTTTAAATACAATAGTTCTAAGTGGATAATATATGTATTAATTCTTTCCTTTAATGATAATCTTTTAAGTCTGTCCCTTTTAAATCCTATCTTCCCATTGTAATCTTGGTCTTCCCATTGATCTTCTGCCTTTTGGGGTCAAATAATTACCTGTTTTTTATTCTATTGAGATCCATTCATTAAATGTATCTGTGCCATTGTGGTTTCAGAAGATGTTTTTCTTGTAGGTTATTGATTTTCACTTAGTCTATTGTGTGTGTGTGTGTGTGATTGATCTCTTTAGTTATGTCCTGGTATACCTTAACCTCATCTCTATGAATTTGACTTTTCTTTGCTCTATTTAGGGCTCAATTTTCTCAGACATGTGTTAAAAATCTGAGGTGTTCCATCCACATGACTTTCTCTACATCACTGCAACAAATTATTCTTAAAACACTTATGCTTCTATTTACTTTATGCTAATCTAGAAAAATTAGCATAAATAGTCCTATTACTTTCTTCCTTGTAAGTAGAAAGGAAATAAGGGAGTAGCATAGGTTAAAGCGATAGTCAAAAGCTGGTTGCTATGTCACTGAAGTTCCTTTGTTTGTATGGATAACAGTTGACAAATTCCTGTATGGGAAAAGTATAAGTGTTTCATAGCAGAAACCAAAAATAAGGAATGTCTCAAAAACGATGAACCCCACGAAAAAAATGTATATAACATAAATTGCGTGTTGTGTTCTACATTTTTTGTGCAGTAAGTTTTTGTCATCTCTTACAGTTTAGCAGTTATTCAAAATTCAGTAAAATTCATCCAGAATAAACTACTCTACAGATGCTATTCCCAGAAAATTCAAGATATACATATTATTTGTCAGGTAAATATCTTTAATATTGAAATTTTCGAAAAAAGTTCCATGTAAAGGGTGGTTTGGGGTGGGGGAATTTTTCTCAAAATCTTCGTGTCTCATCCCTGGAAGATACTAAACTTAAATACCAAGTTAGATATTTTACCGAGTTTTCGTTTTTGAGTTATCCTGTTCACAGACACACGGACACACACACACACACACACACACACACACACGGACCTTTCTGTGAAAATGTTTTTTTTTAGATAAAGGGGACCCTAAAACATATATTTCCGGTGAAATCTCGGTATCGAATTTTTGGGTGGAGTGCAATACCTTCTCTATACACTATGTACATAGTGCGTATAGAGAAAGTAAAAATAGAACAGAACTTTATAAAATCTTAACACTTCCCCTGTTCCTGTTTTAGTGCTTAAATCTCTGTGGGTAGTACCGCACGTGTATTGAAATTTAACTAATTAGTGTTCTAAATCATGAACTTCGAAATGTGAAATTAAACATCTAAACTATTAAATGTATCAATTTGCTCAATTATACTTCCATTGAATTACGTATAATTTTATTCTAATTGGATATTTTCCCTTCTGGATTCAACTGTATGTATTTTAAAATTATTGTTACTTGCTGTAATTTGTATACAGCTTTTTGTGAACAGCAAATCTGAGAAGATTAACCGGTTGGCAGCAAATAAAATAGTATCTAAATTAAAACAATGTAAAAATGAAAATGTAACTGTTATAATTCTCCTCAGAAACAGTATTATAGCAAATATTCATACCCATAAGGAAACACTTTGTACCTACAAGCCCCTATTCCACTATAGCAGTCAATGACAGATTACTAGTCAAGTGACAGTTGAGAGGTAAAGGTGTCCCTGTATCTTTCTACCTTGTAGTCGGTCTGAATTAGCGCCAGTGAAATACTATATAAACGAGCGTGTTCATACCTCTTTGAAGCTCTAGGGTGCGCCGGCTATGCTCATTCATGTAGAACACACAATTTGACTCTCACTGAGGGGAGGAAGAATGACTGAGGTATGTCACACTGGGTAGACTCACAAACAGAAGAACTTCACTTAAGATTCCTCTGAATTAATATTTTTACTTTCTCTAGCCCCATATGTACAATGTGCATAGGGATAGAAAAGTATTGTATTCCACCCAAAAATTCGATGTCGAGATTTCACCGGAAACACATGTTTTAGGATCCCGAGTACAAAAAAGCATTTTAGAAAAAGGTCCGTGCGTGTGTCTGTCTATGTGTGTGTCTGCGGACAGCATAGCTCAAAGATGAAAAGACGGTTGAATACAAAGGATGCGACACGAAGATTTTCAAGAAAATCCCTCCACCACTAACTACCCTTTACATGGAAAATTTTTCGAAAGTTTTGTTTTTCTTAAAAATGGCACTAAGAATTTGATTAAAAGATCACATATTAAAGCCATTTCTATCACAAATAAAATGTATATCTTCACTTTTCTGGGAATAGCTTCTAAAGACATGTTTATTCTGGATAAATGTTGCTTAATTTAGAATAACTAGTAAACCGTGAGAGATAGAAAATAAAATAAACTTAATATACAAAAATGTAGATCTCGTTAAAATACACAAGTTATGTCATAAACATTATTTTCGTGGAACTTACCGTTTCAGAGTTATTCCTTGTTATTAGTTTCAGCTGTGAAGTACTTTTCACAGACGGGAGTGTTCGTTTTTCTTTTGCTCTACACCTGGCCAAGCAAAGAGGCGATTTGCAATGACAATCACATAAAGACAGGTTTTAAAACATCTGACTATCACTTTAGCCTTGTGCATTCCCTTAGTTCCAGTCTACTTATAAGGAACTAAGTAACAACATTCTCCTAATGTGTATCTCGATTAGCGTGGTGTTGAAAGAAGAATTATATTTTGTAAGACGTTTGTTTGTAGAGTAGCTAGAGAAAGTCATGTGAGTGTAAAACATCAGATTTTTAAAAAATGGTCCGTGTGTGTCTGTAGACAGCATAGCCAAAAACAAAAATACCCTTAAATACTGAACTTGGTGTTTAGGTTTAGTAACTTCCAAGGATGCGACACGAAGATTTTCAAAAAAATCCCCCCACCACAAACTACCCTTTACATAGAAAAAATGTCGAACATTTTGATTTTCTTAAAAATGGCTCTAACAATTTTGATTAAAATCCCGTATATTAAAGCTATTCATGTACGAAATAAAATGTATATCTCGAATTATTTGGGAATAGCCTCTGAAGACCTCTTTATTCTGGATGAATTTTGCTGAATTTTGCTTAACTGCTAAATAAAATAATAAAAAAAAAAAGTACTACACAAAAAATGTACCTCATGACAAAACACACAATTTTTGTCCTTTACGGTTTTGTTGTGGAGGTAACCGTTTACGAGACATTCCTTGTTATTAGTTTCGATTGTGAAGTACTTAAACTTTTCTCACACAGGAAGTATCTGTTTTTCTTTTGTTCAACTCCTGGCCAAGCAAGGAAAAGATTTGCAATGACAATCGCATAACGATAGCTTTTAAAACAGTTGATAATCGCTTCAGCATAGTTCATTCCCTTCTACTTATAAGGAATTAAGTAATAACATTCTGCTAATATGTATCTTGATTAGCATTGTGTACAAAGAAGAATAATCTTTTGTAGGAGTTTTGTAGAGCAGCTAGAGAAAATCATGTGAGTGTAACACATCAGATTTTTTATTCACCTGTTGTTACTTGTTGAGGCACTAATCCTACGAGCGACTCCCGACATAATAGTTTTGAAGACGTAAAAATATATGTTAATAACTAGTGTTATTTTCTTCTGCTTACTAAGTTCTGGTTTTCTACCGCGCACTTCCCTATTACGCAACATATCAACTCATGTGATAACTGCAATATTTTGCATAGGAATATCACATACTCGAGCACTAACACTACCGCATCCACGTACATGCAACGTACAGCCTACAGCATACCTTGTACATCATAAAAAGCATAACAAGCCTAATTTCTTGTAAGCGCCCCGCTTATATACCTATAATATCCAATCTTAGAGCTCATCTTGGATTGGTCGAAAAGAAGCGCGAAAATAACGTTGTCACGTGATTAATTTTGAAAGTTCTTTGTATTAGACTCTCGTGACCGCTCTTTATAATGGAAAAGTCCTGGACTGCTAACTTTTAGGGAAAAGACCTTTCTCTATAAAACTCCCTGTTACTGTGCTAAAATTTTGCTCTTACAAAAGCATTTGTGTTGCAGGATTAACAAAGAAAGTAACCTTGGCGTATACAATAGCAACTTCTCAGTCTTGGCTACTGAAGCAGATATATTTGCTATGTTAAATCAGTACAAAATCATAATTAAAATAATGAAATACAAAGCGGGCTAATATACTGTTGCATATATTAGACTACGAATGACAACGAATAGTGCTGAGCTAAGTAAGCATGGGCATATTCTGTTTGGTAAAAATTTGAAGAAGAAGTTTCTGTAAAATTGATAAACAAACAAAAGATATTATTCCTAATCTGTTAACTGTTTGCATTCTAACCTGTTATGGCATAAAAATGCGATAAAACTAGAATCTGTTCGCAATGTATTGTAACCTGTCTGCTTAGGTGAGAGCTTATGTGCCTATTATACCACATCAGATAGTCAGGTCTTCTCTCTTGCCATGCGAAGACTAGTCGACGACTACCGAGGTCAGTCGAAGCAAACTGATTTGTGTTGTATAGCCAGCATAGTGATTTTTACTACTGAAGATAGCAATTTTAATACCTAAGGGATCCAAGAAGTTATCTGTTTAAATAGATGGAGTTGATTATTTTTCATTTTTCAAATTTAAAGGTGTAATTAATGGGTAATTACATCTGTTATATTCTTATTTTCGTTTCCTTAGCGCGGTGGCAGCGCAGCTGCTTACCAAGCGGGAGATCTGGATTCGATTTCCAGTACTGGCGTGGGGATTTTTCCCCCGCTGGGAGAACTGGTCCAGGGTGCACTCAGCCTCGTGAGGTCCCTGGGGGGCCAATTGAGGAGCTACTTGATGTAGAGGTAGCGGCTCCAAGTCAGATTATTTTCAGCCAACCACAAAGACATCGGAACATTATATTTTATTTTTAAGTTTTTCATTAAATTCATAAGAAAATTTAATAAATCCAACTTTCTTTCTTTTTAGGAAATGTTATATTCATGGGTATATATTATGATTTTTATGGAAAAAAAATTGTTGGTAGTCTTAGGACCGCATTAACCCGCCAGGGGAGTTCGAGGCGTTGACCACGTCTCACCCTCCAATACTGCCTACCATCCATAACGTCTGTAATGGACCGAGATGGGGAACACAGCGGCTGGGCGGTAGGCCAAGGTTCCCTGTGAGCTCTCGTTCCATGGAGTTACTATTATATTCTTATTTCTTCCTATTGAAGCTAGCAAAAACAGGAGTCGATAACCGCGTAGTATCGTGGATAGAACATTTTTCGAAAGGAAGGACACAGAGAGTATGAATAGGTATACAACTATCTGAAAAGAGTTTTGTAATTTGGGGCGGGCCCCAAGGCTCGGTACTGGGCCCGTTACTTTCTCTTACCTATATTAATGATATAACCACAAATATTAAATGCCAGACAAAACTGTTCTCAGACAATTGTATTATTCACAATAAGATTCGAAATACCATGCATGAGACCGCTCTTCAGGATGACCTAAATGAAATAAGTAGGTGGGTCGCCGCAAACAAAATTGCAATTAATGCTAGGAAAAGGCAAGTTCATAGCTATCATATAGATGGGGAACAAATTCTACTGATGGACAACTACAAATATTTCGGAGCGTGCTTGTCAGGTAATGCCGGATGGAAGGATCAGATAAATTCTACACCTAGGAAAACGTGGAAACTTTTAATGAGAGTACTAAAAAGGGGAGCCCAAAGTCCTTGGAAATTGCCTACAAATCCTTAATGCGGCCGGTTATGGAATATGGAGTAGCATGCACAGTGTTAATCAAACCAATTTGCTGGAAAAGATACAGAGAAGGGCTGTAAAATTCATAAAGAGAGGTAAAGAATTTGAGCTTACGAAAGGCGAATAGAATAAAGGCACTATTTAAAGCTTATACTAGTTTAAATGCATGGCTGGACGTTAGAAAGATTAGAAAACCCGGCATACTACGGGCGAAATGACCATTTATATAAAATTAAGGGTAGAAGGTACAGCGCCGGAGTAGGAAAATTGTCTTTTGATAGTGGTACCATTGGAGAATGCAATAAATTTCCTCTGGCAGCCTTTCAGGATTGCCCTCTAAACCTTAAAGAAGTTTAGGAATAATTTAAAGAGAATAAATGTTAGGTAATTAAAGTAAATATTGTGAAGTTTTTAGAATCTGTAACCTTTAATGTGAGACTTCATAGTAACTGTTTATCAATATGCTGGTAATTAACATTAAGTATTACTATACAGAAAAATAAGTAATTCAATATTTCAAAAACATATATTGGATGTAGTATGTTGTACTGCTATTATTAACTGTAAGATTATTATTGTAAAGGACTTTTATACATTTAACTCTGGGTAGCACCCCATTTCAGAAAATAGATACACTATTATTATTATCATTTAAATATATTACATTTTATTGAATTTGTTTTCACTGTTAAGGGTAACTTTCATTAAACCCCATACAAAAATGGATACATAATTTCTCAAGTGAAAAAAAATCTGATGTGTTACACTCACATGACTTTCTCCAACTGCTCTACAGACAAACTTCTTACCAAACATTATTCTAATCGAGATAAACATTAGCAGAATGTTCTTATTACTTAGTTCCTTATAAATACAAGGGAACTAAAGGCATGCGCTATGCTAAAGTGCATAGTCAAATGTTTTAAAAGCTATCGTTATGCGATTGTCATTACAAATCGCTTCTGTGCTGGCCCAGGAATAGAACAAAAGAAAAACGGATACTTCCTGACTGAGAAAAGTATAAGTACTTTACAATTCAAACCAATTAAAAGGAATATCTCGGAAACGGTTACCTCCACAACACAAACATAAAGGACATAAATTGTGTGTTTTGACGAGATCTCATTTTTGGTGCAGTAAGTTTTTATCTATTCTTACGGTTTAGTAGTTATTCGGCAAAATTCATCTAGAATAAAGATGTCTTGAGAGGCTATTCTCAAAAATTCAAGATGTATATTTTCTTTGGGATGTAAATATTTTAATATACGGGATTTTAATTAAAATCGTTAGAGCCATTTTTTAGAAAATTAAACCATTTTTAAAATGTTTCCATGTAAAGGGTACGTAGTTTGTGGTGGGGGGGATGTCTTGAACATTTTCGTTTCGCATCCCTGAAAGGTACCAAACCTAAATACCAAATTTGGTATTTAAAGGTATTTTCGTTTTTGAGCTGTGCTGTCCACAGGCACTCACGGACCTTTATCTAAAACTACTTCTTTCGAAATCAGGGGACCCCAAAACATGTATTTCCGGTGGAATGTCGACATCGAATTTTTGGGTGGTATACAATACCTTCTCTATGCTCTGTATACATTTTACATGCGGGCTAGAGGAAGTAAAAAGAGCCAGCCCAGAGCTGGTTAGAGCATACGCCTCTGTAAATGAATAGAAGTTAATGTTGAACGCAAAATAATCGTTCTAGCGCAATCTATTTTTCCTCTTACTCAAGTTTACAGAAAAAGGTGCAAAATTACTTATTCGAGATGCCATCTTTAAGTTTTAAAGTTGGATCTACATCCATCGTTATCAGCGGACATTTTTATTTTTATCTCTCGTTAGCGTTTTCACTTCTTTTCGACGTAACGAACTTGGTGCAGCGTATCGTTAGAGTGGGGCGGAGGGGGGGGGGGCAAACTGCATTATTGTAGCACTCGGAACATATCTAGCCATAACAGAAACCGAGGGCGATTTGTTCATTTTGAAACACATACAGCAGCATCGCTCTGCTAACAACAGGGCGTCGAGTACAATCGATACCACAACCACACAACACATTTCATTCGAGCTTCTAACGCGTGATAACACTTTCAGATGCTGGTGTCCAGAGAGCTATTACCTTTATAATGGCCAAGTTCTCCAACTTAAATTTCATTCCTTTGCAGTACATTACGTATATCTTTCTGTCTCTTCTAAATCAGCTCTCTGCATAAAACCAATATATTGGGACAGTTGGCAGATTATGAATAGGAGGTGAAAATTTAGCAATGCGAACACAAGAAAGGTAAATGAGACACTGGGTGAAAATAATAACAAAAATAAATAATAATAATAATAATAATAATAATAATCTGATGTGTTCCATTCACATTACTTTCTCTACATCTCTGCAACACATTATTGTTAAAAAGCTTATGCTTCTATTTACTTCATGCTAATCGAGAAAAAAATTAGCAGAAAGTCTCATTACTTGCTTCCTTGTAAGTAGAAGCGAAATAAGGGGGTACCATAGGTTAAAATAATAGCCAAAAGCTGGTTGCTATGTGACTGAAGTTCCTTTGTTTGTGAAGTTCCTTTGTTTGTATGGTCAAGAGTTGACAAATTCCTGAATGAGAAAATTAAATTGAAACTAATAAGAAGGAATATCTAAAAAAACGATCAACTCCACGAAAAAATGTATACGACATAAATTGTGTTTTATCGTTATCTACATTTTTTGTGTAGTAAGTTTTGTCTATCTCTTACGGTTTACTAAGTATGCACAATTCAATAAAAATCATCCACAATAAAGATATTTTTAGAGGTTATTCCCAGAAAATTCCAGATGAACATTTTATTTAGCATGTAAATATCTTAAATATAAGAGATTTAAATCAAAATCGTTGGAGCCATTTTTGAGAAAATCAAAACTTTCGACATTTTTTTCATTAAATGGTAGTTGAGGGTGGGGGGATTTTCTTGAAAATCTTCCGTGTCGCATCCTTGGAAGATACCGAATTTGAATACAAAATTTAGTATTTAATGGTCCTTTCGTTTTTGAGCTATGCTGTCCACTGAAGCACATACACTTTTTTTTTTTTTTTGTTTGATTCAGGGAGAACAAAAATGTATTTCGGCGAAATCTCGTTGTCGAATTTATGGGTGCAGCACAATAGTTTCTCTATACACAATGTACATAGTAAGTGAAGAGAAAGTAATACATAATAATAATAATAATAATAATAACAAAAAATCTTATCTTTTCTTCCACATGGTTTAGGCTAAAGTCCATTCCGGCGAATTAGTCTGTGGTGTCCATCTTTTGGGGGGGGGGGGTCGGCCAAAATCTTGTATTCCTCTTGGGTTGTATTGGAAGTGTCTGCTTGGTATCCCTTCATCTTTCATCCTTATTAAATGTTCAGACCCTTTCTTGTCGTTTGTTTTAAATTTGTCTTCTAATTTTTTTTTTTTTTTTTTTTTTTGGTAATTACCTTTAACCTGGTTGGTCACATCGGAAGATGAATGGCATTGCTGAAATGATGCGGAAATGATCTCGGGTACACGGAACTTAAAAGTTACTTGACATTCGTCTTCTCAGGATAAGGGGAAGCCCCGAAATAAATTTATTTGTATAGCTTACCATAAGTGAGATTTTTTTTTTTTAAATACAGTACCGGAGTCTGATCGGGACTCCGGCACTGTATACCCTACTTTTTTATTTACTCTTTTTTTACCTTGTTTTGCCGTATTATTACTGTTTTCTTACTTTTACAACACACATATACACAAACATATAACACCCATGCCCAAGGCGGGACTCGAACCCACGATCCCCAGCGCTACGAAGCACCAAAGCGGGACCGGTAGCCTTGGCGAGCGCGGCAATGGGGACCGGCTGATTCGAACTAGCGATCTGTTAAATGTGAGGCAGACACGCTACCACCACACTATCTAGGTGGACTATACATATATTTAATTCTTCTCTTATTTGTTTATTTCATATTACCCTTTAACATTCCGCAAAAATAACATTTCTGGTACTTGTGTTTTGCTTCTTTCCTTTAAGAGCATTATCCATGTTTCACTTTCATTCAACAAAAAGGAACAGTCATTGTGTTATATAGTTTAAATTTTGTACCTAAAATACTTTTTATTGCCCCATATATTGCCTAAATTTATATATTTTGTTTTCTATTTCGTCCGTTCAACGGCATGTCCATAAGGCTTTCTACTCCGCGAAAGTAATAGCCAAACCGTTATCATTAATATTCGCTTCTTTGCATGGCCAGAAGTAAAACAAAAGATATTCAGACGCTTCCTGCCTGAGAAAAGTGTATTTTAAAATTGAAACTATAACAAGGAGTTTCTCGAAAATGGTTACCTCCACAGCAAAAATGTCAAGTACATAAATAGCGTACTTTTGACATTTTTCATGCAGCAAATTTTTGTGCATATTTAACGGTCTACCAGTTACATACTTTTAGTTTACGTTTATTTTAATAGTATGCATAAGCATAGTGGTTTATACAGTTATTTTATAATATAAGAATAATATACGCAACGTAAATAACTGTATATTTAGAAGTTATGTGGACTATTTTAATTCGACCAATAATATTCATGAAGAATAAGGAGATATTCAGAGGCTATTTCAAAAAACTCAAGATATACTTATTTTTTCATGCAAATTTTTTTAATATACGGTATTATTTTAATGAAAATCGTTAGTTACTTTTGAGAAAATACAACTTTTCGAAAAATTTTCTTGAAAATCTTCGTGTCGCATCCTTGGGAAATACTGAACTTAAATACTGAGTTTGGTATTCAACGGCCTTATAGTTTTTAAGTTTTCTGTCCATAGTCATGTAATCACACTGACATTTTTCTAAAAATGTTTTTTGAACTCAGGGGACCTCAAAATATATATTTCCGGTGTAAACCCAGTATCGAATTTCTGGGAGGAATCTAATACCTGCTATATATATACTACGCATATTGTACGTGTAGAGAAAATAAAAATATGGTGTAAAGGTATATTAGGCGAGGGATTATCTTGAAAACCTTTGTGCTGCATTCTTGGAAGATGCTTAACTTAAATGTCACGATTGGTAGTAAATCTAATTTTCTAATTTGAGTTATGCTGTCACAGACATGGACAAAATGACACACGGACCTTTTTCTAATTTTATTTATTCAGGAGACTCCAAAACATATATTTCCAGAAAAATCTCAATTGTGAATTTTTCGGTGGAATTCAATACCTTCTCCATCGACGAGTACAGCACGGTGCACGGAAACGCGCCGGTATGAGGAACACAGGTATTTAAGTTGGTAGCTGAATGGCACCACTCTTCTGCCACGCCCCCAGTTCAAACCCGGCAGCTATTGCTAGGAGTGAATGCTAACATGCGCTTACCCTTTGTTTGCGATGGCGGAGGCGAACTAAAGGTCCAGAAAGTTTAAGTTGCATTAAAAAATAACTCAGAATATGTCTTATTTTAATTTTATTATATTATCAGCGGTTGTTGAGGAAAGGAGAATCCTTTTCGAATGATGAAAATTGCTAACTTTTGCGTATTTTTTCGGGCGAAGGGGATTATTTATAACCATGCCATTTCATTACAAAATAAGTCACTGTTAATTAAAGCTTAGTATACCCAAAACATACCGAGCACACAAAAGCATTCCTAAAGCATGTTTTCGTTAATAGACAAGCATAATGGGGAAATCCCAAATACGATCATGGAACTAAAATAAATTAATGTTCTAGTAGTTAATCCATAGCACTTCGTGCTTTATAACAGCACCCATTCTGCCAGGAGGTGTTGACAATCTTTCCACTTGGGTTAAATTGTGTCTTTGCCCTTCCCTTTGAAATATTCACCTTGATCACTTCCTTTGTTCATGGGTTATTGCTTCTGTTCGGACTTGAATACAAACCAATATGATATTGGCAAACTTAGGACTGGTGTGGACGGCAAATAGTGAAAAGGTTCCGCCAAACTAAACAAGAGTATGTTTCGACACGATCCCATGCACCGGACTGTACACCCAAGGACAATAAAAATACGTCTGGCGCTGTGCTTTTGCTGAAAATGTGAACGTTTGACGGGGACTCGGGTCTTACGACGGTTTTCATTGATGCCATTCTGGTACAACATACCACACGTGTAAGAAAAGGCAAAACCAATTGTGCAATCCATCCCTTCATCTCTCAGCCCGCTCGACGCTCCGGCAAAGCAGTATAGCAATATGTTAATTTTGTTCAGCACTTGCGCGAATTACCTTGGTATTAGAACTTCAGTATGAAGTACAGAGAAAAGATCAACCTAATTTTGTATCACCCGATGAGAGGGGTGTATTATTGTCCACCTCACCTGCGGTGCTACAAGTACTAAAAGCGGGCATTTAACACTACAAAAACAGTTATTGTCGGGCCTCAGAACTGCAAGCAAGCTATGTTTATGTACAACCTCTTCCTTTTGGTAACGTGTCTCGTCCAATACGATAAGTATATCCAGACGTATTTTTAATGTCTATGACTGTACAAACATAATATTTGGTAGAAAAAGTAATAAGTTTAGATGGAGGTTAAAGTGGGAGGTACGC
The DNA here is from genome assembly GCA_030762935.1 of Hymenopus coronatus. Classification (NCBI taxonomy): domain Eukaryota; kingdom Metazoa; phylum Arthropoda; class Insecta; order Mantodea; family Hymenopodidae; genus Hymenopus; species Hymenopus coronatus. The sequence goes on along the minus strand of CM060892.1, from coordinate 60,026,056 downwards.
GGGACTCAAACCCGGGATTTTGGAAATGCGAGCACCAAACGCTAGCTCGGAAAATACATGTTCAGGTACCGGCATGAATGGAAGATTAATTTCGAAAGCCGCACAAGCACATTTGCATGTCACACACACTTGTACATATAAATATCCTCCAGTTTAATGCCTCTAAACGGTTAACCTTTGACATTACAAACTTCGGTACTGAACTGTGAAGTTTCCGAGCCGAGTTGATCTCGGCATGCAGCAATGCTAGATTTGTTTGCAGCTTATTGCAGAAAATTACAAGCAGCTTTATTTATGAGCCTTGTCTGCAATGTGATCAATTAAACACTGCCAATGACGTTTTCCCATTAAGTTTTAATTGCGCCAGATACATGCTCCAAGAACGCCAAAAGCCATAGCTCATAGCAGAAACAAGCCTGCCGAATATTACACTGGTAAACCACACGGCTATTGATTTTCAACTGCGAATCGTCAGCGAGTTTTTCAAGTGGTTATAAACGAGGCAGTAATGTGATGCACGTTAATGGGAATAAACATCATGAAAAGGCAATATTTTCAAAATGATACTGCTATTCACAACTTACGATGCAGATGCAATGTGTTGCATTGAATATGCAGTGATGTATGCGTATCACTACAAAGCAGAAAACATCTCATGTGTTCCATTCACATGACTTTCTCTACATTATGCAACACATTTTTGTGAACATTTTTAAGTGATAGATGCTAGTGACTGAAGTTTCTTTGTATGCATGGGCAGGAGTTGACAAATTCCTGTATGAGAAAAGTGTAACATTTTAAAGCTGAATCCAATAACAAGGAATATCACAAAAACGATCAACTCCATGAAAAAAATGTATGACTTACATTGTGTATTTTATCGTGACCTACATTTTTGTGTAGTAAGTTTTTGTCTATCGCTTACGTTTTACCAGTTACACAAAATTCAATAGAAATCATCTAGAATAAAGAGGCCTTTTGAGGCTATTCTCAGAAAATTGAAGATATACATTTTATTTGGAGAGTATATATCTTAAATATAAGGGATTTTAATCAAAAGCATTAGAGCCATTTTAAAGAAAATCAAAATTTTCGAATTTTTTTCCCCATGTAGTTGGGGGGGAGGGGGGATTTTCTTGATAATCTTCGTGTCGCATCCTTGGAGGATAGCAAAATTAAATACCAAGTTTGGTTTTTGCGGTTTTTCATTTTTGAGCTATGCTGCCCAAAGACAGACACACACCATACACATAGGCACACACAAACAGACAGACAGACACACGGACTACTTTTTTTAAAAATATTTTTTGGATTCAAGGGACCTCAAAACATATATTCGGTGAAATCTTGGTGTCGAGTTTTTGGGTGCAACACAAGACCTTCTCTATACGCTACGTAAATGGTACATATAGAGAAAGTAAAAATATGATGTATTTTCTTCACATGACTTTCTCTAGCTGTTCCATGAAAACTTTCCTCAAAAAATATTATTTTATATACGTCATGTTAATCAAAATAAACATTGCCAGAATTGGTTTTATTATTTACTTCTTTATAGCTAGGGAATGCACTGGGCTAAAGCGGTACTCAAAACATTTTAAAAGGCGGTCGCTAAGTGAAACAATTGCTAGGAGCTAACAAACGAGAGACGTCTCCGAAGGTTTAAGTACTTTAAAATTGAAACGAATAACTTGGAATAACTCGAAAACGGTTAACTCCACAAAAACAGTGTATATGGCAAAATTTTATTTCAAAAAGATCTATCTTTCTGTGTAGTAGTTTTTGTCTATCTCTCATGGTTTGCCACTTACACAAAAGCTATACAAAAGTCATCTGAAGAGATATTCAGAGGCTATTCCCAGAAAAATCATAATATATACTTCGTCATATAAAACAACTTTAATATTCGATATTTTAATCAACATCATTAGAGCCATTTTTGAGAATATTAAACTTTTCGAAAAATGATCCTGTTAAGGGCAGCTGCGTTGGGGAGATTTTATTGAAAATCTTCCTGTCACATCCTTGGAAAATACTGACCTTAAATACCAAGTTTTCTATTTCACTGCCTTTTCGTTTTTGAGCTATACTGCTCACAGACACATTTAGATTCAGAGGAGTCTCAAAATATGTATTTCCTATGAAATCTCGGTATCAAATTTTATTCTATCTCACCCAAAAATTCGATACTGGATTTCTCCAGCAATATGTGTATTGAGACGCCTGGGAAAAAATCTGATGTGTTCCATTCATAAAACTTTCGCTAGCTATTACACAAAAAACTTTCCTTACAAATGATTACTCTTATCTACGACATGCTAATCAAGCTATGCATCGGTAAAATTGTCGTATTACTCGTTTCCTTGTAAGTAGAAGGGACATCAAGGAATACACTAGGCTAAATCGATAGTCAAATCTTTTAAAAGCTGCTCGTATGTGAAACAATTGAAAGTCGGTTCGCTTTGCATGACCTGCAGTAAAACAAGAAAATGATAGGAATGTCACTTTCCGTTTGAGCAAAGTTAAGTAGTTGAAAAGAAACGGACTACAAGGAATATCTCAGAACGGTTGACTCTACATAAGTATATATGACGTAATATGTGTTATAACGATATATGCAGTTTTTCTGTGGTAAACTTTTGTCTGTATCTTACGGTTTATCACTTATACAAAATTCATTATAATACATCAACAATAAAGAAGTCTTCAGAGGCTATTCATAGAAAATTCAAGATATACATTTTATTAGGTTATAAACATCTTTAATACACTTTTAATTAAAATTTTGAGAAAAACATACATTTAAATATTGTTCCTTGTAAAGGGTAATTTGGAGTGCTGAATTGTTCATAACTGTTAAACGGCAAGAGAGAGATAAAAATATACTATACAAAAATGTAGATCACTTTAAAACACACTTTATGTCGTATACGTTTTTTAGTAGAGCTGATCGTTTCTGAGATTTTCCTTGTTATTGGTTTCAGCTTTGAAATACTTATACTTTTCTCAAACGGGGATTTCTAAACTCCTAGCTATACAAACATAACAAACAGCTTTTAGAGTTTACTCCATTTTACTCCTACGTACAAGGCAGCAAGTAATAAGACAATTTCTGCTAATTTTATCTCATGAAGTAGATAGTAGCATAATATTTTTAACAATAATTTAATACAGAGATATAGAGAGGTTCTGCGAGTGGGACATCAGATTTTTACTTTCTCTATAGGCACTATGGACATAGTGTGTAGAGAAGGTATTGCACTCCACCAAAAAATTCGATACAGAGATTTCACCGGAAATATATGTTTTAGGGTCCCCTGTATCCAAAAGAAGTATTTAAAAAAAAAGTCCGTGTGTGTGTGTGTGTGTGTGTGTGTCTGTTCGTGTGTCAGTGTGTCTATGAACACGATAACTCAAAAACGAAAAGTCTTGTTAAAATACCAAACTTGGTATTTAAGTTTAGTATCTTCCAGGGAAGCGACACTAGGATTTTGAGAAAAATTCCCCCACCCCAAACTACACTTTACATGGAAATTTTTTCGAAAATTTTGATTTTCTAAAAAATGGCTCTAACGATTTTGATTAAAATATCGTATATTAAAGATATTTACCTGACAAATAAAGTGCATATTTTGAATTTTCTGGGAATAGCCTCTGAAGACTGCTTTATTCTGGGTCAATTTTACGGAAATTTGCATATCTGCTAAACCGTAAGAGATGGATAAAAACTTGCCACACAACAAATGTAGATCACTTTAAAACACACAATTTATGTTACATACATTTTTTTCGTGGAGTTGATTGTTTTTGAGATATTCCTTGTTTTTGGTTTCAGCTGTAAAACATACTTTTCTCATACAGGACTTTGTGAACTCCTGTCCATACAATCAAAGGAAATTCAGTCATATAGCAACCAGCTTTTGACTGCCAATTTAACCTATGGTACTTCCTTATTTCGCTTCTACTTACAAGGAAGCAAGTAATAAGACTGTTTCTGCTATTTTTTCTCGATTAGAATGAAGTAAATATAAGCATAAGAATTTTAACCATAATTTGTTGCAGAGATATAGAGAAATCCATGTAAATGGAACACATCAGACTTTTTTTTTCGACTTGGGGAGTGGGGGTCGAAAAATATGTATTTCCGGTGAAATCCCGGTATCGAATTTTCGGGTGGAATTCAATGTCTTCTATATCCACTTGTAATACATGCTAGAGAAAGAAAAAATCAACAGGCCAAATTGGGCGGTCCCCTGGAACTTGCATAGTACACAAGGCACAGAAAGAAACCGGCGCTTTCTTGTTGCATACACCGCATTCCTTACCGTTTATAGGGTACTTTATTACATCATGTTTTTATTTTATTGGCTGATACTGTCTCCTTGCAGGTGAGTGTTTTATATCGAACCTATGCTGGTTTGTCAACTCATTCGCTAATAGGAATAGGCACCTTACTCAATTGGAAGCGAGATTAGGTAACGTGTACTACAACAGAAAGTTACATCCCCTCCTCCTTCCCCAATTAGAGTGACGGAGCGGCCAGCGGATATCAGAAGACACAGCTTACAAATCCCCTACAACAATCAGAAATTCGATATCTAATACTATTTGTGCTCTGTGTACAAGTTGCAAAAGTTATTTTGGCACCACGCAGAACTATTAGGGAAACAGGAGTAAACATAGCCAACTTTAATTTTAACGAGATTGCGTGCCTTGCACATGATGCAAGTAAATAATTAGAGGAAGAGCACTTTCAAGATCTTAACAGAATTTGGTTTCGTTGTTCCGGTACTCTCATGAGGTGTCGCCAGTATGACTACATAAGGTAAACATTTGAGAGTGCTAGAAGTTCACAGAATAAAAATGAGCGTTCTCGTTTTATTCCCTCTTTTTGTTTGTTTGCACGTATGGAAAACCTTTCACAGTAACGAGTCCATAACCTAGGGATTACTAAGTCACTCAGTCTAATCCGCTATCACCTCCATAAAGAGGGCGCCAAGCGAGAGAATAAAAGTTGAAAACCACTTTTAATTTATCCCTCCCATAGGAATATGCCTTGTAAATATCAGGTGTGTGGCGCAGATGGTGAAGCAGGGCAGGCTCTGGCAGGAAATTTCTCAACACATTTGGTTTTTATTATCGACAGAAGCGACAGCTCCACAGAGGCACAAACCGATACTTTTTACTGGATTCTGAGTAACACGAGAGCAATTTTCCACTTCTCGCCGCCTAACAAAGGAATGTTAAAACTGCTCTAAATGTTTTCCCATTTCCCGAAACGAAAAACGTGTTTTTGGGCAATGCCAACTTTTGCGCATCAGATAACTGTTAAACAGATAGTTTAAAAATAAACAAAATTGTGTGTTAAATTCACACGAACCTCTCCACTCATTCTTTTACAAATTATTCTTAAAACGTTTCTTAATCTCTGAATATTTTGTTAATCCATATAAATATTAGTTCACATTTACTCATACAGATTCGTTGTGGCATATCATACAGTTGGAAAAAGGATATGAAAATCTTATAGAATGTGTCCCTTTAAAATTCCACACTCTTTGGACTGTCATGTCACGATCACGCGCACGCGCACGCACACGGACCTTTTCTAAAAATCTGATGTGTTCCATTCACATGACTTTCTCTACATCTCTGCAAAAATATATTATTAACATGATTATGCTTCTGTTTACTTCATGATAATCGAGGATAAATTAGCAGAAATAGTGTTATTACTTGCTTCCTTGTAAATAGAAGCGAAATAAGGGAGTACCATAGATTAAATTGACAGACAAAAGCTGATTGCTGTGTGACTGAAGTTCCTTTGTTTGCATGGACAGTAGTTGACAAATTCCTGTATGAGAAAAGTTAAGTTTTTCAAAAACAAGGAGTATCTCAAAAACCAGTTCCACGAAAAAAAATGTATACAGCATAAATTGTGTGTTTTATTGTGCTCTACATTTTTTGTGTGGTAAGCTTTTGTCCATCTTTTACGGTTTAGCAGTTATGCAAAATTCCGTAAAATTCTCAGAATAAAGTAGTCTTCAGAGGTTATTCCCAGAAAATTCAAAATATTCATATCTTTGTCATGAAAATATCTTGTAACATATAGTGTATATATCAAAACCATGAGAGCCATTTTTGAGATGAATCAAAATTTTGGAAACATTTACCATACAAAGGGGAGTTCGGGGTGGGGATTTTCTAGAATTGAAAATGTCTCCTTGAATTACTTTAAACTTAAATACCAACTTTTCTATTTAACGGTGTTTCCATTTTTGAGCTATACTCTCCACAGACACATACACACAGACACAAACACATCCTGACTATTTGCTAAAAATACATTTTTATTTGGGTGACCTCCAAACGTGCATTTCCGGTGAACTTTCTCGGTATAGAATTTTTAGGTGGAATATAACACATTCTTTTTGCACCATGTACATAGAAAGTGTAGAGAAAGTAAAAAGTTGAGCCGTCAAAGTAGAAGTCCTTAGAAATGTGCACAAAATAATATTTAATTTATATAATTGTGTTTCCACCGAAAATGAAGAAACATTGCTCAAACTTCTTTACTTTCTCTATACGTACCATGTACATAGTGTACAAGGAAGGTATTCATACACCCAAAGATTCGATACCGAGATCTCATTGGAAATACACGTTTTGAAACCCCTGAATCCAAAAAAATAATTTTTAGAAAAATGTCCATAAGTGTGTGTCTGCGTGCCTGTGGGCAGCATAGCTCAAAAACGAAAAGACTGTTAGATTCCATATTTGGTATTTAAGTCCAGTATCTTCCAAGGTTTAACAAGATGATTTTCAACTTCCTTTTACATGGGAAACTTTTCGAAAATTGTGATTTTCTAAAAAATGGCTCTAATGATTTAGATTAAAATGACGTATATTAAGGATCTTTACATGAAAAATAAAATGTATATTTTAAATTTTCTGGAAATATCCTCTGAAGACAAGTTTATTCTGGATGAATTTTGCGGAATTTTGTATAACTGGTAAGAGATAGACAAAAACTTACTTTACAAAAGTACGTAGATCTCGTTAAAAGACAAATTTATGGTAGATACATTTTCACTTTCTCTACGCGTACTATGCACAAAGCATATAGAGAAGGTATTGCAATCCACAAAAAAATTCGATACCGAGATTTCACCAGAAATATATGTTTTTGGGTTTCCTATATCCAAAAAAAAAACATGTTTAGAAAAATGTCCATGTGTGTATGACGGGGGCAGATAGCTCAAAAACGAAAAGTCCGTTAGATACCAAATTTAGTATTTAAGTTCAGTATCTACCAAGAATGCGTCACGAAGATTCTCAAGAAAATCCCCCCCTTCCCCAATTACCCTTTACATCGAACATTTTTTCCTAAATTTTTATTTTCTCAAAAAAGGCAGTAATGATTTTCATTAAAATATCGTATATAAAGATATTTACCTCACAAATAAAATATATATTTTGAATTTTCTGGGAATAGCTCTGAAGATTACTTTATTCTGTATGCATTTTAGGGAATTTGAATAACTGACTAACCTTAGGAGATAGACAAAAACTTACCTCACACAAAATGTAGAGCTTGTTAATAACACAATTTATGTTATGTACATTTTTTTTTCGTGCAGTGGATCGCCTTTATTTCCTTGTTATTGGTTTCAGCTTTAAAAACTTATATTTTTCTCATAGGGTAATTAATCAACTCCTGTCCATAAAAACAAAGGAACTTCAGTCATATAGCAACCAACTTTTGACTAATACTTTAACCTATAGTACTCCCTTATTTCCCTTCTACTTGCATGGAAGCAATTAATAAGACTATTTCTGATAAGTTTTTCTCCATTAAGATGAAGTAAAAAGAATCATAAGCCTTTTCACAATAATTTGTTGCAGAGACATAGAGAAAGTCATGTGAATGGAACACATCTAATTTTTTGTCGTGAGGTTGACCGTTTTTGAGATATTCCTTATTAGTCTTAGGTTTAAAATACTTCCTGTTCATACAAACAAAAGTACTTCAAACACATAGCAACCAGCTTTTAAAAGCTTTAACTATCGATTTAGCCTATGGTACTCCCTTATTTCCCTTCTACTTACAAACAGTAAGTACTAGGACCGTTTCTACTAATTTTTACTTTCTCTAGCCTCGTATGTACAATGTGCATAGGGATAGAGATGTATTGTATTCCACCAAAAATTTGTTGTGGAGATTTCAGCGGAAATATACGTTTTGGGGTTCTCTAAGTCCAAAAAAAAGTTTTTTTTAGAAAAAGGTCCGTGTGTTTCTGTGTGTGTCTGTGGACAACATAGCTCAAAAACGAAATGACCGTTAAATACCAAACTGGGTATTTAAGTTTAGTATCCACCAAGGATTTGAATCGAAGATTTTCAAGAAAATCCTCCCACCGCAAACAACCATTTACATGGAAATATTTTCGAAAATTTTAATTTTCTCAGAAACTATTCTGATTAAAATCCTGTATATTTACATGACAAATAAAATGTATATCTTGAATTTTCTGGGAACAGCTTGTAAAGACCTGTTTATTCTGGATGATAATTATTGAATTTTGCATAACTGGTAAACCGTAAGACAGATAAAAACTTACTACACAAAAAATGAATATCACGATAAAACCCACAATTTGTGCCATATACATTTTTTTCGTGGAGTTGATCGTTTTTGAGATATTCCTAGTTATTGGTTTAGCTTTAAAAAACTTATATATTTTCATACAGAAATTTGGCAACTCTTGTCCATACAGACAATGGAACCTCAGTCACATAGCAACCAGATTTTGACTATCACTTTAACCTATGGCACTCCATTATTTCGCTTCTACTTACAAGGAAGCAAGTAATAAGACTATTTCCGCCTAATTTTTTCTCGGCTAGCCTAAAGTAAATTGAAGCATAAGCTTTTTAACAATAATTTATTGCAGAGATGTAGAGAAAGTCATGTGAATGGATCACATCAGATTTTTTTTCTTGAAAACATGTTTTAGTACTGTAAGTATTAAAATATCTAGTATCTGTTTATCTTCCAAAACTTGAAGTCCTAAGTAAATACTAATATTTTACATGATAATAAGACTACATTTGGCAGGAAGGTTGGCAATATCAGAAGCACATCATATTACATGACGAAACCATACATCTGTAAGGGCTAGACTGCAACGGGATGTTTGCTTGTTCACGTCTTCTTGATATGTATATATGGGGCAGTAAATCATGTCACTCTCGCTGTTTCACATATTTCCTTTATACATAGTGTGCCATGCTAAACACCGAGAGGGTTATAGCAAGAGGGAATATAATTATGAGCTCAGAACTGTGAACCAGGCAGTAGCTACATTGTTTATAAAGAAACACTTCACTGGACTGAAGTAGGGACTTTCTTTTGGGTGCATTTGAGCTGCAGCTTTCCCACTTTAATGCTATTTACTTTCTCTATAAAAACTGTGCATATATAAGGTAGAGAAGGTATTGTACTCCACCCTAGAATTCGAAGACTAAAATTTTATTCTTACCTCCCCTGAATATATAAAAACATTGATGTGTTGCATTCACATGGTTTTTCTACATCTCTGCAATAACTTATTGTTAAAAAGTTTATGTTTCTTTTTACTTCATGCTAATCGCGAAAAAAATAGCAGAAATAGTCTTATTACCTGCTTCCATGCAAGTAGAAGGAAAATAAGGGAGTAGCATAGGCTAAAGTGATAGTCAAAGGCTGGTTGACTGAAGTTCCTTTGTTTCTATGGACAGGAGTTGACAAATTCCCGTATGAGAAAAGTATATTTTTTAAAGCTGAAACTAATAACAAGGAATATTTAAAAAACGATCCACTCTAAGAAAAAAATGTATATATCATAAATTGTGAGTTTTAACGAGCGCTACATTATCTCTGAAATAAATGTTTATGTATCTCTTACGGTTTTCCAGTTATAAAATTCGCAAAATTCATCCAGAACAAAATAGTCTTCAGAGTTTATTCACACAAAATTCAAGATATACGCTTTGTCAGGCAAAATATTTGATACACGTATTTTAATCAAAATTGTTACAGCCATTTTTGAGACAGTCAAACATTTTTGAAAACTTTTCCATGTAAAGGGTACTTTGTGGTGGGGGGGCGGTTTCTTGAATATCTTGTCGTATCCTTGGAAGATACCGAACTTAAATATCTAGTTTAGTATTTAACGGTCTTTTCGTTTTTGAGCTATGCTGTTCACAGATCTACAAACACTCACACAGACACACAAGCGGACCTTTTTCTAAAAATGCTTTTTTAGGACTTGAGGCACCCCAAAACGTATATATCCGGTGAAATTTGATATCAAATTTTTAGGTGGAACACAATACCTTCTCTATCCACTATATACGTTGTATATGCGGGCTAGAGAAAGTAAAAATAGAAAAAGGGCCATGTATATGTGTGTGTGTATCTGTGGAGAGCATAACTCATAATGAAAAATTCTTTAAGTACAAAATTTGGTAATTAAGTTTAGTATCTTCAATGAGGTTGAGAGGACTTCAGGGGCAATTCCCAGAAATTTCAATATATATTTTGTTTGCTATATAAATATCTTGATATACGATATTTTAATCCAAATCGTTAGGGCACTTCTGTGAAATTCGAATTTTCCAAAAATATTCCACGTAAAGGGTAGTTTGGGATGGTATAATATTGAGTAGGGGGACTTAAGCATTACAGAGAATAATTTTTAAAACAGTGGACAAAGAACAATACCAGGGGCGATAGTTCTGATAAACAAAAACAATTAAAATAAACAATAATAAGAAGAAAAATAAATAATCTGATGTGTTCCATTCACATCATCTCTACCAGTATCACAAACTATTCGTACCAAACATTGTTGATTTATCTACATGACGTTAATGAGACAGGCATTACCAGAATTTCTTGCTTCCTTGTAAGAAGGGGAAAAAGGGAATACATTAGGCTAAAGCAATAATCAAATATTTGAAAAGCTAGTCGCTATGTGAAGCATTTGAAAATGAGTTCTATTTGCTTAGCCATGAATAGAAGAAAGGAAATATTATGGAAACGTGATTTCCGTTTGAGAAAAGCTTAAGGGTTAAAATTGAAACCAATAACAAGAGTATTTAGGAAACGTTTAACTCTAAAAAAATGAACATGACAAATTGATTTAACCAGATCTACATTTTTTGTCTTGTAAGTTTTTGTCTATATTTTACTGTTTACCACTTATAAAAAAAGTCATCCATTCAGAGGCTATTCCCAAGAAATTCAGAAAAGAAGTTTTATTTGCCATGTAAATATATTTAATATACAGCACTTTAATCAATTCGTTAAAGCCATTTTTGAAAAAAAATTAAAATTTCTAAAAATGTTCCCTGTAAAGGTTATTTAGGGTGGGATATTTTCCTAAAAATCGTTTATTGCATCATTGTAAAAAACTGAACTTAAATACGAAGTTTGCATATCTGACTTTTTGTTTGCGAGTTATGTCCGCGCACGTACACACAAACACACACGATCTGTGCTAAATTATTTTTTTTATTCAGGAGACCGTAAAATGTGTATTTCAGGTGGAATTTCGGTATCGAAATTATGGTATGGAATTCAGTTTTCTTAGCTTGCTAGGAGTAAACAAAAGAGAGACGAAAAGAGTTACACATCACGGGAAAAAGTTTAAATAACTTAAAATTAAAACCAATAATATCTCGAAAACGATTAACTCTACGAAAAAAAAAAACATTATATGACAAATTGTGTTTTAATGAGATCTACATTTTTGTGTGGCAATTTTTGTCTATTTAATTCGGTTTACCAGTTATACAAAATTGATACAGAAATCATCCAGAATGAAGAGGTTTTCAGAGGCTATTCCCAGAAAGTTCAAAATATACATTTCGTTTGTCATGAAAATAATTTAAACATATGGTGATATAGTATATGTAAAAATCATTAGCCATTTTTATAAAATCAAAATTTTTGAAAAATGTTCTATGTAAAAGGTAGTTCGGAGTAAGGGAATTTTCTTGAACATCATCTTGACGCATATTAGAAGATACCAAACTTAAATACCATACACACATGCACCTTTTTCTAAAAATACTTTTTTTTTTATTGGATTCAGGTATTTTCGGTGAAATTTGATACCGAATTTTTGGGTGCAATATAATACCTTCTGTAATCACTATATACATAGCACATATAGAGAAAGTAAAAATGAATGTTTTTTTTATTCAGGGGACCAGTGAAATTTCGGTATCGAAATTATGGTATGTACTTGATAGAAAAAAACAAATATTTCTTTTTTAGACAGACACTGTTAATAGTGAGCTTTTTAACACAAAGCATCGAAATAAAAAGTGTTCTTTATAACTCTTAGATTTATAAAATACTTATACACTCCAATGTTACCAACTTAAGTTTTGTTACTATCACTGTATCCGTTATAGAGAATGTTATGCTTTTAAAAGAGTTGCGTTACTAGTGGAGTCCGATCGATATATCGTTATTTTTAATGTACATGCGCAGTAGCAAACAAGTTCCTTCCTACCTTTCGCTGTTTTCACAAATATTGTATCATGGCGGCTATTACAAATATGGACTTTGATGAGTTTGAAGAACCCGCTGAAATTTTGGAGGCAGTAGAGAGCGTTAAACTGGGGTTGTTGCAAAAAATTAGATTATGTTCCTGAGAAAAAAAAAATAAAATCAATAATAGTACCACCGCCTTATTTGCTAGACTGTTCTCGTGTCTAAACATGCTCAACTAGACAACAATTTTCTTCGATTGGTAATTTCAAATATTAAAATGGGTTTACTGGGTATTTGGCTGTAACATACTCTAGTCTATCATTTAATAGCAGAAGGAATGGAACGGATTTATGGTAAAGAGAAAAGAACTGACATTACTATATCGATTACCAATCTATATCGATAGACAAATTCTATTCCCACATACACACATACGCCTCCAAGCGATAGGAGAACATACTATTCCTTGAACAAAAAAAAATGTTGAACCTAATGTTATAAATGTATTGATAAATATAGAAATATTGTGCTGTCCACACTCAAGTTTTATTTTTACTTTCTATATATGCACTATGTACATAGTGTATAGAGAAGATATTGTAATGCATCCAAAAATTCGATACCGAGATTTCAACGGAAATACCTGTTTCGAGACACCCTGAATCCAAAAAAAGCATTTTTACAAAACTGTCAGTGTGAGTGTCGTCTATCTGTCAGTTAGTCTGTCTGTCTGTCTGTCTGTCTGTGAACAGCATAGCTCAAAATCGAAAAGACCGTTTAATACAAAACTTGGTATTTAAGTTTGATATCTTCTGAGGATGCGACACGAAGATTTTCAAGAAAATCCCCCCACCCCGAACTACCCTTTACATGCGAAAATGTTTTCGAAAATTTTTAATTTCTTAAAAATGGCTCTAACGATTTTGATCCAAATATCGTATATTAAATATATTTACCTGACAAATAAAATGTATATCTGTAATTTTCTGGAATAGCCTCTGAAGACTACTTTACTCTGGATGAATTTTACGAAATTTTGCAGAATTGCTAAACCGTAAGAGTTGGACAAAAAACTTACCAAACAAAAAATATAGAGCACGTTAAAACACAATTTATATTATATACATTTTTTTTCGTGGAGTTGATCATTTTTTAGATATTCCTTATTTTTGGTTTCAGCTTTGAAAAACATACTTTTCTCATACATGAATTTGTCAACTCGTGTCCATACAAACAAAGGAACTTCACATAGCAACCAACTTTTGACTACCAATTAACCTATGGTACTGCCTTATTTCGCTTCTACTTACAAGCAAACAAGTAAATAGATGCACAATCTTTCTAACATTAATTTTTTTCAGAGATGTAGAGAAAGTCATGTGAATGGAACACATCACTCGGCCATACGGCCTCGTTACTTTCCTTCTCGCAAAATAAAACTACACGTTTAACTCTTGTATCATAAATAACTATTATATGTATAAATAATGGACTGGCCTAGCATATGAGGCAGTGTCAGTCTAGACGTTGTTTAAGGAACAACCTATCGATATCTCCTCACCACTTCTTAAAGTACTTAAAGGACAAGCATTGAGTGAGGCTTCGTGAGGTCAAGTGGCGTTAATGTCACCTCGAAGGGCTTCCCCACTGCTGACATGGTGGCAAATTTAGAGGAATAACCAAATTAACGACTACTTTACTACGCTGTAAACGTGTACGTATAACGATCCTTCGTTTGTTTTTATGTCTCTGTTAATGAAGCGAGTATATACATGGCTGCAGAAGCGATAACAAGCAATGAACATGCTGTACGCAAAACTCTGTAACTGGCGTTCTAAACTTGTGATTGTCTCTCAACAGTATTTACAAAATTATAATATTAGTGGCGGATACCATTGTTTCCATTTTGTTGTTCTTTCTTTCCTTTTTTACTTTCTCTACACGTACTATGTACATAGTGTATAGAAAAGGTATTGTATCGCACCCAAAAATTCGATGCCGAGATTTCACCGGAAATACATGTTTTAGGACCCCCTTAAAAATTTTTTAGAAAAATGTGTGTGTGTGTGTGTGTGTGTGTGTGGACAGCATAGCTCAAAAACGAAAAGACCGTTAAATATCAAATTTGGTATTTAAGTTCAGTATCTTCCAAGGATGCGACACGAGGATATTCATAAAAATTCCCCCACCCTAAACTACTCTTTACATAGAAAACATTTCGAAAATTTTGACTCTCTTAAAAATGGCTGTAACGATTTGGATTAAAATCTCGTATATTTAAGATATTTACTTGACAAATAAAATGTATATCTTGAATTTTCTGGAAACAGCCTCTGAAGACTACTTTATCCTGGATGAATTTTACGGATTTTTGCATAAATGCTAAGCTGTAAGAGATGGACAAAAAATTACCACACAGCAAATGTAGAGCACATTAAAACACACAATTTATGTTACATGCATTTTTTTCATGGAGTTGATCGTTTTTAAGATATTCCTTCTTTTTAGTTTCAGCTTTGGAAAACATACTTTTCTCATACAGGAACTTGTCAGCTCCTGCCCATACAAACAAAGGAACTTCAGTCGCTTAGCAACTAGCTTTTGACTAATACTTCAGTCTATGCTACTCCCGTATTTCCCCTCTTTTTGCATGGAAGCAAGTAATAAGACTATTTTCGCTATTTTTTTTTCTCGATTATCATGAAGTAAACAGAAGCATTAGATTTTTAACAATAATTTATTTCAGAGATTTAGAGAAAGTAATGTGAATGGAACACAACAGATTTTTTACTTTTTCTACACGTACTATGTACCTAGAGTATAGAGAAGGTTTTGTATTGTACCAAAAATACCAAGACTTTACCAGAAATACATGTTTTGAGACCTCCTGATTCCAAAAAAAAGCATTTTTAGAAAAATGTCCGTGTTTGTCTGTATGTGTCTGTGAGCAGCATAGTTCAAAAACGAAAACTCGATTAAATACCAAACTTAGTATTTAAGTTGAGTATCTTCCAAGGATGCGAAATGAAGACTTTCAAGAAAATCCCCCACCCCTAAATACCCTTTATATGGAAATTTTTTCGAAAATTTATTTTTTCTCAAAATTGCCTCTTACGATTTTGATTAGAATGTATTTTTAAAATATTTTCATGACAAACGAAATGTATATCTTGAGTTTTCTGGGAATAGTCTCTGAAGACTTCATTCTGGGTGACTTTTATATAATTTTAGGACCGTAAGAGATAGACAAACTTAAACATACTCATTAAAACACACAATTTATATTGTAGACATTTCTTTGGTAGAGTTAAGCGTTTTCGAGATATTCTGAGTTATTGGTTTCAGTTTTAAGCTGCTTAAACTTTTTGTTAAACAGGAGACATATTTCTTTTCGCCTCTCTTTTGTTTACTCCTAGGAAGCAAAGAGAGCCGAATTTCAATTGTTTCGCTTAGCAACCGGTTTTAAAAGTTGTAACTGTCGCGTTAGCCTGTGAAAGTTACATTAGCAAATACGGTCTCATTACTTGCTTCTTTGGAATTAGAAGGGAAATGAGGAAGGGCACTATCATTAAGAAATGGTCAAATCCTTTAAAATGGTCATTATGTGATACTTTAGAAATTCGGATCTCTATGCTGGCCAAGAGTAATACAAAAGAGGCATAAAATTAAAGAGGAATCCCTGTTCAATAAAAGATTAAGTATTTTAAATTGAAAATAACAACAGGAATATTTTGTAAATTAACTTAAACAAAATTGGATATGACAAATTGTCTATTTTAGCGAGAATATGCGTTGTATTGCAAGTTTTTATCTATCTCTTACGGTTTACTGATTATACCAAAATCATTCACAATGAAAAATCTGATGTGTTCCATTCACATGACTTTCTCTACAACTCTGCAATAAATTCTTGTTAAAAAGCTTATGCATCTATTTACTTCCTACTAATCGAGAAAAAATTAGCAGAATAGTCTTATTACTTGCTTCTTTGTAAGTAGAAGCGAAATAAGGGAGTACTATAGGTTAAAGTGATAGTCAAAAGCTGGTTGTTATGTGACTGAAGTTCGTTTGTTTGTATGGACACGAGTTCACAAAGTCCTGTATGAGAAAAGTATGTTTTTTATAGCTGAAACCAAAAGCAAGGAATATCTCAAAAACAATCAACCAAAAATTATATATAACATAAATTGTGTGTTTTAAAGTGCTCTACATTTGTTGTGTGGTAAGTTTTTGTCCATCTCTTACGGTTTAGCAGTTATGCAAAAATCCGTAAAATTGACCGAGAATAAAGTAGTCTTCAGAGGCTATTCCCAGAAAATTCAAAATATACATTTTATTTGTCAGGTAAATATCTTTAATATACGATATTTTAATCAAAATCGTTAGGGCCATTTTTAGAAAATAAACATTTTCGAAAAAAGTTCCATGTAAAGTGTAGTTTGGGGTGGGCGATATTTCTCAAAATCTTCGTGTCGCATCCCTGGAAGATACTAATCTTAAGTACCAAGTTTGGTATTTTACACACACACGGACCTTTTTTCTGAAAATACTTTTTTTTTTGGATACAGGAGACCCTAAAGCATATATTTCCGGTGGAAACTCGGTATCGAATTTTCTGGTGGAGTGCAATACCTTCTCTGTACACTATATACATAGTAAGTATAGAGAAAGTAAAACGTCTTCAGAGGCTATACCCAGAAAATTCAAGATTTTCATTTGTCACAAAATATCTTAAACTTGTGGAATTTAATCAAAATCGTTAGGCAGTTTTGAGAAAATCTTAATTTTCCCAATATGATCCATTTAAAACGTAGTATGGAGTGGAGGGAATTTCTTAAACACCTTAAAGTCGCATCCTTGGAAAATGCTAAACTTGAAATATTAAGTTTCATATTTAGCAGACTTTTCGTTTTTAAGCTATTCTGTTCACACACACACACACACACACACACACACACACACACACACACACACACACACACAGGCCTAATTCTAAAAACGTTTTCACTTTCTCTACACGAACTATGTACATAGTGTATAGAGAAGGTATTGGATTGCACCCAAAAATTCGTACCGAGACTTCACCGGAAATACAAATTTTGAGACTCCCTGAATATAAAAAAAGCATTTTTAGAAAAATGTCCGTGTGTGTCTGTATGTGTGTGTGTATGTGGGCAGCATAGCTCAAGAACGAAAAGACCGTTAAAGCCCAAACTTGGTATTTAATTTTGGTATCTTCCGAAGATGCGACGCGAATATTTTCAAGAAAATCCTCCCATTCAAACTATCCTTTACATGGAAAAAGAAAATGAAAATTTTGATTTTCTTAAAAATGGCTCTAAGGATTTTGATTAAAATATCGTATATTAAACAAACTTCTTACCTGACAAATAAAATGTATATTTTGAATTTTCTGGGAATAGCCCCTGAAGGCCACTTTATTCTGGATGAATTTTACGGAATTGTGCATAACTGCTAAACCGTAAGAGATGGGGGGAAAACTTACTACACAGAAAATATAGCTCACAATAATACACACAATTCATGTCATATACATTTTTTTCGTGGAGTTGATCATTTTTAAGATATTCCTGGTTTTTCGTTTTAGCTTTGAAAAAGTTATAGTTTTCTTATATATGAATTTCTTAACTCCTGTCCATACAAACAAAGGAACTTCAGTTACATAGCAACCAACTTTTGGCTGTCATTTTAACCTATGGAACTCCCTCATTTCGCTTCTACTTACAAGGAAGCAAGTAATAAGACTATTTCATCTAATTAGCATGAAGTAAATAGAAGCATACGTTTTTTTAACTACAATTTGTTGCAGAGATGTAGAGAAATTTATGTGAATGGAATACATAAGATTTTTTGTTATTCAGGCTCCTCAAAATATTTCCGCCGAAATCTCGACATATAATTCATGTGTGGAATACCATACCTTCTCTGCCTATTATATGCATGGTACGTGTAGAGAAAGCATTAATGTATGATATGAGTAAAGGAGTTCATAATTTTGAAAATGTAAGCATTATTTGCAGGATATATAAAGAAGATGGAAAATTATGCTAGGTAGTTAATATTAATTATGACCACTGCTTAGTACTTCCACCATTTTTCTTTCTCCTGAGGGAAAAGCTTTTCGTTTATGGTAACAAGTTAAAGAAGATAAAGAAATTCTTTTTATTGAAATATACATAAAATAAATCAGGTGTTTATCTTACGGCGTTAGTTTGAATTAAAAAGTTTTCAAATGCGGTCTTGAGATTTTGCTTCAGCTCTCATACATTTTAAGGCTTCCTCCAAGACTACGACAATATTTTTCAACAGCCTCCTTCCTTTCTTAACTTATTCTTTACTTCGAAAATACGAGCTTATTTCTACTCTCTCTAGCACGTATGTACAGCGTATATAGTAGATAAGAAAGGTGTTGTATTCGACCCAAAACTCGATACCGAGATTTCACTGCAAAAACATGTTTTAAGACTCCTTGAATCCAGAAAAAAAAAGCATTTTTGGAAAAATGTCCGTGCGTATGTATGTGTTGGGGGGGGGGGTACCATGGCTCAATAACGAAAAGTCGGTTAAATGAGAAAATTAGCATTTGAGTTCAGTATTTTCCCAACTTGCGTCAAGAATACTTTCAAGAAAATCAATCTCCGCCCCAGCTATCGTTTAGATGGACATATTTTGAAAATGTTAATTTTCTCAAAAATAGTTACAATTTTAAATAAAATACTATACGTTTAAGATATTTGCGTGACAAATGAAATGTGTGTGTTGACTTTTCTGGGACTAGCCTCTGGATGGCTTTTGCATAACTTGTAAGCTATATGAGATAGACAAAAAACATACTGTATAACTAATAAAGATCTCATTAAAATACATACTTTATGTCATATACAGTTTTTTTTTTTTGGTTAAAAAGTTAAATTCTCCGAGATGATCCTTGATATTGGCTTCAATTTTAAACCACTAACTTTTCAAAAGTGGGAAATCAACTTTCATTTCATCTCTTTTGTTTTGCTCACAAGAATGCAAAGAAAACCAAGTTTCAAAATTTTTACATAGCGATGGCTTTTAAAGAATTTGACTATCGCTTTAGCCTATTGTATACAACGAAGCAAGTAATAAGTCCATTTATGCTAATATTTTTCTTGATTAGCACGACATAGATAAAAGAACACTCCTTTATAAGGAAAGTTGTTTTGTGGAACACCTAGAGAAAGTCATGTGAATGGAGCATATCAGATTTGAGTAGTAGGTATATGGTCATTCTTTTTCTCGCGGTCATGCAAAGACAATCGTAAGTTCCAACTCATCATTCTACCTATCGCCTACCCTATTCAATTTAATTGCCATCAAGCCATGTCGGTGTATTAGGCCGATTTTACTACTTGTGGCACCGCAGGCGAAGACATTGATATATGGAATGAAGATGGAGCACTGGTGGAATGCGATGGCGAGGGAAACCGGAAAACTCGGAGAAAACACGCCCCTGCGCCGCTTTGTCCACCACAAATCTCACATACGGTCGCTTGGGATCGAAGAGATAGACATAATGTCAGAACACAAAAATGAAGAGCTCCTCAACACACATAATTTATGTGATATACGATTTTTTTAGGGTTAACCATTTTCGAGATATTCCTTGTTATTGGTTTCAATTTTAAAATACCTATACTTTTCTAATACAGGATTTATCAACTTGGTATGCAAAGAGAAAGAAGCATAATAACCACCTTTCAAAAGAGTTGACTACCGATTTAATCTAACGTATTCACTAATTTCCCTTCTACTTATGACGAACTAAGTAATAAGATTGTTTCCGTGAATTTTTATATCGATTAGCATGGAGTATATAGAAGAACAAGTTTTTAAAAACTAGTTTATTACTGACATGTAGAGAATATGAATGGAACACAAGATTTTTTAAAGAAAATCTTATAGAAGAGAAACTCGTGTGAATAAAACACAGTCTTTACACGTACTATGTACCTACACAGTGTTTAGAGAAGGTATTGTAATGCATCCAAAAACTTGATACCGAAATTTCACCGGAAATACATGTTTTGGGACCCCCTTAATACAAATAATTTTTTTAGAAAAATGTCCGTGTGTGTGTCTGCGGGCGGCATAACTCAAAAATTAAAAGTCCTTTAAATATCAAAATTGATATTAAATTTCAGTAGCCTCAAGAAAATTCTCCCACCTCAAACTTCCCTTTAAGTGGAAAAAAAATTTAAAATTTGTATTTTCTCAAAAATGGCTATAACGATTTTGAACTAAAACCTCCTATATTTAACATATTTACATGATGAATAAAATATATATCTTTAATTTTCTGGGAATATCCTATATAGACATCTTTATTCTGGAGAGTTTAAACGAATTTTGCATAACTGGTAAACCATAAGAGGCACAAAAATTTACAACACAAAAAATGTAAATATCAATAAAACACGCAATTTATTCCTTATACATTTTTTTTGTACAGTTGCCTGTTTCCGAGATATTCCGTGTTATTGATATCAGTTTTAAAATACTTGAAACTTTTCACTACAGGAACTTGTCTGCTTCTGGCCACGCAAAGAAACGGATTTCAATCCCATAGCAACCACATTTAAAAACATTTGACTGTCGGTTCAGCCTAGTGTATTCCTTTATTCCCCTTCTACTACTTAACTAATGGGAACATTTCTGATAATGTTTATCTCGATTAAGTAGATAGAAGAATAAGCTTTTTAGCAATAATTTGTTACAGAGATGTAGAGCAAGTCGTGTGAATGGAGCACATCAGAAAGGACGCATATATTCCGTTTAAAATATTCTCTTAGGTTTAGAGTCTTGCTGAAAAAGCGCACATTTTCAGATCCCTCGTTTAATACGGCGAGTTAAAGGTGTCTTAGATTATCCATTTCGCCGGACAAGGAAACCAGTATGGAAGTCTCATGTTATAGGACTTACGAAAGCAACCATACTGCCCGGAATGGAAATCGATTTCCAGTAGAACCAAGCAACCTGCTGGAGCATTATTGGTGTGTTACCTCAACCTGAAAATGAGAAGGTCAGGCACGTGAATAACTGCATCCCAGCTCGCTAGAGCAAAACATTTCCTACGCTGAAATATTTCAGCATGGTAAAATGATAATTACGACATTTCTACAGCATTTGCTCAAGGTGAGTTGATAACACTTCTATAGAAATCAGTAAAAAATATTACGTTTGCTATTTCAAGTACTTCATTACAATTAATGTGATATAGAGGTGCTTTTTTAGTGAATTTGGTAAAAAAAAATCATTTTACTTACTCTACACGTACTATGTACATAGTGTATAGAGAAGGTATTGCATTCCACCCAAAAATCCGATACCGATACGTTTTAGGGTCGTCTGTATTCAAAAAATTATTTTTACTTTCTCTACCAAAAGGTCGTCGCCTTAGCGCGGTGGTAGCGCAGCTGCTTACCAAGCGGGATACCTGGGTTCGATCCCCAGTACCGGCGTACTGGGAAACCTGGCCCGGGGTGCACTCAGCCTCGTAAGGTTCCTGGGGGGCCAATTAAGGAGCTACTTGATGGAGAAGTAACGGCTCCAGGTCCGCATTAACCAGCCGGGAGGACTCGAGGCGCTGACCACGTCTCATCCACCAATACTGCACTCTATCTATCACGTCTATAGTGGACAGAGGTGGGGACGCAGCGGCCGAGTGGAGGCCAATGTTCCCCGTGAGCTGTCGTGCCATTGAGTTATTATTACACGTACCAAAAATTCTATGCCGAGATTTCACCGGAAATATATGTTTTAGGGTCCCTTTTATAAAAAAAAAAGTAATGTTCAGAAAAAGGTCCGCGTTTGTCCGCGAACACGATAGCCCAAAAACGTAAAGTCGATAAAATACGAAACTTGGTATTTAAGTCTAGTATCTTCCAGGAATGTGAAATGAAGATTTTGAGCAACATCCCCTCACCCTAAACTGTCCTTTACATGGAACTTTTTTTGAACATTTTGATTTTCTCAAGAGTGGGTCTAACGATTTTGATTAAAATATCGTATATTAAAGCTATTTACCTGACAAATAAAATATATATTTTGAATGTTCTAGCAATAATCTCTGAAGATTACTTTATTCTGGATGAATTTTACGGAATTTTGCATAACTGCTAAACCGTATGAGATGTACAAAAACTTAAGACACAAAAAATGTAGAGCATGTTAAAACACACAATTTATGTTATGTACTCGTTTTCGTGAAGTAAATCATTTTTGAGATATTTCTTGTTTTTGGTTTAACTTTTAAAAAACTTACACTTTTCTCACACAGGAATTTGTCAAATTCTGTGCATACAAAGAAAGGAACTTCAGTCACACTGCAACCAGCTTTTGACTATCACCTTAACCTATGATACTCCCTTATTTTGCTTCTACGTACAAGGAAGCAAGTAATAAGTCTATTTCTGCTAATATTTTCTCGATTAGCATAAAGTAAATAGAAGCATAAGCTTTTTAACAATAATCTGTAGCAAAGATGTGGAGAAAGTCATTTGAATGGAACACAAGATTTTTAGAAAAAGGGCCGTATGTGTGTCCGTGTATCAGTGTGTCTTAACAGGATAACTCAAAACCGATAAGTCAGTAAAATACCAAACTTGGTATATAACTTTAAGACACGAAGATTTGGAAGATAATCCCCCAACCGCAAACTATCCTTTACATGGAAAAAAATGTAAATAATTTTTAATTTCTCAAAAATGGCTCTAACGATTTTATTAACTTGTCATATATTAAAGTTACATACACTACAAATAAATGTGTATCTTGAATTTTCTGGAAATAGCCTCTGAAGATCTTTTTATTCTGGATGAATTTCGTTGGATTTTGCATAAGTAGTAAATCGCAAAAGATAGACAAAAACTTATTTCACAAAATATGTAGATATTGTTGAAACAAACAATTTGTCATATACGTTTTTTTCGTACAGTTGACCATTTTTGAAATATTGTGTTATTGGGTTTAGCTTTAAAATATTAAAATTTTTCACATACGGGTTTTTTTCTCAACTCCTGGCAATCCAAAGAAAGATTAAAAGAGTTTACTATCATTTTAGCCTCATTGTTCCTTCTACTCACAAGAAAGCAGTTTTGCTAATGTTTACCTAGATTTGTATGACGTAGATAGAAGCATAAGTTTGTTCAGAGATCTAGAGAATGTCATAGAATGGAACATAACAGATTTTTATATTTTTTGTGGAAAATAAATCACCATGCTATAAAGTAACTATTTGCAATGTTTGATCTTCCAAGAACGGATGTAATGCATGTTTTGGACGTAATTATAAAGTGCCAAGCTTTAAAACTTTTAAAGTCGTTTTTCTGAAGCTCAGTTTTATGTTATTTTCCCATATTCAAAATCTATATTCTCCCTCAAAAATGCTGAAAATTCTCCACAACGCACAATGTGTGCAATAAAATAGTGGAAGTACAATTTCAGAAATTTTATTATATTAATAATACTTCCTAAAAATAGAATGCAACACTTCCCGACATTTCGTTGAAGATGAAGACAATAAAGGTCTTTGAAAGTCAGAATCTATATACTTCACCACTGGAATCCCATGAGCAAGACAATGAAATCAAAATTCAACCCGTAACTGCAAGAACAATTCCAGAAATTTGATTATATTGGCAATGCATCTCCTATATTTAAGATTATATTGGGGGTTTCTACTATTCTAACCATAAACATTCCAGAAATGTTTAGTATAGCAGTTTCATTTGCTTATTTAAGGATTATTGTCACATTATTTTTTTGTAGCTCAACGTCCTTTAACCTAGTTGGTCATATATCGGACAATGAATGAAATTGGTGAAATTATGGGGATCCATGGAGCTTAAAGTTACTCGACACTTGTCTTCTCAGGCTAAGGGAAAACTCCGAAAAGAAACCTTATCCTAGTAACTCACCCTAAGCGAGATTCGAACTCACGATCTTTTTGAATGTGAAGCAGATACGCTAACACCACACTACCCAGGCGGGCCTGTCACATTATTCTTACATCAAATCAGTAAAGATTTCTAAAGGTGAAGAATGCACAAGTAGAAAATTATTATTCTGTGAAAGGAGTAAGTGTGTCGTTATTTTATGTTGAGCATCAGCGGCAAGAATACGGATAGCGTAGCTCCTTTGTTTTGCTTTGTGACAAGACATGCCGAAGCTTATTGCTGGCGCTGTCTGGACCGGGACAAATAGATTGTCAAGTGCCGCGTGCTGGTCTGACTCGGGGTGAATATGAAACAAGAACTGGATATTACCGGAAGGCGTTGTGTATAATGGTCCCTAGGGGCGAGAATTTACAGGAAGCGACACGCATATATAATGCCTTGAAACTGCGATATCTGCACACCCTAGGCAGTTTCAACGTAAAATAAACGGAGCATTGGTGCCTACATTACTCCATTGTTAAACCAAATTTCGTTCTCTAGAGGCAAAGCGAGACTGGTAAAAGACGCCATAACCTTGACACCTAAAATAATAGTCAAAACCTTTCAGTATCAGTAAAAAGTATCATCGTTGCATCTGTAACGAATTAAAAGTCTTATGTGTTCCATTCTTCTCTACCTCTCTGCAACAAATTATTGTTAAAAAACTTATGCTTCTATTTACTTCATGCTAATCGAGAAAAAAATTAGCACAGTCTTATTACTTGCTTCCTTGTAAGCAGAAGGGAAATAAGGGAGTACTATGGGCTGAACTAATAATCAAAAGCTGGTTGCTATGTGACTGAAGTTTCTTTGTTTGTATGGACAGGAGTCAACAAATTCCTATATGAGAAAAGTATGTTTTTTATAGCTGAATACAAAAACAAGGAATATGTCCAAAACGATCAACTCCACGAAAAAATGTATAAAACATAAATTGTGTGTTTTAATATGCTCTACATTTTTTTGTGTTAAGTTTTTGCCCATCTCTTACGGTTTAGCAGTTATACAACATTCCGTGAAATTCATCCAGAATGAAGTAGTCCTCAGAAGCTATTCCCAGAAAATTCAAGAGATATACTTTATTTTCCAGGTAAATATCTTTAATATACGACATTTTAAACAAAATCGTTAGAGCCATTTTTAAGAAAATCAAAATTTTCCAAAAAAAAGTTCCATGTAAAAGGTAGTTGGGGGGTGGGTTTTTTTCCTTGAAAATCTTCGTGTCGCATCCTTGGAAGATACCAAACTTAAATACCAAGTTTGGTATTCAACGGTCTTTTCGTTTTTGAGCTATGCTGTCCACAGCCACAGACACACACACGAACGGACCTTTTTCCAAAAATGCTTTTTCTTTATACACTACTATGTGCATAGTACCTGTAGAGAAAGTAACAAATAACAAGCAATATCTTAAAAATGTCAATCCCAGGAAAAAGACAAATGTAATGGAGCACATTATATTGTTTCTCTTAAAAATGCCTTTGTTATTACTCAAGAAGCCTCAAAACAAATTTTTGCGGAATTATATTTTGTGTAATGCAATACTTCCTCTACTTAAGTTGAGTATTCGTATGTTTGGGAGGAGCAACACTCCCTATTGCGATGTTTGCAAATATTTTGAGCGTCTTGAGTCTCATCATCGATCCTAAAGTTTGACGTTCATAATGAATTGAATCAGACTCTGGACCGTGATCATTAAAAGCATCTCCAATTTTGGAAACTAATAGCTGAAATTCCGACCTCTTTGGTGAGCAAGTGCTGGGTACTCTGAGAAGTTCAGGACATATTAAGACCAACTTAGATTTAATCAAGTAGTTGTCAAGCTCCTTCAGGTTTGCCCGAGTATCTGAATGTCTGCTTGTTACTATAACATCATCTTACAACCTTCATAGTACCGGCTAAAATAACGAATATCTCTGTGAATGACTATGGTATACCCTCCGAACTATAATTGGTGAGAAACTAGCTTGTGATTGACTTTCCTGCTGACACGTGGCTGTCTCGGTACGCTGTTGCCATATTTACTCGCTATCCGTCAGTGCGCCACATATTCAATTGGTTCCTCTAAAATGTATTCTTTCTATCTCACTTCTCCTATGTTGAATTACTTTTCCCCATTTTTGACTATTTACCTATTTATTCCTTTCAACATTGGATCCTGTACTTCACTAAACGTAAACATTTTATTATTTCGGCTAACGTAACCTCAACTCGTTTAGTCACCCTCCGTGGTGTAATGGTTACCATGCTAACTGCATATAACCAAGGCCGCGATGGATTTTTTCAGGCGTGGAAGCGAAGTAAAACCGTGGGTCCCGTGACGTAGCTTTACGGCACGTAAAAGAACCTCAAGCCTGATAGAGAGGCCTCTGAGCAAAATTAAGCGGTCTTTCACGCCCAGTATAGAATGGTACGCTGAGAACCAGAGCAGTTAAAGAGCGTACATAAATAAAACGTCATTTAATTTAATTCAACACGTTTATCGCGGCTGAAAGATATTTTCAAACCAAAGTGTCACTCGTGATAGTTCTAGGATGGGAACAAGAGCAGTCTCCGTGATTGCTAAAAGATAGTCAAGATTATAAATGTAAATCCTTACGGAATCACTGCGTATAACACAACAGAACATTTCAGAGAATGAAATCAAACAAACAGATCAGTCATGCATGAGAACGCGCGCGTAAATTTCCACTGAACCCGAAGATGTTGCAATGCTACTGACATGATCTCTGGAGGTTATGTATTCTTACACTATGATTGGTCAGCAAACTGACGAGCAGATGACACACCCCACAAATGTCAATCACAAGGAAATTTCTCACCGATCATAAATAAAGACGGAGCTTGCCATAGAGTCCAGTCCCTATCGCAAATCTGGTTTTAAAAATCTTTATACCTCATTGAGCCTCCATTTTCCCAGGTTTAATCTTACTGTAGCCAAAGAGAAAGCAAGAATTGAAAGAAAAGAGCTTTTATTTCAAACATTATGTTGTTCAAACCCAGTACTTAACATTCCCAGCTCCAATAATGCACATCAGGTTTCAGTAGGACCTTCCATTTGGACCTTCAAATGCAAATGAGGAGGTCTGTATTCCAAGAATGGCATTTCAACTATGCATGTATTCGAAATTCGTTAGAGCAGTGAATGTGCCCATCTCTCTCTTCTGTTTTTGAATCGTGTGAATTGCGACATCTGCTACGGGAATATAACATGGCCCCGCTTTCATTCAGATGCACAGTAAATTGAAGCCATTTTGCGAATGTGTAATAAAACATCTATGATTGATGGAAATGTGTTGTTCTATTCATGTAACAGGTGCGTTTTAGTAAAGTTTCTGGAAGCTATATTATGTTTCAAGGGCATGGGTAGTTGCAAGTCAAGTTTTTGACTGTTGATATAGTACCAACTTTTAAATTTCTCAGTATCTATTTCACATAATTAAACGAAACTTGTATACTAAATTCGTCTTTGCATGTTATAAATTAATGTCACATATACATCATGGATGATATTTGTTTTAAAAATAATTATTTAGGTGTGCATTTCTACGTAACACATTAAGAAATGGGTATACTCATTTTACAGCGATTTGGTCCGTTAAACTGGCTATTTATTGCACCTAAAATTATTCCTCACATAGCTAATCTAACTTATTAAATATATGTATATGTAACATTTATTATAAATTCTTTATTCGTGATATGAACAAATTCGGAAGTGGAAGATTGTCTTTACACATAAGAAACTAATTTAGATGAAAATTGTCAAGTATGACATACATTACCACATATAAATAATTCACTGACAATCTGATTTCTTCCATTCAAAATATCTGTTCTGCAAACTATTCTTACAAAATATCATTCTTTTCTTTACTTCATATTAACATTACCAGAATGGTTTTATTACTTAATGCCTTATAAGATGAAGGGAAATAAGTTAATCCATTAGAATAAACCAAGAAATAAGTCTTTTAAAAGCCGTCGCTATGCAATTGGCAATAAAAATCGGTTCTCTTTCTATGGCCAGGAGTAAAATAAGAGAGGGGTGAAACGGATGATGATTTCCGTTCAAGAAAGCGTTTAGTATTTTAAGTTTGAAACCAACAACAAAGAATATCACTGAAGTGGTTAGCTGTACCAAAAAGCTGTATATTGCATAAATTGAGTGTTAACAGAATCTACAGATTTTGTTAGGTAATCATTTTTATCCATCTCTTACAGTTTACCAGTTATGCAAAAGTCATTCAGAATGAAGAGCACTCCAGGGCTATTCAAGAAATTCAGTATACATAATTTTATAATCTATGTTAACATGTTAATATACGGCATTTTAATAAAAAATCCAAATTTTCGACAAATTTTTCATGATTACGATATTGCGAATGTTCCAAAGAATCATGCGATGGATCCGGTATATATACTGAAATGGCATTATCCATGTCATAGGTCAGTCAATACTGGACATCAACAGAAATAGACATGCAAATGGTATTTGGCAAAAGGTCATACATAATGAGGGTTATTAAATTAAATGTGTGTAACTATAAATATCTCTGTCAATAGTCATTTCAGATAAAAAAAATCTGATGTGTTCCATTCACATGACTTTCTGTAGTTTGTGACAAATTATTGTTAAAACTTATGCTTCTATTTACTTCATGCTAATTGAGAAAAAATAAGCAGAAGTAGACTTATTACTTTTAAGCTTCCTTTTAAGTAGAAGCGAAACAAGGGAGTACGTAAGGTTAAAGCGATAGTCAAAAGCTGGTTGCTATGTGACTGAAGTCCCTTTGTATGGACAGCAGCTGACAAATTTCTGTCTGAGTAAAGTATAAGTTTTTCAAAACTGAAACAAAAAACAAGGAGTATCTCAAAAACGATCAACTACACGAAACAAAATATGTATAACATAAATTGTGTGTTTTAATGTGCTCTACAGTTTTTGTGTGGTAAGGTTTTGTCCATGTCTTGCGGTTTAGTAGTTATGCAAAATTCCGTAAAATTCATCCAGAATAAAGTAGTCTTCAGAGACTATTTTCAGAAAATTCAAGATACACTCTTATTTGTCACGTAAATACCATTATTTTAATCAAAATCGTTAGAGCCGTTTTTAAGAAAATCAAAATTTTCGAAATTTTTTCCATGTAAAGGGTAGTTTAGGGTAGGGGGATTTTCTTGAAAATCTTCCTGTCGCATCCTTGGAAGATACCAAACTTAAATACCAAGTTTGGTTTTTAACGGTATATTCGTTTTTGGGCTATGCTGCCCACAGTCACACACAGACGTTTCAGACGTTTTTCTAAAAACGCTTATTTTAGATTCAGGGGGTGTCAAAACATATACTTCCGATGAAATCTCGGTATCGAATTTTTGGGTGCAATACAATACCTTCTCTATACACTATGTACATAGTACCTACAGAGAAAGTAAAAAATAGTTCATTACTTTTTATCCAGTACTTGTATATGTAGTAGAAAATGTAAAAAGCTTTTATGTGAAGTGTAGTTTCGGGTGGGGAGATTTTATTATAGTCTCATGTGAATTTTGAAGGTGTTTATCTCTTGGTTAGGAGCTTTTAGCAACCAAATTATAAGACTTAGTTGATTAATGGAGCAAAAATCATTCAGAGTACGCGCATTTAGCCAGTGCTGCTGAGATAAATTTGAAATAAATTATGGTTTTTGAATGGCTATTTATGTGGGATCTGCATCCTTCAAGGATCCATTTGATACGCCTTTGTGAGCTATTTTACTGTGACATTCTTTTTGTAATGCTGTCTCTAACACAACAAGAAATAGCTATCTAAAATTGAATATCAATATTTCACAGATACGAGCGACAGAATCCGAGAGGATTATCGGAGTAATCTCTCTGTTTTCAGCACATGTCAATTTTCTGGAACACTAGTGAGGCTGTATGATACAATTAAAACAAACATCACGATCTTTTTAATCACTCTGAAAAGTGAAAACCAGATTAGATTTGTAACTGGAAATAACGTGTCGCAGGTGATTCATGATTCGGATTATAACACCTGTGTCTCATCGCAAGATAATGCCAATATCAGTCGTATTGCACATAAATTTATGGACCCAAACCCACCCAGTGCATACGAGTACAGCATAAAATGGGCTCTAAAAATCGCTGAAATGAACCCATCTAGTGATAAAGCGAGGTATGAATACGACCCTTGGTGTTTGTTAAATACCAGCTGTCTAACCCAACGTTGCATGGTTGTTTTTTTATCACATCCAATGAGAATAAAGATACGTATTCAGATTTTAAAAAAAAATCTGATGTGTCTCATTCAAATTACTTTTTTGTATCTCTGTATGTCTCTTTATTTTTACTTTCTCTATACGAACTATGTAAATATAGAGAAGGAATTGTAATCCACCCAAAAATTCGATACCGAGTTTTCACCGGAAATACATGTTTTGGGTACCCCTGAATCCAAAAAAAAAGCATTTTTAGAAAAATGTTCGTGTGTCTGTATGTGTGTGTGTGCGTGTGAGCAGCATAGCATTTTTCAAGCTTACGTCACGAAGATTTTCCAGAAAATTATCCACAAACTAGACTTCACATAGAAAATTTTTCCAAAAAAATATTTTTTTAGAACGGAGTCCAAAAGTTTTGATTAAAATATCAGCTAAGACATTATTTATGCGAAATTAAATGTATATCTTTAGGTTTCTGATGTAGTCTCTGAAGCCATGTTGCTTCTACATGACTTTTACAGAGCTGGTAAAGCCTAAGAGATAGAGAAAATGTTACTGAAAAAATATATCTCGTTAAAACACACAATGTTTGTGGTGTACGTTGTTTGTGGAATTAATTTCCAAGATATTCCTGTCTATTCGTTTCAATGTTACAATACTCGATTTCTCGAATTAAAAGTCGTCATTTATTTTTCTTTCTCCTGGGCAAACAAAGTCAGAGCATCACATAGCGACCAGTTCTTGAAAGACTTATCTATTGCTTTAGTTCAGTGTATGGTCTTATTCCCGCATATCTACATGGAAATATTGATAGGTATACGTGAAGTAGATACATCTAAGCTTTTTAAAGAATAGTTTATTGCAAAATAAAGAGAAACTCTTGTAAGAGTAACATATTAGATTTGTATTTAGGATCCTTAAAATATTAGTTTCAGTGACATTTTGGGTGGAATTAAATACAAGTAGTGAAAATAGGAAGTACTCGTAGCGAATGTTTTGCCATAACTAAATAACGAAACATATGAACACGAAACTTAATTTACTCTATTTCTCAACGTAATCACTATTACTATCAATTGTCAAATACTATTATTGTCACGTGGTATCGGTGTTTCAGTACTCTTCCGCCGCAAGAGATCTGAGCCAAGATCTTGAGGTTTTCAGCGGTTGCGAAATCTTTTCCACCCAAAAAGTCATGCATAGTGACCAGGTTTTCTGAATTCTTTCATCAACATTTGCTTTCAATTACTTAATAGCTATTGATGAACTTCCACTCTGGTCTTTGTCGGGCACACTGGTTCTTTCTTGATTACTCTTAAATTATGTGCCATTTCCTCACTGGAGACTCGTTCATTGCATTATAACTACACATTTGCGTTATTTTCCTGTAAAGTTCGATTTGCCGAATATTTTGTGCATTAAAAAAATCTGATGTGTTCCATTCACATGACTTTCTCTATATATCTGTAATAAATCATTTTTAAAAAGCTTATGCTTCTATTTACTTCCTGCTAATCGAGAAAAAATTACCAGAAATAGTCTTATTTCTTGTTTCCTTGTAAGTAGAAGTGAAATAAGGGAGTACCATAGGTTAAAGTGATAATCTAAAGCTAATTGCTATGTGACTGAAGTTCCTTTGTTTGTATGGACACAGGTTCACAAAATCCTGTATGAGAAAAGTATGCGTTTTATAGCTGAAACCAAAAACAAGGAATATCTCAAAAACAATCAACTCCACGAAAAATATGTATATTACATAAATTGTGTGTTTTAAACTACTCTACATTTGTTGTATGGTAAGTTTTTGTCCATCTCTTGCGGTTTAGGAGTTATGCAAAATTCCGTAAAATTGACCCAGAATAAAGTAGTCTTCAGAGGCTATTCCCAGAAAATTCAAAATATACATTTTATTTGTCAGGTAAAATATCTTTAATATACGATATTTTAATCAAAATCGTTAGCCATTTTTTAGAAAATCAAAATTTTCGAAAAAAGTTTTATGTAAAGGGCAGTTTAGGGTGCGGGGTTCTCAAAATCTTTGTATCGCATCCCTGGAAGGTACACAACTTAAACACCAAGTTTGGTATTTTACCGACTTTTCATCTTTGAGTTATCGTGTTCACAGACACACAGACACACTGACACATGAACACACGGACCTTTTTCTGAAAATACTATTTTTGGATACAGGGGACCCTAAAACATATATTTCCGGTGAAATCTCGGTATCGAATTTTTGGCGGAGTGCAATACCTTCTCTATACACTATGTACACAGTGCGCACTATGTACATAGTGCGTATAGAGAAAGTAAAAAAATAAAAAAGCTAAAAAAAAAAAAGCTAAACAAAACATCTGATATGTTATATTCATATCACTTTCTCTGCATCTCTACAATAAATTATTGTTAAAAAGCTTATTCTTCTATTTATTCAATTCTAATCGAGAAAAAATTAGCAGAAATGGTCTTATTACATGCTGCCTTGTTAGTAGAAGGGAAACAGGAGAGCACTGTATGCTAAATCGATAGTCAAATACTTTAAACATTGGTTGCAATGTGACTGAAGTTCCTTTGTTTGTATGGACAGGAGTTGACAAATTCCAGTATGATAAAAGTATAAACATTTTAAAGCTGAAACTAATAATAAATATCTCAAAAATGGTCAACTCCACGAAAAAATGTATATAACTTGAATTGTGTGTTTTAACAAGATCTAAAGTTTTTGCCTATCTCTTAGATTTAACGGTTATGCAAAATTCTGTAAAATTCATCCAGAATAAACGGTGGCTATTCCCAGAAAATTGAAGATGTACATTTTATTTGTCATGGAAATAAGTTAAATATAAGAAATTTTAATCAGAATAGTTAGCAATCTTTGATAACACCAAAGTTTTGTTAACTTTTCTTAGTAAAAGGTAGTTCGGAGTTTGAAGATTTTCTTGAAAGTGCTCGTGGCGTATCCTTGGAAGATACCGAACTTAAATACCAAGTTTGATATTTATGGGTCTCTTCGTTTTTGAGCTATGCTGCCCACAGACACACACACACACACACACAGATAGACACACACTGACATTTTTCGAAAATTGCTTTTTCTTTTTTTTTATTCAGTGGATCCAAAAACATGATTTTTCGGTAAAATCTCGGTATGAATTTTGCGTGCAGTACTATACCTTCTCTATAAACTATATTCCCACTGCTGAAGCCTTACACTTGACAGTTAGAAGTTAAGTTGGTACATCCACAGAAAATAGATGAAAAGCTTTACCCGTTTCTCTTTTCTGAACCAATCACAAAGAAGCATTCCGGTCAGTCGGTTAGACAACGGAAACGCATCTAGATGCCGCACCGTTGTAACATCTGACTATTTCCAACCACGTGCTCAGTTTGTGAACTCCTAACACCTGCGTTGAGCTATTCTACACAAGATACGTATTTTTGTTGTTATTTATATTTGTTGATAGTGTTTTGGTGTTTGTTTGTACATGAGGGAACATAACAAGACTTTCACAATTATAGATAGAGGTGGATAGACATTTGCGGGAAGGTTTGGCGAGAGTGGACGCGGCTACATGGAAGAAGAAAGTGAATCATGTTCACAAAATAATACGAAAAGCACAGGAATTAGACGGAATCATCAGTGAATGTGAACCACTAATGGCATGTCTTGGTGACGACGATGTTGATGACAATGACGATGATACTTTCCAGAATGATGACGACGGAGACTTGGACGGAATTGAGTCATTAAAATTCTAAACTGGCGAAAATCATTTTGTTGTACCTTTCTCTCTTTGTAACGAGCTATTTTGCATTAATCTGTTATATATTGTTGTAAATACCTAATGTATGGTACATGCGTTATAGTATCTGTTATTTTAAGTTTATATCAATAATAACGAGTTAGTTTCATTATTAATTGGCATTCATTTACTATGTGCACTGTTTATATTCGTCGTTACACACGATAGACACATTTATAATCAGCTGTTGCTGTTTACTAGTTAATCTGGCAACGCCGCAAAGGCAGCACTGCCAACCTTACACGAAACCACCCGAACTGTCAAGTACAAGGATTCAGCGGCGGCGGTATATGTACATAGTATGTTGCAAAATAAAAAGAAACTCTTGTGAAAGTAGCACATTAGGTGTTATTTATGGCCTTCAAAACGTGTATTTCCCGTAAAATTTTAATTGGAATAAAGTATTTCCTCTGTCCACTATAGACAAATGGTTGAATAAGTAAATATTCGCTTTAAAATACTATGTGTAAATGACGAGGGAGAAGTTATAGAAATGTTGTTATCCGACTTAAAACATAATGAAGAGCGAAGCGTTTCAAACTTCGCTGAGTAGTCACATGCAGCTTGTTCAATCTCCAGGAGAAAGTCAATGGAAGTGGTCTGGGGGAGAAATTAGAATGAGGTTGGTATTGAGGAAACGAGAAATTGGCTTGGAATCCCACGTTTCTATGGCACTTTCAAGGACCTGCGGGTATGACAGAAATCGAAATTACCCCATGCGGGCGTTCTTTCATGGACTCGTAGTGGAGAGATAAGGAACAATGCCGTTAAAGAATCAATACATCGACAGAGCCTTGCAAAGAGCAAAAGAGTTATCCATGATCTGTGAAACAAAATAAAACACTCTTATGTACAGCGGATAAACCAGCTGGATATTTTCCTCTCTTTTTTACGTACAGTTGTGCACATACAAAGTGGTCGCTGTAAAAGTGTTTTTCTCTTAGTAAGGTTTCTAAGAGAATAACACTTTTACAGCGACCATTTTTTATGTGCGCAACTATACGTGAAAGAGAAAGCAAAAAATGGTGAAACGATAGAGTGCAAAATCAGAGCAGTTAAATATTGGATAAGAGTCGTTCACAGCGCAGTCTGCTATCGTGAACAGTTGAGAGTGGAAAGTGAGCATCAAAATTTAAGAAAGATCCATTGGAATGGGACATATTTGGATGACGAGGCAGGGAAACAGGCGGAGTATTTGGAGAAAAATGTGTTTCATTCACATGACTTTCTCTACATCTCTGCAAGAAATTATTGTTAAAAAGCATATGCTTCTTTTTACTTCATGCTAATTGAGAAAAATTAGCAGAAATAGTCTTATTACTTGCTTCCTTTTAAGTAGAAGTGAAATAAGGGTGTGCCATAGGTTAAAGTGATAGTCAAAAGCTGGTTGCTCTGAAGTTCCTTTGTTTGTATGGATAGGACCTGACAAATCCCAGTATGAGAAAACTATGTTTTTCAAAGCTGAATATCTCAAAAGCAATTAGCTCCATGAAAAAAATGTATATGACAAATTGTGTGTTTTATCGTGCTCTACATTTTTTATCTAGTAAGTTTTGTCTATCTCTTACGGTTTACCAGTTATGCAAAGTTCAATACATATCTAGAATAAAGAAGCCTTATGAGGCTATTCCCAGAAAATACAACATATAAATTTTATTTGGTAAGTAAATATCTTAGATATAAGAGATTTTAATCAAAATCGTTTGAACCATTTTTAAGAATTCAACATTTTAGATTTTTTTTCTATGTAAAGGGTAGTTTCGGGTGGGGGCTTTTCTTGAAAATCTTCTTCCTGGCCCCCCCCCCCCAGGGACTTCACGAGGCTGAGTACACCCCGGTCCAGGGCTCCTAGCGGGGAAAAATCCCCACGCCGGTACTGGGAATCGAAGCCACCTCTCCCGCTACCACCGCGCTAAGGAGACAAAATTTTCCAACATTACATGGCACGAATTCACTGATCTTACTCCATGATCTCGAAAGCCATAGCCTGAAAGACCAGAGAGAGCAACTGTGTACGTAGTTAGTGTTCGGTAGTTAGCGGCAAACTTAGGGACACTCCGCCGCACTTTCAGCTAACTTTTAACCACATGTCATTCTGGGCTCCCAAACTTGCACCTGCCGGCGGCGCGTGAAAGTGCTGAGGTATAGATTTCCGATCCAAAGTGTTAGTCTTCACGGTAACCAATAGTGGCAAAGGAAAGCCACTTTGCATGAAAAGGAAAACGATTATGCGCCATCGGTGGCTGAATTATTTAACTTTTCCATCTGTTACCGAGTGATAATGAGCAGAGTTCTACCAGTGTGCCCAATATCTCCGAGATCGTCTGTTATGGGAACGTATTGTCTTTGATTATTTGGTCGATACTCAGACCTTGTCTTAATTCACCGGATTTACTTTATCTCTTTGTGCCCTCGTAACTTATCCGAGATCCTCCAGTGGGTGCCATTTTCAACTTTGGTGTTTAAGACTGACGTTTTGATTTCTTATATATTAATACTTTACCTTCCTTGCACCTAATATGTAGAGAAGGTGTTGCCCTTTACCAAAAATTCGATAACAAAGAAAAATTGAATAAAAGAACAATTTAAAAATAAATCTGATGTGTTCCATTCACACGACCTTCTCTACATCTCTGCAACGAAGCTTATGCTTCTATTTACTTACTGCTAATTGAGAAAAATTAGCATAAATAGTTTTATTACTTGCTCCCTTGTAAGTAGAATTGAAATAAGCAAGTGCCATAGGTTAAACTGATACTCAAAAGCTGGTTGCTATGTGTCTGAAGTTCCTTTGTTTGTATGGACAGGAGTTGACAAATTCCTATTTAAGAAAAGTTCAAGTTTTTTAAAGCTGAAATCAATACACGGAATATCTAAAAAACGATCAACTCCACGAAAAAAGTGTATATATGACATAAATTGTGTGTTTTATGTTGATCTACAGTTTTATACCGTAAGTTTTTGTTTGACTCTTACGGCTTAGCAGTTATACAAAATTCCGTAAAATTCATCCCGAATAAAGTAGTTTTCAGAGGCTATTCCCAGAAAACTCAAGATACACATTTTTTTTGTAGTGTTTAACACCCGCTTTAACTACTTATGGCACCGCAGGCGGTGGCACTGATGACAGATACATGAATGATGGAGCACCGGTGGAATGAGATGGCGGGGGAAACCGGAGTACCCGGAGAAAACCCTCCCCAGCGCCGCTTTGTCCACCACAAATCTCACATCGGATCGAACCCAAGCCTGTCTAGGTGAGAGGCGAGTGGTCTAACCACTCGGCCGCGGCGCTGCCGCGCCCGCACATTTTCTTTGTTAGGTAAATATCTTTAATACACAATATTTTAATCGTTAGAGCCATTTTAATAAATCATCAAAATTTTCAAAATTTTTTCCATATAAAGGGTAATTGAGGTTGGGGGGGGGATTTTCATGAAAATCTTCATGTCGTATCTTTATAATATAGCAAACTTAAATAAAAGTTGGTATTTAACGGTCTTTTTGAGCTATGCTGCCCACAGACACACACACATACATACACACGGACATTTTTCTAAAAATCCTTTTTTTTTGGATTCAGGAGGTCGCAAAACATGTATTTCCGGTGAAATATCGGTATCAAATTTGGGTGCAATACAATACTTTCTCTATACACTATGCTACATAGTACGTATGGAGAAAGTAAAAAATGTATGTATGGGTGTATGTATGCCTTTGAACAGTGTAACTCAAAATACTAACACTCTACTAGAGTTAAATCTTTTTTAATGTCTTAAAGCAACTGTAATCAAATAATTCTGCTTTTAACTTGCTAATTTTGACAATTTTTTTGCCATAACACTATTCCTTAATAATTTCAAGTCAAGGAATCCTAAAGTATTTAACTTACGTCTGTAATAAAATATTTCTGTTATTATCTTGCTAATTTTGCAAATTTATTTGAGGTCACCTTTTCCCCTTAATATTTCATGTTCAGGAAATCTAAAATATTTAGCTTACGATACCTATGTTTTAAATACATATTTTAAATTCAGTAAGCGCACGTTGCAATTGGAATTGAAATACACCAATTTTAATATTTACATTTGCAATGCTATAAACGATGATTTTTCCAATTCATCTTTTCTTCTTCTTTTTACTTTCTCTACACGAACTATGTATATAATGTATAGAGAAGCTAATGTACTCCACCAAATTTCACTGGAAATATATGTTTTAGGATCCTCTGTATTAAAAAAAAAATCAGAAAAAGGCCCGTGTGTGTGTATGTATGTCCGTGTGTCTGAACACGATAGCTCAAAAAAACGAAAAGTCGGTAAAATACCAAACTTTGTATTCAAGTTTAGTATCTTCCAGGGATGTGAGACAAAGATTATGAGAAAAATCCCAAACTACCTTTTAATTGGAGCTTTTTTCGAAAATTTTGGTTTTATTAAAAAAGGCTAACGATTTTGATTAAAATATCATACATTAAAGATATTTACCTGACAAATAAAATGTATATATCTGAAGATTATTCATTTTGGATGAATTTTACGGAATTTAGTATAACTGCTAAACAGTAAGATATAATTAAAAACTTACCACACAGACAATGTAGATCACATTAAAACACACAATTTATGTTATATACATTTTTGTGGAGTTGATCGTTTTTAAGATATTTCTTGTTTTTTTAATTTAAACTTTGAAAATCTTATACTTTTCTCATACAGATATTTGTCAACTAGTGTCCATGCAAATAAAGAAACTTCAGTCACATAGCAACCAGCTTTTGAATGCCACTTTAACCTATGGTACTCCTTTATTTTGCTTCTACTTACAAGGAAGAAAAGTATTTCTGCTAATTGTTTCTCAATTAGCATGAAGTAAATAGAAGCTTAAGCTTTTTAATAATAATTTGTTGCAGAGATGTAGAGAAAGTCATGTGAAT
The DNA here is from genome assembly GCA_030762935.1 of Hymenopus coronatus. NCBI lineage: Eukaryota > Metazoa > Arthropoda > Insecta > Mantodea > Hymenopodidae > Hymenopus > Hymenopus coronatus. The sequence goes on along the minus strand of CM060892.1, from coordinate 59,986,568 downwards.
GGAACATATCAGATGTTTATATCTTGAGGTCACATTTACTTGTCTATTTACTCTGGAAGCATGCTTTATATTTGTTGTAAAATTTACAGAATTTTCTGGTTTTGAAATGTTAGACACTCGCGGTAGCGTTATAGCGGCTCTTGGAAAAAATACCAATAACCGCTATCAGAAGTAAGGATACAGGTGTCTAAACATTGCGTGCTTTGAGCGGGTTGCTGAGAATTACCTCCCCCACTCCATTCGTGCTCAATATCCTCACACATGAAGAGTGAAAAGGACTGGCAAACACCAACTTACTCATCTCGCATTTCCGAAGCAAACGCATACAAGAGGAAATATGAAACAAGCTTTTACTTTTTTCTGCACCACATTAATGCAAATGTTTCTGAAATGCAATTATATTCTATCATAATTAAGCTGCGATTTTTTTTTTTTTTTTTTTTTTTTTTTTGCTTTAAGGCTCAATATTGTTATAGATGAAAGTAAAAATGTACACTAATCATTTGGATAGACAGTGTGACAAATTTTTCATTAATTTTAAGGGTTTGTTATCTAATTTCATTTAAACTGCAGTACTCCTGAATTAACAAGAAATCTTCGCTGAACTGTGTGGTACAGGGTGATTTAAATAGAGCTGACACATTTCTTTCATTAATTGTTTCAATACGTGTTATGCTAGAGACAACTTATTATACCTAAATTGTGGAAGAATTCTGGGAGATTATTTACCTTTATAGCAAATGTTGAAAATGTCCACCATCCTGCATAAGGCACAACTCAACACGTCGTTCCATGTTACTGGCCACTCGTTGCAGGACTCTGTTGTCAATAGCTTGAATCTCCTTTGTGATGTTGCTTCAGATCGTCCAATGTCTGGGGACGTGTGGCGTAAACCCTGTCTTTTAAGTAATCCCATAGAAAGAACTCCGGCGATGTCAAATCCGGAGATCTCGGTGGCCATATGTTCCTGGAAATTATCCGATCTTCAAAGAAACTTGCAATTACGTTCATGAATTCATTTGATGTATGGCATGTAGCGCCATCTTGCTGAAAATATCCTTGACTCAGCTCTGCACAGTACTACATTTTCACGTTGACTACAAGAATAAAATGTCGAAACAGCTGCCAACAATGCAATTAGGAATAAAACAAACATCTGCGCATATAGTGAATTTCCAGAATATTCTGCTTAATTTGGAGCTAAAATTGGGACATTTAATACATTTCCAACGGAATAATTAAAGAAAGAATCACTCTGTATAAAAACATACACAACAATGTTCACTTAGAATATCATATTTACTTTCTCTAGAAGTATGTACAATGTAAGTAGTAAGAGGGAAGGTATTGCATTCCACCCAAAAATTCGATACCGAGATTTCAGGGGAGAAACAAGTTTCCCGAATAAAAAAAGCACACTTTTAGAAAAACGTCCGTGTGTGTAACTGTTTACAGCGTAATTTAAAAACGAAAAGTCGGTTAAATATCAAACTTAGTAAGTTTAATATCTCCTAAGATAGACGGAAAAATTTTAGGAAAATCATGCACCCCAAAATATGAAACATGTTTCGAATTTTCGATGTTCTAAAAGTTATTTACAATTTGTATTAAATACCGTATGTTTTAAGATGTTCTCTTAATAAATGAAACGTATATCTTGAATTTTCTGGGAATATTTTAAGAATAACTTTAATTTCTGGATGAACCTGGGAAACCGTAAAAAAGGGACAAAAACTTACCGCACAAAAAATGTAGATCGCGTCAAACTATAGAACTTGATGACTAAACTTTTATTATGAGGATAACCACTTCCCACATTTTCCTTATTATTGGTATCGATTTTAAAAACTTAAGTTTTTCTCAAACAGGAAGTCTTCATCCGTTTCATATTCAAGAAAACCAAGAGCCGAATTGCATTGACAATTTAGCTCTACTATTAAAGCGCCAATGCAATGGCAAAGACTGCTCAATTTCAACCAATCGCGGTCATCTGACTGGAGCATTAGTGTCGAAACGTCTTATCGCAGCTGACTTTTATTTTTTGACATCTTGTCACACCTGACGTTCGTTTGTTAAATACCCTGTCTTGGTTATTGATAGCAAGGGGACAATCCAGCCAGACAATCTTACTTTTAACAACTGTCAGTTCCACAATTGTACTTTCAATTAATTCAGTTACAATGTTTATTTAACATCTTATCCAGTTAACACGTATTTAGTTCAAATAAGCAGTGAAAATAAGCATTATTATTTGTATTTCTTAGTATGAGATGAGTACAATAACCTCAAATAAAATAACGTTTGTTTCAATTTCATATAGTGGTTATTAAAAGCTGAAATAAAATAATTGTTCCCTATTTCTATTGTTGCTATCGGTATCCGTACATTAGGTATAGACAAGTTCGCCATATCATAATTCAGCAGGCAGTGAAGAAAGAAAAAAAAAAGCATATTCGGTAAACAGACATGGTCGAATGCGTCATCTAACATTTGAGAACTAATATAAATATTACAATATCATAACCTGAAAAAATCTCCCTTACTATATATTATAAATTATGAATAGTCTATTTCGCTGAATAGTCTTATCAAATACAACTCGTGTTTTCATCTCTTAGGACAATTCACTCTCATCGCTTCACTCCAGTCATGAATTATCGACAAGATGAAAACACTCGTGGTATTACTTACGATAATCCCATAGCAACCAGCTTTTAAAAGATTGGACTATCGCTTTAGCCTAGTGTATTTCCTTAGATATGTTCCTTCTACTTATAAGGGATATAGATAAGCTATAAGTAATAAGACCATTTCTGTTATGTTCATCTTGATTACTATTATGTGGTTAAAAGAATACCGTTTTCTAAGAATAATTTGCTGACTATATAGAGAAAGTCATGTGAATTGAGCACAAGAATTTTTTTTTGTTAACCGTAAGTTCTCTAATTAGCGCTTTATATAATTCTCAAAACAGTTACAATGAAGGGTATGTTGTTTCAGGATGAAGTTGGGCGTGTTTCCTCAGCTGGATCAGCTAAATCGCGCGGAGATGAAGCGAGATGGCCTTGCTCTCTTCAGCAAGCTCATCCGCACCAAGAATGTGGAGGGTATGCAAGGAGAAATACCTCACCATGCTCCACCGCCGACCTCAGATCCCAAGAAACTCAAACTTAAAGTAAGTATTACAAGCTTATCCTAATGACGAAAAATTTTACGTGCTCTAAATGCATTAACTTCAAAGGTAATGATTGCTTGGGGACAACCTCAGACAATCTCAGTTTTCTATGACCCATAATAAACTACAGATGCAAATTTCATGCAGTAATACAAAGCAGACTCTTTTGTTTGGTAAATAACATAATTTAAAATAATTTTGGAGAAACAAACTAAAACTGCTTAATGTAAAGTCAGTTTTAAATGCGGATTTCATTAAATGTGTTCACTGAGGCCTAATGATACAACTATTTTTTGTGGAAACGCACAATTTAAAAAGAAAGCCTAAGACCGGAATTTACGCGCAGGTGAAGGCAGAATTAAGGTGTATCTTCAAATTAAAAGACAAAACACAAATACATTAAGAAAAGACTTGTGCTCACCAAAAATAGAATTAAAAAAAAAAAACAGACTATAAGGCCGCTTCAGACCGGTCAAAATAATTTACCATAATATGGTTGCGAGAAGGTTAATACATTTTGCCAAGTTAAAGCCAGAACTATAGAAAGTTAAATATATTACATTTAGACAAACTGAAAGCTCGCTCCACAACGATCTAGCACGGCTCAAGTGGCCTAGAAGAAACACACCCTCCTGTTGCTGTATGAAGACGACCTCGATGAGAAGGAAAAAACCAACTAACTGGTCGTCACCCGTAGCACAGCGGCTAGCCGAGTTACCCCCACCCTGAAGTAAGGGAGCTCGTGACATATTCAGGCATGCGCAGAGAAGTCTGGATCCGGTAGCTAGCTCTCAAGTAGGTTGACGGTGGCGCTGTAGCGGAATAATGATGAACTAATATGTCGGGTAGAATCCATCGTGTAACAGAGACGTTACACATGTAAACATTTGTTCATATGCTGCCCCGGCAAAATAAAAGATAAATATTTTATTGCATGTTTAAATGCCAGCAACATGTGTTAGTAAATGTTCAGTTTGATTCACCGACAGCTCCCATTACTTTAGTTTTCCTTGTAGATATATTGTACACGTCCTGTTTGATTGTCCACAATTTGAATAAGTAACTAACCACGAACTGAATTGATAAGGCACGAAATAGTGGACATATTAAAACACAATATAACTATTTAGACAAACTTCCCGAAACAAATTAGGGGCATGTTTCAGATTATCTGCCTCTCCATGTCCACCGTTCATATAAATAAAAACTATACACATAAACGATAGCAGTTTCTATTATGCAAATTTTATTTGAAGTATTTTACAAAGGTTAAGCGGTAAACAAGTTATGATTATGTGAACGATTCCAACGGTTCTAAAACATTTATCATCATCTCAGGAGTAAAACTGTTTAGAGCAACGATGCAGGGGATTTAGGATGGTTAACGCGATGAGCTCCCTGTGGGGAGTTCTGCGGACTTTTAAAAAACTATGCCTCTAAATTGATACTACCTACTAGTAAACCATTCAGCTTGTTAAAAGTGTCTTCCGATATTTTCCATTCATTTACGGGAGAGCTCACTTTCTCAGAAAAATGGTTATGAAATAACTGTTGCCAGAGTGCTACATCATTTAAATTAGTCGTCTCTTTACAGGGAAGAGAAATAAGTGAAATCCATAGGATATTATTTTGCAAGTTGATGAATGAATTTGAGGAAAATATATACACCTTAAAGCCCAATTCTAATAAAAAGATCTTAGATTATATTCTGCATTTTAGACGTCTTATTTGGCATTGACTATTTTGAAAGGAAGGAGAAGTTATACTTTTACTTTCTCTATACTCACTATGTACATAGTGTAAAGAGCATGTATTGCACTCCACCAAAAATTCAATACCGAGATTTCACCGGAAATATATGTTTTAGAGTCTCCAATATCCAAAAAAAAACAGTATTTTCACAAAAAGGTCCGTGTGTGTGTGCGTGTGTGTGTCCGTCCGTGAACACGATAACTCAAAAACGAAAAGTCGGTAAAATACCAAACTTTGTATTTAAGTTTAGTATCTTCCAAGGATGCGACACGAAGATTTTGAGAAAAATCCTCCCACCCCCAACTACCCTTTACATGGAACTTTTTCGAAATTTTTGATTCTCTCAAAAATGGCTCTAACGATTTTAATTAAAATTTCGTATATTAAACATATTTACCTGAAAAATAAGATGTATATCTTGAATTTTATAGGAATAGCCTCTGAATAGTAGTTTATTCTGGATGAATTTTACGGAATTTTGAATAACTGCTAAACCGTAAGAGATGGACAAAAACTTACTACACAAAAAATGTAGAGCACGTTAAAACACACAATTTATGTTACATACATTTTTTTTCGTGGAGTTCGTCGTTTTTGAGACATTCCTTATTTTTGGTTTCTGCTATGAAAAACTTATATTTTTCTCATACAGGACCTTGTAAACTCCGATCCATATAAAGAAAGGAACTTCATTGACATAGCAACCAGCTTTTGACTATCACTTTAACCTATGGTACTCCCTTATTTCGCTTCTACTTACAAGGAAGCAAGTAATAAGACTATTTCTGCTAATTGTTTCTGATGAGCATAAAGTATATATAAGTATAAGCTTTTTAAGAATAATTTGTTGCAGCGATATAGAGAAAGTCATGTGAATTGTACGCATTAGATTTTTTTGTTATTTAGTGTGAGCGTTTTTGAGTTGAGAGACTTATGTGAATGACTCATTTTATAACATTATTCTCATAAACCTTGGCAATGAATATAGCTGACTAGCTTTTGTCAAATAAACAGCTTCAGTAATGACAGCAGTGAATTCTGAATCTGCAATGCAAGGGATGCTTCCGAAATTATCTACTAAGTTAAACAATTAAGTATCTTAAGACAATGCATCTGTGAAACTTGACAAAAATGTGAAAAACTAAAAAAATACTTTCTCAAAATAAAATGATATGAATTATAAAGTTTAAGTAAATAAAACGTTTTCCTTTAAATAGTACTTAAATTCTTTAAATACTAAATAAACTATACATGAGTAGGCGCATGCTTATTATTAGGTACGCCTAACTTTAAATATTTTTTCTTGCAATGTTTGTAACACTTCTCATACTTTACATGCAATTTTTCACTAATTTGTTTCAAAAGCTTTTACTGATTCTCAAAAGCAAATTAAAGAATATTGTAATATACTTTACTGTAAGAAAGCTCAATTTTCATAAATAAATTACATTTTAAATAATCAAGAGTTTTAGAAAGATCGAAAGTAATAATTTCTACACAATTAGAGCTAATATAGAAATATAATATGGCAGATATATTTATAAACTCATTTGCTGTAAAACTGGATTTTCTTATGTGAATATTTTTAAAGTTCCCTCACGTGGTTCATTGTTATTAGAAAAATGCATTTAGCCAAAACAAATTATTTAAGTAACCATGTAAGCTAGAATTTCGATACATAGCAGTAATATCGCTATTATTGTGTACAATAGCTGGTATAAATTTCAAATGTACACTGTGCATTTTTCGAATTTCATAGGTACATCACCTTATATTATATATTTCTATTATATTTCTACATTATATTTTATAAGATACCGAACGGCATGCTTATGAAAATGTCGCTTTAACGACCTAGTTATTCTCCCTTGTAGAATCTTATATGAAAATAAACCTCTCCTTAGATACCAAAGATTTTTTTTTTTTTTTTTTTTGCACACTATTAAAACTCTAGGAAGCCTGTAATGAGAAATGTGCAGAAATTACTACAAGGAATATATCGCACGCATCCTCTTCAGCAAGAATAAGAATTTCCAAGTCAGATTGAATGCGAATGGAAATGAGGGCTACTAAGCATGAGAAGTGATAAATGTGCAAAAGGAAGAGAGATTTTGTAAAAAGTGAACCCAAGTTGATTTCTCCTATAGAATGGAAGAGACTGTGGGTTCTGTCTGGGAAAATCCGATATTAAAATACCGTGTAACCCAAAAATATCCGAAGAGCTGCACGGTGTTTTCCACTGCGCACACCAAAACATAACATAGAGCTGCTGTACACAAGGTCACGGTGCTGACTTGTTTTTCTCTGCTCAGAAGGTACAGGATTGGGCTGACTGTGATACTGTGTGGTTGAATATTACCAGCATGTTTTTATTATTTTGTCTTGTATTAGTCACAACGTGTATTATGACTCAGATTTTGTATTCTACTGTATTTATTTGTGATTCGTATGTATTAACACATTTTGTGAATGGACTCTCAATAATGAATTCAAGGTCGAAATCGATCTACATTTACTATTTTTCACGCACGATGCTTGGTTATGGATATGTGTGTTAGCAAAATAATTGTTTTTGGAGCTCTGAGATACCTAACGTTGTTCAAGAAATACCCCTTCATGATGAAAAAAAATTGGTGTATGGTGCGCCATTAACGGAGAAAGAGTTACAGGCCTAATTTCTTCGAGTCAACAGTTGAGACTCATAAATACGTGAATACAATTTGGCCCCCCTTAATTTTTGAGAATTAACATGCAAGGAGCATGATTTTGCCTTTTTTCAACAAGACACCGCAACAGCTCATATAGCCAATCTTTTGATGAGAACAATTGAAAGTGTGTTTCAGGACAGAATTATTAGTAGAGATTTGTGGCCTCCTTAGTCCCTCGACCTAACTCCTTGCCATTTCTATCTCTGGGGTAAGTTAAAGCATAAAGTGTACAAGACAGACCCACACACCCTGGAAGAATTAAAACAAAATATTAGCCAGAAAATGACCATGAACTACGGCGAGTAATGGATAATTTCCTAAAGAGTCGCCCTCCGTGGTGTGGTGGTTACCATGCTAACTTCATATACCCAAGGTCATGGGTTCAAACCCGGCGGAGGATGATGGATTTTTTCGGGCGTAAAAATCCTTAGCCTGGCTTCCTTCGGAAGGTAAGTAAAGTCGTTGGTCCCGTGTCGTAGATTTACGGCACGTAAAAGAACCTCAAGCCTGATAGAGAGGCCTCTGAGCAAAATTAAGCGGTCCTTCACGCCCATTATAGAATGGGACGCTGAGAACCACAGCAGTTAAAGAGCGTCCATAAATAAAACGCCATTTATTCATTCATACGCCGAGTAATGGATAATTTCCTAAAGAGGTGCCAAAACTGCATGGACAACGGCGGTGGCCAGTTTCAGCATCTCCTTTAAGAAAAGCCTTATAAGTAGTTTTTAAAATGTTGCATGGTTTCACCCGCTCCTTTCTCAACGAGTGTCGAGGGCGCGAACAGGCAAAACAACGCGTATTCGGTTCGGACGTTTTTGTATATCACCCGTTATATGAAAAGATTCTTAGATATCTGTCTTCCCTGCCTTAACGCAATTAATAGTACTTTGTTCTGTTAAATAAGCATACGTTTTTATAATTAGTTATAGTACGGATCGAGGAAGAGTTCAGCAGTACATAGAAGGATTTCCAGGAGAAAGAGATGAGGTGAGGGATTACTAAGGGAGGTCAGATATCTTGATAACATCAAGCACAACGGATCTCCAGGAGTGTATCATACAACAGCGTTCTTTTAATTAAGCCACAATCTAGATGAATAAATTTATGTAGAAAACTTTTATCTTTTTACAAGAGCAAAAGATTTCACTCTCCAAAGCACATAACGGTCGTCTCCTTATTCAGCAAAGAAACAGAACAGTAATGTGAAATGAGAGCGTGTGAGAGATGAAAAAATTCATGGTCTGTCGCAACATTCACCAGTGACCAGAGAAAACCAAGTAAATTCATTTGCTTGGTATTGTTATCATATGACACCTGCCTTTTTTTTTTTTTTTTTTTTTTTTAAACAGTACCGGAATCTGATCAGGACTCCGGCACTGTATACCCTACTTTTATTTACCTTTTTCTTTTTACCTTGTTTTGCCGTATTATTACTGTTTTCTTACATATACAACACACACACACATATACACAAACATATGCCTTCAGACACTCCGCCTTAGCCATCTCGTTCGATTTGATAACTAGGTCCTTGACTTCGTTATTTTTTTTTGTCATATTTCCATCATAAACTTCCTAATATATAACTGAATTAACGCAGATATTCATTTTTCTACTAGTACATAACTAATGAAAGTACTGCATTCCACCCAAAAATTCGATACCGATATTTTAGGAAAATCACGTTCCAAACTTCATGAATTCAAAAAGGTAAATTTTAGAAAAACGTCCACGCGCGTGCACGTGGTAAGTTCAGTTTTCAACAAAATCCCCCACCGAAAATTGCCCTTTACTTGGAAGATTTGTCGATATTTTCTATTTTTCTGATAAAGGCTTAGAGATTTTGATTCAAATAGCATATATAACGATATTAACATGCAAAATAAAATGTATGCCTTGTATTTTCTGGGAATAACAGTTAAATCCTTTTTGTAGCAAAGGATTGCTGTAAAATCGGGTATAGGTGGCAAACATTAAACGATAGCTGAACACATACTACACAAACACACCTCTATCTTTAAAAGCATAATTGACATTAACAGCTTTTTGTATCTTAAGCAAGTTCCTTTCGATTTTTAGTTGCTTCTATCATTGTATGCAAAGAGCAGGAAATTGTAATCAGCATATACAACATCCAGTTGTTGAAACTTTGAATATATTTACTCTCTACGTATCTAAAACAAACTGTGTACTGTAGCTTATCTCTGCAAAGTTTTATCTCAATTCAAGTGAAGTACAAATATAGAAATGTACATTTTCGTAATAAACGATAGAGGGCATAGAAAGACGTGTGAAAGTAACCAATCAGAATTTCTTTCTTTACTAATCACAATGCAAGGTAACATGTGCTATAAAATATTAGCGATTAGATAAACATTATAAGCTTATATGAAAATAACTCGCACTTTCTAAGTAATTTCTTTTTACTTGATATTCTGCTATCAAACATGAAGTAGAACTTAATCGTTGACATAAATATTGTTGTGCAAAGTGAAAGTGTCTTAATTACCGGAATTTGCACCATATTCTAAAACGTGAAGCTTAAATCATTGTCTATTAAGCATCTTGCTCAAAATGTCCAAATCCCAGTATTTTTACTTTCTCTATACGTATTATGTACATAGTGTATAGAGAAGGTATTGTAATCCACCCAAAAATTCGATACCGAGATTTCAGCGAACATGTATATGTTTTGCGTTCCCCTGAAACAAACAAAAAAAAAGCACTTTTAGAAAAACGTCCGCGCGTGTGTGTGTGGGCAGCATAGCTCAAAAACGAAAAGACCGTTAAATACCAAACCTGATATTTAAGTTTGATATGTTCCAAGGATGCGACACGAAGATTTTCAAGAAAATCCCCCCATCCCTAACTACCCTTTACATGGCAAAATTTTCGAAAATGTTATTCATCTTAAAACTGACTAACGATTTTGATTAAAATACCACATATTAAAGACATTTCCATGACAAATAAAATGTATACCTTGGATTTTCTGGGAATAGCTTCTGAAGACCTAGTTATTCTGAATGAATTTTGCTGAATTTTGCATAACTAATAAACCGTAAGAGATAGACAAAAACTTATTATACAAAAACCGTAGATCTCGTTAAAATACACAATTTATGGCATTTTTTCGTGGGATGGCACCGCAGGCGGTGACACTGATGATACATGAATTACGTTGGAGCACCGGTGGAATGCGATGGTGGGGGAAACCGGAATACCCGGAGAAAACCCGCCCCAGCGCCACTTTGTCCACTACAAATCTTACATGCGGTCGCTTGGGATTGAACCCCGGCTATCTAGGCGAGAGGTGCGGCCCTAAATGCCAGTATAGCTTTGTTATTTACTCTATAAAAAGGATGAGAATTCTCTTCACCCCCTTCAGAAATCTTATGTAGCAGTCTGTTCCAGTAACAGACCTGTCGTAACCTACATTTACAAAAGGCACTTCTGTCATAAAGGCTCCCCATCCCTAGCATCCCAACAGTTCCGGCATGATTGAAAAGCGTAATAGAACGTGACTGGTAGTTAATTTGACGTGGCCGCTATTTGTGTATAGACCAAATTGTTTTCCCTATACTGCACACGTTGCAACTGTTGTTTTTAACAACCCTCATCAACCTGTTTTATCAGTTGCCTGTTGACCAGGCAATGGTGACTATACCACGCGATGGTCAACAACACCCCCAGTTTAATTGACGTTCCATTAATACCAAGGGAAAGAATAATATTTTTGTCAATGAGTACACTGCTGTTGCAACGTTAAGCTAGACTTTGGTTTGTAACATCCCATGTTACTGCGAGGCAAGGAGCATTATGGGATGCTGGTCCCTTCCATCACTCGCGCTAGAACATAAATGTTAGTTTGACGAGAAATGATTACTACTTCAGGAAGTGAGGGATGCGTGTAATGTAATAAAACCTCAGGGTTTTGTATCATGTAGCAAACTATCTTAAGCTTTATTTGGTATTCCACAGTAAACACAGAATATATAAAATGATTCATGCAAGAGATGATTAGAAACTAAAGTTACAAAGACCTATTCATGTTGTTTCGTTTTTCACAGTGAACTTAACAGTGTACGGTAATTCAAATACTGCGGTTGGCAACTGGGCAGAGTTTCCGCCAATTGCCACTTAAATCGTTACCGTAAGGTGAACACAAAGAGTGACTCATTTGGAAAACTGGTCTCGACAAGAAATCCGCTCAGTTATTCGATTTCTATGGGCGAAACATTTAACCGTGGCTGACATTCATCGACAGCTGGTACAGGTTATGGAGAGAATAATGTCTCGCCAGCATATCGCAGACTGGTGTCGAAAGTTTGCGGCCGGTAGAGAAAACGTAAACGACGAGGATCGCAGTGGCCGACTCAGTACAGCATTCACAGATTTGAACACAGCTCGCGTGGAGGAGTTTTTTCAGGACAACAGATGACGGTAGTATTGGGAATGTCTTTTGGAAGCATTCATCACATTGTTCAGGATATTCTGCTGTACCTGATGTGTTCCACAAAAGCTGTCCAACCAACACAAGTATAAGTACTTGAGGGCAAGCCTGCAACTTTTGCAACGGAAGGGAATATTTTTCTTCATCGCATTGTCATGGATGGCGAAACAGTGATCCATCACTATATCCCCGATATTAAGCGGTCGTCAACGAAGTGGAAAAGTCGCTCTTCTCTAAAGACAAAGAAGTTTAAGGTGGCGTCATCTGACGGGAAGGTGATGGCCACAGTGTTTTGGGACAGCGTGGGAGATTTTGGAAAGAGGGCACACAGTGGCCGCTGACCGACACTATGAGACCAGGAAACGACCTCCTCACCGAGGGTATCATCTTCCATCACGACAACGCGAGACCTCTTACAGCCTAGAAGACCACCACGCTGTTGAGACAGTTCCGTTGGGATATCATCGACCACTCTCCCTACAACCCGAATTTAGCTCTACGCGAATTTCACATTTTTCTTCTCTTTAAGGAACACCTAGGAGGCCAACTTATTCGCTTCAGATGAGGAGGCGCAACACTTCACGACATGTGGCTGAACACGTAACGACAGGATTTTTACCTGGAGGGAATATTCAAACTCATTCCACCAAGCAACAAATACCTCAACCGAGATGGAGCCTATGAAAAAAACATAATTAATGTATGTACTATCAATACGAAATAAAATATATTCGTTTCACTGCAGACTTTGTAACCTTAGTTTCTGATCATCCCTCGTACAAGAGTTCCTAATCTGAGTATTGCCCATTGTTTTTAAATACCAGAGAATTGAGGTGTATTTGCCCCCTCCCCCAGAACTTACACGCGAACATTGAATCAGAGAGTGAAGAATCTGGAATGACGGATACACTTCAGTCAGGTATGAGTGAGGAAGAAACCGCCATGAAATGAAGGCGAAATGAATGAAAGGAAAGCCAATGTTTCGGGCTGCCTTGATGAGATATAAACACTTGGCCACGACGCCCCCATAATTAAGGTATACTAGGTAAAAGTAAATATTTTAATATTGCGATTACGTGCCCCAATAAACGTAGGGCTGTATTTCAACCTGGCCCCTGGATTCTTGCAGGTGTGGAGTAGTATGGCATAGTGTCTATGTAACTGCCAAAATTGTTGGAAATGTGAATAGAACATACGCATCATGGCACTTTCCATCCCTATACTGTAAGTTTCTGCCACCCTTATATCAAAGGCAACAATGATCCTGTAAACAAACTCTTTATTTGCAGATTTCTTGTAGTTTTGGGAAAAAAAAACCCTGATGATAGGCTCAAAGAAAACCACCTATTTTGAGAACGTTTTGACTTTGTTGTGAAGACTGTATAAGTAGAGATGGTAGTGCCGGATGAAAGTCAGTTGTGATAGAGTCTTCGGAAAGTTCAGTTTGTGTTAGAGAATAGCCAAAAGAGTCGACAGCTGAAAAGTTGAGCAAAGCTGGAGTCCAGTGACGAAATAAGTAGTTTGGAAACAACCGAGATAGATTTTTTGTTGCGGTATATACCCTATTATGTCTTCAAGTCCAAAAGTAATATTGTAAGTAGCTTCTTTGATTTCTAGGCTTCTAGTTAAAACTTTGATACTTCGGATCTCTAAGGTGGTTTTCAGATCACAAGAACCAGCTGAGAGATGTTGAATGAGCTTTGGAGAGTTTTCTTTCGGAGGCTTAACGGCATATTTTGACGGGAAAATCGGGAACTATTGCTAGTCCTAATTTGCACCGAGATTTTTAAACTTCAACTAAGGGAACTTTTTAAAAATGGAAAAACGGACAAATGGGGCAGATCTTACATCTAAAGTTCATTCTGTTTAAACATTGTTGAGCACCTCAGCGTCATCTAAGCCAGAGAATACTCCACTGCAGTTCCAAGCGGAAAAGGTTTACTCTCACAAAGAGGAGGTATTTATTTACCTTTGCTTTGCTCTGTGAAAGCTCATGTCGGAATATCGCAACGCATTCTTGGACAGACCGTTCTTGTTACGAATAGCAAGATTTAATAGCTACGTTTACGAAAGTTGACACTGAATCGACTGTAATATTTATTTAAATCAGACAACGCCACTGCATGCTCCTTTACACCACATATCGTACTGAATTCTTTCTGCTTAATTTGGACCGTAAGTTTATGGTAGATAACATTACATTTGTGTAGAAAATGCATATATTTTTCGAAATTTACTTACAAGAACTTTTAGTTCTACATTCTTCACCAAGAGATAGTAAACGAAAATCTGATGTGTTCCACTCACATTACCTTCTCTAGTAGTTACACAAACAAACTTTATTTGCTTCTTTGTAAGTAGTAAGGACATAAGGGACATAAGGGAATACGCTACGTTGAAGCGATAGTCAGATCTTTTAAAATCAGGTAGCTAAGTGAATCACTGAAACTGGGGTTTCTTTACTGGTAATAAACAAAAGAGAGTCGAAAAGAAAGATGTCTCCCGTATGAAAAAGGTTTAAGTACCTTAAAACTGATTATAAGATTTTCAGCTATAAATTGGATTGCAATGCATTTTGGAATCTTCATCTATTGTTATGACTTTATTATTGGATTGAATATATTTATTATTTATAAGTTTTTTTAATATTAATTTCTGCATTATGGCTGGATGAGGTGAATTCCGTTGTATATTTATTAAATTGAATTTAGATTTTGAGTAAAAAAACTTAAATGTTATTGAAATCCATAGCTGGAATATCTAGAAAACGATTAAATCTACAAAACTGTATAACATAAATGTTGTGCTTTAATGAGATCAATGAGTTTTTGTCTCTTGCGGTTTATCAGTTATATATACAAAAGTCATCTAGAATAGCTTTCAGAGGCTGTACCCATAAAATTCAAGATATACATTTCGTTAGCATGAAAATATCTTAAACATATGGCACTTTAATAAAAATCGTTAGCAATTTTTGAGAAAAACATTTTTTTTTTAAATATTCCATGTAAAGGGTAGTTAGTTGGGTGTGGGCAGATTCTCCTAAAAAACTTCGTGTCGCATCCATGAAAGATATTAAACTGAAATACCAAGTTTTGTATTTTACTTCCTCTAATATCAATACATTTTGTCCAGCGGTGTTCAAATGCCATTATCCCCTCTCTGTAGTGCCCCCTTGGAAGTGCTGCAAAGTATCCATTTACAGATGCAATTGCTTCTTCACTGGACGAAAATCGCCTACCAGCGAGGAATTCCTTCAGTTTTGGAAACAGATGGAAGTTCGAGGGAGTCAAATCTGGGGAATAGGGTGGAAGTCCCAGCACTTCATAGTGCAGTTCTCTCAATTTCCCCATTGCCGAAACACTTTTGTGGGCAGGTGCATTGTCCTGATGGAAAACAATTTTTCTTTTTAAACCCGGGTCTCTTTTCACGAATGCTTGCATTCAGTTGGTTATAAGTTCAGAGTAGTGTCCTCCAGAAATGGTTTTACCTTTTTCGAGATAGTCCATCAACAAAATTCTTTTGGCAACCCAAAACACTGACGCCATGATCTTTCCCACCGATTGGACCATCCTCGCCTTCTTTGGAGCTGAAGAACCAGCTTCTATTCCCTGCCTTGACTGCTGCTTGGATTCGGCTGTGTAGTGGTGAATCCATGTTTCATCCATTGTGACATCGGTGCAAAAAGTCACTTCTGTTCTTCTGAAAATGCGCCAAGCACTTTTCAGAAAGTGTCGTGCGAATGCGTTTATTATCCACAGTGAGGATACGCGGCACCCATCTTGCGCAAAGCTTTTTCATGTTTAATTTCTGATGCTAGATGTGACCAATACGTTCCTTTGAAATTCCAGAGCATTAGCAATTTCAGGCACCTTTGTACACCAATCTTCTAAAATAATGTCATGCACTTTTTTAATGATTTCCGGTGTGGTTACAGTTTTTGGACGTCCTTCGGGTGGATCGTCTTAGACGCTTTCACGGCTACGTTTAAAATCGGACGCCCATTTCTTCACAGTGGAAACTTAAGGTGAAACTTCGGCATACACATTTAAAATCCGCAAATAAATTTCTGTAGGTACTAAACCTTCTTTTAAGAAGAATTTTATTCACAGCACGATATTCGAATTTCTCCATTTGCATAGCAATACGCACTTCTACTGATTCAAACAACTGCCTATAGTCAACTATTGCCTGGAATGATTTGTAATTTACATAGGGTCTATTAACATGTGTACCAACGTAAGGAAAAAAAAAATCATGCATGGGTGAGGCCGAGAACTTTTCAGACCATCTTCGTAGTATTATGTTAAGATAAAAAACAGTTTCACAAAAAAGATACTGAACTGATATTTTCCCTACAGTTTCACTATATTATGTGTAACAAATTCCTGCAGATATATAAAATTTGACTATTTATTTTAATAGCATACACTACTACTATTAATTTTTAAAGAATTGCTGCAAAATTGTGGGAAATTTAATTATTTTCTCTAATAGTTTTCTAAGCGAAGAACTAGCCAAGTTTCAGAAAACGAGTACCAAAGTTTAGATTACATTCCATACGGAAAAACCTAATATGTCCCATTCACATGACTTTCTCTACATTTCTATAACAAATTGTGGTGTAAAAGCTTCTTATATCCACTTCATGCTAATCGAGATAAACGTTAGCAAAAATGACTCATTAGTTATTTTCTTGTAAGTAGAAGAGAAATAAGGAATACACAAGGCTAAAGCGATAGTCAAATCTTTTAAAAGCTGGTTGGCATGTGGTTGAAATCTGTTTATTTGGATTGGCAGAGTTGACAATTTCCAGTATGAGATAAGTTTAAGTATTTTGAAACTAAAACGAATAATAAGGAATATATTAAAAAAGATCAATTGCATGAAAAAGTTATATTTGACAAAATGTGTTTTAACGATATCTACATTTTTGTGCGCTAAGACTTTGTTTATCTCTTCGCTTTACTAATTATGCAAAATTCAGCAAACTTCATCCACAATAAAGAGGTGTATACATTTTATTTGTCATCAAAGTGTGTTTAATATACGGAATTTTAATAAAAAATAGTTCTCAACATTTATTTGAAATTCAAAAATTTCAAAATGTTTTCATAAAAGGGTAGTTTGGGGTAGAGGGATTTTCTTACAAATCTTCGTAAGGTATCCTTGGAAGATAAACTTAATTACCAAGTTTGGTATTTTACCGACCTTTCGTTTTAGAGTTACCGTGTTTATAGGCAGACGGTCACACAAACGTACCTTTTGCTAAACATTCTTTTGTTTTAATCAGAGTACCCTAAAATGTGTATTGCCGGTGAAATCACAGTATAGATTTTTTTTGGGTGCAGTGCAATACACTATGTACATAGTAAGTGTAGAGAAAATAAAAATTGATTTTAGGTAATTAATTCAACCTATAGCCAAACAAGCCAAACTTAGCACTTGAAAAAAAAAATGTTATGTTTGCTCATAGCCTGCAAATACTAAGAAAAGAAATTTCTGCAGTTTGAAAAGACACATTTGTATAATAAGTAAATGCAAGTACGGAAAATATGGTAGTTAAAAGGGAGCGTGCTAGTGCGTAGACTGCAGCTATTTAAGCTTCAAAACCCATGTAGACTATAGTCTGGTTATTTTGAAACATGGGAATGAGACAGAGAGAGAAAGAGATATAGATAGACAGAGAGAGATAGAGATAGAGCGAGAGCTAGAGATACATAAATGAACTACTGCCCGCGCGGTTGCAGGTAAACCATGTCTGCCTAATCCCACACCGAATCACTTCAATGCAACTTTGTGTCCGACTCCGTGAGGCTTTATTGTAGCTATCCCTTTATTACTTTTAAGCGCAGCGCTTTCACCGTTTGTTGTCTATCGGTACCTCTAAGTTCCGCTTGTTTTAAGCGTAACTATACAACGTGTTATACTAACCTTCAACGATAAATAATCAAGACTGTTTTATGTTGTAAAAATATATACAATTTTTGCCCTAAAATTTCAGTGATTTTTTTAAACAAATAAAAGACTAAAACCTCATTACTACAGTCAAATGTAACCCTATTAGCTTCCAAGCATCACACCGAATATTTTACTTGGGCTCTCCCCGTCATTCACCACAATCACTGGGATTTGAACTTACAACCTTTGGCTTTGAATGGATGACCATTGAACCACTTTTTTGGAAGTGCCTTTGGCAGGATTATGAAAACTGGTTTAGAAGAATATAAACTTTCAATTGGTAAGAAAAAGATTAACAAAGGATCTACATATATTTTCATTTCTATTTTCTCTATTATTTTATATAATAATTTTATAGGCTTATGCCCATATATTTTTACTAGAACTCCAGTTTTAAATTTGAATTAAAGAAAAAACGGCATATGTAATATACTGATTCAGGCAACTAAGGGTTAAGGACTGCTGGTAGAAGGCGGAAGTATAGATATACCGTCCGTTAGGGGTTTCTTGGAGTGTCCCGGCAAACTGCTAATATCCTGAGCTCCATTGTTATGGATGCTGGATTACACCCGCAGTCATCGTTCTAAATGTATGATGAAAATTTCCAACATATCAATTAATCCGTCTTTTTCCAGTACATTTCATCTAAACCCTCACAAGCAACCTTCCCATTTTCTGGAGTAACTTTTAGTGATGTAGTAGGAAATATCTCATTTAAATCTTATTTGAATGTGAAATGTTTCGCCTCATCTGCTTTGATTTGTTCCCATATTAGTTCGATAGCATTCATATCACAATGATACGGAGGTAAGCGAACTACGGTATGTCCATCTAACTCAGCTAACGACGTTTCAGATTCTAGTTCAATATTAGATTTAACTCTGCCATTGGTTGATTGGCCAACATGGCTACCCAAGCTCAAGCAAACAGAAAGAACGGAAGACTTGCATTTCGCATTGGAAAGCAGAACTGATTTTCAGAAAGTCCATTTTTCCCCTTCATTTATATCCAGTTCATTTACACACACCTAATCTAACCTAACATAGCCTAACCTCGCCGAAATCTCGGAACCTGTCGTTCACCTGTCACATAGCCATATTCTCCGTAACCAATAGGAAAGGCTCAGGAAAGAGCCTTAGTCTATAACGGAACTAGAATCTGCAATCTCGCATTCAGCTTTTGGGCATATTTTGCACCATTTGAACTTATCTTTGTTACCCTTAATTATGTCGAACAATACCGGTTTTGTTGCTCGTTGGTCATAGTCGATTCCCCGATTTTGCAGCCGTTCTTTCACTACTTTCTTAAGTGAATTCGAAACTGGGGCTCTGTTTATTTCAACGGAATAGTAGGGGGCATTATCCATTATAATAATACTGTGTGTGCATCAGATTGAAGAAGTTTCCTTATTTTTTCCAACACCAGCTTGCAACAATAAGCAGGGCTAAACACATCACAAGCATTTCCACGTTTTACTTTCAATATAAAGCTTTCGTTTTCGTAGTCGTATTAAGGATTGCCACCCTTAGGACTTGCAAACGGATACCTAGTCGGGGAGAGCCAACGGCACGAAACCACAAAATGGAGAACCTGGAAAGAGGAATTGGTCCGTAACCAGGCATGAGCGGGAGGAAGTGGATGATATGAAACGGATAGCAAAGGCGATGATGGAGAAATTGGCGGAATGAGTGGCGGAAGAAACCGAAAATTCACAATCAAATCCCATGCTGGCGCTGGGGAACAAACCCGGACCGCCTAGATGGAAGGCGAGTGGTCTAATCACTGGCCACGGCGCTGCCTCAATATAAATTAAGTGGAACGACATTCCAAAAGGGATCTAGGCCGCTGCCTCCCCTATCTTGGCCCGAAGGCCAAGGATGCAGTGCTGGAGGGTGAGATGTGATCCCTCCCGGCCTGTTGATGCAGTCTTCTCGGTCTGGAGCCCCCCCCCCCCAAGGACCTCACGAGGTTGAGTGCAACCCAGACCAGGTCTCCCAGCGGTGGAAAATTCCCCACGCCTGTACTGGGAGTCGAACCCAGGTCTGCCGCGCTAAGGTGGTAGCATATAAATAAGCAAGCCTTGCTCTGGTCGGAATACCTGTCGCTGACTGACGGAGACTAGGTAGTCGCGAATGGCAGAGGCTATGACCTTTCACAGGGCGGTAGCGCTAAGTAGGTCATGTTTCAAATTACATCAGCTGGAATGTAATAATTTAATCATATAATGTGGTGATATTCTCAACACTGTATACTTCACTTTCAACCGTTTTGGAAAATTGCAAAATTTTATTTTTTCAACCTGCATCTCTCCTTAAAGAAACAAGTAATTTTTATAATAATTATTATTCCCAAATATATCGTTAGCACTAAATTATAATTGGTGAGAAACTAACTTATGATTGGCATTCCTGCTGGTACGTGTCTGTCTCGGTACGCTGTTGCCATATTTACCAGCTTTCAGTCTGTAGCGGCTGCAGATCATTAGCTTCCAGTAGCACTTGATTAATAATTTTATCACATTCAATTTCACTATCTTGACTTGTATCGCTGGCGTTAAGTTTATAATCCCACGTTTCACAGCTTCCTCTAAAATTCCTTATTCCCATGCACTTTCTATCACACTTCTTCTATGTTGAAGTATTTCTAATCAATTTCTCACTAGTTGACTTATCTATTCCTCCCAACATTGGGTCGTCCACCTGGGTAGGGTAGTGGTAGCGTGTCTGCTTTACATTCAAAAGGTCGTGCGTTCGAATATCGTTTAGGGTGAGTTACCCACATAAGGTTTTTTCAGGGTTTGCCCTTATCCTGAGAAGACACATGTTGAGTAACTTTAAGCTCTATGGACCCTGAGATCATTTGAGCATCTTTCGTCAATTTTATTCATCGTCCGATATGACCAACCAGGTTAAATGACGTTAAAACTACAAAAAAAAACAACATTGGGTCATGTACTTCACTAAACGTAAAACTTTTATTGTTTCGACTGACGTAACCTCCCTCAACACATTTATCACATCTTTAAGACATTTTCAAATCACAGTATCACTCGTGGTAGTTCTAGGATGAGAATAAGAACAATAAAATTATATATATAACACATCCAAACTTTTCACAGAATGCAACCTGTCTAGGTAGTGTGGTAGTAGCGTGTCTGCCTCATATTCAACAGGTCGCGAGTCGAATCTCGCTTAGGGTGAGTACCCGAATAAGGGTTTTTTCGGCGTTTTCTCTTATCCCGAGAAGTCGAAAATCGAGTAACTTCAAACTCCTTGGACCCAAGATAATTTGAGCATCATTTTACCAATTTCATTCATCGTCCGATACGACGAACCAGGTTAAAGGACTAAGCTACAGAAAATGAAACAATCAGGTCAGTCATGCATGAGAAGGCGCGCGTAAATTTCCACTAAACCCGAGGTGTTACAACGCCGATGATACGCCTCTGACGGTAATGCAGTCTTACACAGCAACGTATGAGCAACTGCCAACAGCCGACATTGCAGATTCTAGTTCAGTTTTTGTTTTTGACTCTGTCATTGGTCTATTGACCAACAAGGCTGCCCATGCGCAAGCAGAAAGAATGAAAGATTGTGCATTTTTTCATCTGTCACGTAGCCATATTGTCTTCGTAACCAATAGGAAAGGTTCAGGAAAGAGCCTTAGTCTAAAAATCTGATGTGTTCCATTCACATCACTTTCTCTACAACTTTGCAATAAATTGTTAAAAAGCTTATTCTTCTATTTACTTCCTGCTAATCGAGAAAAATTTAGCAGAAATAGTCTTATTACTTGCTTCCTTGTAAATAGAAGCGAAATAAGGGAGTACTATAGGTAAAAGTGATAGTCAAAAGCCGGTTGCTATGTGACTGAAGTTCCTTTGTATGGACACAAGTTCACAAAGTTCTGCATGAGAAACGCATGTTTTTTATAGCTGAAACCAAGAACAAGGAATATTTCATAAACAATCAACTCCACGAAAAAAATGTATATAGCATAAATTGTGTGTTTTAAAGTGCTCTACATTTGTTGTGTGGTAAGTTTTTGTCCATCTCTTACGGTTTAGCAGTTAGGCAAAATTCCGTAAAATTCACTCAGAATAAAGCAATCTTCAGTGGATATTCCCAGAAAATTCAAAATATAAATTTTAATTGTGAGGTAAATATCTTTAATATACGATATTTTAAACAAAATCGTTAGAGCCATTTTTTAGAAAATCAAAGGTTTCGAAAAAAGTTCCATGTAAAGGGTAGTTTGGGGTGGGGGATTTTTCTCAAAATCTTCGTGTCGCATCCCTGAAAGATACTAAACTTAAATACCAATTTTGGTATTTTACCGACTTTTCGTTTTTGATTTATCATGTTCACAGACACACGGACACACTGACACACGGACCTTTTTCTGAAAAAGCTTTTTTTGGATACAGGGGACCCTAAAACATATATTTCCGGTGAAATCTCGGTATCGAATTTTTTGGTGGAGTGCAATATCTTCTCTATACACTACGTACATAGTACGTATAGAGAAAGTAAAAATGAACTAGAATCTGCAATCTCGCTGCCAGCAGGGGTCGCACCCCACAAGTGTCAATCACAGGTAAATTTCTCACCAACTGAGGTAACATTTCACACAAAAGAAATGCTATATTCCTCAGCAGGAGAATTAACTGGATGATATGTTTGTTGCGGACCTGCCACTCATTTAACAGTAGTGTGTTTCTGCTTGCAGAAATGCCTGACAACGCTGGATCTCACATCCCTTGGGGTAGGCTCTTGCGTGGGTACCGGCATGTACCTGGTCGCCGGTATGGTAGCGCACAACGTTGCCGGCCCTGGAGTCGTCTTTTCTTTCATCATAGCTGCAATAGCCTCCATATTCTCCGGTAAGTCATACTAACATTGCTGCATGAAATTGTTTTTCCACAGAGCACTGTAGCAGTTCCAATAGATGTTCTTAGGGACAAATCTACTGCTAAGAAGGTACAAGTAACTAGCTGGAAATTACAAATATGAAAATGGCTATACAACATGTTTCAGAGTAACCCCTAAAGGTATCCTAAAGGGAAATTTGGTCAATATTTTCCAATAATTCAAAAATTAATTTACATAAAAATGCATTAATTCTATTTTAAAATTAGGTAGCAGATCTATTGCGTAGTAAGCTCTTTAAAGCTTCAATACACGATCATTTAAATATACAAAGGCACACGACCTAATTCTACTTCTAAAGCCTTTAGATTGCGTTCTGTAGGTACATGATGCTCAAGCAGGTCTTGAACATAGAAGATATTATTAGTGGATCAAAAATTAAATACACCAAGTATACAACATTTAAAGTTCTCGCACTACAATTAATACTAAACATCTAAAACTTTCAATATCACTTGGCTTTTACAACCTGTGCCACTATGCAGTGCTTACATCCTTGTATACAGAGGTGTACAAATTTAATGTTAATATATATATATACATATACATCTGAAAGTATTAGATATGTACCTAAAATGTTGTTGGTATCATACTAAATGGTTAGTTATTACCCTTAAAATTCATATACAAAGTATATATTTTTAACTGCAGTACTAAAATACTTACACGCTATAAACATTAACTTTCGAGTTCATTTAATGTAACAGTTATTAAACATAAAAGCTTCATCTGAACTTTTATTCTGAGTCATATGACTTAGTGTTTACATTCTCAGCTATTGTAAGAAACGTCAAAATTTATATTAAAACCTACCTTTTTACTTTCTCTATACGTACTATGTACACGGTGTATAGAGAAGGTATTGTATTGCACCCAGAAATTCGATACAGAGATTTCACCGGAAATGTATGTTTTGATACCCCCTGAATCCAAAAAGCGCATTTTTAGAAAAATGTCCGTGTGTGTGTCTGTGTGGGGAGTATAGCTCAAAACCTAAAAGACCATTAGAAACCAAAGTTGATATTTAAGTTTGGTATCTTCCAAGGATGTGACACGAAGATTTTCAAGAAAATCCCTTAACCCCAAACTACCCTTTACATGGAAACATTTTGAAAATTTTGTTTTTCTTAAAAATGACTCAAACAATTTTGATTAAAATAACATATATTTAAGCCATTTTCATCACAAATAAAATGTATATCTTGAATTTTCTGGGAATAGCATCTAAAGACCTGTTAATTCTGGATGAATTTTGCTTAATTTGGCATAAGTAGCAAACCGTAAAAGATGGACAAAAACTTATTATACAAAAAATGTAGATCTTGTTAAAATGCACAAGATATGTCATTACATTTTTTTCATGGAGCTTATCGTTTTCGAGGTATTCCTTGTTATTAGCTTCAATTATACTTTCCTCAGACAGAAATGTCCGTTTTTCTTTTGTTCTATTCCTGGCCAAGCAAAGAAGCGATTTGCAATGATAATCGCCTAACGATAAGGCATTAAAACATTTGACATTTTGGCCTAGTGCATTCCCTTAGTTCCATTCTACTTATAAGAAACTAAGTAATAACATTCTGCTAATGTCTATCTCGATTAGCATGGCGTTGAAAGAAGAATTATCTTTCGTGAGAAGTTTGTTTGTAGAGTAGCTAGAGAAAGTCCTGTGGGTTTAACACGTCAGATTTTTAGATTAAAATATCTTTATTGGCATATGTTTAAATCCTACCTTGTAAGTAGAGAGAGTCAACAATGGTACTCTATAAGAGAAGCTTTAAAACTACCGTAGCTGCTAGCTTTTTTTTTTTAAGATTACTGTGGAGAGTATTAAATATTTTAATTGTTTCTGAGAACAAAAGAGTTTTGCATTAGGATGACGTATAGTTACTTCCCTTTTCCCTGATTTTAAAGTTATTTCTGTGTTTGATATAGAGCTACGTCGGTTATTTGTATTACATTTAGAAATAGTTAATATATATGCACAAAGTAATGTTAGAATACCCGTTTAAAATATATGACGTGTTACATTCACATGCCTTTCTCTACATCTCTGTAAGAAATTGTTAAAAATGTTATGCTTCTATTTCCTTCATGCTGATCCAGAAAAAATAGCAGAAATAGTATTATTACTTGCTTCCTTGTAAGTAAAAGCGAAATAAGGGAGTACCATAGGTTAAAGAGATAAACAAAATCTAGTTGTTATGTGATTGAAGTTCCTTCGTTTGTATGGACAGGAGTAGACAAATTCCATATGACAAAAGTATAAGCTTTTTAAAGCTGAAACTAAAAACAAGAAGTATCTTAAAAACGATTAACTGCACGAAAAAAATGTATATGACATAAATTTTGTGTTTTAAACTTTTCTACATTTTCTATGTAGTAAGTTTTTGTCTATCACTTACGGTCTAGGAGTTATGCAAAATTCGGTAAAATTCATACAGAATAAAGTAGTCCTATGGAGGCTATTCCCAGAAAATTCAAGATATACATCTTATTTGTCGGCTAAATATTCTTAATAAACGATATTTTATCAAAATCGTTAGAGTCATTTTTGAGAAATCGAACTTTTCGAAAAAAGTTCCATGTAAAGGGTAGTTGGGGGTGGGGAGATTTTCTTGAAAATCTACGTGTCGCATCCTTGGAAGATACCAAACTTAAAGAAAATGTTTTGGTATTCAACGGTCTTTTCGTTTTTTAGCTATGCTGTCCCAGACACACACACGGACCTTCTGCTAGAAATGTTTTTTTTTTGTTTATTCATGGGGGCCAAAAACATGTATTTCCGGTGAAATCTCTGTATCAAATTTCTGGGTGCAATACAATTGCTTCTCTATACCTGTTTACATAGTACGTGTAGAGAAAGTAAAAACCAGGATTACAAAGACATTAATGCAGCTCTTAATTATGAGAAGATTAATGTCTGTTTCCATCCATTCGAAGTTTTAATAATGGTAATATTAACAAAGAAAGATTCTCATACACGTTTTCCAAAACCCCAATCAGCCTTCAAAGGCGGGAAATCTCTTGGTTGTTTCTCCTCTGGAGTATGTGCCCATTTTTTTTTTGTATTCCGAAGGAGACTGGGGTTGATGGTGATGAATACAGATAGCCTAGCAAGCGAACTATTGATCTTTTCTAGCCGACTTAACCCGAATTTGTTTGGTGCTGACTCAGAAAACCTATCGCACTCACTAAGTTCACTGGAGCGGGGTCTGCATTCGAAGTTTTCAGGCCAAGAGTGCCTTCTGGAAATGACTGTTCTAAGATCATAAACATGCCGTGCTTTCCAAGTCATAATACATTAGTAATATTATTTTGAGTTTATGTGTTTTCTTTGCCTTGCAAATTAAATACATTTAGTGTTAATGCATTATACTTTGGCGGCCCGGGTTCGATCCCAAGCGCCCACATGTGGGATTTGTGGTGGACGAAGCGGCGTCTGGGCACCATCATCACCTTTCATGTCATCCACTTCATGTTCATGCCTGGCAATGGGCCGACTCCTCGTGACAGGTTCTACATTCTGTGGTTTAGTGCCGTTGGCTCCCCAACAGCCTTCTGACTCCCCTCTAGCCCTATAAATACGGTAAGGGCAAGTCGATTACGAAACGAAACATTATACTTATAGATTATATAGAAATCTCACATAAATATGTTTCACCATCAGGGCGCGTATTTTATCACTAAAGCGATGGAAAATTGACCTGTAAAATAGCCATAAACTGTTCATAAAACCACATTGCAAAAATTGCCTTAAGCTGCGAATTATTTGAATTTGCTAAAATAAATACATGGAAAGATAATTTAGATACTATTTTTAAAAAATCTTATGCGTTCCATTTACACGGCTTTCTCTAGCTGTGCCGCAAACAAATCTTTTATTCAAAAGATTTATCTTTTATCTACACCATGCTAATTGAGATAAACATAAGCACAATTAGTCTTATAACTTGCTTCCTTGTAAGTAGAAGGGAAATAAGGGAATCCACAGGGTAAAGCGATAGTCAAGTCCTTTTAAAGCCGGTTGCTATGTGAAACAATTGAAATTCCATTTTTCTTTGCTTGCCAGGAGTAAACAAAAGAGAGGTGAGAAGAAAGATGTATTTCCGTTTGAGAAACGTTTGTGGCTTAAAATTGATACCAATAATCCGGAGAATCTCGAAAGCGTTTAACTTTACAAAGATTCATATAACATAAATTGTGTGTTTTAACGAGATCTACATTAAACCTAATTAACAAGTTTGGTTTTTGAATTATGTTGTCCACACACACACAATGTCGCCCTCCGTGGTGTTATGGTTACCATGCTAACTTCATATACCCAAGATCGCGGGTTCAAACCCGGCGGGGAACGACGGATTTTTTCGGGCATAAAAATCCTTAGCATGGCTTCCTTCGGAAGGGAAGTAAAGCCGTGGGTCCCGTGTCGTAGATTTACGTAAAAGAACCTCAAGTCTGATAGAGAGGCCTCTGGGCAAAATTAAGTGGTCTTTCCGCTCAATATAGAATGGGACGTTGAGAACAATAGCAGTCCATAAATGAAACGAAATTTTTTTACACACGCACACTCACAGAAATATTTTTTCCTAAAAGCCTGATGTGTTCTATATATATAACTTTCTCTTAGTCCCTGTAAAAATTGTTAAAAGAATTATCAAGATAAAATCAATAAGTTTAAGTACCTGATTGCTTGTAAATAGAAGGGAAATATTGTATTTCGTTATTAACAATTTCCGCCAATAGTCATCTCGATTAGAATAAAGAAGATAGAATAAATTATCTGTTGTACGCATAGTTTGTTTGCAGAACAAATAGAAGTCATATGAATATAACACATCAGATTATTCCTAAATAAGGGCTAACTAATTCTCACAATCGCACATTTGAAATGAAAATTAATGCTTATTCAACTACACTACTGGGGACATATTTTGAGCATTGAACTGCATTATATCTTCCACGCGCTAGTAACTGTTGACATTTCCCATACATTATTCACAAACTTTTAAATATTAACTTTGAGAAAATGCACAGGTTTGTAAAATACAGAGGCACGAATACTGGACAAAGATACAACAGCAAACAAACAGTCTAATGCAGTTAATTGAATGCATGGGCTAATGAGATACACATCGAAAAAAAAATCTTTGTGGCATTTAGACAGTTCATGTTATCTCTTTTGCTACTGTCAAAACCTCAAATTAATTGAATACCTCTTCTGCCAGTTACACACATTTATACAGGTTCATTTGTTCTCGTTTGCCGGAGGCAGATATTTCGCTTTATCTCCATGGTCGAGTGGTCAGCGAGCTGACTTCTCACCCGGAGGTCCCGGGTTCGATTCCCGGCCAGGACGTGGACTTTTTCTTTAACCAGAATTATTCTCTAGCCGCCACAATGTCTGGAAGTATGTATATGAGGGTGAATATGTGTGTTTGAAGGAAATATAATGATTAAAACCCAACGTAAAGAACCTACAATCAACGAGTAGTTTCTAATGAAAAGCCTCAGATATGAACTTGGACTTTAATTCTCTAAGCCACAAAAAATTATCAAATTTACGTTATTTATTTCAATATTATCTCTAGGTGGTTTACCTCCATTCTTAGGATTTTTCCCAAAATGAATTGCAATTCAATTTATAGCTCAAAATTTTATAATCTTCACATCTACTGTTCTCATTATATCATATTTTAAGGGGCCTTTATAAATGAAACAATAAAAAAAAACAACAAAACAACAACAAAAATACTACTGTACTTCTCAAATCAGAGGTCTCGGATTTGATTCCTAGCTGCAGCGGGAATTTGCCTATGATTATAACTATTCCCTGCTTTCTAAAGTATAAATGCTACTCATTCCTAGTATAAAAAAAAGTCTGATATTCCATTCTATGACCTTCTCTACATCTCTGCAACAAATTATTGTAAAAAAGCTTATTCTTATATTTACTTCATGCTGATTGAGAACAAATTAGCAGAAATGGTCTTGTTACTTTCTTCCATATAAGCAGAAGGGAGCACAATAGGCTTAAGGGACAGTCTAAAGCTAGTTTCTATGTGATTGAAGTTCCTTTGTTCGTATGGCCAGGAGCTGACAAATTCCCGTATGAGAAAATTTTAAACATTTTAAAACTGAAACCAATAACAAGGAATATCTAAAAAATGGTCAACACCACGAAAAGATGTATATAGCATAAATTATGTGTTTTAACGAGCACTACATTTTGTAAAGTAAGTTTTTGTTTATCTCTTGCGGTGTAACAGTAATGCAAAATTCTGCAAAATTCATCAGGAATAAAGGCGGATGTTCCCAGAAAATTCAAGATATACGTTTTATTTGTCATGTAAATATCTTTTAATATACCACATTTTAATCATTTTTGAGAAGATAAAAAATTTCAAAAATGTTTCCATATAAAGAGTAATTGGGTTGGGGAGATTTTCTTGAAAATCTTCGTTTCACAAAAATTGTCAAGTTTGTTATTTAACGGACTTCTCGTTTTTGAGCTATGCTCCCCCCTCCTTATCACACAGACACACACGGATATTTTTCTAAAAATGCTCTCTTTAATCAACTTATCTCAAAACATGTATATCCAGTGAAATCTCGGTATCGAATTTTTGGGTGCATTACAGTACCTTCTCTATGCACTAGGTACATAGTACGTGTAGAGAAAGTAAAAAACAAGTACCTTAAAGCTAAAAGCAATAACGCGGAATATCTCGAAAACTGTTAACATTGCGTGTTATAACGAGGACATTTTTTTGTATTGTACTCAAAAACGCGATACCGAGATTTCACCGGATATACATGTTTTGAGACCCTTTGATTCCAAAACCGTGTGTGTACCGGTGGACAGATTAACGCAAAAACGAAAAGTCAGGTAAATAGCAACTCGGTATTTAAGTTGAATATCTTTCAAGGATACAGGTTTTCAAGGAAATTCCCCCTCCACCAATTTACTTTTACATGCAACATTTTTCGAAGATTTTGATTTTCTCAAAAATACTTCTACTTAATTTGCTTAAATACCTTGTGTTTAATATATTTTTATGACAAACAAAATGTACCTACTATATCTTTAATTTTCTGGGAGTAGCCTCTGGACACCTCTTGATTCTAGATGACTTTTATATAACTGGCAAACCATAAGAGATACAAAATACATACTACACTAAAAATGTAGATCCCATTAAAATACACAATTAACGCTATACATTTTTATAGAGTTAACCGTTTTCGAGATATTCCGGTTTAGTGGTTTCAATTTTAAGGCACTTAAAACTTCTCTCTTTTGGCAAGTCAACAGATTGAATTTCAATTGTTTCATATAACGACGGGCTTTTAAAGAATTGACTATCGATTTAGCCTACGCATCTTCCTATTTCCCTTTTAGTTACAAGAAGGCAAGGAATAAGGCCAATTCTATCTAATTATGTTGGTTAGCATGAGGTAGGTGAAATATTAGTTTTTTGAATAAAAGGTTTGTTTGCGGAACAACTAGAGAAAGTCACGTGAATGGAAATTATAAGATTCTTTGTTTAATAAGTTTTTGTCTGATTTTATAGTATACCTGTTATACAAAACTTATACAGAAGGCATCCGAAATAAAGAGATCTTCAGAGGCCATTCCCAAAATATTCTAGAAATATATTTTGTTTGTCATGAAAATATCTTAAAATTACGGTATTTTAATAAAAATCTGATGTGTTACACTCTCATGACTTTCTCTAGCTGCTCTACAAAACTCCTACAAAAGATTATTCTTCTTTGTACACAATGCCAATCAAGATCAATCTTAGCCGAATTTTATTACTTAGTTCCTTATAAGTAGAAGAGAATAAGGGAATGCACTATGCTAAGGTGATTGTCAAATGTTTTAAAAGCTGTCGTTATGCGATTGTCATTGCAAATCACTCCTTTGCTTGGCCAGGAGTAAAACAAAAGAAAAACAGACACTTCCTGTGTGAGAAAAGTTTAAGTACTTCACAATTGAAACCATTAACATGGAATATCTCGACATACATATACATGTATATGTAAAAAGAAAAACGTTAAATTAATAGGGCAACTAAGGAAATGTAGGAAACTGGAAAAAGGAATATAGCGCCGGATCTGTATTTAAGAAAGAAAAAAAAAAAAAAAAAACGCGGCGCTGTCATCATCAATACCTACTATACACAATTACTATTGTACGTGGCACAGAAAATAAAATCGGTGCTTATTTAAAATTCAGATGTGTTACACTCACCTGACTTTCTAAAGCTCTTCTACAAACGCTTTACAAAAGATTATTCTTCTTTCTACATCATGCTAATCGAGATAAGTATTAGCAGTATGTTCTTATTAGTTAGTTCCTTATAAGGAATGCACTATACTAAAGTGGTTTTAAAACCGTCGATATACGATTGTCATTACAATTTGCTTTTTTTTTTTTTTTGCTTGGCCAGGAGTAAAAAAAAACGGGACACTTACTATCTGAGAAAATCATTTCAAATCTGAAACCAACAACAAGGAATATCTCGGAAACGGTTACCTCTACAACAAAAATGTAAAGCACATCATTTGCGTGTTTTGTCGTGATCTACATTTTTTGCGTTGTAAGTTTTTGTCTATGTCTAACAATTTACCAGTTATGCAAAATTAGGCAAAATTCATCAAGAATGAAGAGGTCTTTAGAGAATATTCCCAGAAAATTCAAGATCTACATTTTATTTTGTATCTAAACATCTTTAATATGCACGATTTTAATCAAAATCGTTAAGACATTTTTGAGAGAATCAACATTTTCAAATTTTTACCATATGAAGGGTAGTTTGTGATGGGGGTATTTTTTTTTAATCTTGTTGCATCCTTAGAATGTACTAAACATAAATACCAAGTATAGTTTTTAATGGTATTTTCGGGTTTGAGTTATGCTTTCCACACACACACACACACACACACACACACACACACACACACAAAGGAGCTTTTTCTACAAATTTTTTTCGGACTAAGGGGACCTCGAAATATAGATTTCGGATGAAATATAATACCTTCTCTGGCTACTATGTACATTGTATGTACAGACGTGCTAGAGAAAGTAAAAAAAAATGTTTATATATATGTGTGTGAAATTACTATTTCATTGTAAAACAATACACTTGCGACTGACTGAGTTCAAATGGTCAGTTTCTAGCTTCTAATTCAGATGTTCCGGTTTCGATTCCCGGTCAGGATGGGAATTTTACCTTAGCTACAATTAATTAACAACCCCTACAGAGTCAGAAACTATGAATTTTTTTCCCCCATACTTATAGCCTCCTTTAACATCAATGATCAGATCGGGGGCTTTCATTTGTGTAACTGTAGGTTCAGAACATTAGGTTAATAAACTTTATATTACTAAACACACGCACATTCACTCTCATTCTCTCCAGACTCTATGGGGGATACGGAATACTTCCGGTTGAAGAAAAATTCCCCGTCCCAGCCGGGAATCGAACAAGGGACCTCCGTGTGAGAAGTCAGCTCGCTGACCACTTGACCACGAATGTGTTTATTTAATAGTACAAAACAGAAAAAAAGATATATGATGTATTCCATTCACATGATTTTCTCTCTATTTGTAGCAAATTCTTTTAAAAACTTTCTTGTAAGCAGAAGGGGAATAAAGGAGTGTCATAAGCTAAAGCGATAGTCAAATCTTTTAAAAGCTGGTTGCTATGTGATTAATGATTCTATGGCCAGAAGTTTTAAATTCCCGTATAAGAAAAGTGTATTTTAAAATTGTAAACAATAACAAGGAATATCTCAAAAACGGCCAACTTCACGAAAAATTGGTTATAACAACTTAAGTTGAGTGTTTTAACGAGCTGTATATTGTTTGTGTTAAGTAAGTTTTTGTCTATCTCTAACGGTTTACCATTGTGCAAAAATTTCGCAAAATTTTCAGAATAAAGAGATCTTCAGAGGCTATTCCCAGAAAATTCAAGATACGCATTTTTTTGTCATGCAAATATATTTAATATACGATATTTTAATCCAAATCGTTAAAGCCATTTTTGAAAAAAATCAGATAAAGGGAGAATATACAAATGATACAATACAAGAAAAATTTGCTGTGTTCCATTCGCATGGTTTTTTGTACATCTCTGCAACAAATTATTATTAAAATACTTAGGGTTGTATTTACTTCATGCTAAACGAGAAAAAAATTAGCAGAATTAGTCTCATTAGTCTCATTAGGGTCGTCTCCTTAGCGCGGTAGTGGCGTTGCTGCTTGCCAAGCGGGAGACCTGGGTTCGATTAGCAGTACCGGCGTGGGGATTTTCCCCCACTGGGAGACCTGGACCGGGGTGCACTCTGTGTGTGAGGTCTCTGGGGGGGGGCAATTGAGGAGCTACTTGATGGAAATGTAGTGGCTCCAGGTCGTGAAGACCGTTTTAACTGACCGGGGGAGATCGAAGCGCTAACCACGTCTAAACCCCCAATATTGCACCTCATCCATGACGTCCATCTCTTACGGTTAAGCAGTTTTGCACAGATCCATAAACTTAATCCAGAATAGTCTTCAGAGGCTATTCCCAAAAATTCAAGATATCATTAGAGCCATTTTTGAGAAAATTTTCCAAAAAACGTTCCACGTAAAGGGAAGGTGTGGGAATTTTTCTCAAAATCTTCGTGTCACATCCCTGGAACCATACCAATCTTTGGCATTTTACAGACTTTTCGTTTTTGAGCTATCGGGTTCACAGACACACGGACACACATGGATCTTTTTCTGAAAATGTTTTATTTTATACAGGGGAACCTAGTACATGTACTTCCGGTGAAATCTCGGTATTGAATTTTTGGGTGGAATGCAATACCTTCTCTATACACTATGTACATAGTACGTGTAGAGAAAGAAAAAATTAGTTCTAGAAGAAAATAATCAATTGTAGATATTTAAGATTGTTTGCAAGTTTCAACATTAAAAAATCTGATGTGTTCCATTCACGTGCTGTCTTCTAGCTGTTCGATAAACAAAGCTTTTATTCAAAACATTAATCTGTTATCTACAATGTACTGTCTCAGATAAAAACAAGCAGAATTAGTCTCACTACTACCTTCCTAGTAAGTAGAACAGAAATAAAAAACTCCACAGGCTAAAGCGATAGTCTCACCCTTTAAAAGCCGGTCGCTATGTGAAACAATTGAAATTCCAATCTCTTTGCCTGACAGTATTAAACAACGAAAAACAAGTAAAAAGAACTCTTCCCGTTTGAGAAAAGTATAAGTGGCTTAAAATTGAAATCAATAGTCCCGAATATCTCGAAAACGGTTAACTCTACAAAAAAAAAAAAAACGTATATAACATACAATTTGTGTTGTAATGATATCCACATTTTCTGTGTAGCAAGTTTTTGCATATATCTTACGGTTTTCTAGTTATATAAAAGTTATCTAGAATGAGAGGTTTTCAGCAGCCATTCCCAGAAAATTCGAGATATACATTTCGTTTGCCGTAACAATTTGTTTAATATAAGTCATTTTAATAAAAATCGTTAGAGCCATTTTTGGGAAGATAAAATTGTTTGAAAAATGTTCCAAGTAAAGGGTACTTGGGGTGGGGGATTTTCTTGAAAGCCTTTGTGTCACATCCTTGGAAAATACTCAACTTAAGTACCAAGTTTGGTATTTAACCGCCTTGTTTTTTGGCTAAGCTACCCACAGACAATACATAGTTTGCTAAAAATTTTTTTTTTTTTTTTTTTTTTTTTTTTTTTTTTTTTTGTGTAGAACTCATGGTACCTCAATACATATATTTCACCCTGTACAAGTATTTCCGCTCAAATCTCGGTATGGAATGTTTGGTTGTAGTATAAAACCTTCTCTATACACTATGTACATAATACGTGTAGAGAGAATGTCATTGTTAACAGAGGTTTACACATTAAAAAGTTGATAATTTACAAGGATTGCAAGCATTGTGATGAAGGCCTCTGATGTAATTCTGTGCAATGCTACTGCATCATACAGATTTCGCAGACAGCATTCCGATGTTTGCGATCGTGGCGGGAAAAGGCTTACGTTTATTGTTGCCTCGTTGATGGTGTCATTGCTTCAAATCACTTGCAATTTGTACACATGCTCTTCTATACCTTGCCCATATTGGTTTTGCACTCAGTTGACACAAGTATATAGAGCTATCGATCGACTGCTGGAATCGATTAGTGATGCTACATTTGATTTAGCATTAAACGAGTCATGGATGAAGGCTGGAGGGCGTCAGTTTGCGGAGGTGTAATGAAATTTAATAAAGTGCCACGCCCCTTCTGATTTGCATGCGTATCAGCCAGGACTGCGGCTTAACTCGGTCATCCGGATCGTTTGCCATCCCACGAGGGGACGACACCCACGCATGGCACAGACGTCTTTCGAGTGGGTGGTATTCTCCTTACACCCACAAGTTTATCGCTTTACTACCACAGAAGAATCTCTGCGGTCCACAGCGTGGGCAGCTAGTAGCTCATGTATCAAGTCCCTAATTGCGGTAATATGATTAAGGCAAAAAGAACATGATTTAGTGCTAATTTAATTGCTTCTTTACTTTCTCTGCATGTACTGTGTACATGGTGTATAGAGAAGGTATTGAGATGCACCCAAAAATTGAATACCGTGATTTCACCGGAAATGTATGCCTTAGGACCCCCTCTGAATCCAAAGAAAAAACATTTTTACAAAAATGGCCGTGTGTGTGATACCTGTGGGCAGCATAGCTCAAAAATGAAAAGATAGTTAACTATCAAACTTCGTATTTAGGTTTAGTATCTTCCAAGGGTGCCATTAGAAGATTTTCAAGAAAATCCCTCCACCCTAAACTACCTTTTTTTTTTTTTTTTTTTTTTTTTTTGTAGCTTAACGTACTTTAACCTGGTTGGTCATATCGGAAATTGGTGAAATAATCTTGGAGCTCAAAGTTACTTGACATTCGTCTTCTCAGGATAAGGGAAAACTCCGAAAAAAAAACTTATCCGGGTAACTCACCCTAAGCGAGATTCGAACCCACGACCTGTTGAATATGAGGCAGACACCTACCAGCACACTACCCAGGCGGGCTACAACTACCCTTTACATGGAAACATTTTCGAAAATCTTGATTTTCTCAAAGCTTCTAATGATGGTGTAATAAAGTACCGTATATTAAAATTATTTATATTGCAAATGACATATTTATTCTAGAAGAATTTTGCGAAATGTTGTATAACTGGTAAACCGTAAGAGATACACAAAAATGTAGATCACATCAAAACACACAATTTATGTTATGTACGTATTTTCGTGGACTTGATCATTTCTGAGGTATTCGTTGTTATTTGTTTCAGATTCAAAATATTTAAACATTTTCTCACATGAAAAGTTGTCAACTCCTGGCCCTGCATAGAAACGGATTTCAGCCACAGAGCAACCAGATTTTAAATGATTTGACTATTGTTTTAGCCTAGTGTATTCCCTTATTTTCCTTATACTTACAAGGAAGCAAATAATTAAGGTAATGTTGATCTCAATTATTATATATTAGATAGAATATGCTTTTTAACAGTAACTTATTACATTGGTCTAGAGAAGGTAAGGAAAATCGCGCCACCCCAAACTACCCTTTACATGGAACTTTTTTCGAACATTTTGATTCATTCAAAAATAGCTTTAACGATTTTGATTAAAATCTCTTATATTTAAGATATTTACATGCCAAATAAAATGTATGTCTTGAATTTTTAGGAAGTACCCTCTGAAGACCTCTTTATTCTGGATGAATTTTGTCAAATTTTGATTAAATGCTAAACCGCAAGAGAGACAAAAACTTACTGCACAAAAAATGTAGAGCACATTAAAACACACGACTTATGTTATATAAATTTTTTTTCGTGCAGTTGATCGTTTTTGAGATATTCCTTGTTGTTGGTTTCAGCTTTAAAAAACATACTTTTCTCCTAGGTGAATTTATCAACTCCTGTCCATACAAACAAAGGAGGAACCTCAGTCTCATAGCAACCAGCTTTTGATATCACTTTAACCTATGGTACTCTCTCATTTCGCTTCTACTTACAAGGAAGCAAGTAATAATACTATTTCTGCCATTTTTTTCGATTAGCATTAAGTAAATAGAACAATAAGCTTGTTAACTGCCTCCGTGTTCGAGTGGTCAGCGAGCTGACTTCTCGTCCGGAGGTCCCGGGTTCGATTCCCGGCTGGGGCGGGGAATTTTTCTTTAACGAGATTTATTCCCTATCCCCCATAGAGTCTGGAAGTATGAATGTGAGAGTGAATGTGTGTGTGTGTTAGTAATATAATAATGATTAACCTAATGTTCTAACCTACAGTAATACGAGTTGTTTCACAAGTCAAAGCCTCCGATATGACCATTGAAGTTAAAGGGGGCTATAAAAAAAAATTATTCATTGTATCATTGCTGTATTGTTTTTAAAGTATCGTCTGTTACAGTGGAAGGGAAGGCATTATGGCCTTAATTACAACAATCATAAATAAACAAATGTTAGCAAATTGCATCTCCATATATGTGTCACAACTGTTAAACAGTTAACGAAAAGCAGATAATAGACATGACGCCACCATTTTGGAGAACACCGAGTTTTCTGCGTCACGTTTTAGCAATTAAATGCTAGAGTAACTTTGTCGTGCTAGCATCGCCACTTGCAGCTACGCTAGCAAAATCGCCATTCGCTGTAACATTACAGATATGTATAAGGTAATGTGCATACTTAGTCCATGTAAATTTCGCCCAGCCGGTGACAGACAGGCCCAAGCGAATTGCGGCTCATTAGGCTTACAAACTTCTGCAAAATCTCGGAGAAATTAAATACTGCTAAACAGCATGCGAAGTTTTGATTTTGTTTTGATAGTTTTTGGTTATTTTTATTTATGCTAAGCTGTTTACAGGCGAATATGATCGGTGTTCAGCCCTTGCTCTTCAGCGGTCATACACATAGTTTACAATAGTTTATTTATTCTAGTTTATTACACCATTTTGTCTATTTACTGTCCATACCCATTTATTTTTTACTTTGTATAAGAATTGTCCAATCTTCTTACTGTCTTTTTGAAACATTTAAACTACCACTACATTTCTATCTATTTTAAACCATTTCTTATTAATATATATTTCTTATTCTCCAAACTTCAGTCCCTTTACATTTAAATAAAATATGTTCCGTATATTCATTTGCGCCACATATAGGACATTGGTTTTGTGGAATACCTTTCCTTAAACCTTTTAACCTCCATACTCCTGCTTTCAGCCATGCAATACCTTCTCGCTCCTATTTATTTGTCACATTATATACTTTTCCCTTCTCCACGAGTCTTTCATTGGTGTATAAAAACTAAAGATCTCTTTTCAGTTACCTCACGGGTTATTTTTTTTTTTTTTTTTTTTTTTTTGCAGCTTAACGCCCTTTAACCTGGTTATTTATATCGGACGATGAATGAAATCAGTGAAATGATGCTCAAATCATCTCGGGGTCCATGGAGCTTAAAGTTGCTCGACATTCGTCTCCTAAGAATAAGGGAAAACCCCGAAAAAAACTTAATCTGAGCAACTCCCCCTAAGCGAGATTCAAACTCACGACCTTTTGAATTTATCGTGGGTTCGAGTCCCGCCTTGGGCATGGGTGTTTCTGTGTTTGTAAATGTGTCTATGTTTGTGTATGTATATGTAAAAGGAAAACGTTAAGAATAATAAGGTCTACTAAGGAAATATAGGAAACTGGAAAAAATGGAGAAAAAAAAGGAATACAGCGCCGGAGTCCTGACAAGCCTCCGATACTGCATTTTTTTTTTAAAAAAAATGTGAAGCAGTCACGCTACCAACACACTACCCAGACAGACTTAAATATTTTTGTTTTGCTATTACTTTATCTACACGTACTATGTATAATGTATTGAAAAGGTATTGTATTCCATCCAAAACTTCAATACCGAGATTTCTCCAGAAATAGACGTTTTAAGTTGGCCTTTATAAAAAAAAATGTTCTATTCACATGACTTTCTCTTCATCACTGTAACAAATTGTTGTGAAAAAGCATATTCTTCTATCGTCTTTGTGATAATCAAGATAAACATTAGCAAAAATTGTCTCAATTGCTTGTTTCCTTGTAAGTAGAAGGAAAATAAGGGAATACACAAGGCTAAGGCAATAGCAAAATCTTTTAAAATATGGTTGCCATGTGGTTGAAATCCGTTTCTTTGCAGGGCCAGGAGTTTACAACTTTCAGTTATTTTGAATTTGAAACAAATCACAAGAAATAGATCTGAAATAGTCAATTCCACGAAAAAAAAACCTATATGATATAAATTGTATGTTTAACGTGATCTATATTTTTTGTGTAGTTAAGTTTTTCTCTATCTCTTACGGTTTACCAGTTACGCAACATTCAGCAAAATCATTCAGAATAAAAGTCTTTAGAGGCTATTCCCTGAAAATTAAATATGTACATTTTGTCATCTTTAATATACGCTATTTTAATCAAAATCGTTAGTCATTTTTGAGAAAATCAGAACTTTGGAATTTTTTCCATCTTGAGTTTTCTGGAATAACCTCTAAAGACCTCTCTTTATTCTGAATGAATTTTGCCGAATTTTGGTAACTGGTAAACCGTAAGCGATAGACAAAAACTTGCTACACAAAATTGTTTGATCACATTACAACACACAATTTATGTCATATACGGTTTTTTCGTTCACCATTTTTGAAATAATCCTAGTTTTCTGTTTCAGATGCAAAATACTTAAACATTTTTCACACGGAATGTTGTAAGCTCTGCATAGAAACGGAGTTCATCCACATGGCAACCGGTTTTTAAAAGATTTGACTATTGTTTTAGTCTAGAGTATTCCCTTATTTCCCTTCTACTTTTAAGGAAGCAAGTAATCAAGACAATTTCTGATAAGGTTTATCCCGATTATCATGAAGTAGATGGAAGAATATGCTTTTTAAGAATACTTTTTTACAGTAATGTAGAGAAAGTTATGTGAATGGAACACATCCGATTTTTAGAAAAAACTCCCTGTGTGTGTGTGTCTGTGGGCAACATATCTGAAAAGCAAAATGTCCATTAAATACCAAATTCTTTACATGGACCATTTTTTGAAAATTTTGATTTTCTAAAAAATGGCTACTGATTTTTAATAAAATGCGGTATATTGAAGATATTTCCATGCCAAATAAAATGTATATTTTGAATTTTCCTGGAATGGCCTCTGAAGACCTCTTCATTTTGGATGACTTTTGCATAATCGATAAACCGCAAGATATAGGCAAAAACTTACTATACCGAAATGTAAATTTCGTTAAAACATTATTTGTCTTGGAGTCGACCATTTTTGAGTTATTAGTTTCAGTTATTAGTTTCAGTTTTAAAGAACTTACTTTTCCAATACGGGAACTTGTCAACTCCTGACCATCAAAGACTTCGAATTTCAATCCCATAGCAACCAGTTTAAAAAAATTGAGTATAGTTTTATCCTAGTGTACTTCCTTTTTACCCTTCTGCTTATAAGGAAACAAGTAAAAAGACCATCTATGCTAATGTTTATTTCGATTAGCATGAAATAAGTAAATGAATAAGCTTTTCAGGAATAATTTGTTACCGATAAGTAGAGAAAGTTATGTAAAAGGAAAACATAGATTTTTTCGGTTTTATTTACGAAATTTTAAACAGATAAATATGAATTTAATTTTTACTTTCTGAGTAGTATTTCATGTAGCAAAAAAATTCTATACCGAGATTTCCCCGAAAATATGTTTTGAGACCCTCTGAATCCCCCCAAAATAATTTTTAGAGAAAAATTCGCAATTGCGTGCCTGTATATCTG
Source organism: Hymenopus coronatus (assembly GCA_030762935.1). Lineage (NCBI taxonomy): Eukaryota > Metazoa > Arthropoda > Insecta > Mantodea > Hymenopodidae > Hymenopus > Hymenopus coronatus. The sequence goes on along the minus strand of CM060892.1, from coordinate 59,945,723 downwards.
TCTGTAATCTGTTTAACTAAAAAATGAAAAAACGTTTAAACACCAAACTATTATTTAAGTTCAGCATCCTCCAAGAATGCGACACTCTTGAAAATCTTCTGTCCCAAACAACTTCACATGTAAATTTTTTCGGAAATTTGGATTTAGCAATTTTGATTAAACCAGAGGTTTAAGATATTTTCATAACATAATCTGTCTTGAACTATTGGGAATTATTTATGAATTCTTCTTCATTCTGAATGTCTTTTGTATAACTGGTAAATCTCAAGTAATAGAAAAAATCATACTACAATAAAATATGTAAATCATCTTAAAACACATTTTTATGTTAGTACTTTTATGACGTCAGCCTATTTTGATATATTTCTTTTTATTAATTTACTTTTTACTTTCTCTACACGTACTATGTATATATTCTATAGAGTAGGAATTGCATTCCACCCAAGAATTCGATACCGAGATTTCACTGGAAATACATGTTTTGGGTCCCCCTGTATAAAAAAAATTATATTTTTATAAAAAGGTTCGTGTACGTGCGTGTGTGTCTGTGTGGACAGCATAGCTCAAAAACGAAAAGACCGTTGAAAACCAAACTTGGTATTTAAGTTTCATATCTTCAAAGGATGCGACACGAAGATTTTCAAGAAAATCCCCTCAACCCAAACTACCCTTTACATGGAACTTTTTTCGAAAATTTTGAGTTTACAAAAATGCCTCTAATGATTTTGAACAAACGCTCTTATATTTAAGATATTTGCATGCCAAATAAAATGTATATATTGAATTTTCTGGGAATACCCGCTGAAGACTACCTTATTCTGAATTAATTTTAGAGAATTTTGTATAACTGCCAAACCGTAAGATTGCTGCTAAACAAAAACTTACCACACAAAAAATGTAGATCACGATAAAATACAATTTATGCCATGTACATTTTTTTTTTCGTGGAGTTGATGGTTTTTGAGGTATTCCTTGTTAGTGGTTTCAGTTTTTAAAAATCGGATGTGTTACACTCACATGACTTTCTCTATCTCTCTGCAATAAATTATTTTTAAAAAGCTTATGCTTGTATTTACTTCCTGCTAATCGAGAAAAAAGTAGCAGAAATAGTCTTATTACTTGCTCCTTGTAAGCAGAAGCAAAATAAGGAAGTACCATAAGTTAAAGTGATGATCAAAGGCTGGTTGCTATGTGACTGAAGTTCCTTTGTTTGTATGGACACGAGTTCACAAATTCCTGTATGAGAAACTTACAAGTATTTTATAGCTGAAACCAAAAACAAGGAGTATCTCAAAAACGATCAACTCCACGAATAAAATATATATACAACATAAATTGTGTGTTTTAAAGTGCTCTACATTTTTTGTGTGGTAAGTTTTTGTCCATCTCTTACAGTTTAGCAAGCATGCAAAATTCCGTAAAATTGACCCAGAATAAAGTGGTCTTCAGAGGCTATTCCCAGAAAATTCAAAATATACATTTTATTTGTGAGGTAAATATCTTTAATATACAATATTTTAATCAAAATCGTTAGAGCTATTTTTTAGAAAATCAAAACTTTAGAAAAAAGTTCTATGTAAAGGGTAGTTTGGGGTGGGGGGATTTTTCTCAAAATCTTCGTGTTGCATCCCTGGGAGATACTAAACTTAAAACACCAAGTTTGGTATTTTACCGACTTTTCGTTTTTGAGTTATCGTGTTCACAGACACACGGACACACACACACACGGACCGTTTTCTGAAAATACTTTTTTTTGGATACAGTGAACCTAAAACGTGTATTACCGGTGAAATCTCGGTATCGAATTTTTTGGTGGAGTGCAATACCTTCTCTATACACTATGTACATAGTACGTATAGAGAAAGTAAATATGTATACTTTTCTCATACAGGAATTTGTCAACTCCTGTCCATGCAAACAAAGGAACTTCAGCCACATAGGAACCAGCTTTTCAGATTTTTATCTTCTGTATTCCCCTATTCCCACTGTACCAGTAAAGAATATTTAACTAATAAAACCATCTTTAAGTATTTATCTCGATAAGCATGGAGTGATAGTATTATTCCTTAAATTTCATAAGAATGGTTTGTTGCAAGAAAGGTCGAGAAAGTCATGCGGATGCCACACATCCGTTCTGTTTATTTTCTCTACTAATTTCCTCGAACTCAAAAAAACGCATGTTTATGAACAGACACGTGTTTGAATTGTTATGTCTGTGGAAAACAAGGTGCCAAGAACCCAGAATTATAGATTATTGTACACCTAAACAAATTTAGTTACAGTAAAACAACGATAATGCTAATTTTTATAAATCTTAGAAGTTCAATAATTACAGCCGGGATTAGCACACGTGCCTTACGGAGCCAGATGGCTTAGACGTTTCGTTTGGGACTGGGATTATGGAGGTCATGAGATCGGTTCCCCGCGACCAACCTCCGGATCCTTATGTTTTTTCGGGAGTTTTCCCGGTTTACTTGGCGGATGCTGGGAAGGATTCTTCATTCCCCGAAATTCCTGTCGCTTCATTTCAACTTCGTTTCATCTCAACCGGTCTCTTTCATGGATGTAAGTGTTGACGAGGACTGCGGAAGAGGTGCCATTCCGTGGAGGTGATTGCGTTCTGGAAATACAGCTCTCTGCGGCGGGATGTTGTTAGTGGATGAAAATATCACAATACAATTACAGTGTCAGGGTCAGAATCAGTAATGACATTAGATTTTCTGTGCCTTCTCGTCCATCTGAACTAGGGAATCAATGCTGCTAGGTCGGTAATTTTCCACGTGACTCAAGTTCTCTTGAGATAACGTAACCCATACAATTCCACCTTAGTGGCCTACGGAAAAACATCAATTTAAGTGTATTAATTATATTTTCTCAACGAATCAAAACTGTATTGGACTCTAGCTTCTGGTGCATATCTGCCATATACCTATCAACTATCTTGCTAGAAAAAGATGGAGCCATGAAGTGAAATGCGCTGATTTACTAATTCCTTACCAACATCAAGACTCTCATTATAATGCAGGTTTTTATAGGGGTTATCTTGAATGTACACTAACGTGTATAACTAGTAGCCCATTTTCTTAGATCGTAACTACGTTTTCCCTCCATGGGGTTTCAAACTTTAGATAATCAACTTCTTGAGTTCACCCAGCCGATAGCAGTTACCACTTCTTCAAGTCAGTGGTAAAAACAATCCACACACACAAAAACGAACAAATTAACGATATTATAACCGACTAGCGGACCTGACAGACGTCGTGTATTCACGTCTTTAATTCGAAAATTTAAAACTTTTTTGTAGGTTAGTGTAGCTGTTAATCAACACACGTGTAAATTTGATAGAAAAGTATACAAAGTACTCCCATCAATTCCACACTGAATTTGCAAAATGTATAGTTTTTTATGCATACTTTAAAATTCTTGAAACATAATTGAATCTTATTGTAATATTTCAATTAGCAAACGTTCTTTTTTGTAACACAATAATAACACGAAGTTACAAAATATTTTCCTGAATTTGATCGTAGCACCACCTGTCGGGAAAAACTGGAATTGGAATAAAATATTATTGAATATTCAATACTGCGATTGCAGCGCAGTCTGCCGGATCTAATCTATAACATTCCAAAATCTACGACAGCAATTTATAAATAAAAAATTAATTAAACTATTTCCATTGAACCGAACTGAGAATCTAAACCATTCTCGAATCCACTGGAACACATACAAAAAATTTCATTAAAATCGGTCTAGTCGTTTAGGACGAATTCAGTCACATACATACAATATATATATATATATATATATATATATATATATATATATATATAAGATATGTAATGAAGAAGTGGTTTGGATATCGCCTCTATGAAAGAGTTTCACTACGATTGGTACCAAGGAAGAAACGAAGGATATTTGCACAGTTTTTGTGTTTATTTCCAACTTTTGATTGTATTACGAAGCATTACCTTATGGTCTTCGCTGGCGAGAATATTGAACGAAGAGAAACATCAGTTACTGCTAAATACAATTTATTTGTCACGAAGTTACTCGTGCAATACAGCCGCTATACTTTAACCACCAGCATCACGCACTTGGTACACAACAGAACTGAATCATTGAGCTACAACTCACAATTGAACTCCACTTCGATCTTAATTCTCTTTACTGCCCACTTATCTAGTATGTTCATTTCTTGACCGACTTGAATTAGAAAATTCTTCATTCTTCATTTAAATTCTTCAATGTAATCTGTTTGGCTGGGCAGTCGTTGACCCCTTATATACGTCCCGCGGCCCGGCTCTTAAAGCTCTAGTTGTCAACGTTTCAAGAGATGGGTAGATCATCGTCTCGAGAACTGTTTTACTCACTACAGAGAAGTGACAATGTCATGCATATCGTGTTCGCTACACGCTATTGTTAAGGTTACAGACCTTCAAAAATTCTTACTTTCTCTGTTTAGACTCCTTGTTTGTAGGATTTACAAGCCAACGCCTGGGGTCAGATACCTGTTGTGGAGTAGAAGCTTTTGATCACAGAAAAACCAGTATGGGCATTAAGCCCGATACCTGGTTTGAAAGTGAGGAGGTGGATAATATGAAAAGACGGGCATTGAGAAATTTGTGAAATGTATGCCGCTTCGTCCAGTTTAAATCCCACATGCGGTCCCCTGGGATCGAACTTCGACCACCTAACTGAGAGGCATTCTGCCGTCATATCTTCAAAACATCGATTTTTTAAAATAGTTATATTATAAGAAATTCTTCCAGAACATTTTTCAAAAAAAATTATTTCAACATCTGTTATTGTTTTCGAGTTATGGTGTAAAAGGCAAGATGTTGCACCATGGCATGAGCATATGCCAGAATACCAAATCCATTTAAAAAAAAAATGTTTGGTTCTCACTTCCTGTAAGTTTTGTTTTTAAGATCCGTTTTATTTATCTGAAATTTATTATATCTACAATATCTTGCAAAATCGCTACTCTTTGTTGTATGCTTTTTCTAATGAAAAACACATTTTTTTTTTTCAAAAATCTATAACTACATTGTGTTCGTCACATAAATTTAATAAATATTTGTTGCAAAATGGTTTAAAAGTGGGTGTTTTTGTAACTATATTCTCTAGCGATAAATTGAACAAAATATAATGTAAAACTTTTAAAAATAGCAGAGATTTTAGAGAATTTTGAATATTAAAACATATGTTGCCAAGCTAATAGAAATAGAATATGTATTTCTTCATTTACGATTTTCATTACTGTTATAGTTTTAGAGAAAATAAATTTAATGTTATCAAAAGTTCATTACCTCCCTAAATAACCTCCGATCGGAACAATAGCTGCGTCAAGCCGGGCCAGGTTGTCGCTCGCGGGTGCATGCGCCGTCTTCACAATGTGTAGCCTTGTCAGTTCGGCTATGTTTACCAATCTAGTAGCTAGAAAGTGTACCGGAGAAACAGCAGCTCAGGCTGACAGAGGATATTTCTACATTTATTACGTAACAATCAGTTATGAGCCATTTTTTACACAGCCATTAAACATCATATTGACAAGTTATTTTAGCAGTAGCAGTGTGAACTGCTTCCCACAGTCGGTCGAGCCTGTTTCTGGCAGAACACTCCCCTTTTGTCCACACAGTGTTTGTTTAATGTAAGCGGGAAAACAGCTCCGTTGTTTACAGAGTCCAGTAAACGCAATCTTATCCGACCTCTACAAGCAATATATCCCCACAGTAATCCCTGTAAAGGATACCCGCTGCAGAATCCTCATTGTGTACACATCGAATGCGACTCAACATGTAAATTGGCATGCTCCAAAGAGAGACGAACTGAAGTATTTAATTGAAAGGCCTACGTTATTCATAATTGAGAGCTCTAATAGCCTTTGTAGTTTCGCGGCTTAAAGCCCTAGTACCACCCTAATCCATAATTGAACAAACTAATGAGGAAGGATTCCACAGTGTCGACGAGAGTAGCAACGAAAATTACAGCGTAGCACGATGACAGGTCCGAAGCAATACAAAGGTTTAACAAAGGGATGGCAGAATTTCTCACTATATACAGCGTGTTTCATAATGACATCGAACCAAGACGTAGACATGGTTCCTTAAGGGAGTCAAAATGGGATTTTTATCGTTTTTTTTTTTTTTCATTTTCACTTTCTCTACTTGCACAAAAATTTAACATTCTCTCAACATTTCACACATAGTGGAAATGCTTATCTTTAGCTGGTTATTTAAACGTTAAAGTTCAAGAAATTCTTAGGAGTGCTTATTTATTAGTCTGACTCATAAATGAGTTTGCCTAGTGACAAGAATAAAATATACATTTAGGGGTTTTTAACAAAAAATATTGCGAGAATTATAAAAATATTTTACCATACGGTGGTTACAGCCAAACTGATCACTTCCTATTATGAATCACATGAAATGCTTCACAGTTCAAGACATAGTTATTATAAAAACAGAAACAAAAGACTGTAAATATACTAAAAGCATAGCAGAAGCCATTATAAAGTGCATGAAGGATATACAGATAATGGTGTGAGGAAACATTTAAATGGATTGGAGAGACAATATTTAGAAGAACAAAATGAAGTTATTGTCACAGCTATTAATTATAATTTTTGCTGCTGCTGTTCATACACAAATGTGGTATTAATTAACGTTCTCTATGAAATGGACTTATAGAGGTTAATTTTTAGGTTAGGTTATACGAAAAAGTTAGAGAAATGTAACAGAAACTTAAAGTAAATTTATTTATAATAATTCAATACAATAACACAACTTGCATTCTAAACAGAACAAAACAAAAACCATTATTATACTGATGTGTTAACCGTTGCATATGCTTTTTAAATTTCTAATAAAAGATATGATAAAAGGTTTGATGTAGAGTAATGTGCTCGACAGTTTTAATATGATCACAATACGTGATCAAAGGTTTTATCTGTGACACAGAAATGTAATAGCGTAATGTAGACCTAATTCAAACATTAGCTGTTATATTCGTTCGGTGTCATTTCGAAATATCGTGGAATAATAGAAGCAAACGCAATTTCCGACGATAGTGTGTTTTATTTTTTCCCCACTTCTGTTCGTGCTGAAATTGTGGAAAACATTTTGCATTCAGAGCTGATAAACTAACCTAGCTGTGTGTTTATCTTTTCACTTTCTCTACATAGTGCATGGCACGTAAGTAAAGATGGTATTGCACTCAACCCAAAAAATTTGATACTGTATTTCACCGGAAATACAATGACTTCCCTGTATAAAAACAGCTTAGAAAAACTGCCTGTGTGTGTCCTTATGTCCAAGAACACGTTAACACAAATACGATAATTTGGTACACTCCCAAACTTTGTTTTTGAGTTTAGTATCTTCCAAGGATGCAACACAAAGTTTTTAAGGAAAATCTCCCCACTCCAAGCTACCCTTTATATGGAAAAAAATCGAAACTTTTGTTCTTCTCAAAAATTAAAGTATCGTATATTAAAAATGTATGCATGACAAATAATATGTAGCTCTTTAATATTCTGCGAATAGCCTCTGAATATGTCTTTATTCTGGATGAATTTTGCTGAATTTTGCATAACAAGTAAACAATAGGATACACACAAATTTACAACACAAAAAACATATGTATATCTCATTAAAACACGCAATTTATGCCAGGTACATTTTTTCGAGGAGTGGATCATTTTGGGATATTGCTTGTTATTGCTTACATTTATAAAATACTCAAACTTTTCACACCCTTGGCCATGCAAAGAAATGGATTTCAACCACATGACAATAAGCTTTTAAAAGATTTGACTATCACTTTAGCCCAGTGTATTCCCTTATTTCCCTTCTACTTGCGAGAAAGTAAATAATAATACAATTTTTGCTAATACTCATTTCGATTAAAATGAAGTAGCTAGAGGAATGGGCGTTTAAAAAATAACTTGTTACAGAGATGTAGAGAAAGTCATGTGAATGGAACACATCAGATTTTTGCTGCACTATATACATGAATTATATTAGAATTCTACATTACATTTTGCGGATGATCTAGTGGTAGGTAAAATTACAGTTAATGAATTGAAACAATCTTTGCAAGCAATATACAAATACTGTAAAGAATCGAACTTACATGTGAACCGAAATAAAACTTACTGCAGTGTTAAAGACAGGAGGAAAATTGAGTAAATATGAAAAATGCAAGAATGAAAATAAAAGAGTATAGGGTAGTGAGGGAAATGTAATTATCCAGAAGTTAGAATAGATGGAGGCGGTAAATGGGAAAAACAAAAGAAACACTACAAAAAGGAAAACGAGCTTTATCAGCTAACAGAAATTGCAACTACAGAGTAAGTAATATTAACATTAAATGATCAGGAAAAAATGCATAATATAGTGGTTGAGGCAAAAATGTTACACGAGATAGCGGTGAGGGGATTAAACGGAGGACGTTAAATCATAGATAGCGTGCATAGAATGTTCTCTAGAGAAGTGCTTGGCTTACTAAATGCAATTGCTAGGCAGGTAGCACAAATAGAATGAGAACAATTGCAAATAAAAGAAAGAACAGGACATTGAAATTTTAGTATAGAATCTTCAACTTACAAGACGGATATTTGTTTAATCAGCGTCTAGAAAATTAAGAGCAGAACTTAGAGACCAACAAAAAGATATGCAACTTGGAAATAAAAGGATTAGGAGAGATACGGAGAAAAAAAAAAGTCTAATGTGTTCCATTCACATGACTTTCTCTACATCTCTGCAACAAATTTTAGTTAAAAAGCTTATGCTTCATTTTACTTCATGATAATTGAGAAACATTAGCAGAAATAGTCTTATTATTTGTTTCCTTATAAGTAGAAGAAAAATGAGGGAGCACCATAGGTTAAAATGATAGCCAGAAGCTGGTTGCTATGTAACTGAAGTTCCTTTGTTTGCATGGACAGGAGTTAACAAATTCCTGTAGGAAAAAAGTATGTTTTTAAAGCAAAAACAAAAAACCAAGATTATCTTAAAAATGATCAACTCCACAAAAAAATGTAAATGACATAAATTGTGTGTTTTACTGCGAACTACATTTTCTGTACAGTAAGTTTTTGTCCATCTCTTACGGTTTAGCAGTTATGAACAATTTCGTAAAATTTCTAGAATAAAGTAGTCTTCAGAGGCTATTCCCAGAAAATTAAAAATATACATTTTATTTTTCAGGTAAATATCTTTAATATACAATATTTTAATCAAAATCGTCAGGGCCATTTTTGAGAAAATAACAATTTTCGAAAAAAATCCAGGTAAAGGGTAGTTTGGGATGGGGAATTTTTCTCAAAATCTTCGTGTCGCATCCCTGGAAGATACTAAACTTAAATACCAAGTTTAGTATTTTATCGACTTTTCGTTTTTGAGTTATAGTGTTCACAGACACACGGACGTTTTTCTGAAAATACTTTTTTTGGATACAGGGGACCCTAAAACATATATTTCCGGTGAAATCTCGGTATCAAATTTTTTGGTGGAGTGCAATACATTCTCTACACACTAAGTACATAGTGCGTATAGAGAAAGTAAAAATAACGTGAATAATTTCTGGAAATCGGCAAGGAAGGTTTGAGGATATAGAAATACAAAACATATTTGGTGGGGCATTTGAAAAGAGATCTGGTCTTCTAAATACACATGAAACTTTACTGAGAGGGAAAAATAGATAGAAATAACAAATAAAGAGGAACGAGAAGATATTGCATGGAAAGAACGGTAATATGATGGTTTAAAGGCTTAAAGAAGAGCGTTCCACAAACTCAATTACATTAAATTCTATTACTTAATATATTTACTAGGTGCACACGCAATTTTAATAAAAGGGGAATTATAATAAGATTATTTCATGTTTTAATTGTCTTAAAGTAGATAAAGCAATAATCTTCTTTAAATCATACTCAAAATTAGCTCCTAACCCTGATATAAATACTGTTAAAACAGAAATTACCAACAAAAATTTCAATAATCACCCAGGAAAAGTGGGCATGGATTATAATAATATTTGATGACAGTTTTACCGTTTAAATCTTATCCTGGACCGAAGTGCCGCCGCGGTAACGTGAAAGACTGGCATTTATGTCCCGGGTTCGTACCCCCGGAGTGGAGCAAGCTGATTGAGGGTTTTCTACGATTTTCTTCAGTCACTAGACAAATTCTGGGCTGTACAATTTAATCAACCAGCTCCTATCATCCTTTCCATCGCTAAATTTAACTTTCTTTTTTTTTTGCTGCCATTTCAGCGAAAACCCATCCTGGTTTTACTATGATCCAAAGTTTGCATGCTGCTCGTCAAGCTCTGATCCAAAACAGCTTGCAAGTCGTTTTCTCCAAAGAGAAAGGCAATTCGTTGAAGAAATATTACATTGGCTTTTATTTCCTTTTTATTTTTTAATATTTCTTACAGTTTAATGCTTCGTATGGAACCACCATATGTAGCAGATGTTAGTAATTAATCATATTTTGCCTAAATTCCACTTATATAAAAAGTGATATCAGTGATTTGGCTCACCTTAAAATCGATTCCAATCAGATTTGTCAGGATGGGTTTTCTGATATAACACAATAGTATTACCTTAAGCGCAACGTTACCATCAAACACTGGTGTCTCTCACGTTACGGTGCTACAGCAAATGTAAAGAAGACATGGTTTGTCGTTACGGGAGGAGGGGGGACGGAGATGCTCAGGGAGTGGCGGTAGTCAGGGGTATTGGGGCTTACATTATACTACACTTAACCTAAATGATAGGAGATATACGAGACGATAATGAAAGATAATAAATAATCTACTTGAAATCAGTCACTACGAGAGAGGTAGCTCTAGAAAATAACTAAGCTATATTTACATTATTTAACAGAGATGTTGATCAGCTTCTTGCACTTTGATGATAAATAATTTAGATGTGGGTCACCTTACGTTTTGACTCGAGGAGCGTAATGTGCATTTCGAGTCATCGTGGGTGGTCTTGAAGTAATTAATTCACTAGCCAAAATAATACTAAGTCCCATTCGGGGCGCAAAGAGACGCAGATTCGTGTAACAGAGATGGCCTACACGCAGGAGCATTGCGTACTGTTTTTTTCGACTAGTGGCTCTATTGTGGTGATTAAATTCTGGCCTTATAAAACCAATAATAATGGATAACTTGGAAACACTAGATAAAAAAAGAATACGACAAATTGAGCGCTTTAACAAGATTTATATCTTTTGTGTAATAAGTTTTTGTTGATCGTCTCACCAGTTACAAAAACTCATCCAGAATAAAGAGATCTTCAAAGGCTAATCCCAGAAAATTCAAGATATGCATTTCGTTTGTCATGAAAATATCTTAAACCTATAATATTTTATTCAAAATCGTTAAAGCCTTATCTGAAAAAATCAAAATTTTACAAAAATGTCCCATGGAAAGGATATTTGGGGGTGGAGGATTTTCTTTAAGATCTTCGCGACGTATCTTTGGAAGATACTGAGTAAGTTTGGTATTTGAGGAGTTTTTATAAAAATGCTTTCTTATTCAGGGGATGTCGAAACATGTAGTTCCACTGAAATTTCTATCGAATTCTAGGGTGGAATAAACTACTTTTCCAATTTACTACGTAGGACATTCATAAAAAAATCTGATGTGTTCCATTCACATGACTTTCTCTACATCTCTACAACAAATTATTGTTAAATGTACGGTTGTACCTATTTTCATGCTAATTGAGAAAAAAGTTGCAGAAAAAGTCTTATTACTTGCTTCCTTGAAAGTACAAGCGAAATAATTGAGTACTATATGTTAAAGTGATACTCAAAAGCTGGTTGCTACGTGACTGAAGTTCCTTTGTTTGTATGGACAGGAGTGCACAAATTCCTGTATGAGAAAAGTTTAAGTTTTTCAAAGCTGAAACCAAAAAATAGGAATATCTCAAAAAACCATCAGCTCCACGAAAAAAAAAAATGTAAATCACACAAGTTGTGTGTTTTATCCTGATCTACATTTTTTGTAGTGAGTTTTTGTCTATCTCTTACGGTTTACCAATTATACAAAATTCAGTAAAAATCACCCTGAATAAAGAGGTCTTTAGAGGCTGTTCTAAAAAAATTCAAGATATACATTTTATTTGGGAAGTAAGTATCCTAAATATAACGGATTTTAATCAAAATAGTTGAGACATTAAGAAAATCAAAACTTTCGAAAAAACTTCCATGTAAAGAGTAGTTGGTGGTGGGGGGATTTTCTTGAAAATCTTCATGTCGCATCCTTGGAAGATACCAAACTGAAATACCAAGTTTGGTTTTTAACAGTCTTTTCGTTTTTGAGCTATGCTGGCCACAGGCTAACACAGACAGAGGCAGACATTTTTCTAAAAATGCTTTATTTTAATCAGGGGGTCTCAAAACATGTATTTACGGTGAAATATCGGTATCGAATTTTTGGGTGCATTACAATACCTTCTCTATACACTATGTACATAGTACGTGTAGAGAAAGTAAAAAATGTTACGATATTTTTCATTTTCTTAAAAATAACTTCGATAAAATCCTATTTATTTAAACTATTTTTTTTAAAACTGAAGAGTATACTTTGGATATTCATTGAAGCGCCCTCTTTTTACAAAATTAATTTTAAATCATTTTGTAGACCTAAGAAGACCTAAACCAAACTGAATATTTTAAGAGTGCTCGCAAATGATTATTTTCTGAACTGAAGTACGAAGGGACGTTGACCCATTCATTAGGAGCAGAAGTGTAAAAGAGTGACGGAACAAATTGCGTCACATTGGTCGGTTGGCGAGCACAATTTGTCTTGCCTTGAGTAAACACAGCCATTAACCTCCTTATTTAGCACGTACAGCTTTGCTCTCGGCACAAAATGGGTTTCGCTACCTCATTTGGCGCGTCACCGTGGAGTAATGGGAACCTAAGCTAAGATCAATCGCCAGACGACCATTTCAGGCTTTTATTGCTTAGGAAGCAACACCTGCATCTTTATGATATATAATACTGATAGAGCTGTTATGTTTGATCTACGTTTCTGGCCAGTTTTGTTTTGAGGTTATACAGGGATATCCTGTCAAGGATATACATTTTACTCGTTTATTTCATTTTTACTTTCTCTACACATACTATGTACATAGTATATAAAGAAGGTATTGTAATACACCCAAAAATTCGATACCGAGGCTTAACCGGAAATACATGTTTTGGGTTCCCCTGAATCCAAAAAAATTATTTTTAGAAAAATGTCTGTGTGTATGTTGTGAGTGTGTGTGTGTGTCTGTGGGCAGCATAGCTTAAAAAAGAAAAGACCGTTAAATACCAAACTTGGTATGGAACTTTTTTCGCAAATTTTGATTTTCTGAAAAATGTCTATGATTTTGTTTAAAATATCGTATATTAAAGATTTTTATGGACAAATAAAATGTATATCCTGAATTTTCTGGGAAGAGCCTCTAAAGATCTCTTTATTCTGGATGATTTTTATTGAAATTTGCATACCTGGTAATCCGTAAGAGATACATAAAATGTACTTCTCATGCTTACTACGCAAAAATGTAGATCACGATAAAACACACAATTTATTTCACATACATTTTTTCGTGGAGTTGATCGTTTTTGAGATATTCCCTCTTATTAGTTTCAGCTTTAAAAAACTTATACTTTTCTCATACACGAAATTGTCAACTCCTGTCCATACAAACAAAGGAACATCAGTCACATAGCAACCAGCTTTTGACTATCACTTTCACCTATGGTACTCCCTTATTGCCCTTCTACTTACAAGGAAGCAAGAAATAAGACTATTTCTGCCAATTTTTTCTCGATTGGCATGAAGTAAATAGAAGCATAAGCTTTTTAACAATAATTTATTGCAGAGATATAGAGAAAATCATGTAATGGAACACATCAGATTTTTTTTTAATACAGTTTCGCGGTCCTATTTGGACTCCGGCACTGTATTTCTTTTTCTTCATTTTTCGTTCTTGAGTATCGTGTTCACACACACATACACACACGGACCTTTTTGTGAAAATGCTTTTTTTGGATAAGGGGGGCCCTAAAATATATATTTCCGGTGAAATCACGGAATCGAATTTTTGGGTGGAGAGCAATACCTTCTCTATACACTATGTACATAGTACGTGTAGAGAAAGTAAAAATTAAAAGTCAGTTAAATACTGAACTAGGTAAATAAGGTTAAGTTCAGTATTTAGAAAATTAATAAGGTAATTAAGAAGGTTTTAGGAAATTTGTTTTTTCTTCACTAAAAACATTGTTCTATTATTTGTGAAATTATCGGAGCTACTGCTTTGGGCTTTATTGCAGGAGTTTCTTTTTTATTTATATTAATTGTCCCAATTTTCAGTTACATTGATTTTAGAATATTGATATTTTCCATTCACCTGGCTTTTACTCAATCTTCAACTTCTTACAAAATATTCTTCTTCTTTCTACTTTATGCTAATTGAGATAAGCATTAGTAGGATGGTCCTATTTCTTGATTCTTTATAAGTAGAAGGGAACCAATGCAGTGCACTAAGCTAAAGTGAGAGTCAAGTGTCCTAAAAATTGTCGCTATGCAATTTTAATTGAATTTTGCTTCTGTGCATGGCCAGGAGTAAAACAAAAGTAACACGGACGACTTCATATTTACGAGAATTTTAATATTTAAATCAGTAACAATAAATATCTTGGAAAGGGTTAGCTCCACAGCAACAACACAAATGACATGCATTGTCTGTTTTGACAATACCTGCATTTTTATATAATAAGTTTTTGTCTATCTTTTACGGTTTACTATTTATGTAAAAGTCATTCAGAATCAAAAGAACTTTGGAAGGTAGTCCCAGAAAATTCAAGTTATGCAATTCGTTTTTCATGTAAATATTTTAATATACGGTATTTTAATCAAAATTGTTAAGAGCCATTTTAAAGAAAATAAAAGTTTTCGAAATCTTTTCCAAGTAAAGTGTATTTTGGGATGGTGGAATTTTCTTGAAAACCTTCATGTTGTATCCATGGAAGATAAACTTAAATATCACATTTGGTATTTAACGGACTTTTAGTTTTTGAGTTATGTTTTCCACCGACACAAAACACACATACACTCACTAACCTTTTCCTAAAACACATTTTTGAATTCAGGGGACCTCAAAATATATACTTCCGGTGAAAGCTTGGTATAAAAGTTTTGGCATCTCTACCTGCTTTGTATATTGTACATATATGCTAGAGAAAGCAAAAATTTAGGACTTTAAATCCAGTGCTATGTAATGTAAAATTTTTTCTGTTTATCTAAATTACTATTTTATATTCACAGAAAGGCGCGATGCTTCGTCACAAATTTTCTAAAAATAAGCTGTTATTACTTTCTCTATACGTACTATGTACATAGTGTATAGAGAAGGTATTGTAATGCACCCAAAAATTCGATACAGATATTTCACCGGAAATACATGTTTTGAAACCCCTTGAATAAAAACAATTCAGAAAAATGTCCGTGGGTGTGTGTGTCTGTGGGCAGCATAACTCAAAAATGAAAAGACCGTTAAAAACCAAACTTTGTATTTAAGTTTGGTTATCTTCCAAATATGCGACACGAAGATTTTCTAGAAAATCCCCCTACCCCTAAACTACCCTTTACATGGAAACAATTTCGAAAATGTTGTTTTTCTTAAAAATGCCCTCAACGATTTTGATTAAAATCTCGTATATTTAAGATACTTACGTGACAAATAAAATGTATATATCTTGACTTTTCTGGGAATAACCTCTGAAGACTACTTTATTCTGGATGAATTTGACGAACTTTTGTATAACTGCTAAATCATAAGAGATGGACAAAAACTTACCACACAGAAAATGTAAAGCACATTAAAACACTTAATTTATATTATATACATTTTTTGTGCAGATGGTTGTTATGAAGGTATTCCTTGCTTTTAGTTTCAGCTTTAAAAAACATACTTTTCTCATACAGGGATTTGTGAACTTCTGTCCATACAAACAAAGGAACTTCAGCCTCATAGCAACCAGCCTTTGACTGTCAGTTTAGCTTATGGTACTCCCTTATTTCACTTTTACTTACAAAGAAGCAAGAAATAAAATTTCTGGTAGAATCCAGTACCTACTTTGTTTGCTATTAAAGAAAACATTAAAACTATTTCAACTCAATATATAGATTATCACTCGCAGAATATATCACGTGTCAGAAATCAGAATAAAGGAACGTATTCAGCTTAGGCAGTCAGAGATGCTACTCTCATGTTCACATACACGGATCTCTGCTTTTGTGAGGGAACAGTCATGAGGTAAAAGAGGCTGATGCTAACAAAATGTTTTGATTCAAGGTTAGAAAAACGCTGTGTGCAGCGAGCGTTTGTTTGCTCCGCAATCAACGCAACGGTAGCTTGTAACCAAGCAAGATATGTAAAGCGCCTTAATGGTATGCTTCCATCCAAACGAAACAAATTCACCACCTGCTTCCATGAGCGGTATTCTTAGCAACCTGCCTAATCACAACACGCACAATATTTAGACCGTTATGCGTAATTAACTTTATTGAAGGGTTATAAAAATATTCTGCGCTCCAAGGAAAACTTAAAAAAATCTGATGTGTACCATTCACATGACTTTCTCCATATCCCTGCAACAAATAATTCTTAAAAAGCTTATACTTCTATTTACTTTATGCTAATCAGAAAAAAATAGCAGAAATAGTCTAATTACTCGCTTCTTTGTAAGTAGAAGCGAAATGAAGGACAACCGTAGGTTAAAGTGATAGTCAAAAGCTGGTTGCTATGTCAATGAAGTTCCTTTGTTTATATGGATAGGAGTTGACAAGTTCCTGTATGAGAAAAGTATGTTTTTCATAGCAGAAACCAAAAATAAGAAATGTCTAAAAAACGCCGAACTGCACGAAAAAAATGTATATAACATAAATCGTGTGTTTTAATGTGCTCTACATTTTTTGTGCAGTAAGTTTTTGTCCATCTCTTACGGTTTAGCAGTTATTCAAAATTTAGTAAAATTCATCCAGAATAAACTACTCTTCAGAGGCTATTACCAGAAAATTCAAGATATACATTTTATTTGTCAGGTAAATATGTTTAATATACGAAATTTTAATCAAAATCGTTAGAGCCATTTTTGAGAAAATCAAAATTTTCGAAAAACGTTCCATGTAAAGGGTAGTTGGGGGTGGGGGAATTTTTCTCAAAATCTTCGTGTCGTATCCCTGGAAGATACTAAACTTAAGTACCAAGTTTGGTATTTCACCGACTTTTCGTTTTTGAGTTATTGTGTTCATAGACACACGGAGACACAGACACAGACACACACACACACACAGACACACACACACACAGACACACACACACAGACACACACACACACACACACACGGACACGGACCTTTTTGTGAAAATGCTTTTTTTTTTTTTTTTTTTTTTTTTTTTTTTTTTTTTTTTTTTGGATATTGGGGACCCTAAAACATATATTTCCGGTGAAATCTCGGAATCGAATTTTTGGTGGAGTGCAATACTTTCTCTTTACACTATGTACATAGTGCGTATGGAGAAAGTAAACATATATATTTAACTACGAAGTTCACAATTTAAGGGTAGTGAGACAGAGCTAATCCGAGAAATATAGATATTTCTGGTTGTAATTGAAATATAATTTTAATTCCACTTTATAAATTTATCTGGTCCTTTTTACACTATCTCCAATGTTAATTTATTTTAATTTTAAATTTTTGTTTACTTTATATATCTTGCATTTCTAGGAATAGCCTCTGAAGACCTCTTTATTCTGGATGAAATTTGCTGAATTTTGCATAACTATAAAACCGTAAGACAAAGACAAAGACTTATTATACAAAATATTTAGAATGTCCCCTACATTTTTCGTGAATTTGACCAATTTTGAGATATTCTTTATTATTGGTTTCAGTTTTAAAATATTTAAAACTTTTCACATACGTGAATTTGTCAACTCCTGGCAATGCAAAGAAACTGTTTTCATCCACATGGCAACCAGCTTTTAAAACATTTAACCATCATTTTAGCCCAGTGTATTTCATCATTTCCCTTTTACCTACATGAAAGCACTTCTGCTAATTTTAACTCGATTAGCTTGAAGTAGATAGAAGAATAAGCTTTTTAACAATAATTGGTTACAGAGATGTAGAGAAAGTCATGTGAATGGAACACATCAGATCTTTTTATATTAAACTTAACATTATAATACTGCAATCGTATTTCTTTCCGGGTGATTTTACTTTCTCTACTTAGTTATCTGATAAATTATAGCTAGGAAGTGTTGTCTTAATAAAGTATTGAACCTTTTACAATAAACTAGAGCTAATTTGACCCTTAATGGGTTACTTTAACTCAAATTTGGAAAATATACTAAACTATTATTACACACCTATATACATATATTTTGTGTTGTATTAAATGAGAAAATCGAATTATTGCTCTCTTATTATATAGAGGAGCTCATATTTTGAGAAACCTAGTAATTTTAGAGTTAAAACATTTCAATGCAATGAGCAACATTATGAACACCACAGGCTTAAAAATACCGCATTTCCCCAATTTTAAGCCCCTATTATATGAGGGTAATAATGTATTAGGTTTCATATTGAATGCAAAATCAAAGAAAAGTGTATTTGAAAGTACACTCTTTATTTTATATATTTTTTTGTCCTATAAGGGTCTTCAATATATGGTATTTTCATCAAAATCGTTAGAGCCATTTTTGAGAAAATCAAAATGTTCGAAACTGTTTCCATGTATTGGGTAGTTTGGGGTGAGGGATTTTTTTCAAAATCTTTGAGTCGCATCCTTGTGAGATATTAAACTTATAACCCAAGTTTGGTATTTTAATAACTTTTCGTTTTTGACTTATCGTGTACAGGGACATGTGAACACACACATACACGGACCTTTTTCTATACAGGGGACACTAAAGCATATATTTCCGGTGAAATCTCGGTATAGAATTTTTGATGTAATGCAATACCTTCGCTAATCACTATGTACATAGTATGTGTAAAGAAAGTAAAAACATATATCAAGAATTAATGCCACTACTGAACAAGTACACCGCAGATATAGAATGCATTACATTCCACACAAATATTAAGTATTCGATACCAAAAGATACGTGGTAGAGAAAATAAACCTGAACACATTTTATAAACATTTTTTACAAAATTGATCCTGTGTGCTTTTCTATGAAGGTCGATGTAATGTAAAGAAGTTGTCAAAGCGCATTGTGTGTTTAGTAATAAAATGTTCAATTTGTGGTGTTCAAATGCTTGGTTAACAGTATTTGAGGTCTCCTAAGTGCTTACTGAGTTGTGTTATGAAATCTGAATACACATAGAGTAAATATGTAACTAACAACATATACATTATTGTTTCGTTCATAAATTTGCTTCTACTATTTTTAGCCCTGGTATCCTTAATTTGAGGGGAAAAGTAACAAATAAAACATTGCCAGGCGTAATAAATTTTAAGGGTGTACCAAAAAGAAAGTAATTTTCCAAAGTATTAAGTATAACGTTTCAGTTTTTGTACAGGATGTACTAGCTAAAAAGTTCATATCAAGTTTCATTCAAATATTTATTTTTAATCTAGAATGTGTAAAATAATTTATTCGATTTAATTAGTTAAGATCAAAATCTATCTTCTACTACAGATATTGAACTACACCTTTTAAAAATTAAATCCTTAATATATTTGTAAAACATTGTGAGATTGAATTTTGCTATAATGGATTGCATTATTAAAAATTATATTTTACACCACAAAGTTGAACAATCTGCCAAAAAAAACATGACTATGTTAATTATTTTTAAAGCTAAGTTATGGCTAATGTTAAACTTCAAACGGATATTTTACTATACATATTTTGCACTGATGTGTTGAATATATTCAGACCACTATTTTATTTTTGTGAGAGAAAGTAGATTTTGAATATTGGCAACGGACGACAAAAATTTAACTTTAGAAAATGGCTTTATAATTTTACAAACAGAATCATTCGAGCGCAACACTTTAAACATATGTAACATCTGCTCTAAAAGAGTAAAACATTGTAAATGTGTACTTTTAAAGTATGGTACATTTTTGTGGCAAAAATCTAAAATGTGACATGTTTTAAATAACACCACTAAAACAACTTGTAGTTCCTTAAAAATATTGTACTCATATTACTGATAAATACTACTTCTAAGATGGAACTCATTTCGTTGATTTCAGGTTCATAAATGAAGTATCGACCATTTGGCTTTAAATTATTATAATATTTAAAAAATCGAGACACATACAAGACTGAAGTTTACTTTATTTCTTCACATGATTATTGTGTTTATGTAATATATTTCTGTCCCTGGTTTGGCTTTAATTTATTTTAACATTTAAAAAAAACTAGACACGTTCAAAGCTGAAGTTTGTTTTATTTCTTCACATGATCACCTCGGTTATTTAAGCATTTTTCATATTTGTCCACGAGCTTTAAAATTCTCGTGTTGTAGTCGGTTACAGCTAGTTCATTAAACCAACGTTCGGACACAGTTTCACGAAATAAAGAATGAGAAATATTTGAAAAAGGCGAAAAGGAGTCTAATTCACCTAGGGTTGCACGTTTGTCTTGTTCGGTTTGTCTTCAAATCGTCTGTAATGAATAATGGACAAACGGAGAATTTAATTGGCTGTAAAGTTCTGAAGATTCAACATACAAAAATTAAAAACTGCAAATACCTTTCACCTAATAGTCGACAGAAGTTTTTTACACAGTTCATTTTGAACAATCACAGACTGTACAGACTTGTTTCGTCTAAAACTCGCACTTCACTAAGATGTCGAAAAAATCTGATGTGCAACACTCAGATGTCTTTCTCTAGCTGTTCTACAAACATTTTACATGAAATGATTCTTCTTTCTGCTAATCCAGATAGGCATTAGCAAAATATTCTTCTTATTTAGTTCCTTATAAGCAGGAAGAAGAGACGGAGATACACTAGGCTAAACTGATAAGTCAAATGCTTTAAAAGCTTTCGTTATGAGATTGCCTTTGCAAATTGCTTGGCCAGGAGTAGAACAAAAGAAAAACGGATACTTACTGTCTGAGAAAAATACAGGAACCTCACAACTGAAATCAATAACAGGGAATATCCCGGAAACGGTTACCTCCACAACAAAAATGTAAAGGACATAAATATTGCGTTTTGAAGAGATCTACATTTTCTGTGTAGTAAGTTTTTGTCTCTCTCTTACGGTTCAGCAGTTAAGCAAAACTCGGCAAAATTCATCCAGAATAAAGAGGTGTTCAGAGGCTGTTTCTAGAAAATTCAAGATATACGTTTTATTCGGGATGTAAATAGCTTTAATATACGGGATTTGAAACAAAATCGTTACTCATTTTTTAGAAAATCAAACTTTTAGAATGCAAAGGTATTTGGGTGGGGGATTTTCTTGAGAATCTTTGTGTCTCATCCTTGGATCAAACCCGGCAGAGGACGATGGATTTTTTCGGGCGTAAAAATCCTTAGCATGGCTTCCTTCGGAAGGGAAGTAAAGCCATTGGTCCCGTGTCGTAGATTTACGGCACGTAAAAGAACCTCAAGCCTGATTGAGAGGCCTCTGAGCAAAATTAAGCGGTCTTTCACGCCCAATTTAGAATGGGACGCTGAGAACCACAGTAGTTAGAGAGCGTCCATAAATAACACGACATTTAATTTAATTTTCATCCTTGGAAAATACCAAACCTAAATACCAAGTTTGGTATTTAATGGTCTTTTTGTTTTTGAGCTACGCTTTTCTCTCTCACACACACACACACACACACGGGCCTTTTTCTGATTTATTTTGGATTCAGGGGGTCCTAAAACATGCATTTCCGGTGAAATCTGGGTATCGAATTTTTTTGGTGGAATGCAATACCTTCTTTATACGCTATGTACATAGTACGTGTAGAGAAATTAAAAAGACATTCCGCTTTGGATACACACCCAGTACATCATGATGCAGTGAGAATGCGCAAACGCCGTTACTTCCTAGATTATCGGGTATCTTGAATTAGAATTCATTACTATTAAAATGTTGTAGTTATGTAGCTAACATTGTGTTTTGAAAATTAAAAAAAAATATGATGTGTACTATTTCATGACTTTCTTCACATCTCTGCAACATATTATTGTTAAAAAGGTAATGCTTCTATTTACTTCATGCTAATCGAGAAAAAAATTAGCAGAAATAGTCTTATTACTTGCTTCCTTGTAAGTAGAGGCGAAATAAGGAAGTGCCATAGGTTAAAGTGATAGTCAAAAGCTAGTTGCTATGTGACTGAAGTTCCTTTGTTTGTATGGGCAG
Source organism: Hymenopus coronatus (assembly GCA_030762935.1). Lineage (NCBI taxonomy): Eukaryota > Metazoa > Arthropoda > Insecta > Mantodea > Hymenopodidae > Hymenopus > Hymenopus coronatus. The sequence goes on along the minus strand of CM060892.1, from coordinate 59,923,321 downwards.
GAGTTGACAAATTCCTGTATGAGGAAAGTATAAACCAATAACAAAGAATATCTCAAAAACGATCAACTCCACGAAAAAATTGTACAGAACATAAACTGTGTGTTTTAATGTGCTCTACATTTTTATTGTGTTTAAGGTTTTGTCCATCTCTTACAGTTTACCAGTCATGCAAAATTCCCCAACATACATCCAGAATAAAGTAGTCTTCAGAGGATATTCGCAGAAAATTCAAGATATGCATTTTATTTGTTAGGCAAATATCTTTAATATACGATATTTTAATCAAAATCTTCGAAAAAAGTTCCACGTAAAGGGTAATTGGGGAGTGAGGTGATATTTCTCAAAATTTTTGTGTCGCATACATGGAAGATACATAATTTAAATACCAAGTTTGGTATTTTACCGACTTTTCGTTTTTAGCTATGCTGTCCACAGACACACACACACGCATATACACACAGATCTTTCTCCAAAAGTGTTTTTTTTTATTCAGGGTGACCCATAACATGTATTTCCGGTAAAATCTCGGTATGGAATTTTTGGGTGGAATCAATACCTTCTCTATACACTACATAGTACGTGTAGAGAAAGTAAAATTATTGGAAAAAGCTAGCGTTTGCTGATGTAACAAATAGATAGGAATAACGAGGAAGAGTAAACAACAAATGAGATATTTTTCTGTTATTATGCTGTTATAGCAGCGTCTCTATAAACGTCAGTAAATACATGAAAACAGATTGACTTCGGTAGGATAAAACAAGGGCAGGAAGATAAGTAACTCAGAAGTATAACTTGGCTATCTAATAACTAGGAGCAATTTGTTGGGTCTCGCAGAGTTGAATGAAAAAGAACGCCTCTCGTAGTGGTTTGTTCTTGGAATGGGAAGGGTTGGAATGGCTTCCTCCCTTTTGTCAGGGGCATTTAGCTGTCACTAGAGCCAATAACTGCCCGTCTCAGTACAACAGTGGCACATGACAGAACTTTTTACCTCTTGCTGTGCAAAAAGGTAGAAAAAGAAACATTGTCCTGCTCTTTCTTTCCCTTGCTCGACTGTTAAAACAGTATTAATCGCTTTGGTCTTCATTACGATATGGCATTGTGTCGCGGTAACTGGTTGCGAGTTCGTATCCCGGACGCAGGTTATGGATAATAGGTATGGTGTGGATATGTAGGTGCCCTAGCTCAGGATTTTAGTAGCATGGAAACTCTTTTAGGGTGTGGTAAGACACAAGTACTTTATTGATTTAGTTCGGCCTTTTTTCCGCTGTCGAACACACACGCATTCCTCCTGAATTTTCTACTGTGAAATTATACTTTACCTGACCACGACTATTATTATTATTATTATTATTTATTAATTCTGATATAGTGATCTCGTCCGTACTCTGGTTGGTATTACAATAACTATTTCAATCGCAACTAAAGGTAGCCTGTTCGGCTCCACCACGGATTCTTAAATATCACGTCTTGGCTGTGCGGAGGTTCTTGCCAAGTGCCCCAAAAAGCGTCCCCTTGACCACCGGAGAGCATTGTTTTCTGTCCCGTTATGTCCCCTCGGGCAGTGTATTCTCAACTCCTTACCCACAATTCAATGCACTACCGTAACGGTATGCGGTGCTTTCGCTCGTCAGCTACTTGTACGTGTTTGAAATCTCTCTTCCCTTTCCATTTTCAACGTATATTTATATTTCCATTCTTGATATAACTCTTTGCCCCTTGTTAGGAAATATACTGTCTCAATTGACATTCGTTTGTCAGTTTATAATCAGGTTACAAATAAAAGCAAATCTCACCAGGGGGATACTCGTGCAGTAGGGAGGTCACGAATTCAAATTCCATGGACTGGTTTCCTTCAATCACCAAGACAAACACAGTTTAAGTCTAAAATCATAGTAAAACTGAAAACGTAGTAATTGCGAATGCACTGTCATCTGTTCACAAGTAATGAAAACAGATAGACCGGCGGTACCTCCGTACTTCCGTACCTCCCCCCCCCCCCTTTGAGACAAAGGTCTCGATCAAATAATAATAATGACGTTCCGCATTTGGGTGCAGGATCCATTCCTCCGAATCTAGTTAGCTGGCCAGGTAACAACCGTCATTGCTCCCGAACCGTTTGGTCTGACAACCAGCAGGTATGAATGAATGAATGAATGAATGAATGAATGAATAAGTGCATTTATTGAAATAAGAGTATCATACATTGAGCTTAATGAATCGCACCGGTCCACAGACCGTACATGCTTTTGCAATACATAAATAGAAGCGACATTAAAAAAACAATAATTTAAAAGAGTAAACACGAAAATAACGGGACAAAGATAATCAAATACTGGAAATTAAAGTTACAACACAGATTAGACCTTATTCAAATGCATTAATGTACCATATTATAATAAACACATCACTTAAAAAAATACGTACACATAATATATACACAATATATAACACATCAATGACATAAATATGACATAAAATATATGTTTGTGAAACATCATCACTTTTGTTTAGCTTTTCTTATTGCCCCCCGCCCCTGTTCTCTATTGTCAGCCTTCTCAGACCTCAACTGTCTTGCCTAAAGTATAAATTTACCTAGCTCGTGCGTCTTCCGTGCCTGCATTTTACCGACTTTTCGTTTTTAGCTAAGCTGTCCACACACACACACACACACACACACACACACACACACACACACACACACACACACACACACACCTTTTTCCAAGGGTGCAGGAGGAATGAATCCTATTTTTATGATCGCGGAAGAAATGGATCCTGTGGCTACACATTTAAAACCACTGGCGCCAAAGGCCAAATAAATCTAAAGATCTAATAGTATATCATCGAGTATTTGTGTAACTGTTTGATATGGCCATGAGTGATCACTCAGAAAAGGCGTGCTGAATAAATCCCAATTGCGCTAGTGCATTTTTAAGCCCCAGATGGAGTTGAATTATTTATCAACAGAAAAGAGACTGGCAAGAGCAGGAGCTTGCACATTTGGGAGGGGCTGAAACAGAAATAATTGAAACACACGGAGTGAGTCATGGCTTTATCCCGTGGTCACGTTTATAGATTTATCAATTTGAAGGGGATACGAACTGAATCGTTGAACAGGGTTTACTGACCAAATAAAGGATTTGATGGGTCAACATGAACAGAAAATCTATTTATAAGCATTTTAGTCCAAAAGGCGAACAGGAGTACACAGAGACCAAATTCCCCAAACAGGACATACTCAGTTTTTTTTTTTTTTTTACCGTTTCATTTATATGACCCCCTTTAACATCTAAGGTCATATCGGGGACTATGCACTTGAAATAACTCGTTGTCTGTAGGCTTAAATCATTTTATTTTCCTCAAACATATACTCTCGCATATATACCTCCAGACTCTGTGGGGGATAGGGAATAATTCTGTTTAAAAAAAAAATCACCGCACCAGCCGGGAAGCGAACCCGGGCTCCGGGTGAGAAGTGAGCTCGTTGACCACTTGACCACGGAAACACTCCCAATTGGTTTGTTAAGTATCAGATATGAGAAAACTCCCTCAGGTGTTCCATTTTCATTTCAGAACAGCTATAGAAGGTTTTCTATATGTAACCACATACAGGTTTTAACGAATTACGCCGAAATATTTTCAGAAAATATGGAGCTGTCTTTGAGATGGGAGACCTATGGTCTGTCTGTTAAAATTTCGAAACTACAGATTCCATCTGAAGTTTCTCTTTCCTATTTGTAATTTTAGTACTTCGAAGTATGATTTTACAGTCCTAGCAATATATCATCAAACAAATATGGATATATATATATATATATATATATATATATATATATATATATATAATGATAAAATGTTTCATTTTATAGGGTGTATCAGTGCTTACCCTTGACAAAATTAAATTAAAGGTGGATAAAATATTTTGTCAGTCAATAAATGATGCGCAATATTCTGCGCTAGTAACCTAACATGTTTGATTCCCTATTCCTTTTGCTTTCTTTTTGATGACATCCTTAGAGGCAATTTCATTTGTTCTTTTTTTTTCTTTTCTTTTTTTTTCTGTATAGTACATGGCACATATGTATAGAAGGTATTGCACTCAACCCAAAAATTGATAGTGAGATTTCACCGGAAATACACGTTTTAGGGTCCCCTTATCCAAAAAAAAAAGTATTTTAACGAAAATCTCCATGTGTGTGTGTGTGTGTGTGTGTGTACGCGTGTTGAGTGTCTGTGAATATGAAAACGACTTGGTATTTAAGTTTAGTATCTTCCAAGTGTGAGACACGAAGGTTTCGAGAAGAATTTTCGCATCCCAAACTACGATTTAGTGGAAAACATTTAAAAAGTGTAGATATTCTTTAAAATGGCGCTAAAGAGTTTGACTGAAACACCGCATATTAAAGATATTTACATCACAAATAAACTATAATCTTAAATTTTATGGAAATAGCCTCTGAAGACCTCACTTTTCTGGGCGGATTTTGCTGAATTCTGCTTAACTCGTAGAGATAGTAACTCGTAAGAAATAGATAAAAACTTGCTGCATAAAAATATAGATCTCGTTAAAACTCACAATTTATGTCATATACATTTTTATTCATGGGTTTGACTACATATTTCCGGGATATGCTTTGTTATTGGTTTCCTTTTTTTTAATATTGCCAAAATTTATAAATTCTCGCCATGCAAAGAAATGTTTTTCAACCACTATCGTTTTGGCTGGAGTATATCCTACTTACAAGGAAGGAAGTAAAAAAAATAATTTCTGTTAATGTTTATCTCTATTAGCATGAAGTAGATAGAAGAATAAGTTTTTAACAATAGTTTGTTGAAGACGTGGAGAAAGTCATGTGAATAGAACACATCAGATTTTATCTTATACGTTACTGTTTCTAATCACACAGTGGCCTTATCTATTTCTTTTACTAGCTTACAATATTCATTTTCACATTGAAGCCCAGGTGCTTTTTTTTTAAATGAATGGCCAAGAAACTCAGATTTTTACGCCTACTTTGGGTTATTATTTACAGTACATCAATCAAATCTGCCAAAAAGTATTGATAAAATCTAAAAGTATGGTATTAAGGATTTCTCAACAGGTAAGTAAATATTCATAACTTTCGTATTAATATTTTATTTTAAATTTATAAGTATCAAATATGATTTTGAAAAAAAATCTGTGTAAAGCAGCTTACACTCCATTTATTAAAAGTTCGAAAAACTCTCCCTTGGAATCGGAATTTTGCAGAGCTTCATTTGTAACTTGAATTTCAGCTTCAGTTCGCAAAAATCGAGGAAAATGCAGCATTTTAGCATTTAAGAACACGACACGCAACAGATAAAAATGGAAACAAGGAAAATGGTGCGACTACACGAGAGAAGCCAATATTTCTAACTCTCCTAAATTTCCTAATAGTTGACTAAAGCGAGGACAGATGGTAGCACAAATCAGACACTAAACGATAACAGATGCATGTTCTTTGCCGCATAGCCCAAGACCTAGTTACGGTCGTGGAATTGCACTAAAAGCGTTAGAAATACCTGATCGAGCTATACTCGAGCGTGGGTCGCATGAAAATTTCGCACGGCCCGAATTACTCTTGATTCACCAAAATTTCGTCTCCTTTTGTCTTCTACTTCAATAACTATAAATATCTAGCTATAAAGTTAAATAAATAACCTACACAACATTTCCACTCTTGGATCGTAAAAGTTTCCTTACGAAAACAGTCATTGGCGTCTACTGTAAAGATCCTTTTAGCTGAATAGATGGATAATTTTTGTTATACACAATGAATTCAAGAAATTAATGGATTCCAGCTTTTTTTTTTTTTTTTAGCAACCGTCCTCAAATAGTTCTCGCTTTTGCCTCCATTGTAAACCAAGTAACAAAGTGTTTCTCGCTGGTCGACTCTTCTACTGCAGAGGTACACAATTTTATGAAGAAATATCAGTTTAAAATTATAGTGCTCATTTTATTAAATACAGAATTCAAACTAGGCAGGTTATGGGTATTAATGGTTACTCCAGCTAAGGAAAAATACCTCTCGCGTTCTAACCTTTATTACTGCAATGTTTCATTCTAAGTACAGTCGAGCTAAAATCGGAGTGGGTTATGGAGCAATACATCAAAACAGGTGCCAAACTCATTACAGAAGGATTCGCGTGGATTAGACTAAACCCATTCAGCCTTAAGTTGATCCTCGCCAAAACAAAAACCAGGCGACCAGTGCACCGTTATAATGTAACCTTCCGCCATTCGCGCCAGAAATGCATTCATACTTTCAGGACCACTCGGCGCGTACACGTAGCATATATAATGTAAAACGAACAGATCCCTTATTCCCAAAAATTAAATGGTGACTATAATATTCTGTTAGGTATAATGGTGATAATATTGATAGTCATAACAAAATAAATATGTATACATGTAATACTTAACTCTAAAACAACACGAGCGAAAAAATAAATATCATGTATGCGATAACTTACATTTATTCGCTCTTCAGAAGCGCCTCTATTCCCTCCAGATCAGAATCGTCATCTGAAATGCTTGTGCTGCTGATTTCCTCTCAAAGGTTGTTAACCAGGTTATCAATAATGGTGTTACTTAAACTATCCATCTCCCAAAACAACGCTTCTTCTTTTGTTACATGTAGCACTTTATTAACTGTTGGCGACTAATTTTTAAAAAAGAAATTGTGCACCTCTTCGTGAGTCTTGCATCGTATATTTCACACGCTCCCCCCCCCCCGGGTGCATCCACTTTTTCCGTTTAAGGTGTTTCTTTATGAGCACTGTTTATATCTGTAGCCTAAACACTGGTGAACTCAGAGGTTAATTTCATCACTTCTTTCATGAGAAGTGTTGGATACTTCTCACAAAACTTACCATAAATTTTCAACACTATGGTTTTTTCACCACCAGTCAACGCTTTACCAGCCTTATGCTTTATGTAATTCAAAAGTTGCAAGAGAAAACTCACGGTAGCGACCCTCCTTCATGATTCTAAACGTAGCGACCGTTACTGTGTAAACAATATTGCGAAAACCAGCTGACTCGTGTTGGGACATGTAGCTCTGTTTAATAGTACACCTCGGCGTCAATTTAACTCTCTGGCATTTGTATACAATATTGTACAATTTAAGAATAAATTCATTCTGTAATTTAGATTGTTAGCATGGGATTGCATTCTTGAGCGCACTGCTACTGTGTTGTATCGCGGTGCACTGACCACGTGGATCAGTTTTGGCGCGTATCAACCTAAGAGTGAATGAAAAATAAGAGCATGGCTGATGATAAAAATTACTGACGAGAATAGTATTGAGAATCTGCTCCATTTGCAAGGAAGAGTCGTGGACTCATATCTTGGCAAGATGTAGGGGTACGGAGGAATGGAGGGGAAAATATTTACCGCAATCCTTTATCACCACGATGGAGATAGAAGCATGTTGGACGCTACTGGCAGGCACGGAAGACACAGACGGGCTAGGTAAAATTCTACTTCTCCGTATTGAGATCTGAGAAGGCTGATAATAGGGAAGAAGAGGGGGATGATAAGAAGAGAATACATGTGATTGTAATGTTTTAGATATATTTTATGTCATAGTTTTCTATCATTGTTTCGTTGTGGTGTGTTTGTCTTCTATAAACGGGTACTTTAATACATCAGAATAAGGTTTATTTTGTGTTAATTTAAATTTCTGTATTTAATATCTTTATTCTTTTATTTTCGTGTTTACTCTTTAAATTTTTTGTTTTTAACTTTTGTGGACCCGTTTGATTGATGAATATATGTATCATACTGGAATTTTAATAAATATACTTGTCCATTCATACTTTTAAAAAAAGCCTTTTGTTTCATTCACATGACTCTCTATATGTTATATAAACTTTTCTTACAAAAGAATATTCTTTTATCTACATCATGCTAATTGACATAAAACATTCGAAAATTGATCTTATTACTTGCTGAATTGTAAATAGAAGGTAAATAAGGGAATGCACAGGGTAAAAGTAATAGTCAACTCTTAAAAGGTTCTTGTGAAAGAACTACAGTTTTGGTTCGCTTTGCATGGCCAGCAGTAAAAGAAAAAAGATGATATGAAAGTTAACTTCCCGTTTGAGAAAAGTTAGGTAGTTTAAAATTGAAACCCAAAACAAGGAACATCTCAGAAACGACTGTACACATCTCAACTGTACACGAAAAACGTACGACATAAATTATGTGTTTTAACAGGCTCTACATTTTTATGTAATAAGTTTAGCAGTTATAGAAAATAACATTAATATGTAGAGAAAGTAAAAATATATAGCATGGAGAATGAGCAAATTCTAGTGCAAATGCGCTTCAGTTTTAAAACCATAGAACTCGATTAAGCTGAAATAATGGTAAATTTTCAATGAAATCCAGTTCCCGTTCCGCTATATCTATGTTCGTGTATTACGATATCTGTTTGATGTAAATATGTTTATGCAGAGTGAGTCAAAAGTCTCTCCAGGGTTTCTTGAGTCCATAGAGCGTAACATGGCGTAAACAATTGTATCAGGGAAAGGGGTATTTGTCAAAGTTTTGGTTCCATATGTCCACTGTTGGTGGTGCGACAGATATCAAACTCGTTCTATACAGGTCTCAACATCTAACGGTTGATACCGGCGACTGCATCAACGATCCTCTTTTTCGGCTCTACTAAATTACTTGACAAACGCGGTACGAAGTCCTAGTCTTTAACATAACCTCATAAGAAAAATTTGCATAGGTTTAGGTCAGGTGTCCTGGAGTTCACGGAAGAAAAGGAGAATTGACTCGAGAGCCATGTCCAATCCAACGATGTGGAAGTATAGATTTCAGGTACTGACGGACATTATGATAAAAATGACGCGAAGCCTCGTCTTGCTGAGAAATAAAGTCTTGGCTGTATTGTGGCACATCCAAGTACACTGACCGGTAACATCTGTTCCACACAAAAAAGGGTCACACATTTTTTTTTAGTTGAACGTTCCTTAACCTGCTTGGTCATATCGGACGATGAATGAAATTGGTGAAATGGTGCTCAAATGATCTCGGGGTCCATGGAGCTTAAAGTAACTCGACATTCGTTTTCTTAGGTTAAGGGAAAACCCCGAATAAAATCTTATCCGGGAAACTCACCCTAAACGAGATTCGAAATCACGACCTTTTGAATGTGAGGCAGACACGCTACCACGCACAACTACCCAGGCGGGCTTAGATCAAACTTTTGTACATGAAGCAGCACTAACAAACCGAGTTTAGGAGAATCACACCCGAAGTCGTGGATTCAAACCCTAAAAAACTAGATATCCTTAAAAACGACAAATATTTCATTACTAATAAAGCAATTCTTTTAATATTTATGATACAATAATTAAAATATCAAATTAAATCTTTTAAATTCGAGATAAACAAAATCTATAATTCATGTTAATATACGTTGATACACAAGATACAATGCCCGCCTGGGTAGTGTGGTGGTAGCGTGTCTGCTTCACATTCAAAAGGTCGTGAGTTCGAATCTCGCTTAGGGTAAGTTGCCCGGATAAGGTTTTCTTCAGGGTTTTCCCTTATCCTGAAAAGACGAATGTCGAGTAACTTTAAGCTCCAAGGACCCTGAGACCATTTGAGCATCATGTCACCAATTTCATTCATCGTCCGATATGACCAACCAGGTTAAAGGACGTTAAGCTACAAAAAAAAAAAAAAAAAAAAAAAAAAAAATACAATGTTAATTAATTAATTAATTATATTACGGTGGAAAACGATAGTTTTTTTCCTTAGCATGGCGGCCTTCGGAAGGGAAGTAAAGCCGTTGGTCCCGTGTCGTGGATTTACCTCAAGCCTGATTAAAGATGCCTCTGAGCAAAATTAATCGGTCTGTCATGTCCTAATCGATGGGACAATGAGAACCATAGTGGTTAAGAGTGCCCATAAATAATAAACCATTAGGAAAATGGAGCATTTTTAGATTTCAAATTCTATACCTGAGATATGAAATGTGGCCTCGACACTAAAAATCAGTTTTTCAGCGAAACCGTCTTCTTGTAGTCTCGTTGAAAATCCATGCAGAACTCACGAAGGTTATTATCCTGGGGATTCAATGTCTGCAGTAGCTGTATTCGATATAACTCGAGTTTAAGTTGTTTACGTATAATTCTGCTGACAGTTTTCTGCGGCATCTGTAATTCCCTTCTCGCGCGACGTGTAGACCTTGCGGGCCTGTGTAAAGCTTCTCTCAAACGCTCGCCGTTTACATTTGACACACGTGGATGACCTGTTGGTTTTCGAGCATAAAGATAGTCCGTTCGTAGTTATTCTACAGACAAATACATTAAAAATTTGATGTGTACCATTCACATGACTTTCTCTATATCCCTGCAACAAATTATTCTTAAAAAGCTAATACTTCTATTTATTTTATGCTCATCAGAAAAAATGAGCAGAAATAGCCTTATTACTTGCTTCCTTGTAAGTAGAAGCGAAATAAGGGACTACTATAGGTTAAAATGATAGTCAAAAGCTGGTTGCTATGTCAATGAAGTTCCTTTGTTTATATGGATAGGAGTTGACAAGCTCGTGTATGAGAAAAGTATAAGTTTTTCATAGCAGAAACCAAAAATAAGGAATGTCTCAAAAACGACGAACTCATGAAAAAAAATGTATATAACATAAATTGTGTGTTTTAACGTGCTCTACATTTTTTGTGGAGTAAGTTTTTGTCCATCTCTTACGGTTTAGCAGTTATTCAAAGTTCAGTAAAATTCATCCAGAATAAACTACTCTTCAGAGGCTATTCTCAGAAAATTCAATATATACCGTTTATTTGTCAGGTAAATATCTTTAATATACGAAATTTTAATCAAAATCGTTAGAGCCATTTTTGAGAAAATCAAAATTTTCGAAAAAAGTTCCATGTAAAGGGTAGTTTGGGGTGGGGGAATTTTTCTCAAAATCTTCGTGTCGCCTCCCTGGAAGATACTCAACTTAAATAACAATTTTGGTATTTTGCAGACTTTTCGTTTTTGAATTATCGTGTTTACAGACACTCGGACACACGTACACACACGGACACATGTACACACACACACACGGACCTTTTTGTGAAAATGCTTTTTTATTTTTTGGATATTGGGGACCCTAAAACATATATTTCCGGTGAAATCTCGGCATCGAATTTTTGGGTGGAGTGCAATACGTTCTCTATACACTATGTACATAGTACGTATAGAGAAAGTAAAAATACTCCTGGAACTACTTATCGGAAGACGGGATTTTTCGCCATGTCTTTTTCTGATTGTCGCTTGTGTCATCTTCTGATTCAGCAGAGGTCTGTCTGCCACGTTATCCAAGGAGAAAATGGAGTGCACGTGAAATGTAACTTGGAACAAATTAAATTCTGAGTGATCCTCAAACATTCTGTTTGGACCATAAGCCACCGCTCTCACAGGGTGATACAAAATTAGGTTCATGATTGCTATGCTACATACTGAAGTTCTAATACCAAGGTAAATCGCGCACGTGGTGGGAGCGTCGAGAGGAATCGAAGGATGAAGGGGAGAACTGCCCAATCGGTTTTGCCGTTTCTTACTCGCTTGACATGTTGTGCCACTCTGGCACCAATGAAAATCGTCGTAAGACCCGAGTCCCCGCCAAACGTTCACATTTAGAACAAAATCGAAGCGCCAGGGTTATTTTTAATGCCTTTAGTGCACCATGATGTGATTGTTTTTTTGTGTAGGTGGCACTAAATATAATTTTGTGTTGAAATCGGAGTTATACCATCACAATTAACTCACATTTAGCAAACTGTAACACACAAAGCGTTTTCTGTTCACCAGTCAATACCATTTTGGAATAAATTTGCCCTCTAGTGGCAAAACTTTGAGATAAATTCCTTGCTCTAATATGAATCGTTCCCTAATTCTTTTATGGTTACCGATCTATAGATTCATGCAACTCCGGAGGGACCATTGACTCATGGTGTCTTTCATTTTGAATGTATATTAAGTATATTATGGTCGTATTGCAAGTTTTAAGCAATAAAGCTGCTTCAAAAAGCATTTTGTGTTATGTTGTTTAATGTTACGTTAAACATTTTAATAGGTTCATTCCACTATAAATCATACATTAAAATAACCTTTTTGCAATTCGCAGAAGCGGCAAATATTCGCTCTCCTTTATTCTAGAAAACTAAAGCACATATAAATGACATATTTATTTAATTTTAAAAATGTAAGCTGCTTCATTTTATTACATTTTGAAACAGTCTTGCGCCTGTATTGACATTATTAGTTAATATGTAGTTTGTATCAACAGATCGGGAACAAATGATTATAGACAGCCAATAAATAGAAGGTAGATATTTGCTAGAAACAGATAAGGGGTTGCAAGATTCAGCGGTTTCGACATTCGACTGTCGACATAAGCAACTGTTTCTTATATCGATAGCGTGCATCGACAGTGCTTGCAGCGCTGGCAGAGAGGGAGTGAAACAATTGAATATAGCATCAGCAATCAACAGAGAGGAATATCGCATACCACGACGGGGATACGGCGTCTATATATAGCAAAGTGATGTTTCAGTGGCAAAATTTAATAACTGGAACATGTATGGCTATTATAGCTGTCGGTCAGTGTATAACAGGGTTAGCCACTGACTGACAGCGCAGGTTAAGTTGAGGATATCGGTCAAAAAGTGACGTCAAAGTTTTGTGCTATAAAAGAATTCAAAACTTGTACTTCAATAATATGAACTTTTTGACCTAGCATCACTCAAAAAGCATCATATAACAAACGTTCTTAAAATAAATTCCTAATGATATAACAGAGTCATATTTATCTCTAGTTAAGCCCTAATATTTTAAAATATTACTGTACTTCCGACAGCTGTTAGGTAAAGGAATGTACACACGTAATGCGACGTTCTAGAATGCCATTTTACTTTGGTCAGTTTTAGTTGGACAGCAAGTCATAAAATGCTTCACAAACCTTTGAACTTAATTTCTTAGTTTCACTATTGTGGACATTTTCCTAACTTTAAAATGTTCCACAATGCAATTTGTTATCAATCTGTGTAAAAATGTAATCTCAGTTTTAAGAAAAAGCCATGCAATATGTCTCTATATACACTTGTTTGTTTTATTTCACTATCCTTAAAATTAAAATTATGTTTTTTTTTGTTTTTTTTTCAAAAAGCTATGAAGAAAAGCATCCTGAAATATTAACCCCCCTTAATAAGGTAGGAAAGAAAACACATTGGTGAAAGTAATTACTGAATTAAAATGAATGGTAAAGGCATATTCAAATTATTAATATTCAATATTGCATTGGGTCATTTTCAAAGTCAGCTGAATGCGGGATATAACAAATTAATATTCGGAAAATCACATAAGCCAAGAAGTGGAGTATTGATATTTTGCCTTTTATGCTTACTACATCAAATTACCTTTCTTTCTTTTCTTCTTTATTTATTTACTTTCCTTACACCCCCCACCCAGGATTTACAGCCAGCTCCTGGGTCCAGAATCCTATTGAGGAGCAGTGTCTCTGAATCAGAGGGAATCCAGAATGACATGAAGTGACTGTAAATCGACGACAGGAAAGCTGATTATGGAGCAGTTCGTGGAGTGAATAGCAGGGGAAACCAGGGAACCAGGAGAAAAACCCACCAGACCTCGCTTCATTCACCGCAAATCCCACATACGGTCTCCTCGAATCGAACCCGGACCGCCTAGTGAAGGGCGAGCGATCAAACCTCTGTACAACGAGGTCTCCGCCTAGGTATATGAAATAAGTGATAAAAATAAGAAGAAAATCGAGAGGAAACTTCATTTTAGCTCCTTAATAAAAAATAGTACTTTCTCTGTTAACAATACGGAATATGGATGATTTACATTGACGGAGTCTCAACAACACAAGAGTCCTGTTAGACGGGAACACACAGCACGATGTGTCCATGAGGATGTCAACAAACAGTGATTTCAACGTGCACAAAGAGAATGTAAAGGAATTATATATGAATACTTTAACTTAACTTTAACAAGATTTTTACTTAATTTTACTGCAGATAAGTGACTGCGAGGATGTTGCTTAGTACCTATATTGTTTAAAATCTTCCCTTCCCACGTTTTTGAACAATTGAAGAAGGAAATTTGGTCTCGTGGGTATACAGATATGCGTGTGTGTGCAGTTATTAGTATGATATTGAAAAACACAACTTAAGAATCCTACAGTTCAGCGAGCAAAGCATCAGCAATTGTTTTTAAAGCAAAGACCCCAATATGACGACAGAAGTCAAAGGGGACTGTATAAATGAAACAAAAATCTGATGTGATACACTCACATGATTTTCTCTAGCTCTTCCACAAATGTCTTACATAAGATTATTCTTCTTCCTGCACCTTGCTAGTCGAGATAATCATTAGCAGAATGTTCTTACTACTTAGTTCCTTACATGTAGAAAGAAAATAAGGGAATACACTAGGCTAAACCGATAGTCAATTGTTTTAAAAGCTGCCGTTATTCGATTGTCATTGCAAATCGCTTCCTTGCTTGGCCAGGAGTAGAACAAAAGAAAAACGGACACTTCCTGTCTGAGAAAGTTTAAGTACTTACAACTGAAACCAAAAACAAGGAATATCTCGGAAACGGTTACCTCCACGACAAAAATGTAAAGGCCATAAATTGTGTGTTTTGATCAGATCAACATTTGCTGTGTAGTAAGATTTTGTCTATCTCTTACCGTTTAGCAGTTAAGCAAAATTTAGCAAAATTCATCCAGAATAAAGAGCTCTTCAGAGGCTATTCCCAGAAAATTCAAGATATACATTTCATTTGGTATGTAAATATCTTTAATATAGGGATTTTAATCAAAATCGTTAGAGCCATTTTTAAAAAATCAAAATTTTAGAATATTTTTCCTTGTAAAGGGTAGTTGGAGGTGGAGGGATTTTCTGGAAAATCTTCGTGTCGCTTTTTTGGAAGATACCAAAAATCTAAATACCAAGTTTTAGTAGTTAACGGTCATTTCGTTTTTGAGCTATGCTGTCCGCAGACACAGATAGACAGACACACACATACCACGGATCTTTTTCTGAAAAGTTTTTTTTTCATTCAGGGGGTCTTAAAACATGCATTTCCGGTGAAATCTCGGTATCGAATTTTTGGGTGGAGTAGAATACTTCCTGTATACACTATGTACATATTACGTATAGAGAAAGTAATAAGAAACAATCTGTTTTTCCCCATTCACATGACTTTCTCTACATATGTGTAACAAATCATTGTTAAAAACTTCTACTTCATGCCAATGTAGTTAAACATTAGTTATTACTTGCTTCTTTTTAAGTATAAATTGAGTAAGATAATGCTCTAGAACAAAGAGATAGTCAAATCTTTTAAAAGCCGGTTTCTATATGATTAAAATTCGCTTTTACATCACCAGGAGTTAACAAATTCGTGTATGAGAAAAGTTTAAACGTTTTAAAACTGAAAACAATAACAAGGTATGTCTCAGAAATTGTCAACTCCACGGAAAAAGTGTATATGACAAATTGTGTGTTTTAACACAATCATATTTTTCGTATCCCTTAAGCAAAGCTCATCCAGAATGAAAAGATCTTCAGAGGCTATTCCCAGAAAATCCAATATGTACATTTCGTTTCTTATAAAAGTATATTAAACAAATTATATTTTAATCAACATAATTACTGCCATTTTTGATAAAATAAAAATTTTGGAAACGTGTTCCATGTAAAGGGTAGTTGCGTATTGGGGATTTTCCTGAAAATATTCGTATTACTGAAGATAAGATACTGCAATTAAATACCAAGTTTGATATTTAACCGACTTTCTCTACTAGTACTGTGTATATAGTGTAAGAGAACGTATTTATTCTATACGAGATTTCACTGGAAATACGCGTTTTAGGGCCCCCTGTATCCAAAAAAGTATTTTCAGAAAAAGGCCTGTGTGCGCGTGAACACGATAACTCAAAAACGAAAAGTCGGTAAAATACCAGACTTACTACTTAAGTATCTTCCAGGGATGCGACACGAACATTTTGAGAAAAATCCCCCACCCCAAATTCCCTTTACATGGAAAAAAAATTCAAAGATTTTGATTTTCTCAATAATGGCTTTAACGATTTTGATTAAAATTCTGTGTATTAAAGCTATTTATAAGACAAATAAAATGTATATCTTGAATTTTCTGAAAATAGCCTCTAAAGACCTCTTTATTCTGAATGCATTTTGCTGAATTTTGTGTAACTGGTAAGGCGTAAGCTTACTACACAAAAAATTTAGATAAAGTTAAAACACACAATTAATGTCATATACATTTTTTTCTTATAGTTGACCATTTCTGAGATGCTCCTTGATATTTGTTTCAGATTTGAAATACTTCTCTCACACGAAAGGTTGTAAATTTTTGGCCCTGCATAGAAACAGATATCAACCACATGGCAACCAGCTTTTAAAAGAGTTGACTATCGTTTTAATCTAGTGTATTCCCTTATCTTCCTTCTACTTAGAAGGAAGCACATAATTAATACAACTTTTGCTAATGTTTATCGCGATTATCATAAAGAAAATAGAAGAATAAGGGTTTTAACAATAATTTGTTTAAGAGATGTGGAGAAAGTCATGTGAATAGAACACATCAGAGTTTTGTTTTTGAGCTATGCTGACCAGAGACACACGCACTCACACATACTCACATTTAGGGACCATTTTACTTTCTCTACATGTACTATTTACATAGTATATAGAGAAGGTATTGCATTTCACCCAAAAATGCGATACCGACATTTTACTGGAAATATGCGTTTTTAGGGTCGTCTGTATCGAAAAAAAATGGGAAAAGTCCGTGTGCGTGTGTGTGTGTGTGTGTCTGTGAACACGATAATTCAAAAACGGAAGATCGGTAAAATACCAAACTTGGTATTTAAGTTGAGGATCTTCCAAGGATGCGACACGAAGATTTTGAGAAAAACTCCCCCTCCCCAAACTACATGGAAAAAATTTCGAAAGTGTTGATTTTTTCAAAAACCGCTGTAACGATTTTGTCTAAAATCTCTTATATTTATGAAATTTACATGACAAATAAAATATGTGCTTTGAATTTTCTGGCAATAGTCTCTAAAGACCTCTTTATTCTGGATGATTTTTTGTAAATTTGGCATAACTAATAAACCGTAAGTAATAGACAAGAACTTGTTACACAAAAAATTTAGATCTCGTTAAAACACACAATTTATACCAGATACATTTTTTACGTTGAGGTGACATTTTTTAGACATTCCTTATATAAGTTTCCGTTTTAAAATACGTATTTAAAGCTTTTCACATATGGGAGTTAGTCAACTCCTGGCACTGCAAAGAAACGGATTTCATTCTCATGGCAACCAGTCTTTAAAAGATTTGGTTACAGTTTCTGCTTACAATTAAGCATTTCTGCTGATGTTGATCTCAAATAGCATGAAATAAATCGAAGCTTTTAAACAATAATTTGTTACAGTGATATAGAGAAAGTCATGTGAATAGAACACATCAGATTTGTTAAATCTCTTTTTTGGATTCAGAGGATCATAAAACGTTTCGATGAAATCTTGGTATCGAAATTTTGGATGGAATAACATTCCTTTTCTATCTGCTATGTACACGGTACACGTGCTAGAGAAAGCAAAACATATTTAGCTGCGTTTTTAAAAATGGCGAATTGTGAAAAATATTCGGCAAAATGATACACACATCATGTAAAATATTTATTACCTTTAAAAATCGAAATGTTTGTCATTTTCACATAAAAACTGTCAATGTCCTTAAAGCAGTCGCTTAAGAGAATATCAAAAGGAACAGCAGTATGAGACACAATACAGTAAAGCATGGCTCTCTCGTGATTGCACTCGAAGATTCTTCCCTCTCAGCGATCGATGTAGTCGGCAATCCGCGTTGCCATGTTGACGGCTAAAGCAAAAACAATAACCGCTCTTTAGGATGCCGAAAACGTTCGGCTCCTTTCTCCAACAACGTCAACTATCCATGAGATGACGTATATAGGGCAGGGTGGGGGAACAGCACACACCTAAGGGGAAATGTTCATACTCAATATGTTATTAGATATGACTCCACAGACCTTCAAACATCTAGCTCGATTTGAAATTTAGTAAACAAACACGGACTATACAGGCCCTTTTACACCTTTTGGGGATGTATTCCTGACAATGGAACAAGAAAAAAATCGGATGTGTTCCATTCACACGACTTTCTCCAGATCTCTGCAACAAATTATTGTTAAAAAGCTTATGCTTTTTTTTTTTTTACTTCATGGTAATCGAAAAAAAAAAACTAGCAGAATTAGTCTTATCATAGGTTAAATTAATAGACGAAAGCTGGTTGCTATGTGACTGAAGTTCCTTTGTTTGTATGGACAGGAGTTGACAAATTCCTGTGTGAGAAAAGTATAGTTTTTCACAGCTGAAACCAAAAACAAGAAATATCTAAAAAAAAAACAATCAACTCCACGAAAAAAAGGTATACAACATAAATTCTGTGTTTTAAAGTAATCTACATTTTTTGTGTTCTAAGTATTTGTCCATCTCTTATAGTTTAGAAGCTATGCAAAGTTTCGCAAAATTCATCCGGAATAAAGTAGTCTTCAGAGGCTATTCCTAGAAAATTCAAGATATACATTTTATTTGTTTGGTAAATATCTTTAATATACGAAATTTTAATCAAAATCTTAGAGCCATTTTTAAGAAAATTAAAATTTTCGAAAAAAGTTCCATGCAAAGGGTAGTTTGGGGTGGGGGGATTTTTCTCAAAATATTCGTGTCACATCCCTGGAAGATACTAAACTTAAGTACCAACTTTGGTATTTTACCGACACACACGGACACACACACGGACCTTTTTCTGAAAATACTTTTTTGGGATACAGGGGGCCCTAAAACATATATTCCCTGTGAAATCTCGGGATCGAATTTTTTGGTGGAGCGCAATACCTTCTCTATACACTGTGTGTATAGTACGTGTAGAGAAAGTAAAAAAAACTTATGTGTTCCATTCACATGACTTTCTCTACATCTCTGCAACAAATTATTGTTAAAAAGCTTATGCTTCTATTTACGTCATGCTAATCGAGAAAAAATTAACAGAAATAGTGTTATTACTTGCTTCCTTGAAAGCAGAAACGAAATAAGGGAGTACCAATGGTTAAAGTGTTAGTCAAAAGCTGGTTGCTATGTGACTGAAGTTCCTTTGTTTGTATGAACGGGAGTTGACAAATTCCTGTGTGAGAAAAATATGTTTTTCAAAGCTGAAACCAAAACAAGGAAACCAAAAATGATCAACTCCACGAAAAAAAAACGTATTTAACATAAATCGTGTGTTTTAACGTGCTCTGCATTAATATTTTGTCTATCTCTTGCGGTTTAGCATTTAATCAAAATTCAATTAAATTCATCCAGAATAAAGAGGTCCTTAGAGGTTATGCCAAGAAAATTCAAGATATACCTACATTTTATTTGGCATGTAAATATTTTAAATATAAGAGATTTTAATCAAAATCGTTAAAGCCATTTTTGTAAAATAAAATTTTCGAAATTTTTTCCATGTAAATGGTACTTGTGGGTGGGGGTATTTTCTTGAAAATCTTCGTATCGCATCCTTGGAAGATAGCAACCATAAATATTAAGTGTGGTACTTAACATTCTTTTCGTTTTTGAGCTCTGCTGCCCACAGACACATACACGGACATTTTTCTAAAAATGCCTTTTTTGTTTTCAGAGGGTCCTAAAACACGTACTTCCGGTGAAATCTCGGTATCGAATTTTTGGGAGCATTACAATACCTTCTCTATACACTATGTACATAGTATGCGTAAAGAACGTAATATGTTTATATAAACTTATGCTCTAAAACGCTTTCTTTTCGCGTTATTAACTTATTAATGAAAGTCACTTTCAACGGCTTTCCGGGTCCAACTTAATAACTTAATTTATTTATGCACTCACTCATAGATGACTTTGACCCATTTCACCCCGCAGAGTTGGCCCTGTATTGCCATGGTTACTTGTTGACATTTGTCATTTATCAGATGCGTATTACAGTCCTTCAGCATGCCTAATAGTGCTGTTTACAGGGGCTTCATTCAGAACACTCTCCCAGATTTTTTTATAAAATGTACTTCTGCGGTTTTTATTGCTTTACCTCCTATTCAAATTATTTAAATTTGTTGAGACGCTAATTACGGTTGACTTTTACGATTAAACATATACAAATTGCTTATTAGAATAGAATAAATCCTATGGGTAAAGGATGATTTAAAAATGGGAATACGTATAATTCTTGAGGTTCAAATAAGGAGATACATGTGGTTTATGCATGATGCTCTAGCATATTTAAGTCTCATTGTTTGAGATACACTGGCTGGTATCTAAAATGTCAGATAGGTAGAGGGGGACCAGTTCCTTGGCCTGCACGTTCGCCCGATCTCAATCCTTTTGATGTTTATCTTTTGGGGACCTTAAACCATTGTTTTTTTTAGCAGACCTGTTGGATGAGAAAAGTCTTAATCTACGTGTCATGTAAGCCTGCGAAATTATACGACACTAATTGGGAGAATTTGACATTCCATACTTCGACGAGAGCATGCGCAAGAGTAGGGCATTCGGATCATTTGCTATAAGTGGTGTTTGTGTGGAACACCTAACAAGCTGAAAACATCAAAAACAGAATGATGTGTCACATAAAAAATAGCATTGAACCTCAATAAATCGAGAACGAAGGGTTTTGGACATATGTTTATATGAGCATTTTTATTGTATGGAATTTGTCCCCAAACTTTGTAAAACAAATTTTGAATCAGCCTGTATATATGCACTAACATTAAAGTTCGTAGATGATCAGAAAATGGAGTTTTAATTTATGAACGCTCTTTAACTGCTGTGGTCTCGGGGTCTCATTCTATACCGGACGTGAAAGACCGCTTAATTTTGCTTAAAGGCCTCTTTTATCAGGCTTGAGGTTCTTTTACATACCGTAAATCTACGACACGGGATCAACGGCTTTACTTCCCTTCCGAAGGAAGCCATGTTAAGAATTTTCACGCCTGAAAAAATCCAATGTCCTCAGCCGGGATTGAACCCGCGACCTTGGGCATATGAAGTTAGCATGGTAACCATTACACCAAGGAGGGCGACAGATTATTATTCCTGATTCAAAAGATAATTTTCACAAGTCAATATAGCATTAAATAAAATAAAAAAAGGACTGCCTCCGTGATCGAGTAGCCAGTGAACTTCTCACCCAGAGGCCTTGAATTAATCCTTGATAAACTTCTGACCCCTAGACATCCGCTTGCAAGTCCTAGGAGGGTGTCAATCCTAAAATACGGGGAGGGTAAAACGACTACAAAATAAAATTTTCCAAGAAGATATAAAGATTTTAAAGAATGTCCTTCTCCCAAACTATCCTTCATAGAAAATTTATGGAACATTTTAATCATTTCAAAAAGTCCTTAACATTTTGATTAAAATACCAAATTCTTATGGTAAATTAATGCACGAGTTGAATTTTGCAGGAATACCCACTTAAGTCCTGTTCATTCCAAATAACGTCTGCATAATTGGCTACACGTGAAAGAAAGACAAATCTTGATACGTAAAAAAGTGAATCTCGCTAAAGCACACATGTTAACCCATTTAAGTGCCAATCACGATCTAATCGTGATGCCACTATCATATGTTTTAACTCTTTCCAGCGGGAAAGTCTGCACTTTCTACGTCATAGCCATAGAGAAAGGTTTTCTGGAGTGTTTGAGGACTTTATCTTTACACTCCGAAGCGCTAAATTAGCTCCAAATTTAATTTCTAGCCGGTGTTTGTTTATGTTGGTTGAAATATGGCGTCGTCTAGCCAAACGTTACGAACCGAAGAGGAAATCAACTATTCAGATTCGCAACAACACAAATGCTAAATTGTACAGTAATCTATGTTACATTTGCATCCTATTGCTTTATACCATTTTCGTGAATAACGATATCATGTTTATGTGTGTGTGTTTTGGGTAATTTTTTTTTTTTTTTTTCAATTTTCAACTTTCAAGTTAAGTGAATTCATTTTTTGCATTTTAAAAACTAAAACACCAGATCAAAACAGGATGCTAGTTTAGTACAGAATTATCTATATTTTCATTTAATTAACTTTAAATTTCTCTGTAGTAATATTTTTAGGCCTAAAGATTGATTATTTTGGGATTTTTAACTTTATTTTCAAATTTTTCTTTTGTTTTTAATTTTTTTAAAAACATTGAAGAGACTTCTCATTTATATAATGCATATAAGGTAGACAGAAGAATTTACAAGGAATGAAAAACAGATTCAGTTCTGTAAATCATTTGCTATTCATTTTATTACTAATAATTTAAAACCCTGCACTATCCTCTAAAATTGTTTGGCACCTTTCATACAGCATTTTGTTATTAGGGCTGGCATTAAGAGGAGAGCTAATTACAGTTTATTGTGGAATTAAGCATTTTCGAGATATACTTTGTTTGGATTTAACAAATTCTGAAATTTTTCTCAAATGAGAACTCCTCCATGTTCACACATCTTGATCAAACAAAGAGAACCAATTTCGAAGCGAAGAGCTCTTAAAAGATTCGGCTATCGTTTAAGCATACTCCATTTCCTTATTCTCATTGTATATACAGAAATATATAATAAAAGCTGCAATGTTTATCTCGGTAAACTTGAAGAAGATAGAAGAATAGGCTTAAAGAATGGTATGTATAGAAATTGATAGGAAAGTCATGCGAATGTAAAACTTTTTTTTGTTTAAAAGAAAACACGTGTGTGTGTTTGTGTGTGTGTGTGTGTGTGTGTGAGAGAGAGAGAGGGGGGGGAATACACACACTCAAAATGCATGTCATTCTGTATTAAAACCGAACAAAACAACCTTTATATGAAAAAGTCTGATGTGTTGCGTTCACATGACTTTCTCTACATCTCGGAAATAAATTATTGCTAAAAAGCTTACTATTCTATTTACTTCGGTTATTAAGCAGAACTTTGGCCGCTCTAAAAATAGAATGAAATTAAGTGGGATTGATTGACTTTGTATTTCTAATGACAATTTCAAAGTTTTATTGGTAGGAAAAGCTTGCTTTTTTATTATAGACAAATTTATGTACATGCTTGAACGGTTGGTATTTTGCGTATATGACGGATATTTACCAAATAATTATACATAAAGAGTATTATATCAATAATAAATTGTTTATTATGTGCAGGTATATGGATTTTTAATGAAAAAGCTTGGATTCGTTGCTAGCAGAAGACTGACTAATGGTATGCAAGAACGTCATATGTCACTCTTGGCAGGATTACCGCGTCGTGAGAACCCGTAGCAATAATTCACCAGTTGGTGGAGGAGTATGTGAATTTTTTTAAATTTATTTATCTATTTCTGTAGGCGAAACCACTGGGTCCGGTGGTTTTCAAATCCGTTAAGGTTAATGTGTGTATATAAATTTAAGTTTCTAATTTTCTATTGTGGCAATACTTGGCAGAGAAAATGTTTCAGAACATTATAAAACCATTTATTGTTTATAATTCTCGTTTATATATAATTATTTCGTAAATATCCGGCATATACGTAAACTATCAACGGTCCTAGCATACACATATATTTGTCTGCAATAAAAACAAAAGTTTTCCGACAAATAAAACATTTGAAGTCGACTTTAGAAACACAAAGTCAATCAATCACATTTAGTTTTATTGGATTTTTAGAGCCGGCGAAGTTCTGCATAATTACCTTTACTTCTGCTAATTGAAAAAAAAAATAGCCAAAATTAACTTATTGCTTGCTTCCTTGTAAGTAAAAGTGAAATAAGGGAATACATTAAGCTAACCCGACAGTCAAATGTTTTAAAACGTGGTTGCTATGGTATAGAAATCAGTTTCTTTGCGTGCCCAGGTGTTGACAAGTTCCCATGTGAGAAAAGTAAGAATTTTAAAACTGAAACAAATAACAAGGAATATCTCAAAAACGATCAAATCCACGAAGAAATGGTATATGATATAAGTTGCATGTTTTAGCGAGTGCTATACTTTTCGTTTGGTAAGTTTTTGTCTCTCTTACGGTTTACCAGTTATGCAAAATTCCAGTATAAAAATATCTTCCGAGGCTATTCTCAGAAAATTCAAGAAATATATATTATTTTGTATAATATTATATTTTAATCGAAATCGTTATAGCCATTTTTGAGAAAACAAAAAAATGTCGAAAATCTGTCATGTAAAGGATAGTTAGTGGTGGGGGGGGGGGGTTCTTGAAAATCTTCGAGTCGCATCCTTGAAAGATACTGAATCTAAATACCAAGTTTGGTATTTAAAGGACTTTTCTTTTTTGAGCTGTGCTATCCACAGACACACACACACACATATATACAAGGACATTTTTCTAAACATTTTTTTTTTTTTGGACTCAGGAGGTATCAAAACATATTTTCGGTGAAATTTCGGTATCGAATTTTTTGGGTGCAATACAATACCTTCTCTATACACCATATAAAGTAAAGTAAAAATTATTAAAAAAATGGCTATCCATTTTGAGTAAAATGGTAAATATATTTTTGAAGTATGAATATTAAAATTAAAATATTTAACTTCCTGTAAGTTATCAATGAAGTATTTTTCTGCTTTACTTCTGTGTAAATGGAAATACACGATAGGTGAAAACATATTATAAGAAAAATGCGAAGATAAAAATGTTTTTTCCCCTTTTTACTTTCCCTACTCGTACTATGTACATAGTGTATAGAAAAGCTATTTCACTCCACCCAAAAATTCAATACAGAGATTTCACCGGAAATATATGTTTTAGGGTTAGCTGTATTTAAAAAAAAACATTTTCACAAAAAGGTCCATGTGTGTGTGTGAACACGATAACTCAAAAACGAAAACTCGGTAAAATACCAAACTTGGTATTTAAGTTTAGTATCTTCCAGGGATGCGACACGAAGATTGAGAAAAAGCACCCCCAACCCAAACTGCCCTTTACATGGAACTTTTTTCGAAAATTTCGATTTCCTAAAAATGGCTAATGATTTTGATTAAAATAGCGCATATTAAAGATATTTACCCGACAAATAAATTGTATGCATTACATTTTCTGGGAATAGCCTCTAAAGACTACTTTATTCTCAGTGAATTTTGCCTAACTGGTAAACCGTAAGAAGTGGACAAAAATTTACCACACAAAAAATATAGAGCACATTAAAACACACAATTTATGTTGTGTACATTTTTTTTCGTGGAGCTGATCGTTTTTTAGGTATTCCTTGTCTTTGACTTTAGCTTTAAAATGCATACTTTTCTCACAAAGGACTTTGTGAACTCGTGTCCATGCAAACAAAGGAACTTCAGTCACATTGTAGTCAGCTTTTGACTATCATTTTAACCTATGGTACTCCCTTATTTCCTTTCTTCTTATAGGAAGCAAGTAGTAAGTCTATTTCTGCAAATATTTTCTCGATTAGCATGAAGTAAGTAGAAGCATAAGCTTTTTAACAATAATTTGTTGCAAAGATATAGAGAAAGTCATGTGAATGGAACGCATAAGATTTTTCAGTATATATATTCCAGTTTGCTTGGCATTGTCCAGTTTGAATTATAAAACAAACAATAAAACTTACATGAGTTCCAGATATAAACTCTTGGACGTGTGTTCTGAGCATCCTTTTGAGGCTGAAACGAGTGACTGCACTACATGATTAAATACGTCCCGCTTTGACTAAACCACCAATCCATGCTCTACTGGCAAACACCACGCACAGTAAACGCGAGCTTAGCAGCCACTAATAGTGTGTGTGTGTGCTGAAGTCTGTACACTTCACATAAGCTTACTCAATGTACCTCATAGATGGCGAAACAAGGGAGAATATCCAAGTAGTTTAAGTATAACTGATACTTATGCAATAAATATATTTAATAGTATTTAATTCTTATTTATTTGTTTTTAGAATTTTTATTATGTACATAGGGTATAGAGAAATTATTGCATTCCACACAAGAATTCGTTACCAAGATGTCACCGAAAGTATACATTTCAGGGTCCTCTGTATCCTAAACAAATTTAGAAAAAATTCCGTGTGTGTCCGTGAACACGATAACTCAAAACCGAAGAGTCCATAAAGTACCAAACCTGGTATTTAAGTTTAGTATCTCCCAAGGATGCGAATTCTTTTGAGGAAAATATGCCTACCTCAAACTACCCTTCACGTGGGAAAATTTTCGAAAATTTTGATTTTCTAAAAAATGCCTCTAACGATCTTGATTCAAATGTTGTATTTACTGGGAATAAACTCTGAAGATTCAGGATGAGTTGTGCTTAACTGATAAACCGAAAGAGATAGACAAAACTCACTGCACAGAAATGTAGATCTCGTTAAAACACACAATTTGTGTCCTTTACGTTTTTGGTGTAGAGGTAATCATTTGTTATTGGTTTCAATTGTAAAGTATTTATACATTTCTCAGACAGGGTGAGTTGGTTTCTTTTTTTTTATATACCTTTGGCTAAGTAAAGAAGTGATTTGCAATAGCAATCACATAATAACAGCTTTTAAAACATTTGACTATCACTTAGGCTAGTGCATTCCTTTAGTTTCCTTCTACTTATAAGGAACTAAGTAATAAGAACATTCTGTTGATGTTTATCTCGATTAGCATTGTTTAGAAAGGAGGATATTTTGTAAGAAGTTTGTTTGAAGAGCATCTAGAGAATGTCATATGAATGTAACACATTAGATTTTTAGAAAAAGGTCCGTTTGTCTATGAAAAATACGATAGCTCAAAAACGAAAAATACCGAACTTGGTATTTAGGTTTAATATCTCCCAAAGATGTGACGCGAAGATTTAGAGGAAAATTGTGTCATTCCAAACTACCCTTTACATGGAAAATTCTTCGAAAATTTTGATTTTTTAAAAAATGGCTAACGATTTTAATAAAAACAGCGTGTATTAAGGCTATTTATGTAACAAGTAAAATGTATATCCTGAATTTTCTGGGAATAGCCTCTGGAGACCTCCGTATTCTGGATGAATTTTGGTGAATTTTGCGTAGCTGTTAAACAGTAAGAGATATACAAAAATTTGTTATAGAAAAAATGTATACCTCGTTAAAACACACGAGTTATTTCATATACAATCTTTTCGTAGAGTTGACTTTTTTGAGATATTCCTTATTATTGGTTTCAATTTTAAAATAGGTACTTATACTTTTCACTCCACATTCAGAATCTTACGTAGGAAATTTTTCTGAAGACCCCCAATAGCTCCAATAAAAATCAGAAGAAATAATTTCATTATGATATATTATTCTGGGGAATTATTATTATTATTATTATTATTACTATCATCATCATCATTATTATTTAGGTGATGCATCCATAAATCGATAGTTCTCTTCTGGTTGCTCTGACTTTTTATCTATTACAAATAGTCAGTAGAGTTATTGTGCTCCACCAAAAATCCATTTTGTAAAAAATATTTGCTTTGAATTTCTCTGAACCCAAAAAGACGTTTTCAGAAAAAGGAAATTTCAGATGTGTACCAAGGAAAGCCCAACCTAACCTTCTTTTTTAAATGTGGCCATACCTATTTTGATTAAATTGCCATATGTTGGAAGATATTTATATGAAAAATGAAATGTATGTCCTGAATTCTCTGGGAATATCTTGTGACTTCTTTTTCATGTCGAAATAAATGTGTACAATCACTCGTAATTGTTAAGTAATAGATGAAAATGGACCACTCAAACAATGTAGATTTGTTTAAAACACACAATTCATTTAGCATAATGTTTATCATCAGCCATTTCCGCGGTATTCGTTATTAACATTTGGAATTGTTCAACACTTAATAATTCCATTAAGGCTCTATTGATTTTCAATTGCTTCCTGCGATGTGGAGATGGTACATGACTTAGGGTCGGTAGCAATTTAATTTAACTTATTTTAGTTTTATTTTATTGTAAACCTGTCTTTTTTCTGGTTAATATTAACACTTTTTCAGTTTTTCTTTCCACTATTTATTATTATTATTTATTTTCCATTTAATGTATTGTGCTTACTTAGGTATAGGATCATCTGCAAATAATCCTGATTATTCCCAAATGATCAGGGGTAGTAGTTATTTATAATATAATATAAACTAAAATAAATCTTAATAAAGATAGAAATATTAATAAAAAACTTATAAAATACAATGAAAATATACCCAAGAAAATGCTAAATTTACAAGGAATCTTATGTACAGCCTTAAATGGAAGAGAGGAGAGTTAACATGAATAAAACAGATATCTAGTAATTCAAGGCAGATGAAAAGAATTTAAGTTAATGAAGACATTTTTAAGGCAGTTAAATACACGAGATTCACAATTCACGAAGCAGGAAGTCTTTACATTGACGTGGATCATAGAGCGATAC
The DNA here is from genome assembly GCA_030762935.1 of Hymenopus coronatus. Lineage (NCBI taxonomy): Eukaryota > Metazoa > Arthropoda > Insecta > Mantodea > Hymenopodidae > Hymenopus > Hymenopus coronatus. The sequence goes on along the minus strand of CM060892.1, from coordinate 59,894,808 downwards.
GCCCAGGTTCGATCTCAAGCGACCACATGTGAGATTTGTGGTGGACAAAGCGGTGCAGGGGGTTCCTCTGGCTCATCAGATTTCCCCCACCATCGCATATCACCGGTGCTCCATCTTCATTCCATGCAACATCAGTGCTATCGCCTGCTGTACCATATGTAGTAAAAGCGGGCATTGAACTATAAAAAACATAGAGCGATACAGGCAAGAAGAACAATCAAAATGCTGAATGGAATCCTAGGGATCAGTAGACAAACAAAGAGGAGAATTCAATGAACAGTTGTAGAGAATGCAACTTATGGATCTGAAGGGTGGACCTTAATAGAAAGACGGTAGGATACAAGCGGTGGAGATGGATGAGAACAAGAGGAGCAAGATTAACGCTTGAAAAGAGAAGCTCTCGATTATCCGGGGTAATGTGGGGGAGAAGCACGAATAATCGAGAAACTCACAATTAGCATGCATATATAAATAGAAAGTTACGTTTAAAAGCTTTTTAACATGTATTCTTTGTTCAAAAGTTTACTCTGCTCCTTGTAGATATCGTATTTTTTCGTTCAGCATTGGAATCACAGTTCCTGATAAAATCCTGTATTTTCTCCTAATTGTTTTAATGTCGCGAACATTCTGCATTCCAATCCCACAATAAACACTTACTTTTGCAATAGTTTCAGCTTTTCAAATCTTTAAATTAGTTCTAATTTTTGCTTTAATAACAACACACATTTTTGTCGCAAAAGGAGAGAAAAATATAAAAGCTAAAGGTAACTTTGTTAAGTAAGGTCAGAGAGAAATGGATAAGAATAATCAACGAGAAGATAGAAGAAGAGTGGGGCTAGAAAATAAGAAAACGGTGGAGAATATAATGTAGGACAAGAACCACTATGCATATATAACCTGAGGTGTTAAAGTTTTTTTATAGTGTTTAATGCCCGTTTTTACTATTTTGGTACCACAGGCGAATGTGTAAAAGTGTATGGTGCACTAAGGGGGAAAAATAGCAACTCTCAAGAAGGTATAAGAAAATTGTCAGAATGTATGTAAATTATTATGATTAATAAAGAATATATATTGCAGTGATAATGCTGAAAGGATAGCTAACGAGATAGGCAGCGGCGTGCATTATCGTTACGTGGTAACGGTAGTGTTAAACATGGCCAATTGAGACCGTCGCTAATATTATTGCTAGTATTCCTGTTAATTAATGATTATTTAAAGTATTTAAAAGTGTATTAAGGTAGCTTATAAAGCAATAACAGCTCAAAGCTGTTTACCTAACTAGGCCGCTGCATAAGGGAAAGTTCTTTGTGAGGGAGAATGCTATTGTAAGTCACGTACTCTTGTGCATGTGCGTGCAACAGAGAAATAAGTGAAAAGTGATTTCGGGGGAGGCCTGGATATTTGAGAAGTGAGTTTTTCTCCATCGTATTGAGGCGGTTACGATATATTTATGATGCATTTTGGGTTAAGAGAAATGCATTATGGGACACATAGACGCCAAGTTCGCGGTCTTTCCGACCAATGAAAACGAAGCAGCCATGACAGCAGATTTTACTATATAAGTAATAGATTGCAGGCTGTTGGGGCAGTCACTATCAAGTTTGGAGTCACATACACGCAATTGCTGTCAAGCTGGGAACACTCACCGCTAGTTTAAGGCGCGTATACTCGTTGTCAAGTTGATATATAGTGCGAAAGTAATTTGTTATAAATGTTATAGACGAGCAAAGTGATAAAGTAATGAGTTCTACGAGACAAGTAACGGTAAATCGTCGAAAATGGAATGTTCTAAGAAGTCATAGAAACTCAGGTAGCATGTAAAGCAAAGTGCTTGTCTAAATAAGTAACAATTTATAGTCAAGAATAAATTCATATACGAAAGTGAAAGTGTGTTACCCCCCCCCCCATTGTTTCTCCAGCCGAGAGAGTCAATGTCATGCAGACTGAGCCAAGGCAGCTTTATAGTGGATTTCAAATCAGGTACGTGGAGAGATCTGCTATATTGGTAGGGGAGTACGTCCAGACACATTTAATACACGTGGAGAAATAATTATAACAACGTGTGTGAGAACTACTGTCACATACCTGAATCCACAACCTGGGGCAACAATACAACCACAACAATACCACCGCATACTTGGCATTCCCCCAACGTTGCACAATACCGTCGTACAATATTGAATATCTCCATGATTTAATTGTGTTTTTTTACGAATTTACAAGAATTGTATTTCTCTGTGTAGAATATAGATGCATTAGGCGACTGTAATTTTGCTTCATCGGGCTATGACCGGAATAGATGAATCACGTGATTTCATTTCGCACTGCAGCCTGTCTATCTCGCTAGCTACGGTCCAAAGAATGTGACGTTACGTCATATGCTAATGTTTGAAGAAAGGTTTTCTCTTTAGGTGGTATTGGCTATACTCAGTAGGCACATGTAAACACATTCATTTGTTACCGTAAAGGAGTTAACTGTTTACTCAGGACCATTACTGTGGGAGACTATTTAGTATTTACTGGTTGAGGTAAGACTATTAAAGAGGGTACGACGCTGCAGTCAGTTAGGGTTTGGTGACTACACACTGCTCGTTGATATAAATCAAATTTACTCGAGGATTCAGACTGCTTGTGTCGCGAGGGTGAAGATATAATATCTTTGTGAGTCCGCTGACCACGGTAATTGAGTCAACTGTGCTGTTAGGATCCATGGTGCTTGCAATAATGCAATTTGCTCCACGCTGTGCCCACTGCTTATTAACACAGCGTAGAAGCTCCCGCTCTCTTGCTCTCTTGCTAATTCTGTCGTATTACTCTGGGAATTATCGTTAACGCTACACTGCTCTCCTAGGGCATTGGTCCCAAAGCCTCGGAATTTCTTTATGATTGATGGATCATGAAAGATAACGAACGATTATGACACGATATTATATTAAAACTTCCTTTGAATACACAGGCATTAAAACGTCCAGGGGATATTTCAAAAGCGATTATTAAATCAACATTTTTTACACTAATTTATACAGAACATTTTTATCCATCAGAGAATTCAAGGTAAAAATCTATTTCTATTTTCTATACATCGTACATGCTGAGTGTGTGTGTTACGGAGGGGTATTCTGTAGCAGTTGGCTTATTGTATGAAGGACCCCTGAAGGAGAAGATGTAATGAGTGTAATTTCAAAGGGCGGCCGACATTCGGACAGAGAGAGCCACCGTCGAGGGTCCCTAACAGCTCACAAGCTTCATCCTGACGCGGGGTGGATCCCGTGGCTCAGTCCTGGATAGCCCACTTAAGTCCATAGACAACCACCAACGCCATCCTGCCGCCGAGAGCTGTATTTCCTCCACTAATTGGCGCATCTACCGCAGGCTTCCTTCACACTTTACAGAAATAGATCAGTAGGGATGAAATGAAGATAAAACAAAGGGTGAGGAATGTCGGGGAATGAAGATTCCTCCCCAGCACACGCCTAGTGTACCGGGAGAACTCTGAAAACCTCCTTCAGAGCGTAATCACCTCCAATGAATGGTGCATCTACCGCAGTCCTCGTTTACAATTACAATACTGAAATAGACCAGTAGGGATGAAATGAAGATAAAGTGAAAGGTGTGGAAGTCGGGGGAATGAAGAGTCCTCCCCAGCATTCGCCTAGTGAGCCAGCAAAACTCTGAAAACCCCATGGGTCAGAAAGATCGGCAGCGGGGAACCGATCCCACGACCTCCTGAATGCCAATCCCAGACGAAACGCATGATCGTACATGGTGGATAGCGGAAGTATTGCATTACACCCAAAATTTCGATTTCAGATTTCGCTATAAATACACGTTTTAGGGTCCTCTATATAAAAAGGCATTTTTACAAAAAGGTGCATGTGAAGATAATCAACATAAATATTGGCATAAATGGTCTTACCTGGTTTCCTTGTAAGAAGAAGGGAAATAATGGAACAGGTAGAAAGCGAAAGTCGTATGAACTGTGCGATTGACATTGAAATTCGGTCCTCTTGCAGTGATCAGGAGTGAAGCAAACAAGATGAAACGGGTGAGGACTTCCTGTATCGGAGATCGTTAAATCTACAATATATATATGACATAAATTTGTTGCGTAGTAAGTTTTGTCTATCTGTTGCATTTTATCAGTCATGTAAAATTCATTCAGAACGAAGAGAACTTCAGAGGCTATGCCAACATGTACATCGTAATCAAAATTGATAGAGCATTATTAAAGAAGACCAATATTTTCGAAAATTCCGTGTAAAGGGTAGTTTGGGGTGGGGGTTTTCTTGAAAATCCTCGTATCGCATTCTTGGAAGATGTTGAATTTAATTGATTTTCAACCGACTTTTAGTTTTTGAGATATCGTATTCTTACACACACACACACACATACCATACATGCAGGCGCACATACAGACGTTTTTCTAAAAATATATTTTTTAAATATACAGGATGTTAATGAACTATACCGAAATATTTTCACAGAATATATAAATTACTTAAATAAGTAATTTGAGTTAGGGCCTGTATATTGACATTTCGCAGTAACGGCTATAAGTTTCTGAAGTGCCAGTACGCTACGTATCGCAGCACTTCGTCTGGAATGAAAAATAATAATAATAATAATAAAAACATTATCTCCACGACAGGCAGGAATCGAACTCATGGCCTTCAGGATAGCAGCTTCCCGCGCTACACATTAATCCACCAGAGCAGTTGAAAAAATGCTTCCAGAGTAGACTACATAACTCAAGAACGTAGTTAATGAATGCTCAGTGTCGCACTGTCAAATGATTAGTTCGAGATTTTACATTTTTTCGACATTAAATCTTGAGAACGCTAGTAGCGAGCCGTTAAAAATCGATATTTCTATACTCGAGCAGCAGTTTTAAAGACATTCAAAGCCATTTTTTCACACTGGTTTGCTTTACACCGACTTATCAGCATCTGATACCTACACGTTTAACTCTATGTAGTTGCGTTATGTTATGTTTATGCGGGGACCATGCATCGCCGATCTCAAATTACTTATATCAGTCACGTGCACAATCTCGCAAATTATTTCGGTGTAGTTCATTAACACCTGTATAACTTCAATGAATGAAAGAATAAGTGTATTTATTTACATAAAATATCATACATTGAATTTCAACAATGGAAAGGGCCCACAGACTGTACGTGCTTTTGTAATACACACTAAAAGCAATATTAAAACAACTCAGAATTAAAAGAGTAAACACGAAAATAAAAAGACAAAGGTAATATACAATCAAAAGTAATCTTAAACAAACAACAATAAAGAATTAAGAGTAAACCCGAAAATAAAAATACAAAGATATTCAAATGTAGCAATTTAAATTTATAGCACAGAGTACACCTTCATAAATGCACCCTCTTATAATAGATAATTATAGTTAAAAGAAATATATACACATAATATATACACAATATATAAAACCATAACACAATAGTCACGTAAGTATGACAATATATATATATATATGTAAAACATTGTAGTCACTTTTTTGTTTAGTTGTTCTTATACCTCCCCTCCCCCTTCTCTATTGGCAGCCTCCTCACTTAACAGCTGTCTTGCCTTAAGTATAAATTTATCTAACCCGTCCACGTCTTCCGCGCCTGCCAGTAGCGTCCAACATGTTTTTAACTCTACATTCGCATAGGAAAAGAATCACGGTAGTATAACTTACTTAGTCAATGGCGTCACTATCAAAGCCTATTCTTTCCTATCTTACATTCTCTTCCTTCCATCCTCTTATATCCAGCTCGTTCATATCCTCCTCTATATTTTCTATCCATTTCTTTCTTTGTCTTCCCACACGCTTTCTTCCACCTGGTTTTCCCTTCCATATTCTTGCAATAGGCAGTCCCCCTCACTTCTTTCTGTATGACCTGCCTATTTAAACTTTTAAAAAAAAATCTACTTCGGGAATCATCATAGAGCTTATTAATTCTAATTTGCAATTCCTCATTTTGATAATAAATTGTTCGGATATCTTCCTTTCTCATACTGAAATTCTAGGCTCGTCAAACTTTAGCATACACAAGTGTCTGCTGCATAAGTCACTACAGGTTTAATTTTATTTTTTCTCTTTCTGGAAAGATCTCTGGGTTTCAAAAGGGGTGGCAGAGCCCAATAACATCCATTTCCCATTTGTAACCCTTCTTTGACTTCTTCCCCAATATGCCATTTTATGTTATTATTGAACCCAAATATTTGAGTCTGCAAACCGTATCAAGATCACTAACTTGTATACATATTTTAATACCGTTAGCCCATCTATTTTCATCTCTAGATGCAATCCGGTGAAATTCCGGTATCGAATTTTCGGGGGTAGTAAAATACCTTCTCTAACTATTATGTACATTGTTCATATGTGCCCGAAAAAATAAAAATTACTTGTATTTTAGATTCATTAACATATTTTATTCATACGGTTATAAAATGTAAATTTGATAATAAATATATTAACGACAATATGCATTTAAGTAAGGAAATTGTACACCAACCATTGACCGACTTAGGTCTAAGGCGTTTCATCTGGTACTGGCATTCGGGAGGTCATTGAACTGGTGCCCCGGGAACGACCTTTTTGACCCATGGGGTTTTCAGGGGGTTTCCCGGGTCACTAGGCGAATGCTGGGGAGGAATCTTCATTCCCTGAAATTCCTGTCTCTTAATTTCATCTTCATTTCATCCCAACTAGTCTCTTTTAGGGCTGTAAATGCCGACGAGTACTGCGACAAAGGTGATTGTGCTCTGGAAATACAACTTTCGGTGGCGGGATGGCGCTGGAGGTAGTCTGCTGACCCAGGTGAAGGACGAGAAGAACTGCTTGTGAACAGTTAAGGACCCTCCTTGGCGGCTCTATCCGAATGTCGGCCACCTCAGCTCACTCTCTCTTCCAGGGGACTGATGTACAATAAGCCAACAGCTGCAGTGCGGAATACCCCTCCAAAACACATATTCACAGACAAAACAACCAATGAGGGGTGTCTAGCCACATGACAGTTAAGAGATGTCGAGCTAAGTTATGTGAAACAAACCTTAGATTGGAATCCTTGTGTTTGGCTCAGAGGAGAGGTCGATACACTGGGACTATGAGCTGCTCATACGCGAGGCAGCTCCTGCGGCTCCTATATTATCTCCGAGACACAAATAACGCCCTTGGGAAAACCATGCAAGTCGTGAACTTGGAAATGGCTAAGCGTCGAGGAAACTAATCTAAGAACGAGAAACGTGCTGCTTCGACTTCTGCACGATAAATTCTGTAGTCTCCACCTTGCACAGTAAATTTAAATACCGTGATGCAGCATTTTAAGTGAGATGGTAAGATAAATCGCCTTTAAAGCGCCTTAACAGAAACACCTGCTTACCGCACATGACCTGTCAGGGACGTAATGAGATTAGCCCCGTAGTAAGTGGCAAAGTGACAAATGGTCTTGTGGCCGTAAGCCGCTTCTGTTAATATGAGTGTCTGTTTCCTCTTGGGCGAAGAAAACAGTAGCCATAAAATATATTTGTGTTCTCTCTTCTTCGCTGTCAGAAATAATACATCAGCTTAGAAATATTTTCGCTACCTTACATGTGCTTATTTAAAATCCAAAATCCATCCCACTGTATTTGCAGGGCACTTGGTACAGACAGAGCAGCAATTTCCATGCTGAACCTTTTACTGCTATGGCACCGCAGACGATGAAACTGATGAAACATGAAGATGGAGCCCCGATGGAATGTGATGGCGGGAGAATCCGGAGAGCCCGGAGAAAACCCGCTCCTGCGCCGCTTTTTCCACCACATCTCACATGCGGTCGCTTGTGGTCGAACCCGGGCCATCTGACCACTCGACCACAGAATCTCAATGAAATATATATTAATGAAATTTCATAATGAAAACTTTACCATTTATGAAAAAAAAAAAAACTCTTATAATCACAGTAAAGTCACAGAAAAGTCATAGTTTAGGTTAATAATTCATAACTTGTTGATAGTTCTGTAAACAAAAACAGGGATGCGACACGAAGGTTTTGAGAAAAATCCCCCCACCCCAAACTACCCTTTACATGGAACTTTTTTCGAAAATTTTGATTTTCGCAAAAAGGCTCTAACGATTTTGATTAAAATAACATATATTAAAGATATTTACCTGACAAACAAAATATATATCTTGAATTTTCTGGGAATAGCCTCTGAAGACTACTTTATTCTGGACTAATTTTACGGAATTTTGCGTAACTGCTAAACCGTAAGACTTAGATAAAAACTTACTCCACAAGGAATGTAGAGCACGTTAAAACACACAATTTATGTCATATACATTTTTTTTGTGGAGTTCATCGTTTTCGAGACATTCATTGTTTTTGGTTTCAGCTAAAGAAAACTTATTCTCATATAGGAATTTGTCAACTGCTGTCCATATAAACAAAGGAATTTTTTTCTCGAGTAGTATGAAGTAAATAGAGGCATTAGATTTTTAACAATAATTTGTTACAGAGCTGTAGAGAAAGTCATGTGAATGGTACACGTCAGATTTTTAATCCAATATTCCGCTTTTGGTTGAATGGTAACGTTTGTAATTGCTAGTCTCTGGTTTCTGTATTTTAATTTTCCAAGCATCCGTTTAGTACTCGGAATTCTGCATTCTTTGCATTCTGATTTTCTATAGTAGGTAAGCAAAAGGATAAGTTCATATCTGTTACACAAAATGAAGACTTTTTTGTTGTTCCGCATCCTTTGTGAGTGTTCCAGAACTTTCAGATTTTCATGATGTACAAATGGAAGCCTGAAAATCAAATGATTACTCGACAACCGTGCTCTAAAAAAATCTGATGTTTTACACTCACATGACTTTCTCTAGCTACTCTACAAACAAACGTCTTATAAAAGATAATTCTTCTTTCAACACCACGCTAATCGAGATAAACATTAGCAGAATTTTGTTACTTAGTTCCTTATAAGTTGCCTGGAACTAAGGGAATGCACAAGGCTAAAGTGATAGTCAAATGTTTTAAAATCTGTCGTTATGTGATTGTCATTGCAAATCGCCTCTTTGCTTGGCCAGGTGTAGAACAAAAGAAAAACTAACACTCCCGTCTGTGAAAGTATAAGTACTTCACAACTGAAACTAATACAATGGTAACTCTCAAACGGTAAGTTCCACGAAAATAATGTTTATGACATAACTTGTGTATATTAACGAGGTCTACTGTTTTTATATAGTAGGCGTTTTCTATCTCTTACGGTTTACTAGTTATTCTAAATTAAGCAAAATTCATCTAGAATAAACCGGTCTTCAGAAGCTATTCCCAGAAAATTCAAGATATACATCTTATTTGTTACGTAAATATCTTTAATATATGATATTTTAATCAAAATTGTTAGAGCCATTTTTAAGAAAAACAAAATTTTCGAAACATTTTCCATGTAAAGGGTAGTTAGGGGTGGGAGATTTTCTTGAACATCTTCGTGTCGCATCCTTTGAAGATACCAAACCTAAATAACAAGTTTGGTATTCAACCGTCTTTTCATTTTTGAGCTATGCTGTCCACAAACACACACACGGACCTTTTTTCTGAAATTGCATTTTTTTGGACTCAGGAGGTCCTAATACATGTATTTCCGGTGAAATCTCGACATCGAATTTTTGAGTGGAATAAAATACTTCTCTATCCCTATGTACATTGTACATACGGGGCTAGAGAAAGTAAAAGGTATTATTATCGAACCGATAGGATTAGCTCCTCTATAACGCATGAGGTTCACATTCAAGAGCCCCCGGTTTCAATTCCCGCGGACCGTCCACTCTCACTTTGGTTTTCTGTGGGCAAATTCTGGGGTGGTCCCTCATCTAATACAGTTTCTTTTCTATAATTTCCCTTGCATTTCGTTTCCTTCACATCTTAAGGTGTGTTTCTAGGTTTCGCGGTGTGGGGCAGTTTAGAACAGATGGCGTGAATGTTTTCTCAAAGGAAAAGGGACTCCCCGTGGATAGTAGATGATTACTTGGTCGACGTGTCGTTCATCGTCCTCTCTCAAGCAGCTCCACAGCGAGTTTTCGATCGTGAAATTGTTAGAGCTTTCTGCGCTTTCCTGTATCCTGTTTGCCCGCGATCTGAAGTCTCCTGCATTTCCTTCAAGACATTGTTATTAAGTCTGTGTCGGTCATTTATGGTAAAAAAATTCTGATGTGTTCTATTCACATGATTTTCTCAACGTCTCTGTAACAAATTATTGTTAAAAAGCTTATTCTTTTATCTACTTCATGCTAATTGACAAAAAAAAAATGTTCTTATTGCTTGCTTCCTTGTAAGTAGAAGGGAAATAAGAGAGTACTTTAGACTAAAGGGATAATCAAAGTTTTAAAACTTGGTTGCTATGTGATTGAAGATCCTTTATTGCTAGGAATTGACAAATTCCCCTATGAGAAAAGTATTTTAAAGCTGAAACCAATAACAAGGAATATTAAAAAAACGGTCAGCTCCACGAAAAAAAGTATATGATATATATTGTGTATGTTAAAGAGCTCTACATTTTTTGTGTGGTAAGTTTTTGTCTGTCTCTTACAGTTTACCTGTTAGGCAAAATTCAGCAAAATTCGTCCGAAATAAAAATGTCTTCAGAGTCTGTTCCCAGAGTATTCAAGATATACATTTTATTTGTCATGTAAATATCCTTAATATACGATATTTTAATCAAAATCGATAGGGCCATTTTTGAGAAAATAACGATTTTTGGTAAATTTTTCCATGTGAAGACTAGTTGCTGTTGGGGGGATTTTCTTGAAATTCTTCTTGTCGCATCCTTGGAAGATACTGAACTTAAATACCAAGATTGGTACTTAACGGCATTTACGTTTTTGAGCTATGCTGCTCACAGACAGACAGACACACGCGCACACACGCACGCACAAACACAGTGACTAACATAGACACACAGACACCGAAAGTTTTTTTTTTTTTTGATTTAGGGAATCTAAAACATGTATTTTCGGTGAAATCTCGGTATCGAATTTTTGGTGCAATACAATATCTTCTCTATACACTATGTACATAGTACGAGTAGGGAAAGTAAAAATTAGTAATAGTAATTTCGAGATTCCACATACACATTTTTTGAGAATCACGAGCATATAACTGCCAATGAGCAGAACAACCTAATAAAAATATCAGGTGAGTTGCAATCTTATGACTTTCTGTAACATTTCTGAAATAAACTATTATTACAAATCTTATTCTTCTGGTCTATACTAATCGGCATAAATATAAGCAGAAACGGTTTGAGTACGTATATCTTTATAGATACTATGGAACTAGGCAAATGCAATAGGCCAAAGCCATAGTTATATTTTTTAAGAGCGTGTTTTATGTGCGTTGGCTTGAAATACCGTGTTTTTTTGGACGATCAGGATTAAAAGAATAACCAATAACGAAATAAAAAAAATATTTCCCATTTCAGAAAATTATGAGTACTCGGAAATTTAAACCAATAATAAAGAATATCTGAAAAGTTAAGAACATAAAAAAAGTGTTGGACATAAATTTCTTTGTTAACGAGATCTCAATTTTCGCGCTGTAACAGTTTGTCTATCTCTTACGGTTTAACAGTTATACAAAAGTCATTCAGAATGGAGAGGGCTTCACAGCCTATTCCCAAAAAATGCAATATATACATTTTATTTATCACGTACATATCTGACTGCTAATCAAAATCATTAGAACGATTTTTAAGAATATAAAACATTCCAAAAACCTTCCGTATAAAAGGGTAGTTTAGGGTGACGGGATTTTTCTGATATTTTCTGTATCTTGTATTGGACGCTTGGAAGATACTAAAAATTAAATGCAGTTTGGTATGTAACCGTCATTTCGTTTTTGAGCTATGCTTTTATGCATACATAGATACCTAACTACCTACCTACCGACACAGACACACATACATTACATACATACCTAACTACCTACCTACCGACACAGACACAGACACATGCATTACATACATACCTAACTACCTACCTACCGACACAGACACAGACACATGCATTACATACATACCTAACTACCTACCTACCGACACAGACACACATACATTACATACATGCATACCTAACTACCTACCTACCGACACAGACACACATACATTACATACATACATACCTAACTACCTACCTACCTACCTACACAGACACACATACATTACATACATACATACCTAACTACCTACCTACCTACACAGACACACATACATTACATACATACATACCTAACTACCTACCTACCGACACAGACGCACATATATTACATACATACATACCTAACTACCTACCTACCTACACAGACACACATACATTACATACATACATACCTAACTACCTACCTACCGACACAGACACAGACACATACATTACATACATACCTAACTACCTACCTACCTACACAGACACACATACATTACATACATACATACCTAACTACCTACCTACCGACACAGACACACATACATTACATACATACATACCTAACTACCTACCTACCTACACAGACACACATACATTACATACATACATACCTAACTACCTACCTACCGACACAGACACAGACACATGCATTACATACATACCTAACTACCTACCTACCGACACAGACACACATACATTACATACATACATACCTAACTACCTACCTACCGACACAGACACAGACACATGCATTACATACATACCTAACTACCTACCTACCGACACAGACACAGACCCATGCATTACATACATACCTAACTACCTACCTACCGACACAGACACAGACACATGCATTACATACATACCTAACTACCTACCTACCGACACAGACACAGACACATACATTACATACATACCTAACTACCTACCTACCGACACAGACACAGACACATGCATTACATACATACCTAACTACCTACCTACCGACACAGACACATACATTACATACATACATACCTAACTACCTACCTACCGACACAGACACACATACATTACATACATACCTAACTACCTACCTACCGACACAGACACACATACATTACATACATACCTAACTACCTACCTACCGACACAGACACAGACACATACATTACATACATACCTAACTACCTACCTACCGACACAGACACACATACATTACATACATACCTAACTACCTACCTACCGACACAGACACAGACACATGCATTACATACATACCTAACTACCTACCTACCGACACAGACACACATACATTACATACATACCTAACTACCTACCTACCGACACAGACACAGACACATGCATTACATACATACCTAACTACCTACCTACCGACACAGACACAGACACACATACATTACATACATACCTAACTACCTACCTACCGACACAGACACAGACACACATACATTACATACATACCTAACTACCTACCTACCGACACAGACACAGACACACATACATTACATACATACCTAACTACCTACGTACCGACACAGACACAGACACACATACATTACATACATACCTAACTACCTACCTACCGACACAGACACAGACACATACATTACATACATACATACCTAACTACCTACCTACCGACACAGATACAGACACACATACATTACATACATACATACCTAACTACCTACCTACCGACACAGACACAGACACAGACACATACATTACATACATACATACATACCTAACTACCTACCTACCGACACAGACACACATACATTACATACATACCTAACTACCTACCTACCGACACAGACACACATACATTACATACATACCTAACTACCTATCTACCGACATAGACACAGACACAGACACACATACATTACATACATACATACCTAACTACCTACCTACCGACACAGACACACATACATTACATACATACCTAACTACCTACCTACCGACACAGACACACATACATTACATACATACCTAACTACCTATCTACCGACATAGACACAGACACAGACACACATACATTACATACATACATACCTAACTACCTACCTACCGACACAGACACACATACATTACATACATACATAACTACCTACCTACCGACACAGACACACATACATTACATACATACCTAACTACCTACCTACCGACACAGACACACATACATTACATACATACCTAACTACCTATCTACCGACATAGACACAGACACAGACACACATACATTACATACATACATACCTAACTACCTACCTACCGACACAGACACACATACATTACATACATACATAACTACCTACCTACCGACACAGACACACATACATTACATACATACATACCATACATACATACATACAATGCATACATACAATACATTACATACATACATTACATTACCACACCATAACCACACCACACCATACCACACCATACCATACATTACATACATGCACACAGCCACAGGACCTTTTATCTTAAAAGTATTTCCAGTGTAATCATGGTATCTAACGTTCGGATGGAATGAAAAAATCTTCTCTACCGACTATGTAAATTGAACATGGCAGAGAAAGTAAATAATCTATATATTACTCTACTTCCACTAAGTAAATATTTAGTTTATAGTTATTTTACAAATTATCCATAGAAAGGTCATATCTGTGTGAAGCATGATAATATTGATGTACATATAGGAAGGTACAACAAGTCAAATGTTTTGAAAGCAGGGCCGTTATATGCTGGTCTAGATAGTTTCGTCAGGAATGAGATGTGTCATGAAATTCTTGGCGTGGTACGTTCTTAAAAAGATACACACATTAAGTTAAGAATTGGCTGGAATGAATATGTAGAAGTAGCAAGTCAGTCAGAATCGGGCAGGTTGTCGGCACGTAAGCGCCCGGTCTTTGTTTTTCAGTGTGGATAAAATCGAAAGCATCTATGTTTAAATTAAGTCTCGTTACTGAAAGGTGAACTAAAGTCACGCAGGCCGATGAACTTGAGCAAAGAAATGGAAAATGGTCACCTAAGAAACTAAACAGACGTATCGTGTGATGGGAATAAGGTGACGCCAAAAAGAGTGCGAAAAATCCACCAATCCCACAAAAGTAAAGGGTGAACGCCACTAATCTCAGATTAAAGGAAAAAAGGAGGAAGAATTAGGGCAGCACGTACTTTTTCTGGAAGACATCGGCGGCGAAGCTATGTCCAGCCGGATCAAGACGCACGCGCAAAATGTGCGGCATAAGTGTAACTTCTTGTAAATTCCGAAATCATTAAGTGCGGTGGACAGGTAATTAGCGAGCAGCGCGCTATTCTATATTGGTCGTGATAATCCCGGAATTACCACCGGAACAACTTTTAAATACTTAGACAAAGTTACAAAAGTGGCACAAACTGCGGGACGTTTTGAGACCCCGAAGTAACAAAGCGTTAGAAAAATCAAACCAGCCAGTTCGTGGTTGCAACCAGGGCTTATGAGAAACTTTGTGATATGAAGTGTAATTTATTGGTTTGCCGGTAAAGCAAATAGAGAAAACTAAGTGCTGTGCTCTACTGATCCCGCATTCCCAGAAACTATTCTAGCCTTCTGCAGGAAGCGAGATTCAAACGAGGAAGAGCAACGCGGCATTCCGGGAATCAGTCACAAATCTGTTGTACATTTTCTGTTTTATGACACTCATGCTGTGGACACGATTATATCTAAATCTTTTGTACAGCTACAGTTAAATTTGATTATTATGCAATTTATCGCGATGAGCAGCAGAAACGAAAATTAGGCTTTTCTAGCGGTAACTTACAGAGTAACTATAAAAATAAATAACAATGCGTAAAATAGCTATATAGCTACTACAAATACAACAGAGATACAGAGGAAACAATGTTAACTCTTGCATTAGCTAACATTAGCATCTAAAGCTGTATCCATAACTAATAGTGCTTCAATAATGTCAGTAGAAACATGTGTTAACCATCGCTAGAGCGCAGTTAGTGCCAACGTTCCGCCTTCTACATCATCACTAATTATCGCAGTGTGGTGCCAACTGATGTGTACATATAACGGTTAAACCGCTAAATTGGATCAGCTCGAGATTGCCGGACTAAAATAGACATCATCCATAACATTCTGTTCCAAAGTCGTGTGCATATATTCACACATCTACAAAACATACTGGTTTCACTGTGTCAAATACTAAAAGTATGTAGTTTTATGTGTTAAATCTTTAAGGACATGTAATATCAAATATTATAGTGCCCCAAAATAAACGAATAAACCGAAAAATAAAACATTTTTCTTAAAGGACACTTTTCACTTAAAACATGTATTTATTTCTAAATTAAGAAAGATTTGTTGTGAGCAGCAAACACATGACTTCCCAGCTATAATATTGTGACTACGTCTGTGGTCGTAATTGCCGAAAGTGTGTGAATACTCCGTAAGTCTTAGATGATTGCTGGTATCTATTGTTACACCTGCGTTAGTGGACACGTGTGCCGGCGGCAAGTTCTTTTGACTCAAAAGCTGTGATTGTTACACATGAGAGAGTGGACAAGTGTGCGACTGCTTCTGGAAATTACCGGCAACGTGACCGAGAGTTATAAAAAGGTAACGAACCCAGAGTTCGGTTTAAAGTTTAAAGTCAACAACCGCTGAGCACCAGCAAGTGTGTAATCCGAGGTAAGGGGAAACAATCCTTCCTGATGACAGCATTTAACTTTCTGTAGTCCTCGCAGAAGCACAACTCACCGTTATTCTTCACCAAGGCTGCAATGGAGCACCAGAAGCTGTTGGACTTTTCAGCGATTCCCCTAGATCAGTCACCATCACTAACTTGGCCTGTGACGTAATCACGCAGAGCAAGTTTGCCCGAAAACAAGGACAACTTGTAGCGCGGGGCATTGTTTACTCAGCACGACTGACGATGGGGCAGCAGACCTCACAGTAGCGAGACCAATCTGTCTAAGCGACACATACTCTACTACATCGTGTGTTATGAATCTTAAACTATTGGTGATAGCAACAGAAGACAAAGACAGAGGAGGGTGGTCAATATTATTAATTTTACATAAAATAGCTGTAAACAGAAACTAACTTTATTGCACATGAAGCAAAATGCTACTACTTATCGTGTAACGAAAATGTACTTAAAGAGCATTGAAAACTGTTTACAGAAATACATTCTTTATTGTGTCTTAGAAATGATAACTAAATCCTTATGATGGTATTTAAACAAATCATTCCCTTGTCTGTTTTTACAATGCGTATACTGTTGGTGAAACCAGGGTATAAATTTATTGTAAGCATCGACATATTTTAATTATTTTGTCCTTCAATATTGTTTTCAACATTTAGGCACTATGCTCTTACTCACATACAAACGAAGAATACATTTTAAGTTATGGTCTGAAAGATGGTTCTGTGGTGTGGTTTACAAGAACATTATACTTTATAATGAACCGCCACCGAACAAATGAATTATCTCACTACAGAACACCTAGCGATAAGTAATAGCCTCCTCTCTGTACTGTCCGTGCTGCCCGCACAGTCAATGCCTGCACTATCGTCATTGCTCTTTATAATGACGGCCGCTGCCCTAGATCTCATGTCCTCCAACATGTCCCGTATCTCTGCCTGTTTTGCCGTAGCGAACGTCGA
Source organism: Hymenopus coronatus (assembly GCA_030762935.1). Classification (NCBI taxonomy): domain Eukaryota; kingdom Metazoa; phylum Arthropoda; class Insecta; order Mantodea; family Hymenopodidae; genus Hymenopus; species Hymenopus coronatus. Next base: position 59,877,163 of record CM060892.1, on the reverse strand, counting down.
AAGGAAACTATACGGCGGAATTAATACAAAGAAAGACAGTTATTTGTAAACAGATTTTAATTTGTAATCAAGTTGTGGAAGAAACATACAGTGGTTTGTTGGAGTGAAAAGAGAGTTTTTGTTATAAAAATATTCCATATTTTCCACTGGTTTCCAGTGATATGTACAGGGGGTTTAAAAACGACACCAAACGAAGATGTGGACCTTGTTGGTCATACCGTGCGTGATACGTCAATATAATTTTCAGCTCTAAATTCGGTACATACAAAAACTGCCATAAAATCACCTTGGATTAGGCAATCGTACATAACCAAATGCCACGTGCCTGGTCCACTCCAAGAGAGATGCCGGTTGGTAGCGAAGGTTTCAGTCGCGTGTTTTGATAGACACGCCCGCGCGGCACAGATCACCTTAGTAATGGAAAATTGGTTTTCAAGCCAATAGAGGTACTTGAAACAAAACGCATCATAATCAGCATGGATCAAAGGAACAAAGCCGCGCGCCTGGCCTCACCACCGGAAGTAACACACGTAGCATGGGAAGTTCCGCTGCACCATGGTTACCTCACATTAAGCTGCCTGTCTTAGGAAATCCCGCTAAAGAACATGTACCTTTAGTTATTTGTTTATTCTTCTAATATATTGTGTCATAACAGACAACGAATGAAAGAAAATTACTGGAAAATAAGCTACGATACATACGAGGTGTGATAAAAAATAACGGGAATTGTGTTTTTTTCCTAAACAATTTTTATTTATTCACATACAACAACGTTGTTCCCTTCAAAGCAATCCCCTTCAGATATTATATATTTGTGCCAGAGCTTTCTGCAATCTTGGAAACACTTCCGTTGTGATGTTCAGCTCCATCAACGATTCTGTTTTCATCTCCTCAACAGTGGCAAAACGACGTCCTTTCAATGGTTCTTTCAGTCTCGGGAATAGAAAGAAGTCGCAGGGCGACGAATAAGGTGGCTGAGGCAACATAACGGTTTTGTTTTTTGCCAAAAAATCAAGAGCAAACATTGAGGTGTGAGTGGCAGCATTATCCTCGAGTGGTTTTGCCACAGTTCTGGTCGTTTGCTTTAGACTGCTTCACGCAAATGTCTCCGGCGCATAACTTCCAGCTAATATTTGTTATGGACCGTACGACCAAAAGACAGAACTAGTTCTTTACTTCTTCCAAATTGTCGCCAGTAATGATCTTTGTAACGTTTACACCAATCGTAAATTTTTGTCTTACTCATAGAAGGTTCGCCAAATGCCACACGAATACGTCGCTGTACTTTATTCCATTTTTCAAGCAAAATTTAATGTAAATTCGCCGAGCCCTCAAAAACTGTATAATCTTTTCACTGTAAACAATAAACTAAATATTCAAAACAACTGAAAACAAACATAAATCAGAAACACGTGTATTAATAATATAAAGAAAGTGTTTGCATAAAACTCGCGAAATAAAATCATGCCCATTATTTTTTTGGCCACACAGCGTACACTGCAATACGTGTAGTGTGAGTAATTAAAGAGACATGTACTGGGAAATGACTTCAAATTCCATATTTTCGTATAGATTGTTTTGAAAATGTCACTTAGATTGTATTACTGTTTAATTAATATGTATAGAAAATTGTATTCATTAGATATCCATAATATTATTATGGATATAAATTATTTTATAAAATTTATTATGAAAAAATGTAGTATATAATCAAAATGTCCCACGCGTCTTATAATTTGAAAAATTGGTTGCAATTTTCGCAATTGGAGCTTTGAATCACAGGCAAAAACAACGTGAAAAGATATTTCAAATAAATATGATGAGAAAATCGTGAATTTGAATATGAACTTATAAGAAAAGTCAATCCTTAAATTAATAAAACTTTTAATTTGGGGATATTTTTTGTCTTGGTTTGTACGAGTATAGGAGTATATACAGTAATGTTGGCTGGTTGATCTTCTAATTCTAATTATGCATTATTAGGTACATTTTCAAAGAAACATTATTATTGGCATTAGAATGTTGCCAGGAACACTTACGCATTTTTGTAATGGAATTTAAAAAAAACTGAGACCTCTGGAGCATGTTAAAGACCTATTAGTGTAGTTTTGAGAAAAACGTTGCTTATAAAATAGTATACTAGGAAACAGATGTGTTGTGCGATCTTTAAATGGTTGTAGAATCCGAAGCGACGGGAATACATAAATATTGACTCTCTATGGATTCCCAAATGTTCCAACACGCATTTATTACAAACACAATATTTTCGATATTTTGAACGACTATGCTCAAAAATTCACTTAATGATTTTGAGCATGGGGGCAAGGAACTCGTAAAGATAACAGAGGCAAGATTATTATCAGAATACAACAAAGGATTGCAGATAAAGTTAAACAAAATAAATCCCTTTTGCAGCGGGACAAAACGTTTAATTTGCTCTCTTTAACTCGAATGTTAAATAAATAATTTGTACATTTAACAGCAAGTTATTGTTGATTTCTGTAAGTTATTGAGTTTACTATCAGGATAGTTACAAAATGATTAGGATAATAACTACAATATACTAGTGGTTAGAGAAAAATACATACGCTTTCCATTTTAGTAGGGAACTGTCTTTTGTCCTTTGCCCTTTAGCTTAAAGCAGGCCTGGCGAACAGTACTCCCAACGTACGAAGTCCTACCACTTTCTCTCCCATAGTGACCTCCAAAGCACAGCGACCGGTTTAAGTGTGGATTTGCAGTAGCACTTGTTAGAAAACACCAGCATGTGCAAGTATGTGTCAGTGGCCACTACAGGAAGGGAGGGGAGTGATGGTTGCCAGGCCTGGCCTAAAGAAACAGATTTGTTTTTATGACAAGTGCTTGACAACACCTTTGAGGTATATGTGGGAACCCCGACAAATGTTTCCTGCGTTGCCTAATCTTAAAATTATGTAGTGCTACATAAAATGATAGGTGCCTAAAGGATTGAGACAATCAGTTATAAGACTGTTATATTCTTTCGGTATCGTTTACAAGCAAACTGTATATTAAATCATGTCTGCGAGAGCGGACACCTGCTTTATTTCTGCAGGTTATTAGAATAACGGATGCTTATCTTTGTTTATTATGTGTTTTGGGTATCACTTTTACTTTCTATACTTAGTAAATAGGTGGAGAAGATATTGCATTATACCCACACATTTGGTTTGGAGATTTTTCTAGAAATACATTATTTAGGGTCCTCTAAATCCAGAAAAGAATTTTTCAGAAGAAAAACCGCGCGCACATGTATGTTTGACCGTGAACACGATAACTCAATAACGAAAAGTCGGTTATATACCAAACTTGACATTTAAGTTCACCATCTTCCAAGAATGTGACATGAAGATTTTCAAGAAAATCTCCGCACCCCAAATTACCCTTTACATGATTCTAACGATTGAATTGATTTTGATTGAAATATGTTACATTAAAGATACTTATATGGCAAATGAATTATTTCATTCTGAATTATTTTTGCATAACTGGTGAGAGAGAGAGACAGACAGACAAAAAATTACTACAAAAAAATATAGAGTTCGTAGTAACAGTTTATATGTACACTTTTTTGTGGATTTAACCATTTCCAAGATATTACTTGTTTTTATTTTAAATTTCAAAATACCTAAAATTTTTCTCACACGAGAACTGTTCCATTTCTGGCCATGCAAAGAAACGAATTTCAATCACATAGCAACCAGTTTTTAAAAGATTTGACTATCGCTTTAGTCCAGCGTATTCTCTTCATCAAGTTACAGGTAAGGAACTAAGTAACAAGATCATTTCTGCTAATGTTATCTACTAGATAAAAAAAATAAAATTTTTAAGAGTAGTTTGTTGCAGATATGTAGAGAAAGTAATGTGAATGGAACACATAAACTGTTTCTAACTTGAATCAGGAATAATAAAGATGAGGATGCGATAGCTTGAATTAGAAAGTATTTTAATGAAGCTTCAGCATAATTCTTTATATTCATCTCTTAAGTATGGGATTAAATGATAATTCTTGAGGAACTTAATTTTGACCATTGGTCACTCATCAGATCTACATCAGGCTGATTTTTGGTTAGGGTTACTTTAAAGAAGCAGGTTTTATATTTTCTACCACACCATGCACATTGTAGGCAAAGAAGATAAAAACAATATCTGTTTTGAGGTCCAAAAACATTATTAGAATAAGGTGTGTGTGTAAATGTGGACAAAATAGTTAAAGACGAAAATAGGTTAAATACTAAACTTGCTATTTATGTTTAGTATATTCCAAAGATGCGATACGAATACCAAAAATATCCCCCCAGCCTAAACCATTACATGGGAAATTTTTTGAAAATTATTAATTTCTCAAAAACGCTCTAACGATTTTAATTAGAATACCTCATAATTAAAATATTTACATGATAAACAAAATGTATATTTTCAATTTTCTGGGAATAGCTTCTGAAGATGTCTTTTTTCTGGAAGAACTTTGCTGAATTTTGCCTAACTAGTAAATCTTAAGAAACATACAAAAATTTACAACACACAAAATGTAGATCTCATTAAAACACACAACTAGTACCATGCATTTTTGTTGTGGAGTAGATCGTTCCGAGATATTCGTTTTTAGTAGTTTCATTTTTACTCTTCTCAAACGGGTTCACATTTCCTTTCAACTCTCATTTATTTTATTACTGGCCGTGTAACTTTATACATAGCGGTCAGCTTTTAAAAGATTTGAGTATCATTTTATCTAGTGCTTTTCTTTATTTACTTTCTGCTTAGAAGGAAGCAAGTAATGAAAAAATGCTTATCTCGATTAACAAAATGTAGATAAAAGAATAATTTTTGCATGAGCAGCTTATTTGCAGAACAAGCAGAGAAAGGCATGTGAATGGAGAATCAGATTTTTTCTTGTACAACCAAGTACTCAAATGCTATCTCTCAAGAAATTGAGAATATTAAAGCCAAATCGCACTATTTTCCAAAAAGATTAAAGTTTTTGTATCATATCCTTTATATATGTATATAACATTTTGATAGTTAAAAGTTTCAAGTGAATTTTAAAAAAAATCTGATGTGTTCCATTCACATGACTTTCTCTATATCACTGCAACAAATTATTCTATTTACTTCATCTAATGGAGCAAAAATTAGCAGAAATAGTCTTATTACTTGCTTCCTTGTTAGTAGAAGCGAAATAAGGGGATTCCATAGGTTAAAGTGATAGTCAAAAGCTGGTTGCTCTGCGACTGAAGTTCCTTTGCATGGATACGAGTTCACAAAGTCCTGTATGAGAAAAGTATGGCTTTATAGCTGAAAAAAACAAACAAGGAATATCTCAAAAACAATCAACTCCACGAAAAAAATGTATATAACATAAATTGTGTGTTTTAAGGTGCTCTCATTTGTTGTGTGGTAAGTTTTTGTCCATCTCTTACGGTTTAGCAGTTATGCAAAAGTCCGTAAAATTGACCGAGAATAAAGTAGTCTTCAGAGGCTATTCTCAGAAAATTCAAAATATACATTTTATTTTTCATCTAAATATCTTTATTATACGATATTTTAATCAAAATCGTTAAGCTATTTTTCAGAAAATCAAAATTTTCGTAAAAAGTTCCATGTAAAGGGTAGTTTGGGGTGGGGGAACTTTTCTCAAAATCTTCGTGTCGCATCCCTCGAAGATACTAAACTTGAATACCAAGTTTGGTATTTTACCGATTTTTCGTTTTTGAGTACCGTGTTCACAGACACATGGACACACACATGGACCTTTTTCTGAAAATACTTTTTTTGGATACAGGGGACCCTAAAACATATATTTCCGGTGAAATCTCGTATCGAATTTTTTGGTGCAGTGCAACGCCTTCTCTATACACTATTATACATAGCACGTATAGAGAAAGTAAAAATATGAAGGTTAAAGCTATAAACGTCTGCTCTTCTTGGTTCTCCTGTATCTTCACAGAGTATAGAAACCTTCAAGTTATTTATTAAGGGCATAACATTACAACATCTTAATTAGAGGCAGTGATAATGGGAAGGAAGTTTATGTAAACACACGATGTTTGCCACTTACATCAAAATCTTAGTTTCACGTCTTGTGAGTAAACCAACGCAACCCAACAGCAAATGTTGCCCCAAGGAATACTCTCCCTTCTCGAGTGAAAGAGTTCAACAATTTCCTTTTAAAGCTGAAGAAACACACGTGAAGAGAAAGTACATTTATTCTTAGAAAATGTGAAGCTCTATTTGTACTTATACAGCAATGTTAACGAAATATATTGGTTTGTGAGGGGTGTATAGGATCGGTTTGTGAGTGGTGTATTAGGTACTAATCTGATGTGTTCCATTCACATAACATTCTCTACATTTTTGTAACAAATTATTGCTAAAAAGCTTATTCTTCTATGTATTTCATGCCAATCAAAATTAACATTAGTAGAAATTGTCTTAAAACTTATTTTTTACTTTCTATATACGTACTATGAGCATAGTGTATAGAGAAGGTATTGCATTGCAACCAAAAATTCGATACCGAGATTTCACCGGAAATATATGTTTTGAGACCCCGGAATACAAAAAAAAAAAAAAAAAAAACATTTTTAGAAAAATATCCGTGTGTGTAACTGTCTGTGCATGTGTGTGTGTGTGTATGTGTGTGTCTGTGGGTAGCATAGCTCAAAAATGAAAGGACCGTTAAAAACCAAATTGGTATTTAAGTTTGGTATCTTCCAAGGCTGCGACACGAAGATTTTCAACTACCCTTTACAAGGAACTTTTTTCGAAAATTTTGATTTTCTTAAAAATGGTTCTAACGATTTTGATTAAAATGTCGTATATTAAAGTTATTTATCTGACAAATAAAATGTATATATTGAATTTTCTATAAAGAGTTCTTTGGAGGCTATTCCCAGAAAATTCAAGATATAAATTTTATTTGACATACAATTATCTTTAATATACGGTATTTTGATGAAAATTCTTTCAGCAATTTTTAGGAAAACAACAATTTCAAAAGTTTTTCCATGTAGAGGCTATTTTTGGTTTGAGAGATTTTTCTCAAAATCTCCGTGTTCAGTTGATGGAATATAAACACGGACACACCGGACCTTTTTCTAAAAAGGTGGACTGCAATACCTTCTCTATACACTATGTACGTGGTACATGTACAGAAAGTAAAAAGAAAAAATGCCTAACCTATCAAAATAATCGAATTTTGGGCAAATTGAGCCTGGATATTTAGAGGTGGCGAACAAAAACTTTTGCCACATTCTCAAATTTAGTGTTTAAGAGAATTTTTGTTTTTGAGTTATCTATACAGACACACGCACGTTCAAACCCAGCCCAGATCGATAGTTTTTAAGTATGCTTAAAAGCGACATACCCATCTCAATAGATTTACTGGCATGTTAGAGAACTCCTGTGGGGCGAAATTCTGGCACACGGGAGCGCTGATATAATCCTGGCAATTGATAGCGTCGTTAACAAAGAAAACAATTTAATTTAAGACACTCACAGACATTGACAGAAATACACATATATGAGCTTTTCCTAGAAATGTTTTTTACCTTCTTTAGCACGTAAGAACAATGTACATTGTGGCTAAAGAATACTAAGATTTCAGTGAAAATTCCTGTTTTTGAGACCTCCTAAATCCAAAAAAAAAAATTTTTAGAAACATTCCCGTTATGTGTCTGTGTGTATGTCTGTGGACAGCATAGCTCAAAAGCAAAAAACCGTTAAATACCAAACCTGGTATTTCAGTTCCACATCTTCCAAGATGCGACCCCAGCTGTCCTTTATACGGTTCATTTTTCGAAAATTTTGATTTTCTCAAAAATGGCTCTAACTATATTTATTGATTTGCCGTAGGTTTAAGATATTTTCATGACAAACGAAATTAATATTTTGAATTTTATGGAAGTAGACTCTGAAGACCTCTTCATTCTCATTAACACACACTATAAAAATTATAAAAATTACATTTTTGTAGAGTTAGCCATTTTTGAGATATTTCGATTATTGATTTCAGTTTCAAGCTATTTTTACCTTTCTGAATAGGAAGCCATCTTTCTTTTGGTCTCTCTCTCTCATTTACTCCTTGCAAGCAAAGAGAATCGAATTTCAATTGGTTCACTTAGTGACCGGTAAGGCAGAACTAATGACTACAAGAAAATGTAAATAATTAATAAGCAAGATAATGTAAATAAATTTATATATTAGAGAAATTAAATTATATTTTTAGAGGATGTTAGCATAAGCTTAGCTCTACGAGAGAGGGTATAGATGAAACTGTTTAAGAGTCATAAAAGAGAGATCTTTCGTAAGGTTTTCGAGGACAATAGCCAAGGATTTGCGTTAAGATATATAAAACAACTTCCTTGAGTTAAAAACAAGACAGCACAAGCCTTAGAGTTGGTGAGATTATGAAAGTTACTGGACAGTTACTGAAAGTTAGCAGCTTAAGTGAAATAGTAAGATTCTTCTACTTACACGTGAAAAGAGACGCTACTGGGAACGAAAAGAAAACCAATTAGAGCACAGTTTTAATGATTAGGCAGAACATGTGTGTTCGAATATATTTACTGCATTTTGCATAACTGGTAAACCGCAAGAGATAGACAAAAACCCTCATCTAGGCGGTCTGGGTTTGATCCCAAGCGACCGCTTGTGAAATTTGTGGTGGACAAAGCGGCGCAAGGCCGAATTTTATCCGGGTTCTCCGGTTTCCCCCGTCATCACATTCCACCGGAGTTCCATCTTCATGTATCATCAGTGTCATCGCTTGCTGTGCCAGAGCAGTAAGAGCGGGAGTTGAACACTACCCAAGAAAAAACAAAAACTTACTACACAAAAGGTACAGATCTCGTTAAAACATACTATATACATTTCTTTCGCGCAGTTGGCCATTTTTGAGATATTTCATGTTATTGGTTACAGTTTTAAAATATCTAAACTTTTTACATACGTGAATTTGTCAACTCCTGTCCATACAAAGTAACTTCAGTGACATTACAACCAGCTTTTGACTATCACTTTAACCTATGATACTCCCTTATTTCGCTTCTATTTACAAGGGAGCAAGTAATAAGACTATTTCTGGAATAATTGCTTTTTCACACAAGCCATGTGTAGGTCAGGAGTTGGATAGGTAGAGTCAGAGTCAATGCCATAGCCGGGATTTGAACCACGGATCTCCCGATCTCTTGCCGGTTGCTGTGCCACTGAACTACCATGGCAACATGCCGGCATGGCATTGAATCTTTCCAACTGACTCGCATGTTTCCCGGTAAATCACAAGGTGATCTCAAATTATTTTGAGATAACAACCCCAATGGCGACTTACAATTTTGCAAGTGTTCATAGTATAGCCAACTATTATGGTCAATTGGTATTAGAATAATTGTTTTTTCACACAAGCCGTGAGTAAGACAGGAGTTGGATAGGTAGAGTCAGACTGAAAAATTCAATGCCATATCCGGGATTTGAACCACGGATCTCACGATCTCTAGACGGTAGCTCAGTGGCAGAGCAACCGGCTAGAGATCGGGAGATCCTGGTTCAAATCCCGGGTATTGGCATTGAGTTTTTCAGTCTGACTACCTATCCAAGATTGTTTCTGCTAATTTTTTCTCAGAGCATGAAGTTAATAGATGCATAAGCTTTTTAACAATAATTTTTGAGCAGATGCAGAGAACGTCATGTGAGTGGAACATATCAGATTTTTTTCTACGTGGTAGAGAAAGTAACAATAAGATATTTGTTTGGGAACAACAGACTATCAGCTGAATAAACAGATATATAGCGGGTCAAGGGATAGGCAGTGTGAACTCTGAGAGCTCCGTCACCAAATACGATTTGCCATGAAAGGAAACGCGCCGCTGTTCTTTTGCCGTAATCCTGTAAGTCAGATACTCCTCGCCCACGCTTGGCTTTGTGCTTTGTGGTGACACAAAGCAAAAGATTGTGTGTACTCCTTCATGTCGCTTGGTTGCCTTGATAACTTTATCGTTTCATAACCTGGCTAGATAAAAAGCTTCACTGATTTCTTCAGCCTGGCGGAAGAACACATTCATTCCTTCAACAATGATGCCCCTCTAATCTTCAAGAAGATATTGTCTTTCGTTTTACATTAACTTCCCTTTTATTTGCTTTTTACTTTCTCTACCAAATACTATGTACCCTCACGGTAGGTAGAAAAGATATTGTTTTCCACCCAAAAATTAGGTATTTGCTTTTTGGTCCCCTGAATAAAAACATCTGAGTGTTCCATTCACATAACTTTCTATAGAAATTCCTTTACAAACTACACTTACAATAGATTATTCTTTTATCCACTTCATGTTAATCGAAATAAACAAAGAGAATTAATCTTATTACTTGCCTCCTTGTAAATAGAAGGGGAATAAGGGAATACATTAGGCTAAAGCTATGGTCAAATCCTTTCGAAGCTGGTCACTATGTGAATCAATTAAGGTTCGGCATAGTTCCATTTGAGAAATGATAGGTAGTTTAAAATTAAAACCAACAACAAGCAATATCTCTAAAACGGCCAACTCTTCAAGAAAAGGAGGTATATAACATAAATTATGTGTTTTGACGAGATCTACAGAAGGCTTTGTTTATCTCTTATGGCTTACCAGTTATACAAAGTTCAGAAAAACTCATCCAGAATAAAGAGGTATTCAGAGGCTATTCCCAGAAAATTCAAAATATACATTTTATTTGTGATACAAATATGTTTAATCAAAATCGTTAGAGCCATTTTAGAGCAAACCAAAATTTTCATTAATATTTCCATGTAAAAAGTAGTTTTTTGTGGCGTGATTTTCTTGAAAATCTTTGCGTCACATCCTTAAGAGATACTAACTTAAATAGAAAGTTTGGTTATCACGGAGTTCTCGTTTTTGCGTTATGCTACCCACAACACACACATACACACACTATTTTTTAAAAATAGTATTTTTATAGGAAAGTAGCGGGGCTAAAAACATCTATTTCCGGTGAAATCTCGTTATCGAATTTTGGAATACAATACCTTCTCTACCTACTATGTACATACGTGCTAGAGAAAGTAAAACAATATTTTAGAAGGTGCATGTGTCTGTGTCTATGTTTTGGACAGCATAGCTCAAAAACAAAAAGTTGATTAAATACCAAACTATGTAACTAATTTCAGTATTTTCCAAGGATGCGATACAAAGATTTTCAATAAAATCCCACACCCCCATCTACTGTTTACGTGGATACATTTTCGAAAATTTTGTTATTCTCAAAAATGGCTGAAACGATGCTGCATATTAAAAAGGTGTAGATGACAAATAAATTGTGTATCTAGTATTTTATAGGAATAGCCACTGAAGGCCTCTTCATTCTGAATGACTTCTGCATAGCTGATACAGAAAAACTTGCTACACAAAACATTTAAACCTCGTTAAAACTCATAATTTATGCCATGCGTTTTGTGGAGTTAGCCATTTTCGAGATATTCTTGTGATGGAAGTCAATTTTAAAATACTTCAACTTTTCTCACATAGCAACCAGCCTTTAAACGGTTTTACTATCAGTTTATCCTAGTGTATTTATTCCCTTATTTCCTTTATACTTAGAGGGAACTAATGTTCACCTTGATTAGTGTGAAGTAGATTAAAGAATATACTTTTGTATGAAGTTTGGTAAAAAAAAAGTAACGAAAGTCATGTAAAGGAGAAAATCAGATTTTTTTACATATTAAGGTTTTATATCCTATTTTCTTTGTAACTATGCGCCAGTTTCAGATAGTTCGGTTATTTTAGCTCCCAAAAATTAAAAAAAATATAATGCTTCAAAAATATTTTTCTGCAGTAACCATAAATGTTAGGACACGAGAGATCTCCAAAAGAATTTATACAGCTGCCCAATAGGTCTGTTGTAATCTATAATTTTGTTTTAATTTAACGTATTTTTACAAATTTCCCTCTCCTTCCTCAACTGGGAGGGAGTTGAAATTCTCACAGATCAGCTGGTCAAATATTTCAGCTGAATACTGTCCATATATGCAAATCTTATTTGAGACTCGAATGATTCTTTTCAATGCATTTCCAATTTTGCCAGGATCAGTTGTATCTAAAGGATGTAGCTTTTTGATAAAATAAATATTGCATGGAACAATAGGTCTGGCTATTATCAATATTTATGTTCTATGTGACATTGCAAGTTTCCCAATTTCAATGTTTACTAAAAGAAAAATAGACTAGAATATCATTTTAATTACAATAACAGTGAAACCATTAAGAAGAGTGCTAAAATACTACGAAATAACTACAAAACAAAACATATTAAAACCGAAAAGCAAAACAAGAAACAAAAGATGTTGGTATGATGATAAATATATATAATAAAAGTATTATTGATATATATTAACAATCATTATGTTTGAAGTAACAAATAAATCATCAAAATATCAGAGAGTAACCAATGGATGGACGGATGGATGGATGGATATTTCACTGCCACAAAGACGGGGACGGAGTGGTACGAATCTGAGTAGGGACGGAGGTGAAAATTGCAGGGAAATTGTTATTTTTTTGTTTACTTGGCAACACTGTTCAGTTTGGTTACCTTATTAGTTTGCTGCCTAACAAAGAGGTTAGAAAAGAATGTTTAAAATCTAATCACCATTTTGATTACTTGCCAAGAGACAAACTAAGTCGGAGTTTATTATGTAGGAATGAACAGAACACCAAATACAACAAAAGCATTGCAAAATTCTGTAATTAATTAACTAATTAACTGTGAGATCAAAGTAAATACAGGAACTCATCTTCTTGATAAAATCTTCAGTCGTAGACTTCAAGCTTGCTCTACCAGCCGCAAAAGAAAAGAGATTTCTTGGGACGGAGGTGAGAGAAAAGGAAGAACCAAGAAAAAACCTATATCCCTTCTCTGTTGTATGAACACTTTCTCTATATTCCCAACTCTTCTGTTCATAATAGACTTACAGAAACACGAATAAATAAAACAAAATGACATGATTAGAAGTGCTTTACTTATGTCACTCTGAGTGGAACCCACGAGATTTACACATACTTTGGGTGATAAAAATAAGTGCCAAACGAAATTAAATTGTTATTGGCTAATTATGTAAAGGACTAATATGAAATACTTTTATTATAACATAAAAACTACTATAAGAAAACCTCCGATGGGCACTTCGAAACACGCAGAGGGTGATTTATTTGAAAATGCCTTCTATAACGAAATGCGTAATGTATTTCTGTCAAAGTTTATTCCGAATTTAATGAAGTAGATACGCAAATGGGTTTCTTTAAGAGTAGTATTTGTTCGCAGTAATAAACAATAAAGGGTACAGAATGTCATGATTTTTACTTTCTCTGGCACGTATGTACAATGCACATACTAACTAGAGAAGATGTTGTATTCCACCCACAAATTCGATATCGAGTTTTCACCGGAAATAAATGTTTTAAGGTCTCCTGAATAAAAAAAAAAAATTAGAAACAGGTCTATGTGTGTGCGCTAAAAATATCAAACATAGCATTTAGTTGAATATCTTCCAAGGATGCAACACGAAGATTTTCAAGAAAATCCCCCACCCAAATTACCCTTTACATATACAAGAAATTCGCAAATTTTGATTTTCTCAAAAAGGACAGACGATTTTGATTAAGATGCCGATTATTAAATATATTTACATGACAATTAAAATAAACATCTGGAATTTTCTGAGAATAACTTCGGAAGATCTCTTCATTCGGGATGAATGTTGCATGACTGGAAAATTGCAAAAGATCACCAAAGCTTACTGTGTGCAGATCTCGTTAAAACACACATTTTTCTCGTGGAGTTGACCATTTCCGGAATATTCTTTGTTATTGGCTTCAATTTTTAACAGCTTAAACTTTTCTCAAACGAGAAGTCATTTTTTTTTTTTTTTTTTTTTTTTTTTGCTTCTGACTTTATAAAAGAACCGTATTTCAATTGTTTCGCATAGCGACCATTTTTTATAATATTTGACTACCACTTTAGCCTAGTGTATTCCTTTATTTTCCTTCTACTTATAAATAAATTAATAAAGCTAATTCTGCTAATGTTTATTTCGATTAGTATGATTTCAGTTACAAAAAGAAGGAGCTAAACTTGGGCTGAGGGTGAACAAGAATAAAGTAAAAGAAATAATTGCAATTTGAGATGAAAGTAGATGATCTAACAGTACTGAAATATCTATAAAAGATAGTGATTTTGATGTAATTCAGAGCTTTAAATACTTTGGTTCAATAATAAGAGAAAATAGCACCATAAAGGAAGAAGTTAAAGAAAGATTACAAATGGGAAATGGATGTTATTGGGCCCTGCTTCCCCTTTTAAAATCCAAAGATCTATCCAGAAAGGGAGAAGAGAAAATATATAAAACAGTAATTAAACCTGTAATAGCTTATGCAGCAAACACTTGTGTATGGGAAAGTTTGATGAGCTTAGAATTGTAGTAAGGGAAAGGAAGATATTACGAAGAATCTATGGACTCAAGTATCAAAATGAGGAATGGCGAATTAGAACCAATAAAGGACTGTATGAGCTCTATGATGACCCTCGAATTGTGTGTTTTATTAGAAGTGCAAGACTTAGATGGACAAGACATATAGAAAGAAGTGAGACTGCAAAGGATATGGAAGGGAAAATCAGTTGAAGAGAAGAAATGGATAGAAAATATATGGATATGAAGGAGCTGGATATAAGAGGTTGGAGGAAGAGAATGCATGATAAGAAAAAATCTGATGTGTTCCATTCACATGACTTTCTCTACAACAATTATTGTTAAAAAGCTCATGGTTCTATTTACTTCATGCTAATCGAGAAAAAATTAACAGAAATAGTTTTATTGCTTGCTTCCTTGTGAGTAGGGGCGAAATAAGGGAATAGCATAGGTTAAAGTGATAGTCAAAAGCTAGTTGCTAAGTGACTGAAGTTCCTTTGTTTGTATGGACAGGGGTTGACAAATTCCTTTATGAGAAAAGTAAGTTTTTCAAAGTTGAAACCAAAAATAAGGAATATCTAAAAATGATCAACTCTACGAAAAACATGTATATAACATTAATTGTGTGTTTCAACGTGCTCTACATTTTTGTGTGGTAAGTTTTTGTCCATCTCTTACGGTTTAGCAGTTATGCAAAATTCCGTGAAATTCATCCAAAATAAAGTACTCCTCAGAGGCTATTCCCAAAAAATTCAAGATATACATTTTATTTGTCAGGTAAATATCTTCAATATACGATATTTTAATCAAAATTATTAGTCATTTTTGTGAAAATAAAAAAATTCGAAAAAAGTTCCATGTAAAGGGTAGTTTGGGGTGGGGTGATTTTTCTCAAAATCTTCGTGTCCCTGGAGAATACTAAACTTAAATAGTAAGTTTGTACTTGATAGACTTTTCAGTTTTGAGTTATTGTGTTCACAGTCACACGGACACACACACATATTTTTCTGAAAATGCTTTGTTTTTTGATACAGGGGACCCTAAAACACATATTTCCGGTGAAATCTCGGTATCGAATTTTTGGGTGGAGTGCAATACCTTCTCTATACACTATGTACATAGTACGTATAGAGAAAGTAAAAAAGGGCTAGTGAGGCAGATTCTAGCCATAGGGCGGAAATGCTAGTGTTTTGCTGAAGCACGTTTGTGTCCAGCCGCCATCTTGTGGTACTACACGTAACCATATACAAAATACGCAACATGTCAAATTAATTGTTTTTCCAAGTTCTTGAAGTAAGAAACAAAGGACAGTGGAAGGGGAGAGATCTCTAGGTGAAGGAATATTTAATACAATCACATTTTTCGGTCTGTGAAAAGTTATTATCGATAAATTAGTATTATTGCAGTAAACATCTCGGCAAGATCGTAAGTTAATTTGGTTTTAATTTCTTGGTTTAAAACTGAAGGAGGGCAAAATATCAGATTTTGACCAAACCTTATTGTTTGTCTCGCATGCCTATAGCCATTAATTCTACTACATGAACTTACAAAGTTAGTCTACTCTAACTCCTCTGCTGAGTGCACTAAATAAATGATTCTGAATATATCTATGATACAGTTATATATAGGATGCATGTATGTAAACATACATACACACATGTTTGGGAAAGGCTTGGAATCATTTTTATGTGCACACCAAAAAAAGGGTGACAAATATCAGAGAGTATCCAAAAGATTATAAATCCTTTCACTATGGAGTGCATGTATTGCATTCCAAGTGCGAGGTCACGCAACTATTCTCGCAATTCTAGTAGCACAAGCACATAATTTGATAGTAATTATTTCTCACGATAGTTTCTAAATTGGCGGATTACCAATTGGTTTCTTATAAACTGGAGAAGGTTGCCAATGTTGTCTGCTTGTCAACGGTCTTTCCGAGTTAGAAATCTAACAAACAATACAGAATCGTTCTGTTGATAATCTATAACATATTTCACTAAGTATACCACCAAAAATTCACTTACATAAGTACTCTAATCTGTATATTGAAATATTTCACTAAGTATACCACCGAAAATCACTTCAATAAGTACAATAACCGATGTACATTTCCCTTTTCTTGCTTATGCTTCCACTATTCGAGAAACTACAACCAAACACTACACACGTATTTATCATTATACTGGTTTAAAACTTATAGTCTAAATTTACTGCTTAATTGAACATATAACACCACAAAAGCTTATTTTGGCGTACCCATCTCAAAAGTGTAGATCTAAATTTGGCCGCTTGGCAAAATGTGCTTCACCATCCACAATGCATAAGGATAGGGAATTTCCTATCCATCTTGTCTGTATCTGTGGTTCTAAGGACTGTCTCCATGGAGTAAGTAAGATAAAAGAATACTCTTTTGTAAGTTTAGATGTATACGGAACACCTAAAGAAAGTTATGCGAATGGAACACATTTGTTTTGTCTCAGCTTGTTATTGTGAGGAAATTTCAAGACATGACATGTTTTTATGCAAGAAGACGTCAAGGAGGTCGATACATAAAGAATATTAGGCCAAGTGCCGCTCGTTGTGCCATATTTGCATTAAACCTGCTCCTGCAAGCGAAAGAGCTATATTGTCAGACGTTGTATGCTTCCTGCCGTCGGTGTCTGGAGATACGCCTTACTTTCCTGTCATTACCGGCATATGAGTTCATAAGTGACATATCTGCCGCTACCTGAAAGTCAACGCCAATCAAAAATTCAAGATAGTACACGGTGTCATAATTGAAGTCAAGTAGAATTTGTTCTTTGTCTTTAGATGCGTCTTTCTTGGTTTTATTTCCAGTCTAATCCCCTGACAATTGAAGAAAACTGAGATATCAGCTCCCAAGTTATTATCTGTTTTGCGGTTTTCGTTGTATTTTCTGTTTCTCGTTGTGATTTGGACACTCTTTAATTGCTTCCATCCTATACTGGGCGTGAGAGACCCTTAATTTTGCTCAGATGCGTCTTTTATCAGGCTTGAGGTTCTTTGACATGCTATAAATCTACGACACGGGACCAATAGCTTTACTTCCCTTCCGAGGGAAGCCATGCTAAGGATTTTTACGCCCGAAAAAACCCATCGTCCTCCGCTAGGTTTGAAAGCTTTTCTATATGAAGTTAGCATGGTAACCACGGAGGCCGACTGAGGAAAGAATATATACTTCATCTTTTTAGAGTGGATTTTAAGTCCAAATTTAATAAAAAGTTTGTGTGTTCCATTCACATGACTTTCTCTAGATCGCTGTAACGAATTCTTGTTAAAAAGCATATTCTTTTATCGACTTTATGATAATCGAGATAAATATTGGCCTAAATTTTCTTAATTACTTGCTTTCTTGTAAGCAGAAGAAATATAAGGGAATACGCTAGGCTAAAATGACAGACAAATATTTTAAAAGCTGGTTTCCATGTGGTTGCAGTCCATTTCTTTTGTATAACAGATAAACCGTAAGAGATAGACAAAAAACTTACTACACAAAAAGTGCTCGTTAAAACACAATTTAAATCATATACATTTTTTCGTGGAGTTGGCCGTTTCCGAGATATTTCTTGTTATTGGTTTCAGTTTTAAAACACTAAAACATTTTTCATAAGGGATTTTTCAACACCTGGCCATACAAATAAAGGAACTTCAATAACATAAAACCAGCTTTTAAAATATTTGACTGTCTCTTTATCCTATAGTGCTCCCTTATTTCCTTCTACTTACAAGAAAACAAGTAATAAGGCCATTTCTGCTATTTTTTTCTCGATTAGCATAAAATAAATAGAAGAATAAACTTTTTAACACAATTTGTTGCAGAGATGTGGAGACACTTATGTGAATGGAACACATCAGATTTTTATTAAATTCAAGGATCAACAAAACATGTGTTTCCAGGGAAATCTCGGTTTGGGTGAAATAATATATTCTCTATCTGCTATGTTCATTTACATAAAAGGCAACAATACCCAGCTATGGCAAATATATTTGCTTACACATATAGGACAGTACTTAAAAGCAATAAAAGCTATGATGCGAGGGAAAAAGAGTAATAAAGCTTATGTTGGCGCTGAAGTATTGCCTCCAACAGCTTCTTGACCTCCAAATTGTACCTCAATGAATACTAACATTAACAGAAAGGGAAGTGTATATTGTAGGATGTCGTAAAACGCGCTTCCTGTGCCCTATAAAGGTTTATATGGGCGCTACACTTGGACGTCTTGGGGTGGAATATAAATCAATAGAAAAACCACTTTAAGGGTCGATAACACCACCGGAATATTTACAGGACACACACATCTTCCAGGAAAGAAAATGCTACGCTCGGATCACTTCCTTCGCATTTGGACTCCACAGGCCGGAAGAAATATGTCTTTTTGGTACTTCTTTTTTTAGATAGAATTGGTGGATATATTTTCCATGCTTAAAATACCAGCAAAAGCTTAAAAATCTATACTGTGATTTATTATTTAGCGCTGTTTTCGAAAACCTCAATATAATAAAAAAAAAAAAATTGATGTGTTGCATTCATAAAGCTTTCTCTGTATCTCTGTGAATAGCTTATGCTTTTATCTACATCATGCTAATCGAGATACATGTTAGCAGAAATTGTCCTTATTACTTGGTGTCTTGTTAACTAGTAAGGAAAAAATCTGATGTGTTCCATTCACATGACTTTCTCTATATCCCTGCAACAAATTATTCTATAACTTCATGCTAATCTAGAAAAATTAGCAGAAATAGTCTTATTACCTTCTTCCTTGTAAGTAGAAAGGAAATAAGGGGGTAGCATAGGTTAAAGCGATAGTCAAAAGCTGGTTACTATGTGACTGAAGTTTCTTTGTTTGTATGGACATGAGTTGACAAATTATTGTATGAGAAAAGTTAAGGTTTTCGAACCTGAAAACAAAAACAAGGAATATCTCTAAAACTATCAACTCCAAGAAAAAAATGTATACAACATAAATTGTGTGTTCTAATGTGCTCTATATTTTTTGTGTGATAAGTTTTTGTCTACCTCTTACGGTTTAGTAGTTATACATAATTCCGGAAAATTCAATCAGAATAAAGTAGTCTTTAGAACATTCAAAATATACGTTTTATTTGTCGGGTAAATATCTTTAATATACGATATTTTAATCAAAATCGTTAGAGCCATTTTTTAGAAAATAAAAATTTTCGAAAAAAGTTCCATGTAAAGGGTAGTTTGGGGTGGGGGGATTTTTCTCAAAATCTTCGTGACGCATCCCTGAAAGATTCTAAACTTAAATACCAAGTTTGTTATTTTACCGAATTTTCGGTTTTGAATTATCATGTTCACAGACACACTGACACACGGACACACACGCACCTTTTTCTGATAATACTTCTTTTAGATAAAGGGGACCTTAAAAAAACATATATTTCCGGTGAAATTTCGGTATCGATTTTTTTGGTGGAGTGCAATACCTTCTCTATACACTATGTACATAGTGCGTGTAGAGAAAGTAAAAATCTAATTTGTTCCATTCACAGGCTGTCCTCTACTATTCGTGAAACAAACCTTTTATTCAAAACATTGGTGTTTTCTCCACATCATACTAATCAAGATAAACATAAGTAGAATTAGTCTTTATTATCAGCTTCCTTGTAAGTAGAAGGGAAATAAGAAAATGTACAGGCTAAAGCCACATCTTGTCCTTTAAAATCCGGTCCCTATGTGAAACAATTGAAATCCCAATCTCTTTGCTTGCCAGAAGTAAACAAAAGCGAAACTAGGAACGTTTGAGAAAAGTGGCTTAAAATTGAAATCAATAATTCGGAATATCTCGACAACGGCCAACTCCACGAATAAATATACCTATATATGACATAAATTGTGTGTTTTATTGAGATCTACTTTTTTTTTTTTTTTTTTGTGTAGTAAGTTTTTGTCTATCTCTTGCGGTTTACCAGTTATGTAAAATCCAAGAAAAATCATCCAGAATAAAGAGGTCTTCAGAGGCTATACACAGAAAATGCAAGATATATATTTCGTTTGACATAAAAATATCTCAAGCATAAAGTAATTTAATCAAAACCATAAGGGCCAATTTTGAGAAAATAAAAAATGTCGCTTAATGTTTCATGTAAACAATAATTAGAGGTGGTGAGGATTTGGTTGAAAATCTTCCTGACGCATCCTTGCAAGATACTTGACTTAAATACCAAGTTTGGTAAGTAACCAACTTTTCGTTTTTGGGCTATGCTGCCCACAGAGAGACACACGACCTTTTTTTTTTGGACTCAGGAGATCTCAAAATATATATTTCCGGTGAAATCTCGATATCACATTTTTGGTGCAATACAATACCTTCTCTATACACTATGTACATGGTACGTGTACAGAAAGTAATTATTGCCAAATATACAAAAATATGTGTTACATTCACATGACTTGCTCTACCTATTATGAAACAAAATATCCTTACAAAAGCTTTTTCTTCATATTAATTACGATAAACATTAGCAGAAATGCTCTTTATTACTTAGTTCGTTTAACTAGAAGGCAAATATAATAATACGCTAGACTAAAGCGGTAGTAAAATGTTTTAAAAAGATGGTTGCTATATGCTTGAAATCAGCCAGGAGTAAAACAAGAGAGGCATGAAACGGATTTGTAGGAATTTTACCTTTTAGTAAATATTAGTGTGTACTTTAATTTTATAAATATATTAAAAATGTTTAAGTTAAATCAAACTAATAGCAGGAGGTGGATATTAAACTCCTTATCAACACTTATTTTGATTTTTACACATCTTAAATTAAAGCCAAAGAAAAAAAAAACAAGTGACTGAAAAGTGACTACCCGTTTGAAAATTTTATTTTAAATTTGAAAACAAACCAAGAATATCTTGGTAATGATAACTACACAAAGGAAATGCATATATCTGAATTGTGTGCTTTAATGAGATCTACGGTTTTGTACAGTTTTTGTCTATTTCTTACGCTTTACTGGTCATGCAAAAATGATTCACAAGGATGAGTTCTTCAAAGGCTATTCCCAGAAAACTCAATATATACAATTCACATATCAAGAAAATATCTTAAAACACGTTTTAATAAAAACATTAGTCTTTTTGACATAAGCAAAACGTTAAAAAAATGTTCAATTTAAAGAGTAGTTGCGGGTGGATAGATTTTCTTGAAAATCTTCGAGTCGTATCTTTGGAAAATACCAAACTTAAAGACCAAATTTGGCATTTAACTGACTTGGCATTTTTGTGCTATGATGTTCACAGACACATACACACCTAGAATTAAGATAGGAAACACTACGCTGAATATTGCAGCATATGTAGATAATTTAGTTATAATAAAAAACACAGCTTTTTTTTTTCTTTTTTTTTTTTTTTTTTTAACGTCCTTTAATCTGTAATCTGATTTGGTCATATCGGACGATGAATGAAATTGGTGAAATGATGCTCAAATGATCTCGGGGTCCATGGAGCTTAAAGTTACTCGACATGCGTCTTCTCAGGATAAGGGAAAACCCCGAGAAAAAAAAAACCTTATCCGAGTAACTCATCCTGAGCGAGATTCGAACTCACGACCTTTTGAATGTGAGGCAGACATGCTAACACCACACTACCCAGGGGGGCAAGAGCTGTTTTTGTACTCCATCAGATTGGTAAAGAATAGCATTTTAAAATTTCCACTCCAAAATCAGATAACATGGAATTCTAGGAAAAATACTCAGTCAGAATTAAAATTGTTATAGATAATAACATTCTAGAACGGGCTCAACATTTTTATGACTTGGGTTGATATTTCAGAAAATTATGACAGAGAGGTGCAAAATAAGTTAGGGTGATACCCGGCAATGTGCGGTGCTATAGATGGATTAATACGCAGTTTTTTTTTTTTTTTTTTTTTTTTGTAGTGTTTAACGCCCGCTTTAACTACTTATGGCACCGCAGTGATGATACATGACTGAAGATGGAGCACCGGTGGAATGCAATAGCGGGGGAAACCGGAGAACCCGGAGAAAACCCGCCCCAGCGCCGTTTTGTCCACCACAAATCTCACATACGATCGCTTGGGATCTAGGTGAGAGGCGACTGACCTAAGCACTCGGCCACGGCGAGGCCTACTAATACACAGTTGAAGTAGTACAATCAAAGACAATAAAAATAATCTGGAGCTGTGATTTTGCTGAAAATGTGACGCTTGATGGGGACTCGGGTCTTACCGCGATTTTCATTGGTGCCATTCTGGTACATGCCACGCGAGCGAGAAAAGGTAAAACCGATTGGGCAATCCACCCCTTCGCCCCTCAACACCGCTCGACGTTCACAAAGAACAGGTTGACTTGTGTAAGCGGTGTATTAATTTAGTCGACTACGTGAGCGTGTTACCTTGGCATTAGAACTTCAGAATGTAGTGCAGAGAAAAGATAAAAATAATTTTGTATCACCCGGTGAGCAAAATCGAGTACTATCCATCCAGGACGTTTAGGGATCACTAGTTCACAACTCAGAATACTTCATATGTCTCAAGTTACGTTTAAATGTCCATCAGTAACGTGGCTGCCTAAGAGCATAGCAAACAGGTGAAAGACACAGGTGGAGTCAGTGAAAAGACCCAGTGTTGCGATAAGTAATTCCTGGTGTACTTTTAATGTATTTGACTGTACAAGAACAAGGTGGTGCTGATTCTTCTTTATGGTAGCAAATGCGAGTCAGAAGGATCACTGCCATACACAATCTATAGAAATATTCCTTACGTCATTACTGGACACACGAGTCTGGATAGGATTAGAAACATGCCTGGTTACGAGCCGACCACTCGTTCCAGGTTCTCCATTCTGTGGCTTCGTGTCGTTGGCTCTCCGATAGGCTTCTGACCCCTTGGCATACTCTTTTAAGTCCTAGGGGGCGGGGGTGTCAATTTAAACACAGAGAGGGATAGCCGACAACGAAAAAAGAATCTGATGTGTTCCATTCACATGACCTTCTCTACATCTCTGTAACAAATTTTTGTTAAAAAGAATATGCATCTATTTACTTCATGCTAATCGAGAAAAAATAAGCAGCAATAGCCTTATTACTTACTTCCTTGTAAGCAGAAGCGAAATAAGGAAATACAAGAGGTTAAAGTGATAGTCAAAAGCATGTGTCTGAAGTTCTTTTGTTTGTATGCGCAGGAGTTGACAAATTCCTGTATTAGAAAGTATAAGTTTTTCAAAATGGAAATAAAAAACAAGGGATATCTCAGTAACAATCGACTCCACGAAAAAAATGTATATCTGAAAAATTGTATCTGTACATTTTTTGTGTGTAAAGTTTTTGTCCATCTCTTAAGGTTTAGCAGTTATTCAAAATTCCGTAAAATTCATCCAGAATAATCTTCAGAGGCTATTCCTAGAAGATTCAAGATATACGTTTTATTTGTCAGGTAAATATCTTTAATATATGATATTTTAATCAAAATTGTTAAAGCCATTTTAGAGAAAATAAAACTTTTCGAAAAAAGTTCCATGTAAAGGGTAGTTGGGGGAGGGAGAGTTTCTTGAAAATCTTCGTATCGCATCCTTGGTATTTAATGGTCTTTTAGTTTTTGAGCTATGCTGTCCACAGACACACACACGCACACCATGGACCTTTTTCCGAAAATGCAACGAATCTCTAGAACTCTTCTAAACCCTAGTCCTAGCAGCTTAATGGTGTAGCAGAATTACGTTCTTCCAAATAAATCTGATGTGGGAGCGTTTCTGGAGCCAGAAGCTCTACTTCAACGTAATTTAATTGCCTTGCCGCCGAAGTATATGGCTACGGTTAACGATTCTGCTTTTCTCTAGGTGTTTTAGAACAGATATATAACAACTAACTTTATGTCCCCCATGCAGTACCTCTAAAAGAGTACAATAAATTATAACATAAATCTGACATTTCTTGAAATTTTAGAAGTTAGAATAAAATTATTATCAAACGGCCGTGCCTGTTATATTTTAGTATAGAATATTTTTACTTTCTCTATACGTGCTATGTACATAATGTATAGAGAAGGTATTGTAATGCAACCAAAAATTCGGTACCGAGATTTCACCGGAAATACATGTTTTGAGACCTTCTGTATCCAAAAAGAGCATTTTTAGAAAAATGTCCGTGTGAGTGTCTGTGTGTAAGTGTGTGTGTCTGTAGGCAGCATAGCTCAAAAACGAAAAGTCCGTTAAAAACCAAACTTGGTATTTAGATTTGGTATCTTCTAAGGATGCGGCAGGAACATTTTCAAGAAAATCCCCCCACTCACAACTACCCTTTACATAGAACTTTTTTGAAACATTTAATTTTCTAAAAGAATGGCTCTAACGATTTTGATTAAAATATCGTATATTAAAGACATTCACCTGAAAAATAAAGTGTAAATCTTGAATTTTCTGGGAATTGCCTCTAAAGACTATTTATTCTGGCTGATTTTGCATAACTACAAAACCGTAAGATATGGACAAAAACTCAACACACAAACATGTAGAGCACGTTAAAACACACAATATATGTTACATACGTTTTTTTCGTGGAGTTGATCGTTTTTGAGATATTCCTTGTTTTTCGTTTCCGCTTTGAAAAACTTATACTTTTCTCATACAGGAATTTGCCAACTTGTGTCCATACAAACAAACGAACTTCAGTCACATAGCAACCAGCTTTTGTCTTTCACTTTAACCTATGGTACTCCCTTATTTCGCTTCTGCTTACAATAAAGCAAAAAATAAGACTATTTCTACTAAGTTTTTCGATTAGCATGAAATAAATAAAAGAATAAGCTTATTAACAATAATTTGTTACAGAGATATAGAGAAAGTCATGCGAATGGAACAGATCAGATTTTTACTTTCTACAGCAACTTTACACATACAATTTACATGGTGGCTAGAGAAGATATTGTATTCCACCCAAAAATTCGATATTGAGATTTCACCATAAATATTTGTTTTGAGCTACCCTGAATCCAAAAATAGCATTTTAGAAAAAGGTCCGGGTGTGTAACTGTGGAAAGCATAGCCCAAAAACGAAAAGACCATTAAAAACAAACTTTTAAATTGTCTTTCTTAAAAAGTGTCTAACGAATTTTAATAAAATACCGTGTATAAAATATATTTACATCACAAATAAAATCTATATTTTGAATTTTCTAGGAAAAGCTTCGTAAGACCTGTTGATGCTGAATAAGTTTTGCAGAATTTTCCATAACGGTTAAACTGTAAGAGATAGACAACAGCTAAATACTCAAAAAACGTAGATCTTGGTAAAACTAATGTATATTAATTTCATGTACCTTTTCATGTAAAGTTGGCCGTTTTTACTTTCTCTACACGCACTATGTACATAGTGTATAGAGAAGGTATTGCACTCCACCCAAAAATTTGATACCGAGATTTCACCGGAAATATTTGCTTTAAGTCCCTTAAATACAAAAAAGCATTTTCACAAAAACGTTCATGTGTGTGTGTGTGTCTGTGTGTGTGTCCGTGTGTCAGTGTATCCGTGTGTCTGTGAACACGATAACTCAAAAACGAAAAGTCGGTAAAATACCAAACTTGGTATTTAAGTTTAGTATCTTTCAGGGATGCGACACGAAGATTTTGAGAATAATCCTCCCTTCCCAAACTACCCTTTACATGGAAAAAAATTAGAAAATTTTGATTATCTTAAAAATGGTTCTAACGATTTTGATTAAAATATCGTATATTAAAGATATTTACCTGAAAAATAAAATGTATATCTTGAATTTTCTGGGAATAGCCTCTTAAGACTACTTCATTCTGGATCAATCTTACGGAATTTTGCATAACTTCTACACCGTAAGAGATGGAAAGAAACAATACCACACACAAATTGTAGAGCACGTTAAAACTCACAATTTAGGTAATATACATTTTTTCATGGAGCTGATCGTTTTTAAGATATTTCTTGTTTTTGCTTACAGCTTTGAAAATCATACTGGAATTTGTCAACTTCAGTTCATACAAACAAAGGAACTTCAATCACATAGCAACCAGCTTTTGCCTATCACTTTAACCTATGGTACTCCGTTATTTCGCTTCTACTTACAAGGAAACAAGTAATAAGACTGTTTGGGCCATTTTTTCCCGATTAGCATGAAGTAAATAGAAGCATAAGCTTTTTAACAATAATTTGTTACAGAGATGTAGAGAAAATCATGTGAATGGAACAGATCAGATTTTTGAGATATTACTTGTTATTGGTTTCAGTTTTAAACCAACTAACTTTTCTCAAACGCCACCATGCAAAGCAAACCTAACTTCGCTTCTAATTATAAGGAAGCAAGTAATAAGACCATTTCTGCTAATGTTAATCTCGAATAGTAATAATATTTTTTGTAAGAATAGTTCGTATTTAGAATGGCTAGAGATGAGATTGGAACATATAAGATTTTTAAAATATCTTTCGGGTGAGATTCATATTACTTTCTCCACCCACACTTATACAAACTACTCGTATAAAGCATATTCTTCAACTGCTTCATATATTTGAGACAAATATTTGCAGAAATTGTTTTATTAAGTGAAGAATTAGAAGCCCTGTCTTTCTTGACTTAATAATAGTTTTCTAAAAAACGATTGAAAATATTAAGATAAGTTTTACGGTAGTTAGATACTTTTGTATTCACTGATTTACTTTTATTTCAAAATATTATGACTACGCTTTGCCACCAGTATTATCGCCCTTGTGTGTGCTGGTTGCTTTCAAACGTATAGCAATTGTTGCACCAGTGTGGTCGGCTTATTTTTGTAGTTTCACTGCCATTGTCGCACCGGTTCTAGAAATTAATATGTGCAGGGTAGCGGTACTACTTCAAAGGCTTAAAATGCGACAGTTTTGCACAATTAACACGTGCAAGAATGTTGGATTTTCTGGAAATTCTGTTGACATCGATTTTTTTGAAAGGAAGAGCTGCAAACCAGACAGTTTTGGACTGATGTACTATGGTGGCGCCGTGGTCGAGTGGTTAGAACGCTCGCCTCACCAAGATGACCCAGGTTTGATCCCAAGGGGCGCATGTGGTATTTATATTGGACAACGTGGCGTCTGAACAGGTTTTCTCCTTGTTTTTCCCGCCAGTCAGTCCACCAATTGCTACATAATGATATTTCCTTTCAAGCATTTCACCGTCATTTCATATCTTCCTGTTTCTCACTTTCATACCAGGCATCAGGCTGATCACTTATCTTGGCTTCTTTCTGACTCAGAGCATGGGGTGTAAGTACTACATGCGAGGGAAGGTAAAGAGAGAAATAAAGAATGAATGAAAGAAGGAAAGAAATATTTACAATGAATATTTTAAATAGTAAATATAGAAAGGTGATAATGGTACTTAAAAAGAGGGAGGCCAGGGTTCGACTCCCGGTATAGATGTGGGGACCTTGTCCGGAGTGCACTCAGCCTCGTGAAGTCCCTGGGAGGTTAATTGAGGTGTTCCTTGAGGGAAAAGTAGCAGCTCCAGCTTGTGTAGACCGCATTAACCGGCCGGGAGGGACTTTTAGCACTAACTACGTCCCTGCTCTAGAGCTGCACTCCATCCATGACGCCTGTAACGGACAGAAATGAGGGACGCAGCGGTCGGTGGTAAGCCTTGGCCCGACTTCGGGTTGTTGTGCCACGGAATTTAGTTTACAAGGGGCGTTCAATAAGTCCTTAGAAAGTCCAAGAAGTACACACATGACATCAAAACAAGTTTGTATTTGTAACCGTTGTCTCTTACTAGAAGTGAGTTAAAGTTTCAGCTATATGCATCACGTGGTTTAGTTGTAATAAGCGATTGAATCAACAATCTTGTGCTTCTTTACAAAGTGAAAAAAAAAAAAAACAAGTTTCTGCGGTGATTAAACACTTCTATTTTAGAGCATTAACACCGAAAGAGAATAAAGACAAGTTGACACATCTGCTCCAATTTACAATTGGATAAATGAATTAAAATGGGCCGTACATCCACAAAATGTGATAAACATCATTCCGGACGTCCAGTAGAAGTGACTTCCACCGAAATTATTGACAAAATCCAGGAAATGGTTTTAAGTGATCGATGAATCAAAATTCGCGACACAGGGAGGCCACGGGCATATCACAAGGAGTTCTCAATTTTGCACCAAAAATTAGATCTGATAAATATCTGGGCAAGATGGGTGCAGCGTTTGCTCTCAATGGAGAATAAACGCAATTTGGAAGCTGGTTTGGCACTTTTTCATCGCAATCCTGACAAGTTTCGCGACGATACATAACTGTGGAGGAAACATGGATACACTACTACGCTTCAGAAACAAAACTGCAGTCGAAACAGTGGGCTTTTAAAGGCGAACCGGCTCCGAAGAAGGGAAAGGAGGTGAAATCTGCAGACAAGGTGGTGGTCTCGGTTTTTTAGATTGCATGAGGAATCATCTACATTGGTTACTTTTAGAAAGGAAGAACGATAAATGAGGAGTATTATGCATCGTTATTGCACCGGTTGAACGGAGAAATCAAGAAAAGAACGCCCTAATCTGGCAAA
This sequence comes from Hymenopus coronatus, assembly GCA_030762935.1. Lineage (NCBI taxonomy): Eukaryota > Metazoa > Arthropoda > Insecta > Mantodea > Hymenopodidae > Hymenopus > Hymenopus coronatus. The sequence goes on along the minus strand of CM060892.1, from coordinate 59,848,143 downwards.
GAAAAAGATAATTTTCTATCAAGACAATGCAAGAGTAGACACCTGCGTAGTTTCAATGGCGAAAATTGTAGAATTTAGGTTCGAATTACTACAGCATCCACCGTATTCACCAGATTTGGATCCCAGTGATCTTTTTTTTTTTTTTTTTTTTTTATTTTCCAAACTTGAAAAAGTGCCTCGGCGGAAAACGATTAACGTCCAGCGAAGAGGTCAATATAATTTAATGACTTTTCGAAATCCTACTTTTTGGAAGGCTTAAAACAGTTGGAGAAACGCTGGGAGATGTGTATCGATCTAAAAGGAGATTATGTTGATAAATAAAAAATCTACAAAAAATAATTTGTTTATCTAACTGTTTTACTTTCTCTAGCCCCATATATACAATATACATAGGGATAGAGAAGGTATTGTAATGCACCCAAAAATTCGATACCGAGATTTCACCGGAAATACGATATATCGTATATGTTTTGGGGTCCCCTGAGTCCGAAAAAAAAATTTAAAAAAAGGTTCGTGTGTGTGTCTGTCTGTCTGTGTGTGTGTGTCTGTGGACAGCATAGCCCCAAAACGAAAAGACCGTTAAATACCAAACTTGGTATTTAGGTTTAATATCTTCCAAGGATGCGACACCAAGATTTTCAAAAAAATCCCCCTACTAAAACAACCCTTTACATGGAACAAATTTCGAAAATTTTGATTTTCTTAAAAATGGCTCTAACGATTTTGATTAAAATCCCGTATATTAAAGCTATTTATGTCCGAAATGAAATGTATATCTCGAATTTTTGAGAAATAGCCTCTTAGGACCGCTTTATTCTGGATGAATTATGCTTAACTGCTAAACCGTATGAGACACAAAAAAAAAAAAAAAAAAAACTCAGTACACAAAAAATGTATATTACGACAAAACACACAATTTATGCCCTTCACGTTTTTGTTGTGGAGGTAACCGTTTCTGAGATATTCCTTGTTATTGGTTTCAATTGTGAAGTACTCAAAACTTTTCTCAAACAGGAAGTGTCCGCTTTTCTTTTGTTCTACTCCTGGCCAAGCAAAGAAATGATTTGGAATGACAATCGCATAACGATAGCTTTCAAAACATTTGACAATCATTTTAGCATAGTTCATTCCCTTATTCTCTTCTACTTATTAGGAACTAAGTAATAACATTCTGCTAATATTTATCTCGATTAGCATTGTGTACAAAGAAGAAGAATCTTTTGTAGGAGGATTGCAGAGCAGTTAGAGAAAGTTATGTGAGTGTAACACATAAGATTTTTCTGACTTGTTGAACGCTCCTCGATAAAACGCAGCATACTGGCTCTGCGGAGGTTCAGTAACCCGAATTAGGGTATATAGGGGGAATTTGAACTCACCTTTGCCTACGCCCCCGCACTCGGAAATAATAACTTTCTAATAATTGCATTTGCATTTCATCTTTGAGAAACAAGAGCAAGGATCCTTTGTTTAGCCTTATTTGCGCGGCTTCATGCTGCTCAACTTTTAAAAAGTAATAACAGTAACTAAACTTGAGAGTCGAGTTGCCCCGGGAAATGAAGTTGCCAAAAGGTTCTCTCTCTGGAGTCACGTTAATTTGCTGATGAGCTACTTGTTGTAACTCAAGTTCCTTATTTATTCAGCACTTTAAAAGCGATGCTGAAATCAACAACTTTCCATCTGCAGCCATAAACATAATTGGGTAATTAACTCGTAGACGAATATTTCTTGTAATCAATTTTTAAAGAAAGGTCTGATGCGTTCCACCCACGTGACTTTCTCTGGCTGTTCCACAAACAAACTTTTCTTACAAAACATTTTCTTTTATCTACATCATTCTAATCGAGATAAACACTAGAAGAATTGTACTTATTTCTTGCTTCTTGTAAGTGGAAGGGAAATAAGGGACTAGCTATGTGAAACAATTAAAATTCCCATCTCTTTGCTTACTAAAAGTAAACAAAAGAGAGCCGATAAAAAGGATGGCTTACTGTTTGAGAAAGGTTAAGTAGAGTTGAGTAGATTAAAATTGAAACTAATAATATCTCTGACACGGTTAGGTCTACAAAATATGTATAGGACATATATATATATATATGTGATTAAGAGGTGAAACGTGAAGCAATTCAGGTTCGGTTCGCCTCCTGCTTGAAAATAGCTTGTTAGGTTAAAACTTAAACCAACAACAACGAATATCTAAAAAATGGTCAACTCCACAAGAAAAACACATATGACATAAATGATGTCTTTTAACAAGATCTAAATTTTTTTGTGCAGCAATTTTTTGTCTATCTTTTACGGTTCAACCGCTATGCAAAATTCTGCAAAGACTATCCAGAATAAAGCGGTCTTCAGGGGCCATTCTTATAAAATTCAAAATATGCATTTTATGCGGTGTAATTGTCCATAATTACACACACACATCAACGGCACTTTTTTTAAAAATATATATATTTTGGATTGAGGAGGGTCTAAAACATGTACTTCCGGTGAAATCTCGATATCGAATTTTTGGGTGGAATACAATGCCTTCTCTATCCATTATGTATATTGTACATACGGGCTAGAGAAAGTAAATATTACTGACTCTCATACATTCTTGTTGAATAGAACATCTAATTTGGGGCAAAAGGCTATTTGTTTTGTTTTTAGTTTTTGAAAACGTGTGATTAAAGAACAAAATGCTACTATACCGTTTTGTTTATAATATTTTGGGAGATATTCGAAGGAATGTATTAAGTTCCCTCCCACCAGTATAAAGAAATCTTCACCCGAATGCACAAATTGCTCTCAGCTAGTTTTCACACTGGAGGTTTCTATCGCATTCCCATATTTATGTCGCAAGAAAAAGAACAGCTGTTATGCAGTTCACGCTATCCATGGGAAGCAGGAATCGAATTGAGCTTCGGGAAGGAGAAACAACTTTTAAACTCGTTTACACGTCGAGAGAAGAAATAAGAAAGTAGGAGTAAAAAGAAACGATAAACCATTTTTGTTTTTCAGGAAGAAATATGAAGCTACTTGTAGGTTACCCTTATACGAACAAGGGAATTTATTGCTATCCGAAAGGTCAGCGTGGATTTATACCCTGGGCTTGTATCGTTATCTAACTGATTGAATATCCTGCTGAGATTTGGGCCCAAATTGAGCCGTTCATCAGCCCAGAAAAGCAAATGAGAATTGTGAACGCCACGTATAGTTTCCGGTGTGTGTAACATAGGTTAAGGGTAATAAATATTACCACATTACTCCTGGTAAACGATTTTTATAGTATTCATCCGTCCATTATTATAGCTTTGGAATTTAAAATATTAGGTACGTATACTTGCATTTTAATTTAACGTCCTTTAACTGGTTGGTCATATCGGACGATAAATGAAATTGGTGAAATGATGATCAAATGATCTCGGGGTTCATGGAGCTTAAAGTTACTCGACATTCGTCTTCTCAGGATATAGGAAAATCCCGAAAACAACCTCACCCTAAGCCAGATTCAAACTCACACCCACAGCCCAGGCGGGCTAGGTATATTTGAGACAGATGAATTGATGAGTAAATATTTTAATATAAGTGCAATACACAATGGCCACCTGTCTGAGCTTTGCTTATGGAATCTGAAGACGCATTCCGACCGTGCTTTCTACTTTATCTACTGCATACCTATGGTACAAAAAGTATTGCAATCCACTCATAAATTCGAGAGCATGAGTTAAAAATATCTGATGTGTACCATTCACATGATTTTCTCTATATCCCTGCAACAAATTATTCTTAAAAAGCTTATACTTCTATTTACTTTATGCTAATCAGAAAAAATTAGCAGAAATAGTCTTATTACTTGCTTCCTTGTAAGTAGAAGCGAAATAAGGGAGTACCATAGGTTAAAGTGATAGTCAAAAGCTGGTTGCTATGTGACTGAAGTTCCTTTGTTTCTATGGACACGAGTTCACAAAGTCCTGTGTGAGAAAAGTATGTTTTTATAGCTGAAACCAAAAACAAAGAATATCTCAAAAACAATCAACTCCACGAAAAGAATGTACATAACATAAATTGTGTGTTTTAAAGTGCTCTACACTTGTGCGGTAAGTTTTTGTCCATCTCTTACAGTTTATCAGTTATGCAAAATTCCGTAAAATTGACCCAGAATAAAGTAGTCTTCAGAGGCTATTTCCAGAATACTCAAAATATATATTTATTTGTCAGGTAAATATCTTTAATATACGATATTTTAGTCAAAATCGTTAGAGCCACTTTTTAGAAAATCAAAATTTTCGAAAAAAGTTCCATGTAAAGGGTAGTTTGGGGTGGGGGTATTTTTCTCAAAATCTTCGTGTCGCATCCCTGGAAGATATTAAACATAAACACCAAGTTTGGTATTTTGCCGACTTTTCGTTTTTGAGTTATCTTATTCACAGGCACACGGACACACTGACACACGGACGCACGGACACACATACACGGACCTTTTTCTGAAAATACTATTTTTTGATAAAGGGAACCCTAAAACATATATTTCCGGTGAAATCTCGGTATCAAAATTCTTGATGGAGTGCAATACCTGCTCTATACATTATGTACATAGTAGGTATAGAGAAAGTAAAAAAAGTTCAAGCGATTTAAATAAAAGAAAAAAGAAATAGGTATAACAAAAAAGTGTGATATTGTTTAATTCACATAACTTTCTAAGTCTATTCTGCATCAGTTATTCTTAGAAAAACTTATTCTTCTATCTATTTTATGCTACTGGAAATTTACATTACCAGAAATTGTCTTATTATTTATTTCCTTGTATGCCTGGCACTGTAATTTTACTGAAAATGTGAACCATTGATGAGGCCTCGGGTCTTACGGCGATATACCAGGTAAATAACAAAAGACTATACTCATCCTTCAATCCCGCTCGACGCTCCCTCGTAGCAGTCATTGCCTGTCATACATTAGTTTAAATTGGAGTGTTCGTACTGGGACACGGATCACAGACACGGTGTTGCAGATTTGTCAACAGACAGTCATTTCTGAGCACAACTAAAAATTCGTTTTACATTATACTGCATTAAAATACGTATCTTAACATAAATTATGGAAATGTTGGCCTTCTGCTTACCCTGGGTAGAACAATTTGCTAAAATATTCTGCTCACTAGTCTAAGCTTAGCAATAGGAATCCTTGTGATTTCTTGCATGGTTGACTGATATAAACAGTGTGTTAATTTTATCCGCCACATACGTGAATAACCTTGGCCTTAGAAATTCAGTATGTAGTGCAGAAAAAATACTAACCTAATTTTGTAAAACCCAGTGAGAGAGGTGCCTTATTGGTTAGTCTGAGAGAATTTGGGGATCACCAGTTCGCAACCCACAACTTCATTTGTCGCAAGTTACGTCATGTCTATCCACTTAAAAGCATAGCAAACAGGTGGAAGACATGGACGGAGTAGCCGAAAAGACGATAAGTATTTCCAGGCATATTTTTAATGTCTTTGTGTGTACATAGGTGAAGGGTAAGAAATATTACATCACTCATAGTAAGCGATTTTATAACCTCCATTCATCTACTATTATAACTTTGGAAATTAAAATATTACGTGCATTTGGGACAACTAAATCAAAGAATATAATAAAACAGAGTAAATATTTTATTACAGACGCAATATATTGTGAACACCTGTCTTGGCATTGCATATGTAATTCTGAAAACGCATTCCGTATGTGTTTACTTATAGTAGAGAAGGTATTGCGTTCCATTCATAACTTCGATACCATGAGTTAAAAACAAACAAAATTAGGCGTTCCATTCACATGAATTTTTTTCTAACTGTACCATATATTATAATCTAATCTTTAAAAAGGTTATTATTTTATTTGCATAATGCTAATCAAGAAAAACATTAGCAATTGGTCATAATACTTACTTCTCTGTAAGCAGAAGAGAAATAAGGGACCACACTAGGCTAAAGCGATAGTCAAATCTTTTAAAACCTGGTCGCTATATGAAACAATTGAAGGTCGGTTCATTTTGCATGGCCAGCCGTAAAACAAGAGAGACGAAACGAAAGACGGTTTCCTGTTTGAAAAAGTTCACGTAGTTTAAAATTGAAAAACATAACAAGGAATGCCTCGAAAACGGTCACTCTACAAGACAAATGTACATGTCATTATGCGTTTTAACGAGATCTACATTTTTTGTGCAGTAGTTTTTGACTAAATGTTACAGCTTATCTGTTATGCAAAATTAAGCAAGATTCATCCAGAATAAACAGGACTTTAGAAGCTATTCTCAGAAAATTCCAAAATATACTTTTTATTTGTAATATATGGTATTTTAATCAAAATCGTTAGGTCTATTTTTGAGAAAAACAACATTTTCAATAAATGTTCTATGTAAAGGGTATTTTGGCTTGGGGTGATTTTCTTGAAAATCTTTGTGTCGCATCCTTGAAAGATACTAAACAGAATACCAATTTTGGTATTTAATATGCTTATCGTTTTTCAGCTCTGCTGTCCGCAGACACATACACACGGACGTTTATCTAAGGCTGCTTTCTTAGGACCCAGAAGACCTCAAAATATATATTTGGATGAAATTTCGACTTTGAATTTTTGGATGGAATAAAATACCACCTCTAAGTACTATAAACTGTGTATATACGAGCTGGAGAAACTAACAGGCAAAAGTTCAAGCGACTTAAATAGAAGAAAAAGACAAATATAAACAAAAATCTAATGCTTAATTCACATGACTTTCTATACCTTTTCTGCATCAAATTTCTCTTACAAAAGCTTATTCTTCTATATACTGCATGCTAATCGAAATTAACGTTACCAGAAATTGCTTTATTACTTATTTCCTTGTAGATACAAGGGAAATAACGGAACACCCTAAGCTGAAGCGATAATTACATTTTTTAACAGTATGTCGCTATGTGATGGTTTTAAATCCGGTTTTCTTTGCATTACCAGGTGTTAAAGTAAATAAATATAAATAAAGAAAGACGAATAACGACTTCCCATTTGAGAAATGAATTATGTATTAGAAAATGAAAACAAATAACAAGGAACACTTCAGAAATGGTTAACCTTGAAAAAACAAATATTGGGTCTAAATTGTATGTTTAAACAAGATAGGTATAAATTGTTTATATAATAAAGTGTTTTTTTTCTTTATTATTTATGCAAAAGTCATCCGGAATGAAGTGCTTCAACGGCTTATCCCAAAAATTCAAGCTATAAACTTTATTATATAAGTCAAGAAATAAATAAATATATACATGGTCGTCACCTTAGAGCAGTGGTAGCACGACTGCTTGCCAAGCAGGAGGCCGGGGATCGATCCCCGGTACTGACGTGGGGAGTGCCCTCCCCCCCGGCTGGGAGACCTAGTCCGGAGTGTACTAGGCCTCGTGAGGTTCCTGGGGGGCAAATTGAGGAGCCATTTGATTGAGAATTAGTGGCTCCAGATCGAGAACACCACATAACATTTCACCCTCCAGTACTGCATCCCATTCATAGCGCCTTCGGGCCAAGATGGTGGATGCAGCGGTAGACTAAGGTCCCTTGTGAACTGTCATGCCATGGAGACGCATTTTAGAGAACATCGAACAATTTTCAAGAATCTGTCAGTAAAGGGAAGTGTCAAAAAATCTTCGTTTCGCATTCTTGGAATATACTGAACTTAAACACCAAGTTTGGCATTCAACCGATATTTCGTCTTTGAGCTATGATGTCCACAGACAGACACTTTATTTAATTCTGGGTTCCTCATCCTCGGTATCGAATATTTGGATGGAATGCAATACTTTCTCTGTCTACTATGTATATGCTCTATATAGTAGAGCAAGCATACAGGTGCTCTGCAGTAGATAATGCATTTAAAATTGAGTTAACATGAAAGTAAAGTCAACCTTGACACGAGACAAAAACATATGATCACTTGCGTCAGTGAACTCTGGGAAAGTGGCGTGTTTCTGTGAGAAACTTTGAATGTAACGTCTGAAAGATGAATGAATCTTCACATACATAAATGAAGAGTACTTCGAATGCGTGCTTCCTTTCGGAAGAGCTGCACACAGCTATAGCAATTGTCTCTAGTACATATTTCATCACCTCTGCCCCGAACCATGTAAATTCGGGGTATTAAATCAGTTTGGGGATAGCAATTTCTCATTACTGAAAACACTACTGACTTTCTGTGAAAGAAACATCCTTTAAGATGACGTCGTTTTCATGGAACACTGCCGAAATTTGCTCTTTCTCGGTTTTCCGGTCCTCAGAATTATTTACGTCAGTGTTTAACGAACTCTGCAACTAAAATAGCGTGTTTGGGTATGTTTGACTGAGGACAATGACCCAAGCTAAAATAAAAGGTACAAGGTCGGGGTTCACCGAAACAGATAGACCTCCCTTTCTGTGTAGCTATTAAAATGCAGGTTCTAGTTTCGGATTCTCTTGAAATGGTGGCGTGTATGGTAATATTTTATCTGTATTTCGTATGTATTTGCATTGGAAGGGAACCAAAGTAGCATGTAACAAAACTAAAATATCTGATGTGCTCCATTTTTATGACTTTTTCTACCTATTCTGCATTAAATTATTCTTACAACAGTTTATTCTTCTCGCTACTTCATGCTAATCGAGATAAACATTAACAGAAAGGTTTTTAATACTTATATCCTTCTAAGAAGAAGGAAATAACGAGCACACTAGAATATAGCGAGAGTCAAATCTTTTAAAAACCACTCGCTATGCGATCCAATTGAACTTCCCTTCTGTTTGCATGACCAGAGATATGAACTGAATGAGGACTTTTGGACTGAGAAAAGTTCAACTATTTTAAAACTGAAACCACAATAAGGAGTATCTCAGAAATGGGTAACTTCATAAAAAATCTGATGTGTTCCATTCAAGTGACTTTCTCTACATCTCTGCAACAAATTATTCTATTTATTTCATCTAATCGAGAAAAAAATAGCAGAAACAATCGTATTACTTGCTTCCTTGTAAGTAGAACCGAAATAAGGGAGTACCATGGATTAAAATGATAATTAAAAACTGGATGCTATGTGAATTGAAGTTCCTTTGTTTGTATGAGAAAAGTATGTTTTTCAAAGCTGAAACCAAAAACAAGGAATATCTCAAAAACGACCAACTCGAAGAAAAAAATGTATTAAACATAAATTGTGTGTTTTAACGTGCTCTACATGTTATGTGTTTTAAATTTTCGTCCATCTCTTACGGTTTAGCAGTTATGCAAACTTCCGTAAAAGTCATCCATAATAAAGAGGTCTTCATAGAATATTACCAAAAAATTCAAGATATACATTTTATTTGGTATGTAAATGTCAGTAATATACAGAATTTTAATCAAAATAGTTAGAGCCATTTTTTAGAAAATCAAAATTTTCGAAAAAAGTTCCATGTAAAGGGTAGTTCGGGGTGGGGGGATTTTCTTTAAAATCTTCGTGTCGCATCCTTGAAAGATACCAAACTTAAATACCAAATTTGGTTTTTAATGGTCTTTTCGTTTTTGAGTTATGCTGCCCACAGACACAGACACATACACACAGACAGGCAGACAGACACACACATGGACATGTTTCTGAAAATGCTTTTTTTGTATTCACGGGTCTCAAAACATATTTCTGGTGGAATCTCGGTATCGAATTTTTGGGCACAATACAATACCTTCTCTATACACTATGTACATAGTACGTATAGAGAAAATAAAAAGTAATAAATAGATGTACATGAAAAATTGTGTTTTTCAATGATATCTACATTTTTATCGCAGTAATCCTTTGTCTATCTCTTACATTTTATCAGGGAATGAACTACCAGAATGAAAAACAAAAGAGATATGAAACGAATAAGGACTTTCGGCTTGAGAAAAATTCAACTATGTTAAAACTAAAACCATAACAAGGAGTATCTCAGAAATAGATAACTCCACAAAATAGTAATAAATAGATAAATGTAATGACACATTGTGTGCTTCAGCGATATCTACATTTTTATTGCAGAAAGATTTTGTCTATCTCTTACGGTTTATCAGAAGAAAAATCATCCAGAACGAAGAGGTCTTCAGAGGTTATTCCCAGAAAATTCAGGATATAAATTTCATATATCTTAAACATACAGTATTCTAATCAAAATCGTTAGAGCCATTTCGAAAAATCTTCCATATAAAGAGTAGTTTGAGGGTATTTTCCTGAAAACCTTCGGGTCTTCACTCGCATTCAAATTTCTCCTCCTACACCTCATCACCACCACCAACTTTAGATAGATTTTACATTTCCAGTAAGAAATGCAAAGGAAGGTCCAGCTTGATGACGTCATCAAAACCAAGTTCATAACAAGGTTACTGAAACGCAGTTCTTGTTTCCTGTTATATTTAGATAATAACTCGCAGATCAATACTTTAGTTGCTTGCCTATGTAGTTTGTGGGCTAGCGTATCTGCTTCAATTCTAGAAGTTTCTAGATGGAATCTCGGTTAGAGTGAGTTACCTGCAGTGAGTTTTGTTTTGTTTTTTCTTCCGGGCTTCGCCCTAAGTTGAAAGACGAATGTCGCGTAACTATAGGCTTTATGGACCCTGGGCTCAACATTTCACCGGTTTTATGCATAGTCCGTTATGACCTACCAGGTTAAGGGATTTTAAATGAAATGGAGTTTTATTTATGGACGCTCTTTGAATTATTTTTATACTCACAGATTCCATTTTGTGAAGGGAAAAAAAAATGAATTATTTTGTAAAGAAGGTACAAATCCTTTAGTATCTAATTATTTATTATATTATGTTTGTCCCGTATTTTCTTTATTTTTATCACTAATTTTTTGAATATTAATACGGTGCACAAGTAATTTTTATTAAAAGTGGGGTTATAATTAAGTTATTTCAGGTTCTACTCTTTGTGAAATAATACCACTGCGGTACTCAGCGTCCCATTCTATATTGCAAGTGAAAGACCGCTTAATATAGTTCAGAGGCCTCTTTTACGTGTCTAAATCTACGACACGGGACCAACGGCTTTACTTCCCTTCCGAAGGAAGCCATGCTAAGGATTTTTATGCCCGAAAAAATCGGCGTGATAACGCATTTTATGGGGACTTAGAAAATAATTTCGTTGTATTGAAATTTAGTTAAATCGGTTATTTAATATTATATTAAAAGGGGAAACGTTGCAATTTTAGTTTTAATACGATACCCTATCTATTTTTACGTAGTGTATATGTAAATAAGCATTAGGCATGAATATGGAACAATACAGTTCGAAAAGGCTACTGAAGTAACTTCATATCTACATTTCGTACTAAACTAAGTTGCAAAAGTCATGTTATGTTATTAGGACATTATATCATATTGGGTATTATATTGGCATCATCATCTTTAAACAGACACTTGTTAATTAACTTATTCTTACGAAAATAAATGACAGTCGCCAGATGTTACCTTGTAAAAAATGTTAGAGATACAGAATTGGATTCTAACAGAATTAAAGTAGGAATAACCATCATTGAGCTTTTCACTTTCTCTTGCACGTATGTAAAATGCACATAGTGAATAGAGAAGCTACTGTATTACACCCTAAATTTCGATTCCGAGATTTCACCGTAAATACCTGTATTAGGAGTCTCTGAATACGAAAAAGCATGTTTAGAAAAAGGTCCGCGTGTGTGTCCCTGAACACGATAACTCAAAAACGAAAAGTTGGTAAATAACTCACCATAAGTACCAAACTTGATATTTGAGTTTAGTATCTTTCAATTATGCAACACAAAGATGTTTAGCATAATTCCTCTACCCCCAACTACCCTTTACATGAAACATATTTTGAAATGTTTGACTTTCTCAAAAATGCATCTAATGATTTTGATAAAAATCAAATATACTTAATATATTTTATTACAAACAAAATATATATCTTGAATTTTCTGGGAGTAACCTCTCAAGATCTCTTCATTCTGGATGACTTTAGTATAACTTTTGCATAACTGTAAACCGTAAGGGATAGACAAATACTTACTGGAGAAAAAATGTTGATCTCATCAAAACACACAATTTATGTAATATACATGCTTGTTGTATAGTTAGCCGTTTACGAGACATTCCGTGTTTTTCGTTTTGGTTTTTGGTTGGTCATATCGGACGACGAATGAAATTTGTGAAATGCTGCTCAAATGATCTCGGGGTACATGGAGATTAAAGTTACTCGACATTCATCTTCTTAGGATAAGGGGGAAAAAGAAACCTTATCTGGGTAATTCACCCTAAGCGAGGCAGACATGCTACCACCAGACTACCCAGGCGGGCTTCATGCTATCGGTTTTAGTTTTAAGCTACTTAAACCTATCTCTACTCTAACGGTTCACCTCTTTCATCTCTCTTTTGTTTACTCCTAGCAAGCTTAGATTTTTTAATTACTTACGGCACCTCAGGCGGTGACACTGATGATACATGAATGATGATGGAGCACCGGTGGAATGCGATGGCAGGGGAAACCGGAGTATCCGGAGAAAACCCGCCCCAGCGCCGCTTTGTCCACCACAAATCTCACATGCGGTCGCTTGGGATCGAACCCCGGCCGTCTAGGTGAGAGGCGAGCGGTCTAACCACTCGGCCACGGCGCGGCCCTAGCAAGCTTAGAGTACCGAATTTCAATTGTTGATATAGCGACCGGCTTTTAAAAGTTTCGACCATCGCTTTGGCCTGTGCATTGCATTATTTTCCCTCTACTTATAAAGAATTAATAAAACCATTTCCATTAATGTGTAGAATGATGTAAATAAGAGAATGATGTTTTGTAAGAAACGTTTGTTTGCGGAACAGCTAGAGAAAATAATGTAAATGAAAACATCGATTTTTCATTAATCTGATGCACACATTATCACGGAGAGAAGGAAATTGACATTTCCAGAGACATATCGAACCATGTGTAGGCTGGGCTAACCCAAGCTATTGTTGCAAATACACTTGGAGTTTCTCAGAGTATAATCACTAGGCTCTCCAAGAGAGAAAGTGAAACGGGAGCTGTGAATGAACGACCTAGGAGTGGAAGATCAAAGAAAATCTCACCTGCAGATGACAGATTCCTGTCTCTCCAGGCCAAGAAGATATTGACCCTACAGTGCTCGACATCTGTCCAGCGAACCTCTGAATGCCATATAAGCCGTTACACTGCACGACAACGTTTGTTAAAGGCAAACCTGTGTTCAAGGCATCCTTTGAGGCGTTTTGATCTTGTTCCAACACAGCGACAACAAAGATTAATGTCGGGGAGATACATTGTTATCCCTGACGACCAGCGCACTGTCTCAGCTGCCAATAGATTCATGCTACCTATATAAGTAATGATGTCATGCATGTTGCAAGTTGTAACAAACATTCCTCAATGCAGTTTCGGTTGTTGTGAGCATCCGCTTGTACTGCGCTAGTTTGCTTTGTTAGGGTTGTAACGTACTGTTTGTTAGTGTGCTAGAGGTTTAGTTTGTTTGTTTGAACATGGCTTATTTCCTGCGGCAGCCGTGGAAGGGGCGAAGTGGCAACAGTGTGACGGAGTGACCACGAGGTGAGGGAACTATCAGGGATCACTATGGATCTCTCCGAATTTAGCATAAGATCGATTGCATCAAAACTGGCTACAAGAATGGCGCATCACGTTATTCACGGATGTCAAGATTTGGACTTCTGACAGTCGTTGCATAAGAGTATTGCCTGAGTGTAACAGGCCTAGAACTGTCCAATATATCCATCAAATTGTGTCGTTCCATGGACGAAAAATTACGGTATGTTACCCAGGACGCACAGACTTGTACATTTGTCGTGGAAACATGAACTTAGATATGTGGATATAATAGAGAATTTTGTGTCGCAGTTTCATGGAGCAATTGGCGAAAACTTCCTTTTTCTGAATGACAACGCCATATCGCACTAGGATAACATGCTGTTTAATAGGCTAGATGAACTTCTTGTATTCACTCTTCCACTTCCATCACGATCACCCTATCTAAACCTTAAGGAGCTTGCTTGGGGAAAATTTCAGGGAGCCCTGGAAAATTTTTCCCCAGCCACTCGGAGCTTGGAAGAACCAGAAAATGTCCTCCATCATTTATGTAATGACATCCCCACTAAGGGACTGAACAACCTTGTAGAAGTCATGTCAAGGAAAGTAAAACCAATAAATCAGTTAATGGGTACCTGGACACGATACTAGCCAACTCAAAAGAATGGAAAAGAAGGAAAGAAAAACATCTGATAGATTCGATTCACATGACACTCTCTATATCTCTACAACAAATTATTGTTAAAAAGCTTATGCTTCTATTTACTCCAAGCAAATCGAGACTAAAATTGCATAAATAGTCTTATTACTTGTAATACTTCCTTGTTACTAGAAGCGAAATAAGAGAGTACCATAAGTTAAAGTGATAGTCAAAAGCTGGTCCTTTGCAAATTCCCGTATGAGAAAAATATACGTTTTTAAAGCTGAAACCAATAACAAGGAGTATTTAAAAAACGATCAACTATACGAAAAAATGTATATTGAATAAATTGTGTGTTTTACCGTGATCTACATTTTTTGTGCAAAACGTTTTTGCCTGTCTCTTACGGTTTATCAGATATGCAAAATTCAATACAAATCATCCAGAATAAAGAGGTCTTTATAGGCTATTCCCAGAAAATTAGAGATACACATTTTATTTGGCACCTTAAATATAATAGATTTTAATCAAAATCGTTAATCATTTTTGAGAAAGTAAAAATTTTGGAAATGTTTTCTATGTAAAGTTTGGGTAGGGGGGGTTTCTTCAAAATCTTGGTTTCGCATCCTTGGAGAATACCAAACTAAAATACCAAGTTTGATATTTAACGGTCTTTTCATTTTGGAGCTTTGCTCTCCACAGTCACACAGACACACACGGACCTTTTTCCAAAAATGCTTTTTTTTTTTTTTTTTGATCAGGAGGACCCAAAAAATGTATATCTGGTGAAATCTCGGTATGGAATTTTTGGGTGGAATACAATACCTTCTCTAAACACTATATATCTAGTATGTGTAGAGAAAATAAAAAAGAAAGAGCTACCATTTACTTCATTTCCCTTCTTTTTCTATTGTTAAAAATAAAAATGCGAAATAAAATTAGTTTAATATAATTTTTAGTAATGATATAATTTTGTGTTATTAAACATGATATAAAATCATATATTTCTAACATCTCAGTATTACTTAGTTACTTTATCTATATAGTATATGATACATAGGTCGAGAAGATATTGCTTATCCACCCAAAAACTCGACACGAGATTTCACCGGAAATGCATATTTTAGAGTTCTCTGGCTCCAAAAAAAAACAACACATTTTTAGAAAAAAAAAACGGTGTGAGTGCCGCGAATAGGATGACTCAAAAACAAAAAGTGGTAACTTGGTATATAAGTATAACATCTTCCAAGGATGTGACAAGATATTTTTAGAAAAATCCCTCACTACAAACTATCCTTTACACAAAAAAGGTTCGAACACTTTGATTTTCTCAAAAATAGCTATAAGACTTTGATCGAATACCGTCCGTATATAAAATATATTTACATAGCAAATAAAATTAATATATTGAAGCTTCTAGGAATAGCTTCTGAAGATGTCTTTATTCCGAATGAATTTTGCTGAATTTTGCATAACTGGTAAACGTAAGAGATAAGCAAAAATCATTTACACACATGTAGATCTCGTTAAAAAACACAATTTATGTAATATATGTTTTCTTCGTGAAGTCGACCATTTCCGAGATATTCTTTGTTATTGTTTTCAGTTTTAAAATACTTAAACTTTCCTTATACGGGAATTTGTAAACTTCTGATCATGCAAAAAAAAGCTATCGCTTCGCCTAGTGTATTCCCTTATTTCCCTTCTACTTAGAATGAAGATCACTTCTGCTAATGTTTATCTCGATTAGTATGAATTAGACAGAAGAATAAGATTTTTAATAATAATTTGTAACAGACATGTGGAGGAAGTCCTGTGAACGGAACACATCATATTTTTTACTTTCTCTAGCCCCTGTGTACAGGGATAGAGAAGTGTTGTATTCCATACAAAATTCGATGTCGAGATTTCACCGGAAATACCTGTTTTAGGACCCCCTGAATAAAAAAAAAAGCATTTTCAGAAACAGGTCCGTGTGTGTGTATGTGTGCGTATGTGTGTGTGTGTGTGTGTGTGTGTGTGTGTGTGTCTGCCTGCCTGTCTGTCTGTGTGGGTTTGTGGGCAGCATAGCTCAAAAAACGAAAAGACGGTTAAATACCAAACTTGGTATTTAAGTTTGGTATCTTCAAAGAATGTGACACGAAGATTTTCAAGAAAATACCTCCACCCCTAACTACCCTTTACATGGAAACATTTTCGAAAATTGTGTTTTTCTTAAAAATGGCTGTAACGATTTTGATTAAAATACCACATATTAAAGCCATTTCTATCACGAATAAAATGTATATCTTGAATATTCTGAATAGCTTCTAAAGACTTGTTTATGCTGGATGAATTTTGCTTAATTTGGCATAACTAGTAAACCGTAAAACATAGACAAAAACTTACTATACAAAAAATGTAATATTGCTAAAATACACAAGTTATGCATGTACATTTTCATCGTGGGGCTTAAGCGTAGATGTACTGCACTGATTGGTTATTATTATCGCTATAGGCGATTTCTTTATACATTTATCAACTTCTAAGACGTTTAATTTTTCCTTTAGGGAGGATTGCTTTCTTTTTACCTCTCCCTATTCCGTTGGTTGACATTATTTGAATAAGACTTCCTCTTAGCACACTGAAATATCCCTCTTATAATATGTAGGTTACGCCACTTGAGATTACAATTAGCAGTCGAAGCAAGGATTACCATTTAACGTGCCTTTAAATAGACTACCGGAATATTAAAATTTCATTCAAGGTTTGTCCTTCTATGACATAAGCTGAGGCAAAACATGGTAAGATCAGAGATAAAAAAAACCACTCACCTGCAACGTTCTATGGTCAAGGAAGAACAAACCACTCTGTGAATCAGGAAATAACCGTGAACTTGTTCAGTATGTCTGGAAATAACTTTAAAAACCATTCAATCGATCGTATATTCATTAAGAGGAATTCTTTTATTTGTATAGGCCCCCCCTTTAACTACTATAGCCATATTGAAGGCTTTGACATCTGGAAATTCATTATTTTTTCGTTATATTGTCATTTTCCATATGCTATGTTCATGCAGTTGAAGTTATAACACATAGACGCTTACAGAGATACAGAAGGAAAATTCAATTTTAATCGTTGAACTGAATTGTTAGCGTCTTTCGTGTGTTGGTATATATAGCATAGTGTTAAAAGTGAGGTATCAGGTGCTGATAAGTCGGTGTTAAAGCAAAGCAGGTTGAAAAAATGGTTTAGAATATCTTTAAAACTGCTACTCGAGTATAGAAATATCGATTTTTAGTAGCTCATTACTAGCGTTCTCAAGAGTTAATGTCGCAAAAATCTGTAAAATCTCGAACTAATCACTTGACAGTGCGACACTGAGCATTCATTAACTACGTTCATAAGTTATGTGGGCTGCTTTAGACGTGTTTTTTCAACTGTTGTAATGGCGGGAAACTGCTATCCCAAAGATAATGAGTTCTATTCCTGTCATAGAGTAAATGTTTTTTATTATTATTTTTTCATTCCAGACGAAGTGCCACGATACGTGGCGTACTGGCACTTCAGAAACTTAGCGGTTACTTCGAAATTTCAATAAACAGGCCATAAGTCTCAAATTACTTATTTAAGTAATCTACATATTCTGTTAAAATGTTTCGGTATAGTTCATTAACATCCTGTATGTGTGTGTGCGTGTTTTCACACCCACTTTAGTCCCTCAACATTAAGTCCATAGAATTGCGAAGTTTAAGGAAAGTATAGAGCACTTCTATTCTATGGTGATTTTCTGTGAATGGCGAGAGAAAAAAATCTAATATGTTCCATTCACATGACTTTCTATGTTTGTCCCACCAAAATATCCTTACAAAAGATTATTCTTTTATCTACATCAGCTAATCAAAGTACATAGTAGCAGAAATGGTCTTATTACTTAGTTCCTTAAAAGTAGAAGGGAAACAAGAGAATGCACTAGGCTAAAGCGAGAGTCAAAACCCTTTAAAGAGTTGTGAAGCAGACGAGAATTTCACGTTTGAATGTTTAAGTGTTTTAAAATTGAAACCAATAACAGGGAATGTCTTTGAAATGGCTATCTCTGCCAAAAAAGAAAACAAGCAAATAAATTGTTATTGAGAATTAGTTTTGACGAGGACTTCGGGGGGCTATTACCAAGGAATTCAGCATCTACATTTTATTTGGCATGTAAACGTCTTTACTATAGTTACGGCGGCATATTAATAAAAATCATTATATCCATTTTTAGAAATTTCGAAAATATTCCATTGGGGTAGGCAATGTATCGGAAGACACTAAAAGATAACTGGGTATTTAACGGACTTTCGTTTTTGAGTTATGCTATCCATAGACACACATACACACAGATAAACCACACATACCCATTTGTACACAGACAGACATAAACAAAGTTTTTATTTCTTCTAAAAATGCTTTTGGAGAAATTCAGGTGGTCTCAAAATATATATTTCCAGTAAAATCTCGGTATCGAATTTTTGGGTGGAATACAATACCTTCTCTGCCGACTATATACATTGTATATATGTGCTAGTGAAACTAAAAGGAAAGACGTGTCTCTGCTCTCTGGCTTCCCAACCTGGGATCCCAAGTTCGAATCCCGGCTGGGACGGGGATTGTTCTTTAACTGGAATAGTTCCTTATCCCTCACATAGCCTGCAAATATAAGTTTTGAAATGAATATGTGTGTGTGCTAGTTGTATAATATTAAAACTCCAACGTTAAGAAACTCTACAGTTACAGCGAGAAAACATGACCATAGAAATTAAATGGGCTCTATAAATGAAACATAAAATAATATGATGTATTCCATTCACATGACTTTCTCCTCATCGCTGTAATAAATTATTGTTAAAAAGCGTATTATTCTATCTTTTTTATGATAATCGAGATAAACATTAGAAGAAATTGCCTTAATTACTTGCTCCTTGTAAGTAGAAGGTAAATAAGGGAATACACTAGGCTAAAACGATGATCAAATCTTTTAAAAACTGGTTGTCATTTGTTAGAAATCCGTTTCAATGCATGCCCAGGATTTAAAACATTTCCGAGTGAGAAAAGTTTAAGTATTTTAAATATGAAACAAATAACAGAGAATATCTCATAAATTGTCAATTCCACAAAAAAAAAGCATATGACATAAATTGTGTGTTTTAACGAGAACTACAGTTTTTATAGTACGTTTTTGTCTATCTCTTACGGTTCACCAGTTACGAAAAATTCAGCAAAATTCATTCAGAATAAAAAGCTCTTTAGAGGCTATTCCCAGAAAATGTAAAATGTACATTTTATTTTCAATGTAAATGTCTTTAATATACGATACTTTAATCAAAATCGTTAGAATTAATTTTGAGACAATCAAAATTTTCGAAAGGTTTTCCTTGTAAAGGGTATTTTGGGGTGGGGAGAGTTTTTTTCAAAATCTTTTAGCCGCACCCCTGGGAGACAAACTTAAATACCAAGTTTGGTATGTCACCGACTTTTCGTTTTTGAGTTATCGTGTTCATAGACACACGGACACACACGGACCTTTTGTCTAAAAATGCTTTTTTTTTTTTTTGGGTACAGGATGAAATCTATTTCCGACGAAATATCGGTATCGAATTTTTGTGTAGAATTCAATGCCTTCTTTATACAATGTACACGTAGTACGTGTAGAGAAATTAAACAGGGATTTGTAATACTTTTTGTACATAACTGGATACATATTTATGGACATAAGAACGAATTCAAGAACATAATCGCTCCTATGAATGATCATGTTTTAAAGTAACTATCAATAGAAGGGGTTTATACAATACCTATTCTGATTTAATTGTTAGGTATATTTCTATACATTCATTTTTCTCGTCTTACTCTTGTATTTATTCTCTGTACCTTTCTTTCATGAATTCCGTATCTTTTCCTCCGGCTGTTCTTCCATATCTTTTATACCTACGCTTCCTTTCAAAAAGCAGAACCTTTGTTCGCTTCTCTCCCTCAAGTATGTTTCTGCACTTGTTATAGAAGTCTTGGAAAGCCTTCTGTTTCTCAGCTATATTTTGCCAGACTCAATTATTATTTTATTAAAATGTCGTTTCTATTTCGACAGGTGCCTGCTATGCGGAGTTTGGGGTCCGAGTGCCACATACGACGGGATCTGCCTACATGTACAGCTATGTGACCGTTGGAGAGTTCATCGCCTTCGTCATAGGCTGGAACATGGTGCTGGAGTATCTCATCGGCACATCGGCTTGCGCATGCGCACTCTCCGCCTGTTTCGATGCCCTTGCTAATGGCGCCATTTCGGGATCCATTGGAGGTGCGATCGGAACCTTTTTCGGTAAGTGTTACATATGGTTACTAGAGCTCGGACTTCATTGCTTTTTCATTGCCGAAACCCGATACAGGTTTTCTGTGAATGGACTTTGTTTGACATGTACTATACGGCAATGGGCAGGTACTAAAATCGGTGAGAAATTACCTTGTGATTGACATTCTGCTGGCACGGGCTGTCTCGGTACACTGTTGCCCTATTTACTCGCTGTCCGTCTGCAGCGACAAACGTTCCACTGCTTCCTCTAAAATGCCTTCTTCTCTCCACGCATACCCCTCGTATGTTGAACTATTTTCCCCCATTTCTCACTAGTTACCTCATCTATTTCTTTCCATCTAAACGGAAAAGTTTTATTATTTCGGCTAACATAACCTCAACTTACTTATCACGGATGTAAGACATTTTCAAATTACAGTGTCACTCGTGATATTTCTAGGATGAAAACAAGAGCAATGTCCGCGATATATAAAAGGTAGTAATGATTATAAATGTAAATCCTTACGGGCACTATGTGTAACACAACCGAACTTTTCAGAGAATGCAATCAAACAATCAGACTGCAAACAATTGATCAGTCATGCATCAGAACGCGCGCGTAAATTTCCACTGAACCACGTAGGTGTTGCAACGCCGATGATGTCACGTCTCTGGCGGTTATGTATTCTTACATTATGATTGGCCAGCAAACTGACGAGCACCTGCCAGCAGATGACACACCCCGCAAGTGTCAATCACAAGGAAGTTTCGCACCGATAATAATTGTCAACATGTACAGAAATCTGTCATTCGCTGTTATAAAGTACAGAAGTGTAAGGGGCTCATTCATATCAGAAGTAAATATATACAAGTTGCTTGAATTTATGGAGATGGGTATTTTACTATAGGAGAAGGAAGATATTTTGCAATACATATATGAGAAATATGGGTCGCGTCGTTGGCCGGGTGGTTAGACCGCTCGCCTCCCACCTTGGGTTCGATCTCAAGCGTCCTCTTGTGAGATTTATGGTGGACGTAGCGGCGTCTTGGTGGGGTTTCTCCGGGTCCTCCAGTTTCCCCCGTCACTCATTCCACCAATTGATTCATCATCATCTTCTCTAACATGCAGTTCGCTTGCATTTTATACCATCCACTTCCTCACGCTCATGCCTAGCTGCTCGTTCCAGGTTTTGCATTCTGCGGTTGCATGCCGTTGGCTTCCAGACAGGTTTCTGGCCCCTAGACACCCGCTTGTAAGTCCTACGGGGAGAGTAAGTCACTACGAAAAAACAATGGCAGATAAGAGTTTAAAGTATAAATATGCTTGGCAAAAATCAACTAAAGAAGCTCATATATATATTTCATGCTGTAATAGAACTGTGAAAGCACAAATAACGGGGTTTGTATTCTATTTAAATATCCACTAATGTGGGTTATTGAAATTATATTGCAAAAAAGCCGACCCTCATGCAAATCAGAAAGCAACGTTGTCCTTCACTGTAACGGAGCGAATAAACCATTCTCTCCCCATCTTTCCAAATCAGACTTGGTATTCATCTTACGTTCCCAGTATAGATGATTTGAAAAGACGCGAAATGAAGTTCGGGGTCTGTTGATTACATTATTTGCTGCCCATCTCTATAACAAATTGGTATATTCTCTACCATTTCAATGTTATTAATTTGTCGTATATTTTATTATCACGTTAATTTAATCGTATTTTCATTTGGGACAGTCCTATAATCCTCGTCTTGTGAAAATCAAATGTCACCGTTTTGTTGCAGGGCGTCCGCCTGACTTCTTAGCGTTCGTCATCACATTGCTGATGATGCTGCTAATGGCTGCCGGGGTCAAGAAGTCTCTCATCTTCAACAACATCCTGAATGCAATCAATCTCGCAGTATGGGTGTTTGTTATGACGGCAGGTCTCTTCTACGTGGACTCGCACAACTGGAGTGAACACAAAGGCTTCCTTCCTTATGGCTGGTCTGGGGTAAGGCTAACTTCTGTACCAACCTGCGGTATTTACCGTTTTTGTACAATATTCAACACTAATTAGTTATTTTCTTTCCAATTTGCAGCAAAGAAGGCAACAAAAGCAGCAATTTACAATATATTTTATGGTTTTTAGTACTTCCAGAAACTTATATCTACGGCTTTTACGTTTTCTAACCCGCATGTACAATATATATATATATATATATATATATATATATATATATATATATATATATAGTATTCCACCGAAAAATTCGATGTCAAGATTTTACCAAAAATATATGTTTCGGGGTTCCCTAAGTCCGAAAAAGGTTCGTGTGTAAGTGGACAGCATAGCTCAAAAACGAAGAGACTGTTAAATACCAAATTAGATATTTATGTTTGGTATCTTCCAAGGATGTGACAGGAATGTTTTTCAGAAACATGGAATTTTTGCTTGCATGGAAAAATTTTCGAAAATTTTGAATTTCTAAAAACTGCCTCTAACGACTTTTATTAAAACCTCTTATTTTAAAGATATTTACATCCCAAATAAAACGGATATCTTGAATTCTCTGGGAATAGCCTCTGAAGACCTCTTTATAGTGGATGAATTTTGCTTAACTGCAAGAGATTGAAAAAACTTACTGCACAAAAAAATGCAGATCTAGTCAAAACACAATTTCTCTCCTTTACGTTTTTGTTTGGAGATAACAGTTTTCCGAGATATTCCTTTTAATTTGTTTATATTGTAAGATATTTATATTTTTCTCAGACAGGAGGTGTCCGTGTTCTTGCTCTAGTCCTAGCCAAGCAAAGAAGAGATTTGCAATCACATTAGCATAACGACGGCTTTTAAAACATTTGACTATCACTTTAGCATGGTGCATTCCTTTAGTTCCCTTCTACTTGTGAGGAACTAAGTAATAAGAACGTTCTGCTAATGTTTATCTTGATTAGCATTGTGTAGAAAGAAGAATAACCCTTTGTAAGAAGTTTGTTTGTAGAGCAGCTAGAGAAAGTCATGTGAGTGTAACACATCACATTTTTTATAAGAAATGATCCATACTTTTATACATTAGTTATTAGCATAGATAAGAGCTTTTGGTTTTAACGATAATTGAGAAAGCTGTTTAATTAAGAACACATTAATGTGAATGTATTTCCATTGTTTTGAAATTATTATAGGCTTACATGATTCTGGAATTTTTTAGAATTCTTCATATTAAGGAGAATGATGTATATTTTATGCGATGAATGAAAAATATATTTGTTTTTTTTACTTTGTCTACACTAGAACCGGTTAAGTCAGCTTTTAATCTCGGTTGTTTCTAGGCGCCGCTAAGCGCACCTCTCGCAGCCAGTAGACAAAGCTGAACACATTGCTGGAAGCAGAGAGCTTGACCAACGAGTGTACGAGATTCTCGATTACTCCTAAGACTCATACGTCTCATTAATAGCAAGAACTGCGGTGTAATGCGCGGATACTTGCGTAATAAGTTATTTAAATTCTATTATTTCTCATCTGTTTAAATATTTTAAACATTTTAAATAGTTTAACAGGATAAGGATGATGTTTAAGTAATCCACTCTAGGGAAAGGACTAAAAACGAAATGTGGTACCACAGAATCTACAGATATGTGTACCGGTCCCCAAGTTTATTACAAATAAGTGTGTATATATTTTATTACTCTTAAGACGTTTATGTTGCAAGAAGTAAATCTATTTTCGGTTGTCGTCTGAACATGTACATTTGAGTATAAGTTATATACGCAGCACACAAATTATAGGTATGGCATTAATGATTAATATTGCTGATTCAAACCATTTACTGTGAACGTCTTTGAGATTTATGCACTGTTAACTGATAGGTCATTTTGTGTTGTTGTTATTATTAAGGCCCGGATTATAAAGCAGTTTTAGCCTTTTAGTATCTTCTATTAGCCTCTTTAGGTTTCTAAACAATTTTCAGAGATTTTTTTAGGCCTTTAAACAATGTTCCTATTTTTCTGTTTAGGGTTTTAAACAATTTTCCAACATATTTAAGAAAGTCGACGACAAACACTTTTATAACACAATACAGCTAAAAATATGAAAACTATGTTACTTCACGGAAGAGTGATATTAATATATATTGCATTAATATAATTAAGACACTTTATTGCATAGTATACTAGTGCTAGAACATTTTAACTAAAACTTTCACCATGTATTTTTAATGTATAACATTCATATAAAACAAACTTCACATTTAAGCACTATTGCTGCTCACAACGAGCCACATTTCTAAATTTTTTTGTTGTTTTTTAATATATCTTTCAACATCTCAAGATGTTGTTAGTGCATACTTCATACATATTTTTGTACCAAGATATATATCGTGACTAAATCTTTTCCTGGCTAACCACACATGTATACTCAAAACTAAAGGAATTGTTAAAACATTATAATTCAAATAAATTTAAAATATTGATAACTTTTCTACTGAGGTTAAAGCAACCTGAAGCTCAGCGAGTTTTAGGCTTTAATATCCCATTTAGCTTTTCTAGGTTGAATAAGATTCACACATTAGCATCCAGACTTCTTGAAACATAAAAGTACTTTGAAAATATCTAACTCACAAGGGGGAAAATAGGTTAAGCCCTAAAAATCCAGGTGCTAGTTATTACGTAATCAATTTATACTACAGATAATACGTCAACCTACTTCGCCTTTAGTTACTAGAATACTCGAGTCGCCTCGCTCGTGAGCACTAGTTTTCGACACACGAGATTCTCATTGTCACACTCTTGGCCTACGAGTAATGAGTGAGAGTGACATGGGTTTTGACCTTCTCTAGTCTACACATATTATGTACGTAGTAGGTAGAGAAGATACGGTATGCCGCCCAAAAAATTCGATGCCGAAAAAAATGGAAAGCCGTGGGGAAAAAAAATCTTAGAAAGACATATATATATATATGTCAGTTAAATGCCAAATTTGATATTTGAGTTACTATCAACAAAGGATATGACGAAGATTTTCAGGAAAATCCCCTACCTCCAACTGCTCCTTACAAGGCATACTTATCAAAACATTTTATACTCTCAAACATTTCTTTAATTATTTTGATATAAACACTGTATGTGTAAGATATTTTAATGACAAACGAAATGTATATCTTGAGTTTTAAAGGAATAGCCTTGAAGTCCTCTTCATTCTAAATAACTTTTGCATAACTGGTAAACCATAAGAGATAGACAAATCTTAGACACTACACAAAAAAATTAATGTGTTCCATTCACATGACCTTCTCTACTTCTGTGTAAAAAAATGATTGTTAATAAGCTTATTCTTCTAATTACTTCATGCTAATCGAGAAAACATTAGCAGAAATAGTCTTACTACTTGCTTCCTTGTAAGTAGAACCGAAATAAGCGAGTATTATAGGTTAAAGTGATAGTCAAAAGCTGGTTACTAGGTGACTGAAGTTCCTTTGTTTGTATGGCCACGAGTTGACAAATACCTGTATGAGAAAAATACAAGTTTTTCAAAGCTGAAACCAAAAACAAGGAATGTCTCAAAAACGACCAACTCCTCGAAAAAAATGTATATAACATAACTTGTGTGTTTTAATGTGCTCTAAATTTTTTGCGTGGTAAGATTTGTCTATTTCTTACGGTTTAGTAGTTATGTAAAATTCATCCTGAATAAAGTAGTCTTCAGAGAAAATTCAGGATATACATATTATTTGTCAGGTAAATATCTTTAATATACGATATTTTAATCAAAATCGTTAGAGCCATTTTTAAGAAAATCAACATTTTCGAAATTGTTTCCATGTAAAGGGTAGTTTCGGGTGGGGGGATTTTCTTGAAAATCTTCGTGTCTCATCCTTGGAAGATATCAAAATTATACCAAGTTTGGTATTTAACGGTGTTTTCGTTTTTGAGCTACGCTGTCCACAGACACACAGCCTCACACACACACACACACACACACACACACGTACACGCAGGACCTTTTTCCAAAAATGCTTTTTTTTGGATTCAGGGAGACCCAAAACATGTATTTCCGGTGAAATCTCAGTATCGAATTTTTGGGTACAGTTCAATACCTTCTCTATACACTATGTACATAGTACTTATAGACAAAGTAAAAATGTAGATCTCGTTAAAAACAGAATTTATGTAATGCACATTGTTTTAGAGTTAGCCACTCCGAGATCCTATTCCTAGTTGTTGGTTTCAATTTTAACCACTTAAACTTATCTTAAATTGGAAGTTGTCTTTCATTTCACCTCTCGTTTGTTTTACTTGGAAACAGAACCGAATTTCAATCACAACCGTATAGCGACAAATTTTAAAAGATTTAACTGTTTTTTTAACCTAGTGTATTCCCCTATTTTCCTTGTACTTATCAGGAACTAGTAATAAGATCATTTTTGGTAATGTTTATCTTATTTGAAGATGACAAATAGTCTTTTGTTAGTTTGTGTGCAGAACAGATAGAGCAAGTCATATGTATGGAGTAAGTACATCAGTTTTTTCTTTTGTTACTTTCTCTATACGCACTATGTACATAGTGTATAGAGAAGGTATTGCACTCCACCCAAAAATTCGCTACCGAGATTTCACCGGAAATATATGTTTTAGGGTCCCCAATATCCAAAAAAAAAGCATTTTCTCAAAAAGGTCCGTGTGTGTGTGTTTGTGTCCGTGTGTCTGTGAACACGATAACTCAAAAACGAAAAGTCGGTAAAATACCAAACTTGGTATTTAAGTTTTGTATCTTCCAGGGATGCGACACGAAGATTTTGAGAAAAATCCCCACACCCTCAACTACCCTTTACATGGAACTTTTTTCGAAAATTTTGATTTTCTCAAAATGGCTCTAACGATTTTGATTAAAATTTCGTATGTTAAACATATTTACCTGACAAATAAAATGTATACCTTGAATTTTCTAGGAATAATTCTGAAGAGTAGTTTATTCTGGATGAATTTTACGAAATTTTGAATAACTGCTAAACCGTAAGAGATGGACAAAAACTTACTACACAACAAATGTAGAGCACATTAAAACACAAATTTATGTTATATATCTTTTTTTCGTGGAGTTCGTCGTTTTTGATACGTTCCTTATTTTTGGTTTCTGCTAGGAAAATCTTATATTTTTCTCATACAGGAACTTGTCAACTCCGATCCATATAAACAAAGGAACTTCATTGACATAGCAACCAGCTTTTGACTATCACTTTAACCTATGGCAGTCCCATATTTCGCTTCTACTTACAAGGAAGCAAGTAATAAGACTATTTCTGCTTTTTTTTTTTTTTTTTTTTTTTGATTAGCATAAAGTAAATAGAAGTATAAGCTTTTTAAGAATAATTTGTTGCAGGGATATAGAGAAAGTCATATGAATGGTGTACATCAGATTATTTTGTTTGATTTCAAATGCTGGTGTCTTAAATTCGTTTATTAAATGATATATGAAAGAGAGTTTGAAGTACTTAAACAGTCTTGTCTCAGAGTCAAAGAGCGTAAGTTTCCGAAATTGACGAATACAGACAGTACCTCACTGAAAAGTAACCAAATTTAGAGGCTAAATTATTCACTACTATTGCCTTCATCTACTATGGCGCAGCAGCCCATTTTCGAGTTTTGGTCTTCTCAATAAGATGATCTAGCTGGTTTAAATCAATACTTTGTTTGAACAGTTGATTTATTTTCTAAAGAAGAAATAGTTTCAGTATAAAAATCCAAATCATTTGGCCAATTTAATCTCCTTTTGGATGTTGTTATAGTAGTTCAATGGCTAGAACAAGCGCACGGAGAGCGGCAGAACCGTCTTCAAATCCCGACTATGGAATTGAATTTTTCAGTTGGTTCTAACATTGAGCATTCTCGCACCCAATCGCGCACCCTTCGAGGAAGACCTCGCAGCCTACCAGTGGAGCGTGCGCAATCACATTGAAATCAGATCTAAGAAGAATTATATACATGCTTCCCTATTGCTTACTTCCAGAATAAATTGTTCTAATGGCTTTCTTTTGCCAAAGGAATAACGTGACAGTGCCGTATATGTTCGCTCTCACGTTCGTTTTGGTAAGCGGCGGTTGGGCTGGAATGTGACAAACATGAAAATGACGCGCTGGTAACCGGAAACCTTGGAACACAAGGCATCAGCCGGAACATTCTAGAAGCATCCGAAGTTTCGGCTTCCACAATTTTCCTGAAAGCTCGTGACTTCATATCAAGCTATAAATAGGAGGAATTATAAGCTAACGATGTGTCGTGAACTGTAGTGAGTCGTGAGTGACTGGAATGTTAGCGCACAGTGGCGTGCAACTATCTACGCGTCGAAGCGTCGATTCAATCATTTGCAGCAGGGAATTAAATATCAGTAAAATATAACATGTCCAGGCCTGTAGGCAGAGGTCGAATAATAAAATTATTAAAATTTACGTTCCTGCCCATCTTCCTTTCTGAGGATATCCTCCACAGCTGAGGACGAAACGTCAAATTTTAATACGCCCGGAAATGTTATATTTACTAATAATAACACCGGCCGTGAAGCATAGTGAATTAAATACTTTATTAGTAATCACAGTTTTAGTCAATAAAGACATTTATTATAATACATTGTGTTGCTTGATCTTTGGGGGTAGTGTTGGTGATGGTGTCGTTGGTATATTGGTTTTGACTGGATATAAATTAAGCTTTTTGTTTTGACATTATTTTTATGCTCTCCAGAATAAACCTCTGAGGTTAGCTTTTATGGCAAGCTCTTCTGTGAAATGTTTTCCCATTTGGAGTTACGTGATTGCATTAATATTCAAACACATGTAGTGCAGCAGATGGGAGAGCATTACGGAGAGACGTTAGTCTGTCATTCAGTAGCTAGGAGTCTTAAATTATCCAGCTTTCTTCTAAGTTAGGGAACGTTTTAAAGTATATGTGTTTATTTTACTCTATACTTGTTTATTTTACTCTCTCTCTCTCTCTCTCTCTCTACCATGTACATATAAAGGAGAAAACATATTGTGTTTCACCCAAAATTCAATAACGAGATTTCATTCAAATACATGTTTTCGAGTACGCTGAATTCAGAAAAAGAATATATATTTAAAAAAAGTTGTGTATGCAATCAGGAAAACTAAAAAATCGTAAAACTTCTTAATTTGATATAAACATCAGAATCTTCCAAGGATGTTACTTATTCAAGATATTCAACATAATCCCCTATCCCAAACTATTATATAGAAAATCAACTATAATTGATAAATATATCAGCTTTTATTAAAGTATGATATGTTTAAGGCTTTTAATGATAAATAATACGTACATCTTGAACTTTCTGGAAAGAGCCTCTGAAGTCCTCTTAATTTCGGATAACTTTTGTATAACTGGTAAGATATAGGCTATATATTGCTGCCCAAAAATTCTCATCATTCTAAACGGCTTCTTAATGGTGTACCTTAGACCAAAAATACAGATCTCGTTAAATGACACAATTTAGGTAACATAAGAATGTTTATTTCATCAACCATTTCAAAGGTATTTTTTTGTTAGATTTGTAAAATACTTTTTATTCTTTAACTTCAAGTCATTTATTTTTACTTTTTCTACACGTGCTATGTACATAGGTGGAGAAGATCTTTTGTTCCATCCGAAAATTCTATTTCGAGATTTCACCAGAAATGTGTTTTTATTCTAAAAGCTTTTTAGAGAAAGTTCCGTGTGTGGTGCGTATGCGTGTTTGTATGTGTGAGTATGTTTTGCGCGCGCGCACGCGCGTGTGTCTGTGTGTGTGTTTAAGTTCAGTATTTTCCAATGAGACACGAAGCATTTCAATAAAATTCTCCCAAATGGGAATTTTTCCACAAATGTTTAATTTCTCCAAAATTCCTCGAACGATTTTGATTAAAATTCCATATATTAAAGATATTTATATGATTAATGAAATTATATACTGAATTAACGGGAATAGCCTCTGAAAATCTCTTCATTCTGAATGACTTTTGTAGAACTTGTAAATTGTAAGAGAAAGACAAAATTTATATTAAAAAGTGCAGGTGTCTTTAAAACACATACTTTATGTGAAATGCGTTTTTTTACTTTCTCTACACATACTATGTACATGTATAGAGAAGGTATTGTATTCCACCCAAAAATTCGATACCGAGATTTCACCAGAAATACACGGTTTTGGTCCCCTTGAATAAAAAAAAAACATTTTTGGAAAAAGGTCCGTGTGTGTGTACGTGTATGTGTCTGTGGACAGCATAGCTCAAAAACTAAAACACCATGAAACACCAAACTTGGTATTTAAGTTTGGTATCTTCCAAGGATGAGACACGAAGAATTGCAAGAAAATTCCCACACTCCAACTATTCTTTACATGGAACTTTTTTCGAAAATTTTGATTTTCTCAAAAATGGCTCTAACGATTTTGATTAAAATATCGTATATTAAATATATTTACCTGACAAATAATATGTATATCTTGAAAATTCTGGGAGTAACCTCTGAAGACTACTTTATTCTGGAGGACTTTTGCATAACTGCTAAACCGTAACAAGTGGACAAAAACTTACCACACAAAAAATGTTGAGCACATTAAAACACACAATTTATGTTATATACATTTTTTTCGTGGAGTTCATCGTTTTTGAGACATTACTTGTTTTTGGTTTCTCCCATGAAAAACTTAAACATTTCTCATACAGGAATTTTTAAACTGCTGCCTATACAAACAAAGGAACTTCAGTGACATAGCAACCAGCTTTTGACTGTCACTTTAACCTATGGTACTCCCTTACTTCTCTTCTACCTACAAGGAAGCAAGTAATTCGGCTATTTCTTCTAAATTTTTATGATTAGCATGAAGTAAATAGAAGTATAAGCTTTTTAAGAATAATTTGTTGCAGAGATGTAGAGAAAGTCATGTAAATGGAACACATCCGATTTTTTTAGTTAACTATATCTCTTTAACTTTACTTCTGGTCATGCGAAGAGAATCGAGTTGTTTCACATAGCGCGACCAGGTTTTAAAGGATTTGTCTATCACTTAAGCCTAGCGCATTCTCTTTATTTCCCTTCCATTTACAAGAAAAAAACAGTAAGACCATATCTGTTAATGCTTATTTCGATTAATCTCTTACAGATAAAACAATAATGCTTTTGACTGCCGTGGTTGAGTGGTCAGCGAGCTGATTTCTCACCCGGCTGGGTTGGGGAGTTTATCTTTAGCCAGAATTATTCCCTATCCCCCATAGAGTCTCAGGATGTACGTGAGAGTGAATGTGTGTGTTTAAGGAATGTAAAACGATTTAAATCCAACGTGAAGAACCTACGGACAACGAGTTGTTTCTAATGCGAAGCCCCCGATATGATGATGCTAAAGGGGGTTATATAAATGAAACAACAAAAATAGTGCTTTGTAAGAATAGTTTCTCTACAGAACAGGTAAAAAGTGAATGAACACATCAGTTACTTTCTACTTTCTCTACACGTACTATGTACAAGGTGTATAGAGAAGGTATTGCGCTCCACCCAAAAATTCGATACCGAGATTTCAACGGTAATATATGTTTTAGGGTCGCCTGTAACCAAAAAATCTAATGTGTTCCATTTACATGACTTTCTCTATATCACTGCAACAAATTATTCTATTTACTTCATGTAATGGAGCAAAAATTCGCAGAAATAGTCTTATTACTTGCTTCCTTGTTAGTAGAAACGAAATAAGGGGGTACCATAGGTTAAAGTGATAGTCAAAAGCTGGTTGCTATGTGACTGTAGTTCCTTTGTTTGTATGGACAGGAGTTGACAAATTCCTGTATGAGAAAAGTAGGTCTTCCAAAGCTGAAATCAAAAACAAGGAATATGTAAACAACGATCAACTCCACGAAAAAAGGTATATTAAATAAATTTTATGTTTTATCGTGCTCTACATTTTTTGTGTGATAAGTTTTTGTTTAGCTCTTAGGGTTTAGCACCTATGCAAAATTCCGCAAAATTCATCCTGATTAGTCTTCACTTACTATTCCCAGAGAATTCAAGATATATATTTTATTTGTCATTTAAATACCTTTAATATAGGGTATTTTAGTCAAAATCGTTAGAGCCATTTTTAAGAAAATCAAAAATTTCGAAGAAAGTTCCACGTAAAGGATAGTTTGGGGTGGGAGGATTTTTCTCAAAATCTTCGTGTCGCATCCCTGGAAGACACTAAACTTAAATGCCAAGTTTGGTATTTTACCGGCTTTTCGTTTTTGAGTTATCGTGTTCACAGGCTCACGGACACACACACGGACCTCTTTCTGAAAATATTTTTTTTGGATACAGGGGACCCTAAAACATATATTTCCGGTGAATCTCGCTATCGAATTACTTGGTGGAGTGCAATACCTTCTCTATACACTATATACATAGCACGTATAGAGAAAGTAAAAAAGCATGTTTAGAAAAAGATTCGCGTGTGTGTGTCTGTGAACACAATAACTCAAACACGAAAAGTCGCTAAAATACCAAACTTGGTATTTAAGTTTTGTATTTTTTTTTTTTCGCGGAGTTGATCGTTGTTTAGATATTCCTTGTTTTTGGTTTCAGCTTTAGAAAACTTATATTTTTCTCATACAGGAATGTGTCAACTCCAGTCCATACAAACAAAGGAACTTCAGTCACAAAACAACCAGCTGTTGACTATCACTTTAACCTTCGCTTCTGCTTACTAGGAAGGAAGTAGTAAGCCTATTTCTGCTACTTTTTTCTCGATTAGCACGAAGTAAATAGAGGCATAAGCTTTTTAACAATAATTTGTTGCAGAGATATAGAGAAAGTCATGTGAATGGAACACATCAGATTTTTCCAGTAATTAATGCAAAGGAAATGAAAGTTTTAAGAAAAATACTAAGACCCATTCTGTAAATATTTGGCAATTACTAAGCCTTCTGCGTTCCCTCATTCCACTTTTACTTACAAGAAAGTTAATAAAATAATACATGCTTTTTTCTGGATTAATATGAAGTACATAAAAGAATAAGCTTTATAAAAAATAGATTTTTGAAGAATGAACAGAGAAAGTAATGCTATAGAACATGAGCCATTTTTTCTGTAGCCGTTACATCAAGCAGATATAAAAGCTTCGTCAATATTTGAAACGTCTTACACTCTTGACATGATTGATGGGGACATTATAGGTATCAAAACATGGGGCATATTCAGGTTATACAAAAAATCCAATACGGCCCAGTCACATTCTTTTTACTTTCTCTAGCCCCATATGTACCATGAACATAGGGATAGAGAAGTATTGTATTCCAACCAAAAATTTGATACCGAGATTTTACCGGAAATACATGTTTTAGAACCCCCTGTATCAAAAAAAAAGCATTTTTAGAAAAAGGTCCGTATGTGTGTCCGTGTGCCTCTGAACACGATAACTCAAAAACGAAAAGTAGCTAAAATACCAAACTTGGTATTTAAGTTTAGTATCTTCCAGGGATGCGACACGACCATTTTGAGAAAAATCTCCCCACTCCAAACTACCCTTTAGATAGAACTTTTTTCGAAAATTTTGATTTTCTTAAAAATGGCTGTAACGATTTTGATTAAAATATCATATATTAAAGAATTTTTACCTAACAAATAAAATGCATATCTTGACTTTTCTGGGAATATCTTATGAAGGCCTGTTCATTCTAGGTGAATTTTACTTAATTTGACATAACTAGTAAACCATAAGAGATAGACAAAAACTTACTATACAAAAAATTTAAGTCTTGTTAGAATACACAAGTTATGTTATATACATTTTTTCGTGGAGCTTACCGTTTTCGAGGTATTCATTGTTATTAGTTTCAGCTGTGAAGTACTTATACTTTTCTCAGACGGGAGTGTCCGTTTTTCTTTTGTTCTACTCCTGGCCAAGAAAAGAAGTGATTTGTAATGTCAATCGCATAACAGCTTTTAAAACATTTGACTATTTTTTCAGCCTAGTGTATTCCCTTATTCTCTTCCTAATTATACGGAACTAAATAATAAGAACATTGTGCTAATGAGTACCTCGATTAGCAAGGTGGAGAAAGAAGAAGAATCTTATGCATGAAGTTTGTAGAACAGCTCGAGAAAGTCATGTGAGTGTAACACATAAGATTTTTCTACCTACACTGAGCAATTAATCTACTTCATGGTAATCGGGATGGATCTAAAAATTGTCTCATTAAATATTTCTTAGTAGATAAAACGGAAATAAGGGAATTAAGCAATAGTTTAAAAGCTAGTCACTATGTCGCTATGTTGTAACACTTTTCTTTGTACGGCCAGAAATAAAAACAGTTTTGGTATTCAACGAACACTATTCACAGATACACGGATGTACTGACATTCGGACATACACCCAAATACACAAACATAAACAGGAAGACTCACACACGGACCATTTTTTAAAGTTTTTTTTTTTTTCTTTTGCTCAAAGCATGTATTACGGCAATATCTCGGTATCGAATTTTTGGATGAATACAATACATTTCTTATCTACTATATACATCGAACATATATGTTAAAGAAAGTGGAAAATCTAATGTGTTCCATTCACATGAATTTTCTCCATTATTGTTGAACAGCTTATTATTCCACCTGCTTCAAGTAATCGAGGTAAACATCAGTAGAAATGGTCTAATTACTTGTTTGCTTGTAATAAGACAAGAAATAAAGACTAAAGCGACAATCAAATCTTTCAAAGCCGGGTTGCTATATGATAGAAATTCATTTCTTTGCATAGCCAGGATTTGAAAAACTCCTGTATGAGAAAAATTTTAAGTATTTTAAAACAGAAAACAATTAGGAATGTCTCGGAAATGTGTATGGCGTTAATTGTGTGTTTTAACGAGATCTCCGTCTTTCATAGTAGATTTTGTCTATTTAATGCGGTTACCAGCTATACTCAGAGGTCTTCATAGGCTATTCACGAAAATTCAAGATACACATTTAATTTTTAATGTAAATATGATAATATTTTAATCAAATCATTATAACCATTTTTGAAAAAAAAAATCGAAATATTTTCCATTTAAAGGGTAGTTTTGTGTGGGGGGATTTTCCTCAAAATCTTCGTGTCGCATCGTTGGAAGATATCAAACTTAAATATTTAGTTTAGTATTTTACCGACTTTTTGTTTTTGAGTTATAGTGTTCACAGATACATGCCCACATACACACACTGAAGTTTTTCTAAAAATGTTTTCTTTTTGGATACAAAAGACCCTAAAACATATATTTCTGGCGAAATTTCGGAATCGAATTTTTGGATGAAGTGCATTTCCTTCTCTATGTACCATGTAGAGGAGGTAAAACATAGGGGGAGGGAGGAGAAGAAGAAGAAAAGTGGGGCATTGTTCGAGGAAACACTAGCTAAATCAGAACTAATGGAGACGAAGATGGAGTTGGAGAAAGCAGTAACCGATACATTGAAGAGCTAGAAATATTATGTTCAGCTGCAAATGTTGCTGAACGATCTAAAGCTACTTCCATCGCAGACTATATATTCGTTCCACTTACTGTCCGTAAACGAAAAACGTCAGCGTTTGTAGCATCTATAAAAGGCAAGGAAACAGGATAATCCATTTTCAGCCCGATTTTTACTTTCTCTACACATACTATGTACATAGTGTATAGAGAAGGTACTTTATTGCACCCAGAAATTCGATGTCCAGATTTCATGGGAAATACATGTTTTGAGATCCCCTGATTAAAAAAAATAGCAAAAAGTCGTTGTCTGTATGCATGTATGTGTGTGTGTGCAGCATAGCTCAAGTTTGGTACTTAAGTTTGTATATTTCAAGGATGAAACACGAAGATTTTCAAGAAAATCCCCCCATCCCCAGCTACCTTTACATTGAACATTTTTCAAAAGTTTTGATTTTCTCAAAAACGCTTAAACAATTTTGATTAAAATGCCGTATGTTTAAGATATTTGTATGACAAAATAAATGTATATCTTGAATTTTCTGTGAATAGCTTCTAAAGACCTCTTCATTCTGGTTTACTTTTGTGTAACTGACAAACGGAAAGAGATATACAAAAACTTACCACACAAAAAATTTAGATCGTATTAAAACACACACTTTATGTTATATGCATTTTTTGAACAGTTCATCGTTTTCGAGATATTCCGGATTAGTAGTTTCAATTTTAGCCACTTAAACTTTTCTCAAACGGGAAGTCATTTTTCTTCTCGTTTCTTGTTTGTTTATTCCTCAAAATCAAAGAGATTGGAATTTCAGTTACTTCACATAGCGACCGGCCTTTAGAGGACGAGACTATCGCTTTAGCCTGTACATTTTCTTATTTCCCTTCTACTTACAAAGAGCTAGTAATAATATTAATTCTGCTTATGTTTATCTTGATTAACTGATGTTATTAACAGATTAATCTTTTGTATAAAAGGTTTGTTTGCCAAACAACTAGAGGACATCATGTGAATGAAACACATTAGAAATTTTCCCCTTCTACTTACAAGGGACCAAGTAATTAGGTCAAATTTTATCAATGTTTATCTCGGTTAGAATGATATAGATAGAGGAGTAATCTTTTTAACAATAATTTGATACAGATATGTAGAGAAGGTCATGTGATTGTAACACATCAGGGTTTTCTTTTCGATTGAATTTTGTTTTTGAAAACTTACACAAGGCATAACTATTTGCCTTGAAAAGCCAATGTTACCTAATTTCTTATTGATAACCATTTGTCTAAACTTCTAAAGCACTGACTATCACTGATCTAGGTTTCAATGCCACAGATTAACCTAGGTTGGAATCCTCGCTACAGTGCTACTGTGATAAAGGAAGGGATGGGTCCAGGTAAAGTAAACGTTGATTGGCATATCTAACCGGTGATTGGAACTCAGTAGCATTGCAGAGGAATGAAGTACATGTTATTTTCGATTTTGCTTGTTAAAAGTCGTGTGTATATAAACATATTTAAATAAAATACCGAAATATACAAACAAAGGTAGATAATCATTGAACTTTAACCTTTATCCAACTCTAACAACAATTTCAGATAATGGTTTTATATGGCACCATTGGGCTGGAAAGGGTTAAGTATGTGAGTTAACAGACTCAAAGTAAACACACATGTTTTCAAAAAGCAGCACACAATTGGTCAGCTGGAGACACTAATAAGATTTTAAGAATACATTTTCCTGTCTCTAGCACGGATATACAGATACATAGTAAGCAGAGAAGGTATTGTATTCCACCCAAAAATATATTTTTGAGGACCCCTGAATTAAAAATCTGATGTGTTCCATTCACATGGCTTTCTCTACTTCTGTGAACAAATTATTGTTAATAAGCTTATTCTTCTATTTAATTCATTCTAATCGAGAAAAAATTAGCAGAAATAGTCTTATTACTTGCGTCCTTGTAAGTAGAAGCGAAATATGAGAGTATAATTGGTTAAACTGAAGTCAAAAGCTGGTTACTAGATGACTGAAGTTCCTTTGTTTGTATGGACACAAGTTGACAAATATTTGTATGTGAAAAATACAAGGGTTTCAAAGCTAAAACCAAAAACAAGGAATATCTAAAAAACGACCAACTCCTCGAAAAAGATTTATATAACATAAAGTGTGTATTTTAATGTACTCTACATTTTTTGTGTGGTAAGTTTTTGTCCATTTCTTACGGTTTAGCAGTTATGTAAAATTCATCTAGAATAAAGTAGTCTTCAGAGGCTATTCCCAGAAAATTGAAGATATACATTTTATTTGTCATTTAAATATCTTTAATATACGATATTTTAATCAAAATCGTTACAGTCATTTTTAAGAAAATCAACATTTTCGAAAAAAGTGCCATGTAAAGGGTAGTTTGGGGTGGGGTGGGGTTGGGGATTTTTCTCAAAATCTTCATGTCGCATCCCTGGAAGATACTAAACTTAAATACCAAGTTTGGTATTTAACGGCCTTTTCGTTTTGACACACACACACCGTCCTTTTTTTTTTTTTTTTTT
Source organism: Hymenopus coronatus (assembly GCA_030762935.1). NCBI lineage: Eukaryota > Metazoa > Arthropoda > Insecta > Mantodea > Hymenopodidae > Hymenopus > Hymenopus coronatus. The sequence goes on along the minus strand of CM060892.1, from coordinate 59,809,666 downwards.
TCCAAAATTGCTTTTTTTGGATTCAGGGGGACCCAAAACATGTATTTCTGGTGAAATCTCGGTATCGAATTTTTGGGTGGAGTGCAATACCTTCTCTATACACTATATACATAGTACGTATAGAGAAACTAAAAATAAACTCTTTAAAACAGGTCTAGCATAACAGCTTACGCGCTCGTGTACTAGAAATTCCCCTCACAAATAATAATGTATTTAAGCCACTTATAATATAAGTAACTTTTATCACTTCAATGTCTTCTTAAGTTTAAACTAAGAGCATATTTGTCTGCGACAGTGTGTATAATGATTAAAAGTAGTAACTTTGGAGTGTTACAAACTTTGATATGTGGCCAATCTTAGCACTTCCCAAGGAAGGCAAGAAACGACGGAGCCAAGCAAGTGAAACAGACAAACTTTGAGTAAAGATGCCGAGAAAGAGCACGATAATGCCTCGCAATTTTGTCCGCTTCTCTGGTTGAGGGATGAGCCAGGGGATAAGAGCAAAACAGCGGAAAAAGAATCTAGCTCCATATCTTACAACAGCTTCTACGTATAGTTTTTTATGCCACTGAAGCCAAGCTTTCGGGTCTGGAGCTTATCGCAGCTTTCCCTACCACTCAGCTAAGAGAAGCCGTGCGGAAGTTTGTGTTTAGACATTTGCCACCAAGCTTGCTTTTAGCATTTACTTCGAGACAAGAAAATGTCAGAAATAATCATTATATGTACTGACGCGAAGGTTCTTCTAATAACTTTTGATGTGTGTCAGTTGAGAAATTTAATTCTATGCAGGCATGTTGCCATGGTAGCTCAGGGGCAAAGCAACCGGCTAGAGACCGGGAGATCCGTGGTTCAAATCCCGGCTGTGGCTTTGAATTTTTCAGTCTGACTCTACCAATCCAACTCCTGTCCTACACACGGCTTGTGTGAAAAACAATTAATCCAATACCAATTGATGTTAATAGTTGGCTATACTATGAATCCTGGGACTTGAGTACTTACAACATTGTAAGTCGCCATTGGAGTTGTCATCTCAAAATAATTTGAGAATACCTTGTGGTTTACTGGGAAACATGAGGAGTCAGTTTAGAAATTGGTAGTTCAAAGGCAGAGCAACCGGCTAGAGTCCGTGGTTCAAATCCCGGCTGTGGCATTCAATTCTTCAGTCTGACCCTACCTAACCAACTTCTGTCCTACACATGGCTTGTGTGAAAAAACAATTAATCCAAATTTTGATCGATTATATCAAAATACTAGTTTGCATAGTTACTTAAATAATAATTTTAGTGTTTAAATTACAATAAAAATATGCCACGTGATGCATCTTTAAAACTATTCCCATAACAAAATCCAGTTTTACACAAAATAGTATACATAATAGCCGTCTACTTTTTAAAACAGCAAAAATATTATTTTTCTTACTCTCGAAAAGTTGCAAGTTTTCAAACTCTAATAATTTATTTACCAAAATGGGAGTACTGTTTCGAAATAGTATATGACCATTTCCTTTAATGCGGTTTTGAAAGGAAGTATAGAAAGTTTGAAACAAATTGGTAAAAATTGCATCGCGTAGAACATTTTAAGTTGAAAAGGTGTTGGAAAAAGTTTGAGCGAAAACAAGGCTTAAAGTTTGGAGCACCATTAATAAGCATACGCCTGCGCATTTGCAGATTCAGTTAATTGATAATTAGAGTGATCCAAGTGAAAAAATCTGATGTGTTTTATTCTTTGGACTTTGATTTGTGACTTTCTCTATATTCCTGCAACAAATTATTGTTAAAAAGCTTGTGCTTCTATATACTTTATACTAATCGAGAAAAGATTAGCAGAAATAGTCTTATTACTTGCTTCCTAGTAAGTAGGAGCGAAATAACGGAGTACCATATGTTAAAGTGATAGTCAAAAGCTGATTGCTATGTAACTGAAGTTCCTTTGTTTGTATGGATAGGAGTGACAAATTCCTGTCTGAAACCAAAAAACGAGGAACGTCTCAAAATTAAACAACTCCACGAAAAAAGTGCATATAACATAAAATCTCAGTTTTAAAGTGCTCTACATTTTTTGTGCGGTACTCTTTTCTCCATCTCTTACAGTTTAGCAGTTATGCAAAATTTCGTAAAATTCATCCAGAATAAAGTAGTCTACAGATGCTATTCCCAGAAAATTGATGATCTACACTTATCATGTTAATATCTTAAATATAAGATATTTCAATCAAAATCGTTCGAGTCATTTTTGATAAAATCAAAATTTTCAAAAAAAGTTCCATGTAAAGGGTAGTTGGGAGAGGGGTGATATTTTTGAAAATCTTCGAGTCGCATCCTTGGATGATATCAAACTTAAATACCAAATTTGGTATTTAACGGTCTTTTCGTTTTTGAGCTACGCTGTCCACAGTACACACACGCAAACACACACGGACCCTTATCCAAAAAACTTATGTGTTCCATTCACATGACTTTCTCTACCTCTCTGCAACCAATTATTATTAAAAAGTTTACGCTTTTATTTACTTCATGCTAATCAAGAAAAAATTAGTAGAAATAGTCTTATTACTTGCTTCCTTGTAAGTAGAAGCGAAATAAGGGAGTACCAAAGTGATAGTCAAAAGCTGGTTGCTATGTGACTGAAGTTCCTATGGTTGTGTGGACAGGAGTTGACAAATTTCTGCATGAGAAAAGTATAAGTTTTTCAAAGCTGAAACCAAAAACAAGGAATACCTCAAAAACTACCAACTCCAAGAAAAATATGTAAATTCTGTGTTTTAATGTGCTCTACATTTTTTGTGTCCTAAGTTTTTGTTCATCTATTACGGTTTACCACTTATGCAAAATTCGTAAAGCTCATCCAGAATAGTCTTCAGAGGCTATTCCCAGAAAATTCAAGATACACATATTATTTGTCAAGTAAATATTTTTAATATATTTTAATCAAAATCGTTAGAGCCATTTTTTAGAAAATCAAAAATTTCGAAAAAATTTTCCATGTAAAGGGTAGGAGGGACTTTCTTGAAAATCTTCGTGTCGCATCCTTGGAAGATACCAAACTTAAATACCAAGTTTGGTATCTAACGGTCTTTTCATTTTTGAGCTATGCTGCCCACAGACACACACACACACACATACACACAAACGGAGAGACAGATACACCAACGGACATTTTTCTAAAAATGCTTTTTTTTGGTTTCGGGAGGTCTCAAAACATGTATTTCCGGTTAAATCTCGGTATCGACTTTTGGGTGCATTACAATACCTTCTCTATACACTATGTATATAGTGCGTATAGAGAAAGTAAAATGGTTTTACTTTCTCTAGCCCCGTAAGTACAGTATACATAGGAATAGAGAAGTATTGTATTCCACCTAAAAATTTTATACGAAGATTTCACCGGAAATTTATGTTTTAGGACCCGCTGAATCCAAAAAAAAAAAAAGCATTTTCAGAAACAGATCCGCGCGCGGGTGTGTGTGTGTCTTTCGACAGCTTAGCTCAAAAACAAAATGAGTGTTAAATATCAAACTTCGTATTTAAGTTTGGTATCTTCCAAGGATGCAACACAAAGATTTTCAAGAAAATCCTTCCACTCCTAACTACCCTTTACATGGAAAAAATTTCGGAAATTATATCATTCTTAAAAATGGCTATAACGATGTTGATTAAAATACCACGTATTAAAGCCATTTATATCACAAATAAAATGTATATCTTGAATTTTCTGGGAGTAATTTCTTAATACCTGTTTATCCTGGATGAATTTTGCTTGATTTGGTATAACTAATAAATCGTAAGAGACAAATAAAGACTTACTGGACAAAAAATGTAGATCTTGTTAAAATACACAATTTATATCATATACATTTGTTTCATGGATCTTGCCGTTTTCGAGGTATTCCTTGTTATTAGTTTCAATTGTGAAGTACTTACATTTTTCTCAGACGGAAATGTCCGTTTTTCTTTTGCTCTACTCCGGGCCAAGCAAAGAAGTGATTTGCCATGGCATTCCCTTAGTTGCCTTCTACTTATAAAGAACTAAGTAATAAGAACAGTGTGCTAATGTTAATCTCGATTAGCATGGTGTTGAAAGAAGAATTATCGTTTGTAAGAAGTTTGTAGATTAGTTAGAGAAAGTTATGTGACTGTAGCACAAAGGATTTTTTTCTTTCTTTTTTTTGGACTCAGGGGAAAGTAAAAATCTGATGTGTTCCATTCACATGCCTTTCTCTACATCTATCTAAGAAATTATTAATTTTTTTATGTTTTCATTTATATAGCCCCCTTAAACATCATTAGAAATAACTCGTCTGTAGGTTCCTTACGTTGAGTTTAAATCATTTTATTTCCCCCAAACACGCACTATTCTCTCTCACCACATACTTCCAGACTCTGTGGGGGATTCTTTCTGGTTAAAGAAATATAACCAGCCCCAGCCTGGAATCGAACCCTTGGCTTCCGGGTGAGAAATCAGCTCGCTGCCACTGGACCACGGAGACAGTCAAACAAATTATTGTTGAAAAGCTTATTCTTCTATTTACTTCATGTTAATCGAGATAAAATTAGCAGAAATTGTCTTATTACTTGCTTCCTTGTAATAGAAAGAAAATAAGGGAGTACCATAGGCTACATCGATAATCAAATATTTTGAAAGCTGGTTGCTATGCGGTTAAAATACCTTTGTTTCTTTGACCAGGAGCTGACAAATTCACATTTGAGTATTTTTAAGCTGAAACAAATAACAAGGTGTTGGATAGGTAGTCAGACTGAATAATTCAATACCATAGTCGGGATTTGAACCTCGGATCTGCAGGTCTCTAGCCGGTTGCTCTACCACTGAGCTACCATAGCAACATGCCGGCATAGCTTTGAATTTCTCATCTGACTCGCATGTTTCCCGGTAATCCACAAGGTGATCTCAAATTATTTTGAAATGGCACACTCCAAAATGACTTACGATGCCGTTAAGTACTTTTAAGTCTGGATTCATAATATAGCCAACTATTATGGTCAATTAGTATTGATTTATTTGTTTTTTCACACAAGCCGTATGTAGGACAAGAGTTGGAAATGTAGAGTCAGACTGAAATATTCAATGCCATAGCCGAGACTTGAACCACAGATCTCCAGGTCTCTAGCCGGTTGCTCTTTGTCACTGAATTTTTCAATCTGACTCTACCTATCCAATTCTTGTCCTATACGCGGCTTATGTGAAGAAAAACAAATCAAATAACAAGAAATGTCTGAGAAAGTTTTTTTTTTTTTTTTTTTTTTTTTTTTTTTGGGAGGGAGGGGTTTGTGACTTAATGGCCTTTAATCTGGTTGGTTATATATGACGATGAATGAACTTGATGAAATGATACTCAAATGATCCCGGGGTTCATGGAGCTTAAACTTACTCGACATTCGTCTTCTCAGGATAAGGGAAAACCCCAAAAAGCTTACCCGGGTAACTCACCCTAAGCGAGATTCGAACTCGCGACCTGTTGATTGTGAGACAGACACTTTACCATTGTAGTATTTGTCTATCTCTTACGGTTTACAATTATGCAAAATTCGGCAAAATTCATCCAGAATAAAGAGGTCTTCAGAGACTATTTCCAGAAAATTCAAGATATGCATTTTATTTGTCATGTAAGTATTATTAATATGTGATATTTTAATCAAAATCACTAGCCGTTTTTGAGAAAAATAGAATTTTTGAAAAATGTTCTATGTAAAGGGTAGTTTGGTGTAGGGGATTTTCTTGAAAATCTTCATGTCACATTCCTGATTTTTCTGGGAATAGCCACTAAGATCTCTTTATTCTTGACGACTTTTGCATAACTCGTTAAAGGCATGAAATAGATAAGAACTTAGGACAAAACATATATATATACCATTAAAACACATACTTATACCATACACCCTTTTTGTAGAACTAACCGAGTCCAAGATATTCCTTTTCAATTGGTTTAACATTTAAACCAATTGAAAAGGAATATATTACATTTTAAACTACTTAAACGTTTCTCATATGGGAAGTCAATTTTCGTTTCATCTTTTATTTTACTCTCAGGAAAAAAGAGAACTGAATTTCAATTGTTTCAGATAGCGATGAGCATTTAAAAGATCTGACTATTGCTTGAGTCTAGTATTTTCTCTTATTTCCTTTCTATTTACAAGGAAGCAAGTAATATGACAATTTCTGGCAATGTTTATCTCGATTAGCATGGTGTAGATAAAAGAATAATCTTTTGAAGGAACGTTTGTTTGTGAAACAGGTAGAGAAACTCATGCGAATCGAATGCAAAAGATTTTTCCCTTGTTTCACTACTTTTTTACTCTTATTGTTACCACCTCAGCTGATTTGACGAAAATCAAGTAATTTGTTTCCCATACTGGAATTTTTCGATTTCATGAATCACTGTTATAAAATAGTGTAGGCTTTGATAGAACATTATGAAGTCTAACTTTTCCAGTGTCATCGGTGATTGAATCCGTCAATTTATTCATACGACAACAACAAACATTAAAATGCCGGTGGGCATTTGCCGATGATCCTTTGTTCCTGGCCGGTGGGAATATTACATATTAAACCTGTCTCTATAAGCTCAGCTAAAAATTCCTTTATTCCAGAAACAACTGAATGAGATATAAAACATACGATGTGCTCCATTCACATTACTTTTTACTTTCTCTACACGTACTTGTACATAGTGTATGGAGAATGTATTGTAATGCACCCAAAAATTCGATACCGAGATTTCACCGGAAATACATGTTTTGGGTCCCCCTGAATCCAGAAAAAGCATTTCTGGAAAAATATGCGTGTGTGCGTGTGTGCGTGTGAGTGTCTGTGGACAGCATAGCTCAAAAACGAAATGACCGTTAAATACCATACTTGGTGTTTAAGTTGGATATCTTGCAACGCTGCGACACGAAGATTTTCAAGAAAATCCCCCAACTCCAAACTACCCTTTACATGGAACCTTTTTTTCGAAAATTTTGATTATCTCAAATATGTCTCTAGCAATTTTGAATAAAATATCGTATATTAAAGATATTTACCTGACAAATAAAATGTATATCTTGAATTCTCTGGGGGTAGCCTCTGAAGGCTACTTTATTTTGGATGAATTTTACGAAACTTTGCATAACTGCTACACCGTAAGAGATGGACAAAAACTTACCACAAAAAAATGTAGAACACATTAAAACACACACTTTATGTTATATACATTTTTTCGTGGAGTTGATCGTTTTTGAGATATTCCTTGTTTGTGGTTTCAGCTTTAGAAAACCTATACTTTTGCATTTCATCACTCGATTTACCCATGAGGAGAGGTTCCTCAATGATAGGGCGTATTGCACACTGCAGGCATACCTCTCTAAGTGAATAATTCGTTAGTCTTGGGAGCTTAACCAAGCTGAGAATATCCTGCAGTAGAGAATATTATTTCATTATGGAATTTGTCCTGTCCATACAAACAAAGGAACTTCAGTCACATAGCAACCAGGTTTTGACTATCACTTTAACCTATAGTACTCCGTTTTTCGCTTCTACTTACAAGGAAGCAAGTAATAAGATTATTTCTGCTAATTTTTTTCTCAATTAGTATGAAGTAAATAGAAGCATAAGCTTTTTAACAATAATTTGTTGCAGTAATGTAGGGAAATTTACGTGAATGGAACACATCAAATTTTTCTACCTGTTCTGCACATATATAATTATTTTCAAAAGATTATTTATCGTGTTAATCCAGATAAACATTAGAAATGATCTTATCACTTGCTTCGTTTAAGTAGAAGGGAAATAAAGAAATTCACTAAGCTAGAGGATAGATTGATCGTTTAAAACTTGGCCGTTAGTGGACATAAATGAAATTCGGTTCTCTTTGCATGCCAAGGGATCTGTTTCACAATATTACAATTTACAAGCAACAAGGAAAAGATTATAAATGCTGTTTCACAATACAAATTTGTTAACTTGTAAAATTTGCGGTACTTTACAAATTCAGAATCATATTCAATTTACAAATGTAAACATTATACGAATTCTGTGATATTCCTGTTTCAAAGCGCCTCAAAAATCTGATGTGTGTCATTCGCAAGACTTTCTCTATATCACTGCAACAAATTATTCTATTTACTTCATATAATGGATCAAAAATTAGCAGAAATACTCTTATTACCTGCTTCCTTGTTAGTAGAAACGAAATAACGGGATCCATAGGTTAAAGTGATAGTCAAAAGCTGGTTGCTCTGCTCTGAAGTTCCTTTGTTTGTATGGACACGAGTTCACAAAGTCCTGTATGAGAAAAGTATGTCTTTATAGCTGAAAAAATAAACAAAGAATATCTCAAAAACAACCAACTCCACGAAAAAATGTATATAACATAAATTGTGTGTTTTATGGTGCTCTACATTTGTTGTGTGGTAAGTTTTTGCCCATCTCCTACGGTTTAGCAGTTATGCAAAATTCCGTAAAATTGACCGAGAATAAAGTAGTCTTCAGAGGCTATTCCCAAAAATTTAAAATATACATTTTATTTGTCATGTAAATATATTTTATTTTAATCAAAATCGTTAGAGCCATTTTTTTAGAAAATCAAAATGTTCGAAAAAGTTCCATGTAAAGCGTAGTTTGGGGTGGGGATATTTTTTTCAAAATCTTCGGATCGCATCCCTGGAAGATACTAAACTTAAATACCAAGTTTGGTATTTTACCGACTTTTCGTTTTAGAGTTATCGTGTTCATAGGCATACGGACACAGAGACACATGGACACACACACGGACCTATTTCTGAAAATACCTTTTTTGGATACAGGGGACCCTAAAACATATATTTCCGGTGAAATCTCGGTATCGAATTTTTGGTGGAATACAATACCTTCTCTATACACTATATGCATAGCACGTATAGAGAAAGTAAAAATCCAAAGAACTAGTTATGTCTCCCTATGTTTAGCACATTCCATAAAATTTGTGTGCATTTAGTAGTATTTTAAGATATTAACAACACCAAATTATAAAGTCTCGTATTTTAGCATATTGGCTGTGTTGATTTGAATGGAGGTTTGCCAAATGTGCATTATTATCTACACGAATATCCCCTATATTCGTGTAAGCGCGAAGCCGGGATATATACGAGATATATGTACTTCTGTTGTTTTGAGGTTGGGGCTTAATTTTTACTTTCTCTACACGTACTATGTACATAGTGTATACAGAAGATATTGTAGTGCGCCCAAAAATTGCCCAAGTAGAGAAAATGAAACTGGAAGAATTGAATTGAATTTTATTGCATCCAAAAGACTATTACAAATAGTATCTGGCATTGCCAGCTTATATCTAAATAATATGATAAGTACAAATTACATACAAATAATGACTAATAAAAAAATTATACTTAATCTTTACAATAAAAAATATGATGTGACACACTCACATGACTTTCTCTACATCCCTGCAACAAATTATTAATATAAAGTTTATGCTTCTATTTACTTCATGGAAATCGAAAATAAATAGCAGAAATAGTCTTATTACTTGCTTCCTTGCAAGTAGAAGCGAAATAAGGGAGTGCCATATGTTAAAGTGATGTCAAATGCTGGTTGCTATGTGAAGTTTCTTTGTTTGTATGGACAGGAGAAAACATTTTTCCTCGAACAAACTATATAATATAAATTGTGTGTTTTAATTTGTTCCAAATTTTTTGAGTGGTAAGTTTTTGTCCATCTCTTACGGTTTAGCAGTTATGCAAAATTCCGTAAAATGCCTCCGAAATAAAGTAGTCTTCAGAGGCAGTTTCCAGAAGATTCAAGATATACTTATAATTGTCAGGTAAATATCTTTAATATAGGAAATTTTAATCAAAATCGTTAAGAGTCATTTTTGAGAAAATCAAAATTTTCGAAAAAAGTTCCATGTCAAAGGTAGAAGAGGGTGGGGGGATTTTCTTAAAAATCTTCGTGTCGCATCCTCGGAAGATACTAAACTTAAATACTAAGTTTGATGTTTAACGGTCTTTTCGTTTTTGAGCTATGCTGTCCACAGACACACGCATACATGGACCTTTTTCCTAAAATACTCTTTTTGGATTCAAGGGGAACCAAAACATGAATTTCTGGTTAAATCTCGGTATCGAATTTTTGGGTGCATTACAACACTATCTCTATACACTGTGTACATAGTACGTGTAGAGAAAGTAAACATGTATCTTTACAAATATTTGTCCATATCACAAAAGGTACAGTTAATGAAATAGACTTTTAGCTGCTTAGTGAAGAAAGGACCTGTTTCTTGCTTAATTGCAGCTGGAAATTTATTATAGAATGTTTCTCCAATTACTAATGGACTTTTACCAAGAAACTTCTTTCTTTTACCATCCTTATACATATTATCTGTAGTTCTGGAGTCATTTCCATGTATATTGCTATTAGTTTTTATTTGTGATTTACTTCTTACTAAAATAATAACCCTAAAAGTATATAATGAGACCACGGTTGAAATTCTTTCAGTGTTGAAAACTTTTCTACAGGAATCCCTGAATTGTAATGAACACATAGTTTTTATACACCTCTTTTGTAATATTAATAATCATTTTAAATTGTCTTTACCATAATTCAATTCAGAATGTATAATACCATAGTATATCAATTTCAGGCTGTATTTATCCAAATAACACGCCAAATGTTTCAACAGATACCCTTACTAATTTTATTACATACATAATTTACATTTGCTATCCATGATAAAGTTTTATTAATATACAGACCGAGAAATAAGTGATCATCTGTTGTGACCACTTCCTCATTTCCAATATTAATTCTTATAATTATCTTGTAATTTATTAATTTTAAAATAAACTACTCTGAATTACATTCATTATTCGTCATCATCTCTAACAGCATGCGTTAGGCTTTACAATAAGAGATTTGATATAACTGTCTTTTAATAGGACCTTCTCTTCTTGTCTTATTTTTTGGTATGCATCTTGAAATCTTGAGAATACAAGAACTTGGCTCTCAGAGTACTATATTTTCTTTAAATAGCACTTTATTTATAATCGCTTTGACTACTAGGTCTTATCACAACTATAAATATTATATATGCAATGAACAATGTGTGCTTCAATAGTACTATATTATTCATATGCATGCTCCGTTCTTTGATCCCCTATATAGGAGACACGTGGTAGTCCACTTCTTTGACAGTAGTAGATTTTATCCCTAATTTACTCACACCAATGTTATAGAGTACCTAATATGATCATTTTAAGTAAATTAGATTTAATTTAGTAAAAGGTAATGTGGCACCAATTTCAGCAATCGATATTAGTGGCAAGATGTCGAAATGCTGATAGAGCTCTGTCTTCCTAACGCAATGCTGGCATAAGCATGGTTTGATTATAAAAATTTCAGAAATTAGGTAAGAAGAACTTTGTTCAGCCTTGTTCATCTGATGTGAGACGTTCGGACCGATGACATAGTTTTATTTTAAAGTGTAAACTACAAGATTCATAATGTATATGTGAGTAAAATGGGGTTTGGATAACCCTTTTCTCATCCCCTAAAAGTACATTATTTTTTCAACAGTAAAAATCCTATGTCTCCTCACACTTTCATGGTTAGTTATAGCTCCTGATCTTTATAACCCAATATACATTCTCCTATATATTAAACTCTGAGGCCACCCGCTTCCCTCTCGCATACGCGAACAGCTCTACCCCTGAAGCTACCACTCCCTAGAATGCGCAGTCTAGGGATGAAAACTACGCCATACAGGATATCCAACAATATTCTCCATTTTGTTTACCTCTGGCACTGTGCCCTGAGTGTAGTGAGTATTGAAGTTGCACTAAAGATTCCTAACCACCAATGCTGGATATATAAACATGAAATAGGCTAAACTTACATGTTGCCAACCATGGGCACATTTGAAAAAAATTTCAGGACGCATAATGTTATCGCTTGATTCCACATACAGGTGTGAACATATTTTTTCAATAATGAAAATCAAAGTAAAGCAATTCGAGGTATAATTTAAATGATAATGGTATATTGCGTCTTGCTAGCAATATTTGTAACCAAACATAGAATACTTAGTTGAAAATAAAATATAGCAGCGTTCTATCATTCCCTGAATAAAATTCAGCATATGTGTATTTGAAAGTTTTCCTTCTGATGTGTATGATTTTGTACAAAAAGAGTTTGTTTAAATATTTTCAAGATTCTAGTATGATTTCATATTTCAGAATAAACTTTTATTTATTTTTAGTAGTAATGCATAGGATTTTGAAACTCTGTATGTGTTTCCAGCATACATATATATGCATATATACACACATACCTAAGAGTTTTTAATGCATGTAAATATATGTTAGCATTGTAAAGTATGTTTTAAATTGCTTTGAGAACAAGTGTGAATGACATTTATTAAGAAGTGTACACTATTAACTGCTTTCAGTACCAATGTTTAATACTAATTTGTGGGTATACAATACACTATCATTTGTTTTCCAGTATTAATATCTGAATTTGTGCATAAAGAATGTGTTAAATACCAAAGCGTGCTATTGTGTTGAGTTTAAGATAGTATACATTTCAATTATTCGCCACAGTTGACTTCGTAGATAGAGTTCTGTTGACATTCGAGTTTGCAACCGGGCCAGTAGTATCACGTAAGTTGAGTAGGCAGAAATGTTTTACCACTCTATGTTCCCAGCTCCCCATTCGTGTATTTTGGAGACACAATATGTTTTGTTCAAAATTTTCTTTGTACAGTAAAGCGTTATTCATTTTATAACATTAAGGGTAGGAAAGAAAGTACGATTTCATTTGCAAAGGCATCAAGTTAAGTTGCATCTGGTGTACTCGTCATGTCATAGCGAGGATAGATTCGGGCCGTGACCTAGACGGCCAGGGATCAATTCCAAGCGACCGCATGTGAGATTTGTGGTGGACAAAGCGGCGCCGGGGCGGGTTTTCTCCGGGTTCTCCGGTTTCCCCCACCATCGCATTCCACCGGTGCTCCATCTTCATTCATGTATCATCAGTGTCAACGCCTCCGGTGCCATAAGTAGTTAAAGTGGGCGTTAAACACTACAAAAAAATCTGATGTGCTCCATTCATATGACTTTCTCTACCTCTCTGCAACAAATTATTGTTAAAAGACTTATGCTTCTATTTACTTCATTCTAATCGAGAAAAAAATTAGCCCAAATAGTCTTATTACCTGCTTCCTTGTAAGCAGAAAGGAAATAAGGGAGTACTACAGGCTAAACTAATATTCAAAAGCTGGTTGCTATGTGACTGAAGTTTCTTTGTTTGTATGGACAGGAGTTGACAAATTCCTGTATGAGAAAAGTATAAGTTTTTCATAGCTGAAATCAGAAACAAGGAATATGTCAAAAACGATCAACTCCACGAAAAAAATGTATATAAGGTAAATTGTGCGTTTTAAGGTGCTCTACATTTTTATAATGTAAGTTTTTCTCCATCTCCTACGGTTTAGCATTTAACAAAAAGTCTATAAAATTCATCCAGAATAAAGTAGTCTTCAGAGGCTATTCCCAGAAAAGTCAACATATACATTTTATTTGTCGTGTAAATATCTTTAATCTACGAAATTGTAATCAAAATCGTTAGAGCCATTTTTGAGAAAATTTACATTTTCGAAAAAATTTCCATGTAAAGGGTAGTTGGGGGTGGGGGGAAATTTCTCAAAATCTTCATGTCACATCCCTGAAAAATATTAAAATTAAATACCAAGTTTGGTATTTTACCGACTTTTCGTTTTTGAGTTATCGTGTTCACAGGCACACGGACACACACGGACATTTTTGTGAAAATGCTTTTTTTGGATATAGGGGACCCTAAAACATATATTTCCGGTGAAATCTCGGTATGGAATTTTTGGGTGGAGTGCAATACCTTCTATATACACTATGTACATAGTGCGTATAGAGAAAGTAAAAAGAGGATATATTCAACGTTGCACAGTTTACAACACAAATTTGCATACGCATAAGGAGTTTCAGCATGTGAACTAGAGGAAATTATTGCTTTGCACATTGGAGGATGTGCACATTAGTCGTGGTTCAAATCCCAACTATGACATTGCACTTTTCAGACTGACTCTAAGCATCTTTTCTAAACTCTTACCCTACACCAGTTATGCAACATGCCGGCATAGCATTAAATTCCCCATCTAACTGGCGTTTTACCATTGAAGGAGTTCCCAAATACTTTTGAGATGTCATACACGAGTCAGAAATGCTATAGCGGCATTTGCCATGGAGATTGGTGATTCAAATACCGGCTACGACATTTCAATTTTTCAGTTTGATTTTTTACTTTCAATTAAGAAAAAGGAGCACAAATAAAAGCATAAAGTAGGGCAAGATCCACTATACATATAATCGTGATATTAAGGTGTATGGTGGATTATGAGATTAAACAAAAAACATTTCTTGTAATCTAAAGGGAAATATGGCTATATCAAATTTTTTAAAAACAGGTCGCTGTGTGAACAATTGGAGTTCGGTTCGCTTAGCAAGGCCAGCAGTAAACAAAAGTGAGATGAAAAGAAAGTAACCCCGTTTGAGAAAAGTTATGCAGTTTAAACTTGAAATCAATAACAAGGAATATCATAGAAACGGCCAACTCTATAACAATCGAGCAGGTCATTGTGTGTTTTAACGAAATCTAAATTTTTTGTGCAGTAAGTCTTTGTCTATTTCTTACGTATTATAGTTATCCAAAATTCAGCAAAATTAATCCAAAATAAATAGATCTTCAGAAGCTATTCCCAGAAAGTTCAAGTTTTAACTTTATTTGTGATGTAAATAGCTTTAATATACCGTATTTCAATCAAAATTGTTAGAACTATTTATGAGGAAAAACCATTTAAAAAAATGTATTTAAAGGGTAGTTTGCGGTGGGGGATTTTCTTGAAATATCTTCGTGTCGCATCCTTGGAAGATACCAAACTTAAGTACCAAGTTTGGTATTTAACCGTCTTATAGTTTTTGAGCTATGTTGTCTATAGACATACATACAAGTACCTTTTTCTGAAAACACATTTTTTTTGGACCCAGAAGTCCTCAAAACTTATATTTCCGGTGAAATTTTGACAACGAATTTTTGGATCCAATACAAACCTTCTCTCAGTTCATCTGGGTAGTATGGTAGTAGCGTGTCTGCCTCATATTCAACAGGTCGTGAGCTCGAATCTTGCTTAGTGTGAGTTACCCGGATAAGGTTTTTTTCGGGGTTTTCCTTTATCCTGAGAAGACGAATGTCGAGGAGCTTTAAGCTCTATGGGCCCCGAGATCATTTGAGCATCATTTCACCAATTTGATTCATCGTCCAATATGACCAACCAGGTTAAAGGACGTTATGCTACAAAGGAAAAAAAAAATACCTTCTCTATACATTATGTACATAGTACGTGTAGAGAAAGTAAAAAAGCAACTCAAGTAACCTATGTATGTACAGTATAATGATTAATAAAGACTTATATGATATTATAATATACTTTCACGTGAACGAGATGTTGGGCGTGAATGTGATTGGTTCATCAATATTGTGGACTTAGTTTGAGATTCAAACGCAGTTGGCCATGTTAGTATCCGTTTTATACAGAGCAATAGGAGTGTCATTTTCAGACAAGATAGATATCTTTATACAGAACCCTTTGCTTTAACTCTAACCTCATTTTACCTTACTGTTTGCGGGTTTCATTTTGTGTATAATTAATAAATGAAAGCACTACCAGTTTTTGTTACTTTTCTTCTTTTCTAAGCGCCCGTGTTTTGTAGCCCACGGGAAATTATTGTCGCCGTGAAGCTCATGAAAACTTTGGCCTTTAAGTGAATACGCTGTCCTAGCGAGACCTGTGTCCTATGCAAATGACGGAGTGACGACGCAGGCGCCGTTCAGGGCAACCCTGGACTCCGGTCGAGGAACTCCGTTGTTCCGGTCGATGGTAGAGCGGCATCAGCTGTTTAAGTGGATTAATTAAATCCTTCCCTTACCCTTGTATAGAGATCCTTCCTTTGAAAAAACTTTCGCTGCGACAAAAAGGTTTCAAAATCTTTGTTAAGGACGCCTTTTATTAAGACGGAGGCGCCGGGCGTCTTTTCCAATCTTCTAGGAGGAATTAATTGTTAGAGACAGTAGTGAATGAAATAGTGACGAAGTTTCTTTCCATAAAGAATGTCTGTGGGAATTAAGCACTCTCTCTGTGGAGAAACTTGTACAACATCTACGCAAAAAATTTGATACGTTCCATTCACTCTATAGCAGATATTGTTAAAAAGCTTATTCTATATACTTCATACTAATCGAGATAAACATTATCCAAATAGTCTTATTACTTAGTTCTTTATATAAATACACAGGAAATATGGAAATACACCAAGCTAAACCGACAGTTAAATGTTTTAAAATGTGGTTTGTATGAGATTGAAATCCGTTTGTTTGCATTGCCTGGTGTTGACCAAATCCCGTTTGAGAAAAGTATAAATATTTTAAAATTGAAATATCTCGAAAGCGATCGACACCACGAAAAAAAAAATCTGATGTGTTCCATTCACATAACTTTCTCTACATACCTGCAAAAAATTGTTAAAAAGCTTTTGCTTCTATTTACTTCATGCTAATCAAGAAAAAAATTAGCAGAAATAGTCTTATTACTTGCTTCCTTGTAAGTAGAAGGGAAATAAGGAAGTACCATATATTAAAGTGATAGTCGAATGCTGGTTGTTATGTGACTGAGGTTCCTTTGTTTGTATGGACAGGAGTTGACAAATTCCCGTGTGAGAAAAGTATAAGTATTTTACAACTGAAACCAATAACAAGGAGTATCTCGGAAACGGTTACCCCCACAACAAAAATGTGAAGGACATAAACTGTGTGTTATGACAAAATGTACATTTCTGTGCAGTAAGTTTTTGTCTATCTCTTACAGTTTAGCAGTTAGGAAAAAATCGGAAAAATTCATCCAGAATGAAGGGGTCTTCAGAGGCTATTCCAGAAAATTCAAGATCTTATTTTCCATGTAAATATCTTTAATATACGATATTTTAATCAAAATCGTAGAACAGTTTTTGAAAAAATCCATGTTTTTGACCATTTTGCCATGCAAAGGGTAGTTGGGCGTGGAGGTTCTTCTTGAAAATCTTCGTATCGCATTTTGGAAGATACTGATTTTAAATACCAAGTTTGGTAATTAACGGACTCTTCGTTTTTTTATCTATGCTGCACATAGACAAAACACACAAACACACACATAGACACACATGGACATTTTTTCTAAAAATGCTTTTTCGTATTCAGGGGGTCTCAAAACATATATTTCAGCTGGAATTATATATTGGATTCTTGGGTACAATACAATACCTTCTTTATACACTAGGTACACACATAGTGCATGTGCTTAATTCACATGACTTTCTCTGTTCTACACTTTTATAAAATAGTATTATTATTAATATTATTATTAATATTATTAGTATTATTATTAGCTTACTGTCACGCCATGGCCGAATAGTTAAACCGCTCGCCTCTCACTAAGGCCGCTCGTGTGCGATCCCAGTGTGATTTGTAGTGGACAAAGCACGCAGGGGCATATTTTCTGCTGGCCCTCCGGTTTCCCCCGCCATTGCATTCCGATGGTGTTCCATGTATCATCGGTGTAATCGCCTGCCGGGCAATAGGTAGTAAAAGCGGGCGTTAAGCACTATCAAAAATAGTAATAATTTAGTAATCCAAATAATCTTCCAATTGTTCAAGTTGCAATTTCCGTTCTAGGACACATTATTTCAAAGCGTCAGTTGAAACGGCATGCTCCGTGCATCACCGTGACAAATAGAAAACAAATAACTACGCAATTGAGAAATATATGAGCATTTGAAAATTTAAATCAATAACAAGAATATCTGTTAATCCTGCTCACAATTATGTGACAAATTTTGGGTTTAACGAGATCCACATTTTTTGCGTAGTAAGATTTTGTCTGTTTTTTGAGGTTGACCAATCATAAAAAGTCATTTAGAATGAACAGGACTTAGAGCGAGTTTCTAGTTATCTCTCCACAAAAAAAAGAACATAAAATATAATATTATTAACATTAAATGTTATAATAGTTGAAAAAATCAGATGTGTTACAATCACATGACTTTCTCTAGCTACTCTACAAATAAACTTCTTAAAAAAGATAATTCTTCTTTCAACATCATGCTAATCGAGATAAACATTAGCCGAGTTTTGTTACGTAGTTCCTTATAAGTAGACTTGAACTAAGGGAATGCACTAGGCTAAAGAGATAGTCAAATGTTTCAAAAGCTGTTGTTATGCCATTGTCATTGCAAACCACTTCTTTGCTTGGCCAGAGGAAGAACAAAATAAAAAACACCCCGGTCTGAGAAAAGTATAAATGCTTCACAACTGAAACTAATAACAAGGAACACTTCGAAAACGGTAAACTCCACGAAAAAAATGTATATCGCATAACTTGTGTATTTTAACAAGATCTACACTTTTGTATAGTAATCTATTACGGTTTACTAGTTATGCCAAATTAAGCAAAATTCATCCAGAATAAACAGGTCTTTAGAAGCTATTCCCAGAAAATTCAAGATATACATTTTATTTGTGATAGAAATGGTTTTAATATGTGAGGTTTTAATCAAAATCGTTAGAGCCATTTTTAAGAAAACAAAATTTTCGAAAATGTTTCCATGTAAAGGGCAATTAGGGTTGGGTGTATTTTCTTGAAAATCTTCGTATCGCATCCTTGGAAGATACCAAACTTAAATACCAAGTTTGGTATTTAACCGTATTTTCGTTTTTGAGTTATGCTATCCACAGACACACACACACACAAACACACGGACCTTTTTCTGAAAATGCTTTTTTTGGATTCATGGGGTCCTAAAACATGTATTTTTGGTGAAATCTCGACATCGAATTCTTGGGTGGAATACAATATTTCCTCTATACACTATGTACATAGTACGTATAGAGAAAGTAAAAAAAAAACATTTTTGGAGTTAGGGGGTCCTAAAACATGTATTTCCGGTGAAATCTCAACATCGAATTTTTGGGTGGAATTCTTTATCCCTATGTACATTGTACATATGGGGCTAGAGAAATTAAAAATACATTGTGAAAAAATTCAATGTGGATTTGATTGTATTAGATCTTCACGTCCACCTTACTCTTTACGATTTATCTTAATCGCAATCACTTTGCTTAGATTCATTTAACATAAGTCACAACACTACAACGTTTAAATTTAATCCAATGCATAACAAATAAATGTTATTAAAAGATGACCTACAATTATATTAATAGCTAGTCAAGTTGCTAATGTATCTTCTCTACATAGTTCATGGTACAGTAAAGAACATATGGTACTCCACCCAAAAATTCGATACCGATATTTCCCCGGAGATACACGTTTTTGTGTCCCGGTATTCAAGAAAAGCATTTTCAGAAAAAAAAAAAAAAAAAAAAGTCCGTGTGTATGTGTGTGTCCGTGAATACGTAACTCAAAATCCTTAAGCCAGTAGAACACTAATCTTGGTCTTTAAGTTTGATAACTTCCAAGGATGTGGCGCTAAGATTTTGAGAAAATTAGCTGCACTCCAAACTACTCTTTACATGCAAAAAATTACTCTACAATTTTGATTAAAGTTTTGTATATTAAATATATTTACATGACAAATAAATTGGGTACCTTGGCTTTTCTAGATATGGCCCCTGAAGACCTCTTTATGAATTTTGTTGAATTTTGCATAGATGTTAAACCAAAAGAAATAGGTCCGTAGATCTGTAGATCTCATTAAAACACACAATTTATATCATATACATTTTTCGTGAAGTTTACCATTTTTGAGACATTCCTCACTGATTTAAATTTTAAAATATGTACCTATACTTTTTTCGTACAGGTTTTTGTCAATTCCTGGCAATGCGTAGAAACGAATTTCAACTACATGCCAACTAGCTTTTAAAAAATTTAATTATTTTAGCCTAGTATATTTCCTTATTTCCCTTCTAATTACAAGAAAGCTAGGACTAAGATCATTTCTGTTAGTGTTTATCTCCATTAGCCTGAAGTAGATAGCAGAATATGTTTTTAACAGAAATGTTTACAAAGACATAGAGAAAGTCATGTGAATGCAACACATCGTTTTTTTTACTTCATCTTTACGTACTATGTACAGTGTATATAGAAGGTATTGTATTTCACACCAAAATTCTATACCATATTTCAATGGAAATACATGTTTTGAGATCCCCCTGAATCCATAAAAAGGGACTTTTAGAGAAACGTCAGTGAGTCTGTCTGTCCGTCTGTCTGTCAGTCTCTGTGGATCGAAAATGCCGTTAAATACCAAACTTGGTATTTTAGTTCAGATGGAAGACGAAGAGTTTTTAGAAAATCCCCCACCCCTAACATCCTTTTACTTGGAAAAAATGTTCAAATTTTTTATTTTCTCAAAATTGGCTCTAACGAGTTTGATTAAAATACCGTACATTAAAAATGCTTTCACGACATCTAAAATGTATATCTTGAACTTTCTTGGAAGAGCCTATGAAGTCCGTTACATTCTAAATCAGATTTGCATAACTGGTAAACTGTAAGAGATACAGAGTTCGTAAAAAAAACAAAAAAAAAAAAACACACAATTTATTTCATATACATTTATTTGCATAACTTCAATTTTAAAATGCTTAAACTTTTTTCATAAGGGAATGTGTCAACTTCTAGACGTGCAAAGAGAAAGAATTTCAATTACATTGCAACCGGCTTTTATAATATTTTACTATCGCTATAGCCTAGTGTTCCTTTATTCCCCTCCTACTTATAACTAGAAGTAATAACGATAATTATAATGTATAATGATAATTTATTTCACCATTTGGCATACATACAATCAATAGTTTTCGTCAGCAATTCATTAAAATGCATCTATATTTAAATATTCTTGTATGTTATAAAAATTAAGTCGCTTAATTCTGTTTTAACAGCAATTTTAAAAGAATTTTCATTTACGATTTGTTTTATATTTAAATGTAGTTGACTACAAAAGTTCACTCCAAGATAAAGATGAGAGTTAAGAGATTTCTGTAACCGAAATTTAGTTGGTACCATGTTATTTCCACACCTTGTATAACAGTTATGTATGTCAGAAAAAAGTAACTCATCTGTCTTTTGGAGATAAATTCAAGCATGTAAATATATACATATATGCCACAGTTGAAATTCTAAATTCTTCAAAAGTATGTCCACAATGTTGATGAGAATTACAATTTTTTATTATTCTCAGACCCTTCTTCTGGAGCAAAAATATTTGATTGACTCCCCCAATATTACTCCAGAGCAAAATATCATAGTTTAAGTGACAATGAAATAAACAATAATAAACAGTCAATAAAGTGCTAATGGAAACACAAAGATAAAACATTTGACAACGTTTTGCATATTTCCATTATGTGGAATTTCCAGGAAACCTTGTTGTCCAACCATATTCCAAGAAGTTTAACGTTTGCTCTCTCTCTCTCTCTGTTTATATTTTAAACTAAATAAGATAGTTTGTGTTTTTTTTCTTTATTCAGATGTAAGCCATTTGCGTCAAACCAATCAGAAATATAATCTAAACTATTGGACCAATAAAACGTATTTGCAGAAATAATATTTAGCAGAGTGGTGTCATCCGCATAGGAGATAACTTTTCATGGAGTAGCAGCGGGCAAGTCATTAACAGCAACAATGAAAAGAAAAGGACCCAGAATAGATCCTTGAGGCACTCCCATTGTTACATCTCGAACAGTAGACATTTAGTCATTAATTGAGACTGATTGCTTTATATTGCTAAGAAATGATTGAATTATAGACATTTCTTTATTTTTTATTCCGTAATATTCTAATTTGCTAGCAGCAGATCGTGGGGTAAACAGTCAAAAGCTTTACTAAGACCACATAAACATGCTGCTACATTCTGCTTGTTTTCAAAAAAATGAAGTACTTAGTTTACAAGGGATTCAATACCCAAAACAGGAGATCTGTTGGGCCTAAAACCGTATTGCTCATCACATAATATTCTGTTAGTTTGAAAATATGAAACTGTTTTAAAATTACAGTTTCAATTACTAAGTAGGAACTAATTAATATTTATGCTAATGTTTATCTTTATTAGCGAGGAGTAGGTAGAAAAATAATGCTTTAAGAATATTTTTAAAAGAGAGGTAAAGAAAATATATGATTGGAACACATCAGAATTTCTAAAACCAAGAATCCGGCAGTTCTACGTGTGAATAAATATAATTCCAAATCTTTGTATATAATATTCTAATAAAGAGTATAATAATATAACTTCGATTTGCTTAGTTAACTTTCATGTAACTTTTATTTTTGCAACATAAAATAATCTAAAAATGTGGTATGCATCCATTTCTATTTAAATTCAAGAATTTCAACATTAGCGATGCAATATCATTTCAAACTGCCAAGGTACCTATAACTGCATAAACGAAAAGAATTTTACAATATGAATCAAGATGCACAGGAGGGTTTAACCAGCAACTGTATATGCAACCCAGACCGGAGAAAATAAGGAACGAAATAGTGTAAAACAGGAAAAATCCCACTGATGGAGAGGATAGGATGCCGAGCGATAAAAAGCAAGGAATGCGGCGAATGTGTCCAAGAAATGTCTCCCAGCAGAACTGTAAACAGGCGTGGGACAACTCGTAAAAACTGGAAGGTCCTTGCAAGATAGGCGTCTGGCGCTAGCAAAGAGAAAAGAGGACGAAACCACGACGAGAGGGAGGTGTAGGACTACAGATTAAGGAGATGATGTCCTAGAAACTTGAAAAAAGAATCAAGGACACAGAATGTAAAGAAATTCAGGAGCAGAAATGCGATAGGCCATAAGGGAATCCTTAAAACCAATGTTATTTATTGTAAGAGAAAAGTTATGCTTTATTCCATTCACATGAGCTTCTTTACCTATTCTACAACAAAATTATTCTTACTTCAAGCTGATCGAAATAAATATGGTAGAAATGGTATTACTTCAAAGCAAAATGGATACAAGGTAATATACTAGACTAAAGCGATATTCAAATCGTTTAAAAGTTGGTTGCTATGTAATGCAATTGAAATTCCCTTCTGTTTAAAAGGCAGCATGAACATATTTGAATAATGACTTTCAATTTTAAAGTTTGGAAATTTTGAAACTAATAACAAGCAATATCTCAGAAACGGTTAATTCTACAAAAAAGTGTGAGATATTCATTTTTATGTAGTAAGTTTATTGACTATTCTTTAGAGTTCACCAGTTATAAAAATCTGATGTGTTCCATTCACATGACTTTCTCCACCTCTCCCCAACAAATTATTGTTAAAAAGCTTATGCTTCTATTTACTTCATGCTAATTGAGAAATATTTGGTACAAATAGTCTTATTACTTGCTTCCTTGTAAGTAGAAGCCAAATAAGGAAGTAGCAGCTTAAAGTAATAGTCAAAAGCTGGTTGCTATGTGACTGAAGCTCCTTTGTTTGTGTGGACAGGAGTTGACCAATTTCATATGAGAAGAATATGTTTTTCAAAGCTGAAACCAAAAACAAGGAATACTTAAAAAACTATCGACTCCACGAAAAAAATGTATATAACATAAATTGTGTGCTTTAGTGTGCTCTACATATTTTGTGTGCTAAGTTCTTGTCTATCTCTTACGGTTTACCAGTCATGCAAAATTCCGTAAAATTCATTCAGAATAAAGTAGTCTTCAAAGGCTATTCCCAGAATATTCAAGATATACATTTTATTTTTCAGGTAAATACCTTTAATATACGATATTTTAAACAAAATCGTTAGAGCCAATTTTTAGAAAATCAACATTTTCAAAAAAGTTCCATGTAAAGGGTAGTTTGGGGTGGGGGGATTTTCTTGGAAATCTTTGTGTCGCATCCTTGGAGGATACCAAACTTAAATACCAAGTTTGGTATTCAACGGACTTTTTGTTTTTCAGCTATGCTGTCCATAGACGCACAGACAGACACACACACACGCACACACGGACCTTTTTCTGAAAACGCTTTTTTTGGATTCAGGGGAACCCAAAACATCTATTTCCGTTGAAATCTCGGTATCGAATTTTTGGGTGCATTACAATACCTTCTCTGTACACTTTGTACATAGTGCGTATAGAGAAAGTAAAAAATCTGATGTGTACCATTCACATGACTTTCTCTACATCTCTGTAACAAATTATTGTTAAAAAGCTTATGCCTCTATTAACTTCATGCTACTCGAGAACAAATCAGCAGAAATAGTCTTATTATTTGTTTCCTTGTAAGTAGAAGCGAAATAAGGGAGTACCATAGGTTAAAGTGATAATCAAAAGCTGGTTGCTATGTGACAACTTCCTTTGTTTATATGGACAGGAGTTGACAGATTTCTATATGAGAAAAAGTTTTTCATAGCTTAAACCAAAAATAATGAATGTCTCAAAAACGATCAACTCCACGAAAAAAATGTATATAGCATAAATTGTGTGTTTAAACGTGCTCTACATTTCTTGTGTAGTAAGTTTTTATCTAAGTCTTACGGTTTAGCAGTTATGCAACATTCCGTAAAATTCGGTCAGAATAAAGTAGTCTTTAGAGGCTATTCCCAGAAAATTCAAGATATACATTTTGTTTTTGAGGTAAATATCTCTAATATTTGATATTTTAATCAAAATCGTGAGAGTCATTTTTGCGAAACTCAAAAATTTTCGAAAAAAATTCCATGTAAAGGGTAGTTTGGGGTGGGGGGATTTTTCTCAAAACCTTCGTGTCGCATCCCTGGAAGTTACTAAACTTAAATACCAAGTTTTGTATTTTACCGACTTTTCGTTTTTGAGTTATCGTGTTCACAGGCACACGGATCTTTTTGTGAAAATGCTTTTTTTTTTTTTGGATATAAGGGACCCTAAAACATATATTTCCGGTGAAATCTCGGTATCTAATTTTTGGGTGGAGTGCAATACCTTCTCTATAACTATGCACATAGTGCGTGTAGAGAAAGTAAAAAGTAACTGAGAGTGAAGAGGACTTCACAGGTTATTCCCAAGAAATTTGAAATTTACATTTTATTTTCCATGTCAATATCTTTAATATAAGGTAATAGTTTCGAGATAATTGAACATTGCGAAAAATCTTCCATGTACAAAAGGATATTTTGGCGTTGGGGAATTTGAAAATGTGTTACATCCGTGATAAGTAAGTTGAGGTTACTTTAGCCGAAATAATAAACTTTTCCGTTTAGTGAAATACAGGACCCAATGTGGAAAGGAATAGATGAGCTAACTATTGAGAAATGGGGGGAAATAGTTCAACGAGAGGTATGTATAGAGAGGAAGCAGTGGAACGTATGTCGTTGCAGACGGACAGCGATTAAATATGGCAACAGCGTACCGAGACAACCACGTGTCAGAAGAATGTCAATCACAAGGTAATTTCTCACCGATAATAGTACTGTCCACCCAACACATGAAGGCAAGCGGGGCCTGAGGGGCGAGCGAGCGAGAGGGGGCTTGAACTGTTATCTGGTCACGTACTAGTGGATCTGTTTACGTTTACTACGTACAATATGAACCAACCTACTGCTGCCAGATCTAATGCTCGATTCAGTAACTGTAGTGATGTATTATGCATTATTTGGCTCTCGCTGCTAACACGCGCTACGGCATATAGTACTACAGTTATGTAATATTTTGTTACTTTTATTCTTGGTTTAATATTTAAATATTTAAATGCAGCGACAGCAGCGAAGATGAGGAATTCTCCGACTCGGATCTTGCACGACAACTGGACTTCTAGCTAAGTATGAGTTATATGACAACACTGTGTATTTTAGATGAACCCAACGTCCTTGTCTTATCCAGATGTCGAGCATAAACATCATGCGGACAGCTAAAGTGTTTACATAAGTGCTTACGTTACGCATTCCTCTACCTTGCCTTCTTGTGGTGGGTCATCAATACTGTAACAGAGTGTGTTTTGCGTACATCGATACGGCACAGTTTTCGCAATCGGAGATTACTGTGACGGACTTAAAATTGACGCATGCAGCGCAGTATAAAAGCTTCCGGGAGCCCTTACTTCTATCCTCAAAATGCATTTCTACTTTAAAAATCTGATGTGTTCCATTCACATTACTTTCTCTATATCTCTGTAACAAATTATTGTTAATAAGCTTATTCTTTTATTTCATGCTAATCGAGAAAAATTAGCAGAAATATTCGTATATCTCAAAAATGATCAACTCCATGAAAAAAATGTATGTAACATAACTTGTGTGTTTTAACGTGCTCTACATTTTTTGTCGGTTAAGTTTTTCTCCATCTCTTACGGTTTAGTAGTTATGCAAAATTCATCCAGAATAAAGTAGTCTTCAGAGGTTATTCCCAGAAAATTCAAGATATACACTTTATTTGTCAGGTAAATATCTTTAATATACTATATTTTAATCAAAATCGTTAGAGCCATTTTACAGAAAATCAACATTTTCGAAAAAAGTTCCATGTAAAGGGTAGTTGGGAGTGGGGGGATTTTCTTGAAAATCATCGTGTCGCATCCTTGGAAGATACCAAATCTAAAGACCAGGTTTGGTTTTTAACGGACTTTTCGTTTTTGAGCTATACTGCCCACAAACACACATACACACAGACAGACACACATAGACATTTTTCTAAAAATGCTTTTTCTTGAATTCAGGTGTCTCAAAATATGTATTTCCGGTGAAATCTATGTATCGAATTTTTGGGTGCATTACAATACCTTCTCTATACACTATGTACATAGCACGTGTAGAGAAAGTAAACATCTACATATTGTTTTTTTGCAATCAGAATATTCTGTTCAAGTAATGAAAGCGAGTATTTATGTTACAATGAAATTTGTAATCCAAATAAAATCCTATAGTTAAACAATTCATTTTTGTTCAGAGTTACTGACTACTAATTAGCAGTTTTTATTGAACTATGGCTCAGAGACTTCTGGTGTTAGTTAATAGCCTCCGGATTCACCAGCAAAAGAATTAGAGGGAAAGTTTGTTAAAGCCTTGCTGTTATAAAAATTCACCACGAAAATTCAATGAAAATCGCAGGAAAATGGGCATTAATGTTCTTTTAAAACAAATATTTAAAGCCTATTACTTAAAAATGTAAGTTTATTTATCTTTATTTGCAGCAAAGTAACAAGCTAGAATGTATTTATTACTTTATCTACACGTACTATGTACACTGTGTATAGAGAAGGTATTGTAATGCTCCCAGAAATTCCATACCGGGATTTCACCGGAAATATATGTTTTGAGACCCCTGAATAAAAAAAAAACATTTTTAGAAAAATGTCCGTGTGTGTGTGTGTGTGTGTGTCTGTCTGTCTGTGGGCAGCATAGCTCAAAAATGAAAAGACTGTTAAAAACCACACTTGGTATTTAAGTTTGGTATCTTCCAAGGATGCGACACGAAGATTTTCAAGAACATCCCCCCACCCCAAACTACCCTTTACATGGAAAACATTTCGAAAATTTTGTTTTTCTTAAAAATGGCTCTAACGATTTTGATTAAAATCCCGTATATTTAACATACTTACTTGACGAAAAAAATGCATTTCTTGAATTTTCTGGGAATAGCTTCTGAAGACTACTTGATTTTGGATGAATTTGACGGATTTTTGCATAACTGCTAAACCGTAAGAGATGGACGAAAACTTACCGAACAAGAAATGTAGAGCACATTAAAACATAATTTATGTTAAATACATTTTTTCGTGGAGATGGTTTTTTTAAGATATTCCTCGCTTTTAGTTTCAGCTTTAAAAATCATACTTTTCTCATAGAGGAATTTTTGAACTTCTGTCCATACAAACAAAGGAACTTCAGTCTCATAGCAACCAGCCTTTGACTATCAGTTTAGTCTATAGTACTCCCTTATTTCACTTTTACTTACAAGGAAGCAAGTAATAAGACTATTTATGATAATTTTTTCTAGATTATCATTAATTAAATAGAAGAATAAGCTTTTTATCAGAGATACAGAGATGTAGAGAAAGTCATGTGAATGGAACACATGAGATATTTTTTATTTTTATTTTTAAAATTATTTTTTAGTATTTTCTCAGCTTTTGCATGTTCAAAAATGTTTACGCGGTAGAGGTTTCATCCAAATCTTTTAAAAATGTTTATGTAAGGTCTAACAATTAATAACCGTTGCAACTTTTGTTTCTCAGGAGATTTTGAATTAGTGATGATCATGTTACCAGTTGCTTAACGACTTGAAGTTGTCATTGGGGATGTCATCACAATATATTTTGAGATCTTATGCTCTACCGGGATAATATTGAATCAGTTGGAGAATTTAATGGCGTATCGGCTTATACTGTTGAGAGTTGTGGTATGTTATATTGAACTATGAACATTTATTTACAATTATAGAAAGCTTTAATTTCAGACAATATTAGATATGTTACAAGTTAGTTGACTATGGCATTGAATTTTTCAGTCTGATGCCACCTTTCTAATTAGATTAGTGAAGTTTTGAACAAGTTAAAAGTAAGAAGTATAAATTAACAATGTTTCAACATTTATTTACCTGGCATGAATAAAATAAGTGTCAACTAAAAGTTTGTGATTTGATGATGAAAGTAAAAAATAAAAAATCTTCCATTTACATGTTCCACAACAAGCTATTCTTACAAAAGATTATTCTTTTGTCTACATCATGCTAATCGAGATATTCATTAACAGAAACTGTGTTATTCCTTCATGTCTTGTTAGCCGGAGGGAAATAAGGGCCATAATTTAACTTTTCTTTAAGAAAAGTATTTTCTCTTCATCTTTGATATGGACGCATTGCATTTGTTTTTGTCTTGGTTATTCTCCCAACACACTTCTTGTTATTCTTCAGTCTTCCAGTCTTTTAAATATTCTTTACTATTATTTATATTTTCTCAAGCTGTTTTTCAGTTAAACTATAAATATTTAGATGTTCTCTGTTTCTTGTGTGTTTTTTTATGCATTCTACGAATTTCACTCTCGTATATTATCCTCTAATTTAACCCTTAGGTGCATGATTTATTTTGTTACATATGCCGTTCTTCCTCTAATTCGCAAACCGGTATTTATATGGCTTTCACAAATGAAGTGAGTTGAATAGCCGTGATCGTTAGCACGATACGAAATGAACACGCCATCCATTCAAAGCCGAACGTCGCGAGTTCGAATCCCAGTCGCCCTCCGTGGTGTAATGAATGGTTACCGTGCTAGCTTCATATACCCAAGGTCGCGACGAATGACGATGGATTTTTTCGGGTGTAAAAATCCTTGGCATGGCTTCCTTAGGAAGGGAAGTAAAGCCGTTGATCCCGTGTCGTAGATTTACGGCACGTAAAAGAACCTCAAGCCTGATAGAAATGCATGTGAGCAAAATTAAGCGGTTTTTCACGCCCAGTATAGAATGGGACGCTGAGAACCACAGCAGTTAAAGCCCGTCCATAAATAACACACCATTCTTACTTTTTCTATACGCACTATGTACATAGTGTATAGAGAAGGTATTGCACTCCACCCAAAAATTCGATACCGAGATTTCACCGGATATATATGTTTTAGGGTTCCCTTTATCTAAAAAAAGCATTTTCGGAAAAAGGTCCGTGTCTGTCCGTGTGTCCGTGTATCTGTGAACACGATAACTCAAAAACGAAAAGTCGGTAAAATACCAAACTTGTATTTAAGTTTAGTATCTTCCGGGGATGCGACACGAAGATTTTGAGAAAAATCCCCCCACTCCAAACTACCATTTACATGGAATTTTTTTCGAAAATGTTGATTTTCTAAAAAATGGCTCTAACAATTTTGATTAAAATATCGTATATTAAAGATTTTTACTTCACAAATAAAATGTATATCCTGAATTTTCTGAGAATAGCTTCTGAAGACTACTTTATTCTGGATGAAATTTACGGAATTTTACATATGTGCTAAACCGTAAGAGAAAGAGAGACAAAAACTTACCACACGAAAAATGTAGAGCACATTAAAACACACAATTTAAGTGTATACATTTTTTTCGTGGAGTTGATTGTTTTTGAGATATTCCTTGTTTTTGGTTTAAGCTATAAAAACTTATATTTTTCTCTACAGGAATTTGTGAACTCGTGTCCATACAAACAAAGGAACTTCAGTGTCATAGCAACCAGCTTTTGACTATCACTTTAACCGATGGTACTCCCTTATTTCGCTTCTACTTACAAGGAAGCAAGAAATAAGACTATTTCTGCTAATTTTTTCTCGATTAGCAGGAAATAAATAGAAGCATAAGCTTTTTAAAAATAATTTATTGCAGAGAGTCATGTGAATGGAACACATCAGATTTTTTTAGTTCGAATCCCAGCAGTCACATGTGCCTGTGGTATAGGACAGGGAGGGCCCAAGTAAAATAACCGGTGTGATGCATTCTTGTATGCTGACAGGGTTTCATTTGACTGCAGTTGCAGTTCTGTATTTAAAAAAAAAACACAACAGTTTTATTGCAAAAATGTTATTAATTGTATACCTACTATAAAGCAGCTATAACTGCCTAGTTTTATTGCTGAAGGTTAGTGCATACAAAATTAGGAGGAGAATAGGAAACCTAACAAAAATAAAACCTTTGATTAATCATATGTGTTGATTATGTGCAACACAATGCAGTTAATGGTTACGTTTACATTAATCATTAATATATTTGCCAACTCTTTGGAATAAGAAGAGGTACTCCATAACAAAGCATGGGTTTCTCTTTGGTAATTCGGTGCTGCAGATGATAGATTGGAAAGCGCGCATAAGAAAATATGGTAAGGGTGTATAAGAAAATATCCCTTCTCTAAAGCTTGAGTGCTTCATCTTTGTTTTTCTTCCCCAATTTCGTACTCACTCACAGCTGTGAGACGTCACAAAACATGGACGTGATGCATTGCCATCAATAGAAATGTTGCAGTAGAATGTCTTGTGACCTAAGAACCGCAAGCCAGTATGACGTAATCCTTCATCCTCAGCTGCCATCTGTTGCGACCAAGACAAAGGAAATGGCTCACAACGCGAAATAACCGTTGTTTTTCACTGACATAAGGAAACAAGACAACCTGCGATTTATTTAAAACATAATAGTATTATAAAACATACCCTGCCGTGCGGAGTATTATAGATTACTGTTTATAATATCAGTGACAATTTTAATATATTTTTCTAAGCGGTTAATGTTCATTGTTCAAACAAAAAAACTGACGTGTTCCATTCACATGACTTTCTGTACATCTCTGCAACAAATTATTATATTTATGTCATCTAATCGAGAAAAAATTAATGTACGAAATTTTTATCATAATCGTTAGAGCCATTTTTGAGAAAATCAAAATTTTCGAAAAAAGTTCTATGCAAGGGTAGTTGGGGGTTGGGGTGGGAGATTTTTCTCAAAATCTTCGTGTCGCATCCCTGGAAGATACTAAACTTAAATACCAAGTTTGGTATTTTACCTACTTTTCGATTTTGAGTTATCGTGTTCACAGACACACGGACACACACGGACCTTTTTCCAAAAATGCTTTTTTTAGATAAAGGGGACCCTAAAACATATATTGCAACGTTATGTGGGTGCGACTTTGTCCAGAATATTATCTAAATGGTAATGACAAAAGTAGTGTCGGCGTTATTGTGTGGGTCAGTTGGTCCGGTTAGGGTGGAACCTAGTGACATTTCCCTACCTTTTGTCTGTCTTTGCTGCTCCGATGTTAGCTCAGGTATTTCTTCTTCATCGGCGAACATGAATTCCTCGGTACAGGGCGTGGTACAGAAGGAAATAACAATAATCAGAGGTTCGTAAATATTATTGAAGAAAATTGCATGGTATAATATTACTGTATAAACCCTAAAACCGTTGACAACCAAGTGACATCTGCAAACATGTGGGTGATGGTTATACATTTGGGGAACGCAAAACCATGACCTCTTGGTTTCAACCGCGGTGAGCAATGTGGCGCGATTTTGCTCCAGCGACCGACATAGTGTCGCCCATGGAATCTGACGAAGAACTGCCCAAAATGGTTGTGAATTTTAAACTTAAACATCCGTCTGTATGAATAGCGTCCCTTCTTTCTATTCCCTAAAGTCACTCAACGTTAAACAAATGACAGGGCTATGACCTTTTTAGAATGTTTCCTTTTGAAAGCTCCACTAACAATACTTCAAGGTTTTGCTAACGGAAATCTGTGCATCTGGTTAAAGCAAAACTTATTCCCCTTACTATGATTAATACTACATTACTATATACAAAGGCTATCTATTTAATTAAGTATAATTATCACTATGAGTTCATTGCGCAATACATCTTATTTTTACATATTATTGTTAGTTACACAATTTCGATGGTTTAAGCGGATATAGAAGAGTTGCTGTCTCAATATTTCCGGTGAAATCTCAGTATCGAATTTTAGGGTGGAGTGCAATACCTTCTCTATACACTATGTACATAGTGCGTATAGAGAAAGTAAAAATAAACCAGCCAAAACACCCTGCTAATCCAGTGGCAAGACCTACTCTCGGAAAACAGATGTAGTCTGTCTGGAACATATATATATATATATATATATATATATATATATATATATATATATATATATATATATATGTCAAGGTAAAGCTATGCGATGGTTGCAGCACACACACAACGGTCCTAAGTAGTACTTTAAGTGACTTCTGGTGATCCGTATTTGAAAGTCTTGAAAACATTAAGTTGTTCAGATGTGAAAGTCGCCAGATTGCCGAACTTTTGACTTCTTCTTGGGAACATTGAGGTTTTAGCTTCAGAGATCCCTCGGCTATTCTTTGTGGCTTAGAGCCCTAAATATGTATAACAGACCAGCAGGTAATTATAAAGTGGCGCTAATGATAGAATAACGAAAGTACCCACGTATTGAAGTAATGCCAAGTGATGTAACCATTGTATATAATAATTTTGTCTGTACCAATATAAACATTTAATTAAGTTATTATAAACGACACCATGATTGAGTGGTTAGATCGCGGCCATCTAGGCGGCCCGAGTTCAATCCTAAGCGCCCGCATGTGGGATTCGTAGGTGGACGAAGCGGTGTCTGGGCGGGTTTTCTCCAAGTCCTCCGGTTTCCCCGCCATTCATTCCATCAATTGCTCCATCTTCACCTTTCCAATAGTCAATTTAGCTTACATTCCATATCATTCATTTCCTCATGTTCATGCCTGGCTACGGGTCTACCCCTCGTAACTGGTTCTCCATTCTGTGGTATCGTGCCGCATGCTCCCCGACAGGCTTCTGACCCCTAGTTATTGGCTTGTATGTCCTAGAGGGTTTCAGTCCCTCAATTACGGGGAGGTAAAGCGTCTAAAAATTCTGTTGCAGCAGAGAGGCATCCTTTGTAAGTAAGCTGAAAATAAAATGGAAGCACTAAGTGTTGTATTTGTCGCTCAATGTCATGTTGACTGACATTTAAAATAACGAATCCTAATTTATATGAAACGCTTAACGAAAAGTCGTGTTTCTCCAGACACAAACACTGCTTTGCTTGGTATGAATCCAGCAATAGGTCTGATATTGCTCAAGTGGAGCTAAACTGTCCTGCCACTTCCATCATCGGAAATGCAATTTACGACTCTAGGAATGCCACACGAAGGGGGAGGGACCAAAGCTCAAGACTCCAAGCAGGAAATAAATAAACATTAAATGTAAGAAAGAAGAAAATATGTGCTACTCTCTAAAGAATTAAATTGTTTTATGCCATGAAATAGCTCAAGCATGCAGAAATCAATAATTTCATTCAACATTTTTTTTAAGAAACCAAATTATATCGTGATAATTGTAATTGTTTTCTCACAGAAACTTTGTGCAGGACAGGATTTGGATAGGTAGAGTCAGACTGAAAAATTCAATGCCATAGCAAGGCTTTGAACCACGGATCTCTCGGTCTCTAGCCGGTTACTCTACCACTGAGCTACCATGGCAACATGCCGGCATAGCATTGAATTTTTCAGTCTGACTCTACCTATCCAACAGATAATATCGGGTCAATATGTACATTTTATCAGTATGATCACACTTAGTTAATACTCGTTTCGCAAGTCTTAGACAAACCAGGTGTTATTTTCCACATCTTCGTTACATACATTCAGAGCATTTAAAGTAAAATATTAATAGTGCGAATGTTGCAAAAAGTCTTTTATTTCAAGTGCTGATGACACAAGTTTAACGAATGTATTTATTTTAATGCTGCAGAACATGTTGTCTCTCGTCGCTTCGACGTTCGTATACAGTTGAAGACTGCTTTCTCTCTTCTCTTTCTAATCCAACTACACTGTTAGAGCTGTCGCATCTGACCTGCTCTCGCCCTTGTCGCCCTCTTTTTGTGCTTCCTCATTACGCAGTAATTTTTTTTGAAAGGTGAGGTTCATTAATGTACGTGTATCTTACACACAGGTATGATAATGCAGGGCTTTGATGTAATGCGGCCGGTATTTAGGCAAGTAGTCACAGTGCTCTCTCAGGGCTGGTCATTCCAACCTGAGTCATCGTAATGAGCTAGACAATCTCCCAAGTCGAGTCAAGGTAACTTGAGAGTGTGTACAGTCCTCACTGCGGGCAGCACAGTTACACAACCCAGTCTATAAGAGGTGGTGCAACACAACGTATAGTTTCGTAGTTGTGATGGTTGATATATCCTCAATATTCTTTTTGAGCTAGAGTTAGAAATAAATCATTTACAACACATATATTACAGTATAAATATAAAAACAGGAAATTTATAACCATTTCGAAATGTTTTCTAAACTCCACAAGCTCGCTGCAAGAATTCTCTGCATGTTTAAAACAACTTGTATGTGAGACAATATTTTCCTTAATGAAGTTTACAAAAGCACGCCTTGAAGTTTAGTTAGGTGGTGAAGACTTGAAAGCATGTGTGTAATTTGGGTGAAACACAAACAATAGTTCCGCGTATTGAAAAGTTGATTTAGTGCAGAAAACTACAAAAATCGCGGCGAATTCCCGATGTGAAAGAAAATGCACTTTCATTAGTGAGTTGTATTTAAATAAGAACACTGTGTTCTGTACTTGAACTTTTTAGCAATAATAAGAAGACATTTTTATTTCCTACTAGTTTAGGTATATGTGTAACGGTGTATAAAACATTGCTCTCGTTATTGTGTAAGTAACAATACACTTATGGACCGTGCCTGTCCTCATTTTGCCCCAAAGGCACATACGTGGATCGTCACTCAAAGTTTGTACAGAGGAAAAGACTACCTTAAAGGATATCATGAAAACAATTGAATTTCAACTGTCAAGATTTAATAACTCCTAATTTCCGGCATAGCGGATACAAGTAATTACCCCAGTTAACACATTTTTGAAAAACCTTTTCCTGAATAAAGCTTCAAACCAATAATGACAATAATAACGTAGGCTAAGAAATTCTTTTGTATGGGGACAATACGGAAATAATTTTTGTTGCACCGGAATTGTTAAAAAAAACATACCAAACCGAAAACAAAACAAACGAATATATCATATCGAGTTAAACTAATAGCGGGGAACCCGGACTCCAATCTCCAGCTGTTTTGCTCACACTCTCGCTGTTTTTCTCACACTACAAACTCCCAGACAGGGTCTGACGTCACAAGGCATAACCTTCAGTTAAGGAAAGGCTTTAAATCATACCGGAGTCGAAGCAAAGAGATTCGTAAAAAGCTACTCCAGTACAGTCATGTCCCTATTAAAAATGCAATTTTACACAAATTCTGGTTCCGCCATTGTAGCAGTTGCTTTCCTTGCCGCAGTCGAACGTCAGAACATTTACTTGCGCATGAGAGAGCAGTTAGTTGCAGGTGACTGCTCTAGGTGCGTACCACCAGCCTATTCCCTCGGGTCAGCCTCCGGATGCGGTTGACCACATCATTCATTCTGTTCACCTCGAGGCACGGCCTTGCCGTTGTCGAAAGGGGCAGCGTCCCTTTTGTCCGGGTAGGGCCATATAGCCACCTAGATCACTCTGCTGGAAAACTTTGCTCTCAGTCTCCCGGTTGCAACAGGCCATCTGGTCGCTTGCTTCATGGGTGATCTCGTTAATGTAGTGAAGTCGGTCTACAAATTCATTGAGCTAAATCAATACTTAAATAAGGGACAGCGGATAGTAAATTAGTAATTACTATAGCTCCTCAAAAAGATATTTGTCCTCAAGGTAATGGATATCCTATAAATGCTGTTGCTATAATTAAAGACAAATATGTGTTCCATTCACATGACTTTCTCTACCTCTCTGTAACAAATTGTTAAAAAAAACTTATTCTTGTAGCTGCTTCATGTTAATTGAGATAAACATTAGCAGAAATGCTTTCTTGCAAATAGAAGGCATATCAGTGAATACACTAGTCTAAAATGATAATCAAATATTTTAAAGGCTGGTTGCCCTGTAGAGAAATCCGTTTCTTTGCATTGCCAGGAGTTGAGACATTCGCGTATGTGAAAAGTCAAGTATTTTAAAACTGAAATTAATAACAAGGAATATCTTCAAAACGGTCAACTCCAGGAAAATAATATATGACATAAATTCTGTGTTTCAACGAGATCTACACATTTTGTGGAGTAATTTTTTCTCCATCTCTTACGGTTTGCAGGTGTGCACCCTTGCATTGTCTTGATGGAAGATAATCTTTTTCTTTACCAGATGAGGGCGCTTTTTTTTAATTCTACCTTTCAACCGGTGCAAATAATGATGCCCTATACTCTCCATTTACCTATCTTCCTTTCTGCAAGTAATCAATGTAGATGGTTCCGAGTGCATCTCAAAAAACCTTGTCTGCAGATTTCACAACCTTTGCCCTCTTCGGAGCCTTTAAAAACCACTGTTTCAACTGTGCTTTTGTCCCTGGAGTGTAGTAGTAGTGTATCCATGTTTTATCTTCAGTTATGTATCGACGCAGAAACTCTTCAGGAAAAGTGCCATACCAACTTCCTAATCGATCACATGATTGCATTTATTCTCCATTGAGAGCAAACCGGCACCCATCTTGCCGAGACGTTTGTTGGCTCTAATTCTTGTTGCAACATTGAGAACATAGTACATTGTGATATACCTGTGGCCTCTATTATTTCGCGAACTATAATTCATCGATCACTCAAAGCCATATCCTGGAGTTTTGGAGGAAATCACTTCTACTGGACACGGCCACATTTAAATTCATTTGTAACTCCATGGCACGACAGCTCACGGGGAACCTTGGCCTACCGCCCGGCCGCTGCGTCCCCCATCTCGGTCCACTACAGACGTCATGGATGGGGTGCAGTATTGGAGGGTGAGACGTGGTCAGCGCCTCGAGTCCCTCCCGGCCGGTTAATGCGGTCCTCATGACCTGGAGCCGCTACTTCTCCATCAAGTAGCTCCTCAATTGGCCCCCCAGGGACCTTACGAGGCTGAGTGCACCCCGGGCCAGGTATCCCAGCGGGGGAAAAATCCCCACGCCGGTACTGGGGATCGAACCCAGGTCTCCCGCTTGGTAAGCAGCTGTGCTACCACCGCGCTAAGGAGACGACCTTTAAATTCATTTATCCCATTGTAAATTGTTACTAACTTGGAGCATTTTTGTTATGAACTTCATCCAACTCGGCTTTTATCTCTTTCGGTGTTCAGTGTTTAGAGGTGTTAATCACCGCACGAAACTTTTTTTTTTCATCTTTCTAAATAAGCACAAGATTGTTGATTCAATAGCCTATGGCAACGAACCCACGCGATGGATATAGCTGAAACTTTAACTGCCATCTAGTAAGAGACGGTGGTTACTAAATAGAAACTTTTTTCGATGCTATGAATGTAATTTCTTGGATTTTTAAGGACCTATTGAACGCCCCTAGTATACACACTGATTTTCCACAGCCCCTGTCCAGTGTATGATGCAACAGTGCGAGCGTTTGCCTCCGGTAGCATGAGGTGAAATGGGTGTAACCGATTAGAGAGAAAGTGAGAGAGGTGAAAGGCATTGCGCGACTCTTTATCAATTGAACCCCTGTCAGGAAGAGAGGGAAAGTGTTGAAGTAGGATGCATCGCGTAGAAGCAACCCGCCGTTATTGGTACACTCCCTTAAATCATCTCATAAAGTCCTTAATGGCAAGTTGGTAAAAACAAGTGGATAGTGGATATTCATTTTTTATGACTAGCCGTGTTGTGGTCTAACTGGACTTAATAATATTTAAATATAATTTATCTTAATATCCTCATCAAATGTATATTTTTTTAACTTATATAAAAGACTTTATTCCAGAGAAAACGGGCAACAAAATTTAACAGAAAATAGTTACTAAAGTAACTGAATAGTAACGTCAAGAAGCACTATATAGAATAGTTAATAGACTTGGTCATATGGCAGATTTCGCCACAAAAACCACACAGCAGTGACATGGTTACTCAGGTGTGACAGGGGCCCCAGCGATTTCCATGGGGCTTTCCATTTTAGACCGCTACCTATTTTATAAACCGGCTTCCATTGCTCCCGCAAGGACGCAAGTCAACCCCATAGGGGCATGACTACGAGTACCTCGGTGGAGGTGATGTAGGATTCATAATGGAAGCGATACTGGCGACGCGACTTGGGTCTCATCGCGATACTGGAAACGAGTGTTTACAATAGGGCGGTAAAATTTGACATTATTGAGCGGTGCCGGTGCATAGCACACTTGAAGCAATGGCTGCGGATTTAAAACTAGTTCTTGCTCAGTATCTTTTAGAATGAAGAAACGATAGAAACAATCAACAAAGAAGACAGCAGAAGCTCTGTCTTTGGTGGTTCCATCTATATTCAAGGAGCGTAGTCAATTTGGGAATTCTCGTAACCTAATTCCGAATATGATAATGGCAGATCTCGAATCATCTTACAATTACATGCAAATGACACCAAGATAATTTGATGTTCTTTTGCACATCATTGGTCCTCATATAAACAGTTAATTCAATATCTTCAGCAGAGGGACTTTGTGCACCTTTGAGGTTAGTTTGGGCTTATTTATTATTCAGTCAACAGCATAGATGTGGTTTTAATTAGGTGGCAAAACTATTCTGGAATAAATATATAATTTTGGTTGTCCAAGACAGTTTCGGGATGCAACCTACCATTTCAATACAGATTTCTTCTGAAAACGAATGAACTTCCCTTGATGTTGACGACATCTTTAACAACTTTTAACAAGGACCAGAAAATATCAAACAACAGGAATTCTGTGGATGGCGCCCATGCCGCGCGGTAAAAGTTAAACCCAATTCAACTTTCTTCGCACGGGTTTCGTCGCATCAATTCTGAATTCCTATTGGTCTAGCGGTTTGCCGCGTGTGCCGCGTCGCCGATATCGCTCCATTGTGAATCCGGCATGACAGTTACCAGCTTCCCTTTACTAAGCTCACCAGGTTATTGGCCGGAGAACATTACGGCGTTTCACAACCCCATCCAAATGGAAATGGGATTTTATTTATGAACGCTCTTTAGCTGCTGTGGTTCCCAGCGTCCCATTCTCTACTGGGTCGTCCTCCGTGGTGTAATGGTTGCCATGCTAATTTCATATACCCATAATCGCAGGTTCAAGTATAAGTAATAGTTTCAGTGCAAATTACTATTTAATGCAATATTTTGACACAACTTAGAATACTAACCCTTAGTTGCCTGCATTGGTATACTACATATGCCATTTTTTCCTTTAGTTCAAGTTTAAAACTGGAGCTCTAGTAAAAATATATGGGAATAAACCTATAAATTTAATATATAAAATAAATAAAGAAAATAGAAAGGAAAATAAATATGGATCCTTTATTAATCTTTTTCTTCCCATTTAAAAGTTTAAATTCTTTTAAACCAGTTTTCATAATCCTGTCAAAGGTGGTTGAAATGGCTATGAGTGTTAGGTGATAGATAATGGACTGGCCAAATGTTGCGAGTTCAAATCCCAGTGATTGTGGCAAAGGACGGGGAGAGCCCAAGTAAAATAATCGGTGTGATGCTTGAAAGCTAATGGGGTTACATTTGACTGTAGCTATGTGGGTTTTACTCTTTTATTTATTTAACAAAAATCACTGCAATTTTTGGGCAAAAATTGTATACATTTTTACAATATAAAACAGTCTTGATTACTTGTCGTTTATGGTTGATTAATCCTA
This sequence comes from Hymenopus coronatus, assembly GCA_030762935.1. NCBI lineage: Eukaryota > Metazoa > Arthropoda > Insecta > Mantodea > Hymenopodidae > Hymenopus > Hymenopus coronatus. The sequence continues at coordinate 59,769,425 of CM060892.1, read as the reverse complement.
GATTACAGCGGAAATTATAGGTACCGACAGGCAACAAAAGGTTAAATTATTTAATTGTTTATAACTACACAAAAACACATTAGTAATTTTAGATTAAAAAGCTCACCGCATCCTACATACACTACCAAAATGCAAAACAGTTGAGGTTATATTTCTATAAACATATATCTAAAGATCTGACTGATGTGTTCCATTCTCATGACTTTCTCCTCATCTCTGCAGCAAATTATTGTTAAAAAGCTTAATACTTCTTTTTATTCTATGCTAATAGAGAAAAAATTAGCAGAAATAGTCTTATTACTTGCTTCCATGTAAGTAGAAGGGAAATAGAGTAGCACAGGCTAAAGTATTATTCAAAAGCTATGCTACTGAAGTTCCTTTGTTTGTATGGACAGGAGTTGACAAATTCCCGTAACATAAATTTTGTGTTTTAACGAGCTCTACATTTTTTGTAAAGTACGGTTTTGTCATCTCTTACGGTTTGCCAGTTATGCAAAATTCCGTAAAATTCTTCCAGAATAAAGTAGTCTTCAGAGGCTACTCCCGGAAAACTCAAGATATACATTTTATATGTCAGGTAAATATCTTTAACATGCAATATTTTAATGAAAATCGTTAGAGCCATTTTTGAGAAAATCAAAATTTTCGAACATTTTTCCATGCAAAGGATAGTTGGGAGTAGGGGGATTTTCTTGAAAATCTTCGTGTCATATCCTTGGAAGATACTGAATTTAAATACCAAGTTTGGTATTCAGCGAGCTTTTTGTTTTTGAGCTATGCTGTCCACAGACACACACACACATGGAACTTTTTCCAAAAATGCTTTTTCAGGATTCAGGGGGACCCAAAACATGTATTTCCGGTGAAATCTCTGTATCGAATTTTTGGATGCATTACAATACCTTCTGTATACACTATGTACATAGCACGCGTAGAGAAAGTAAAACTAGCTTTGCAGAATTGAGTAAGAAACTTTATAATATGTTTCCTCATTAGATTGAGGGCCAAATATTCACCTCTCCCACCCCTAAATAAGTAATAGGGAACAAAATCTGACATAGAAAAATTGTTTTTTGCGAGTAGAACATCTGGCGTCTGGAACAAAATACCTAATAGAGCTACTAGAGATTTTGCCTCAAAATATAAATGACTTTAAAGAGAGACTAAAGAAGAATTATCTTTAGCCTGCAGGATAGTTAATGTATCTTGTACTATCACTATGAAACATTATATTAAAAAGGTTTTAAATATTTTGTTTATTTTTGAAAAACTGTGCTGGTATATTGACAGCATACTATAAATGTGACATTGTATTATTAGTCTGTCAAGGTACTATTGTTATATTTTATTATTCTTTCGACTTTGTATTAATTATAAATTTTATATTTTTCAACTACTTGGAAACGCTGCCGCCAGACCATATCGTAAGCTGTAAAATAAAATATTGATCTATCTACATATAGACCACAAATTGTTAATGTTACGGTATATGTTACACACAATTTGGATGAAGGGTACTTTATCAAAATTGACGAAGCACTCTCATAGAAAGAGAAAAGTACCAATGTTATAGTTTGTCGAAAGCCGTTATTCATGCCCAATTAATGTTAGAACACGAAACTTGTTTGTTTTAGGTATTAACGGGTGCGGCGACCTGTTTCTATGCGTTCATCGGATTCGACATCATCGCCACGACAGGAGAAGAGGCCAACAATCCCAAGCGCTCCATCCCTCTGGCAATCGTCACTAGTCTTGTCATCATCCTCATCGCTTACGTCACGTCCTCCATGATGCTCACCCTCATAGGTAACATCATCCACAAATATGATGTCATTATACAGAATTATTGCAACTGCATCATTGGGTTTAACATCCGTAGTTCTAAAATATTGACCTTAGAATACAAATATTGGAGCCCACCGTGCATGTGTTTACACCTAGTATGTGAACGACCAGCCTTGCCTTACTACCTCATATATTGTTGAGTGTCAATTAGTAACACACTGGTTTGGCTGCAAGTCAGGTGCAGTAGTAGCAATAACTTCTCCACTGATGTTAAAATTAATTTGTTTATATTAAGTATATGTGTCATTCAATAATTATTACAGCCACCTACCGTGTTTAAGCAAGTTCTTCAAACTGTTTCTTTTTAAGAATAAGCTAAAAATGTTCTATTGTCATTCTACCTTAAAGAGTACTAATTAAAACTATTTCAAATTATATGACCAACATAATATAAGTTTGGTTTTAAAATAAATATAATAAGTAGGTAAGTTCTATTGTTTCCAAACTTTAAAAAACATTAAACAATAATTGATATATATTTTTATAAGTTTATATATTTTTAATAAACTGTTAATTTTTAAGAATAAGTTAAATAGTTTTCATTGCAATTCTACTTTAAAGAGTACTTATTAAAACTATGTTAAAGATATGTGATCAACATAACAAATTTTGGTTTTAAAATGAACATAATAAGTAAACTAATATCCTTCAAAGTTATAAATAAAGAATATTCCTCTAAGTCTTAGTATATCAATATACCATGATATTTATTACGTTGTAACTCACTTCCTTTATGTACTTTTTTACAAGATTAAATTACCTTAGGTACAACAACATAATTTTTTTAAGAGTTCTTATCGAAAAAATAACCTTGTTTCCAAACTTTATAAATCTGATGTGTTACACTCACATGACTTTCTCTATATCTCTGCAACAAATTATTGTTAAAAAGGTTATGCTTCTATTTACTTCATACTAATGGAGAAAAAATCAGCAGAAATAGTCCTTTTACTTGCTTCCTTGTAAGTAGAAGCGAAATAAGGGCGAACTATTGGTTAAAGTGATAGTCAAAAGTTGGATGCTTGGTGACTGAAGTTCCTTTGTTTGTATGGACAGGTATTGTTAAGTTCCTGTATGTTAAAGCTGAAACCAAAAACAAGGAGTATCTAAAAAATGATCAACTGGGAATAGCCTCTGAAAACTACTTTATTCTGGATGAATTTTACGAAATTTTGCATAACTGCTAAACCGTAACAAATGAACAAACACTTACCACACAAACAAATGTAGAGCACATTAAAATATATTATTTATTTTATATAATTTTCGAGGAGTTTATCGTTTTTGAGATATTCCTTTTTTCTGGTTTCAGCTTTGAAAAACTTTTACTTTTCTCATACAGAAATTTGTCAACTCGTGACCATACAAACAAAGAAACTTCAGTTACCTAGTAACCAGATTTTGACTGTCACTTTAACCTATGGTACTCCCTTATTTCACTTCTACTTACAAGGAAGCAAGTAATAAGACAATTTCTGCTAATTTTTTCTCGATTAACATGAAGTAAACAGAAGAATAAGCTTATTAACAATAATTTGCTATACAGAAGTAGAGAAAGTCATGTGAATGGAACACATCAGATTTTTCAGAACATGATAACCCTTGACGTGACTTTGAAGTTTGGTTTCGGTGGTTTGCGGTTAGAACTTATCTTCGAAGTTGTCAAGTCTTCCACTTAGTGGTCTCCAAACTGAGGCGCGAATCTTAATTTGCAAGCAGATTCTTCGAGTCTTCAGGAAACAAGATTTTACTACGTTGCCTCTCACCCCTAAAATAGGCTCGTCTTTTGTTTGCTAATAGTTATTGCCCAGAGGCCGTCAAATGGGAAACTTACATAGGAGCTGCTTTGACCCAAAGCGGAGGAATTCGTGAACTATGGTGCACCGTTAAAGTAGCTTTCTAACACAATCTGGTGACAGAGTTTGGAAGCTCATACCAGTCGATAATGCAGTATTCTTCTTGCCCATCCTTGATTTGATTTTCCATGTTTTCATTAAAATAGAAACGCCTGCAAAACGTATGTGCATGAGTATTTATTACAAAAGTTACTAGTTTCAAACACAAACGATAACGAATTAGAAGTTATATTTGGATTGATATATTTATTTTGAAATGAAAGGGATACACTAAGAGCAATAATATCAAATTCTCCTACAATTAACTAATTTGATAAAACTTAGACCAATATTGACTGTTTATATTAATGGTTCTCATACTTTGTAAAAATTATGAGTATTCTCCATCCTTACGTCACCAATAACATAAACAAAAGCAACAAGTTGCAACGGCTCTGATTAGTTGCTAAACCTTTACCGCTTTTCTGCATCACAAAATAGTCCCTGTTGACGAGAGATTACAGAGGTATCACATTAAATTATGCAATCGTGCATAAATATTATGGTACCTATGAATGATTAAGGAACGAAATTTACTGAACTTTAATCATTGTTCTTTATGTAACAATCCACATGTTCTATACAGTTCGGCTGTAATGGCTGTTTCTAGTCATCAAGGTAATAGCGGATGTAGTTAAATATAAACAAAATACCTCTAAAAAGTGGCGAGAAAAGAATTGTTCCTAGTGTATAAATAATAAATTTTGTGAAAGCACCCTACTTTTATATTCTCAGCTTAACAGTAGAATTTACTGGTGTTTCCAAGAGCAGCATTAAGTGTGCTAAATCTTTAAATTAGCTGAGGTTCAACATCTTGTCCAAACAGCTCTTCAACGATTGACAGTCGAAAAATCCATTGTCATTAACCGACTAAATTGTCAATCCCGGTGATGATTCCGACAGTTCGAGAGCAACTGTAACAGTGACCCGTATCTTGAAGGAGTGGGACCACTTCCATCCTCAGATCAGCTCTTCTGGGAAAGTCACTACATTATGATTATGCACTATTAAAGAAATGTACAGCGTATGGTTGTCTATTTGTGAATGCACAAATTTGAAAGAAAAAAGCCCGTTGGAGTGATGTACACAAACAATACTTCAGCAAACGTCCAAAACAGAATGTCCGCATTTTGTAATGTTACGGGAGAATTTTATATTTCGTAGTGAATAACAACTCGCCCATCTGCTTAACTGTGTTTTATGTATTATATATTTCATGAGTTAACCCTTAAGTGAAAATAGATAACTCTCCTTTTCCTGTTAAATTAGTGAAATAAGTACGCGGTTTTACAATTTTACAGCAGACGAACACCACACACCATGTGATGTGTTCACGTTCGTTTGCGGAAGAATATATTCTAGTTTATTTACATTGCCGATGAAGTAAAGCTATACAGACAATAGTAACCCATGGAAGGGTGCATTTCTCCTGTCAACAAAACATAGTCAAATGCCGCGCTTTTTCTCCTCAATAGAAAGGTGAGATTAACCTAAATTGCGAGTAATTTACTGACCACCGCGATTATTTACAGAAGTAATAAATGTGTCTGTTTCTTTACCAAATATTCAACAGATGCTAAGTAAGATGTTTAAACATTAAATGTCTGGACGACAGAAGTGGAAGGCTAGTATTGCTATTTCATGCAATCAGCATAGAATTTTCAGGTCCCCCTTGGTCACTACTGGGTTTTCTAAAGCTGCAATACCTATTGCCCAATCTAAGAGAGTAGTTGTCCTCCGTGGTCTAAAGGGCATTCACATCGAAAATCAACCGTAGACGTAACGTAGACACAGAAGCGTACAGCCAATATATGTATTGGTCATTCACGACATACGTTGACATTGACATAAGCATAACCGTAGTATGTTAACATAGAAGCTTGCAAACCCAAACTTTTGCGTCAAAGTTAACATGCAAGTAAGAATCAACCAATGAGAACACTGCTCGATGTGTCATTAAATGGCTTCGCTTGATGATTCTCTCTCACTTCTCCTCCGTTAATTCGTCTTTGATTAAGAGAATGAATCCACTATCGTCTACGACGAGACAAACGTTCTTTAAAATATAAAACCCCAAGCAAATTTGCTACTCTAGTTTGCATGTGCACGAATGCTGTCACTCTCTCGTCTCTGCCAGACATTTCATTTTGGTATTCACTCGCAAGGCGCAGTTCACTTGTCCTAATTTCGAATTGCGTAGTTTACGTTTGTCATTGAGAATACTCATGGTGCATTTCATTCTGCGTCTACGGGTAATTTTGAAAGTGAATGTCTCTAAAGGGTAACATGCCAGCCTCTGATTCCTAAGGTGGAGGGTTTACAGTCAGCGAAAGACGATGGATTTTTTGGGAGTACAAGTTCTCTAGCATGGCTATGTGCGTAATCGGGTATCTTTGCTGCATATAATTAATAGAACTGCGAATAGGAAGTAAGAAAATATCCACTAACTGGTGATACTTCATCGTTATCATTATTTTATGATAGATGTAGCTTGGCGCCGCACAGCATATGACAAATACATGGATAAACAGAACTCAATGTTAAAATGTATATGAGTTGTTGAGTTCGGTTTCGTGTACAATATTTTTCAGAACATGTTAACCATACCCCACTCCTCTGCCAAGTTTGGGATTAGGAAGTGTGCGGCCTGAAACCAATCCCTGCTGTTGCCAAGTCTTCCAACTACTGGTCCCTTAACTAAGCGCAATTCTCAAATTGCAAGCAGAGTCTGCATAGTCTCCAAGAAAACATATTTTACTACGTTGCCTCTCGCCCCTAGTACAGGGTCGTCTTCGGTTTGCTGATGGTTATTTCACAGTGGCAGGAGAAGCGGTCCCGTTTGAAAGTCATCATGTTTTGGAGAAAACTACAGTCTGTGTGCGTATAATATAAATGTAATTAACTCTAAACAAAACAAACTGATAAATTATTTATCCGAAACTATTATTTCACAACTTTAGGAAGCTCCGCCCCTAAAAAATGTAAACATTATCATATCTCAAGCGACACCAGAGGAGTAGAAGCGACCTAATAGAGGAAGAAGGAAAGCGGTGAAGCCAGGCCTCTCGAAACACACTACGCGTTAGTCTCAGCATTCTCTGGGTTTGGTTCATGTTTGTAGAAGTTTGCTTCCTAGAAGAGGCCAACTACGTCCGTTCGAATTTGCTCCTTGATTGCTGGATGTAATCTCTCTACTTTACAGAATAACTCAATCACAGTTAGAAGTCGCAGAAATAGACAATCAAGCTCTCGGGCTGTCACGATATTTTTGGCATATCATACACTTTAGAGGCTACTCCAAAAAAATTCATTTAGCATAAAATATGTTAAACATTGGAGCGACACCAGGTTCGTATCCCAGGTGCAGGTTAGTGGAATAGTGTGGAATTATGGTTGGATTACCTCAGGGTTTTTATTAGCATGAAAACACTTTCAGGTAGTGGTGAGACACAAGTGCTTTATTAATTGAGTCCGGCCTTTTTCCGCCGTAGAACACACGCGTATACTTCTTAATTTTCTACTGTGACGTTACACTTTACTCGCCCGCTAATGTTATTGTTTATTAATGTTGAGGCCGCGATTTATTACGTACTATGATCGGTCTTAAAATCACTTACTTCCGTCACAACTAAGGATTACACCACGCGCTCAAATACCATATCTTGGTCGTGCAGGGTTCTTCGTCAAGTGCCTTAAAATGTCGTCTGTTCGGCTCCATCACGAATTCTAAATTTCACATCTTGGTTGTTCGGAGGTCCTTCACCAAGTGCCTTACACTGTCGCCTGACCAGCGGGAATCATTGTCTCGCTGTGTCCCGTTAGTTACCCTTGGGCAGGGCATTCTCGCCCCTTTCTCTCGGGTCAACGCACGGCAGGAAACGGATCTTGTACCCCGAGCTCGTGCCTTATACGTGTTAAAAGGTTTTCTAACCTTCCCATTTTCACTCTATATTCATATTTTCTCTTCTAAGAATTTAATTTTGCCCCGGGACAAAGCACGTACTGTCTCAACATACATATTTTAATCAAAATCGTTATAGCTATTAGTTGTGTGTTACCCGTGGGGTTTGTTTCTTCATTGTCCTCCATTTATTCTTCATTTGAATACTGTTCAACTTCCGTGAGATCCGACTCTAAATCGCTTAAATCTGATAATTGGTCATCTACTAAAAATTCAGGAATAATTTTTGCCTCGTTCAAGCATCTACAGGTAACTTATTACAGAATATCTTCCATACAAGAAACAAGTTTGTTCTATTGTGACAAACTGCTAATAATAGATAATTGTTAGCCTAAAAACCAACAATGCAAATTATTGAAATAATTACTCCAACAATTCACAGTCAAATTTAATTCAAAGTTGCCAAATGAAATTCATATACAATTAGAATTATGATCACAGATATGCCCTTGAACATAAAACTTGTATTTTTATTTCCAAATTTTAAATGTTTAACCAGGTAAATGTTCAGTATAGTTACTTTATAAGTGAAAGACAAATAGAAAAAGTCCATAAGCATAGAAGGATATTTATTATTCTTTTTAATAAAAGAAAATGTACGCACAAATTTTGCTCGTGCTTGTGGATCTAGGGTTAAGAGTTGTAATTCAGTTGAAGTTCTGTTTCAGTGCCCTACGATGAGGTGGATGCAGACTCTGCCCTGGTGGAAATGTTTGCACAAGTGGGAGCCTTCAAGTGCAAGTACATTGTAGCAGTAGGAGCCCTAGCTGGTCTCACAGTCTCCATGTTCGGCTCCATGTTCCCCATGCCGCGTATTGTATATGCCATGGCTCAAGATGGACTCATATTTAGGTAGTCCATTTAAAGCTTTCTTCAGAACCAATGAAGATATCAAGCGATTTCATTGTCTTTTTTTCTCTTACTACATTGAGAACTGAAATACAGAGCTTTTGTTTGGACCCGTGAGAGTATTACGTGACATGTTTCTAACTTGCTATGTTCTCACTTCAGTTTCCCGTGTGCCAGTTAATCAGATGAGCAAAGTCTTTAAACAGAGCTTTCTTTGTTTAATGACCACTTGTTTCAATGCTATAGTACCAAAAAGTGCATATACTTTAGTATACAGAATCGTCAAGAATGATAAAAGTGAGACGGTGATTTACAGACAAGATTCTCTGTTCTTAAACTTGAAAGATTTAGGGAAACAGGATCTATTTTCGATAACAACCCAGAAAGTAAATAGTCATGTTCTTACAGGCAAAACATTGGAGGAAAGTTAAAGCTAAGTCCAAAGAAATCTCTAAGAAAGCTGTTAAGGAATCAGGATTTTTGCAAACCTCGATTTTGAATACAATTAAACTCTTAAATTATAACACTATAACTAATTGAGATTGCGATGTGAGTAGAGTTAATTTCTGCAATTAAATAATCTTAGTATCTATTGGCCTGCCTTTAGTTTTTAAGCATAGTTTCATTACCATGATCTTGAAGAATTAATGACAGAGATGCAAATCATCTTAAAAAATCTGACAGTTATGTGGCGACAAAAGGACACATTTTCCAAAATATTCGTGACGAAGATATATAAAGGATATTCCAGAGTAACAGTGAGTTAGAATACAGAGAGTAATCAGCCACAAATCTTAGAGCAGGGGTGGAGGGGGGGGCATGATAGCCAATACATCGCTAGGCAAAGGTCATACCACAATACTTGCGTCCTGCCACTTGATTTCCAATATTTGATTCAGCCGTGACGATAGCTTTCATGTTGTAAGTATGCCTCTGTGAGTCGCGAGTTACTCGCTGCTCTTTTGGCTCACACCCAAACCGAAATAGCCTGGTATATGGTTACTTTAGTTATAATTCGCATGAGAACATCCATGCGATTGAATTAAGGGATTATAAAAATTTGATTCCGCAAAGCAGCGTGCTTCCTGGTGCTACGAAAATTCTCGTTATGCTAGCCTTTCTGCAAATCAAGGTTCTATATCATTTCTTTGCTACTTTAAGTAATTTTCTGAGTAACAGCTCTGGTAGAAATACATGCTTATTTTGTGAAGAGAAGGGAACTACTTTTGCACATGTTTCAAGTACAGCATGATGTTTTCAATGATTTAGACATTTTAAAACAAAAGGAAGGAAGCACTTGTCTTATTTATATGAAACAGTAACTTACTTCTTATTAATATGTCAAAAAAATGTATTTACTCATTTATTTTAAAGCTTCAAATTCTTTAGCATATTTAAATTCCATGTATACGTGGTTGGGCTTACTCAATGGACTCTACAACGACAAAGCATTGACAGGATGAAGGAGATCCCAAAAGAATTTTAGCATACTCTGAGCTACTCCGTGGAGCGCATTTCAGCTCGTCTAGCTGACTGGGTATAGCTATTGACCTGTTTTTTCAGATCAAAAGCAGCGTAGTAAGGCCGTTGTGTTGAATTTTCCCATAAGTTTGATAATTACAGTTACGGAATATTATTTTTGATAATTTCGAATAATTACGGAGTCTAGAACGTCCCATTCTGTGCAGGTAACTACATAAAAGGAGCTGACGACGCTTGGACAGTTAGTCAGTGAAGCACTTCAGTTAGTCAAAATGTCCGGAGTTGGCAGTGGACAGTGCCAAGTTCGGTTCAGTTGTGAGTTGTATTTCTGTTGTGTTTCTGAGTGAGTTACAACTGTGAGTCAAGTGTTATGTTGTGCAATGCCTAGCTCCTAAGTGAGACAAAGTGTTTTTGTCAGTAACTAGTGTTTTCATTTGTTAAAATACACACTTTTGATAGGTTTGGCTGCTTTTTGGATAGGATGAAGGTTGCAGCGTGTCTGGCGAGATTTGAGGCAGGAGATGAAAGGAAGTAGAATATTTCTGCCTCAATGGCTAAAGGATATTTACTCACCACATTCTTCTCTTACATTGAGAGATTCTTAAAACCATGCATTAATAAAGAAAACACTATAAATTGTGATTCTATTTCGCTATTTTTCAAAGATGTTCATTTATAGTATCCAAATTACTTCTAAACTGAACAGAAAACTTCAAGAATTAAAATAATCAATTGTGTTTGGACTCTCTTTACATCAATTTACTACTCTTAGTAAACAAATAAGTCGTCAAATAACCGCGGTTGCTTACCAAGCGGGAGGCCAGGGTTCTATTCCCGGTACTAGAGTGATGATTATTTCCCGCTGGGAAAAGTGGTCCAAATTGCACTCAGCCTCATGAGATCCTGGGGGGCCAATTGAAGAACTACCTGAGGAGTAAGAAGCGACTCTAGGTTGTGTAGATCGGGAACCACGTGCCACCAGTGGTGCACCTCATCCATGACACCTGTAATGGGCAGACATATGTGGATGCAAGCTTTGGCCCGATTTTGGGCTATTGTGCCACGGAATTTAGTTTTTAGTAAACAAATAAAAAGACAAATATCCTGGATGCAAATATTTATCATAAAGGGAAGTTTATTTACTAAAGTAAATAATTTAATGCTTCTAGTCGGGATAGGATAATAGCATTTAAAATGTAACGGAGTCTATGGTAAGAGTTATTATATAATGTTGGTTGTCTCTTAGGTAATTGCTTAAGCATTCAAATTAATATAGGAAATTTGGAGCAATACGTAGTTCAGCAATAATATGATTTAAGTTATACAATTCAATATAAAACATTGCATTTTCATTGTACAGAAAGAAGTAATATTTATACATTTTATACAGATAAAATCAGATTATTGAACTCACTATTTTCTAAGCTGTCTCTTTCGATGACGGAGTTATTAGAAGCTAATAATGATATCCGTTCCCGTTTCAGAATACTGGCTCAAGTTTGGCCGGCCACGGGAACACCAGTTTTAGCCACATTCATTTCGGGCTTCGCCGCGGCGTTAGCGGCGCTTCTCATTCAACTGGAAGTTCTTGTAGAAATGATGTCCATCGGTGAGTGCATATCAGTTTCGCTGTTTATGTCTTACTTATTTCACCACAGAAATTTAACTTTCATTAGTTCCTAAATAAAGTGTTCTCATTTTTACTTTCTCTACACGTACTATGTACATAGTGTATAGAGAAGGCATTGTATTCCACCCAAAAATTTGATACCGAGATTTCACCGGAAATATATGTTTTGGGTCCCCCTGATTCCAAAAAAAGCATTTTCAGAAAAAGGTCCATGTGTGTGCGTGCGTGTGTGTGTGTCTGTGTGTGGACAGCAAAGCTCAAAAACGAAAACACCGTTGAATACCAAACTTGGTATTTAAGTTTAGTATCTTCCATGGATACGACACGAAGATTTTGAGAAAAATCCCCCCACCCCAAACTACCCTTTACATGCAACTTTTTTCGAAAATGTTGATTTTCTTAAAAATAGCTCTAACGATTTTGATTAAAATATCATACATTAAAGATATTTACATAACAAATAAAATGTATATCTTGACTTTTCTGGGAATAGCTTCTGAAGACCTGTTTATTCTGGATGAATTTTGCTTAATTTGGCATAACTAGTAAACCACAAGAGATAGACAAAAACTTACTGTACAAAACATTTAGGTCTTGTTAAAATACACAAGTTAGGTCATATACATTTTTCTCGTGGAGCTTACCGTTTTCAAGGTATTCATTTTTATTAGTTTCAGTTGTGAAGTACTTATACTTTTCTCAGACGGGAGTGTCCGATTTTCTTTTTTTCTACTCCTGGCCAAGAAAAGAAGCGATTTGTGATGACAATCGCATAACGACATTTTTTAGAACATTTGACTATCGGTTTAGTCTAGTGTATTCCTTTATTTTCATCCTACTTATACGGAATTAAATAATAAGAACATTGTGCTAATGAGTACCACGATTAGCAAGGTGCAGAAAGAAGAGAATCTTATGAAGTTTGTAGAACAGCTAGAGAAAGTCATGTGAGTGTAACACATCAGATTTGTTTCTATGTTTAAATACCTTACTGATGTTCTTAACAATTCCATTTCAGAAACAATATATATGACGTTAATCGAATAATAATAATAAAATTAATGTATTTATCTATATATTTAATATAATCCTCAGACAGTTGAACAATTTTCATAAGCCTCCTGGCTTCCCAATACAGTTCTCCATTTGATTTTTCCCAAAATTGCTGAAGAGTAGAGCACGTACTAAGACTACCCAGTTTTGAATGACATCTTCCTGACATTTCATGGAGTTCGGTGAGTTAAGAATTTTCATCCACTATAGATGGTGTGCTAGATACACATTGTTATTTTTCAGAATGTTACAACAGTTTTACTTCTAGGCAATTCTGGTATAGAATTTTTATTGCTGAGGATGCTGTTCCATATCTTTTCACTGCTTATCCTGGTGATGAATTCAGTTCTCTCAATTCTGAAGAAGGATTTAGTTTTTTGTTACCAAATGAAAAAATCTTGTTCCATTCACATGACTTTATCTACATCTCTGCAACAAATTGTTGTTGAAAAGCTTATGCCTCTATTTACTTCATGCTAATCGAGAAAAAAAATAGCCGAAACAGTCTTATTACTTGTTTCCTTGTAAGTAGAAGCGAAATAAGGTAGTACCATAGGTTAAAGTGAGCTGGTTGCTGTGTGACGGAAGTTCCTTTGTTTGTATGAATAGGAGTTGACAAATTCCTGAATGATTTTCAAAGCTGAAACTAAAAACAAGAAATATCTTAAAAACGATCAACTCATCGTAAAAAATGTATATAAAATAAATTGTGTTTTAAAGTGCTTCACATTTTTTATGTGGTAAGCCTTTGTCCATCTCTTACGGTTTAGCAGTATGCAAAATTCCGTAAAATTGATCCAGAATAGTCTTAAAGAGTCTATTCCCAGAAAATTCAAGATATACATTTTATTTGTCAGGTAAATATCTTTAATATACGATATCTTAATCAAAATCTTTAGAGCCATTTTTAAGAAAATGAAAATTCACACACATGGACCTTTTTGTGAAAATGCTTTGTTTGGATATAAGGGACCCTAAAACATATATTTCCGGTGAAATCTCGGTATCGAATTTTTGGGTGGAGTGCAATACTTTCTCTATACACTATGCACATAGTGCGTGTAGAGAAAGTAAAAATAAGATTTCGTTTTTTGTATTTAATATTTTTGTTACCCTTTCTTACTAAAATATCAGCTTCTATGTTTTCTTTTAATTGAATGTGAGATGGGATCCATTGCAGTTTAATTTCCTTTCCCTCTCTTTCCAGTTTTAAGTAGATCTTTAATTTCTATTATTCTTGATGATGTAGGATATTTATAATTTGCTATCGCTTGGATTTCTGAGCTTGAATCACAAAGTATAATAATAAATAATTATAATGGTATATCCTTCGTATATTAAACTATCTAGATAGAAAGTGTCTGGTGCGGGAGTAAGGGTAAATGTTTTGTTATAATGCTTGAGATTAGCTGAAAATGAGTTTTAATCTGCTTTTATTTAACTATTGAGGACTTATCCACTTTTCAACAGTTACTTTGTATTCCCAATTGCCATTCTTTACGACCAAACCAATCATGCTCCTCCAGACACCCATCATCTATCAATTTATGAATCTAAGTTACTCTTGGTCTTCTCCATTTCCTTCTACCACTAGGTGACCAGTGTAAAAAGGTTTTAAGCCACCTACTCTCATACATTCTTCTAAATTGGCCATACAACTGAAGAACTCCTCCTTCGATCCTTTCCATCACTTGCTCCTCTATATCCATCACTTGTCTCACCTCTTCATTTCTCCTTCTTTCTAACTTGGAAACCTTTATTCCATCCATCTCCACAGCTAAGATCTTTTTAATTCTATAGCAAAGTCCATCTCTCAGTATAGACCGTTATACGTCCCACAACCGATTTCAGCATCATCATCTCCTTAAGGCTTGACAGTACTCCATTCAACATTCTTATAGCGTTTCTTATCAAAGCCTTGCTGAATTTTTGGAGGATCAAATACTTTGATCTGGATAAAAAAAATCAACATTTGTTTTGTTGCTGATACTTGTGGCATTGCCGTTTTAATAGTAACATTCTGAAGTTTCACATCTGAAGTGTCATATCAAAGTAAATCTTTAAATTCCTGCAACTCTTTTGTTGTCTCACCATTTTTCTTTCTTGCACATTTTTAGAACTTCAGGTACACTCGTGATCAGTATAGAATTGCCATGTTCACTTTCAAGGAGCAGAGGGGAAAGCGCAGTAACTCATTCCACTCCGTGTGAAACATTGGGATATTCCACTATGCAACATAATGGAATGTATGTAAATACAAGGCCGGCCTTCCTCATCTGTATAAAGAATTCTCATTTTGTAATAAATAATGAAACAAACAAAGAAAAGCTAAAACTACTTTTCACTGTAACGACATTGTAAGTATTGGAACATTTAAAATAATAAGGAGAAATTCTTGAAAATGGTTAACTCCAGAAACAAACTGCATTGAACTGAATTGTACTTTAACGAGATCTAAATATTTCGTCTAGTAATATTTTATCTATCTCTTACGATTCACAGTTAAGTGTGTAAAAGTACTCCAGAGTGAAGGACTTCAGAGGATATTCCCATAAAATCAAATACTTACATTTTGAGTGTGATGAAAATATTTTAAACATATGGTATGTTAATAAAATCCGTTAGAGCCAGTTTTGAGAAAGCAAACATTTGAGAAAAAGTTCCCATGTAAAGGGTGCTTTGGGTGGAGAAGTTTTATTGAAAATCTTCGAATTCAAGTTGGTTATTTAACGGAATTTTTATTTTTGAGTTAGGCTGTTCTCTCTCGCCCACCCTCCCTACCTCCCTCCCTCCCTCCCTCTCTCTCTCTCACATGCAACTTCTTCTAAAATCTTTTTTTTTCTTTTTTTTTTTTGTTTTTTTTTTTTTTTTTTGTTTAATTCAGGGGACCTGAAGACATATTTCTGATTAAATCTCGACATCGAATTTTTGTATAGAATATAATAAACTCTATACCTTCTCTGTACAGATTATGTGGTAGAGAAATTAGAAACGAAAGTATGATGCTTTCGCACTTAAATAGCTTTCTCTCCTCGCTCCTACAAATTATTTTAAAATATTGTTAATACAAAAGTCATCCAGAATGAAGAGGGCTTCAGAGACTATTCCCAGAAAATTCAATATATACATTTTATTTGTCATAAAATATCTTAAACATTTGTATTATAATCAAAATATTCTTAGCCTTTTTTGAGAAAATAAAACATTTCGAAAAGTTTCCGTGTAAAAATTACTTTGAGGTGGGAGATTTTCTTGAAAATGTTTGTGTAGCTTCCTTGAAAGATGCTGAAAAAAAGCACTATGTTTGGCACTTGATGAACTTTTCGTTTTTGAGTTAAGCTGCTCAGATACACACACACACATATTCATACACATCTGTATGTATGTTTGACAGTATGTGTGACTCACCTTGACTAGAGCCACGGTAAACGGCGTTATGACGTCAGTTACCTCACAAACGTTACCTTTGGATATGTCTGCTACAGAAACTTAATTTTAGCGACAATTATTGACAAACTATCCTTTCTATTAAATTCAAGGGATTAGCGATTAAATGAAAAACGTTGACTTTAAACATTTTTACTTTGAAATTGTATGCAAATGTATTTTTACTTATTTGGAAAAAATTAGGAAAAATGCTAATGAAAATAAGTACCTAATTATACCCAATAGTTTTGGCAAAAGGTGAATAGAACGTCATGGGAAAATTTCATTTTCTTAGGTTGAATAGCTTAGAAGCGTACGCACTAAAAATTTACATATTTAAAATAGCGTATTTAGGAGGTATTCGATGTCTTGGGGCTTCTGAAAAGTTATTATTCATCAGTTTAAGTCATATGTCGATTATACAATCAGGTATTATATAAAAATTATCTACTACCGAATGCATATTACAATCTCGTAAACGCTACAAAAGAAACATTGGAAACATAGATACATTTTTAAAACATTAGTATAAAACTACATCTTCGGCTTTCTGTGCCATTGCTCTAACCAGCTGAGCTACCATGTCAACCATGGATTATGTTAAATTAGAGCAACGACATGAAAAGCCGCAGATCCGTAATTCAAATTCTGGCTTGGCATAGACTTTCTCAATCTGTTTCTACCTTTCCAACTTTAGTCTGTGTGGAAGAGCACTCATTGATTGACCTACTAATGAATGATTTAACTTTGGACCCCAGGACTTATAAGTACTTCAGTGTTATAAGTAGCCATTGATATGAAAGAACCTCAAAATATGTATTTTCGGTGAAATCTCGGTATTTAATCTTTGGGTGAAATATAACAATTACCCTAATTACTATAAATAAGTGGTAGAGAAAGTAAAAAACATACAGAAAGGAGACCCAATGTTAACACATGGAAGATTTAAGCAAATCGCTATGCTTTTAAGAAATGGCCTATCGTGAAAAATGATATATCAAAATGATTCATAGGTGTCTATATCAGGTACTGATGTCAGAACTCGTTTCCCCAACTCCAAATAAGTGGAGAAATGTTGGCGAGTCACATATGCTGTCATATATACGTACTGTGCTCTGTTGCAAATGTGTTGTTTTTAAGCAAAACATAAACAGAATTTGGTTGGTATACTAAGGCTCTTTATATCATTGTAAGCAGCATATAGATATTGATAGATTCGTTCAAAGTAAAACAGTTCATCAAAGAAAGAAAAGAAAATTTATTGTGTTCTATTCACATAGCTTTCTCTACCTTTCTGCAAACAAGATTGTTCATTTATCTGTATCATGCTAATCAAGACCAGTATTAGCAGTAACTGTCTTATTATTTTCTTCCTTCTAAGCAGAGGGAAAATAAGGGAACACACTAGGCTAAAACGATTATCAAACCTTTTAGAAGTTAGTCGTTATATGAACAACTGAAATAAAACAAAGAGAAACAAAACGTGATTTCCCGTTTGAGAAATATAACGTAGTTTAGCTTTTTTTTTTTTTTTTTTTTAGGGGTTACTAGTTATGTAAAATTCATCCAGAATGAAGAGAGAGGTCTTCATAGGCTATTTCCATAAAATTGAACATGTACATTTTATTTGTGATGTAAATATATGTAATATACGGTATTTTAATCAAAATTGTTAGAGCTATTTTCAAGAGAACAAACTTTTCGAAAAAAGTTCCATGTAAAGGGTAGTTTGTGATGGGGAAGTTTTTTTTTTAATCTTCGCGTCGCACTTTAAACTTTAATGCCAAGTTTGGTATTTAAAGGTCTCTTCGTGTTTGAACTATACTGTCCACAGTCACGCGCAATGCGGACCTTTTTCCAAATATGTTTTTTTTTTTTTTTTTTTTTTTTTTTTGTCTCAGGAGACTCCGGTGAAATCTAGAAATTATTTTTAGGTGGGATACTATACCTTGTACTATGTGCATAGTACATGTAGAGAAGGTATTAAAAATCTGATATGTTCCATGACTTTCTCTACATCTCTGCTACAAATTATTGTTAGTAAGCTTATTCTTCTATCTACTTCATACTAATCGAGAATAAATTAGCACAAATGGTCGTATTATTTGTTTCCATTTAAGTAGAAGAGAAATAAGGGCATACAATAGGCTAAAGCGATAGTCAAACGCTAGTTGCTATTTGTTTGTACGGACAAATTCTCGTGTGAGAAAAGTATTTTAAAACTGAAAACAATAACAAGAAGTATCTCTGAAACGGTCAACGCCACGAAAAATGTATATAACATAAATTGTGAGTTGTAACGAGGTCTACATTTTCTATTAAGTTCTTGTCTATCTCATACGGTTTACAATTACGAAAAACTCCGCAAAATTCATTCAGAAGAAAGATGTCTTCAGAGCCTATTCCCAGAAAATTCAAGATACACATTTTATTTTTCATGTAATTATCATTAATATACAATATTTTAATCAAAATCGTTAGTCATTTCTGAGAAAATAAAAAGTTTCGAAAAATGTTTCCACATAAAGAATAGTTGGGAGTATGGTTATTTTCTTGAAAATCTTCGTGTCGTATCCTTGGAAGATACTGAACTTAAATACCGAGTTTGGTATTTAACGGTCTCTTGTTTTTCAGCTATGCTGACCTAGAATCTCGACATTGATTTTTGGGTGCAATACTATATCTTCGCTACTTACACGTACAAAGTACTTGTAGAGAAAGTAAAAAAAAAAGACAACACCAGATACAGATGAGAAAGGCCTTGAGCTTATTAGCACTCCTTTACGTCGCATGGTAGCATGCCCCAATGCTTCACACGGAGTGTAATAAGTGACTGCACCTTCCTCTCTTTCTTTTAGTTTGGGCATGCCTATTCTATATAACTTATGTGACATAGTTTAAAAATCGAAAATTTGATAATGGCCCCTTAAATACACAGTCCCTATCCCAGACCCTGTCCAAAGATGAGCACATTTTTAAATAACAATAAAACATTTTCTTTACAGGAACATTGCTGGCCTATACTTTGGTGTCTACTTGCGTCCTGATACTTCGCTATCAGCCCCATTCTACCAATCTGATAGAATTACTGCCACAGTCACTCCGTACACCGATACGTGGCTCGCCGACCAAGGAGAACCTCAGCAACGGGCAGGCAAGTTAAGGCAATTTTCCAATTTGTCTCAAGGTATAGTCTAAAGAAAAGTAAGTCTCTTAATTCAACAGAGTTCCATTGGATTTGCTCCAGTGGTTGGCTCTAAAAAGAGTAGTAAATGACAGGAGGACTTCTCTGAGATACAACTGTAGCATGGGTCATGTTTAAAAGCCCTGCTAACAGATGTCATTAGCAGCGTCTCTTGACATCATCACTACTTAGATTGTACTCTAATTTTAATATCATTGAGACAAGCATCTGTGAACACAGTTGTTCTTGAGGAGCGAGTATGTTAACAGACTATGTGGAACGTTCACATCAGATGCAGGTATGTTAGCCGGGTGTTTAATAGCACAACAAACAAAATCAGGTTTCTTACACTCACATGATTTTCTCTGCCATCTATCGTTTATTAGTGGTTACAAAAGTAGTCTTATGAAAGTTTATTTTCTATTAACTTCATTCTAATCAAGAAAACCTTGGTAGAAATAGCTAATTACATAGGTCGTTATACATACCAAAGGAGTAGCGACTCGTATCATGCAAAACATGCTCTCTGTTCGGTACATATGGACATATCGGTGGGCTTTTAATTTGTGAAACAACTGTATTTTAATTGTAGGTTGTCATTAGGTTAATCATTTTATAGCATTAAACACCCACACACACACATATTCATTCTTCCAGATTCTGTGGAGAATTCCGGTTAAAGAAAATTCCCAGTTCCATTTGGGAATCGAACCCGGGACCTACGAATGAGAAGTCAGCTCACTGACCACTCAACCACGGAGGCAGCCGACTTTGCTTCTCGTTTACTGGATGGTCTCTCTCTCTCTCTCTCTCTCTCTCTCTCTCTCTCTCGTTTTTACATGATAACTGTCATAGGTAGTAGTTCTGAACGGCTTACTGATATTTCACTGTAAATAAATGATTTTGCGACCCTCTAAAACAAAAAAGGAGCATTTTTAGAAAATGGTCTGTTAGTGTATGTGTAAACAGCTTATTAACGAAAGTCAGATAAATACCAATTTTTTATATCTTCAAAGATGCAACACGTAGATATCAAAGACATTACTCCTACCCTAAACTGCTTTTTTTTTTTTTTTTTTTTATCATTTACACTTTTCTGAAAGTTAAGATTTTGATTAAAATACTATACATGGCAATACAATCTATATCTTAAGGATTTTGGAATTCTGTAATATCCTCTTCATTCGGTTGGAAATCTATATAATTTTGTACAGAGTGCGCCTCACGCTTCAGCCGAGAAAACAGCGAAACAAGGCCGGTAAAAGCGAAGTAAACAACAGCATTCTAGATGTGTAACTACCCGAGTATAAAATAAGAACTAAGTATTTTCATAAAACTATTATTAGCCTGTAACATGCATATAATATTTTATTGCACTAACCTCTTATAATATTTGCTCAAACGACCTTTAGCTTACTGCCAGGCAAACTCCATTTGCCATATATATTTTAATATAAGTATCGTACATAAATATTCGTTGTTGTAAATGTTTCAACTGGCCCTTAAATTATTTAAGTAATTAACTTAATGCATATACAACACAAGCACTTTAAAACTACATAATTCGAAAGGAGTGCACAAGAAAGTACACCTTTTAACACTTCAAACTGACTAAAGCAACAACCGGTAACATAGAGCCCGCGCAAATACGTGTTTACTAAAACTTAACCTGTACTAAGCACGACCGAAACACCTGGAAAGAAAATTACGCTGCTAGAATGCAGTTGTTTACCTCGAGCTCTACCGACATCTTCCCGCCCGTTTATTGGTTCAAACATGCTCGAACATTCCGTATATCTGGTAAACCAAATAGAAAAACTCTGATGCGTTACACTTATGTGGGATTCTCTAACTACTTTACAAACTTCTTACAAAATATTGTTCTTCTTTCTACACAATGCTAATCGAGATAAACATTAGCAGAATGTTTTATTACTTCGTTCCTTATAAGTAGAAGGGAACTAAAGGAATGCGCTATGCTTAAGTGATAGGCAAATATTTTAAGCTATCGTTATGCGATTGTCAATGCAAATCGCTTCTCTGCTTGGCCAGGAGTAGAACAAAAGAAAAAACGGACACCTTCTGTCTGAGAAAAGTATAAGTACAATTTGAAATCAATAAAAAACGAAATGGCGTTCTATTTATTGACGCTCTTTAACTGAAGCGGTTCTCAGCGTCCCATTCTATACTGGGCGTGAAAGACCGCTTAATTTTGCTCAGACGTCTCTCTATTAAGCTTGTTGTAAATCTACAACACGGGACCAACGGTTTTACTTCCCTTCCGAAGGAAGCCATGCTAAGGATTTTTTACGTCTGAAAAATTTCATCGTCCTCCGCCGGGTTTGAATCCTCGGCCTTGGGGTTAGGTTACACCACGGAGGGCGATCAAGAAATATCTCGGAAACTATTACCTCCACAACAAAAACGTAAAAGACATAAATTGTATGTTTTGACGAGATCTACATGTTTTGTGTAGTAAGGTTTTGTGTATCTCTTACGGTTTAGCAGTTAAGCAAAATTCGACAAAATTCATCCAGAATAAAGAGGCCTTCAGAAACTATTCCCAGAAAATTCAAGATTACATTTTATTTGGGATATAAATATCTTTATTACACGGTATTTTAATCAAAATCGTTAGAACCATTTTTAAGAAAATAAAATTTTTCGAAAAGCTTTTCATGTAAAGGGTAGATTGTGGTGGGGGGATTTTTTTTAAAGCTTTGTATCACATCTTTGGAAGATACTAAACCTAAATATAAGTCTTTTCGTTTTTGAGCTATACTTTCACAGACAAATACACACGGACCTTTTTCTAAAAGTTTTTTAGGACTCAGGGGACCTCAAAACATATATTTCCGGTGAAATCTCGAACATCAAAATTTTCTCTATCCACTATATACATTGTACAAGCGGCTGGAGAAAATAATAATAATAATAATAACAATAATAATAATAATAATAATAATAAAAACAAAAAGTACTGCACAAAAAATGTAGCTCTTTTTAAAGCAGACGGTTTATTTCAAATAATGCTTTTCTTCGCAGTATGGTATTGGCCATCACAGAGATATTCCTTAATATTGCCTTACATATTTCCATACCTTTATCATTTTTAAAGTGCTGTAGTTAATCAGTTGTTTATCTTGATCTCATGGAAGAGTATGTCATTTCTACACTAGCAAACATAAGTAGCGAATCAGTTTTTAAGGGGGCATGTAGGCAAAGTTTTCTGAAGACTCGATTTTTTCTAAGACTTTTATTTGATATATTAGACATTTGTGTACATGTTTGCGAAAACCGCTTAGTTCTGATAAAAAATGAAATACCTTAGCAGTGCAACTATGCCATGCTCCATTAACAGCTATGTTTATATATAAGTTTGTTATTTATTCCATTAAAATATCAATTTCTTTTAAATAATGTCAAAATCACGTTTAGAATACATTATTAGTTAAAAAGTGACTATTGTAATATGTTTAAAAATTCTGTGTGCTTCTATCTGCCCAATAATCATCCAGGTAAGCTGTACACTCAAAGATATTAAAATATGCCTGGAAATACTTATCCTTCGCTGACTCCGCCCATGTTTTCCACTTGTTTCCTATGCTCTTATTGGGCAGGCCACGTTACCGAAGAGAAGCGGATAGACATGAAATGTAACTTATGGCAAATGAAGTACTGAGTTGCGAACTGGTGATCCCTAAACTCTCTGTTTGGACAATACTCGACTCCTCTCATCGGGTGATACAAAATTAGTTTAATTTTTTCTTTGTGTTACATATTGAAGTTCTAATGCCAAGGAGGTAATATGCGCATGCGGTCGATTAAATTAATACACTGATTATACGAGTCAACCTCTTCTGAGTGAGCATCGAGCGAGTTTGAGAGATGAAGGGGTGGTTCGTCCAAACGGGTTTGCCTTTTCTTATTCGCGTGGCATGCTATACCAGAATGACACCAGTGAAAATCGTAGCAAGACTGGAGTCCCGTCTTTCTCATTTTCAGCAAAATCATATCACCAGGTGTATTTTTATTGTCTTTGAGGGTACCACCAATTATTTTACCTGGGCCCGATCCACCCTTCACCACAAGTAAGAGTCACATTTCCCCAACACATATTCCCGACTGTAAAACAGAAGTATCCTGAAATTACGCCGGAAATGTTTCCTTCTCAGATTTCGTTTCTCAATTATCATTTCGTGTATCATCAGTGCCCACTGCCAGTGGTGCATGCAGTAAGAAGGGGCACAAGCTCATTCCTACTTATAAATTTGTCTGTCACTGAATGAACATACAAGTTTGTAACTTCTCCACAGTAACGTGTTTAGGCAAATACAAGAGCATTCAGTTCCTGACAATACAAATGACAAAAGTATTTTACGAGAGGTTTGCTTTTGCTCAGAAATTAGTATAGTCTTGTGACTTGAAAAAGGGATACACCGTGATTATATCTGACCTTCTCACATCATACAAAATTAACTACACTTTACATCCACCGTACTTTGAAGACTGATCACAGATATTAATATTGCAAAATATCCTTTATAATAGATTATAAACTTACGAGTTTGATAACATAAGAGAAATTCATTATTTGTGTCCTTCAATTCTGATCCAATATTAACTGAAACAAAGGTTATGTCATTAATTTGATTTTAACAGTTAAATATGTATTTTAAATAAAGGCATTCCTTTACAATTCTGCTTCATATATTTTTAGAAAAAATTTATGTTGGAATTTCAGGGATGCCAGGGCTCTTCAATAAAATTGTTGAGAGGGCAATGCCCCTGGTTTTGAAAGTTAGAGGAGCTGAAAGTCCCTTATTCTTTCCAAGTTTTTTTTTGTTTGTTTGTTTCGTTTTTAGTTTTTTGTTTGTTTATTTATTGTACTATTTAACTGTCCTGTCTTTAACTGCATTGTCCTAACGGCAGCATTTCTCTGTGGAACATATTGCCTTGACAATGGTGCACCAATTTAACTCAGAGCAATGAAACTTGCAGCGGTTTTTCAAAATTTTGAAAATAGTAACATTTGTGATTTAGGGTTTTTTTCATATAAAAATACTTTCTATTAATATAAAAAGACTAATAGCTTAATCAAAATGTTACTGCAATAAATTTATCATCACTATATAAGCATTTTAAGCACAAAAGTTTACTACAATTAACTGGCTGAATGTCTGGAAAAAGGTAAACTTTGGACTTTAAACTTTGTTTATCAATATTTCTCTTATCTATTATAAGAAAATGTTTTAAACCTTCAGCATTGGTGTGTCAATGTCAAGTTTCATTAAAGTTTCTTTGGAAGTTACAGCTGAATATCTGTAACCATGCCCTTTCACCTACATCGCCCCTTAAGTATCTGGCTTGATTTGACTTCCTCTGTCCTTTGAACCTTTGGTTAAATGTATAATAAAATTAGAATAAAATTAGTTCTAACTCCTTCTGTGCTTGGGTGGTCAGCATTCTGGCTTCTTAACCAGAGGCACTACGTTCGATTCCAGCTGGAGTGGGGAATTTTTCATGACCAGAATCATTCTTGTCAGAGTGTCTGAAAGTATGAATGTAGGACCCTAGAAGTTAAAGAACAAACAAAACAAACAAACAAACAAACAAGCAAAAACTTCTATAACGATTTAATTAGATTAATATTATATTGATAGAAATAAGCTTTCTTTAAGAATAGTTTATATAAGCTATATAAAAATAATAGTAGGAAGACAAAGTCATGTGAATGTAACTAATATATGTTTTTTCCATCTACTTAATCAAAATAAACACTTGAAGAAACAATTTTGTTGTGGGCACAAGAGAGATGCAGAAGATTAAAAAGATTGTCAAACGTTTAAAAAAAATGGGTTTTTATATGCTGAGAAACAACTGAATGGTGATACCACTTCATAAAATATCAAAACTACTGAACAATTCAAGCCAATAACAAATGACTCAGAAATGCCTTAACACAAAACTTATAAACTTATTTTAAATAAATCCATTATTTAAAGATATTTAAATTTTTTCTTATCTCTTATAGTTTACTAGCTAAGTAATACTTATATAACCCAAGAATTAAATGCTTTCAATTTGAAAAGGATATGTAAATAAAAAGAGAATAAAATAGGAAAGAAGTAACATTATCTACACTAAATTTATATCTACGATTGAGCAACCTTTTTATAATTATAATTTTCTGCCCAATATCACACTTACTTTTGCTGATTATGATACATATTGTTATGTGTCTAATGTCCCAGATATACTAAATTAAACTCAATTTAGTTGTGCACTTTCACATAAAGCATACCATTTTGGAATCTAGAAAGATTAGACTATCCTGAAATTCAAAATTAATGGAAATTTAGATTTTGAAGATAATCACCAATTTCTAAGTAAATACATACATTAAGCAGGCCCCTGCTTTATTTTCGATGAGACTAAATCATAACAAGCACATTGTTTTATTTTCTTAGCTTTCACCTTATGCACAGGAGTTTAAAGTGCTAATATTGGTGCTAGGTGCTCTATGGAAATCAGCTACATCCTGAACAGCTGAAGGCAGCCCTTGGTACCACTGCCACGCCAGTTCATCAGCCTCCTA
This sequence comes from Hymenopus coronatus, assembly GCA_030762935.1. Taxonomy (NCBI): domain Eukaryota; kingdom Metazoa; phylum Arthropoda; class Insecta; order Mantodea; family Hymenopodidae; genus Hymenopus; species Hymenopus coronatus. The sequence goes on along the minus strand of CM060892.1, from coordinate 59,743,502 downwards.
CTGCAACACCAGCAGCAGGTGGTGGGCCAGGAACAGGAATAGGCCATGCGCAACATGGGGCTCTGCACCAGCAACAGAGAATAATGGTCAGACGTGTCACTCGCAGGTATGTAATGAAGGAATGTTCTTCATTTATTGGTTTATTGTCTTTCAATATCTGCTGATCTGCTGATAAGTGTTAAGAAATAAATATGTATTATGCTTAGTTTGTAACATAATGTACGGGGTGATTTATATAGAGCTGACACATTTCTTTCTTTAATTGTTTCAAAACAAATTGTGCTAGTGACAACTTATTATACCTAAATTTTAGAGGAATTTTGGAAGATTATTTACCTCTATAGCAAATGTTGAAAATGTCCTCCATCCTGCATAAGGCACAACACGTCATTCCATGTTACTGGTCACTCGGAGGACTCTGTTGTCAATAGCTTAAATCTCCTTTGTGATGTTGGGCTTCAGATCACCCAATGTCAGGGGACATGTGGCATAAACCCTGTCCTTTAAGTAACCCCATAGAAAGAAGTCCGGCGATGTCAAATCCGGAAATCTCGGTGGCCACAGGTTCCTGAAAATTATCCTGTCGTCAAAGAAACTTGCAATTAGGTTCATGGATTCATTTGATGTAGGGCATGTAGCGCCATCTTACTAAAAATATCCTTGACTCAGCTCTACATCATCCAGTTGCTCAACAAACTCCATGAAAATGAGTCGGTACTCTGCAGTGTTCACAGTCTGGTTAAACAGCTGCGCATCTAGTGACAAGGGATCGAAACTCCAGAACATTCTGCTTAATTTGGTGCTAAAATTAGGTCATTGAATGAATTTCCAATGGAATATTTAAAGAAAGAAATGTGTCAGTTCTATAAAAATCACTCGTTACTTTCAACATTATGATGAAGTTTTAATCTAATTTGTGGTTTAAGACACTAACATAACCTAACTGATTTTCTTTGTCCATTTCAGTAATTTAGAACAAAGAAGACGTTTTGAAATACAGACTTCAACATACCTCATACTAGTGTTGCAATTGCCAACCATTGCACCTCCTAATCAAACAGAGTGATAATAGCAAAATAGACTATGTTCAAGCCTTTCATATTGTAAACGCTTTCCTGACTTTTTTCAAAAGAAATATTGGTGTGATATGTTCTTTAAGAATCATTAAAGCATTAGTTATTCATGTGTTACAACAAAAAAAAGCTATCAATATTTTACACAATATCCAACATTAACAAAATTCAGATAAAACATTTATTTTGTTACATTTCAATAAGTGATGCTTAAGAACAATTAGCTCAATTACGAATCCTGTATTTAATTTAAGAGGCTATGGCATAGAAGCTGCTATGTTTTAGAAATTTAAATGATGTCATAGGAGCAATGAAACTATTAGCTGGAATAACTATTTACAATGTTATAAGACTGAGCATAATATAATTAGGTTATAATAGTATGTTAATTTTTTTTATTGTTGTTTCATTTAACATCTAAGGTCATATAGGGGGTTTTGCATTAGAAACAACTCATTGATTGGGTTCTTTATGTCAAGTTTTAATCATTTTATTTTCTTCACACACATTCACTCTTATATACAGACTCTGTGGGGGATGGGGAATAATTGTAGTTATAGAAAAATTCCCGACTCCAGCCAGGAACTGAACCAGAGACCTCCAGGTGAAAAGTCAGCTCACTGACCACTCAACCACGGAGAATGCCTATGTTAATTTGTCTGGTAATCTCATTCTGGTAAAATCAATTAAGTCATTTTCAAGTTTACAGTACTCAATAATAATGCAAAATATTAATCTCTATTTTCATGGAAAGGATAATTTTTGGGAGGACAATCTTTATTTTTAAAAAGAAGGGAGTATTTTTGTGGTGCTTTACTTAAATAACATTTTACTTAGCATCTTTAGTTTGACAATAAAAAAATGTACTTTTTCACACTGAGTTAAAAATAGTATGTTTTGGTAAGGGCAGATAACATAAAACAATTTTTGAGCAGCTAGCCTTAGATTTGTTCAATAATTAAACACTAAACTTGAAAAAAAATTTAAAAAAAGGACTCAAAACCCCTACTCTAAATTTCCTGATTAAGTCCTCATTATAGTGTGCAAAGGCTCCTAATTTTTAATTTGTTAATATTATATATTGTTATATATATTTATACCATAAAGATGTATGAACATAATTTTTAAAGTACAGTTGAACTGCATTTGTACATTATTCACTTCTACAAATTTCTCAGATAAAGGCTAAACTTTTAAGCACAGATATTTGTTTATTAATATTTAGCTCAATTATACATTTTTTGTTATATGTTTTTTCACCAATTATTCTTTCATGTAGGGCCGCGCCGTGGCCGAGTGGTTAGACCACTAGCCTCTCACCTAGACGGCCGGGGTTCGATCCCAAGCGACCGCATGTGAGATTTGTGGTGGACAAAGCGGCGCTGGGGCGGGTTTTCTCCGGGTACTCCGGTTTCCCCCGCCATCGCATTCCACCGGTGCTCCATCATCATTCATGTATCATCAGTGTCACCGCCTGCGATGCCATTAGTAGTTAAAGCGGGCGTTAAACACTACCAAAAAAAAAAAATTCTTTCATGTGCACCAGTCATGATTTCATTCTCTTGTGCCTTCTACGGGCAATGAGTTGATATCTTGTTATGGGCGCATAGCGGCAAACTCACAAACTAGAAAATCTGTTGATTACGAAACCGCTAGCAGAAGCAAAGCCTCAAAACTGGGCTGTGGTGCCTAATAGATAGAAGACATCACATTTTTCAAGCCTCCTTGTACAAAATACATTGATTTACTTACTTGTATATATTTTGTTTATGATATGTTAAGATATATTCATAGTTTTTGTAAACTGCATCATTGTCACAAAACAAAACAGTGAGCCTGTTGAGCAAGGTATCGATATTAATGCACATGTTAATAATATGGTCAAGTAAGGTCTGACGACGACGGCGATGATGATGATGATGATGCAGAAGTAGACCTAAGTAATTAAAGAGTTCCCAACGTGCATAAGGAAATAATAGAAATCACAATATTTATATAGTTGTAAATCCTAATGATAACACAATTTCTGTGATTTTGCATATATTTGAGGATTGAATGAATATGGAAAAACCAAAGAAATAAAGAAAAATAGACAATCATTTTTAACCAGTACTCTGAAATTTAAGTTGAAATATGCATACCTGTACTGTTTATCATTACTCTAAATAGATTATTATTTTTATTATATATATATGTTTGTTTCATTTATTGGTTTCTTACACTAAGTAAAACATGATAAATTTGAATAATAATTAATTGAGTCATAAGGGAATTCATCTTTATATTTTCTTATTTATACATTATTTTAGGAGCCTTTGTTTGAAAATATGTAGCTGAAATTATACTGTATTTGCTCAAGTACAAGCAGTTTTTACTTTAATTGATTTTTAGAGGAATTTAATAACAGTGATACTTATTCAAATTATTATTTATACAGTTTTTCTTGCACCCTGAACACCTAGTGCTATGAACAGTCTGAGTCAAGAAAGCATTGCTTTGTTAAAGGTACAATTCTGCACTGTTGCCCATGTTCCATTGTTAACACTCATCATTGAACTGCTTTGTGTTATCTAATTTTGGTCAGTTACTTAGTGTTTAACCAATTCTAACAGTAACTTCCAAATGGCTGAAGAAGATCCAGGATCATCAACATTGATACTATGCTTAAAGTGTGCTTTAAATTGTTGCCAGTAAAATAAATGTTAATCTTAATGACTAAATTTTGTTAAATGTGTGAAACATAACTTCACAATGGCCTTTTAGTTCTACATTATATGGTGTTGCCATTTAGCAACAAAGATGATTAATCAAGGTTTTAGTATACTTAGTAGGCTTCTTTTCTAATTTTGTATTACACCGATGTTCAGCAATATTTATAGCTGTTTTATACTATAAAAATGTTAATAGTTTTGCAATAAAACTATAGCGTGTTTTTTGAAATAATAAAATTAAAAACCATACAACTGCAGTCAAATGTAACCTCATCAGCAATCAAGGGTGCCATCACACCAGTTATTTTACTTGGACTCTCCCCATCTTTTACCAGGCACATTTGACTGCAGTCACTGGGATTTGGACTTGCAATGTTGGGCTTTGAATGGATGGTCAGTCCACTTTGTATAGTACTAACAATCACCGATATTCAAGTCGCATAAGTTGTGGTATTGGTGAATGGGATATAAAATCTGGTTTGCAAATTGGATGAAGAGCAGCACATGTAACAGAATAATACATGCAATGTAGAGTTAATTCAACCATTGGTTAACCTGGAAAAAACAATGGTAGAAAGCGGCCTTCTATGATGTAATTTAAAGTATAACTGTAAAATAAATGAAAACTCCTGCTCCCATCTAACAACAGTGCTGTCTAAGAGTTCTAGAAAATGTGGGCAACATATTGGTGTATCTGTGGAGTCAGTTTTTGACACCATGCCACTTACACTTTTTATTTACGAGGGACTAGTTTCAGGAGATGTTGCTTTCATTTTCAGCCTCAAAAATCCAGCTGCTACTGCTACTGCTGCTGGTTGCAATTGCCTGTAGTCTCCTCTCTGGTGGTGAAATGATGGAACTTTACTAAGCTGTCAACTGCAGGATTTCAAAGTTTATTAAGTAGTCTTTATGCTTTGGAATTAAGATGTTATCCCACATTATGAGTTTGTTGTGGTTTGTCATGCCTTTTATAGTTTTGCAGGATTTCAAAGTTTATTAAGTAGTCTTTATGCTTTGGAATTAAGATGTTATCCCACATTATGAGTTTGTTGTGGTTTGTCATGCCTTTTATAGTTTTGGATTTGGGTCTGGGTTATGGTTTTCTTTCTAAAAGTAAAATGCTACTACTGATTTGTTCTCTTACTTGAACTTAAGATTCCTGAAGCATTCTTTTTTTTTTTTTTTTTTTTTTTTTAGGAAAGACTAGCTTTAGAAGAATATTTCAGAGATCTTAAAGCATGACAGGCTACAACAAACTCCAGTGTGGGAAAACATCTTCATATAGAAACATAAAGACTGCTTAATAAACTATGAAATCCTGCTAATTGACAGCTAAGCGAGGAGTTCATTCTTCCACCACCAGAGAGGAGGCTGCAGGCAACTGCAACCAGCTGCGGCTCTCATATCCCTGAGATTGAAAATTGAAGCTACAGTTTCCAAAATTAGTCCATCATAAATAAAAAGTATAAGGATACATTGTTAAAAACCAACTACACAAATATAATGCTATAGTTATGGTTAACTTTGCTTTCTTCTTTAAAAAAAATACCTGCATTACTGATTTTCAGGGCAGAGAAAAATATTTTATTAAGCTTAATAAATAATGATGTGCTTTTAAAGGTATATATGTGGTAACTTGCAGAATAAAGTAAAAATAAATTAATAAATTCAACTTGCCTTTCTAAAGCCTTTATTGTTTTACTAGTGGAAGGTGAACAATCTCCTTTTTTTTTCTTTTTTTTTTAATTTTGTTAAAGAGGATATTTTAAGCAATATTTTAAATAATATTTTGGTATAAACATAACCTAAATGCTGCTAATCTGACATTTTTATTTTTTAATAACAAGAATATTCTTTTACACAGGAATGATTATTCGTCACATTGCTTCACTGGTGCAGCAGAGTAAGATATACATTATTTTTAACCCAATCATGTGTTTTGTTGCCATATAACTATTGCTTTCAGCTGCAGGTAATTAAATAAATCAATGCAATTGTCACACAGAGCTGCTTCATAATAACAAGAAGTAACAAGTTAAAGCAAAATATAAATTCAAATTTTGTAAATATGAATTATTTAATATACAGTCTTTGAAAATAAGAAGCAATTATGCCAAAATGTTACCAGCAAATGTGTAACTCCATATACAATCTCAAACTGCTTGATTGTTAGTGTCAATTCTATTTAAAATGTTCAGTTAAAATGGTATTGCTGAACATAAAAAATAATGCTTAATTGAAATACATTTATACTGTGCCTTTGTATGCCAAGACCACAACCACCTTATTTGCATCTCGGCCAAGACAACAGTGATCTTGGTATTACACCATTGTGCAGAAACAGTGCAGGACATGTCAAGGGTATGTTTATCAGCTGTGAGCTATCTCAGTTGTTATTTTGCCTTCATGTTGTGAACTGTTTCGACAATACTTGTGTAGTGTGTGATTTCCTTAGGAATGTTATTCTCTTATTAGTCCGCTGAAAGTTTGTACTTCAATGCATATTTTTATTTGCAATACATATATGAAATGTGAATAATGTAGACAGATATGCACACAATTTCAGTAGCGATTTCCTGGTTATCAGTTTTCTGTTAAAGACAATGTAAGATATTTGGTGAATAAATAAGAACATGGACTCGCTAAGTGCTAAATCAAAAAAACGAAAATGACATGTTCTAATGGAGAAAAAATTAGACCAAATCGGTGCTGCATTTGAATGGTCACCTAAGAAGTCTCATAGTCATGTTGCACAGCAAGGAGGTGTTTCACAAACCATTGTTCATATGGCTACTAAGCTTTTAAAACTGAAACCCTACTGTATGACTTTACTGCACAAACTATGAACATTATGCAAGAAGAACTCATGTGTGTGAATGACAATTTTATCTGACGATGTCAAGAAGGTCTTCACACAAATTGACACCACTTTCAACAACACTTATAACTTATATGTAATACTCTTTACATATATGTTATTTACCTTATGAGTAAGTATCCAGGAGTTATGAAACAGAAAACCTCACAGTGAAGTGGACTGTTACAAAACACAGTGCAGCCTTGGCATAAAATTAAGGCACTGTACACTTTATAGCATTGTTCGAGAACTTTTGAAGTTGTGACAGTTCAAATACATGATCATTGCAAAATTAATAAGTTTCATGTATGGTGAAGTTTAATAAATCTGAAAAGGACAATTTTCAGAATAACTAAATTTTAACTTAAACAAGCTTGCTATTCACATTAGTTCTGTATTTCCCTCTTCCATTTCCAAAACTGTGTCGTGGTTAACTGATAACTGAACTGAGCAGTAATACTGTTCTTACTCTTAGATAATATTTAGATGATAGATTAAACTCTGGATTAAAAGGAAAGGAAAATAATATGCGAGTTTTAACAAAATGCAGTGAATGTTGTTTTATTTTTATGCATTCTAGTCAGGGATTGATCCCAAAACCCCTGCTTGATAATGACTATAGTCTGCTATATATTATTAAAAATGACTAACTGAAAAAAGCATAATAACTAAGAGGCCAACTATTTTGTACATTCTTATTAGTACAGTATTGTGGTCTAGCTTAGTCGTCAAAGAAAAAGAAGTTTGCTCACAACTAGCATATTTAGGAGTAGAATCCAGATTTCTATGTAATATCAAACGTAAATATATATATACACACATGAAGCAAAATATGATAAAATATGTAACAAAATGTGTAACAGCAAATAAATATTTAATTAGGAATATTTAACAAATTATTTAAAATTACATTAAAAGTCCAGACTTGAAATGAAAGTGAATTTATTTTACTACTGGTGAATTTTTATACCACTCATGCATTACTTTTATTGCTCCAACTACTCCACAGCCACTTTAAATTGCTATTTCCAATTTCACTTTCACAGTTTTCATAATAACAAGAAAGCAGCATCTTCATAATTGAATTTAACATTGATACATAGCTCATGAGACCAAAGAAATGAAAGTTTGATGGTGCAAGATTCGAACTGTATGGTGGATGCTGAAGCATCTCCCAACCAAATTTGGAGATTTTCTAATAAATAGTACCAGCAACATTGGGGGGGGCAAGAATTGTCATGAAGTTTGACATTCTCAGCATTAATGTTGTGGCATGAAGGGCAGGATACAACTTCACCAAAGTTTTAATGTAGGCTGCAGCATTCACAGTGGTCCCGTGTTCAGCAAAGTCCACCAATAAAACACCATGCATATCCCAGAACATTGTCACAAGCACTTCCTAAGCAGATTGAGTCACTTTGAATGTTTTCTTTACTGTGGAACCAGCACGTTTCCACTCCATACTTGTCTACTTTGTTTTGGGCATGTAGTGGTATTCCCACAACTCACCAGTGATGATTCCTTTCAGATGATTCCTTCTGCAGTGTATCATGTTAAGTGATCCAAGCTTGTCATCATTTGCTGGCCTTTGTGGTTGTCTGTCAGGTTCTTAGACACCCAGCGACCTACAAATTTAAATGTATCATGAACAATACCATACACTGCACCCTAAGAAATGTTCAACTGTTGAGGTAACATTTTCAGTTGTACACGCCGGTCATTCAAAATTGCCGTCTCAATGCATCTAACATTGTGTGGGGCTGCAGTTGTTACTGGCCTCCCGACGCATGGCGAATCTTTAAGGTTCATTCTTTGAGGAATGCACACCATCTGGAGACGTTGCTACGATCCATACAATCACCCCCATATATGCCACCCATGTCCCTGTGAATTTCACTTGGTTTATGCCCTTTGGCAACCTCACCTCTCTGCTCTTCTCTATAGTCTATATTGCAAAATTGGATTTCTGCTTAAGTAAGACATCTTTGATGTTTTATGCATTATTATGGATTCATTAATCATTGACTCTAGAGCCTCATTAACTGCATCTTATAGTTTTATTAGGAGCATATAAAACTATGCTTAGGAAGGGAAAGGTTTGATTAGGTATGGTGATATAATGAATAAATAAAGAACAGTGTATCTGTCACATATATTTAATGCCATATCTTGTTCTTTATTTACAAAGCAGTCTGTATATCTTTAAATAATTTTAAAAATTATTATTAACTTGCATATGAAGCACACTGTATAGACAGATATTAACAAGGTTAAGTAATTCAATGATGAAAGTAATTTTCTAAATTATGTATGCATAACTTGCTGCAAGTCTGATACTATATCTAAAACTGTTGCTTAGAAGTAGTCTTTATGGCATCACTTTAGTGAAAGAAAGAAGAGAGGGAAAAAGCAATTTATATTCACTTGCTTCTTTGAGTACTAATTTAATACTCATATACATAAAACATATATTCAAAATACATAAGTTTACATATCTATAGACTAATGTTTAAATGAACAATCTAAAGCATAGAGATGCAGCTGAAAGCATACTGTGAACTAATCCTTCCTATCAGAAAATCAAAAGCTCTCTAGATAACTTTCCTCTGCTCAAGATATATATGTTTCTTCCCATTCCCAACTCATTCTCTATGTGTAAAATCTAATAATAACATCCTCTGTGAGTGTCTCATAGTACATTATCCTCTAATGTGCCAACAAGTGCAAATAATTCTTACTAGAGAATGATCCTAGCTTCTTGCTTTCTTGGAAGGTAAAAATGGTTTTATCCTGCAGTATGTGATAGCCCTAATGTGAGTGAATGTAGTATCTAATTTAGTGTGTCCTTGTTTGCACAACCTCTAAGTGCTAATGTCACCACACTACCATTTAATCATAGGTGTTTTAGTAACTAACTGAAAAAACGTAATGACAATTAAATATAATAATATCTTTGTAATTTTAAATAATTAACTCCACAGGACATATGAATAAGAACTACACTGAGTAAAAATTGTTTTATGGATAGAATTATTTTATTAAATGTAACATCAAGAAATATCTGACAATTTCCTCTGAGATATTCTAAACTTAAGGTATTCATGATACTTTAATTGCAAAATCTAATTATTGAGCAATCTTGATTCATAAGACAACCAATACTAAGTGTACTGCTGAGGATAGGGAGGGGGGGGGAGGATGTAGTGCAAATTTTGATATTTTTTTCAAAAAATTCTAAATTATTGGTAAATATCTCTAAAATTGTTTTCTTTGGTTTGAGATATCTTAAAATAGTGTAAAATACTCTGAACTTTAGAAAGATATGCAATTTACATTTTGAAGTTTAAAAAACTTTTTCCTTTTTTTTTCAATGTTCTATATATTATATAAATTTTTGTTTTTTACTTCAGAACATAGTGTATTTAGAATGTTTAATTTTCTTTAACTAAATATAAGATATAGTCACTTAAGATGCTATGTATAAAATGCATATTTAGTAAACAAGAAAACAATAGAAAAACTTTTGGAATCTGTTGGAGTCTTCACTGCTTCCAGTTAGAAATGCATAAATAATAGCCAATTAAAACAAGATATCATATATAAACTATATATTCTTGTACAGCAGAAAGGACAAAAGATCAGAAAATCCAAAATTTAAAACCCAAAATGTTTACCCAAATGACTATTTTAAATGGTCATGAATACCGTATATATTCAGAATGAGACTTATGAAGTGTTTAAAATACAATTTTTGTCAACTGTAATGCATATGGGCTAGTAGAAATATAATTCTGTGACATATTTAACACATTTCAATTTCAAGAGTAAGTTTTGAATTATAATTACATTACCAGTACTCCATAGATACTATTTGTCTCTAATGTTCACTTAATGCTCAAAAAGTATATCTGATTATACTCAGCAGTGAAGATTTTTTTCATTCCTTAGTTTAATATCCTTTAACTTGGTGGTAGGTTTTATTGGACGATGAATGAATGAAATGGGTGATATGATGCGCCCTAGAGGAGGGATAAGGGAAAACCACAGAAAAAACTTTATCCACATAATTTACCCTGACCAAGAACTCAGGATCTCTTAAAATGTAAGGAAGAGACACTACCTTCATTCTACAGAGTCAGACAGGGCATTTTTGTTCATCTTGTTCCATTTCTTTCTCTAATAATCTTATACTGAGAAGTAATTTTATACTGATAATGTAATGCAAACTATTTATCCCTATTTGCATGTAAATTCAAATAATTATTTGTACAAACAAACCACTTATAAAGACTTGTATACTGTTAAAAATATGGCCATTAGACCAGAACAGCTGCTGATTAGTTATAAAGTCAATTATGAAATGATCAGTATAAAATGATTGCACATTTGTTACTATTTTAATGAAGGAATAATTTTATTAATTTTACTAACAAAGAACAATTTTTGATTCTGCATTCATTTTCAGTGTTTATTAACTACCTATTTGGTTCAACGTTTAGGAAATAATTCCTAGCTTATTTTTTAAACAAGTTTCAATCTGGTTAGAAACATAAATGTCCAATAGAGTAAGTAATGCAACTAAGAGTACTAGACAAGTAAACAATTATTGCATAAAGCTGGAACTTTAGTAAACAAACACTGTAAGCATTAATCTGAAGCAAAACTGACAATATGTTCCAGTTCTCCAGATAGTGATGACACATATCCAGGGGAGGAGCCCGAAGAAGACTTCTCTATGCGGGATGACCAGTTCTTGGTCTCGGATCGGAGCGAGAACAAGTTCTACGGCACTGTGCATGGTGGTGGCACAGGAGGCAGCAGTATGGGTGGTGGAGGAGTTGCAGGAGCAGTTGGACCAGGTCTGGGCTACATAGGTCGTCGGTTACAGGTAAATTACACTGAGAGAGTTGTAAAGTAAATCATGCAACCCATATTTTACACAAATTTAAGCAATAATACATGTTTTCTACCCTCAGCTTTCTTTGGCACTTGCTTATAATTTATCTGGGCTTTAGTTTCTGAAACAAGCTATAAATGTTTAAAAAAAAGTAAGTAAATGGATATATATGTATGCAAAAATTATTCTTTTATCCTTTTTTTTATTTATCTTCAATCAGCATTGCTACCATAGCCAGAAAAATATAGGTTGGGGGTTTATGTATAGGAATCCAATTTTAAACAATTTGCACATCCAAATGATTCCCAAGTTGAAATAAAAAACATCAATTTTATATTCGTAAATTAAACCCAGTAATTAGAATTATAGTGATATTTTGCTATTACAAGGACAGATCAAAAAGTAACACACAATAACTTTTTTAGAAAAAAGTTTAATAGTTTTAAAAAGAATCAATCACAAATGAACTTACACTTTTTACCTTCTTTTCGACATAGTCACCAACTTTCTCAACAAATTTGTTCCATTGTGATACCAGTTTCAATATGCCCTGTTTGTAGAAGTCCATTTTCCCCAGAGTATTGCCATTTGTGGGCTGTTGATTTCACTTCCGCATCTGTCGCAAAGCATTGGCCAGCCAGGAATTTCTTCATGGGACCAAACAGATGAAAATTTGACAGTGCAAGGTCCAGACTATGGTGGATGCTGGAGCACCTTCCAACCAAATTTGATTTTCTGACAAACAGCAACAGCATCATGGGGGCAAGCATTGTCATGAAAGCACACCATTCTTGGAAGAATGCCCACCACCTAGAGAGGGCCATGCCATGGCTGAGTAATTAGACCATTTGCCTCTCACCTAGACGGCCCAGGTTCGATCCCAAGTGACCACATGCAAGATTTGTGGTGGACAAAGCGGCACAGGGGCAGGTTTTCTCCAGGTTCTCTGGTTTCCCCTACCATCGCATTCCACCAGTGCTCAATCTTCATTCACGTATCATCAGTGTCATCCCCTGCGGTGCTACAAGTAGTTAAAGCAGGCCTTGAACACAATAAAAAAAAAAAACACCTAGAGACATTACTACGTCCATACAATCATCCCTGTACATGCCATGCATGTCTCTGTGAATCTCACTCGTTTTATGCCCTTTGGCTTACAAATATCAAACCACATCTTTCTGCTCTTCACATGTGGACACAGTAGTATGCACACCATATTTGTTGCGTAGTTCACGCTTACCTTGCTAAAGCTGCACATGAAACAAAAAATGCTCTCTGTACTGAAAACTACAAATTTTATCTGCGTAAAATTGCAACATTCCAGCTGTAATATCAAGGCAGAAAAAAATGATTGTGCATTACTTTTTGATCCACCCTTGTACCTCTTACTTATTTTTTAGTAAGAAGGTGTACCAACTGCCAAATCATCCCCCCTCCCCCCGGCTGCATCTGTGAGTAGCATTACAAACTTTATAGCTCTCAGTTTCCAGGTGATAATTTGTAAATATGAAGGTCATTGAATAACTAATGCCTCCTATTGTGTTTTCTCTTTTAATTTGCAAGAAAATTAAACATGGCCTAATAACATGTTAGCCACAACATTGAGGATTAAATTGTCACTTTTCAGTGTAATCCCCATTCTATTCCTCAGTTTTATTCCAACTTTTAACCTGTATGGTAAAACTCATTGTCTTGCTTCCAAAATCATTGACGAATGGATTTTTAAAATAAGAATTTAAGTTTTCCTGGCGACGTGTTAATTCAAAATCTTCTCGGGCTTCTAGCCAGGTAAAAACTTGGCTTGACACCAACGTTTCGAAGAAGTGCATCTTCCTCGTCTTCAGGGTGAACTGATCCATTCACCCTGAAGACGAGGAAGATGCACTTCTTCGAAACGTTGGTGTCAAGCCAAGTTTTTACCTGGCTAGAAGCCCGAGAAGATTTTGAATGGATTTTTACATGACATCCACATCTGGAATGTAAATCCCACAAAGAGCTCCTTCAGCAGTCCAAACAGATGGAAATCTGAAAGTGCTAGGTCAGAGTTGTATGGAGGATGAGGCAAGATTTCTCATCCAATTTTCACAATCTCTTCAGTGGTGTGATAACATGTATGTGGTTTTGCTTTGTCATGCAAAAGCAGAACTTCTGCCATGGTTTTTGTTGAGAAAACTCGCTGAAGATGTGCTTTCAGCTTTTGAATATGCTGACATATTGCATAGAATTTACTGTGCAACCATGCTCTGAAAAATTAGCCAGAATCACACCCTCTGTGTCCCAAAAGATGGCTGCCATAGCTTTCTCTGCCAATGGCACAATTTTGAACTTCTTCTTTCTTGGGGAGGTTATGCATTGCCATTCCATGGACTGTCTCTTTGATCCTGGTTCAAAAAGTGAACCGACATTTTTTCTCCAGTCACAATTTTGTCCAAGAACTCCTTCTTCTCCCTCAAAATTGAAGCGCTGCAAATTTTTTGAGGCTATTGTTTTTCATGTCTCCTTATTCTGCTTGGTTAACATTTGGGGTACCCACCATGAATACCCTTTTGAGTACCTCAGTTTTTGAATAATTGTCACTACTCTGCTTTTCATGAGGGACATAGTTCATACAATTCATCCGTTGCTATCCAGGCCCTATTCATGATCTCCTCCACTTCCTCAATGTTGCGTAGAATCACTGCAGTCATGGGTCTGCTGCTCCACTATCCATCAGCCAATGGCGTTGGCCTTTCAGCTTCATTACAGCAATGAACCATGCTGATATCTACTGTTGCATCTCCATACACCTTTGTAAGCTTTTCATAAATTTGAATGGGCATTTCCCTTTCCACATTCAAGAATTTAATGACAGAACACTGTCTAATACGAACATTGATGTCAGCCATTTTGTATTAAGAAGTGTGCTGCCACTGGCTGACATATGAAGTTGCTATTGCAGTGGCATGTAGAAGAAGGTTTGAGGAATTGCGCAAAACTCAAACTGTTCACATAACTTATTTAGATTAGGAGAAAAAAATAGGAGGCATTACTTATTGACTGACCCTCATATATAGTGACATATAAGGCTTCTTTTAGCTATGGAAGTTTTAGAAATCAGTAGGCATGGATAAATGAAAAATTAGCAAGAGAAAAAAAAACTGTAGATCAATGATTATAATAATCTGAGTGACTAAGGAAAAGATGCTAATGATCATGTTAATGTACAGTTAATGTATACTGAAGGTATAGTAACTTAAACCATAATATCTATATACTTACTTTTTCACTGTCAAGCAGAAAAATATATTCTTAATATGATAATGTTTCAGGCTGCCACTTACTTGTGTCCAGCTATCTTTCCTTGGGTGGACACTGGTCCTGCTACTGAGGAATCAGGCATGTTTGTCATGAAGATGGTAGGCCTGCTTTATCTCCTCATCCTCATCTTTGATCTGATCATAGTTTGTGGAATGGGATCCATGACGGGTGCCACAACTTTCTTCCTTGTGTTCTTCCTTTTGGCTATCATTGCTGTGCTTCTTATCATTTCAAGGAAACCTCAAAACAGGTATATGTTCTACCAGAAGTGAAGATTTTTTCATTACTTTTTTCTCAGAAGAGATATAGTATACACATACTTTGTTTGCCCTCCTATGCAGTGTGGATATAGCATACCTGCTTCCATCAAGAGGTCACTCTTTCAAATTTTGGCTAGGGTGAATTATCCAGATAAGGTTCTTTTCCAGGGTTATTCACTAAATACAAACTTTGAAGTATGATAATGGAAATTTAGATCACTGTAAAAGCAGAAGAAAAAAGAATTGAAAGTCATCTAGTGAGAAGTCTATGATTGTGACCAGGACTGTCATGGGAATGAATAAAACATAATCTCACACAGTTTATTTTGTTGTTCTTTGTAGCTTGAAACATGCAAGCAATGGTGAGATCTATGCAACCTGCAGGCTGATATTACAACCACATACTGAGTGTTCATTTTTATCATGGTTTCCCATATACCAGTAGAATATGAATGACATCATATTTGGCAAGTCTCCACTGAAACCATAAGCGCTCCCTACAAAGAAAAAGCAATGATAGTTTACAGAAGAGAAAGCAATCATAACAGCCTCTACCTAGAAAGATGATGATGTCTGCAGAAAAGAAAGCAATTCACAGCACGCTGGATACAGTTGCACTGCACAACACGAGGACAATCCAGAAAGTAACAAACTATTTGGTATAACTAAATAATAACAAAAGATATCAACACAAAACTTATTTACAAAGTTACAGTAACTTACTCTATTTCTCAACATAATTGTCATTGCTACAACATGGAGCAACCATTTGAAATACATTTCTGAAAAAACCTTGTCAAAGTTTCTCTCTTTTGAAAAGACAAGCAGGAAAAAAAGGGGTGCTCCCAAAACACCTTGAACATTATATACAAAATGTTTATACTGCCAGTGCTGACATACTGCGGAGAAATTTTAAATACATCACCATTTATAAATAAATAAAACAAGTTCAAAATCAAGCTCTGAGACTCATAATAGAGTCCATGAGATTCCTCACTAATACTAATAGCATCAAAATGACAATAGGAGAAAAAGTGCTAATTCAATATGAAAAACTCATCAGATTACCAGGAAGTAATTGGTATTTATACAGTCCTTTCTTTAGATTAAAAATTCAAAAAAGTTTCATATCTATGGTTCATGAAATAAAACAAAATTAATACCCCAAATTTAAAATAAAACTTAGAAATCAAACCAAATCCTTTAACTTTAATAAAAGTAGAGCATCATCTAAATTTAATAGAAGAAATACTGAGATCATAAGTACACACTGACACAATGAAACAATTGTCTTTAGAGACTATAAACACTAGGTATCCTCCACAAGACTGGCTCCATATATACACTAACAGATCTTTGATCTCCAGAGCACAAGGTGCTGGTGCAGTTGTAACATGCTGTCTCTTCTCGCTTTATAGATCTCTTGGATATGGAACAACGCGTTTTGATGGAGAAATCATTGCAATAAGTGAAAGTCTCAGAAATCTTCTATGCCACATTAATACATTCAAGAATTCAGTTATATTATCAGACTCCAAAGCACCTATTCTATCAATAGCCTCTAGATAGAATAGTCTCCTGAGATAGTGAAAATGCTCTTCCAACTGTTAACACTCAATGAAAGAATAGTATTCCATTGGATACTGTCTTATTGTGGAATCCTGGGAAATGAGAATGCTGATGCTTTGGCAAAGAAGGGCAGCATTGTGGTTTACAGACCAGTCACCAAATTTGCATATTACTCTGTCAAAAGTTTCATTAAATCTACATAAACAAAAGCCAATAAACAAAATCTGATAATACACTTAAAAGGGAAAAAATCTGATGGGTTCCATTCACATGACTTTCTCTGCATCTCTGTATTTAATTATTGTTAAAAAGCTTATGCTTCTATTTACTTCATGCTAATTGAGAAAATATTAGCAGAAATAGTTTTATTACTTGCTTCCTTGTAAGTAGAAGCGAAATAAGGGAGAACCATAGGTTAAAGTGATAGTCAAAAGCTGGTTGCTATGTAACTGAAGTTCCTTTGTATGGACAGGAGTTGACAAATTCAAAAGTATAACTTTTTAAAGCAGAAACCAAAAACAAGGAATATCTCAAAAACGATCAACTCCATGTAAAAATATATGTATAACATAAATTGTGTGCTTTAACATGCTCTACATTTTTTGTGTGGGAGGTTTTTGTCCATCTCTTACAGTTTATCAGTTATGCAAAATTCTGTAAAATGCATCCAGCATAAAGTAGTCTTCAGAGGCTATTCTCAGAAAATTCAAGATATACATTTTATTTGTCAGGTAAATATCTTTAATATACAATATTTTAATCAAAATTGTTACAGCCATTTTTAATAAAATCAAAATTTTCGAAAAATAAGTTGGTAGTTGGGGGTGGGGGGATTTTCCTGAAAATCTTTGTGTTGCATCCTTGGAAGATACCAAACTTAAATACCAAGTTTGGTATTCAACGGTCTTTTTGTTTTTGAGCTATGCTGTCGACAGACACACGCACACATACATGGACCTTTTTCTGAAAATGCTTTTTATGGATTCTGGGGGACCCAAAACATGTATTTCTGGTGAAATCTCGGTATCAAATTTTTGGACGGAATACAATACGTTCTCTATACACTAATAATTTGTAGAGAAAGTAAAAATGGAATTCTTTACATGAAAACCTCATTCAACTCCTGATTTATTATACAAATCGTCTGTAGCTGTATTTAGATTGGCAACAGACCATGACTGGCTAAACATCTGTATAGAATTGGAATATATCAATCTCCAAACTGTCCACTGTGTAACTCAGATCAAGACATGGATTCGGAGCATCTCAAAATCTGTGCTTCAGTGGCTGACCATGAAAATATCTCGGAAAAATATTGGAGTGCAAGAAGACAAATGACTTTATTGTCAAACGTCTGGCATTAGAGAACAACATATTTCACTTCAGAAATAATACCTTGATGGTGGCTTACTATCGCAAGTACCTATTTAGTATTTGGGAGAACCATATTCAAATCCTGGCTGAGACATTGAACTTTTCAGTTGGTTCTTTAATAATAACATCACCAATATAATAAAACTATCCATTATTTAGTATAAACTATGATAGCATTACCAGAAGCTCAGATTAGCACAACCACATTTCTAGTAGGAGAACTGTGTTAAAATCCTAGCTGTGACATTGAATTTTTCAGTTAGATCTAGCCACAAACAGAAAGCACTTTAATAACATCACCAATATAATAAAAATTTCCCAGTAAATAGTATGTACTATGTTAGCATTACACATATGCTAACCACTTACAATAGTAAGTCATCATTAAGATATCTCTGGTAAGACATATCATTTAGTTAACCGGATAAAAAATGCAAATTAGTTGGAGAATTTAATGTCATACCCGTATATTATCACAGTATCTCAGCGGTTACAGCAAGTGCATGGAGAGTGGGAGAACCATATTCAAATCCCAGCTGTGACCGAGTTTTTCATCTGGTTCTAGCAATGATTAATATTGCTGCATGGATATTATAACTACTCCAAACCATCACCTGCTGTTAGAGATATAGTATTTATGCTGCCCCATCAGCCATGGGTTCATTTAAGTAAGTTTCCCTAATGCCAGAGTAATCAGTACCTAAACTTTTTTCATTAGCAATGGCATCATTGGCATTATTTCTTGCTCAAGAAATCACAAATAAAATAAGCACAGTATGGTGCATAATATGTATTTATCAACGATGCAGACATTCTCATGGTATAAAGTAAGAGAATCCATCCAGATAAACCAGAAATTCATATTAGTGAAGAGATAAGCTAAATTCTTGTGCTTCTAATAACCATATTTTAGAATTAATACATACAAAGGGATGTATATGATACCATATAACATGATACTTTCATTGCTGTTCTCAGTTAAATATCATTCACCAGTTAAAGCCTTTTAGTGACTGCATTAGCAAAGATTCTGTTGGAAAAATAACATTTCAGAACTTTCTGTGAATTTTCAAGGAATCACAAATGAAAGTTCCCCCATTAAGGTTTCTAATGTAGAAACCAGCAAATCTTAAAAGATACTGTATTTTTTTGCCCCTGATGAAATATACGTTCTACAGTGCATTCCCTGGGTGACTGAACACCCTGCGGCTGCACCGTAATGGATGAGGGCTGGCACACTCTCCGCCAGAATTATGCCTAAAGGACCAGCAGGTAATGTGTACAGAACTCTAACTACTGTACTAATTTACATTAGGCTTACCTGAAATCACAATAGATATTGAAATTGATGACCTTCAATGCGAATACATTCCCTATATCTCCGAAAACAGTTCTGGTTCACTCAAAGAAGTTCATCTTGACGGTTTGGTCACTCAGGGAACGCACTATATATGCATGAACTCTTAAACATAATGTTCAACTAATCTTATAATTTTTATATATATATTTATTTATTTAAGTTTAGCATCATTTAACCTTATAGGTCATTTCAAACAATGAGATGGGTGAAGTGATGCTCAAATGAGCCCGGGGTCCCAAGGCTTAGAGAGTATTCAATATTTGTCTTCTCAGTATAAGGGAAAATTTAAAAAAACAAACAAACAAATTTGCCTCCGAGATTTGAACTCTGGACCTCTTGAATGTGGGGCAGATACGCTACCATCAGATTAAATATTTTATGCATTTATTAACTTGATTTTACCCTTAAGGTTTCAAGTATATTGTTTTTGTTTGTGCAGACATTCTTCACCTTTTTCACGCATTTGGTATGCTGTTTTTGTACCGTTTCTAGCTACTAAAAAAGCCATGTAAAATGAATTGTTCTTAGTATTCTTAGTATTTAGCAAACCTCAATAAAAGACTATGTTGTGAAGTCATTAAAAATATTATAATGTTTAATTTTATACTTTATAAGTTTCAGCAATAGTTAAATATAAGGTAATAAGGTAATAAATGAATAAGTTATGCAACCCAGAGAGTGTGGAAGCTAAAAGTAATTCTTTAGGGACTAAAATAGGCTTCACTTTGCTGGAATGAAATGTTTGAAGTATTCTTGTCAAACACTTCCTCTGTGATTGAGTGGTCAGCGTCATGACTTCTCACTTAGAGATCTTGTGTGTAATTCCCAGCTGGGGCAGGGAGTTTTTCGTTAACTAGAAGCATTCCCTATCCCCAACAGAGTCTGGAAGTATGCATGAGAGAGAATGAGAGAAAAGATATACCAACTAATTTCTATGCATCATGTGCAATGCTGAATAGAGAATGGACACAACCTCTCTATGTAGTGCTACATGTCATAACAAGATGGGTTCCATCACAGGTTCTGCTCCAGAAAACTGTTCCACGACCCAGGTGAAAACTGTGTATGTGAACTGTGCAAGAAACCTGATCTAGTCTATTATGGAGTATAGCCAGATTAAGTATATTATACATTCACAAATATACATAATTATTTCATTATAACATTTGTAATGGGTTTTTGAAAATTACAAAAGTAAATTTTCCTTAAAAATTGTCCCACACATTAACTATTTCTAACACTTTCAATCAAAGCCATTTTGCTGCCTAATTTATGGTGAGTCTTAATTGTTTATCTCATTTTCTCTACAGATCAGTGTCTTTATGGTCAGTCAATAACAGATCGATATCTTCATTCCCTCTGCAAATAGCATCTTCTTTGAAGCTTTACCATAAACATATAATAGTATACTATTGGTCTCTTTTAGAAGCAGTGATTGCATAGTTATTGAATTCATCATGCTCATTACAAACAAACTCTGGAGGTACAATTGCATTCAGAAATAAACAATTACAGTACAAGCTGTATAAGAAATAGAAAATTATTCTTTATTGGTTTATCACTAACAATCAGAATTGTTACATACTAATATCACTATTGCAGTTGCCAATAGAATGTAAACATTTAAAAATTGGTTTTCTAAAGAATGTTGGAGGTTAAAATATATTTGGCTAAAGTTGAGCTAAAATATTATATACTACCCATCTTGATAACTGTCTGATGATATTACATTTCATTTTAGTATTTCAGGTATCTGACTGAACATTTTAAAATATTTCATCCTTTTGGTTGATCCTAATAAGATAACTTGATGAATTTTCAGAAAGACATTATTATTCATGACACCAGGTCTGCCGTTTGTGCCAGCAATAGCCATTGTGGTGAACATCTACCTCATCTTCAAACTATCCATCCTCACTCTCGTCCGCTTCACCATTTGGATGGCGATAGGTAAGTATTGTATTAGACAATTGCTGACATGTAATAACAAACTATTTGTATCTTTTGAGTTTCTTATAATTATTGGCTTCTTCCACATATAAAAGAACAGATCAATATTTTTTCAATAGATGCAGCTCTTAATATCTATGTATCTTTTTGCAGGAGGATAGGATGGCATTAATTATGTCACATTCCACCATCATATAGTTATCACTGCTTGCTTTACATCTAAGGAGACTGATTTATGAATCTCCCACTTGATACAAACAATCTTGCCCTCAGAACACAAAAATTGCATTTATCAGCAGCAATTGCTCCTGTTCTTGCCTCTGGATTATGATCAAAGAGTAACAGCAGGATTTCCTCAAAGCTAGGTGCATGCAGCATCCATGGTCACTCTGTATTAGGCCTGCTTCTAGTCAGTCGCCTTCCGTGGTGTAATGGTTACCATACTGACTTCATACACCCAAGGTCGCAGGTTCAAACCCCAAACCCAGTGGAGGATGATGGATTTTTTCGGCTGTAAAAATTCTTAGCATGGCTTCCTTTGGAAGGGAAGTAAAGCCGTTGGATCTGTGTCGTAGATTTATGGCATGTAAAAGAACCTCAAGCCTGACAGAGAGGCCTCTGAGCAAAATTAAGCGGTCTTTCATGCCCAATTTAGAATGGGATGCTGAGAACCACAGCAGTTAAAGAGCATCCATAAATAACACATCATTTATTTTCCTGCTTCTACTCAATCTCTTCCCAGTCAATCAGGGATTGCAGTTAATGTGCAATAATATGGACATATCTGTATAGGCAACATGAATGGTGCCTTCAGCCACACCATAAACAAAGGTCATGTTTCATAGTTCTTCCCATGAGTAGCACCTTAAGGTGGTACTGCGAATGTCATGCAGCACTAATGCTACATGCTGTTTACTGACTCACTGATATGATAACATACTCGTGCATCTTATCTAGTCTTCATTCAATAGATTTCGTGCAATTTCAGAAACAAGAAACAACAATGAGACATGAAGTATGCCATACACTCTTATATATAGTGGCTTCAATGCTAAGGTATAATTCTGTCTGTGAATCTCAGAGTTCATGCATGTACACATGCCCTGTGTTTTATTTAATAATTCAGTTAGTTTGCAGTAAATTAGTTAACTTATTCACCATAATGGCTGATGGTATTAAAGAAAGTAGCTTTCTTTAGTTGATAGATACTGCTTTGCATAAAACCATAAAAGAAATAACTACTCTAACAGCAGGAAAAGACAATATCAACACATTCAAAAAATTACTTACCTCCCCCGAGCATTTAGAAAATTCAAAAATATCTTCTAAGAACTAAACATCACCCTGGCTCCAATAAACAGATTTTTTGTCATAAAGTTACTAAATTCAAAAATAAAAGATGAAATTCCCCCAGAAAATAGATCAAGAATATATAAAATTAAATGCACAAATTGCAAAAAGTTCTACATAGGACAAACCATAAGAAATTTAAAAATCAGATCCAAAGAGCACTTTAGAAACCTAAGACTAAAACAAGAAGACAAATCAGCAGTAGCATTTCACTTCTGGAAAGAAAACCATAATCTAGATCCAAATCCGAAATTACTAAAAACCAAGTCTGACCACAATGAACTCATAACCTGGGAAACATCCTCATATGGAAAAACAAAGATCACCTTATAAACTTTGAAATCCCGCCAATAGACAGCTTAGTCAAGAAGTCCATCACTTCACCACCAGAGAAGAGAACACAAGCAAATGCAACCAGCAACGACAGTTGGACCCATGGAGTTGAAAATGGAAGCATAGGCTTCTGAAACTAGTCTCTCATAATTAAAAATGTAAATGATGTATTGTTAAAAAAACCAACTCAAAACATTTATACCACATATAATTTGACCGTCACTGTTACTAAATTCCTCCAAACATCAATAAGCTCTCTCTTCTGCCCCCTGGTCCTTGCTACCCCATAAAAGTAATGCCCAAAGATGCATGTAGGGTAAATAGCTCAAACCAACATTTGGTGTAATGAAGTTTTGAAAAAGGAAGTTTTTCTCATCCACTCACATATTAGTTATGTATGCTCAGTGCTCCACACAATATGCCTTTCCAACACATGTTATTTTATCAAAGTATGTGTATATTTGTTTTTGTCTCCATCATCTCTGTTAGTTTGGACATTGAATTTCTAAGCATCTTGTATATATTTGTATCTTATATAAACAATGTTAAAAGTATTAACAGTCTAATTTGGGAGATACTTGCTTTACTTACGCTGTTATTATAAGGACATGTTTCACAAGCCTTCCCTAAGTCAACTAAGATGATGGAACCAAAGGTTTCAGAAACATGTCCTATATAGTAACAAAATTGAAGTGTGTTTCAAATTCAACTCCTAAAGTTCAACTAATTAATCTCAGTTCCATTGTTAAGAATCTTCTATCTAAATTAATTATAGGGAAGGCATCTTTGGTTCCCAATTGATGTTTCAACCAGTGGAGAAAGCAGTGTTGCTACTTCCAATGTTGTCATCCTTGTGGTGATAGTTATCTTTCCAGAAGCATGAAAAATAATTGTCTCGCATGAATTAATTGTCACATACTCATTGTCTGCAAAGGATCGTAATGGGTAAGACAACAAATACAAGAAGAGAATGAAGATTCTCTTGAATGAAGTTTGAAATGTTTGTCATATATTTATTTTATACATACACTAGGTTTGTTATAAATTAAGAAACTATCATCTGTATATCGCAATATTACAAGAAAGTCGTTAAGCAAACTTTTGAGTTCTTATGCATTTCACAGTAACAAAAATTATTAATACAGTAACAAAATAAAATCATGAATGAATATGAAGCAATTTTAATAACAGTATATTAAATAAAAGGACAGTACCTCCAATCCAATGCCTTATTTCAATGGTTGTTATTGTGGTTATCTTCCTCACGATGGTCATCATCTAAGTTGCTAGAACTTGAAGATATAAAATACTCCACTCTTTCTTCCAAAAGGTCTATATTTTGCATGCCACTGATAGAATTTCTTGGGTGTGATAAACAGCATCCTTCCAATTTTCATATGTTTGTTTTGTTAAGCAAAACACAGATGATATGGTGAAGCCTTCATCATTATGAACTACAAATCATTTAACTTTAGTACAAATTGGTTCTATTGTGTAAAAATAGCAAGGTATGGCAAACTTTAATTCATATTGTGCTGCAATGTCATCTTTATGTGCTGTAGAAATTGTAGTTTGTTTATTTTTACTATTCAAGTAATTTACATTTTTTTCATAACACAACTGACTGGCACATTGTGACAAGTAATTCATTTTGGCATTTCATCTTTCACATAAGCTAACATGGTACTCTTATAGAAAAAATCGGTACCTATGTATAAGAAAATTATATCATTTTGTTACTATTCTGTAAATTTTCAAATTTGGAACATATTATATGAATTTAATAAGCCACAAACTTCCACAACCTCAACTGCAAGAAATTTATAAACTTAACGTAATTCATTAATCCTTTTGCAAAATGATATTGGGATTACCAAGAATATCTCCTAATGGAGTAGCACTAGTTGTAATATCAAAGAACTGGGAGGAAGGGAATAGTCTTCAGATAGTGAAATTTTTTTTCTTCTTCTTCTTCTTTTTTCCAAACATTTCCTGAGTTGACCTATTAGATTTACTGTTTGCCTTTTTCTTCCAAATACACATATATACACACTTAAACACACGAACACCCATGCCCAAGGCGAGACTCAAACCCACGATCCCGTGTGCCACGAAGCAGCAAAGCCAGGCACTTTAACAAGCTCGGCCACAGGGACTGGCATTATTGGAACAGTTTACTTCCTCCAAGTATTAGAGAAAGGAAACATTATCAAAGACTGTTTTAGAGCACAAGGATCAGCAAATGGAAAAGAAGGTGGATATGTCAATAAAAGGAAACTATAAGAGAAGTTGGATAGGGTGAGCTGGCCAACCAACAGACAATAGGGGAACAAAAACTATGAATAAAGTGAAAGCTAGGATACACAGCAAAGAGAAACAAGAAATAATAGGTACTTTAAGGGATAAGAGTATTATGTAGGAGTTAAGAAAGGATGGGGAAGATCAAATCACATTGATGTTTGAGAAAAAATGGAAAGAGAGAGTCGCATGGGCAAGAACAGGCACAATGTTATTAAAAGGTCTAAATGTTGATAAAGATCTATGAATTCTATGTAGCAATATCTACAACAATTTACACTGTATAAAACCAAAAGGTTATTAAGTTTATATCTTGAAATCATGATGAAATGGTTCAAATTCCTTGTTAACATTCTACAATACTCGGCTAATCCTTTTAAAGAAAATGTGCAATGCGAAATAAAAATATAAGCAATTTAATAATATGGCAGCTCAATATGTATCCGTAAAATAGATGGTGTTGCCAAGGCAGGTTGTATTACTCTCATGTACTGTCATTTGTTACATAATGCTAAACAAATTTAGTACTCATTCATAGGTTAGTTTGGATTTGGCACATGTTTCAGTTAGTCATTCAACATGTTTTCCCTAAAATGGAAAAAATGATATGCATACAGTGATTTGATTTTTACATTTGAATGAGAAAACTAGCGAGAAGATAAAGTTAAAATTAGATGCTGTTTTTGCGGACTTTTCACCATCTATGATATAAGTTAGACTTTTAAACATTTTTGAATGGACCTTTATCTAAAAATGAATATTTGTGTGTGCGTGTGCACTTGCATGTGTGTGTGAGTGCGCATGTGGAAAACATAGCTTAAAAACAAAAATAATTTTAAATACCAAACTTTATATTTATGTTTAGTATCTTTCAAAGATGCCTCACAAAGATTTTCAAGAAAATCTCCCACCCCAAATTACCAAACTAGAAATATTTTTGAAACTTTTTTTTTTTTCTCAAGAATCAATGTAAAAATTTTGATTCAAGATATTTACATCACAAATAAAATGCATATTTGAATTTTCTGGGAATAGCCTCTTAAGACCTCTTTATTCTGGATACATTTTGCTGAATTTTGCATAATGGTAAAGTGCAAGAGGTAGAAAAAACTTACTTCACAAAAAATGTAGATCTGGTTAAAACATAAAATTTATGTTGCATACATTTTTTGTACAGAGTTGACTGACTGTATTTCTTGTTATTTGTTTTAATTTTAAACTACATAACTTTTCTCGAACAGGAAATCACATTTCGTTTCATCTCTCTTGTGTTACTGTTGCCAAACCGAATTTCAATTGTTTTAAATAGTGACCAGCTTTTAAAAGATTTGACTATCGATTTAGCCTAGTGTATTCCCTTATTTCCCTTCTACTTACAAGGAAGTATACTTACAAGGAAGTATAATTTTAATGATTATTTCAATTAGCATAATGTAGATAAAAGAATAATCTTTTGTAAGAATAGTTTGTATTTGGAACAGCTGGAGAAAGTCACGTGAATGGAATACATCAGACTTTTTTTATATTATTGCTGAGTTCCTTCACATTCAACCCTAGTAGTATGTCAGCATTCTTGGATAAACGTAACTATAATAAAGCTTCAATCAAAAGATAATATCAGTTTATGTTTTCTTCCTGCATGCTTATATATGTGTTTATATCTTTATATATCATTGATATATCATTTATACCTCCCCATATACCCAAGGTCATGGGTTCAAACTTGGCGGAGGATGATGGATATTTTTGGGCATACAAATCCTTAGCATGGCTTCCTTAGCGTGGCCGTTGGTCACATGTTGTAGATTTATGGCACACAAAAAAACTCAAGTCTGATAAAGAGCACTCTGAACAAAATTAAGCAGTCTTTCATGCCCAACAAAGAATGGGCTGCTGAGAACCACAATAAATAAAGAGCATCTCTACACATACTATGTACATAGTTATAGAGGAATTATTGTATTGCACCCAAAAATTTAATACACAGATTTCACTTGTTTTGGGACCCCTTGAATAAAAAAAAAGGCATTTTTAGAAAATGTCCTTGTTTGTGTGTCTGTCTGTCTGTCTGTCTGATTGTGTGTCTGTGGGCAGCATAGCTCAAAAGTGAAAAGTCTGTCAAATACCAAACTTGAATCTTCCAAGGATGTAATACAAAGATTTTCAAGAACCCCCTCCCCAAAATACACTTTACATAGACAAATTTTAGAACATTTTGATTTTCTCAAAAATACCTCTAGCAATTTTTAATTAAAATACTGTATACTAAAGTGATTTACATGATAAATAAAACGGAAGAAAAATGTGAGAGAATATTTATAATCCAAAAGAGAGCTATAAGAATATTAAGTGGAATAGACAACTGTACATCCTGTAGACCATACTTTAGGAAACATAACATTTTACCATTAGCATGTACATTTAGAGCAGAAGTTGTAAAACATATTAAGAAAAATCAAGGCAAATTATGCACAAATACAGATATCCATCCCCATAACACAAGAATAAAAAATGACCATGTTCAGATATGCAGAACAAACATTCTAAAAAATAATCTCACAAATTTAGGAATTAAACTATATAATAAACTACCAGCAAACATTAAAAAAATAGCAAATATGAAACAATTTAATAAAGAAGTCGAATCCTTTCTACTACAGCATACCTTTTATTCAGTAGGTGAATATATGACAATTCAATTGTAAATAATATACATTATAAACCTTGTGTAAGTATTGTGCAAATTGTATATAATTATTCTTCTGTTGACAAAGCCCTTATCATGTAACATGATCTAAATGGTGAATAAAAATTATTATTATTAGTATATCTTAAATTTTCTAGGAATAGTCTCTGAAGAGTTCTTTATTCTGGATTAATTTTTCTGAGTTTTGAATAACTGGTAAACTGTAAGAGAGAGAGATAAAATATTATTACACTCAAAATGTTGATCTCCTTAAATCACACAATTTATGTCATATACATTTTTTTCGTGGAGTTAACCATTTTCGAGATATTCCTTGTTATTGGTTTCAGTTTTAAAGTACTTAAACTTTTCTCATAATGGGAACTTGTCAACTCATGGCCACACAAATAAATAAATTTCCATCCCATAGCAATCACATTTTAAAACATTTGACTGTCAGTTTAGCTTAGTGTATTCCTTTATTTCTCTTCTACTTTAATGAACTAAGTAATAAAACCATTTCCACTAATGATTATCTCGAGTGGCATGAAGTAGATAGAAGTATAAGCTTATTTACAATAATTTTTTTTTTCAGAGACGTAGAAAAGTCAGTTGAATGGAACATATCAGATTTTTGAAATTTTGCTTCTCGATTTTACAGGACTTGGTGTTTACTTTTACTATGGTATCAAACACAGCACTCTAGAAGAGGAGGCCAGTGCTGAAGCTGCTGATGCAGAACAAGAAGCTGGAAATATAGAACTAACTGTCACAGCTGATATGCAGCAGCATCGCCAAGAACAACAAGTGCGACCACCAGTCCAGCAGCCATCACAACCAGCGACAGAACAAGAGTATTCCAGCGGACGCACTGATCTCTTCGTTCCTCCTCAAGCATTTCCAACATGGGATGACTGAACATTGACACTGCAGTATGGACACTAACCACCGCAAGGCAGCTAACTGAGAAATGGGACTCGGTAAATTATCAAGCAAATCATTATATAGGTGCACAATGAGGTAAGATGAAATGTGAAAAATTATATTCACATAAACAGTGGCTGTACTCTTAGACACCACTCCATAAAATGGTTTGTCTAAGACTGACTTGTGTCACAAGAAACAAATGACAAGCACTAGCTGGGGTAGCCGGTGGCTGAGCACGGTAGCTCTAGTGGTGAAGCATACACATAAAGTGTTTTATCGCTTGCTTGATTTTCTCTTTGATTTGGTAAAGATTTTATTGAGAAATATCTTAAAGAAAAAATTCTAAAATAAAAGCAATACCATATATTGAAACAACGAGAATACATAGGTAAACAGTAACTAAATAAAACAAAATATATTTCTTTATTCTAGAAAACATGAATACATAAGGAGAAGAAGGTCCATTTATTTAGTTTTCTTGTCTGTAAAATGCTGAAAATTATTTCTTCAGAATTTCAAATCAACTAGATAGTTTACTATTCAGAATCAAACCTTTGAGTTATTAATAGGTTACAAAGAACATTGCAAAATATTAAAACATTGACTACCAACTGTTTAATTGACCTTCCAGTAATAGTCCACCTCTGTTCAATCTCTGGAAAGCTATATTAGATAAATGTTTGACATTTTGAACATACTTATGGAAAACTTGAAGGGGGTGCAAGAGCTTTCTGCATGCAGAGGGATAACACATTGTGCATAATGAAGTCTGATTTCCTCTCCATGCACATTGAACATTTCCAGATTACTATGTTTGCCTTTCCTTTTTTGGGAGTATTGTGCACAGATTAAGAGATCTTCAGCTTTCCATTATATCTGCCAGTTATATTAGTTCTAGAGGTACAATTTGGTGACATTCTAATTGTATGTTAGTAATTTTTATGAACATTCAAAATAGTATATATAGTATGATTTATTATTGGATTTGGAATAGTCAATATAGGTGCTGAAACGTACATGTTGTGTAAAAACAGAGAATATTTTCTTGCATTTATTTCATTATTTTCTAAATAAAAGTAGGTAAGACATTTTTCAACATGTTTTCCTATTTTATAGTTGATCAGCTGTATTGTCTATCATTTATATACATAATATATACATATTAGAAAGGAAAACACTTCATAGGACAAAAATGCAAGATACAACTGGAGAATATTAAAAGCCTCCACTGGTCTGATCTGGATCTATCACAATTTACTGTAATATTTTATGCAAGCATTGAAAAAGAAAACATATATTCCTTATTGACACATCCCCAAAATATAATTATATTTAAAACTGGGATCTGATAAATGTAAGAAAGGAAAGAGAAACATAGAATCACCACGATTATTGCTGGAAATTTAAAAATGGCATAGGACTGCCAAATCTAAGATAACTTTTCATGTCAAGACTGTTAATGCTAATTACTGTTTGTTTGTTTTGTTTTTTTTTGTTTTTCCACATTATTTAAACGTGTTGAACCAAAGCATCTACAGCAATAAAACAGGGACTCAATGCAAACATTTTTGCTGAACTATGTGTAAATAAAAGTAAAAGTTTTATCAGTGCCTAATCATGGCTAAAATCTTATATCTTTAAACTGTTGCCTTTATCTTAATGGTCAGCCAGACCTCGTTCTCCAATAAAATTAATAATTTCAATGGGATTTAGTAAGTAATGTGACATCAGAAAGGACTTATGGCAGAATGAAGCTACATATTTTATTTCTGGGTCTTATTACAACTAAACAAGGTAACTCAGCATTGTTAACAATAATTGAAATATATAGATAGTATACAACCTTAGGATTTTCATAACAAATTTGAATTTCACAGGCATGATTTTCGAAGGATTTCATATGCCTCCTTCTGGTCAGTACCTTTAATGTTAACTTTATTTCTAACATGAATTAATTGTACCATTAGTGCATCATTGAGCTAGGTTATGTGGTTCTATCTACAGCAATGAATAAACTTTAATGGAGTAAGTAAGGCTTGGAATTTAGTAATCTGCTCATCACTGATGCTTCTGGTGCATCTTCCACTGGCTCTACTAAGTGCTGATTTTGATAAACATGGAAAACATGCTTTGTTTTCAGAATTAAATGCAGAAATTACAATAAGTTAACATAAAATAAAAAATACACCAAGAAAACATTAATTACTGCTTTATTCCACAGTAACTTGAACACTTACCATTAGTGTTGTATCTCAAAAAGGACACAATGATTATGTTAAGTTTTGTTTTTCATTATTTAGATATAAAACTCATATTGTAACAGAAAACAAGTATTTATTTCTGCACAAATGTAGATGTTTATTAAAGGGTAGTTTTGATTTAAAACTTGCAGACTAACGTATTAGGGGAAACAAATTATTTTAAAAACAAAATTGATATTGCAGTGAAACAAACTTTCCAAAAAACACTTTGACCAAACTTGGATTTAGTTGAGAATACAATTATGAAATGTTACAGCACAAAGAAATCCTAGAAAGTTTTTTTTTCTGGCCACTCACTGTAATGGGTACTTAACAACCATATTTTTGTAATTCTTACTGTGCAGTGTCTAATCTCCTAGGCATTAATTATAAGCAGGCCTGAAATTCTAGCACAAAACAAAAGAGAGAAGAACAATCAAGACATACCTTAGATCAGCTGGTGTAAATCTTTTTAATATCACATGTGCTTACAAATTGAAAAAGCAATACAGGCCTGTACGCATTCTGTGAAAAATACATTAAATTTACATGTGGAAAAGTTCAGCCTTGATCACTTCTTTTCAAAGCAATCTACAAAAATACCATAGGTACTGAAAGCTTGGTAGGAAGAATATATGGAGAAAACATTTAGCATTTGTGGTATTCATGTATTTTATGGGAGTCAGTCTTTGTTAATCTCTTGCTAAACTCTGACAGTACTGTTAATTACACATTGCTAGTTTATCATGTTAATTTTAACTCATTAGAGCTAATGGAAATATATCTTTGGCAATATTTGTACGATTTTTGTGTTTAAATATAAAATACTATATTGAAATAATAAACTGATTTTCATGTGTAGACTGCCTAACTCGAGATACGTAAACTTGCAATAAATAAAGCAATGCCTTTATAGAATCATTCACAGCATTTTCATATTAGTTAGCCTAAATAAAGTGTCCCAAAGCAGAGTGATTTTTCCATATTCAATATGTAGTGTTGGAGAAAAAGATATAACACCTCAAAATACTGTCGGTGCGGTTGGCTGTGTCTCATTTCATGGTGGATTTCATCTTTCAAACCTCGAAAATACTGCTTTACTGATTCACGTTATTTTATGCTCAAATTTATTTCATGTGAGACTCTTTTAGCCATTGTTGATAATTCAATATGCTTCTATCTATATTTTAATTAAAAAAACTATAATTTTTCCCATATAAATGCAGCTAGCTGTAAGAAACAAAATTATTCATGAATATGATTCAAATTTTTATAAATAGAGAAATAACATTTATTTTTTCAAATGGACCAGACAATATCTTTAGTAAGTATATAAATCTTATTGAAAATTTACTTGCAGGGAAAAAAGAATTAAATGAAAGGAACTACTTCTACAAGCAAAAAAACTGTAAAATATATATTTCTGATAACCAACTAGAGTGTTTAATATAACATTATACTAACAGATAAATTAATTGTAACTACATAATGTGGCATTTTGAAAAAAAAATTATTTTCTTCTCACTAAATGCATATTTCAAAGTTTATATAAATATAATGACATGAATCAGCAATGAGTTCAGAGGTAATGGTGATAAATGTAAAGATGAAATATTCTGAATATTATATCTGAATTTCTAAGAGTAGAGGCTCCATTATTGTGAACCAGAGCTGAAAGTATCACCCAAAGCTACAGCTTTGATAATGACACAATACTTAATACATAAATATGTATATCTGAATGTATTTAATGTAAGCAAGATTATGACCAGGCAGAGAACTAAGCTGTATATGAGTGCTGGTTTACATTGTTGTTGGCTCTACACAAGCCCTAAATTCTTCAGTGTTATAGAACAGTATCTTGACATACAATGTGTTCCACAAGTTAACTACTAATATAACATCATCTGTGTATGTGTGCATTCTCTCTCTCTTTCTGTGTTGTTATAAAACATAAATTAATAATCTAATGCAATAACCGGCACCAGCATTTTTGCCAGACTGCAATAAGAAAAACCAAAATGATAATGAATGACCATAACAGGGCTACAGACCTGTTAATATTAAACTTAACATTTTGATTGCACCTCTATGTATGCACTGCTCCTATAAAAAAATAAAAATGTAAGTGTACATAGCGCCTCTTCAGAATATAGAAATGGATCACAACAAAGGTCTCACTTGGCCTAGATGTATGCATGGGTAGGTTCTGAACCTGCAAATTAGTCTTTTAGTTTGATTTTAAACGCATACGGATAAAAATACAAGAAGAAGATATTTTTGGAATATTAAAAGTAATGAGTTGCAGATAGGTTACTTCCAAATACTTTGTAACAGTTTTCTGAGATATTGTGTTTTTTTATCCTTCTTACCAACACTATTTGTGTGTGCTGAAAGTTCATATCTTGCAGGTAATACTGTAATCAGGTAATTAGCCTTCATGCTAAAGGTCTGAGTTCGTATTGCAAGTACCCAACAGTCATTTCAACTGTAGCATACCTTTGGGAGGGCCAGTTTTACACCTGTCAGTAAGCATGCTAGTGGACAGTAAATACATATTACAGTTAAACTTAGCCCTCAGCTTAACTCTCGATAGAAGTGCATCTTGCGGCACCTACAACTCTGATACAAGAGCTCTTCCTGACCTACTTTTTTATAGTTAAATCCACGCTCTGCCCATCACTTTGTATTAGGAAGTCATTGCATTAGCATTAGCATTACAACATTCTGGTTCCAATATCGGTTGCTCACACTGATACAATGTTATCTCTTGCTTTGGGAAATATATGTATAATTTATCAAAATAGCCATTAGGCACCCTACAGTATGCTGGCTGGGACAAACTATCTTTCTGTGTTTAAATAGTTCTCAAAAGCAGAAGCATAAATTCCATGAAAGAATCCCTTTTAGGTTTTTACATATTATTTTTATTTATTAGAATTTTTTTACAATATAATAGTTTTTCTTCAAACCAAAGAAATCTTATTTCCCCACAAATTTCTCTCTTCTGCATCATTCTTTATAAGTTCTTTGCTTCATATTTCTTCTTACTACATCCATTTATTGTTCCCTAGGTTTCCTTTACCTTCTCCTTAATTTGACTTTTCACTTTGGTATCATTTTGGGAATTCTGTTACCTTCCATCCTGTTCATGTGTCTAAACCATTTCAATCTCTTTTTCTTTCTTTTTCCAATCTTTGTTCAATAATATTATACGTAGCATTCATTATTTTTCTAATATTCTGGTATCTAATTTTTTCCATTCTTAATTTCTATGCGGCCCTCTGCCAAAAATTCATCTCCATTTCTGTCAATTTATTAGCCTGAATTCTACCAAATGTTCAATTTTCTGTTCCATATAATATGATGCTATGTACCAAGGATTTAAAAATCAATGTCTTTGACTTTAGTATAATGTTCTTATTTTATAGAACTAAATTTAGCATGCCAATTATTTCTTTCCTTGCCTATTCTTTTTTCAATTACACAAAAACTTTCACCATCTGATTCTAAAATTGAACCCAAATATTTATCTTCTTAATTTCAGTTTCAATTTCTATTTGCTCTTCATATCCATTTGACTCATGTAATATTCAGTTTTCTTAATATTTATATTCAATCTGCATTTTTTTGTATTCCTTCACTAATTTCCATATCATGTATGAGATGCTACATCTTCAGTATCCTGGGGAATGATACTTGATCATCTGTAATCAATAAATGGTTTAGATTATATTCTTGATGGTCGTCTCCTTAGCACGGTGGTAGCGCAGCTGCTTACCAAGCGAGAGACCTGGGTTCGATCCCCAGTACTGGCATGGGGATTTTTCCCCTGCTGGGAGACCTAGCCCGGGGTGCACTCAGCCTCGTAAGGTCCCTGGGGGGCCAATTGATGGAGAAGTAGCAGCTCCAGGTCATGAGGACTGCATTAACCGGCTGGGGAGACTCGAGGCGCAGACCACGTCTCACCCTCCAATAATGCACCCCATCCATGATGTCTGTAGTGGACCGAGATGGGGGACGCAGTAGTCTGCGTGGTAGGCCAAGGTTCTCCGTGAGCTGTCGTGCCATGGAGTTATTATATTCTTGATTTACTGTAAAGAGTTGGGTATACGCATGGCTTTACAATTTTTACTTCAGTTTTGCAAACTTAGCAATGGTAACAACAACTATTATAGCAATCAATATTGGTAAATTGCTAAAATTAAAATCACTTGTATAAATAGTATAACATTTAAATACTTTTGGATATGAGTCATGTAAAATCCAGACTTTTTTTTTTTTTTTTTTAAGAATTTGTATATTTATTAACTACATCTGATTAATATTATGGAATATAAACTTATACAATTTTTTTCATTGTTTTTAAACAATGACACTAGTACTGCCCATCCCACCTCATATCAATGGTGGCAAATGCTCACACTAACTGGACAGGCACTGTGAAAAATCAGAGTTCAAGTACAGTGGTGTATTAAACAAACTTGTTAACTCATCATGTACAATGGCCCATTACAGCAGTGCTGACATTGCAGTAGGCAAGTTATAATAAACATGATAACTATAGCCTATTGTGTAACGTCATCATAAACGCCCACTGTTTATAGCATTAAGTGGTAGACTGTGCCATGCACTCCAACTGTGCAGCTCCCCTGCTACCCTTTAGTAGTCTTCATTTGTTAGGCAATAGCAACACCAGCAACACCTCTGTCAGTGGTAGACTGAACTGAAATGGGCTATAAAACACCACAACCATATTTTTTTTTAAAATTAGATAAAACTTGTATTTAAACAACTTATTTGCATCAAAATTATATCATAAGTGTGCACATGTTGATGTATAATGTCCCTTAGATTTCTGGGTTTTGAATTGTGGGTTATTTGTCTCTACGTCCTGCAGTTGTAATCACTGAAAGTGTGTGAATGGCTGGCTTGCTTTGTAAATCATAGCTGATTGTTGACATCCATTGTTACACCTGTGTTAATGGACAGTGTGCCAGCAGCAAGTTGTTCTGACACTGAAGCTGGGCATTGTTACACTGGTGTCAGGAGTGGGATTAAAGCCACTATGTCAAAATTTCCAGAAATTCCTGGCTTCGATGTCAAAGAGCTTGCCACTGGCACTCATGTCCACTAACACAGATGTAGCAATGGCTACCAACAGTCAGCTATGACTTATGCCATTTACACAAATTTAGAGATTAGGGCCACAGAGCATATCCACTTGGTATGTTCTGTGCACTGTTTAATCTGTTTTAAATTCTGAATCTCCCTTCTTACTTAAAACTATGACTTTCACTGTCAAAATTGTAGTACAATACTGTTGTTTAACATCCCACCAATTGTTAATTTAACTGCTATTAGTAGGTATCCTGTTTGTAGCTGATAATTCTTTTGGTATAGTCACAATGAATTTGAGGCATTGAAATGCTTTTTAACTTTATTTGAAGTGTTAACATATGACAAAATGGTAATAATTTAATTTTTAGGCTGTTATTTTAAATTAAGCAAATTTATTGTTACATTTTCACAATACAACCTGTGATTTCATTTTTATTATGCTTCTTACTAAGATTGAATATATTTTTGCAAACTGTGTGTTGTATTTTACTCAGTTTCTTTTCAGGATATGTCTACCTTTTGATTTGTCAGTCTTGATAGCAGATTTCCCTAATCAAAGTAAACTGTGATTTAACACGGATTTAACAAGGGTTTCCGAGTGTTGATTTCAAATCACTATTACTAGTATCAGCTGTCACTGCTGAACTTGTACCAGATTTATCAGTGCCACTGTTGCCAATATTGTTATCAATTGCGCTTACATTCCTGGGTAAACATGGTTTCTTTCAAACTCTTATACATACAACACTCTTACTAAATGTGTAACTTCAGTAATATCATGCAGGCAATAAATATTTGGATTATAACATGTGATATGGGTCTCAAATTTATCTTACACATGATTCTGAATATTTAAAAATGAAACAGTGGCAAAATGAAACTGGAATAGTTTTTAATTTTTCATAAGGTTTTTACTTGAAGCTATTGACATTTTCATATGGAATGCAATAGAATATACACTGATACTCTGTACTGCATTGCATTCAATTGGTTATTACAACATATGTGCATGAATCACTTATTATAACATTGCCTGATAATAACCTTCAGGATATTCATATGCGGCACTGTAGGAAATAGTGAAGTGAACCATTCTCTTCATTGTAGTTACATACACTTGTATTTTTTAAATTTTTAATAGCACAAGAAAGATACTTAAATACTTAAAGAAAATTAATTAACTCTTCTACTAAAAACAAATTATTTTTAAATATACAATATCAACATTGTATTTAAGAACAAGTAACTTCATTTAAAATTTTGTTTTAAAGCTTTAAAATAAGTGAAAATTCATATTTAAGGCAGGAACCTATGCAAAATATTGACTCTTAAAGATAGGAAAATTATAAATATTCAAAATAAAAAGAGCAGCGTAAAATATACCCATTAAATTTGGAATAAAACAAAACAAAAACAAGGGAAAATCAAAATTGGCTTCATTTCTTTTCCTGAGGACAATTAAATATTAATTTATTTATTTTGGTTTTCAGTGTCAAATTTTATCTTAAAAATAGTTTTTATAGCTTTTTCTGTTTCTTGATTCTATTACAACACTCTTATCATCCTTGTAACAGAGTATAGCATTATCTCTA
The DNA here is from genome assembly GCA_030762935.1 of Hymenopus coronatus. Classification (NCBI taxonomy): domain Eukaryota; kingdom Metazoa; phylum Arthropoda; class Insecta; order Mantodea; family Hymenopodidae; genus Hymenopus; species Hymenopus coronatus. The sequence goes on along the minus strand of CM060892.1, from coordinate 59,705,607 downwards.
ATAAGTCCTCATGTCAATTTGCAAATTAAACATTTCGTTCACATGTCTATGCATCAGATATAGTTCAGACCTAGAAAACACCAGTGTAACCAAAAAGGCTTGTATGAAGTAAACAAAATGCAAACTAATGCTGTGATTATGATGAAATTTAATTAATGTGGTGAAATGTAATGTGCGGTTAAAATTTCTGCTGAACTTAAGGTCTAATTGGGATGCACTTAACTTAATGTAATGGGAGTGACTATTGATTGGTAATTCTTTTATTACTTCATGCTGATTGGCCTCTAATTAACATGTGACCTCAAGTGTAAGTAACAGGAAGGAAAGTTCGACATGCCAAACCCTAAGTTATGTCACATTAAGACAAGGCCCTAAATAGTTATATTTATTCAATATACCTATTACAGTTTCACATTATGTTGTGTTAACTTAAGCCATATTAAGTTCATCATAATTCTGGCATAAAGCTGAACCTGTGAATTAAGAAGAGCAAGTTTCAATTATAATACCGCAAAGAAAGTAACAGGATTCCAAAAATGATACTGGAGTGGAAAGTCAAAGAAATGATTTTAATCTTTTCTCCTTTCTTTTACCAATCTTTTTACAATAATATTATATTTAGCCTTCATTATTTTTCTACTTTTCTGGTTTTCTAATTTTTTCCATCCTTGATTTCCTTGTGCCCTCTGCCAAAAATGTATCTGTTTCTAGCAATTTATTTGCCTGAATTCTACCAGATGTCAAATTTTTTGTCCCATATACCAAGGATTTAAAAATCAATGTCTTAGACTTTAGCATAATGATCTTACTTTATAGAACTAAGTTTAGCATGCCAATTTTATTTATTCCCTTCCCTATTCTTTTTTCAATTATACAAAAGCTTATTTAAGAAAAATGCATTTAAATTTTTCTGAACTCAGTTTCATCTCTTCTTCCAACATATGTGGAAAAGGTCAAACTAAAGGGCCATTCATATTGAAAACTAACCGTACACTCACTGACTTAGAATATAGACGCAGAATTAAATGCACCATGAGCATTCTCAATGGCAAATGTAAACGTAGGCAATAACCAATCAGAAATTAAAACAAGTGAACTGCACCTTGCGAATAGCAAACTAAAATGTCTGGTAGAGATGAGAGTGTGGCAGCATTTGTGCACATACAAACTGGAGTAGCCAATTTGCTTGGTGTTTTATATTTTAAAGAATGGTTGTCTCGTCGTAGAAGATGGTGGATTCATCTCCTTAATCTGAGGTGAATTAATGGAGGAGAAATGAGAGAGAATCATCAAGCAAAGCCATTTTAATAACACATTGAGCAGTGGCTCTTATTGGTTGATTCCTATGTTGCGTGTTAACTTTGACGCAAAAGCTTGGCATTTGCAAACCTCTATGTTAACATACTATGGTTATGTTTACGTCAATGTCAATATAACCATTGTGAATGAGCCTATACATATATTGGCTGCAAGCTTCTGTATCTACGTTATGTCTACGGTTGATCTTTGATGTGAATGGCCCTTAAGCATGACAAAATATTGACTTTAACATGAAATTTGAAGGTTTTTTTTCCACTTCCTGTTGCAAACATATGCCAAGTGAGTACCAAGAAGCTTGAATCCATAAAATGAGTAGGAGTTGCCACTTGTTAAACAAAACCTTTACTAGCATGTCTCTGTAAGTCAGTGCCTGGAAGTCCGAGAATAACAAGGAAAACAAGAGACCACAAAATGTAGTACATGTAATAATAAATAGTAGATTTTTTTATAAACCTATAACCACTTCAAGAAAACAAAATGTTTAAAAGAGTATTATGTAGTGTAAAGTGCGGAGAACACAAAAGAAACACAAAAAAGGCCTATTAAAATATATATAAAACCATGGTGAAGCTAAGTAATTGAATGGATGTTGTGTGAAAAGTGTTAAGACCTGGCATATCTTGTTTAAGTTCCTGTTATATAATATTAATTTGAAGACAGGATGGAATTTGTTGTTTCATGCAACTTGTAGCCTTTAAACCTCCCTCTAAATATAACTGAATGTACAGTATTTTCCAAAGATAGCTTCTGCTCCAAGTACTCATCATTTTTTTTTGTGTTTAAGGCATTCAATATAATGTACAGTATTTTCCAAAGATAGCTTCTGCTCCAAGTACTCATAATTTTTTTTGTGTGTTTAAGGCATTCAATATAAAAAGTAAAATATCTGGGCATTTTAATATATCTACTTCATAGATATTGTTACTGACAATATTGAAACATTAGTTAAGTGCAGCAATTCATTGGAGCAAACAAACTGATTAAACATTTTTGGAATTTTATTACTTAAATATACCTACTTTAGATTTTAAATATGAAGTCAAATGCTTATGCAAACTTTCAAATAAACACTAGTCATTTTAAATTACCTAGGATATATTTTTTGACATTGTCTCCTCTTTAACTTGTGGCTACTGTAAGCTATTGTTCTAATCCAGTACGTATCTCAAAAATTGCATTTGAAAAGTTGAAACAAAACAACTCTGAAACATTCATATTCAAGGCTGGGATAAACACATTTGGCTTACTGAAACAACGTTGTATCTTTGGGCTTTACATAATTGTGACAGCTCTCCCACTTGATCTTCATATACCTACTTTGGTAGCAGGTTTTCAGTGATCTCAATTTTTTTTAGTGGATATCCTAACCTCAAAGGTAATTCACTGTAGAAAGAAAGTGCTTAACACATGAATACCTACTAACCATAGTACAATTAATTCTAGTTTTGATATTGGATTGTACAAATTCACCTTAAGTATGCACATATTTCAAAGGAACAATGATTTATACATGCCTTAGCCACTTAAAATAAGTACCTACTTAATTACGTAATATTAAAGTTATTTTCATGTATCGGAAGTATAACTTAGATTGAACATGTTTGTTTCGAACATGGAGAATAATTTATCTGTAAATTAATAATTATAAGATGAATTTGCCCATTTTTCTCATGTTTCTTATGAATTACATTGCTTTCTTTTTAATAAAATATGAAGAATTTGAAGCATTATAATAGTCATATGCATTTATATCTGAATATTAACTCTGGTTTTAATTTGTTTGTTTATTTCTGCATGAAAATCCATATTACTAAGCCCTATTTATTTTCAGGTAAGTACATAGACTTAGTTTAATAATAAACAAGAGAACTGCAGATTCTATCTAAAACTCAACTCTGCCTAAGTGTATTTGCATTATTTTTGTGTTGTGATGACTTTTTGCTTTAAAGTTAAAAGCATTTTACTACTTCTCTTTCCTAATGTCACTCCAAAAGTTTTTAACAGCAACCACAACTATTTTTCAATTCAGCTTTTCAAAGTATTTTCCATTATGTTGTAGCATACTTTTGCATCCATTCAAACATTTGAAAATGCATCTGATCAAGCTTCAAGGTTATGCACAAGTGCCATGTAAGCCCATCAGTCTCCTCATGTGATGAGAAATGGTAACCATTAAGCTTTTCTTTTGTTTTAGGAGAAAGGAAAAGGCACATGGAGAGGTTTAGAAGGGACTCTGATGTTTTGATTAGTCAAGGAATTGAATTTTCTGGCTGCTGTATGTGCAGAAGCATTATCATAATGAAGCAGAAGGTAACCAATCTTTGATTGTGGAGTCGCCCTCCATGGTGTAATGGTTACCATGCTAACTTCATATATCCAAGCTCGTGGGTTCAAACCTGGTGGAGGACGCTGGATTTTTTCGGGCGTAAAAATCCTTAGCATGGCTTCCTTTGGAAGGGAAGTAAAGCCATGGTCCCGTGTCATAGATTTACGGAGCGTAAAAGAACCTCAAGCCTGATAGAAAGGCCTCTGAGCAAAACTAAGTGGTCTTTCACGCCCAGTATAGAATGGGATGCTGAGAACCACAGCAGTTAAAGAGCGTCCATAAATAACACTCCATTTACATTTATTTTGATTGTGGATAGTTTGTTTTCCATGTTGCAATGATTGATGGCAGACAATTACTCACATACCACTCTACAGTTACTGTTTTATCCAAACTGATCAGTGCTTTGTGACAGTTTTTGAGAAGAAAGAAAGCCTCCATCCTCTTTCCTGGACTTTTACATCTTTGCACTTTTGCACTCTTGTTGGTAGGTCATCATCTGAAAAGCACCATGGGTATCACCGATTCCTGCTTTGTTTCTGAATCATAGTGGTATATCCAGGTTTCATCTCTTGTTACAATATCGTAGGTGTCTTTGCTTCTCTCATTGTTGAATATTTCCAACATGAAACAGCACAATTCCACACAAGCTGCTCTCTGGTCCTCTATTAATGAATGTGACTCCCAATGAGAACAATCTTTGGTGACTTGCAGATGTTCATAAAGGATGGCATTCACTGCCATAGATCCTGTGTTAAAGGTACTTTGAAGGTCAAGTTATGCAATGAGAGAATCCTCCTTTAATAACTTCTGAGCAGTAGCCACTGTTTCTGGAGTTACCACTCTGTGAGGACGACTTGCATGAAGTTGATCTTTCAGGAATTCCCAACCTCTTTGGAATTTTCAATGGTAGCTCTGGTTTGTGCAGATTTCCAAAAACCTTCCACCAAAGTCTGGTGACACTGCTCTCATTTAAGTCCTTTTTGAAGTCATAATAAACCATGGCACGATAATCACGTCATGAAGCTCCGTTATATTTGCCTGTCTCTGCCATACTGAGTATACTTTCAGCCACATTGTTGCTAAAACACTTGCCACATTGTTGCATAGTAAAGTATGTTTATACGATAGCTTTGAAGTATTCCTCTTTCCAATGAAAGCAATCAGATTGCTGTCACTTTTAAGGTTTATGTACTGCTAAAAAGTTTCAGAGTGGCCCTCATATTACCAAGTAAGAGCATATTTATAAAAAGATTATTTATATATTCAATTTTTCATTATAAGTATTTAATTGCTCCCTTAAGTCATTGTGACAATAATGAAAACCATAATTTTTAAAGACTCTGAATGTTAAAATTCTTATGACCAGCCAAGTCCAAGTTGTTTGCTTATAGATGATGCCAGTTAAAGCCATATTTTAATTTGATTACTTAATTGCAACAGCAGAAATATTCAGACCAAAGATGATCAGAATATACAAATTTATAAATCTCCCAAGAAAGTATTAATGTTGAGAAATATCATGTAAAATAGCATGTAAACATTTATACTCCTGCAAAAAAAGAACAACCCACGTTTTTCCATTAAGTTTACAACATAAGAATAAAAAGATTTAAATTCAGATTTTAAGCACTTGAATTTTAACAAGAGCTATTAATTTGAAAAATGCTGTACATAAATGTCAAAGATTAACATTTGTTTGAATAGATAATAAATATCTCTTAGTAATCTGCTGATTTTGCTGGTAATATGCACAAATAGAGCAGAATTGACTGTGCCATCATAAAAATGTATCTTTCTTTCAGCAATGAATTGCTCTGCAGTACAAAACATTTTTAAGTTTATGAGATATAACATTTAATGTATGACAAGGGAGGCTGAATAAGATCTAAAGGGAAACTTGAAAGGCAGAGGTATGAAACATAATTTCATCTATTGAAAGTAAGACTGAAAAAAAGATTTAGTGACAAGATATAGTTTGAGAACATGAACTGGAGTTTTAGTCATGTGCTCTTATCTTCCTGAAAACCATAAACAGTTCTATGTGACCACACACTATGTGTTAGAATAATTTTAATTAATCAGCTTAAAGTTTAAATACAAAACTAGTCTACCAACAACTTTGAAGTAGCACTTCAAGAACTACTGGCTATAACTCCAGTTCAGTTTTACTTGAGGTGAGCCTGTTAATAGTTTAATCCATTCCCTAAATAAAAGTGATATTTCTTATTTACTTAATATAGATTACATATGCCTTTTCCAGGGAGGAAAAACAAAAGTGTAACCAAATTTCTCATCATATATTTTTATTTTAAAAGGTAACTGTTAAATGTTTTGCAGTTAATTAATGAAGTTATTCTATGTATTAGCAAAGTAGATCTGTATAAGTGTTGCATATATTTGTTTACCTAATACATGCAGTTAAAGGACTCAATATGAGCAAAACTATAACAATTGAGGACCTTTTTGCAAAATGTTATGTCTGATCAAATTGAGCTATATGAACATTTGAGTATTATCAAATAGGATTATCACATTCTATTTAAATTTAAGAAAACTGAGTTATCAGTTTATTATATTCTATTTGTTGTGAAAATGGCATTAAATTTAATTAATTAAGATTAATAAGGAAAATAAAGGAAAGAAATCTTACAAACATCAGTGGTTAAACAAGTATGTATTGGATTAACAGAATTGCATGATGCACTTTGTAATGTATTGATTTGTGCATTCAAACATTTTTCTTATCAATTTCTAAAATAAATTCTCAACACACATAATTTACATAGTATATAGAACATAAGAGAAGGTAGAGGAAAAGGTATTTATCAGTCTACGAGTTCTAATTGCCAAAAAAGGCAAACATATTGATACCAGGATTTTAAGTATTTCTTTTCATTTAAAATACTTAGAAGCATCATAAGTTATTAAAAGGCAGACATATAGAAAACATTTCAGCAATAGAGGTACCTTTGAGGGCCAACACTTGGACCCTAACAGATTCAATTGACTATAAATAGACTGTATTTTTAGAAATGCAGTTTATTATATATTAGAAATGTTTCATGCTCACAGTTTATTAAGACTGTCACAAAAACATTAAACAAAATAAACTTGGATTAATTACTTTTAAATTCTGATAGTTTATCTGGTATGCGTGCACCCCACGTTATAATGACAACTAAGATCAACTTTGAAGTTGCCAATTACCTTTTAGGCCCCCCTTCACCCAAGTTTAGAGGTATGTTGCTGCAGCACAGATAGCCAGTATTCTTGTATAGTTGAACTGTGAAGCAATATTAGAAAGTTTAGAAATACAATCAATGAACTATAAACTGTGCAATTACATACTATCATAGTTTTCCCAAGTACTAAAACTGAAGTTACACTATAGTGAGTGGTTTATAGTAATTATTTTAAACTTTAAAACCACTGCTGTAATTACTGTGTGAGGGACAGTATCTGATCCCAAAAATAATAAATCATGAAACTGTCTTTTTAAATTTTACAATTAACAATATCTAAAACTAATGAGCATCAATTTTAAAGGCAAGTATTACAGGAATACATTTGTTAAAAGAATCATACTCATTTAAAATGCAAAGTCTGTCTTATTTAGTTGAAAATTAAAATAATAATTTGGATAAGAAACATGACCTTCAGATTTAATATTAAGCTTGAATAAGGAAATATTATTGCTTCTGACCTTAGAGTATCATAATGGTACTAAAAATTGGCTTGCGACACTTTTGAACATTATAGAAAAGTACAAAAAAATAAGGCAGAGAAAATAAATGTTAAAAATTAAGTGCAGTACTGCATGCAATCATTTAAATCATGTGACAGCATATATAAAGGTATTAAAATAGAATGGAATATGTGCTTATTCTCACACAGCAAAAAAATGAACATCATCTAAAAGTTACTGCAATGTTTTCCATTATATTTTTTATATTGTTAAGTGGATAAATTGTTACTGCATCGAATGTTATACCAAATTATTTTATGACTTTATTACTCCATTTGTTAAAGTATTTATCCATTGTTAGCAAAGTTTTATATTTGTTTACCTCCCATCTTCCACTCAGCTGATGAACAACTGACAGACCAACAGCACTGCATGCTTTTCACATGGCCCAACAGGAATACACATGGCAGGAAAGCAACTGTCAAAATTTGAAAGTAACATTAGTTGTGTAAAGTCACAGTTTATTATAAAAAAAAAAGGATTTATTAAAATATATATTGGCTTTCCAGTAATATACAAACAGCTGCAACACAACATATGCACTCCTTGATAGAACATTTCATGTTAGCTTCCTAAACTTCAAAGTTTCTGATTTTCCTCCCTGGAACAGTTTTAGGTAATTTTGAAATATTGTTGTTAATCTATTTTAAAAGTTATTCATATAGTTATTTTTACTTCTGATTGTCTTCTTGTACATAATCGTGTAGTGTCTAGGAATTCTCGTGTTGCAACATTCAATTCTTGTTATGTGTTTGAAATAATTTTTAATGCGGTGAAAACCAAATTTGTCCTTTTGTGAGCCTGTCCTTCCTTTGTAGATATGTGGCGTTCTAGTAATTAGAACATGACATTTATGTATGTTCATAAGTTGAAGACTTGAACTATTGTTGAAAGATGAAAATAAAATGAGAGTGTTTTTCTCTTAAAATGTTTAAAAAAACAAAGATATATTATTAAAAAAAGGAACAAATATATTGTTGAGTTTTTTATTGTTGCATGATAATGAGTTTTCATTTATACTTATGATTGACTATGATGAACTCAGTTGTAAGTAAAAGAAACTGGAATACTATATTATAACAGACATATAGGTGGAAATAAATACAAACCATTAAAGCAATATATATGATTTTATCAGCAACCTTTCCAGAAATAAATATTGTTTAGTGAAATAATAATGCAAAAAGCTTTCTTAAATTTGAATTTTTGATCGTGGATAAACTCTTCAAGAAACTTGTAAGTATACTTCTAGAAAAATTAAACACCTACATTGTTTCATATAATTTCACATTAAAGTGTTTTGTAACAATAAATCAACAGAATACAAATTTTTCATATTTACTTGATCCATAACTGAAGTTATAGGGTAGGGTTGCCACTGGAGGGGACATGAGGTTTAACTTATTCCTGTGTATTGTTCTTTGATTTGCCTACTATTCCAAGGAGCCTCTATTCTACTAGCATTATGTGACCATAAAGCCTGAGTACTAGTTTCATGCAATATTAGAACTTGAGATGGGGAACCAAGATGGTGTAACTCAGGGGCAGCTCCTGGGGTGATGCCATCGCACTACCATCAAGTTAAAAATATGGTATACATATTTTGATTATTGATTAGACATTGTTCCTACATTCATGTTCTAGTTCTCTCATTTGAACAACATGTTAAGCGCCACGCGATCTGGCAGTAGGCAGAAGTTTTCTGAAGTTTGCGCCAACTCCGGGCTGGCACCGTCTAAGCCGCCGGTCCCCATGGCCACACTCGCTAAAGCGTCTCGCTTTTTTTTTTTATTTTTTTTTTTTTATTTTTTTAAAAATACAGTACCGGAGTCTGATCAGGACTCCGGCACTGTATACCCTACTTTTATTTACCTTTTTCTTTTTACCTTGTTTTGCCGTATTATTACTGTTTTCTTACTTTTACAACACACACATATACACCAACATATAACACCCATGCCCAAGGTGGGACTCGAACCCACGATCCCCAGCGCTACGAAGCACCAAAGCCTTGGCGAGCGCGGCCATGGGGACCGGCATATGTAACATGTATTTGCCGCTTTGGTGCTTAGTGGGCAGGGGATCGTGGGTTCGAGTCCCGCCTTGGGCATGGGTGTTATATGTTTGTGCAATGTGTCTATGTTTGTAAAGGAACAGTAAAATTAGCAAAACCAGTAATCAGTAAAACCTACGGGTGGAAATGTAAATGGGGGGGGGGGAGCCCATAAGCCACTAGATTAGATTAGAAAGCATTCTGTAGGTTCGTTTTGGCCAGGAAGCCACTGAACGTAGAACTTGTCAAGGCAAATACATGTATACATATTCAAAATCTTCTCGGGCTTCTAGCCAGGTAAAAACTTGGCTTGACACCAACGTTTCGAAGAAGTGCATCTTCCTCGTCTTCAGGGTGAACTGATACCACAAAACGCCACCGACTAGACAGTCAATCTACGACTGGTATAGAAAATTCGAGACAACAGGATGTTTATGCAAAGGGAAGAGCTCGGAAGGACCAAGAGTTTCGGAAGAAAACATTGAACGTGTTCGTTCTGCCTACATAAGAAGCCCACAGAAATCGACATCTAGGGCAAGCATGCAATTACAAATTCCACAGCAAACTGTATGGAAAATCTTGCGGAAGCGACTGCACATGATGCCTTACAGATTACAGATGTTGCAGTTTCTGAGTGAAGAAGATAAGGTCATACGGCGTGACTTTTGCATCGACATGTTGCGACATGATGAAGACGATGCTGGTTTTTGTGAGCGCATCATTTAATTTTTGTGGTAACGTGTTCTAAAATGTCGTTGGACAACAGTTGCTGATTGCGTTCTAGCAAATTTCAACACGCAATATGCCTTTTCCACAGGATTTTCCGCCATTTCAGCTTCTGCAACAACAAACAAAACACTACAGCGTTACCAATAGTAACGAGCGAAACTTTGAGAGTTTCTCAACATACCTCCAAAATAATTAGGTTGCTATCTCTAATAGTTTTACAGGCAGTTGAAGTTGTCTATTTCTTTTGTAGTAACCCTGTATAATCACACCATTTGCATTTGAGGACTGTACGCCACTACACTATACTTAATGTGCTCTATAAAAGCATATGTATTTCCCCCCCTTTTTTTTACATGCACATACAAACAAAGAGTATAAAAATTATTGTTAAAATATATAAATAAATATAATTTCATTATATGTAACACTGATGTAATGTCAGATGATAATTTTCTAATTATCGACATAAAACTAAGTTTGTATAGCTGCTTATAGGTGCAAGTGGTGCCCGCTATAGTCGCCTTCCGAGGTGTAATGCCATGCTAACTTCAATAAGGTATCCAAGGTCGCGGATTCAAACACGGCCGGCGGAGGACGATGGAGTTTTTCGGGTGTAAAAATCCTTAGCATTGCTTCCCTCGGAACCTCAAGCCTGATAGAGAGACGTCTGAGCAAAATTAAGCGGTCTTTCACGCCCAATTTAGAATGGGACGCTGAGAACCACAGCAGTTAAAAAGCGTCCATAAATAACACATTATTTACATGTTTCCGCCTACCAGAGCGCAGTAAGCGTAATTCCTTGAGACGAAAATGAAAGAATGCATTACCCTCGTCTAACGCAGTGTTACCATCTACTTCCAAGTTAATACCAACGTATTTTGACGTTTAGTTAAATCCAGTGCAGAAATATACACCAATGTATCCTTATAAACAAACATACATGTTTTGAATGTAATACCATTAGATTTTAAAACCAGGAGTATTATTTCAATATTGTTGTTCTTCACATCAGTTGGGACTGTACGGTTTTATTAGTAGCAAGTAACTAACCATCATGTGGCCTGAACTGAGAGCAGTTTCATTTCTTTCGCTGATTCTAGAAGACAAACTTTGTGATACTTTTGAAGAGATTGTTAAATTATTAATTACGATGCCTATCTCGACATCAGAAGCTGAGCGGTGCTTTTCCATGCTCACTATGAAAGAAGAACCACTGAGTGCCTTAGGAATGCTATCCTATGAAAAATCGTTCGTGTGCAAAATCGAAATGTTCAATTCAAGAGTGATAAACATATTCGCCAACAAGAAGGAACGATGAATGAATTTTCAGTATCGTTCCTACTACTCCTCTTGAAGGTGTCTTCCTAAACTATCGAAGTAAGTGCTTTTGGTGAGTAGAATGCTTTTTGATTTTAAATAATAGTGATTTTTATAAACACAAACGCGAGCGCACGCATCTGTGTGTATGAATATATGTGCGCTTTTCTGAATTGTTCCTTTTAATTTCAAAAGAACATGTTGGCAGTAAGTTGGTAAATGAGTAGCATTATTCTTTATATTTTTACTTTCTCTAGTCCAATATGTACAATGTACATAGGGATAGAGAAAGTATTGTAATGCACCCAAAATTTCGATGTCGAGATTTCACCGGGAATACATGTTTTGGGGTCCTCTGAGTCCGAAAAAAGCATTTGAAAAAAAAAAAGACCCGTGTGTGTGTCTGGGGACAGCATAGCCCCAAAACGAAATGACCGTTAAATACCAAACTTAGTATTTACGTTTGTATCTTCCAAGGATGCGACACAAGACTTAAAAAAAAAAAAAAATCCACACACCACAAACTACCCTTTACATGGAAAAAAATTCGAAAATTTTAATTTTCGTAAAAATGATTAATGATTTTGATTAAAATCTCATATATTAAAGCTATTTATATCCGAAATAAAATGTATATCTCGGATTTTCTGGGAATAGCATCTAAGGACCTCTTTATTTTGGATAACATTTTCCGAATTTTGCTTAACTGCTAAATTGTAAGAGATAGACAAAAACTCACTACACAAAAATGTACAGCACGTCAAAACATGCAGTTTATGCCCTTTACGTTTTTGTTGTGGAGGTAACCGTTTCCGAGATATTCCTTGTTATTGATTTCAATTGTGAAGTACTCAACTTTTCTCAGGCAGAAGTGTCCGTTTTTCTTTTTTCTACTCCTGGCCAAGCAAAGAAGCAATTTGCGATGACAATCGCATAACGTTAGCTTTTAAAACATTTGATTATCACTTTAGCGAGAGTATTCCCTTAGTTCCCTCCTACTTATAAGGAACTAAGTAATAAGAACATTTTGCTAGTGTTTATTTTGATTAGCATTGTGTAGAAAGAAGAATAATCTTTTGTAGGAAGTTTGTAGAGCAGCTAGAGAAAGTCAGGTGAGTGTAACACATCAGATTTTTCTTTCTGTTTCGTGGAATCGTACACAAACTCCTCTTATTACGTTCTCTATAAATTATTAGTCATAGGTTTGGTCTGATTCTTTGTTTGCAACTTTAATACAAAAGTGCTGTTTTGTTTTCCGTTTTGCACTCTATTAATGTTATTAATAGATCACATTATGAAATATACGGTTATTCACAAAATTACACAATAGAACAATGTTACTGCAAGAATAAACAATTATTTGAAGAATGTTATTATAACAATATTTTCTTGACACCATCAGTAGCATGCCTCAGCGGCCGCCATTAGTGCAACCGTCAAAACCTGTGAATCTAAAATGCCAAGGCGCGGTCAAATTTGTTGGAAGAATCGCGTGTGGAGTGATATTCACCGACTAGAATGGATAAACTTCATCTCGGTAGGTTTATGCTATGCAAACAATTTCTGCACAACAACATTCTGACAAACACCATATGACTCTGGTGGTTGCTCGCATGCATATAAAATGAACTCTTCTTCTTTTGCTTAGGCTAAATCTGTTTGTCTTTATGCAGAGTCTAGTGGGAGTAAAAAGTATGCTTTTAACAATTTTCAGTGGCCTTCAAACACTTCTATTTCCTACTCCACTCTTTATTTTCCATACCATTGTATTGTAATTTTACTATGCCTGCGGCCATAATCGCCGAACTGTGTGAAGTAAATAAGTGGTAAGGTGTAATGGATTTTAAGCATTTGAATAATACGTTAGCAGCTTTTATTCGACGAACATACCTTCTTAAGGAGACAAGGTAGTCTGAACATACGGAAATTACACTTTAAGTGAGTTGAATTACTACTGCTCTTAAAGTTTTCAATTGTTTTACCAGAAATGTGTATGAATTATTCTATATATCATGAAAATTATTTTATGTGGTTGTTTACATTAATAACTTATGTGGTTGAGTTCCTTTGTTTGTGTGGACAGGAGTTGACAAATTCCTGTATGAGAAAAGTATGTTTTTGATAGCTGAAACGAAAAGCCAGGAGTATCTTAAAAACGATCAGCTCTACGAAAACAATGTATACGACATAAATTGCGTGTTTTAATGTGATCTATATTTTCTGTGGAGTAAGTTTTTGTCCATCTCTTGCGGTTTAGCAGCTATGCACAATTCCGTAAAATTCATCCAGAATAAAGTAGTCTTCAGAGACTATTCCCAGAACATTCAAGATATACATTTTATTTGTCAGGTAAATATCTTTAATATACGACATTTTAATCAAAATCGTTAGAGCCGTTTTTAAGAAAATAAAAAAATCGAAATTTTTTCCATATAAAGGGTCGTTTGGGGTTGGGGGATTTTCTTGAAAATCTTCGTGTCGCATCCTTGGAAAATACCAAACTTAAATACCAAGTTTGGGCTTTAACGGTCTTTTCCTTTTTGAGCTATGCTGCCCACAGACACACAGATACACACATGCACACAGACAGTCAGTCAGACAGACACACAGACGGACATTTTTCTAAAAATGCTTTTTTTTTTTTTATTCAGGGAGTCTCAATTTGTATTTCCGGTGAAATCTCGATATCGAATTCTTGGGTGAAATACAATATCTTCTCTATTCACTATGTACATAGTTCGTATAGAGAAAGTAAAAAAAGACCTCTAGGAATCAACAGAAGGTTGATTAAAATGTGTATGTGTTCATATTAATTAGCTCTATGATAGTTTCAGGTACCTTAGGTACCTTCTTATGATTATAATTCTTAAAGCATTATATAAGCATTAATTGAATATGTTGATGAAATCCACAAAGCAGTATATTTGATTGATTTTTTTTTACTATTTGATCAATTTTAAATACTACATCTGTTAATTATCGATTAAGTAAACTTGACCCTAATCAGAATAACACTGGAAGCATCACAAAAGGTAATTAATTTTACCAGGACATGTTTCCATCATTATTATTCCAACTAAGTAATTTATAATTCAAACATATATCAAGTTATTATCTTCTGCAACGTCAATTACAATAATAAATATTATTTCTAGTAATTACTATGCTACACTAATTACGTAGGCATTAAGCTGGAAAGTGGAATCAAAGTTGAAAAACTCAGTACTACTGCCAGGATCAGAGATCTTCATTTTTCTGTGCCCATGCTCTACCATTCAGCTATCATGGGTTACTGAGATACTTTAATTTTATGAGAAAGTTTAATTTGTATACTGTAGCATAGCAAATCAATCTGATTCTAATTAATTCTAAAATAATCCTATTTAGGTTTTCCTTAAACTAAAGGAAAACCGTTAAAAGACAGGTGTTGGATAAGGGCCCAGTAGTGGGTAATTTGTTATGATACTGAATGTAAATACAAGATGTCACAAACTGTCAAATTCTTCATTACGAGAATTTTCATTCCCTGAGTAGATGTCATTAAAAACACAAAATAGGTTGTGAAGTTAGAGAAAAATAGTTTTGCACCTCGTCAGGAAAAAAAGCTCTGATATGTTACACTCAGATGACTTTCTCTAGCTGTTCTTACAAAATATTGTAATGCTAATCAAGATAAGTATTAACAGAATTTGATATTACTTAGTTCCTTTTAATAGAAAGGAACTGAGAGAATATATATGCTATAGCGATAGTCAAATGTTTTAAAAGCTGTCGCTCTGCGATTGTCACTGATATTTGCTTCTTTGCTTGGCCAGGAGTGAAACAAAATAAAACACAAGTGGCTTTCCATATAAGTATTTTAAAACTGAAACTAATAGCAAGGAATGTCTTGGAAACCTCTACAAAAAAGCGGACATAAACTGTGTGTTTTGACAAGATCTATGTTTTTTGTGTAGTAAGCTTTAGTTCTATTTCTTATGGTTTACCAATTGAGCAAAAATCATCCAGAATGAAGAAGACTTCAGAGGCTATTCCCAGAAAATTCAAGATATATATTTCGTTTATCATATAACTATCTTTAATATATATCTACTATTTCAATCAAAAGTGTTTTAGCAATTTTTGAGAAAATCCAAAATTTTGAACATTTTTCCATGTAAAGGGTAGTTTAGGGCCCGGGGATTTTTCTCAAAACCTTTGTGTTGCATCTTGGAAGAAGGTAAACTTAATTACCAAGTTTTTGTTTTTAAATTATCATGTTCAAAGACTCACATGCAAACACACGCACATGGACCTTTTACTAAAAATGCTTGTTTGGATACAGGGGAACTAAAATCTTTATTTCCAGTTAAATCTGGACATAACCTTTTTGGGTGGAATGCAATACCTTCTCTAGCTCCTTTGTGTTATTAGGTACTTGATTCTTTGTAAGTCGAAGGGATATGAGATAGATAATATATTAGGCTAAAGTGCTAGTCAATTCCTTTGAAAGTCATTCGCTATATGAAACAATTGAAATTCCGTCCTGTTTGCTTGGCAGGAATAGGTAAGTAGAAAACACAGGAAGGAAGGAAGAAAAATTTAAATAGCTTAGAATTGAAACCAATACACGGAATATCTCGAAAACGGTCAACTCTAAGGCAAAAATGTGTATGACATATATTATGTTTTTAACGAGGTCTACATTTTTTTGTGCAGTAAGTTTTTGTCTATTTCTTAAGGTTTACCAGTTACGGAAATTTAAGCAAAATTCATCCAGACTGAACAGGTCTTCAGAAGCTATTCCAGAAAATTCAAAATATGCATATTATTTACCATCTAAATATCTTTAATATACGGTATTTTAATCAACATCGTTGGAGTCATTTTTGAGAAAATCAAAATTTTCGAAAGTTTGTCCATGTAAAGGGTAGTTGGGGCTGAGGGGATTTTCTTGAAAATCTTCGTGTCGCATCCTTGAAAGATACTAAACTTAAATACCAAGTTTAGTATTTTCCAGTCTTTTAGTTTTTGAACTATGCTGTCCAGACACACACATACATACGGACCTTTTGTTAAAAATCTGATGTGCTCCATTCACATGACTTTCTCCATATCCCTGCAACAAATAATTCTTAAAAAGCTTACACTTCTATTTACTTTATGATAATCAGAAGAAATTAGCAGAAATAGTCTTATTACTCGCTTCCTTGTAAGTAGGAGCGAAATAAGGGACAACCGTAGGTTAAAGTGATAGTCAAAAGCTGGTTGCTATGTCAATGAAGTTCCTTTGTTTATATGGATAGGAGTTGACAAGTTCCTGTATGAGAAAAGTATACGTTTTTCATAGCAGAAACCAAAAATAAGGAATGTCACAAAAACGACGAACTCCACGAAAAAAAATGTATATAACATAAATAGTGTGTTTTAATGTGCTCTACATTTTTGTGTAGTAAGTTTTTGTCCATCTCTTACGGTTTAACAGTTATTCAAAATTTCGTAAAATTCATGAACTACTCTTCAGAGGCTATTCCCAGAAAATTCAAGATATACATTTTATTTGTCAGGTAAATATGCTTAATATCCGAAGTTTTAATCAAAATCGTTAGAGCCATTTTTGAGAAAATCAAAATTTTCGAAAAAAGTTCCATGTAAAGGGTAGTTGGGGGTGGGGGTATTTTTCTCTAAATTTTCGTGTCGCATCCCTGGAAGATATTAAACTTAAATACTAAATTTGGTATTTTACCGACTTTTCGTTTTTGAGTTATCGTGTTCACAGACACACGGACACACGGACACACGGACACACACACACACACACACACACACGCACACACACACACACACACGGACCTTTTTGTAAAAATACTTTTTTTGGATATTGGTGACCCTAAACAGATACCTCCGGTGAAATCTCGGTATCGAATTTTTGATGGAGTGCAATACTTTCTCTATACACTACGTACATAGTGCGTATGGAGAAAGTAAAAATCTGATGTGTTCCATGTACGTGGCTTTTTTCTACATTGCTGTAACAAATTATTGTTAAAAAGCACATTTTTCTATCTATGATAATCAAGATAAACATCAGCAGAAATTGTTTTAATTACTTGTGAGTAGAAGAGAAATAAGGGAATACACTAGGCTAAAACGATAGTCAAGTCTTTTAAAAACCTGTTACCATGTGGATGAAATCCGTTTCTATATAGGGTCAGGAGTAAACAGCTTTCCGTGTGAAAAAGGTTTTAAGGATTTTAAATCTGAAACATAACAAAGCATATCTCAGAAATGGTCAATTCAACGAAAGAAACGTATATGACATAAATTGTGTGTTTTTTCTGTGTTGTAAGTTTTTGTCTAACCCTTACGGTTTACCAGTTACGCAAAATTAAGGAAAATTCATTCAGAATAAAGAGGTCTTTAGAGGCTTCTTCTCATCTCTTCTGGCTCTACAGCCCTTGGTGAGCTTTGACTTCCTGCACAATCCTCCTCCACATATCTCTATCTTTTGCTATACTTTTCCACCCTCTGATTTCAGTCTTTATTAGGTTTACCATCACATCGTCTAACCATCTTTTTTGAATCTTTCTATTTTTCTTCTAGCGTACAATCTTCCTTTCAATATTCTTTTTGGCATTCCATGTTCCGCCATTCTCTCTGTGCCCAAGCTAGTTTATTCTTTGTGCCTTTATAAATGTCACAATATCTTGCTGATTCTTTAGAGGCTGGTCTCAGAAAATTCAAGATATACATTTTATTTGCCTTATACAGTATTTTAATCAAATGGCTCTAAGGATTTTAATTAAAATATCGGATATTACAGATATTTTCTTGACAAATAAAATGTATAGCTTGAATTTTCTGAAGACTTACTTTATTCTGGATCAAATTTACGGAATTTTGCATAACTGCTAAACCGTAAGAGATGGACAAATAGTTACCACACAAAAAATCTAGAGCACCTTGAAGGCACACAATTTATCTTATATACATTTTTTTCATGAAATGGACCGTTTTTTAATTATTGTTTGTTTTTGGTTTCAGCTTTGAAAAAAATACTTTTCTCAAACAGGAATGTGTCAACTCCTGTCCATACAAACAAAGGAACTTCAGTCACATAGCAACCAGCTTTTGACTATCACTTTAACCTATGGTACTCCCTTATTTCGCTTCCACTTGCAAGGAAGCAAGTAATAAGACTATTCCTGGTAATTTTTTCTCTTTAATATACAGTATTTTAATCAAAAATTTTAGAACCATTTTTGAGAAAATCAAAATTTCGAAATTCTTTTCATGCAAAGGGTAGTTTGGGTTTGGGGAATTTTACTCAAAATCTTTGTGTCGCATCCCTGGAAGATACCTACTGAACTTAAATACGAAGTTTGGTAATTTACTGACTTTTCGTTTTTGAGTTATCGTGTTTACGGACTCACACGGACCTTTTTCTAAAATACTTTTTTTTGTATACAGAGGATCCTAAAACGTCCATTTCCGGTGAAATTTCGGCTTCGAATTTTTGGGTGGAATGCAATACCTTCTCTGTACCTATGTACATAGTACGTGTAGAGAAAGTAAAACTGATTTTTATTGAATCAGGGGACCTCAAAACATATATTTCCGCTGAAATCTGGACATCGAATTTAAAGGTGGAAATACAATAGGAACTTCTGCAGCTACTATGGACACTATAAGTATAGACGGGCTAGAGGAAGTAAAAACATAGAGAGGAGTTATCTTATAATTTAACGATTCTATAGTTACTGCTGAATGAGCAGAAGAACGCATTAAAGGTAGCTGGCAACTCCACAAAAATAAATATATGACAAATTGTGTGCATTGAGGAGCTCTACATTTTTTGTACAGTAATTTTTGGTCTATCTCTTACGGTTTGCCAGTTATGCAAAATTCAGAAAAAAGCATCCAGAATAAAGATGTCTTCAAAGGCTTTTCCCAGATAATTTAAGATATACATTTTATTTGTCATGTAAATGTCATAAATATAAGAGATTTTAATCAAAATCGTTAGAGCCATTTTTGAGAAAACCAAAACTTTCGAAATTTTTTCCTTGTAAAGGAAAATTGAGGGTGGGGGAATTTTCTTGAAAATCTTCTGTTGCAACCTTGAAAGATACTGAGCTTAAAGTATCAATTTTGGTATTTAACGGACATTTCGTTTTTGAGCTATGCTGCACCCCCACACACATACGGACATTTTTCTAAAAATGCTTTTTTTTTTTTTTTTTTTTTGATTCAGGGTGTCCCAAAACAGGCATTGCCGGTGAAATCTCGGTATCGAATTTTTGGGTGCAATACAATACCTTCACTGAACACTAATGTACATAGTACGTATAGCGAAAGTAAAAATGAATGATAAAATTTAACTATTAAACATTACATTTCATCTGTGTAATAATAAAAACATGTTCAAAGTTAGAATATTTAATGTTGTTCATGCATAAATCAAATTGATTCGTTAGAAAAGATCCAGAAAAGGGCTATAAAATTCATAAAAAGGGGTGAATATTTCGGGCCTACAAACGCTGAGGAGATAAAATGGGAGCCGTTGAAGGTTAGGCGTGAGAAACAGAGGTAGTGCGCTTTATTTAAAGCTTACGCTGGCTTAAACGCATGGGAGGATGTTACTGACAAACTGGAAAACCCAACTTACTATGCACGTTCAAAATTAAGGGTAGAAGATACAGAACTGACGTGGGAAAGTTCTCCTTTGTAAATAGAACCATAAAAGACTGGAATGAATTGCCTGGAGCAGGCTTTCGGGGTTGTCCTCTGTCTCTGAAGAAATTTAGGAAAAATCTTGATATTAATGTTGGATAATTTTTGTAAATATTCCTTAAATGAAATGCTTGTGATTTTATATTGTTGTAAATATAAATGTTAGATTGGTTGGTGATTCTAATTATGAAACTAATTAATCTGAATTGAGAGAAAAATTAATGTTTTCATATTTGTTGTAAATAACTATTATATCTAGCTTACAAAGCCATAAACTGGCAGCTGTGATTTATTGTTTATATATCTTGTATACATATATAACTCTGCCACCGGGTGATACCCACTTGCAGGGAAATAAATTCATACATACATATACGTATATAGGGATAATTCGCAGGTAGGTTTTGTTGCTGAATGCAGGAAATAAAACTTTGCATCACGACAGCATGAACTGAAAATGGATAAAATAAAACAAACAAACAAATAGCGTTGTTGAAAAAATATCATTTCATATCTCTGTATATGACATGATAATATTTGAATAAGTGACGCATGTCATCCATTCAGTTAAACTATGTAGCGATGCTGAGTGACAGACCTCAAAGCCGCGATGCTAATGGTGTTTGCTGACAATGTATCATCCATGAGTCGTGGGTCCAGAACATGCCTCGTTGGGTGCAGCTGTATAAGGTTATAATATCCAAAAGACGAATGAAAAATATTATGTGTTCCATTCACATTCCTGTAACAAATTATTGTTAAAAAGCTTATTCTTCTATCTACTTTATGGTAATCGAGATAAACATTAGCAGGGATAAACACAAAACAGAACCAATGTTTTGTTTTGTTCTTAAAAGTTTGAATTTCGGGTAAAAATTCCTTTTAGGGAGGAATGGCCTTTGTTTTATTTAACTTGCTTTCTTGTAAGTAGAAGGAAAATAAGTGAATACACTACGCCAAAGCGATAGTCAAATTTTAAAATGTTTTTATACCGTTTGATTGAAATCTGTTTCTTTGCATTGCCAGGAGTTATTAAAATCCTATATGTGAAAAACGGAAACCAATAAGAATATCTAAAAAAATAGTCAACTTCACAATAAATATATATCACAAGTTGGATGTTTTAATGAAATCTAAACATTTAGAAGTAAGTTTATGTCTATCTTTTACTGTTTACCAGTTATGCAAAATTCAGCAAAATGCATTCAGAATAAAGAGGTCTCCAGAGGCTATTCCCACAAAATTCAATATATTCATTTCATTCATTATGTAAAACATCTTCAATATAAACTGTGTAATCAAAATCGATAGTAATTTTCGAGTAAATGAAACATTTTGAAATTTATTCCTTGTAAATTTTAGTTTCAGATGGTCGGTTTTTTCAAAATGTTCGTGTCGCATTCCTAAAAGATATTAAACTTAAATACCAAGTTTTATTTTCTTCTTTACCGACTTTTCGTTTTTGAGTTATCGTGTTCGCAGACAGACAGTCAGGCACAGATGCAAACGCACACACGGACCTTTTGTTTTAAATGCTTTCTTTGGATACAGAATTTAAGATCATCTTGTGGTTTACCAAAACACATGTTAGTCAGTTGAGAAATTTAATGCCGCGCAGGCATGTTGCTTAGTAGTTAGAGCAACTGACCAGAGACCGGGAGATCCAGGGTTCAAATCCCGTCTATGTCATTGAATTTTTCGGGTCTGATTCTACCTTTCAACTTCTATCCAATACACGACTTGTGTGAAAAACAAAGTCATAATATGATACTAGTTTAGAAAAGTGAAATGATTTACAAAAATCCATACCCGAGATAAATAAATTTCGTAAATCTTACGCTTATATTATATAAATACAAAGATTATAAACCTTAAAGGAAAAAATCCAAGGCGATCAGAAAATTTTCTATAGAATTGAATTTTATAAAAAGTATTGAACTTATACATACGTTTTAATGCAAAAATATATTTCAGTCAATTTGCGAAACTATGCAGAGAATTTTTAAAGACAAAATAAGAAAGAAACTAAAAGAAAACTCTACAGCGTTACGGTAATCCCAAGATTGTTTTTCGCTATGGAACTGGGTTGCAACGAAAAAAAAATCTCATGTGTTACACTCACATGACTTTCTCTAGCTGTTCTACAAACGTTTTACATAAGATTATTCTTCTTTCTGCATCTTGCAAATTGAGGTACTCATTAGCACAATGTTCTTATTACTTAGTTTCTTATAAGTAGGAAAAATTAAGGGAATACACTAGGCTAAAGCCATAGTCAAATGTTTTAAAAGCTGTCTTTATGCGATTGTCATTACAAATCCCTTCTTTTCTTGGCCAGAAGTAGAACAAAAGAAAACCGCACACTCCCGTTCTGAGAAATGTATAAGTACTTCACAACTGAAACTAATAACACTGAATACCTCGAAAAGTGTAAGCTCCACGAGAAAAATATATATGACATAACTTTTGTATTTTAACAAGACCTACATATTTTATACAGTAAGTTTTTGTCTATCTCTTACGGTTTACTAGTTATGGCAAATTAAGCAAAATTCATCCAGAATAAACAGGTCTTTAGAAGCTATTCTCAGAAAATTCAAGACATACATATTATTTGTCAGCTAAATATCTTTAATATACGATATTTTAATAAAAATCGTCAGAGCCATTTTTAAGAAAATCAAAATTTTGGAAAAAAGTTCCATGTAAAGGGTAGTTTGGGGGAAGGGATTTTTCTCAAATTCATGTCACATCCCTGGAAGATACTAAACTTAAATACCAAGTTTGATGCTTTACCGACTTTTCGTTTTTGAGTAGTCGTGTTCACAGACACACGGACACACACACACAGACCTTTTTGTGAAAATGCTTTTTTTTGGATACAGGGGACCCTAAAACATATATTTCAGGTGAAATCTCGGTATCGAATTTTTGAGTGGAATACAATACTTCTCTATCCTCATGTACATTGTACATACGGGGCTAGAGAAAGTAACAAAAGATAGAATTCAAATGGCGGAGATGACGTACCTTAGGCAACTAAACTCGATAAGAAACAAGAGAGGAAGTAAAAGTAGAATCTTTATAGAGCAAAGAAATGAACCACAGACAAAAATGGAGGGTGTAATAATTCATTCCGCTCCGTGTGAAGTATTGGCGCTTGCTGGTATGCGATGTAATGGAATGTTTGTAAACACAAAGACTGCATCATTTATTTATTTTTTCTTCGGTGATATGCTTTGTTTTGGACGAGCCTATCAATATTTGCTAATAAGAGTGATGTACAAAGGCTTAATAGAATAACTAAACTATTATACTGCGACGTTGGCTTTTAATAAAATTCATTTTAGAGAATATTTGTTCTCAAATGTATGTGGAGGCAAATATTGTCAGTAAATGTGATGGAAATAATCGCAACTCGGAAAAGTAATTATTTAACTAATTCCCAAAGTCTATCTTTCAAGCATCTCATGTCCGTACACTTTTTAGAGCAAGTAATTCTATTTGAAGTTGGTATGAACCCTCGAAAATGTTATGAAAATAATATTTTTCGCGTTTTGAAGCTGACATTCTGGTTATGTTTGCTTAAAAACACACATTTGCTACCAAGCACTCTCCTTATATATTATATATGTGCGACTCACCAAGGTTTCTCAAGTTTTGATCCCAATACCTCGCAAGAGTTACCTTTGTTCATGTCTGTTGTAGAAGGCGTCAACAGCAGATAAGACAGCCGGCCGTCTATTGTGTGAGGGCTCACCAAGAGCCTCATTTTTACTTTCTCTACACGTACTATATACATAGTGTATAGAGAAGGTATTGCACTCTACCCAAAAATTCGATACTGAGATTTTACCGGAAATATGTGTTTTAGGGTCCCCTGTTTCCAGAAAAAGCATGCTCAAAAAAAGATCCGTGTGTGTGTGTGTGCGCGCCCGTGAGTCAGTGTGTCAGTATGTCAGTGTGTCAGTATGTCAGTGTGTCAGTATGTCAGTGTGTCAGTATGTCCGTGTGTCTGTGAACACGATAACTCAAAAACGAAAAGTCGGTAAAATACCAAACCTGGTATTTAGGTTCAGTATCTTTCAAGGATTCAGCACGAAGATTTTGAGAAAAATCCCCCCACCACCAAGTACCCTTTACATGGAACCTTTTTCGAAAATTGTTATTTTCTCAAAAATGTCTCTAACGATTTTGATTAAAATCTCTTATATTTAAGATATTTGCATCACAAGTAAAATGTATATTTTCAATTTTCTAACCTCTGAAGAAAGGTTTATTCTGGATGAATTTTGCGGAACTTTGCACAACTGGTAAACCGTAAGAGATAGGCAAAAACTTATTTAACCACACCTGTTAAAACACACAATTGATGTTATATCCTTTTTTTCGTGGGATCAACCGCTTTTGAGATATTCCTTGTTATTAGTTTCAGCTTTAAAATACTTCTACTTTTCTCATACGGAAGTTTGTCAACTCCAGTCCATACAAACAAAAGGTATTCCAATCACATAGCAATCAGCTTTTAAAAGATTTGACTCACTTTAACCTATGGTACTCCCTTACTTCCCTTCTAGGAATCAGCTAATAAGATCCTTTTTGCCAATTTTTTCTCGATTAGCATGAATTAAATAGAAGAATAAGCTTTTTAACATTAATTTATTGCAGAGATGTGGAGAAAGTCATGTGAATGGAACACTTAAGTTTTTTTCCCCAAATTTACATTTTCTCAAAAAGCGTTCAACAGATTTTGATTAAAATGCCACGTACCTATTAAACATATTTTTAATGAAAAATGGAATATACTTATACATTTTTGGGCAGGACCACTGAAGTGCTCGTCTTTCGGAAGGAATTTTGTAACTGATAAATTTAAAGCGATAGAACTGTAAAACCACACAGTTTATTCCAAATAACCTTTTTTGTGCCATAAACCATTTCTGAGATGTGGCTATTATTAGTTAGATTTTTTAAAACTTTTTATTTAATTATTTTATTTTTTATTTTAACACTCTTTTAACTGGTAGGTCATATCGGATGATGAATGAAATGGGTGAAATGATGCTCAAATGTTCCTGGGTTCATGGAGCTTAGTGTTACTCAACATGAGTCTTCTCAGGATAAGGGAATATCCCGGAAAAAAACCTTATCTGGGAGATAACCCTAACCGAGATTGGAACTCCGGACCTCTTGAATGTGAGGAAGACACGCTAACACCACACTACAGAGGTTCGCTAGTTCTAATTGCTCAATACTTTGTCATTCTTTGAAGGTAGTTTCAATATCCAGTTGTTTCTCGCAGTTAAGGACAGTTTATAGCATCTAGTTTTTAAAATTTGACCATTGATATTCTCCTTGTATCAATAACTAAATGTGCAATTAAGTTGTTTCCGCTTAGGTATATTTCAATTCAAATGAAGTACTTATTTGGAAAATATGATTTATTAAGACTAGTTATACTCACACCAACAAAGAATAGAAGCAAGAGAAAGTCATGTGAATGTAACACGTCATAAATGTTTTAAGTAACATATTCAGGAATCCTGAGGCTACAGATTTTAAATCGACTCCTGTGTTTAACCATTAAAAAAAAAAAAAAAAAAAAAAAAAGCATTCTGAGAATGTCCACAAAACTGGACTTGATCTTAAGTTTTATTTCTTTTTTTAGGTTATAGTTAATTATAACATTTGATTTTTACTCATAGAGCATTGAACTATAAATGTTATTTAAATTAAGCAAGGAGCAATTAATTATAATATTAATCAGTTTAAATGTATTATTTCGGAAATAAATACTTACACGTACACGCACGTACTCAACTGCAAAACTCTGAGCAGAGCTAGAGTGTCGCATCTAAAACGTCACTGAGCAAAGGTCATATGACACTATCACTCTTTCACTGAGTTTACGTTTTCCTTATCCATTCTACAACAAAAGTTAAAATGTTGGACTATCACAATAAAGACGTTCAACAGTCTACAAATTTAAAGAATGAGATGTGAATCTTTGAGTAAAGAAAACGAATCTGCACCTAACAGTTACGAAAATATACTGAGTACTGAACTGTCGGTAGATTAACAGTTACCTAACGTACATTCTCAGACACTGTTATTGTTGTCGGCGTTTGAAACAAACCAAACAAATTATTAGCGAGCGCTGCCGTATGTTATCATTGTTGAGTATACCGGAAGGGCAGTTCAAATCTCTCTGGTTGAAATATCTTTCGTTACTTAGTGATCATTCTGGAAACATATTATATGTATCCATATGTAGTCTTCGCGTACCCCCCAGGTTAAATATGCCAGCTTTATATAATTTCCTATTTTGGATTCAGTCGTGCTGTAGCTTGCCCTCAATGCTGCATTGTATTGCATGCTGCAGGTAATTTCCTGTGAGTCGCGAGTTACTCGCTGCGCATTTGGCGCGCACCCAAACTGAAACAGCCTAATCTAGTCATTAACCAAGTTCTAATTTGAACCTCTCGCAGGTAACGCTAGTGTAATTAAGTGTCAATAAGCTGAGAATTTAGCACACTGTTTTAGGGCAGGATTCCACTGGGGAATACAGGAGGTGATCTGATTCTATTGGAATAATTTACCAATTAATCCTCTTACACCAATTAACCTTAGCAAAATGCAAACCGCCGAAATGTTCTCTTCTTCCTCCCTCGAGGGTTGTGGCGTCAGGTCCGCATGACGACATTCGACAGCAAATTCCCTGCCGGACGAAATCGAGATGAGATCCCGCCTACGTGCTGAACGTAACAAAGGAACAACTGTAAAAGTGAACCAGATGTTAAATCCAAAGTGAAGAAAAGTGAGTTAAAAGCAACCTTACGGTTACAGCTTAAAGTTCCATTAGGAAGACCAAATCTTTGAAAACGAATCATTTCTAAAATTCTGTCGCGAGGTAGTTTAAATATAAACCTGGAACCTTATCACACATGAAACACCATTTTGGACCACATTTCACCACAGTGTGTGAGGCAAAATCAGCATTAGTTTTCTTTTTCAACGATTATGATCGTATTGGCATAAAACAGTGATAGTACTCAGAAAATATTGATTCAAAACAAACACGAAGTATAAAACACGAAGTAAAATATCAATTTAATAAAAAGTATTGTGATATTAGTGTTGTGGATCAAGCTGGAATTTTTTATGAAAGTAGATCGAAAACAGGAATACCGTGTCTCGGCTTTCCTTCCCATTGGCGCAAGTTGGACAAATTAGAATGATTCACTAAAAATATTTAATTACTTGCATGTATCACTGTTCAAAATTATTAAGAGAAAACTAAGAAAAAAGAGCAATTTTTCTCTTTAGATTTTTAATTTCTGTAGCATGTATGTACAAAAAAAAAATAAATAAAAATCTCTATAATTACTTAAATTATTTAAACCAGGGCTAATATGCCATATTGTTAATATTTATTAAACTTCACATTTATACATCATTTATAGATTGTACAACGTACATAGTTGGTAGAGAAGGTATTGTATTCCGCCAAAAGCTCGATATCGCGGAATAAAAAGTCGTTTTAGAAAAAGATCCGCCAGTGTATCTGTCAGTCTGGTTTTGTGTGTGCGTGTGTGTGTGTGTGTGCGCAAGTGTGTGAGTGGGGGTTCCTCTGTGTGTGCCAAACTAGTTATTTAAATTCAGTATCTTTCAAGGATGCACAAAGATTATCAGGTAAAATACCCTTGACATGGAACATTTTTCGAACTGTTAGATTTTCTAAAAAAACGTCTCTAATGATTTTGACAAAAATACTATATATTAAGGAAGGCAAATAAAATCTATTTCCTTAAAATCTCGGGAATAAGCCCTGAAGTCCTCTTCATTCTGAATGACTTTTTGATAACTAGTAAACCGTAAGAGATACTTAAAGCTTACCAGAGAAGTAGATCTCGTTAAAACGTACAAGTTATATATATATATATATATATATATATATATATATATATATATATATATATATTGTAGAGCTAACCATTTCAGATATTCCTTCTTATTCATTTTAATTTTAAAATATTTTAACTTATTTTCAAATGGAAAGCCCTCATTCGTTTTACCTCTCTTTTGTTTTACTGCTGGCCATAGAAGGAAAATAGACTTTCAATGACAATCACATAGCGACAACTTTTAAGAGATTTGAATATCGCTTTAGCCTAATTATTCCCTTATTTTTTTTCTACTCATAAAGGATTAGTAACAAAATCATTTCTGCGAATGTTTATCTTTATTAGCATTATGTGGATAAAAGAATCTTTAGTAAGAATAGTTTATTTGCAGAACAGACAGTCATGCAATTGGTACACTTCAGATTTTTTTTTTTTTGGTAACATTTGGTATATCTCTTACGGTTTACCAGCTATGCAAAGCTTTCCAGAATGAAGAGGTCTTCAGAGGCTATTCCCAGAAAAGTCTAGATAAACATTCACGTAAATGTTTATAATATAATAGATTTAATCAAAATCGTTATAGGCATTTTTGACGTAAACAAAATTTACGATTTTTTTTTTCGTGTAATGGGAAGTTTAATATGGTAGGATTTTCTTGAACATTTTTTTCCTTGGACGATACTAAA
The DNA here is from genome assembly GCA_030762935.1 of Hymenopus coronatus. NCBI lineage: Eukaryota > Metazoa > Arthropoda > Insecta > Mantodea > Hymenopodidae > Hymenopus > Hymenopus coronatus. The sequence continues at coordinate 59,676,812 of CM060892.1, read as the reverse complement.
TTTAAATACCACAATTGGTATTTAATGGTCTTCTTGTTTCTGCGCTATGCTGCCCACACACGGGTTTTTTTCCTAAAAAGACGCTTTATATTAAGGGTTCCTCAAAACATGCATTTACGGTGAAATCTCGGTATCAAATTTTTGTGTAGAGTACAATACCTTATCTCCCTACTATGTACATTGGATATAGAATTCGGTAGCGAAATTAAAACAAGATTAGTTTTGCTGTTTTCTTCAAAAAATGATAGCCCTCAAACCGTACCGATCTCCCTGCCACTGGGTAATAACCATTAGTAAACAAAAGGCTACTCTCTACTAAGTGCGAGAGGCAACCTTGTAAAATCTCTGTTTTCTGTAGACTCTGTAGGCAATTCAGTTTCGTGTTTCGTGTTAGTACGAGTCCAAACCAGTGAGTTACTGCACATGTTACGGGTCCAGTAAATGGAAGACTTGGCAACAGCGATGGTTGCTTTCCAGCCGCACATCTCCTAATCCTAAACTCTGCCTTAGGCAGCGGAGTGGGATAGGGTTATGTTGAGAAAAACTTGATGTATTCCATTCACATTACTTTCTGTACATCTCTGCAACAAATTATTGTTAAAAAGCTAATGCTTCTATTTACTTTATACTAATAAAAACAATTAACAGAAATAGTCTTATGATTTGCTTCCTTGTAAGTGGAAGCGAAATAAGGGAGTACCATAGGTTAAAGTGATAGTCAAAGGGTGGTTGCTATGTGACTGAAGTTCCTTTGTATACACAGGAGTTGACAAATTCATGTATGGGAAACTTATAACATTTTAAAGAAGAAACAAAGAACAAGGAATATCTCAAAAAAGATCAACTCCACAAAAACTGCATATAACATAAATTGTGTGTTTTAAGGTGCTCTACATTTTTTGTGGTAAGTTTTTGTCCATCTCTTACGCTTTAGCCGTTATGCAAAATTCCCTAAAATTCATCCAGAATAAAGTAGTCTTCAGAGGCTACTCAGAGAAAATTCAAGATATTAATTTTATTTGACATATAAATATTTATAATATACGGTATTTTAATCAAAATCGTTAGAACCATTTTTGAGAAAATCAAAATTTTTGAAATTTATTTCATGTAAAGGGTAGTTTGTGATGATTTTTCTCAAAATCTTGTGTCGCATCCCTAAAAGATACTAAACTTAAATACCAACTTTGGTATTTTACCGAATTTTCGGTTTTGGGTTTTCGTGTTCACAGAGACACGGACACACATACACGGACCTTTTTCTAAAAATGCTTTTTTTGGATACACGGGATCCTAAAACATATTTCTGGTGAAATCTCGGTATCGAATATTTGGGTGGAGTGCAATACCTTCTGTATAGTACGTGTAGAGAAAATAAAAATATGTATTCCACAATACGTCCTTTGTCAACCATGTTGTAAAGTAAGCGCGGTGGTGGTGGAAGGCTTCAAAATGCTGAATACGGCGTCTCTTCATTTAATATTAGGATTATAAGTTACTCGCACATCTGCAATTATTCTAGAAATCCCTTACGTCTTCATTTTCACTCTTTCTAACTTCAGGAATTAGAGATGCCTCACTGGATCAAGGTCTCGGAACTTCTCCATATTACCGGAAGTAGCTCGGTAGTGCAGTAATTTCGAAGAAGCCAAAGGAAATGCTATTGATTCAGCTTACTTCCAAGCTCAGAATCCGCATCCTACAAGAACCCAGTGTAAATACAATTCCAGGGAACCGATCAGATCCTTCTGTTTACATTTCCCATCGCTTACCAATCTTCTCTGTTTATTCTCACTTCTCCGTAACAGAAACAGTCTGCCTCTGATCCTGCTCTTACGAAAGTAACAGTTTTGAATGCCATTTTCTGAACGTAACTGAAGTCGCTGGAACTGCAAATGGGAGCAGAATGAACCGGTATACTTATTGCTCGCGTATAGCGGAAGTCAAAAAGGACACATGCAACCATTAAAGAGACAGAGCAAGGTGCGGCAAGCTTAATGTCCTTTAACCTTAGTTAGTCATATAGGACGATGAATGAAATTGGTGAAATTATGCTCAAATGATCTCGGGGTACACGGAGCTTAAAGCTACTCGACATTCATCTTCTTATGATAAGGAAAAACATCGAAAAAAACCATATCTGGGTAACTCACCCTAAGCGAGATTCGAACTCACGACGTGCTGAATGTGAGGCAGCTACCATCACTCTACCCAGGTGGGCTTAGGTTACATCTTGTTCCGCATTCGGAAGGTTCTGGGTTTATCCCTGGGCTAACCCATCTGACATTTTTCCTTTTCTCTTCTTTTTCTTCTTCATGGTTTTACTCAGATGCTAAGGTAACTACCGGAAATTTACTTAGTTTGGATATTTAATACCACGATCGTAATTTTTCCTTCAGTTTATAACAATACTAAAACTGAAAATAACTGCGATTCTGCTGCCATCTAGGCACAGGTAATGAAGCAACAGACTTGGTGGAACTTTAACCCCACCTGCTTATCGCGATACTAAGTGGTCTTCGACCTGGAAAGACTAACTGCACTTCGCCATCTGACTACGGATTGTGGAGCAACTAGACTGAGCAGCACTCTGGCACTATCGTTTGGCACAAAGCGAATAGTATGGTACGGAATGAAAACCTTGAAGACCACTGTCCACCATAAACCGCCAACGAAGAGGGATTCGTCGGGATAATACTGAGTCGTTAAAATGATGTAAAATAAAATAAAATTAAAAAACATACTACCTCTGCGGTTGAGTGGTCAGCGTTTTGGTCCTCATTCTGAGAAGTCGGGTTCAAATTCCGGTTAGAGCAGGGGATTTTCTTTATCCGAAATCATTCTCTATCTTCCACAGAGTCTGGAAGTATGAATGTAGGAGAGTATGTGAGCGTGTGTGTTAGCAAAATAAAACCGAAAAAAAACGTTAATAAATTCTACCATTCAAAGAGCAAAACACTCGCAATGTTTTCTCAAATCAAAACCCCCGGTATGTCCATAGAAGCTAAAGTAGGTAAAAATAATAAATAAATGAAATAAAAAACAATGGTTCGTTCCATGTTTTATAACTGTTTGTAATGGATGTATTCGATTATTTGTAAGGGGCTTGTTGAGTAAAAAAGAACAAAGACTTACCCTACCAACAAATAAAATTTGTCCAATTTTTTTTTTAATCTGAGTGCATATTTGAAAATGTTTTACTTTTCATTTCTTTTTACCTCTTAATTCTATTGAGCGCGTACTTTCAGCAGATATTTCACAAGGTTTAAAGCAGTTAATGACTGAAATTTTGTAAACAAACCTGTATTACACTTACAATACATTCTGAACCCTTTATGGTTTACTACTGGCCATAAAAACTATCCTTACGAACGCTTATTTTTTATTTGCCTTATTTTACTCAAGATGAACCTTTGCGGAAATAGCGAGCTACATTATACATTTCATTACAGATACAAACGGAATAGCGATAGTTAATGTTTTATTAACTGGCTGCTATATGCTTCATACTCTTTCCAAGCAATGGCAATAAACAAGCGAAAATCGGTAGGAATTTAAACAAATGACAAGACAACTAATAACTGATATCTCTGAAATGGCTTATGCTACAGAATAAGCTATTTAAATATATTGAGTATTTTAAACAGTTAAGAATGTTTTGTTAGTACATATTCTTAACGTTTATTACTTCGACAACATTACAGAAAATTCCTTCCTAATAAACAAGCCTACGCCGACTAATTCCAGAAAATTCAAGATATACATTTTATTCTTCATAATACTACTAGGTATTTTAATAAAAATTGTTAAAGCCATTGTTGATCACATTGAAATTTTCGGAAAAAAAAAGGTCAATGTAATAGGTAGTTGGGGATATGGAAATTGCTTAAGAATCTTCACGTTGCATCTTTGGATGATATGGAACTTAAATACTAAGTTGGCTATTTATCCCACTTTCGTTTTTTATACAGACACATACAGGGGCTTCTATCTCAAATGATTTTTATTGTTTCGGGGGTCCTAAAATATATATTTTCGCTGAAATAACATTTATTACATTATAATTTGTACTTTAATTAGATTTTAAAGCAATTTTTATAATTTAATTTACTTAATAACAATTGGGTTTTTGGTATAAACTATTCTAAAGATCATACATGGCTATTTAATTAATTATGTACGATTTAGGAATCAGCATTGAACTACAAACTCCAATTCTCCAATTCTTTTTATCAGCATTTTTCAGTTTTGAAAATGCTCCTTTGACTAATGTTTCTAACTTACCTTAAAATTCTCAAAAGAGCTTCATAAGATTTGTATTTAAAACTGTAGTGCTTCATTTCACGATTATAGCTTATTTCATTGTTGTCTAATGCCCCTCAATTGTTTTCCAGGTCAGTCACACACTCTGGGAGGAGTGAAAATTTGGCTTCCTGAAGTTGAAGCTTACCTTCCTTTCCTCCTTCCTCCCTCCCATTCTTTATTTCTTTATTTTATTTTTTCTTCTCTATTTACCCTTCTCGTATGTAGGACTTACTTATACGCCTACGAACTTATAAGCCAGCACCTGGGGTCCGACGCCTGCTGAGGAGCAGAGGCTCTGGAGAGAGAAGCCAGGATGGGCGATCTGCCTAATGTCTGGTATGAAAGTGGAAAACCGGATGATATGAAATGACGATAAAGTGGATGATAGGAAAGATAATTATTATGGAGCAAATGATGGGATGAATGACAAGAGAAATCGGATAACCCGGAGAAAACCTACCTAAACGCCGCTTGTCCGCAAATCCCACTTGCGGTTCCCTGGGATTGAATCTGGGCTGCCTAGGTGAGGGACGAGTGGTCCAAACATATAGCCACAACGCTGCCAAAGTTGAAACCTTACGGAGAGAAAACATTATTGGACCACTTTTTATGCACGGAAGTGTACATTTTGAGATTCATGAGACATATTCATCATAACCGTTTTTATTATTTGAGTTATGAAAACCCAGCAGTGGATTCTGGAATGTTCTCTTGAATTGCATGGCCTTTGAATCTCGTTTGGATAACATCTAGCGTGTATTTTAATCTACAGAATTTTGTGTTTTTCGCAGCTCTAGTGTGGCTTATGACGTGAGAAAAGAAAAGAATTTAAAGTTTCATCAGAAAGAGTAACACGTTCTTTCCTACAATAAAGTACTACACGGACCCCAGGCTAGACAGACAGTAAAATACAAGTTGAATCGTCATTCACACATCACAGCACCTCGGAGTGACATTCAGTTGCATTTTACAGCAGTTTATTATGTCGACTCGCTGAATAACTCAAGGAGTGTATCGCAAAACCTTCTCTATTTACTATTTGCCTTGTCTGGAAAGGTTCATTTGGACTTCGGATGTTGCTGTTTCAATTACTTGTCTAGCACATTTTGACATCAAACTCTACAAATATAAATGCAACCGTTACGTAACCTTTATATAATCTACTTAGTACACAGTTGCGACAGTATTTTAGTAAGACGCATATATTATTAGTTTATATTATTTAATATAAGACATATTTTCTGCGTGGAAAGCATTACCGTGGAGGGTAGAAAATAGCTTTTGTATTCGTCAAGGCTACGGGCTTTGCTGAAAATAACAAACATTTTAATGCATTAGGGACATAAGTAACAGCCCTTAAGAGGAAACTAGGCACTTTCCCTTTTGAAATTGGAGAAAGGGAATTTTGCATTGTAGAACAAGGTCACGTGGGTGTAAAATAAAGAAAAATCCCCGATGACGCCACTTTACGCGCTCTTTTTTTAGCCAATCAAAAAGGAGGGCAAAACTCGGACCTTTTTGTATGTAAGTGATGTGCGGATAAGAAGTCGAGACAACGAGGACACAACGCGTAACACACAAGGCTCATAAAGTACGACACAGCACGTAGGAAATCGCGCGCCGTATATTGCAGAAAATCAAGTGTTCTACAAATTAATATGACGGGCAATCATTATCGTGAATGTTACATGAACCGAGAAAGTCCAGACCACAGGGACTAATGTAAATTTACAATAACTCCGTAAAAGTGGAAGTAGCACGTAATGAAAATGGCTTCATCAAGTTCGCGATCAGTTATGTCGGGAGTCGCTCGTAGTGTTAGTGCCTCAAATGAACAATAATTCACCAATAAAGGAAGCATACAGTGAATTAGGCGAACGTTCTCTGTTATTTGAGTCTACCAACAGTGTTACATACCCTTGTCATTCTTTCCCCCCTGAGTAAGAGACTCATGATCTACTAGAAGAAGCTTAGCCGGTGCAACCAAGGGAATCTGCAAGGTATGTACACTTAGTGTAGAGAAATTCACTAGCATTAACCCGTGACCAACTCCAGATAGACTCGCCTGACAGCGTCATACTGGCAACCCAAAAATAATACGACATATTGGCACCCGAACGTTGAGGCTACTAAAACAAACTACGACACAGTACATAAGTAGAAAAGGTATTGTATTCCACCCAAAAGTTCTATGTCGAGATTTTTCCTGTAATATATACTTTTCAGTTCCCAAGTCCAAAAGAAAAAAATATTTGATGTGTTCCATTCACATAACTTTCTCTACATTTCAGCAACAAATTATTGTTAACAAGCTAATGGAGAAAAAATTAGCAGAAATAGTCTTATTACTTGCTTCCTTGTAAGTAGAAGCGAAATAAGGGAGTACCATAGGTTAAAGTGATAGTTAAAAGCAGGTTGCTATGTGACTACTTTGTTTGTATAGACAGGAGTTGACAAATACCTGTGTTAGAAAAGCATGTATATGAATTTTTTTTAAAATTGAAACCAATACAAGGAATCTCTCAAAAACGACCAACTCCACGAAAAAAAATGCATATAACATAAATTGTGTGTTTTAACGCGCTGTATATTTTTTGTGTGGTAAGTTTTTGTTCATCTCTTACGCTTAAGCAGTTATGCAAAATTCCGTAAAATTCATCCAGAGTAAGCATCAAAGGCTATTCCTTTAAAATTCAAGATTTACATTTTATTTGTGAGGTAAATATCTTTAATATACGATATTTTAATCAAAATCGTTAGAGCCGCTTTTCAGAAAATCAAAATTTTCGAAAAAAGTTCCATGTAAAGGGTAGTTGGGGGTGGAGGAGTTTCTTAAAAAATCTTCGTGTCGCATCCTTGGAAGATACTGAACTTAAATACCAAGTTTGATATTTATCAGTCTTTATGTTTTTGAACTATGCTGTCCACAGACGCACAGACACACACGGATGTTTTTCTTTTTGGATTCCTTTTTGGATTTAGGCTGACTCAAAATATGTATTTCCGTTGAAATCTTAGTATCGAATTTTTGGGTGGAATGCAATACCTTCTCTATATACTATGTACATAGTACGTGTAGAGAAAATAAAAAGGATTTAGAAAAAGTTCCGTGCGTGTGGGTGTGTATGCATGTATGTGTATCTGTGAACTCATAGCTCAAAAACTAAAAGACGTAAAATACCAAATTTGTATTTAAGTTTAGTATCTTCCAAGGATGCGACACGAACATTTTCAAGAAAATCCCCCATTCTAGACTACCGTTTAAATGGGAAAAAGGTTTCAAAATTTTGTTTTCCCAAAATGGCTCTAAGGATTTGGGTTAAGATGCCGCATATTAAAGTTATTTACATTACAAACAAAATGTATATTTTGAATGTTCTAACAATTGTCTCTAAATACCTGTTCATGCTGAATGAATTTTGCTGATAAGTGGTAAAAGTAGACGAAAACCTACTACACAAAATATGTGGATCTCGTTAAAACACACGATTTATGTCAAATACATTTTGTTGTAGAGTTGACCGTTTCCGAGATATTCCGTTATATTGATTTCAATTTTAAGCTGCTTAAACTGTTCTCAATCGGTATTCATCTTTGTTTAACGAAAGGCTTTTAAAGGAATTGACTGTCACTTTAGCTTAGTGTATTCCCTTACTTCCCTTCTACTTACAAAGAAGAAAGTAATAAGAACAACTCTATTAATATTTATCTCATTATAATGAAAAAAAAAATAGTTTTTTTTTATGAAACGTTGAGGACAAGAAAGATGAAATTCTTTACTTCAATGTAAAACCACAAAGGATTGGGGAGAAGTACAATAAATAAGAAATGGTTATTGAGGAATAAAGAAATTGTACTTAGGAAGATTTTTGAAGATTAAAAGCAGATACTTAAATTAGGGTGGGTTTGTGGTAGGTGAAAAGAAATGAAAATTATCATTTCAAAGATATGGTATGATTAAAAGACTAAGGATAGCCTTGTAATATTGTAACATTTTGTATAATAAAGTACGTAACGGCCTGGCCAACTAGTTAAGGTTAAGGTTAGCCCTAACTATGTGTGTACTTAGCACTTTAGTAAAATAAATAAGTCAATATTTCTCTTCACGTGCTACGTACATAATATATAGAGAAGGCATTGCACTCCACCCAAAAGTTCGATACTGAGATTTCACCGGAAATATGTTTTAAGGTCCCCTGTATTAAAAGAATATTTTCAGAAAAAAGGTCCGTGTGTGTGTCCGCGTGTCTGTGAACACGATGACTCAAAAACGAAAAGTCGGTAAAATACAAAACTTGTATTTAAGTTTAGTATCTTCCAGAGATGTGACCCGAAGATTTTGAGAAAAATTTACCCGCCCTAAACTACCCTTTACATGAAACTTTTTTACGAAAATGTTTATTTTCTCAAAAATAGCTCTAACGACTTTGATCAAAATGTTTTATATTAAAGATATTTATATAGCAATTAGAATGTATATCTTGAATTTTCTGGGAATAGTCTTTAAAGGTCACTTTATTCTGAATGAATTTTACGTAACTGGTAAACCGTAAGAGATAGACAAAAGACTTAATACACAGAAAATGTAGAGCACGTAAAAACACACAAATGTGTTATATACATTTTTTTCGTGGAGTTGATCGTTTTTGAACTATTCCTTGTTTTTGATTTCACTTTCTAAAAACTGACACTTTTCCTATATAGGTATTTGTCAACTCGTGTCCATACAAACAAAAGAATTTCCGTCACATAGAACCAGATTTTGACAATCACTTTAACATATGGTACTCCCTTATTTCGCTTCCACTTTCAAGGAAGCAAGTAATAAGACTATTTCTGCTGTTTTTTTTTTTTCTCTGTTAGCATGAATTAAATACAAGCATACGCTTTTTAACCATAATTTGTTGCAGAGATGTAGAGAAACTCACGTGAATGGAACACATCAGATTTTAATGTAATGGCGTCTTCAAAACCTGTCGTATTTTCGGCAAAATCTGAGTAGCGAAATTTTGGTTGGAATGGAAACTTCTCTACCTAGGATAAATATTTTACGTGATAGGTAAAGGATATAAGTTTAGTTTTTCACAGTTGTTTACCAAATTCATTTTGGGTATGGTTATGCATAATTTTCGTTGTGAATGGGGCCCAGGTTTCTCAACAGTAAAACTTAATGAAATGATCTAATGAGTAACATGATGTATTAATAACCTTTGGTGTGCAATTTTGCTATTCCGCTCAAAGAGGGTGAAGAAGCTTGTATGTAGTTCTGATTGCAGAGGTTGTTAATTAAGGAAAGTGAACATTTACTCAAAGTGAATATTATAAACACACATGATAGTTGCGGAAGCGTAAGTAAATGCGAGTTGGTACTCTGCCGCGTGTAAATTCTGCAACTTAGTTCAATTTATGGAAGTGAGGAAAGTGCTGACCTGAAAACACTCTTGAGTATTGATCAATATCTCGAGAGAAAACTTGTGGTTGAAATAAAACAAGAGAACTAAACATAATCTAGTAACAATAGGAGATGTTATGCTCCAAATCTGCAGAAAAAATCAGTTCTGGATAGAGAAAACTACAAAAACCTAAATCTAAGTACTCAGCTGGAAAAGAGTGTCGTGTTGCCTCGTCTAATTAAACCAAAAGTCGAATATATAACTAATTGTGAATGATTAGTCTGATGGATAGGTAGAGTCAACCATAGCCGGGATTTGAACTACAGATCTCCTGATTCCCGTCCAGTTGCTCTGACCACGACACGGCACTAAATTCTCCAACGGACCTCAAATTATTTTGAAATTAAATGACTCCTGTGGTTCTCAGAGTCCCATTCTATATTGGGCGTGAAAGACAGCTTAATTTTGCTAACAAGCTATCAGGCTTGAGGTTCTTTTACGTGCTGTAAATCTACGACACGGGACCAACGGCTTCACTTCCCTTCCGAATGAAGCCATGCTAAGGATTTCTATGTCTGAAAAAATCCATCGTCCTCTGCCGCGACCTTGGGTTTATGAAGTCAGCATGGTTACTATTACACCATAGCTCAATGATGACTTACAAACTCCCTTTATTAAGTCAATTAATGTGAATTAAATCCCAGCTATGGCCTGAATTGTTCAGTCTGACTCTACCTCTCCAACTTCTGTCCTACATATGACTGGTGTGGAAGAAACAGTTAATTTGCTCATCTGATGTTTATTTATTTATTTATTTATCCTGGTAGGAGTTAATGCCATAAGGCATACTCTTCCATTCTACCAGGCAATGCATTAAATGCAATACAGTAGTGATACAATGAATAACGAACATAAATACAATTCTATGCAAATTAATAAAAACAAATATAAAAAAGTGCAATAAATATAGTAAAATGAAAACAAAAAATCTGATGTGTTCCATTCACATGACTTTCTCTATATCTCTACAACAAATTATTGTTAAAAAGCTTATTCTTCTAATTACTTCATGGTAATCGAGAAAAATTAGCAAAAATCGTCTTATTACTTCTTTTCATATAAATAAAACGGAAATAAGGAACACTAAGCTAAACTGCAAGTCAAATGCTGGTTGCTATGTGATTGAAGTTCCTTTGTTTGTATGGACAGGAATTGACAAGAAAAGTGTAAGTATTTCATAGCATAAACCAACAACAAGGAATATCTCAAAAACGACCAACTCCACGAAAAAGGTATATACAACATAATGTGTGTTTTAATATGATCTACGTTTTTTATTGAGAAAGTTTTTGTCTATCTCTTGTGGTTTACCAGTTACGCAAAATTCCTTAAAAATAAAGAGGTCTTAGAGGCCATTTCTAGAAAATTCAAGACATACGTTTTATTTCTCATGTTAACGTTTTTAATATACGGGATTTTAATCAAAATCGTTAGAGCCATTTTTGAGAAAATTAAAATTTTCGAAATTTTTACCATGTAAAGAATATTTCGGGGTAGGGAGATTTTTCTCAAAATCTTTGAATCGCATCTCTGAAAGCTATTAAACTTAAATACCAAGTTTTAACGGACTTTTCGTTTTTAGTTTCCACACACACACGCGCGCACGCACACACGCACGCGCTCACAAAGATATTTTTCCAAAAATGCTTTTTTTGGATTCAGGAGGTTCCAAATCCTGCATTTCCGGTGAAATCTCGGTATGGGATTTTTGGGTGGAATGCAATAATTTCTCTATGCACTATGTACATAGTACGTGTAGAGGAAGTAAAAAACCGTAAACAAAATTATTTTAAGTGCAATATTCATGTAGCTTGAATCGCATATTAATCAAATTTACAATTGAAATGTATATTACTTGCTAACACACAAAGTATTAGTAACAATAAATGAAAGTAGTGAATTATTAGTTATATGATCAGATTTGATTATAAATGTATGCCCTAGTTTTCTTCTTGAACAGTATAACGTTCCGGCAGTCTCTTACGTCTTCAGGGAGGGAATTACAAAGACTAGTAAATCTATTGTAATTGCTTGTGTACAAAACAATGCACTGAATCATTGGTTAGATAGGGCAACTTGAGTTTGAATATCATTGAGGATAATGTTGAACGGAGAGCAAAGTTGCTCAGCACTGCGATCTTTGCAAATCGATTGCGCCTCCCCAATCTTACTTTTCATCGATTCATAAGTCTGGTTTTCATATTGAACTGGATAAGCTTCTGGACCATGATATTCAAAAGCTCCCCTAATTATGGAAATCTACTTAAAAATCTGATGTGTTCCATTCACACGACTTACTCTACATCTCCGACACAAATTATTGTTAAAAAGATAATTCTTCTATCTACATGATGCTAATCGAGATAAACATTAGGCAGAAATGCCTACTTGTAAGTAGAAGGTAAACAATGGAATACATTAGGGTAAAACGATAGTCAAATATTTTAAAAGCTGGTTGCCATGTGGATGAAATCCGTTTCTATGCATTACCAGGAGTTGAAAAATTCCTATATGCGAAAATTTTTAAGTATTTTAAAACCGAAACCAATAACAATGAATATCTAAAAAATCTAATGTGTACCATTCACATGACTTTCTCTACATCTCTATAACAAATTATTCTTAAAAAATGTATACTTTATTTACTTCAAGCTAATCAGAAAAAAAAAAAAAATAGCAGAAATAGTCTTATTACTTGCTTCCTTGTAAGTGGAAGCGAAATGAGGGTGTACCATAGGTTAAGGTGTTAGTCAAAAGTTGGATGCTATGTGATTGAAGTTCCTTTTTTTTTGTATGGACAGCAATTGACAAATTCCTGTATGAGAAAAGTATAAGTTTTTCATAGCAGAAACCAAAAACAAGCAATGTCTCAAAAACGATGAACTCCACGAAAAAAATGTATATAACATAAATTGTGTGTTTTAACGTGCTCTACATTTTTTGTGTGGTAAGTTTTTGTCCATCTCTTACGGTTTAGCAGTTATTAAAAATTCCGTAAAATTCAAATCTTCAGAGGCTATTCCTAGAAAACTCAAGATATACATTTTATTTGTCAAGTAAGTATGTTTAATATACGATATTTTAATCAAAATAAATAGAGCCATTTTTCAAAAAATCAAAAATTTCGAAAAAGTTCCATGTAAAGAGTAGTTGAGAGTGGGGGGATTTTTCTCAAAATCTTCGTGTCGCATCCCTGGAAGATACTAAACTTAAATATCAAGTTTGGTAGTTCAGCGACTTTTCGTTTTTGAGTTGTCATGTTCACAGACACACGGACACACACGGACATTTTTCTGAAAATACTTTTTTTGAATTCAAGGGACCTTAAAATGTCTATTTTCAGTAGAATATCGGCGTCGCTATTTTGAGCGCAATGCATTTCCTTCTCTATATACTAAGTATATAGTACGTGTAGAATAATAATAGTAGAAGATTTTATTAGGTATAACATTGTAGAATACTTAGCAATTGAGCAGAAATTTGAATACCTTATCCTAAAGTAGAAAAGAGTAGGAAGAAGTGATATTGGTTACCAATACGGTGTGCTGCCGGTAAAGTAGTGTAGTTTGTAGTTTCCGTTATTTCTATTCAAGTTTATGTTTAGGATTTTAATTACTAATTTAAATTATAATAATTGGTTACTTGTTATTTATTTACTAGTTACCAGTAATATTTTAAAATTTGTAATTTTAATAATAGTTTGATGTTTATCTCACATATTGTAATTATAGAAATATAGTAACAGGAATGTGAGATAAAGTAATAACATATTTAAAACGATAATTATAATAAACAGAAAACAAATAGCAATAGTATAATTAAAATAGGTATTGTAGAATTTTATATATAATTATAATAATGAATAAAATAAGTTATTATAAATAACGATTAAAATAATGAATAAGCAATAATAAATTAAAATAAAATAAATTGACAAGAGGATAATAATAATTAATTAAATGTATTAATTATAGTATAAGATAACGATAACTAATATTAGTTAAAAGTAATAGTATAAAATAATAACTTAAATTTTAAAAATATAATATTAAATTTTAGGTAATAATAATTAAAATAATACATAAACATTTAAATATTAAATTTAATTTTGATAAATATATAGGTTCAATCTGACAATTGTATATTTATTTTATTTTGTAAAATTTAAAAAAAAAATGTTTGTTAATAAATAGAATAAGGTCTAAGGTATTTGCCCCGGTGTAAGCTATTAGATATTGGGGTATAGTATACAGATTTTATTTTCGTTTTATTTTTAGTACTGTAGAGAATGTAATAAGGGTTCTTTGGTGAGCAACAACAAATGGATGACTGCCTTATCGGCCTGTTGACACTATTTACAGGCAAGATTCACTTGCTACCCTATTCTGTGCAGGTGCCCTCTAAAGGGGATTGTGTCCCGTAAAGACTTGTCAGCCATGAAAGCTTTTCTCTGATTAATTTTAGCCGTTCTCGCGAACTTCCTTCTCCAATCTCCGTAAGAGAGTCTTGAACCTTTCAGATCAGTTCCAGTACTTGTGGATTTCTGGGCAACCAGTCCATAGTAGCCAGTTAAACTGGTTTTGATGACAGCATTCTAAGATGAATTTGTAATAAACCAAGTAGCTATCGAGAGCCTTCTGTCCTGTCTGCCTATCTGAGAGTATAAGAACCCCTCTATTACTATAATATCTTACACTCTTCCAAATATTAGTTAAAATAGCAAATATATCTGTCCAAGCTAAATAATAGGGTAACGTTGCAGCATATATGGGCCAGTTTTCTGTTAAATCGGGTCTGATTCTGACCCGGTCTAAGCTTCCTACACACAAGCTAAATGATAGGGTAACGTTTCCGCATATATAGGCCAGTATTCTGTTAAATCGGATCTGATTCCGACCCGGTCTAAGCTACCTAACACAAGCTAAATGATAGGGTAATCTTTCAGCATATATAGGCCAGCATTCTGTTAAATCGGGTCTGATTCTGATCCGTTCAGAGCTACCTACACACAAGCTAAATGATAGGGTAACGTTTCAGCATATTTATGCTAGTATTCTGTTAAATCGGGTCTGATTCCGACCCGGTCTAAGCTACCTAACACAAGCTAAATGATAGGGTAATCTTTCAGCATATATAGGCCAGCATTCTATTAAATCGGGTCTGATTCTGACCCGGTCTAAACTACCTAACACAAGCTAAATGATAGGGTAATCTTTCAACATATATGGGCCAGTATTCTGTTAAATCGGGTCTGATTCTGACCCGGTCTAAGCTACCTAACACAAGCTAAATGATAGGGTAATGTTTCAGCAAATGTAGCCCAGTATTCTGTTAAATCGGATCTGATTCCGACCCGGTCTAAGCTTCCTACACACAAGCTAAATGATAGGGTAACGCTTCCGCATATATAGGCCAGTATTCTGTTAAATCGGATCTGATTCCGAACCGGTCTAAGCTACCTAACACAAGCTGAATGATAGGGTAACATTTCCTCATATATGGGCCAGTATTCTGTTAAATCGGGTTTCTTTCCGATCCGGTCTAAGCTACCTACACATATGCTAAATGATAGAGTAACGTTTCAGCATATATAGAACAGTATTCTGTTAAATCGGGTCTGATTCCGATCGGGTCTAATCTACCTACACACAAGCTAAATGATAAGAGTAACGTTTCAGCATATATAGAACACTATTCTGTTAAATCGGGTCTGATTCCGATCGGGTCTAATCTACCTACACACAAGCTAAATGATAAGAGTAACGTTTCAGCATATATAGAACACTATTCTGTTAAATCGGGTCTGATTCCGATCGGGTCTAATCTACCTACACACAAGCTAAATGATAGAGTAACGTTTCAGCATATATAGAACACTATTCTGTTAAATCGGGTCTGATTCCGATCGGGTCTAATCTACCTACACACAAGCTAAATGATAGAGTAACGTTTCAGCATATATAGAACAGCATTCTGTTAAATCGGGTCTGATTCCGATCGGGTCTAATCTACCTACACACAAGCTAAATGATAGAGTAACGTTTCAGCATATATAGAACAGTATTCTGTTAAATCGGGTCTGATTCCGATCCGGTCTAATCTAGCTACACACAAGCTAAATGATATGGCAACGTTTCCGCATATATGGGCCAGTATTCTATTAAGTTGGAAAGTCAAAAACGAAAAGTCCGTTAAATACCAAACTTGGTATTTAAGTTCAGTATTTTCCAAGGATGTGACACGATGATCTTCAAGAAAATCTCCCAACCTTAAACTATCCTTTACAATGAAAATTTTTCCAAAATTTTGATTTTCTCAAAACTGGCTTTAACGATTATAATTAAAATCCTGTATATTAAAGCTATTTATATTAAAAATAAAATGGTTATCTAGAATTTTCTGGGAATAGCCTCTGAACACCTGTTTATTCTGATAAATGTTGCTTAACTGCTAAACCGTAAGATATAGAAAAAAATGTTCTACACAAAAAATTTAGATCTCGTCAAAACACAAAATTTATGTCCTTTACGTTTTTGTTGTGGAGGTAACTGTTTCCGAGATATACCTTGTTATTGTTTTCAATTTACTTAAGCTTTTCTCAGACAGGAAGTGTCCGTTTTTCTTTTGTTTTACTCCTGGCCAAGGAAAGATACACTTTGCAACGACAAACCCATGACGGTAGCTTTTAAATTATCACTTTAGCCTAGCGCATTCCTTTAGTTCCCTTCTACTTATAAGGAACTAAGTAATAAAATTTCTGCTAATGTTTATCTCGATTAGCATGGCAGAGAAAGAAGAATAATATTTTGTAGGAAGTTTGGAGAGCAGCTAGAGAAAGTCCTGTCAGTATAACACATAAGGTTTTTTTTGTTATCGTCCTGAGGGTTTAATCAAATGTCGGTGTAATTATTTATAAATGCCTCCACAGAAATTCAAGACCTCTGCGCAAGGCAACCTATGCCTACATTTTAGGGATAAATTGTCAAGCTAGGGCAAAGATGGATGTTTCAACTGTAGTACTATAATTACTTTCTCTAGCCCCGTATATACAATGTACATAGGGATAGAGAAGAATTGTATTCCACCCAAAAATTCGATTCGAGATTTCACCGGAAGTACATGTTTTAGGACCCCCTGAATCCAAAAAAAGCATTTTCAGAAACAGGTTCGTGTGTGTGTGTACAGCATAGCTCAAAAATGAAAAGACGGTTAAATACCAAAATTTGTATTTAAGTTTGGTATCTTCCAAGGATGCGACACGAAGATTTTCAAGACCATTTGAGTGGAAACATTTTCAAATAGTTTGTTTTTCTTACAAACGTCTAATGATTTTGATTAACATACCACATATTAAAGCTATTTCTATCACAAATAAACTGTATATCTAGAATTTTCTGGAAATATCTTCTAAAGGCCTGTTTATTCTGGATGCATTTTGCTTAATTTGGCATAACTAGTAAACCGTAAGAGATAGACAAAGACGTAATATACAAAAAATGTAGATCTTGTTAAAATATCCAAGTTATATCATATGCACTTTTTTCGTGCAGCTTACCGTTTTCGAGATATTCCTTGTTGTGAGTTTCAATTGTGAAATTCTTATACTTTCTCAGACGGATGTGTCCACTGTTCTTTCGTTCTACTCCTAGCCAAGCAAAGAAGCGATTTGCAATGATAAACGCATAGCAACAGCTTTTAAAACATTTGACTATCATTGTAGCCTAGTGCATTCCCTTAGTTCCGTTCTACTTACAAGGATTTTAAGTAATACAATTCCGCTAATGTTTATCTCGTTTAGTATGGTGAGAAGAAGAATTATCTTTCGTAAGAAGTTTGTTTGCAGAGTAGCTAGAGGAAGTCATGTGAGTGTAACACATCAGAATTATTTTTCTTGAGAAGTGATTTTTGATCAGAACGAACAACAATGCAAATTTTAAACAATTTAAATAGGTACTAAATTGGAACTTTGTGTACACACAATACACAGATAATAAAATTCAAGAGAACGAAAATGAGAAAATATCTTAAAATTATTTCTTTCATTGCCTGAAAACCCTCAAGCTGTGTAATGCGACCTGTCTGATTAAAGCCTTCCAAGAAAATAGAAAGAAAGCAAGAGAGAGAAGAAAGTCTGGCTTTTGTGCTCCGCCGTATTGCGCTGAAATTCATTCTGTCAGGGAGAATAGCTGGCCACAGAGCAGTTTTTCAACAGAAAGTATTTGATTATATTTCCATGACAAAGGAAGTCTTTCGGCACCATCGAGAAAAAAAAAAACTTTATTAGAAAGATGTATGTTTCTATAAGACGTCTGAAGAGGTAGATTCGGCCGACAAACTTAGGAAATATAGTGGTTCTATAAAGAAAAGATAAAGAAAACTTATGACACAAAGCAACAGAAACTTGTATACTTGATCTCATGAATTGAATTCAGTGGCCCAGTTCAGAAATAGACAAACAGAAAGACAGGCAGACTTACAGAGAGCCAGGCAGACAGATAGACCGGTAGGCAGACAGGTAGGTAGATGGACAGGCAGACATGCAGGCATATGGACAGGCAGACACACAGACAGGCAGGTAGACAGAAAGACAGGCAGAGTAGACAGGTAAACAGATAGACAGCCAGGCAAACAAACAAGCAGACACACAGGTAGATAGACAGACATACAGGCAGAGAGGCAGACACACAGACAGCAGAAAGACAGGCAGAGACAGGCAGAGTAGATAGACGGAGAGACAGACACATAGACAGAAAGACAGCTAGGTAGACAGGCAGGCAGACAGACAGGCAGATAGATAGGCGGAGTAGATAGTCAAAAAGATAGCCAGCCAGCAAGGTAGATACATAGACAAGCGGGCAGGCAGGCAGACAGACAGACAGAGAAACAGATAGGCAAGCAGAAATAAAGTGAGAGGCAGAAAGACAAATAAGGCAGACAGGCATATAGACAGATAAGTCAGTTAGACAGGCAGACGACGGACAGAATTGCAGACACACACAGATACACAGTGTGCGGATAGACGCACAGTCACTCAGTCAGGCAGGCAGGCAGGCAGGCCCACATCAGGCAGGCAGAGAGAGACAGAGGCAGACAGACAGGCAATAACGTTTCTTTAGATGGAGATTTGTCGAAGCCTTATTTTGCAACCTCATTGGGAAGGGTACCTTCGTTGCATTCCCTTATTTCCCTTTTACTTATAAGGAATTAAGTAACATGACCATTTCTGGTAACATTTATAATGATTAGGATTATGTAAATAAAAGAAGACTATTTTGTGTGCAAAGCAGATAGTCATGTGAATGGAACACATCAGATTTTATTTTATTTATTACTTTCTCTAGCTCTAAATTACAATGTATATAGTGGGTAGAGAAGGTATTGTACTCCACCCAAAAATTCGATACCGAAATTTCACCGGATATATATGTTTTAGAATCCCCTGATTCCGAAAAGAGCATTTTTAGAAAAAGCTC
The DNA here is from genome assembly GCA_030762935.1 of Hymenopus coronatus. NCBI lineage: Eukaryota > Metazoa > Arthropoda > Insecta > Mantodea > Hymenopodidae > Hymenopus > Hymenopus coronatus. Next base: position 59,657,581 of record CM060892.1, on the reverse strand, counting down.
TGTGTGCGTGGACAGCATAGCTCAGAAACGAAAAGACCGTTAAATACCAAACATGGATGCGACACGAATATTTTCAAGAAAATTCTCCAATTCTACACTGCCCTTTACATGGAAAAGCTTTGTTTTTCTCAAAAATGGCCAACGATTTTGATTAAAATACAGTACATTAAAGATATTTATATCGCAAATAAAATGCATATTTTGAAGCTTCTGTCCCTGAAGAACCCTTATTAATGTCATATACGGTTTTTACGTGTTTTTTTTTTCCCTTGCTGGTTTCAGGTTTCACTTTTGAACTACTTTAATTTATCTCAAACAGGAAGTGAGGTTTCGGTTCATCTCTCTTGTTTTAATCAGGCCATGCAAAGCAAACAGAACTTCTATTGTTTCGTATAAGACCAGCTTTTAAAAGATATGACTATCGATTTAGGCTGGTATATTCCCTTATGTCCCTTCTACTTACAAGAATGTAACTAATAAGACACTTTCTGCTAATGTTTACATTAAATAGCATATTGTAGATAAAAGAATAATCCTTTGTAAGGAAAGTTGTTGGTGTATCAGCTAGAGGAAGTGCATTAGTTTCAGGGTTTCGTGTTGAATATGGAAGAGGAGAAATTGATTTAATTTTTACTTTCTCTACACGTACTATGAACATAGTGTATAGAGAAGGTATTGAACTCCACCCAAAAATTCGATACCAAGATTTCACTGGAAATAGAGGCTTTAGGGTCCCCTGTAACAAAAAAAAAAAAAAAAAAAAAAAAAAAAAAAAAAAAAAAAAAAAAAAAAAAAAAAAAAAAAAGCATTTTCCGTGTGTGTGTGTGTCTGTGGTATCTTCCAGGGATGCGACACAAGGATTTTGAGAAAAATCTCTCCACACCAAACTACCATTTACATGAACTTTTTTCGAAATTTTTTATTTTCTTAATAATGGCTCTAACGATTTTGATTAAAATATCGTATATTAAAGATATTTTCCTGACAAATAAAATGTATATCTTGAATTTTACGGGAATAGCCTGTGAAGACTAATTTATTCTTTGTGGATTTTACGGAATTTTGCATAACTGCTAAACCGTAAAAGATGGAAAAAAAGTTACCACACAAAAAATGTAGAGCACGTTAAAATACACAATTAATGTTATATACTTTTTTCGTGGAGTTGATCGTGTTTAAGATACTTTTTTCAGCTTTGAAAAACTTGTACTTTTCTCATGCAGGAATTTGTCAACTCCTGTCTATACAAAGGAACTTTAGTCACATAGCCAACAATTTTTGACTATCACTTTAATCTGTTGTACTCCCTTATTTGCCTTCTACTTGCAAGGAAGCAAGTAATAAGATCATTTATGCTATTTTTTTCTAAATTAGCAAGAAGTAAATGGAGGAATGAGCTTTTTAACTTTAATTTGTTGATGCAGAGAAAGATGTGAATGGAACACATCAGTTTTTTTTTACTTTTCGTTCTTTAACTTGGTAATTCATATCGGAAGATGGATGAATAGCACGTGTAAAATGAAGTTCAAATCAGCCAAGGGTACGTAACTTACCCTAACCTAGATTCGCAGCTGGGACCTCTTAAATGTAAGGCAGACAGACAAGCTCCGTAAGACTGCGAGGTGGGCGTACAGTTATTATACATAATAATGCTTTATGTAACTATGTAATATCTAAAAGTAGTGTCAAAAATTGAGGTAGGATGTTTCGAAGTCGTATGAGAGGAAGGTCAGCATATACCACAAAAGGTGAAGGATTTGGGAGATTCTGCGCCGTCCCCAACAGGTGTGAGTGGTTCCCATCGGACTTGAGCTCCAGAGGCAAATATCCGATACTAGGACCGAGAGCACTCCGTAAAGGGGCGTCATAGCTGTTCGACACACTTCTAGCTGCCCATCAATGGAGACATGTGCCATTACATCGTGAAACAGACAACTAATAAATGGAAAAAAAAAAAATCTGATGTGTTCCATTCACTTGGCTCTGCAAAAATATTGTTAACAAGCTTTTGCTTCTATTTACTTCCTTCTAATCGAGAAAAAATTAGCAGAAATAGTCTTATTACTTGCTTCCTTGTAAGTAGAAGCGAAATAAGGGAGCACCATAAATTAAAGTGATAGTCAAAAGCTGGTTGCTATGTGACTGAAGTTCCTTTGTACGTATGGACACGAGTTGACACATTTCTGTGTGAGAAAAGTATAAGTTTTTCAAAGCTGAAACCAATAACAAGGAATATCTTAAAAACGATCAACTCTACGAAAAAAATGTATGTAACATAAATTGTGTGTTTTAACGTACTCTACATTTTTGTGTGGTAAGTTTTTGTCTATCTCTTACGGTTTAGCAGTTATGCAAATTTCCGTAAAGTTCATCCAGAATAAGTTAGTCTTCAGAGGCTGTTCCCAGAAAATTCAAGATATACATTTTATTTGTCAGGTAAATATTTTTAATATACGATATTTTAATCAAAATCGTTAGAGCCATTTATTAGAAAATCAAAATTTTCGAAAAACGTTCCACATAAAGGGTATTTGGGGGTGGGGGATTTACTTGAAATTCTTCGTGTCGCATCCTTGGAAGATACCAAACCTAAATACCAAGTTTGGTTTTTAACGGACTTTTCGTTTTTGAGCTATGCTGCCCACAGACACACACACACACACACACACACACACACACACACACACACACGGACATTTTTCTAAAAATGTGTTTTTTTTTTTTTAATTCAGGGGGTCTCAATACATTTATTTCCGGTGAAATATCGGTATCGAATTTTTGGGTGCATTACAATACCTTCTCTATACACTATGTACATTGTACGAGTAGAGAAAGTAAATATACTGAATTCACCATAGGTGCTAGCAATTTGTCTTGCAAAAAAAGTCCTGTTTCTATTCACATAACTTTATTTACGTGCTCCAGAAACAAACTATTTTTACAAAGGATTATTAATTTATCTACAGCACCCTAATCGAGATAAACACTGCAGAATACTTGCTTCCTTGTAAGTAAGAAAATAAGGGGATACACAAGGTTAAAGCGACTATCAAATCTTTTAAGGACTGGTTGCTATATGAGACAATTGACGTTCAACTCTCTTTACATGACCAGGAGTAAAACAAAATAGAGAGGAAACGAAAGATGGCTTCCCATTTAAGAGAAGTTTATGTTTATTTGTCATGTAAATATCTTTAATATAGGTACGGTTTTTAATCAAAATCGTAGTCACTTTTGACAAAAACAAAAATTTTCAAATTTTTTTCCACGTAAAGAGTAGTTTGGAGCGAGTGGATTTTCTTGAAAATATTCGTGTTGCATCTTCGGTTTTAAATATTAAATTTGATTATAAAGGTATTATAATATTATTACATGATTATAAATATTAAATTATTTTCAGATAAAGTACCCCAATGGCGACTTGCAATGTTGTAAGTTCTTTAAGATGCATAGTATAGGTGACTATTATGGTAAATTAGTATTGATTTAATTGTTTTTTCACACATGCTGTGTGTAAAACAGGAGTTGGATAGGTAGCGAGACTGAAACATTCAATGCCATAGTCGGGATTTGAACCACGGATCTCCCGGTCTCTAACCAGTTGCAATGTTGTAAGTCGCCATTGGGATATGTCATCTCAAAATAATTTGAGATCACCTTGTGGTTTACCGGGAAACGTGCGAGTCAGTTGGGGATGTTGCCATGGTAGCTCAGTGGTAGAGCAACATGCTAGAGACCGGGAGATCCGTGGTTCAAATCCCGGCTATGGCATTAAATTTTTCAGTCTGACTCTACCTATCTAACTCATCTCAAATTATTTTCCACAATGGTGACTTGCAATTGAGGAATGTTGTGTCAGCATGTTGCCAGGCAGCTCAGTGATCATAGCAATCGCTAGAGACCGGGAGTTCTTTGGTTAAAATCTCGGCAGTGACATTGAGTTTTTGAGCCTAACTCTACCTATCAAATTTCCTATATATTTTACTGTTTACAATAATATAAAATTATTAAGAAAGAAGAGGACTTAACACTCTATTTCCAGTAAATTCAACACATTGTAGGGTACTCGAAGGTCATTTTGTGTAAATTAGACATTTCACGAAGCAAGATGCAGTATTGTATCAGTTTGAGCAACCGATATAGGGGACAATGTGTGAATGATGACACTGCGTGGCTTGATAAGCACAACGCTGTCATTAATATGGACCTTGGAAGTAGACCAGGAGAGGTCCTTACACCTGAACTATAGGCGCTGCAAGACGCACTCTGATCAACGTTGAATAGAGCGTCGGGTTACATTTTAACTGTGACTTTCAACTAGAACAGAAAGTACAAGATGGACCCTGTAAAAACAATCTAGTGGGTTTCTCCGTACATCATGTATTCTATTGTGTTGGTAAAAGTCTCCTCAAACTTTTGGATATACTTATTCCACATGGGTACGTTGCAATACAGATTTTATTTTGCAATGTCAATATCCTAAATACATTGTAATCAAAATCTAAGGGTATTATTAATAAAATAAAAACTTTGAAAGTTTTCTAAAATGTAAATGGTAGTTTGAGTGGAGTAATTTTCTTGAAAAAAATGTCTTTTTCCATCCTTAAATATTCCGAATTTAAATGCCGAGTTTTGGTGTTTATCCACCTAGGCTTTTGAGTTATAGTGTTTGACTCACATAGAGACAGGCAGATACGCATTCACTAAAGCTGTTTTTAGGAGATTCAGGTAATGTTAGTAAAATGCAGTAAAATCTAGGCATCGAAATCTTCTCATCGGAAATAACTTAGGTTGAAGTAGCAATTTGCATGCGGCTTTTCTGCGATCCAAATTTTCAAACTATATATTCAAATAAGGACCAAGTTTGTCTTCGAAATCATTCACCAATCTGAGTTTGTTGTGTATATACATACGAACCAGTTTCAAAATGTACATCCATGGGACATCGGAGTGAGTTCCTTATTGTGAAATCGCGGCATCAAAGACTTGGGTTTAATGCGATCCTTTCTACAAATATAATCTAGGTATAGAACAGAAAGGTCAAGCAGGAAGTCAGATGTATATGACATATTGAACAATAAAATCAGAAACAGGACACTTTATCTGAAATGAAAATGTCAGAAAAATCATGAAAAGAAAGAATCTAAGAAACTTCTGTAGCAGAGATACATTAGATTCATGAAGAGAACTGCTCTGAAAGGACGCCTAGATAGGATAAAAGATCAAAGAATATCTTTTATACTAAGGTATAAAAGAAGAGTATGGTGTCCAGTAACGAAATGGGAGTGAAGTACAAACGGAGATGCTTACAAATAAGGTATATTTTCTAAACCAAGAGACCCAGTTGTTTGCAAAACCGTAACAGATGTGTTTCTGAAGTATAGATACTTGAAGTAAAAATAAAATGTCTTTAATTTTCTCAGGGCGTTAATGCTGGGCTTACTGGGCTCTTCAGATCCAAGCTACTAAAGTGGGTTAATTTCAAAAATAATCCATTATCCGGATTTTCTTTTTCGAGTTGTAATTTATTTTCAAATCACTTTATGCAATTTAGTGCCATTCTATCTCTCGTGAATTTAACATTTTATAAGTTCCGACGGGAGATATTTCTAATTCCTCGGAATAAAACAATATTCTATTAATCTTCAATGCAATGAACGGATTTAACGCCAAAACTTAAGTGCGCGCGTATTATCAACTTCGCCGTCGTCCTCACTCAACTGTTAACGGTCTACTACAAAATCGCAGAGATAAAATCAAAACGCTTATACACCACGAAAGCACAAGAAATAATACGAGGTACGTCCAGAGAGTAAGTTCCGTTTGGTAATAAAATTAAACAGTGTACAGATACAGAATAATTGTTTATTGCACAAAATTCTACAACTCTTAAACTACTTTTCCACATAACTGCCGAAATGTTGCAGGCATTTGTCATAGCGTGGCACAAGTTTTTGTATACCTTCTTCAAAAAGTTGAAAACATTTTCTTTCAGCTCTTCGTCATTGTTGAAGTGTTGACCGCCAAGGAAAGACTTGAGATGTAAGAACAGATGAAAGTCGCTAGGAGCGAGGTCAGGGCTGTACGGAGGATGGTCAAACACGTCCCAGCCAAATCTCTGTAGGAAGTTTTTCGTCACATTTGCAGTGTGTGGTCGTGCGTTGTCGTGAAGAAAAACAACACCTTTTGACAGCAATCCTCGGCGCTTATTCTGTATTGCGCGGCGCAATTTCCTAAGTGTCTCGCAATAAACATCTGTTTAATTGTTTGACCACGCGGTAAGAAATCAATGAATAAGATGCCTTTCCAGTCCCAGAACACTGTGCACATCATTTTTCGAAGTGTCAAGATTTGTTTCGGCTTAACCTTTGCTGGGGATGAAGTGTGCCTCCATTCCATTGATTGCCGCTTACTCTCAGGGGTGTCGTAAGAAACCCAAGTCTCATCTCCTGTGACTATCTGCGTCAGAAATTATTCGCCGTCTTCATCATAACGGATTAAAAACTGAAGTGCACTACCCATCCGTTTTGTTTTGTGTTGCTCAGTAAGAATCTTTGGTACCCAACGTGAGTAAAGTTTACGAAATTTCAGTTTTTCGGTAACAATTTCATGAATTAGTGATCGTGAGCTTTGGGGAAATTCCATAGCGAGTGCACTAATTGCGGTTTTCCTGGATCTTGTCATCAATCGCGTGAAGCAGTTCTTCTGTAACCAAAGATGGACGCCCACTTCGTTCTTCATCGTGCACTTCACTACGTCCTTCATTGAACTGTCGGACCCATCTTCTCACCATTGAATCACTCATCGTATTTTGTCCATAAACTTCGCAAATTTGCCGATAAATTTCAATTGGTTTCACTTTCCTAGCATTCAGAAAACAAATCACAGGTCTGATTTCACAAGCGGCGGGATTTTCAATCAACACCCACATTGTAAACAAGCACAACAAAGCGTGTGTGGCAGCCAGCGATCTCAAAATGGCGCACGTTTCTTCTCCTTGATACAGAGCGTCTACCGCGCATGTGCGGAACTGCGATCGCAGCGCTGCAGCGGCGATAAATTGAAACGGAACTTACTTTCTGGACGTACCTCGTAATATTGCACCCAGTGGAATCCAACAACAACAACAATACACAAAATAGAATTAAATTTACAAGATATTGGCAACATTTTGTGGTTAGGATATACATGTTCTCATACTGAAGAGTTATTTACATAATTGCTAAGTAGTTTCTTATAAATGAGATGTTTATGGCTTACGCAGGTGAGGTCTGAATTTCGATATAAGGAGGAAAAACTCTCCATTCATATAACTTTCCCTACCTATTCTAAAACAAACTATTTCTTTAAAATATTATTCTTCTTCATACTTTAACCTAATCAAGATAAATGTGAGCAGAAACGAATTTTTAATTATTCCCTTACAAGTACAGCAGAAATAAAGAAATAGAACAAGCTAAAGCGATGGTCAAATTTTTAAAACCTGCTCGTTTAAACAAAAACGAAGAATCTCTACCATTCACATTATTTTATCTATCCATACATCAACAAACTATTGCTAAAAAGTGTTTTTACACACTTGCCGTGTGTAGGATTCTCAATAATTTATGAAGAGTGAGCTAATAATTGGTTAAACTATGATAATACTCACGACATTTAAGTCGCCATAAAGTATATCATCTCAAAACAATTTGAAATGTCCTTGTAGTTTGTTGGGGAAAAATTAGTGAATTTAATGCAGAATCAGCTTGTTGCCATGATAGTGGTTAGAGCAACTGGACGGAGACAAGGAGATCTGTGGTTCAAATCCTGGCTATAAAATTGAATTTTTCGGTTTGACCCTACTATAACTACAAAAGCTTATTCTTCTATCTACTTCACACTTTTAAAATAAGTACTGTTCACTCCTCTAAGTAAAGTGCCTTAATGAAGAAACGCCATCCACTTTATCTCATTCGAACTCTTCGTGTTTGAGAATTGAGGATTTAGCTGTTTGAAGATCACCGAAGAAATTCTATTTGGCTTCAGGAATTTCAAGAAGAGCACTCATAAATTTGGACATCTCTTCTTCTACTTGTACCAGTTTTCCTGATTGTCATTGTGCATGTTAATACCCAGCTGGAATTACACGTTTCATGCTCGACTTTAAGTCATTCCAGCTGTCTTCTTTTTGGCTTCTCGACAAATCAGCTCAACTATTAAAGCGCCAATGGAATTGCCGAGATTAGGCAATTTTAACAAATGGAGCGATATTGTCGAAAAATCTTATCGCAGTTGTTGAAATCTTGTCGCTCCTGACATTCGTTTGCTTAACCTCTTGTATTGGTTATAGGTAACAAGGTGGCAATCCAGTCAGCCAACCTTCACTTTCAATAACTGTCAATTCCACAATTGTACTTTCAATTAATTCAGAATCAATGTATATTTAAAGTTTTATCCAGTTCACAATCTATTTAGTTCAAAAAGGAGTGAAAATGACCATTATTGTATTTCTTACGTATGAGATGAGTGCAATAACCTCAAATAAAAGAGCGTTTGTTTCCATTTCATGTATTAGTTATTAAAAACTGAACTAAAATAAGTGGCCTCTATTTATATTGTGCTATTACTATTAGAACATTGGGTGTAGGCACGATTAGCTATATCATAATTCAGGAGGCAGTAAAGAAAGGAAAAAATAATCGGTAAGTAAACATGCATGAATGCGTCATCTACCATTTGAGAACTAATGTAAGTATTGCAATCATAAACTGATAAAATCTAACTTCCTATATATTATAAATTATTAATAGCCTATTTCGCAGAATTGTCTTATCAAATACAGTCGCTTCACTCCGGTCGTGAATTATTCACAAGATGAAAACACTCGTGGTATTACTTAATGATACTTATATTTAAGAGGTACGAGTTACGGATTGCAGCTTCCAATTTCTGGTGGTGCGATTGCCAACTGTCACCCGAACATACCTTTTTTACTTTCTCTATACTACTATACACATAGTGTATACAGTAGGTATTGCACTCCACCAAAAAATTCGATACCGAGATTTCACCGGAAATATATGTTTTAGGGTCCAAAAAAAGTATTTTCAGAAAAAGGTCCGTGTGTGTCCGTGTGTCTGTGAACACGATAACTCAAAAACGAAAAGTTGGTAAAATACCAAACCTGGTACTTAAGTTTAGTATCTTCGAGGAATGCGACACGAAGATTTTGAGAAAAATCCCCCCACCCCAAACTACCCTTTACATGGATCTTTTTTCGAAAATTTTGACTTTCTAAAAAATGACTAACGATTTTGATTAAAATATCTTATATTAAAGACATTTACCTGGCAAATAAAATGTATATTTTGAATTTTCTGGGAATAGCCTCTGAAGACTACTTTATTATGAATCAATTTTGTATAACTACTAAACCGTAAGAGATGGACAAAAACTTAACACACAAAAAATGTAGAGCACATAAAAACACACAATTAATGTTATATACATTTTTTTCGTGAAGTTGATCGTTTTTGAGATATTCCTTTTTCTTGGTTTCAGCTTTAAAAACATACTTTTCTCATACAGGAATTTGTCAACTCCTGTCCATACAAACAAAGGATCAGTAGTCACATAGCAACCAGCTTTTGGCTTTCACTTTAACCTATGGTATTCCCTTATTTCGCTTCTACTTACAATAAGGCAAGAAATAAGACTATTTCTGCTAATTTTTCTCGATTAGCATGAAATAAATAAAAGATAAGCTTATTAACAATAATTTGTTACAGATATATAGAGAAAGTCATGTGAATGGAACACACCAGATTTTTTTTTATGTAGCTTAACATCCTTTAACCTGGTTGGTCATATCGGACGATGAATGAAATTGATGAAATGATGCTCAAATGATATCGGTGTCCATGGAGCTTAAAGTTACTCGACATTCGTCTTCTCAGGATAAGGGAAACCCCCCCCCCAAAAAAAAAAAAAACCGTATCGTAACTCACCCTAAGCGAGATTTGAACTCACATCCTTTTAAATGTGAGGTAGATACTCTACCGCCACACTACCCAGGCGGGCTTAGATGCCTTTCTCTGACCTTAGGGTGGAGTATCACATTACTCAATGGCTGGCTTTCCTGCCAGTGCTCGGGTGGCTAATTGTAATGGTTTCCCCACTCATCAAGATAAACTTTGGCAAAAATGTGTACGACATAAATTGTGTTTTATCCTGATCTATATTTTTTGTGTAGTAAGTTTTTTCTATCTCTTACGGTTTGCCAGTAATGCAAAATTTAGTAAAATTCATCCAGAATAAAGTAGTCTTCAGAGGCTATTCCCAGAAAGTTCAAGATATACATTTTATTATCAGGTAAATATCTTTAATATACGATATTTTAATGAAAATCGTTCAAGCCATTATTGAGAATATCAACATTTTCGAAAAAAGTCCCATGTAAAGGTTAGTTCGGGGGTCTTGAAAATCTTCGTGTCGCATCCTTTGAAGATACTGAACTTAAATATGAAGGTTGGTATTTTTAGATAGATAGATACTTTATTTCACTGCTTAGAGCGTGGCCCGGTGGCAGCGCTGTCAATGTAATAATACAATGTATAATACAATTGAGTTAAATAAACAATAATGTGTGTAATACACTGTTAAAATGCCAATGACATCATAGTATACTAATATATACATAATTGTAACAACAGTAATAATAACGCAATATTTTTATTTACTATCCTGACTATAAATCACTCTTCTTTAGTCTCTTTATAAAACTATTTACACTTTGAGGCAAAGTCTCCAGTAAATCTGCAGGGATTTTGTTCCATTCGTTTATTGTTCTATTTGTGAAGGAAAATTTACCTATGTCTGTTTTCTGTTCCGTATTTCTTATTTTTTCCGTGTGATCATTCCTCCCACAGTATAATGGCTTTAATAATCGTTTGGATATATCTTTCCATGCAGGTTCCCCTTTATAGGCTCTAAAAATTGCACATAGTCTTGCTCGTCTCCTACGGTTTTCTAGTGTTTCCCAGGAGGTAGCAGTGCTTTACTTCTGTCTACAAATTTAGCTGCTCTTTTTTGAACTCTCTCTCTAGTGCCAGTTTTTGCCCCCCCCCCGATACGGATCCCAGCATGCAGCACTATTTTCTAATATTGGTCGAACTAAAGAAGTGTATGCCAAATTTCCATTGCTGCGACTTTCCATTGCTGCGTTTTAAAATCCTCATTGCGAAATGCAACGCTTTCCACGCCTTCCAGTGATCGAGTTTACATGTTCCCCCCACTTCAATCTTTGATTTAGTATTACCCCTAAATATCTGGTGCTATTTACTCTGAGTACTTTCTTATTGTCTAATTTATATGTTACGTTTTCTACTATTCTTGCCCTTGAAAATATAATTGCTTTACATTTATTTGGATTTATCTCCATTTTATTATATTTTGCCCAGAGTTGAATTTTGTTTAAATCTTCTTGTAGATATATTGTGTCACCTTTACCACTAATATTTCTATAGATTATACAATCTTCTGCAAATAGGCGAATCTGAGATGTTATCCCTTCCCGTAAATCATTTATATATGCTAAGAAAAGCAACGGCCCGATCACGCTTCCCTGGGTCACACCAGAAGTTACATTTGTAGGAGACGATAATTTATTTCCCACCCGCACTCTTTGGGTTCGTTCGCTCAAGAATTCCCGAATCCAAGTTATCACTCTGTTGTCTATTTGCAGATTACAAAGTTTTTCTATTAGTCGTCCATGAGGTACAAGGTCAAACGCTTTTGAAAAATCAATTATTATCGCATGTACTTTTCCACCCGCGCCAAGTGTATCGGCTACATCCTGACAAACAGCTACTAGTTGACTCTCACAAGAATGTCCGTTCCGGAAACCATGTTGGCCTTCGAAGAGCCAATGCGTTTTATCCCATTCGCGTCTTAAATATTGTGCTATAAGATGCTCAACTTGTTTGCTTACTACTGATGTCAAACTAACTGGTCTATAGGTTGCCGCATTTGTTCGATCCCCTGCTTTATAAATAGGCACAACCATAGCCTGCTTCCAATCTTGCGGTATACTTCCGTTATTTACTGTTACTTCGAATAGCCTCAGTATGTATGGAACGATTGCCTCCCCCAAATCTTAAGAAAGTCGCCCGAAATGCCATCTGGCCCGACTGATTTATGTTTTTATAATTTAGCTAACCGTCTTCTAATGTCCCTTGGTTTCACTGTCATAGGAGGCCCTTTCGTTCTTTTAATACTGGCATTGCTCTTTACTTGAAAAATTGAAGCGAAATGTTGATTAAACACTTCAGCTTTTAACAATGAATCGGTCATTAGTATATTTCCATTCTTGATTTCTGGAATGATTTCTGCGCCTTCTCACAAATTAAAAAAATTGCTGCCAACTATTCCTGTCAGACGAGAGAGTACTTTTTAAGAAATGTTCTTCGGTGGTAATCTTTTCTAATAGAAGTTTGTTTGACAAAACTCGGAATTTATTTGCGTGATAACCACTAATTTTTCGTGAACTATATGCTCTCCTGACTTGTTTCTTTAGCCGTTTTACTGTTTTATTGTAGTATTCCGGGTCAGGGTTTTTAGTTAGCATTTTACGGGCTATAAATTTATATGTTGCTTCCATAACAATTTTTTTAAAATGCTGACATATTTCTTCTACCAAGCTTCCAGATTGGGACCACAGCGAATATTTTTCGTTTAAGAATTTTTGCAGCCTCAGAATGTCTCCTTTGTAATATCGGTAAAAGTGTCTCATTTCATCCGTGTGAAACTTGGCACGTATTCCTTCTACTTTAAGTAATACGCAGTTATGGTCACTTATACCTGGAAAAACCTCGCATTCTAGTACAGCTTCTTCTGGCTTTACAAGAAATATGTCCAAAACCGCCCCTTCTCTGGTTGGGTTTTTTACAGTTTGAACAGGCTTTTCGTTTTTGAACTCTGCTGCCCACAGACAGACAGACAGACACACACACACACACACACACAGAAACATGCACACACACGGACCTTTTTCCAAAAATACTTTTCTTTTGGATTCAGGTGGACCCTAAACATGTATTTCCGGTGAAATCTCGGTATCGAATTATTGGGTGGAATGCAATACCTCCTCTATACACTATGTACATAGTACGTGTAGAGAAAGTAAAACTGTTTAATGACTTCCCATTGAGAAACGAGTAACAATTGTAAAATTTAAGCCTATAAAAACAATATTTAGGAAATGGTTAGCTTTACAACAAATATGTGTTGTATGTTTTAATAAGATCTACATTTTTCGTGTCTCTTATGGTTTATAAATTATGCAAAAGTCATCCAGATTGAATTCGGAGCTATTCTCAGAAAATTCAAGATGCGAATTTTATATTGTATAAAAAATATCTTAAAGATATAGTATTTAATAAAATCATTACAGCCATTTTTGAGAATATCAAAGTTTTCGAAGAAATGTTCCACATAAACGGTACTTTGGCGAGAGAGAATTTTCTTTAAAATGTACGTGTCGCATCTTTGGAAGATGCTGAACTTAAGTTTCAAGTTTGGTATTAAACGAGTTTTCGCATTTGAACTACGTACCTATGCTGTCCACAGATATACAGATACACCTACACGGACACAAGCGCTCGCGGAAATATATTTTATTCAGAGGATCTCTGAACATGACAAAAACATGATGAAATCTTGTATAAGTATTTGAGTGTAATACAATACCTTCATGGGTGAGTGATTAGACCGTTCGCCTCCAATCTAGGCGGCACGGGTTCGATCCCAAGCGCCCGCATGTGGGTTTCGTGGTGGACGGAGCGGCGTCTGGGCGGGTTTGCTCCGGATCCTCCAGTTTCCCCGCCACTCATTCAACCAATTGTTCCATCATCACCTTTCTCATAACCAATTTTATTTACATTTCATATGATCCACTTACTCATGTTCATGCCTGTCTACGGGCTGACCCCTCGTAATAGGTTCTCCATTCTGTAGTTTTGTGCCGTTGGCTCCCCGACAGGCTTCTGACCCCTAGTCATTGGCTTGTAAGTCCTAGGGGGATGTTAGCCCTACAATGCGGGAGGATAAGCCGATTACGAAACGAAACGAAACGAAACAATACCTTTTCTATATACTGTAGGCATTGTACATGGTAGAGAAAGCATAAACTAACTTAGCTTGTAGTTATGGACGCTCATTAATAGCTATTGTTTTCAGCGTCCCATTCTCTATTATGCATGAAAGACCGCGTACTTTACTCAGAGGTCTCTATCAGGCTTGGGATTCTTTTCCTTGCTTCAAAGCATGAAACCACCGGATTCACTTGCCTTCGAAGGATTTTTACGCCCGCAACAGTCCATTGCCCACCGCCGGGTTTGGACAGCTACTACGGGAACCAGAGGTAGCATTTTACTCCTTGTAACCACGGAGACCAGGTAGCCCAACTGTCTTATATTAGATGTGTGCAGATATCCCTTGGTACGTTAAAAGAATTGCAGAACTCAACGGGGCTATTTCAAGTTAAAACCTTCCAGTGGAGGCTGACGAGAGTGGCCCTTACTTACACGTCTTGCTATCAGCGGAGACGCAGAGCTGTTCACAGTCATTGCGAGGGGCAGGTCTCCACTGGCGGGTTTTACCTTGAAATAGCCCCGTTGAGTTCTGCAACTCTTTTCTCGCGCCAAGAGGTATCTGCACACAACAAAGACGGGGCAGCTGGTATTATATAAATAGAGTATAACGTTTTCTTATAAATGAGATGTGCCAATTTTGTATAATTTATTTTTCGCCCTTACACCAATGGAAAATGAACGCTCCAAGAGCCAGTTTTGGTACAACAATACCCCAACCACCGCTGGGTATGCATTTGGAGAAACCTTCATTTGTTATATCCCCCACATCGTGGCAGCTGTCAGTCTACCGCTAACTTAATCGCATCATTCCCATAGCAGAAAAACATAACAAAATGGCATGGTGTTCCCTCCTGTCTGCAGTGCAAGGGTCGTTCAATAATTACGGTTTCAAAATCGATGGTCATTTGTTAAACGTTGCCGAAACCAATTTGGCACTGGTTCATAGATTCGTTAGGCTTCAGCAGGCATTTCAGCTAGTCACTCAACAAGTTTCCGCCAACAAGGTGCAGTATCGTACAGATATTTCCTATTTATCATGATAATCGGGGAAAAATCAGCCGAAATTATATTATTACTTGCTTCCTTATAAGTAGAATAGAAATAAGAGAATATACTAGGATAAAGTTATAGTAAAATCTTTTAAAATCTGGTCGCTATGTGATACAATTGAAAATTGGTTATCTTTGCATGACCAGGAGTAAAACAAAGGACATAAAACGAATGCCGACTTACCGTTTGAGAAAACTAAGCATTTTAAAATTGAAACCAATAACTAAGAATATCTCGGAAATACTTAAACCTACAAAAATATACATCATATACTTCTGTGTTTTAACAAAAACGAAGAAATAAATAAATAACATTATTAGTCCGTTGTGCTGTTTGAATACCAGTAAATGTGGTGGAACTTAGGTATTGTGATTCTGTTATATGCGCCAAAAATGAAATATAATATTCCAATGTCTTTATAATTCATTGAGAATAATAAAATTTGATTATTTTGGGAAGGAGGCCTTTGTAATTTATGTTTTACTTTGGATGGGGAAACTAGCGAGGAAGTAAAAGCGAAATTAGTTGCTGTTTATGAGTGCTGTTTAGTGATGTTTCAAATTCATTGACCTATATATATATCTCGAGAAAAATAATTGAAAAAGTCCAGAACATGATACTTGTAATCGTCGAACGAAAGTTCGCGAAATAGTAGAGGCCATAGCTGGGTTGGTGGGAACGGCAGTTGATATTTTGTTTAAGTAAGAAATGAAAGATCGGCCCGATGTGTGCCGCGATTGCTCGAGTGCGACTTTGAAATTCGAAGCTGTGTGTGGAACTGTTTAGGCGAAATTCGAAGGCCCTTTTACTTCGAGATATCACAAGACGTGGAAAATAATGGGTTGCAAAGCAAAGACAGTCCCATCAGTCGGAAAAGAAATGGTCATTTTAAAGGTTCTGATGGGTGTTATACTCATTGGCTTCTTAGAAAAAGTAAAAAAAAAAAAAAAAATTCTGGATGATACTTCAGTGAGTCATTGGTCCAATTCGACAAGACTCTGAAGCATACACGTCTCCATTTGGCTGTCAATTGCATGAAAAAATGTATATGACATAAATTGTGTGTTTTAAGGATATCTACATTTTTTTAGTAAGTTTTTCTGTATCTCTTATGGTTTACCATTATGTAAAGTTCAGAAAAACTCATCCAGAATAAAGGCCCTTTCAGAGGTAATTCCCCAAAAAATTCAAAATATACATTTTATTTGTCATGTAAATATCTTTAGTAAATGATATTTTAATGAAAATCGTTAGAGCCATTTTGAGAAAATCAGAATTTTCGAAAAAATGTCCTTATAAAGACTAGTTGAGGGTGGAGGATCCTTGGAAGATATGAACTTAAATACTAAGTTTGGTATTTAACGGACTTTTAGTTTTTGAACTATACTCCGCACAGATCCGCAGACATACACACATCGACACTGGCACTGGCAGACATGCTGACAGACAAACCGATAGAAACATTCATACGGACATTTGTCTAAAAATGCTTTTTTTTTTGGATTCAGGGGGTCTCAAAACATATATTTCCGGTGAAATTTCGGTATCGACTTTTTGGGTAAATACAACACCTTCTCTATACACTGTAAATATTGTTCGTGTAGAGAATGTAAGAAGAACAAAGGCCTGCCCTCCGAAATTAATCAAATTTTATTATTTTCAATAAATCATTAAGACATTGGAATATTATATTTCATTTTTGGCGCATATAACAGAATCACAACACCTAAATTCTCCAACATTTACTGTGTATACAAACATCACATAGGGCTAATAATTTTCTTTATTTCTTCGTTTTTGTTAAATTATAGAATTATATCATATTTTTGTAGTTTTTCCTAGACATTTTTAGTTATTGATTTCAATTTTAAAATACTTAGTTTTCTCAAACGGTAACACGGCTTTCATTTTATGTCATTTGTTTTACTCCTGGCCATGCAAAGACAACCAATTTTCAATCGTATCACAGCGACCAGATTTTAAAAGATTTTACTATTACTTTAACCTAGCATGTTCCCTTGTTTCCCTTCTACTTACACGGAAGCAAGTAATAATACCATTTTGGCTGATGCTTATTTCCGATTATCATGATATTCATAAAATAATCTTACGTAAAAATAATTTATTTGCAGAATAAATAGAAATAGTCATATATGCTGTTTCGCAATTGTATAAGATTAAATAACAGTGAACTGGGCTTCTTAGAGCATTTAAAGAAATCCATGTTGTTCATTCTTTTCATCCTGGTTGTAATATTTTAATGGACTTATTTTTTGATAGTGTTTAACGGCCGCATTTACTGCAAATGGCACCGCAGGCGATGACGCTGTTGAAAAATGGAATGAAGATGGAGCACCGGTGGAATGCGATGGCGGGGGAAACCGGAGAACTCCCGCCAATTCGCCGCTTTGTCCTCCACAAACTCCACATGCGGTCGCTTGGGATCGAACCCGGGTCACCGAAATATTTAGTCCTGTATTCAAAAGTGTACACGAGAGACGTTAAACCTTTCATCTAAAGGATGTTTAAGTCGGTGATAAAGCCTTTGCCATGATGGCATATACGAGGCCACAATATTTTGTGCCTTGCAACACCGATTGCTGTGGGTATCATCTGGTGTTTCCACTGGAAAGTTTTGACATTGTTGACCTTAACTTACTTCAGATATTTAGTTAATAGAGCGTTATTTGTTGGTTTACAGTGACTTTAAAAGTTTGCCTCAGCGAAAATATGGAATTAACTCCTGAAAATTGTTCGTGCTATGATCTACTTTCTCTATAGTATTATGTACATAGAGAATAGAGAAGATATTGCACTCCACCAAAAAACTCATTACTGAGATTTCACCGGAAAAAGGTCCGTGTGTGTCCGTGTGTCTGTGAACACGCTAGCTCAAAAACGAATAGTCGGTAAAGTTAGTTTAGGTTTAGTATCTTCCAGGGAGGCAACTCGAAGATTTTCAGAAAAATACCCCCCAAACTACCCTTGACATGGAACTTTTTTCGAAAATGTTATTTTCTCTAAAAGTGCTCTAACGATTTTGATTAAAATTTCGTATATTAAAGATATTTACCTGACAAATAAAATGTATATCTTCAATTTTCTGGGAATAGCCTCTGAAGACTACTTTATTCTGGGTGAATTTTATGGAAGTTTGCATAACTGCTAAACCGTAAGAGATGAACAAAAGCTTACAACACAAGCTTAGAGCACCTTAAAGCACAATTTATTTTATATACTTTTTTTCGTGGAGTTGGTCATTTTTTAGATATTCCTTGTTTTTGTTTCAGCTTCAAAAAACATACTTTTCTGATACAGGAATTTGTCATTTGCTGTCCATACAAACAAAGGAACTTCAGTCACAGAGCAAACAACTGTTTAATATCACTTTAACCAATAGTACTCCCTTATTTCGCTTTTACTTACAAGGAAGCAAGTAATAGGATTATTTCTGCTGATTTTTTCTTGATTTGTATGAATTAATTAATAGAAGCATAAGATTTTTAACAATAGTTTGTTGCAGAGATATAGGGAAAGTCTTGTGAATGGCGCACATCAGATTTTTTAACGTGCATTATCAAGGCAAGTGTGCATTGATCAACTTACTGCTACATTTGGCGATGCCACTGTAAAACGCTGGTATAACGAGTTTAATCGTGGTCGCCGTTCGCTCATTGACGAAACTCGAGAAGATCACCCAAATTTGTATTTTGAGCCTATTAATAACACAAAATCAGTTCTTTATCGTTACTGCCTTCAGGAAGATATGATATCCTTTCTCATAGCTTTTTAATCAGGAATCTCGAGACTATATTTTAGCGAAATATAGCTAACGATAGCTTAAATGTAAGTTTCTCTAGCCGAGGAATGTACTCCAGCAAACGCAGTACGAATTCTGTCGCACGAGAGGTAAGTTATACAGTTTATACAGTGGCAACATAAATAACATGAATGAAGTAAATAACAGTTTAACAAACATTTGTCAGTCTTTATAGGCAATATTTTTGACAGTTGTATACAGCAAATTGGCCTCAATATAAATTGGTTCAATAAATTTATTACCAGCTATATACCGACTGTCAGAAAGCTTTTTGATGCCGATTCCCAGCAGAGAATTAATTTCGCTAAACCGGCTATAAATTTTTGAATAGTCGATTCTCTTGTGAAGAACACTGAAACAGTTAAATGATCACTCATAACCCCTCTCAAATCTCCAACTCTCCCTTTGTTTTAACTTTTTTTTTTAAATAAAAGCATAACAACAGCAGAACAAGTGGATTCACGTGATCAAAATTAATGAACAATTAAAAACGTCATAATTGTCTCCCAAAGGCAGGTTTTTCAGAAATCCAGCTCTCTATTTTGCTCATTTTTACTTTCTCTATACGCACTATGTACACAGTGTATAGGGAATGTATTGCACTCCACCAAAAAATTCGATACCGAGATTTCACCGGAAATATATGTTTTTGGGTCCCCTTTATCTAAAAAAAGCATTTTCGGAAAAAGTTCCGTGTGTGTGTGTGTCCGTGTGTCCATGTGTCTGTGAACACGATAACTCAAAAGCGAAAAGTAGTTAAAATACCAAACTGGGTATTTAAGTTTAGCATTTTCCATAGGTTCCAACACGAAGATTTTGACGAAAATCCCCCCACCCCAACTACCCTTTACATGGAACTTTTTTCGAAAATTTTGATTTTCCCAAAAATGGCTCTAACGATTTTGATTAAAATTTCGTATATTAAAGATATTTACCTGACAAATAAAATGGTTATCTTGAATTTTCTGGGAATAGCCTCTGAAGAGTAGTTTATTCTGGATGAATTTTACTAAATTTTGAATAACTGCTAAACCTTAAGAGATGGATAAAAACTTACTACACAAAAAATGTAGAGCACATTAAAACACACCATTTTTTATGTAATATACATTTTTTCGTGGAGTTCGTCGTTTTTGTGACATTCCTTATTTTTGGTTTCTGCTATGAAAAACTTATACATTTCTCATACAGGAATTTGTCAACTACTGTCCATACAAACAAAGAAACCAGTGACATAGCAACCAGCTTTTGATTATCACTTTAACCTATAGTACTCCCTTATTTGACCTCTACTTACAAGGAAGCAAGTAATATGGCTATTTCTGCTAATGTTTTACTGATTAGCATGAAGTTAATAGAAGTATAAGCTTTTTAAGAATAATTTGTTGCAGGGATATAGAGAAAGTGATGTGAATGGTACACATCAGATTTTTATTTCCCTTAACATGTTAACATTTATTTTGATATTGTCATTCATTTGGTCCATGCTCTCCAGAGTATTTGTTATCAAGCAATTTCCTTCATATACTGTTCCTCCGTTTTTTTCATTTTCATTTTCCAAAAAACTCACTTATTCATTTCTTCTACTTTACTAATATTTTCTCGTTCTATTTTATTTTATTTAATTCAATTACAGATCCAATAAGGATAATATTATTAAGTACATGTTGAAGAATCAAACTATTCAAGTTTTTATATCTTCACTTTCTTCATTAACCATGCTATTTTGTAGGTCGTCTCCTTAGCTGCTTACCAAGCGGGAGACCTGGGTTCAATCCCCAATACCGACGTGGGGATTTTCCCCCCGCTGGGAGACCTGGCCCGGGGTGCACTCAGCCTCGTAAGGTCCCTGGGGGGGCCAATTGAGGAGCTACTTGATGGAGAAGTAGCGGCTCCAGGTCATGAGAACCGCATTAACCGGCCGGGGGTGGGGCTCGAGGCGCTGACCACGTCTGACCGAGATGGGGGACGCAGCGGCCGGACGGTAGGCCAAGGTTCCCCGTGAGCCATGGAGTGATGTTATGCTATTCTACCACAATTTAGCGCTTATGTTTCTAAAAAAAAATCTGATGTGTTCCATTCACATAACTTTCTCTATCTCTCTGCAACAAATTATTTATAAAAGCTTATGCTTCTATTTAGTTCATGCTAATCGAGAAAAAAGTTAGCACAAATAGTCGTATTATTTGCTTCCTTGTAAGCGGAAGGGAAATAAGGGAGTACTATAGGCTAAACTAATAATCAAAAGCTGGTTGCTATGTGACTAAGGTTTCTTTGTTTGTATGGACAAATGCCTATATGAAAGTATAAGATTTTCATAGCTGAAACCAAAAACAAGGAATATGTCAAAAAAGATAAACTCTACAAAAAAATGTATATAAAAATAAATTGTGTGTTTTAATGTGCTCTAAATTTTTTGTGTGGTAAGTTTTTGTGCATTTATTACGGTTTAGCAGTAATGCAAAATTTCGTTAAATTCATCCAGAATAAAGTAGTCTTCAGAGGCTATTCCCAGAAAATTCAAAATATATAGTTTACTTGTCAGGTAAATATCTTTAATATATGATATTTTAATCAAAATCGTTAGAGCCATTTTTTACAAAATCAAAATTTTCGAAAAAAGTTCCATGTATAGGGTAGTTTGGGGTGGGAGGATTTTTCTCAAAATCTTCGTGTCGCATCCCTGGAAGATACTAAACTGAAATACCAAGTTTGGTATTTTACCGAATTTTCGTTTTTGAGTTATCGTGTTCACAGACACACGGGCACACGGACCTTTTTCTGAAAATACTCATTTTGGATACAGGGGACCCTAAAACATTTATTTCCAGTGAAATCTCGGTATCTAAATTTTGGGTGGAGTGCAATACCTTCTGTATACACTATGTACATAGTACGTATAGAGAAAGTAAACATCTGTATTTATGCTCAAGTAACAATGCTGCAGCTGAATATCTGAGAATAGACTCTCTATTAATAATAATAATAATAATAATAATAATAATAATAATAATAATAATAATAATAATAATAATATACCGATTTCAGTTGTTTCCGGACCGTTCTTAATTCACTGCTTCACATCTGTCAACATTACTCGGCTGTCTTTCTCTCCCAGCTGCACTCTGTGAGGACTTCGTCATTCCTCCTCGGTCCCAGCAGCTCCTTATATAGGTTCCATATACACAACAGAATGTTCTGGAATGGGGCAGCATCTCTCAGCCTGCGGAAATTTCTAGTGCCGAGGGATGGCGCACACAAAGCGTTTCTTTACTGGTTCATTATTACAGGTGTTCTTATCTAAGGTTGCAAACACGTGCAACAGTCTATATTCTATTCACTATTAGGTCGATCCGCGCCAAAACGGATCCACATGACCAGTGCACCGCGGTACAAAACAGTAGTAGTGCGTGCAAGAATGTAAATCCATGCTAACAATTAAATTACGGAATGGATTTATTCTTACATTTTCTATACAAATATCTAAGAGTTAAATAGACGCTGATTTGTACCGCTAAATTAGCTACAAGTCCCAGCATCCTTTTCGTACGAGTCACCTGATTTCCGCAATATTGTTTATAGAGTAACGGTTGCTGGTTGTTGCTATTTAGAATCATAGAGTACGGTCGCTGTGAGCTTCCTCTTGCATCTTTATGGGTTACATAAGTATAAGCCTGGTCAACCGTTGACTAGTGGTGATAAAGGTATAGTGTTGAATGTTTATTGTAAGTTTTATGAGAAATATCCAACACTTCCTGCGAAAGAAGTGGTAAAGTTACCATCGGAGTTCACCGTGTTCAGCTACAAATAATATAAACAGTGCTCACAAAGAAATAACTGAAACAGAAAAAGTAGTTACAACCACGGGGGGGGGGGAGCGTGGGAAATATGCTATGCAAGAATGTGACGATTTTGTGAAAAATGCAATTCGCATAATATCGCACAATTTCTTTTTACTTTCTCTACATGTACTATGTAATAGTGTATAGAGAAGGTATTGTATTCCACCCAAAAATTCGATACCGGGATTTCACCGGAAATACGCGTTTTAGGGGCCCCCTGTATCCAAAAAAATGTATTTTCAGAAAAAGGTTCGTGTGTGTCTGTGCTGTGAACATAATAACTCAAAAACGAAAAGTGGGTAAAATACCAAACTTGATATTTAAGTTTAGTATCTTCCAGGGATGCGACACGAAGGTTTTGAGAAACATCCCCCCACTCCAAACTACACTATACATGGAAAAAAATTCGAAAATGTTGATTTTCACAAAAATGGTTCTAACGATTTTGATTAAAAACTCTTATATTTAAAATATTTAGGTGTCAAATAAAATATTTATCTTACATTTTCTGGGAATAACCTCTGAAGAGATGTTTATTCTGGATGAATTTTGCGTAGCTGGTAAACTGTAAGAGTTACAACACAAACAATGTAGAACTCGTTATTTTCTTTTTGGTGGTGTTTAACGCCCGCTTTAACTACTTATGGCACCGCAGGCGGTGACACTGGTGATACATGAATGATGATGGAGCACCGGTGGAATGCGATGGCGGGAGAAACTGGAGTACCCGGAGAAAGCCCGCCCCAGCGCTGCTTTGTCCACCACAAATCTCACATGCGGTCGCTTGGGATCAAACCCTGGCCGTCTAGGTGAGAGGCAAGTGGTCTAACCACTCGGCCACGGCGCGGCCAGAGCTCGTTAAAAGACAACATTTATGTCGTATACATTTTTTCGTGGAATTGACCGTTTTTGAAATATTTCTTGTTATTAGTTTCAGCTTTAAAATACACTTTTCTCTTACGGGTATTTGTCAGCTCCTGTCCATACAAACAAAGGTATTCAATCACATAACAACTAGCTTTTAAAAGATTTGGTTATCGCTTTAGCCTATAGTACTCCCTTATTTCCCTTCTACTTACAATTTTTCTCGATTAGCATTAAGTAAATAGAAGAATAAGCTTTGTAGCAATAATTTATGGCAAGAGAAAGGCATGTGAATGGAACACATCAGATTTTTTAAAAGTGAATGGTTGATAAAGTAAGGAAAGAAGAAGCGTTGTTTTGGGAGATGGATAGTTTAAGTGACACCGTTGTTGATAACCTGATTATCAACTTTGGAGAGGAAAGCAACAGCACAAACAGCTCAGACAACGGTTCTGACCTGGAGGGAATAGAGTCGCTTTCGGAGAGAGAATAACTGTTATAAGTTATCGCTTCTTGTTATTTATATTTTCGCTTGTGTTTTTTAGAGTTAATTATTACACGTGTACCCATTTATTTTGTTATATCAATATTATCACCATTATACCTAACAGAATATTTTGGTCACCGTTTAAGTTGTCGAAATAAGGCTCTGAACGCGCCATGCGATCGTGAAAATATGATAGCATTCCTGACGCGAATGGCGGAAGGCTACATTATAACGCTTTGTGGTCGTCTGTTTTTTGTTTTTTTTAATAGTATCCGATATAAATTCTGTATTTACGTATATTTCATTAACATAATTAGCCTGAAACAGACTATATCGAAACGTTTCTTGAAACATTTCCGTAACTACGAGTATAAATGTTCGGGGCAAATTAGTTTATAACCAGTGTTTTGTCATCGATTTTTTTTAATTTATTATTTTTTAAGGTGAAACGGAGAGAGGAAGATCCAGTGGAAAAGGCGGGACTAAGGGAGGGTTATTTGTATTATTATCATTTTAGTTTATGTTTATTTTGATCTGTTTATTTCGCAATTCTTGTCGTTCCTTATTCACATTGGAGGAATGTTCTATTCTTTGGTTGTGTTTGTGATTTTGTAGAACGAGTCCTTCTCACAGCAGTGGGAAGCTTAAGCCAACAACATTGTCAGTGCGTCTTAGTGTTGAGGTGATAGTCAACAGATGGACCAACAATATTAGTTAGTAACCTCAAACCATGTGATAAATGGTTGAATATCGCCAATAGATCCAGACTTCATAAACCTCCAGCGTACTTGTTTCAGGAGGCCGAACCTGCCCTCCCTCTTGACCACAGTTCCGATATTATTTTTTCAAGATCCAGTGGAACGTTCCCGTTACCAACCAAATTACACAGTGTTGTAGGTTGGTATTCTGGAAACGAAATTCGTCGTCTCGTACCTGCAGTGTTCTCAGCTCCTGCGTTCTTGAAGGTTCCGCTCCTAATCTCCTAATGAAACTTATCTCAGGGGTATTAAAAGAAGCACTGCATGTTCCCTTACGACATTAATTTATTGTAATCTAGATTGTAAACGGGCGGCTAGCTTGTTCCTTACAATAAAAATTCCCACCATTTAATTACAAATGAGGAGCCTAATCTAACCCTCTGCATATCGCTCCCCCACCACGTGCACACAAGCTCAAGCGAGTAAATAATTCAGAGTAAGAGTAAAAGTACGAGATTTGCCTTGCCTTTAATAGTAAACTTGGGTGTCGCCAACTTTCGCGCCATAAAATGTAACGCCTCACAAGTTATGAGAATACATTGTGTCAAGTTCTGACGTCATAACGTGCACATGACGCGTTTGGAAATACCCAGTAGTTCCTTCTCACTTTAACATTATGCTTTCTTTGTCTGTTTTTCCAACTCCTTGTGCTACTGGAAGTACTCTATTCCTGTCTCACTCCTTTGTATGTCTGTTCTTTTCTATCATGCATCCTTTAGTCTAAACCCTGTGATCATTAGCAGGTGGTGTTTGGTGAACTTATACCTGGAAATTCGCTAACTTATCTCGCCTAATTACCTCAGTTACAACTTGCATTTAGGCATTTTTCCACGCTTGAATATTTACAATTATTCTACCTTGCTTTCTATAAGCTATAATGTTATGTACCTTTTCTCTTTTTATATAATTTGTGAGCATGTGGTATGTGCTCCTACAATATGTTTAACGAGGATCAACTTAATACTGAATAAACTTTAGTGAACTAAGTAAAAGGGCTAGACTGTTTTTTTCGTAGGCCACTTGCGCTCATATTCACGTTTCACGCAATCCTGGCGGCTACACAAAGTATTCTTCGCGCACGTCGAGCACAACAATCTAAACGGCTCAGCTGGGCGAGTACTTATTTGCGCTCATAGCCACAGGGAGTAAAACAAAATAGATAGGAAACGAAGGTTGACTTCCCAATCGAGAAAAGTTTAAGTAACTGAAACCAATAACAAGGAATATTTTGGAAACGGTTAACTCAAAAAAATTTAAAAAATGCAAATGACATAAATTGTGTAATGAGATTTTTATTTCTTATATAGAAAGTCTTTGTCTGTCTTTTACGAATTATGAGCTATACAAGTGCCACAAGTAGTTAAAGCGGGCGTTAAACACGACCCAAAAAAAGAGTAATCCCCAGAATACTCAAGTTTGTCATTACAGTATCTTAAACATATGGTATTTTAATCAAACTTTCTGGAGCTATTTCTGAGAAAATCAAACATTTTGAACATCTTACAGGTAAAGGGTAGTTGGGGGTAAGGGGATTTTTCTAAAAAAACTTCGTGTCGCATTCTTGAACCTTTTTGGAAAAATGCTAGTTTTGGAACAGAGAGTCCCAAAGCCTTTATTTCCGGTGAAATTTCGGCATAGAATACAATACTTTATATTTACTAAGTATCAGCTAATGCTTGAAGATTTACATTATGAATACAAAACACATGAACCTTATACAGATGTCCCTCCAGTCGTCTTTCGTGGCGTAGCCGTAACATGCTAGCGTCTGGCTTCCAAGTCCCAAATTGCCGGTCCCCATGGCCACGCTCGCTAAAGCGTCTCGCTTTGGTGCTTCGTGGGCAGGGGATCGTGGGTTCGAGTCCCGCCTTGGGCATGGGTGTTATATGTTTGTGCAATGTGTATATGTTTGTAAAAGAAACAGTAAAACCAGTAAACCAGTAATCAGTAAAACCTAAGGGGGGAAATGTAAATAGGGATACAGTACCGGAGTCCTGATCAGACTCCGTTACTGTTTAAAAAAACAAAAGTTTGAATCTGGCGGACGGCGATAGATTTTTTTGGGCATAAAAATCCTAAGGACGGCTTCCTTCGGAAGGTATGTAAAGTCAGTGATCTGGTGTCGTAGATTTACGGCATGTAAAAGAACTTAAAAGCCTGCTAAAAGAGGTCGCTGAGAAAAATTAGTTAATAGCAGCTAAACAGCGTCCATAAATAAACTCAATTTCTTTCTCTCCTGCATTTGTTTAATGATATCGCAAACATATTTCCACGAGCACCGCTAATTCAAAAACGATAACCGTAGTGTTGTGACCTGGCAAGTCCCCTTACCATTTTCGTTGAAATAAACAAATAGGTTGTCGGGATTACGAAACCATTCCAACTGGCAAGATTACAGATTCTAGTTCAGCTTTGTTAGAGAGATGTAGAGAAAGTGACGTGAATGGTACACATTCATCGTCCCAATGCCAATCTTCGTTGGAGTATATTATGAAACAATCAAGATATTTAATGCTCTCCCCAGTAATCACAAAGAAAATGTTGAGAATTTCAGGGGTTTTAAGGCCTCTGTTAAGGAGTACCTTTGCAATAAACTATTTTACTATGTAGATGAATATTTAAGTGACAAATCTGTCTGAGAATACCGTAATAATCATTGTGTTTATAAGTATTATAATGTATTGCATTTTGTGTATAATAGTGTGTGTGTTTTATATTAAAATTAAACTGATTTATTCTTTGACCTGCACGAATGTGTCAAATTTTTAATATTTAGCAATGACACAAGGTCTATAAAGCTTTGATATTTTACACTGTAGTACATAATTGTAAATTTTTGCATTGTAAATTCTATAACATATTTGTAAATACATCATGTAATTTGTTGACATTTAAGAAGATTAATAATATAATAAACATATTTTAATGTTATATAATTACTAGTAGTAACTACTATGTCGATAATGAAAACTATCATCTGACATCTCATCAGTGTTACATACAGTGAAATGTATTTTATTTATACATTTTAACAGTAATTTTATACTCTTTACTTTTATGAGGATCGTCTCCTTAGCGCGGTGGTAGCGCAGCTGCCTACCAAGCGGGAGACCTGGGTTCGATCCCCAGTACTGGCGTGGGGATTTTTCCCCCGCTGGGAGACCTGGACCGGGGTGCACTCAGCCTCGCGAGGTCCCTGGGGGGCCAATTGAGGAGCTACTTGATGGAGAAGTAGCGGCTCCAGGTCGTGAGGACCGCATTAACCGGCCGGGAGGGGCTCCACCCTCCAATACTGCACCCCATCCATGACGTCTGTAGTGGACCGAGATGGGGGACGCAGCGGCCGGGCGGTAGGCCAAGGCTCCCCGTGAGCTGTCGTGCCATGGAGTTATGTTACTTTTATGAGAATGCAAAAAAGGAAGTACATATGCTTTTATAGAGTACATTAAGTATGGTGCAGTGGCGAACAGGCCTCAAAAGCAAATGGTGTGATGATATGTCTATTCTGTTGTTTTTGTAACCCGTGCTTTTAGCACTAGAGCTTTATACATTGTTTTTTTTTTTTTTTTTGTTTTTTTGTTTTTTTTCTTACTATATAAACATATGCATACATGTATATGCCTTGACAAGTTCTATGTTCAGTGGCTTCCTGGCCTAAATGAACCTACAGAATGCTTTCTAATCTAATGTAATCAACATCAAATTTTTCTAGAACATGATCATATTTAATATTTTACCAGAAGCATTACTTGGATATTCCAATTTCAGCAATAACAAAAAGTTTCACGAATTCACTATTTCAGGGGCAGGATTTTTTAGAGGAATAGCAAATGAGCCGCGTCGTGGCCACCCCTGCTCTATCTCTCTAGCGATCTCTCAATATCGCGGCAGAGATTACACTCAAAGAGTAGCCAGTGGATGATAGTGAAAATTAAAGCTTCGAAACAACATTTTAATTGGAAATGCTAGAATGAAGTGCACTTCAGTATAATTAATGCTGCAACTTTGTCATACATAATGCAGGTGTAAATGTACTTTCAACTTTCATACTAATATTTTGATAATTAACTGTTTTTCCACACAAGCCTGAGACCTTGTGTAGGAAAAGGTTGCAAAGATAAAATTAGAAATAAAAATCCATTGCTATAGCCGGAACTTGAACAAGGAGTCTCCGGCATCCGTTCGGAAAAAAATCTGATGTGTTACATTCACATGACTTTCTCTAGTTTGCGGTAAGAAATTGTTAAAAAGCATATTCTTCTATCTACTTTATAATAATCGAGATATACATTAGCAGATACTGTCTTAATTACTTGCTTCCTTGTAAGTACAAGGAAAATAAGGGAATACACTCGTCTAAAACGATAGTCAAATCTTTTAAAAGCTGGTTGCTATGTATTTAAAATCCGTTTCTATGCAGGGCCAGGAGTTGACAACTTTCTGTGTAAGAAAAGTTTAAGTATTTTAAATCTGATAAAAATAACAAGGACTTTCTCAAAAATGGTCACTTCCACGAAAAAAAAACGTATATGACATAAATTGTGTGTTTTAACGGGATCTACACTTTTTGTGTGTAAGTTTTTTTCTATCTCTTATGGTTTATTCAGAATAAACAGGTCGTTAGAGACTATTTCTAGAATATTTACGATATACACTTTATTTTCCATATAAATATATTTAATAAACAGTATTTTAATCAAAGTTCTTAGAGCCATTTTTGAGAAAGTCAAATTTTTCAAAATTGTCTGCATGCAAAGAGTAGTGTCGCATCCTTGGAAAATATTAAACTTAAATGTCAAGTTTGATACTTTACCGACTTTCGTTTTTGAGTTATCGTATTCACAGACACACGTGCGTACGCACACACACAACATTGAAGTCGACATTGAGGTGTGTTACCTCAAAATAAATTTGGGATCTCCTTATGGTTTACTGGAAAAAATGTAATGTGTTCTTTTTACATGACTTTTTCCACCGCTCTGCCAGAAAACCATTCATTAACCGTAAATTATTATTCTTCTATCTACTTTAAGCTAATCAAAATAAATATTAGCAGAAATGGTCTTTATTAACTGGTTCCTTATAAGTAGAAGGGAAATAAGGAAATGCATTAGGTTAAAACGATTGTCAACTCTTTTAAAAACTGTCGCTATGCGATTGACTTTTAAAGTCTTTATTGTGTGCATGACCAGGAGTAAAAGAAGAGAAAAACGAAGGATGATTTTCTGTTTAAAAAATATAAGTATTTTAAAATTGAAACCAATAAAAAGGAATATATCACAAGTGATTAACTCCACAACAAAAATATATAAGACATAAATTCTATGTTTTGACGAGATCTACATTTAATGTGAAGTCAGCTTTTGTCTATCTTTTATGGTTTACCAGTAATTCAAACATTAATCCAGAATAAAGAGAGATATTCCAAGGCAATTCAAGATATACATTTTATTTGTCATATAAATATCTTTAATACACGATATTTTGATCAAAATTGTAAGAGCAGTTTTTACTTTTTCTACAAGTACTATGTACATAGGATATAGAGAAGGCTCGCATTACATTCCACCCAAAAATTCGATACCGAAATTTCACCGGAAATACATGTTTAAGGACCCGCTGAATCAAAAAAAAAAAAAAAGTTGGAAAAAGGTCCGTGTGTGTGTGTGAGAGTTTGGTATCTTCCAAGGATAGGACCCGATGATTTTTAAGAAAATTCCCCCACCGCAAACTACCCTTTACATGGAAAAAATTTATAAAATTTTAATTTTCTCAAAACTGGCTCTAACGGCTTTGATTAAAATCTCTTGCATTTAAGATATTTAATACCAAATAAAATGTATATCTTGAATTTTCTGGGAATAGTCTCCAAAGACCTCTTTATTCTGGATGAATAAAGAAAAAAACGTACTACAAAACAATGTAGATCACGATAAAACACACAATTTATATACTATTAATTTTGTTCCTGGAATTCATCGTTTCTGAGGCATTCATTGCTATAGTTTCAGCTTTAAAAAAACCTATACTTTTCTCATTCAGGAGTTTGTAACTCCTGTCCATACAAACAAAGGAACTTCAGTCACAGAGCAACCAGCTTTTTACTATCACGGTACTCCCTTATTTCGCTTCTACTTACAAGGAAGCGGCTATTTTTTCCTCGATTAGCATGAAGTAAATAGAAGCATAAGCTTTTTAACAATAGTTTGTAGCAGAGATGCAGAGAAAGTCGTGTGAATGGAACACGTCAGATTTTTTAGAAATGTTTCCATATAAATTACTGTGGTGTAACGCGACTGCTTCATATTCAACAGGTCGGGAGCTCGAATCTCGCCTAGGTTGAGTTACCCGAATAAGGTTTTCTTTTATCCTGAGAAGAACGAATGTCAAGTAACTTTAGGCTCCATGGACGCTCAGATCATTTGAGTATCATTTCACCAATTTCATTCATATGACCCACCAAGTTAAAGAATGTTAAGCTACAAAAGTAAATAAATTAATTAAAAATAATAAATAGTAGTACAAAATGAAATGTGAAAAATCGATTCAGAGTTGCATTATAAAATTTATGAATTTTAAACTTTCTAAAAGATATTTTAGATTACTATATAGTTTGGAGTCGGAGATTTTCTTGAACATTTTAGTGCCACATTTTTGGAAGGTTCTAAAATTAAATATTACGTTTTATATTTAGGCAACCTTTCGATTTTGAGCTATGCTTTCACAGATAGACGGGCGTTTATACATTTTTTTTGCATTAAGGGACCCTAAAACGTGTATTTCTTAAAATCGGTATCGAATTTTTGGGTGTAATGCAATACCTTCTCTACCTATTTACTACATACGAAGTAGAGAATGTAAAAATGAGAGTCAGTTGGTGAATTGAATGTCATACTGGAATATTACCATGGTAGCTTAGTTAGCTAGAGCAACCGTATGGATTCCGGAAGATCCATGATTCAAATCCCGCCTCTGATATTGAATTCTTCAGTGTGATTCTACTTTTAATACCACTGTCTATGATATTAAGCAAACGTTTAAAAATAAGACAACCACATTTATTTGCCTGAGTTATGTCTATGTGAATAGAACTCACGGATATAATAGATACAACTAGGCTTTATAAAACCTTTCTGCACTCACAGTACTTTCATATTAGTTAAATCATTCCTAGAAGTTTTAATAAACTTTGAAAAAGCTTGAAAAGACTTTGATGTGGTTTACGGACGTCTCAAATGATGGATCAGGATCTGTTCCGGAGTATATTATGGCATAAGACCAAGGTGTAAAGGATTCTTTGTCTTGGGTAAATATGAAACAAAAAGCTATGCTATTATTTAATGCATTCATGAAAATATAAGGAGAAGGCACGCTGGTTAACAGATCTTCAGAGCCAGGCTCCACTTAAGGCAGTCATAAGGATACATCAGGGCTGGTTCAAAATTGCCTAAATATGCTCAATGACCTGACGGAATAGAATGAGATTCAGCTCATCTGGGTATCGGGCCATAAAGGCATAGAGGACAGTGAAAAAGCTAACGAACTTGAAAGACAAGGAGCAGCTACACAATTTATTGGGCCAGAAAACAGGTCAAACTCTGAACACAAACTTTTCGCAATTCTATTGTATGTCTCTGGTTTTTTCCTTTCAGGAATAATTTATTTTCATGTACAGAATAAATATTGTTTACAATTTTTTGACAATATTGCTTATTCTAATATATTTCCTTTTTAATACCTTTAATCACTTATTTATTTAGTTGTTGTAATCTCTTCCCCCCCCCCCCGTATTTTATATTCGTTTGCTGTTTTTATTTTCTTTATGTTGTAATGTTTCTTATTCTTAATTTTTTTTGGTAGTGTTTAACGCCCGCTTTAACTACTTATGGCACCGCAGGCGGGCTCTTATTCCTAAGAACATGAGTATTCTGCATTAAGCTTTAATACGTATTGCTGTCAATCAATAATCAATGACCTAAAATATACAGTATATTATTTTAAAACTGAGTGTACAATGTCAGGAATCCGACTCGAATTCACCAATTTCAATAAAAAGAATTGCTCACAATATTGTTCATACCTCTATACAAATGCAGAAGTGGGGAGTTATATAAATACGAAATGCAAAGCACGCAGCCTGACCGTCCTTTGTCAGGAGTGATCATGAATAAGCATGAAGCGGCGCCACCTGTCGCTTTCCCAAAGCGGTCACTTCCTGTGCCTTACGCCATTGCGAACATTCAAAGAGTGATCCTGTTAGGCTCCATGTTCCTTTTGTTGGCAGAAATTGAATTGTTACTTCGTTGTGATGGAGTATTCTGCTCAAGTTTACGGACACAACGTTCTGATGTTCAGTTCAAGAAGCTTAAGAAAATGTAGTAATAGATAGAAACAGACAGATAAACAAAAACAATTTGATGTGATCCATTCACATGACTTTCTCTACATTTCTGCAACATATTATTGTTAAAAAGCTAATGCTTCTATTTACTTCATGCCAATCGAGAAAAAATTAGCAGAAATAGTCTTATTACTTGCTTCCTTGTAAGTAAGAGTGAAATACCATGAAACACCATAGGTTAAAGTAATAGTCAAAAGATGGTTGCTATGTGACTGAAGATCCTTTGTTTGTACAGATAGGAGTTGACAACTTCTTGTATGAGGAAATTACAAGTTTTTCAAAGCGGAAACCAAAAACAAGAAATATCTTAAAAACGATCAACTCCACGAAAAAAAGGCATATAAACTATATTGTGAGTTTTAATGTGCTCTACATTTTCTGTATGAAAAGGTTTTATCCATCTCTTACGGTTTAGCAGTTATGCAACATTTGGCAACATTCATCCAGAATAAAGAGGCTTTTAAAAACTATTCCCAGAAAATTCAAGATATACATTTTATTTGGTATGTAAATGTCAGTAATATACGGGATTTTAATCAAAATCGTTAGAGCCATTTTTAAGAAAATCAAAATTTTCGAAACTTTTTCCATGTAAAGGGTAGTGTGTAGTGGGGAGATTTTCTTGAAAATCTTTGTGTCGCATCTATGGAAGATACTGTAGCCAAATACCAAATTTGGTATTTAACGATCTTTTCGTTTTTGAGCTATGTTGTTCACAGACAGACAGACAGACACACACACCTTTCTCTAAAAATATGTGTTACACTCACATGACTTTCTCTAGCTACTCTACAAACAAAGTCTTACAAAAGGTAATTCCTCGTTCAACACCTTGCTAATCGAGATAAACAGCAGACTTTTGTTACTTAGTTCCTTATAAGTAGACTGGAACTAAGGGAATGCACTAGGCTAAAGTGATAGTCAAATGTTTTAAAAGCTGCCGTTACGCGATTGTCATTGCAAATCGCTTATTTGCTTGGCCAGGTGTAGAACAAAAGAAAAACGAACACTCCCGTCTGTGAAAAGTATAACTATTTCACAACTGAAACTAATAACAAGGAACACCTCTAAAACGGCAATAATGTATATGATATAACTTGTGTATTTTAACGAGATCTATTCAGGGGGACCCAAAACATATATTTCCGGTGAAATCTTGGTATCGAATTTTTTTGGTGCATTACAATACCTTCTCTGTACACTATGTACATAGTACGCGTAGAGAAAGTAAAATATGTGTAAATAAGTTGTTGTCTTCTAAAACTGAAATACAAAATATAAACACAATTAATATTGGGTGTATGAATGCTCTGCCCTATAACTGCTCTCTAACTTCGTGTCATAAACAAAATAAATGCCTAGTAATGTGGACGATAAACTACAAGATCCCAGGCTTCTTGAATTTGCGCCCATTTACTGGTAATTGGAGTGCAGCTCCCTTTTAACCTCAGCCCACAAATTCTCAATAGAGAACGCATTCTGACGGAGGGAATCAAAATATTATCGAGTATTATATGTATTGCAACACAGTACACTTAGACCGTCTCTTGATATCCAACTCCAACACGGTACAGATACGCGACTATAATGGAATTATGAATCCACGTATTTTGCAGCGTATCGGGTCTCATTTGGACAACAGACAATCACCTTTCCCTTTCGTGTGGAAGAAAATGCCACTTCATAGATCACTACGTTTCGGTTTATGAAGGGTGTGTTTGATCGCTTGAATCTTGAGAAATGTTTCACAACATTAGTTTTCTTATCAACACCTTTACTATTTCTGTGCACCTCCTGCTTTCAAGTGCAGCATATTGATGTTCGGTAGAATAAGCACTCAAAGAAGCATCATAATAAGCATAATATTATTAATACAATTAGTGCCGAATGTTATATATGGAGGATTATGTCTAAAATAAATAGCCCATATGTGTTGATTCGAGATCATTAAAGGAAGGAAAAAATATTTGATACATGCAAGAAGCGAACGCGTGACCCTTACCAGAGAAGTAACCTATGTTTTGTCATAGCGCTACAGTAAACATACGTGGAAACTGTCTACATTACATAAAGGTAAACATGAAAAAAAAACCAAATACCCATTTGATTACAAAAAAAACCCAATAAAAATGGAATCTATGAGTATAAAAATATACTAAAAAGTATTTAAATGGAACCAATATTTTCAATTGTCCTTAAAAGTATGAATTTTGGGCAAACATTCTTGATTATGATTGATCATATGGGTTAGTATTATTAAGATTTGGAACTTGTGACAATACTTTGCTGCCGCTACACAACTGTATCGCGAATGGTCTTCACGAGGAGCTGTGTCGTAAGGGACTTTGACGAATTTGGTGTTCCAGATAGGACTATGGATTTGGTAGGTAGTGACATGACAATTCACGTACCTACTAACGGGCGGCTTAGGGAAGCTTAGTGAGTTTTTCCATTTTATTTATTTATTTATTTATTTTGGGGGAGTCTAGGATATGTTCAATGAAGGAGCTAGGAGGAGATGGGATAGAGGAAGTGAGCGAGGGATAGCGGAGTGAGTTTGAGGGTTTGGAAGGAGTTGGCAGGGATGTGTGCATTAATTCATCTTTAAAAACTCAAGCTAGGTGTTTCGGGGCGTGAGCACCTGTTGTGATGCCTGCTGTGTTGTGCTACGGGGCGCGGTTATCAGTTGTTGATTACAGATTTTTAAGCGCTTCAGTGATGCTTCCTGCAAAGAGATGTTCAGGCGCGTTGCGTCGCTGACTCTTGTGCTCGAGTCTGTTGTGAGATTCGTCAGTGAGGTTAGCGTCAGTGTGATGTCGTCAGTATTGTCCGGCTATTGTTGGTAGGGGAGTACTGCTTGAGCATTGCTGCTGGATGAGTTCGGCGTTTCAGCGTCCTCAAACTACTTCTCCAGTCTATACAGCTTACGCTGGATGGACTGGAGAGTCTCGGAGTCAGCAGCGTGGTGATGTGTAGTCTGCAAGTTGTTCAGTCGTGCAGAGGCTGCTACAAGGAGTCGCTGTTTGGCTTCTATGGCTGCGAGGCGTTTGACTGCTGAGAGCCGAGGCGCCTCGACCTTGGTATTGATAATGGCTACTTGATTCTGGATTGTATGAGCTGCATCCCGAAATTCCTCTGTTGCTGCCTGCAGAGCAGCTAAGCAGGTGGCGGCTAGGTCTGGGCATGGTGCTGCGGCCAATGCCGGGAGTTGAGGCGACGGCGGTGGCGGGTCCGGGCGGGGCAATGTAGGCATTGCCGGGAGCTGCTGTGGTGGTGGTGGAGCTGGTTGTGGCGGGTGATGTGGCGCTGTGGCTCGTGGGTAGAGCGGGCATACTGTTTGGCCCGTGAAATGGTTTCTGCCCCCACAAGTGGAGCGGTAGCGTTGTCGCCGGGCCAGGTTGTGGCCGGTGCAGTTGGTGGTGGAGGTGTGAGAGCCGCAATAGTGACATCTAGGCGGCGCAACACATGTGGCCTCCGTATTCCCGTAGTTGCAGCAGCGCCGGCAGGGGACGTAACGTGCGCTGCGGCTGGCTTCAATGCGAGTCCAGTCGTGAGAGAGAGGTGTAGTGCGCCCTGTCAAAAAGGTGAGTCGCACTAGTGGTGTTGGCCATCTGGGAGAAGTGATTCTGGAGACCCTGACCAGTGATGGTCATCTTGGCTGCGCGGCCTCCAGGATGCTTCGAGTTGGAAATATGCGGTGAACCCCACAGGCCACAGCACTAAAAGTGCCGTAGCGGCCCGTAGGATCGGCCGGTGGAGTCTCTGCAACGGCTGCGTATAAGCGCTGAGCGGCAGGCTCAGCACCGTCGAAACCTGCTGGTTGCGTCGACAGCGTGGAGTCGGCTGATGGCGACATCTGAGCGGCCGTGTCTGGAGTCTGCGGTGTGTCAGTTGGAGGTGTGGGTGAAGAAGAAGCGGTGTGGCCAGTTAGCGGCGTCGTGTTTGTTGGATATGGTGTTTGTATGGCGGAGGCGCTAGTTCATTTACCGGCATCGGTGCTTTGTCCACAGCGGCGGAGGGTGCGGCCTCGGTTGCCGGCCCGTTGGCGCTGGCGGGCTTCCTTCTCTTCTTCGCCATGTCGCTGTGTAGTGAACAGTTCGGGTGCTGTGAGAGTTTTTCCATTAGGCCGCTACGGCAGCCCCCCCCCCTTCTCCCGCAAGAAGAGAAGTGGATATGCACGTCAACCCCTTAAAGAGATGACTACCGAACACCTCGGTGGGAGCGACACCTACTAGCTTTTGTCTACTAACAATGCGGGTTAGTACTGGAGGACAGTGAGGCAACCCAGGTATCACCCAATCTCGCTTTAGTTTCGGGAACCATTGCCTCGCCGAACCCAATCCAATCGACAGCTTTCTTACAGGAGGGAACACATGCACTGTGAGTCAGCTACTAAGCGGGGAGGGTCAGGCGGTTTCGTCTGAGGCCTGCATGCGAGAGGTCACTGTTTCATTTCCCGTCGCCGGCCTACTTGACCCATGGGGTCGCCAAACAAATGTGAGGTTTTTTCATCCACCGAATTTCTTGTCCCTTCATGTAGTTTCCATTGTCGTTTCTATTTATCTTTTATCCCGTTGATTTTTACTTTCTCTATACGAACTATGCACATAGAGAAGGTATTGCACTCCACCAAAAAATTCGATACCGAGATTTCACCAGAAATATATGTTTTAGGGTCCCCTTTATCTAAAAAAAGTATTTTCAGAAAAAGGTCCGTGTGTGTCCGTGTGTCCTTGTGTCCGTGTGACTGTGAACACAATAACTTAAAAACGAAAAGTCGGTAAAATACCAAACTTGGTATTTAAGTTTAGAATCTTCCAGGGACGCAACACGAAGATTTTGAGAAAAACCCCCACCCCAACTACATGGTACTTTTTTCGAAAATTGTTATTTTCTAAAAAATGGCTCTAACGATTTTGATTAAAATATCGCATATTAAAGATATTTACCCGACAAATAAAATGTATATTTTGAATTTTCTGGGAATATCTTCTGAAGACTACTTATTCTGAGTGAATTTTCCGGAATTTTGTATAACTGCTACACCGTAAGAGATAGAGAAAAACTTACCATACAAAAAATGTAGAACACATTAAAACACACAATTTATGTTGTATACATTTCTTTCTTGGAGTTGATCGTTTTTTAGATATTCCTTGTTTTGGTTTTCAGGGTCGAAAATCTTAACTTTTCTCATACAGGAATTTGTCAACTCATGTCCATACAAACAAAGGAACTTCAGTCACATAGTAACCAGCGTTTGACTATCCCTTTAAACTACGCTACTCCCTTATTTTCTTTCTTCTTACAAGGAAGAAGGTAATAAGACTATTTTTGCTAATTTTTCTAGATTAGCATGAAGTAAATAGAAGCATAATCTTTTTAAGAGTAATTTGTTGCAGGGATATAGAGAAAGACATGTGAATGGTACACATCAGATTTTTTTTCAGGGTTGAAAGTGTCGGCGATGTTGCTCGGTGCGGCGTGTCAGGGAAAAAGGACGCTAACTCCGTCCTCCAATTTCGCTGATTGCCGGGATGAGGAACGCAACTGGCGAGGGCGTTGAACCCTGTATGGGGCGGGAGTGTATCTAAATGACTGTCGGGGTGCTTCACTTTGGGAACTGTAGGAACCATACCATTGGTGTGCCGTTTCTCCTGGTTCCATTTGCCAGTTATCCTCTCACCTCATTCCTTCCTACCGACGGCATTCCCTTGGTACAACCACCTCAGGTTTAGTGCCGAATTCTCTCAGACTGTATTCTCACCAAGTATAGATAGAGAGGTAAGATATATTTATTGATGTCATATTATTAAATACTTACCTCGTGTGTCATTAGTCGTACATGCATATTTCAACTACAAATTGTAGATATAAAAAGAAAACATCCGATATGTTTCATTCACATGATTTTCTCTACATCTCTGTAACAAATTATTGTTAAAAAGCTTAATCCTCTATCTACTTTATGGTAATCGAGATAACCATTAACAGATATTGCTTTAATTATTGCTTCCTTGTAAGTAGAAAGAAAATAAAAGAATACACAAGGCTAAAACGATAGTCATATCTTTTAAAAGCTGTTTGCCATATGGTTGAAAAACGTTTCTATGCAGGGCAAGAAGTTTAAAACTTTTCCCACAAGTATTTAAAGCTGAAACAAATAACAAGGCATATCTCAGAAGTTGCCAATTCCACGAAGAAAAAGTATATGATTAAATTGTGTGTTTTGACGTGATCTACATTTCTTGTGTAGTAAGTTTTTGTCTATCACTTACGGTTTATCAGTTAAGCAAACTTCAGCAAAATTCATTCAGAATAAAGAGGTATTTAGAACCTATTCCCAGAAAATTCAAGGTATATATTTTATTTGCCATATAAATATCTTTAATATATACGGTATTTTAATCAAAATCGTTACAGCCATTCTTTAGAAATCAAAATTATCGAAATGTTTTTCCATGTAAAGGGTAGTTTGGGGTGGGGGGATTCTTCTCAATATCTTCTTGTCGCATCCCTGGAATATACTAAACTTAAATTCCAAGTTTGGTATTTTACCGACTTTTCGTTTTTGAGTTATCGTGTTCACAGACACACGGACACATACATGGCCCTTCTTCTGAAAATATTTTTTGGAAACAGGGGACCCTAAAACGTGTATTTCCGGTGAAATCTCGATATCGAATTTTGGGTGGAACAATTTCTTCTATGTACAATGTATATAGTACGTGTAGAGAAAGTAAAAACTAAATTAAAGGGCAAGAGCTAAAGCTATCGTGACGACATATTAACTCTTCTCGGGCTTCTAGCCAGGAAAGTACATGAATTGAGTCCACGTTTCGAATATGATGTATATCTTCGAAACATCGGAGTCAATCCATCAGAGATGTTCTGAGGCTACTTCCAGAAAATTCATGATATCCATTTTATTTATCGTGAAGAAATGTTAAATTAGTGACGTTTTAAAGAAAAATTTTAGAACTATTTTTAAGAAAGTAACAATTTTTGAAAAATGTTCCACTTAAAGGCAGTTGAGAATGCGGAGTGGGTGGATTTACTAACAATCTTCGTGTGGCATCGTTGAAAGATACTGGATTGTATACCAGGTTTGGTATGTAATAAAGTTTTCGTTTTTGATTTATGCTGCCCATAGACAGACAGACTCACACGCACACGCTCTTGCGGACCTTTTTCTGGATTAAGGAGACCTATTTCCGGTGAAATCTCGTTATCGAGTTATTGGGTGGAATACAATACCTTTTCTATCTACTATGTAGATTGTACACACGTTCTAGAGAATGTAAAAACATACGCAATTCGAATCAAATCATGCCTACATCAAAATAACTTTGCGTTATATTGGAATAAAGGAAAGGTTGTCCATCTGATCAATTACCGGATTAAACGAGTTCTTATGTATAACGTGTATAAATGATCTGTACTATAAGCGTCTCGCTTCCACTGAAAAACCTATTTCATTACCATTTGTGTTAGTCGCTGCTCATATCCGCTTTAAACGGTCTGATGCGTGTTTTTAATTTCGTTGGCTTTCATTCAGAGGACCTAGCGAAATCACTGCAGTAGCAGGTAGAGGGGCATCTCTTTTCATTTCCTTGTGTGCTTTTTGACCTAACCGCAATCAATCCAGGATTCCTCCTCTGCAACAAAGCCCTTGTACTACGCGATTGGAATAAAAATCGCACTGTAAAGCACGTTGGTGGATAAAGGAATTTTGTCGAGACAGATCCTTTTACGTAGGTATGTGTGGCTTCTCATCAAAGGCAAGGACCGTAGAAAGTTGCAGACTTTAACAGAAGTCTCTCTTTTGTCAACCACTCTAAAATAAAGCCGGTATTAAAATGTGTTACATTCTCATACTTTCTCTATCTATTCTGTAACGTATTATTCTTGCAAAAGAATAGTCTTATATCTACTTCATACTAATCAAGGTATGTTAATAAAATAAATCTTGGGGGTAGACTGAAAAATTCAATGCCATACTCAGCAGAGTTTAAACAATGAATCTCCCATCTCTAGCCGTTTGCTCTAACCATTGAGTTACCATAGTATCATGCCAACATGGCATTAAATTCCTCAGCCGACTCTCATGTTTTCTGGTAAACCACAAGGTGATCTCAAATTATTCTGAAATGACATATTCCAATGGCAATTTAAAATATCGTTAGTAATTTAAGTCGCGGGCTTCATAGTTTAGCCAACTATTATGGTAAATTAGCGTTAGTTTAATTGTTTTTTTTTCTCTCACAAGCCGTGTGTAGGACAATAGTTGGATGGATAGAGTCAGAATGAAAAATGTAATACCATAGCCGGGATTTGAATCACGGATCTCCCAGTCACTAGTCAGTTGTTCTAACCATGAGCTATATGGCAATATGCCGGCACGGCATTAAATTCCTTAATGACTAGCATGTTTCCCGGTAAACCACAAGGTGATCTCAAATTATTTTTAGATGATATATCCATTATTTACCTAATGGCGACTTACAATTGACCTAATAGTTGGTTAAATATGAAGCTTGGCACTTAAAGTACTTACTACATAATAAGTCGCAATTCAGTTATACATTCCAAAATAATTAGTTGAATTCAATACCGTGTCGGCAAGTTTCCATGGTAGGTCAGTGGTTAGAGCAACCGGTTAGAGACTGAGAGGTCCATGATTCAAATCCAAACAATGGCATTGAGTGTTTTATTCTGACTCTGCCTATCCAGCTTCTGTCGTATACACAGCTTGTGTGGTAAAAAACGCTAACAACTATTTCGTTTATAGCTTTCACGGACCTTCAATCTAAACAATGAGCTAGAGATTTCGGTAGGATACGCAGGCGACGTCTGTTACTAAGACGTGGATGGAATCTCACGTTCAGATTAATGCCCTATTCACAAGAGATTTAAGTGCAGATGTGGCGTAAACTGAGACGGATTGTGGCCCAGGTGAATAAGCGCATAGCCTATATTTTAAGTGATTAAATTGTTTAGGTTAATTTCTAAGTAAGATATCATGTATTAATTGTATATTGGATGTTCAGAGAGCTTGTTTCTGGAAAGCGTGTCTAACTTCAACCCGAGAGTTCTCAAGTGACGAATTCAGTTGTTTACGCTATTTCTTTGTATATTGCAAGAGCGGAAAGACGCTATTATGCAGTCACGTCTCCGAAAGAGAAAGTGGAGGTGACATATAAACAGGAGAAGCACGAGGAAATTTAGGTCAAGAATCACGTGAAAGACGAATTGACCAATTAGAATTAATCACGTCACGGCAGAAACGCACCCCAAGCTACTTTCGACGCCAAAAATGGGCCAATGAGATTACAAGTTGAGAGTTTTGCGCATGGGTAGAATTTGCTATAAATGTAGAGTATTCTCCCTAATTTTCAGGCAGTCGGAATATAAATCCTCGAAGAACCTGAGACGCCCAAAACAAGAATACGCGTAAATTAGCAAAGTTACTATAGTGATTCAGGCAGTCGGAATGTAACTACACGAGGAACCCGTGACGCTTAAAGCAAGAATCCGCGAAAGTATGGTCTAGTTCTTACAGTGTTTCACGCAGTTGAAACGTAATGTCGTGCGTAACCTGCGACGCCGGAAACAAGGAAGCCACGACAGAAAGTTAAAGTGTCTACAATTATTTTGTACGTAACAGTTGCACTCGTCGCCGCATAAATTTTAGTTACCTTCGTGCGCGTTACGCCCTTGTTCGAGGGAAATTATCGGAACACAATTGCGCCAGGAATTTTCTCGGGAACGTTTGTGAAAGGAAATAAACCTTTGACTGGACGAAAAGTGCCAACGCTTATTTTAAGTTAATTTCCCGTACCATCTCCTTGAGATCACCGACACCCAATACCTGAGCAGTTCTCAATTGCTCGTCGCTGAGTCCACCAATAGCCGAGGAGCGTAGAGAATCGACTTCAACACTGCAACGCTGGAGAGAGGACCAGTCGCCGCTGCGCAGCCCAACACCAAAAGTTACGTCAGCAGTTCCCGCCTCAAAACGCAAGACTTGGCCTCATGCTATTCAGTGTAAGCATTCACATATATACGCATCATGCTACGCAATGCAAGAGTTTGCAAACTCCAAAGAATTCTGTTCCTTCCTCTATGAATTACCTGCTGTTGACCAACAGATGATCATAATAACAGATTTTATAGCGTCTACAGTACATGCTGATCTATTTGGCCATGCCACGTCATCTCTCATGTGCCTCAAGAGGTTATGGCAGACTACTTTAATAATTGCTGCACCCATCATATGCACCTAGACTTCTTGGCTCTCACAAATCATCAGGCGAAAAGAGACAATGCACACTGCATAAATAGTGCAATTTTTTGCAGACTACATTATTGCACTATTTTCAATACTTTGACCAAAGAATTATTGTGACTTTACTGCCGCGAGCTTCAGTTGTAATATTTATAACCTATTCATTTATTTATAAATATTAAGTGAAGTTTCTTATATGATATTATTGGTTATGCTATTCAATTTGTAGCTTACAAAGCGCTTGGAAGATATCTACCTGTAATTTACGGATCTAGAAACCTCACATCTTGATTTACACTTTCGACTGCATACTGAACAGTCTTCCCTCGCACCTGTGCTTATGAGTTAACCTGCATTTGCATACCATTGTGAATTTTGTGAAGCTTAAAATCTACTTGTCACGAAAGTTCCCCAGTCATACGCATTTAAGGAAGTATTATGCTGACACCTATAGGTCAAGCCTCAATTACTACTCAAATAATTTCACAGAACACTGTGAAATGGGCATC
The DNA here is from genome assembly GCA_030762935.1 of Hymenopus coronatus. Classification (NCBI taxonomy): domain Eukaryota; kingdom Metazoa; phylum Arthropoda; class Insecta; order Mantodea; family Hymenopodidae; genus Hymenopus; species Hymenopus coronatus. The sequence continues at coordinate 59,613,430 of CM060892.1, read as the reverse complement.
CAGTATAAGATTGATCGCGTGATGAAAAGTAGTGACACCTACTTCGTGTAATTTAGTTAACAGTAAGTGCCATATTTTATTTATTATGTTAACCTACAATCAAAGAATATGCTATACACCAGAAAAGCTGTCATCCTATCATACGCATACTCTCCTGAATACCTATATTTTAATAATAATAATAATAATAATAATAATAATAATAATAATAATAATAATAATAATAATGATAGCAACAACAAAAGCGACAATATCCAGAATAGTCATGCTCAACATGTTATTTCTACAACCCATAAACTTATGTTTCACTTGGCTCTGTTTTTATTAACCATATCCATTTCTTTTTTTACTTTAATTAAGATCACCTACTTTTTTTTACAATATTTAATAAGGCGTTTAATTAAAGCTGTCCTTCTGTCTAATTTCAACGTTTCTCATTTATACACTTTCTTTCAACGTTCTGACCCTTTACATTAAAAAGCTATATATTCCTTTTATCCATATATTGGATATTGATTCTGCTGGAGGCCTTTTCTCGTCCGTTTTAGTCTAGACACCCTATCTCTCTTTGTGCCTTGTTTAATTTATCCACACATAGTCCTGTATCTCATGTATTTTTATTGGTATATGCGTACCAATATATATTGCTAAGAGATGGAAGCTTAGTCATGATAAGACTAAGCCTTACTTACCAGGCAACTTCTCTATTATACGGCTCTATGGAAGTACTAGTTGATAGAACTGAAGGCCAAGTGACAAGGAAAAAAAAATCTGATGTGTTAAAATTATATGACATTCTCTACATCCCTGTAACAAATTAATGTTATAAAGCTTATTCTTCTATCTATATCACCTTAATCGAGATAAACATTAGCAGAAATTGTCCCTATTACTTGGTATCTTGTAAGTAGTAGGGAAAAGAATCTAATGTGTTCCATTCACATGTCTGCTGTTCAGCAAACAAACCTTTTATTCAAAGGATTAATCAGTTAACCTACATCATGCTAATCAAGACAAACATAAGCAGAATTAGTCTTATTACTAGCTCCTTGTGAGTAAAAGGGAAATAAGGAAATGCACAGGCTAAAGTGATAGTTTCGTACTTTAAAAGCCTGTCGCTATGTGAAACAATTGAAATTCAAATCTCTTTACTTTCCAGGAATAAACAAACGAGAAGCGAGAACAAAGCTGTCTTCCTGTTTGAGAAAAATTTAGGTGGCTAAAATTGAAAGTAATAATGCAGAATATCTCGAAAACGGTTAACCCTACAAAAAAATGTGTGTAACATAAATTGTGCGTTTTAATGAGATCTACATTTTCTGTGTGGTAAGTTTTTGTGTATCTCTTACGGTTTGCCAGTTATGTAAGAGTCATCCAGAATGAAGAGGTCTTCAGAGGCTATTCTCAGAAAACTCAAGATACAAATTTCGTTTGTCATAAACATATCTTAAAAATATACTATTTTAATAAAAATTGTTTGAGGCATTTTTAAGAAAATCAAAATTTTCGAAAAATTTTCCATGCAAAGGGTTGTTGAGGGTGGGGGATTTTCTTCAAAATCTTCGTGTCGTATACTTGGAAGATACCAAACGTATGTTCTTCTGTCGCAATAAGACCCCTGTAGTCAAGCGACTTAAAACAAAAATTAAAACATCTGATGTATTCCATTGACATGACTTTCTCTACATCTCTGTAACAAGTTATTGTTAAAAAGTTCATTCTTCTGTCTACTTAATGCTATTTGAGATAAAACTTAACAGAAACTGTCTTATTACATGCTTCCTTGTAAGTACGAGGAAACTAAGAGATCACAGTATGATACATCGATAACCAAATCTTTTAAAAGCTGTTGATATGGGATTGGAACCCATTTCTTTGCAAGACTAGGAGTTGACAAATTCTCATATAAGAACATTTTTTTTAAAACAAACAAAATAAAATAGAATATCTCGGAAACGGCCAATTTGACGACAAAATGTATAGGCCATAAATTATGTATTTCAACGAGATCTATAATTTTTGTATAGTAAGCTTACGGTTATGCAAAAGTCATCCAGCAGAACAGACCTTAGGACCCACTCCCAGAAAATTCAAGAAATACATTTTATTTTTATGAACATATCTTTAATATACAGGGGTTTTAATCAAAATCATTAGAACCAATTTTGAGAAAGACAACATTTTCGAAATTTCTTCCATGTAATGAGTAGTTGCGGGTGGAAAGATTTTGTTAAAAAGCTTTGTGTCGCATCTTTGGAAGATACTATTATTAAATACTAAGTTAGATTTAACGGACTTTTCGTTTTTGAGCTATTTTTCACACTGACACATACGGACATTTTTCTGAAAATGCTTTTTTTTTCATTCAGAGGGTTTCAAAATGGGTACTTCCGACGAAATTTCGATATAAAATTGTTGGATGCAATACAATATCTTCTTTATACGCTATATATACAGTAGCTGTAGGGTAGGTAAAGGGACACGAAATGTCAAATTAACATGTTCTTGAATGTATGAGTGTTGTCAGGTATAGGTAATGATAGTGTTTCCTCACCCCAATGGCTTAACAAACCATGTGGGAAATAAAACACAAAAGTGAAGAGGAACTTGTGGCAATATCCGTAATAGATCGCATTTGTGAACTTTTTAATGTAACCTCGTTACGTCATTTTAGCGTTTCGCTGTGAAATGTGATGCGCTAGCGAACGCCCCTTATGGAAAAAAGGGATAAAAGTCTTTTCAGGATGAGCCTCAGGAACACCATTAAGGCGGGAATCCTCAAGAGACGATGATGTATTGGAGAGGAAAGAGAGTGTATTCATGCATGTGGCTTCGATCGGTGATTGTGCTGCTCAGCGGGATTATGACGTCATCATTCGATTCTATGCCGCTACAGAAGCGCTTTTCAAGTCTCCACAAAGCTTCACCTGTTAGTCTTATCTAAGGCTGGAACCTCATTTTTACACAGTTCATGAAGTCCTGATCCTTAAAGATTACTGTCAATGTCAGGCGTGTACGTAAATGTGAATGTTTCGCAAATGGTTACGTGAAACGCGTGTGCTTTATCTGTCTACATTCGCTCGTTTTCTAAATGTGCACCCTTAAACACAGAAGCACAAACGCTCAGTGTGTGATAGCGCACGCAGTAACGTCTGTGGTTTACAGTAGGGGTTGTCCTGGGTTTAATCCATGTTACCGGCCACCTGCTCGAAGATTTATGAATATGTTTTCCATTAACTATTATAGAGGGTTTCTTTTTTTTTTTTTGGTAGTGTTTAACGCCCGCTTTAACTACTAATGGCACCGCAGGCGGTGACACTGATGATACATGAATGATGATGGAGCACCGGTGGAATGCGATGGCGGGGGAAACCGGAGTACCCGGAGAAAACCCGCCCCAGCGCCGTTTTGTCCACCACAAATCTCACATGCGGTCGCTTGGGATCGAACCCCGGCCGTCTAGGTGAGAGTCGAGTGGTCTAACCACTCGGCCACGGCGCGGCCCCATAGAGGGTTTCGGATGAGAGTTTAAAAACTTCTGTTTTCCTATCCTGCAATCGTATTGCCCTCTTCTAGTATTTCTTTCTCGTGAGAAAATGGTAATTTTTGTACAGTTGAATGGCCAGTGGTGAAAATCTTCCACGATTTGATCTCTCCTGAAAACGCAATGGCCTCCGGGAAACGCTTGCGAAGTAGCAGGAATTGCAGTAGGGTTATTCTGGAGCTAATCCTTCCTGTCGACCAGGCTGGTCAAAACTGTTAAGTGCGTTTTCTCCGAACTATTGTAGAGAGTGACGAATGGGAGTTTACAAAGTTTTACTATACTATCCTTTGATCGTATTGACCTCTAGGCTTCTTCCTTCCAAAAAAAAGAGAGTTTTACCCAACATTTCAATATTTCTTTCTCAGGGGAAAATGATAAAATTTGCATACAATTGACTTTGGCAATTGTAAAAATCTCCCTCGATTTGATCTATCCTGAAAATGCACTGTTTCGACTTTAATTTTGTCTTTGGAGTGTTTTAGTGTATCCGTGTTTCATCCAAACTTATGTATCCACGCAGAAACTTTTCAAGATTGCGACGGAAAAGTGCCAAACCAGCTTCCGAATCGATTGCGTTTATTCTCCATTGAGAGCAAACCGGCACCCATCCTGCCGTGATTTTTGTCGGAACTAATTGTTGGTGCATAATTAAGAACACTGTACCTTTTGATATGACTGTGGCGTCTACAATTTCGCGAAATTTGATTCGTCAATTTCTCAAAACCATATCCTGGATTTTGTCAGTCATTTTGGAGGAAGTCACTTCTACTAGACGTCCGGAATGATGTTCATCATTTGTGGATGTACGGCAGCGTTTAAAGTCATTTATCCAATTGTAAATTGTTGCAAACGTAGGAGCAGATGTGCCATGAACTTCATCCAACTCGACTTTTCTCTATTTCGGTGTTAAAGCTTTTAAATAGAAGCGTTTCAAAACCGCAGTTTTGTTTCCATCTTTATAAATAAGCACTAGATTGTTGATTAAATCGCATATGGCAATCAAACGCTAGATGGCAGTTGTGAACACAGTGTATAGAGAAAACAAAGCGCCTGCTTGTTGTCAAGTAGAGAAAGCCATGGACAAGATGGAAACGACTATCATGAACAAAGATGGACTGCATGGTTTTTATAGAAGGAAGGAGCCAAAAAAGTAGATATTCATAAAGTTTATTACTGGTCGTCCCTCAACATGGCAATCTCTAGTACTCTCATTCTTGCTTTCAGATTGGAGAACCCAGTGATCCGGTTGTAAACGGACTTCTGTGCAGAAGCTTCTTGATCATAAACGGTTAAATGTTTATGAACATCTACTCATTTGGCTCCTTCCTTCCACGAAAACCACGCAGTCCACCTTTGTGCATGATAGCCTTCTTGTCTATGGCTTTCACTACTTTACAATAAACAAGCGTAGTCCTTTGTACACTGAGTTCACAACTGCCATCTAGCGCCTGCGTGATGTACTGGTATCAGGTTAGCGTCCTACGGGAAGACATGCTCATAGATTGAGCGGTATTTTTAAAACAAGGCAATTGTAAATCATTTCCGAACGCCACTCGGGCTTCTAGAGCGCTTTTCCCTCTATATACAAAGATGAATTTATGACAGACATTATCTGCAGTTAGGTTGCATTCCCTTTGTGAAGCAATTGCACCGGCGTTCACCAGCCAAGTTCTAATAGTGCGAGAGAGAGAGAGAGAGAGAGAGAGAGAGAGAGAGAGAGAGAGAGAGAGATAAAGTAAATGAGAGCTGGCAAAAAAGATACAGAGGGAAAGGGAGGAAGATATAAAGACTCAGAGATTGATAAATTGAGGAGCACAGAAAGAGAGAGAGAATGTTTATAAATACAGTAATTCCAGCTAAACTGGGGCAGATATTACACAAAAATACACGGGTTATACAGATATATCACTAAATCAATGGGTAAAACATTAATAAATGTTTAATGAGCACAATAATGACTAAAAATTAATAAATAAACTAAAGTACATACCTATGTTTTATATCTTTGTTATATCAAATACACTATAGCTTAATACAGGACACTCTGTGACATTTCGCGCGACACGCGCTGCCAGCGCATTCTAGCGGGTCGGCCTTGAGCGGCGATGAGCTGCTGTTGCTGTAGCTTCAGTATAGCCTACGAAATAGCAATAATGATTAATTAAAATGTAGCTTAGCTGTGTATCGGTCTACACAGTGTTATATGGATTATCAGACAGAGAAATACTGAACCATGTCTGGTAAGGTTTGTGGAAAATATGAGGACAGATTTAATATAAACAAAAACTTTTGTCACTGATGGTTCAGAGAGAGCAGATAGATATTTTATTCGTCCTGTAGATCATACATATGTACATGCAGTAACTTTGAACTTCTGAAGTTTTCCAAGTCTTGCTTCCGCTTTCCACGAGATAAAACAATATATGAAGATTATATTATTGTGAAACGTTAATGTACATAACCACTCCAGAGAAGCAATAATATGAAAATGAGATCATTGCTGAACATCTGTGAGGAAAATCCATTTATTGACATTTATAACTGTAGAGTGTATTTCTTCCATGATGCTCCACACCTGTTGAAATCAGTGAAGAATAATTTGAAACGGCATTCTATAATTTGTGAAGATCGGTTTCTTGGAACCATATTGTAGAATTTTATAAAAAAAGACAGAGCCATGAAACCTCGGTTAGCTCCAAGGTTGACCAGCCAATGTATTGAACTACCACCAATTAGTCCAATAAGGGTATGTTTGGCCGTTCGTGTTTTAAGCCATTCTGTCTGTTGTTGCATTAAAACGCATGTTGCGTTTAGTTCTATGTCTGATGAAACATTAGCTATCGCTAATTTCATTGAAAAAATCTGATGCGTTCCATTCACATGCCTTTCTCTATATCTCTACAGCAAAGCATTGTTAAAAATCTGAATCTTCTAATTGCCTCATGCTAATCAAGAAAAAATTAGCAGAAATCGTCTTATTACTTGCTGCCTTTTAGTAGGAGAAATATAAGGCAGTGCCATAGGTTAAAGTGATAGTCAAAGGCTGGTTGCTAAGTTCCTTTGTTTGTATGGACAGGAGCTGACCAATTCATGTATGAGAAAAGTATGTTTTTCAAAGCTGAAACCAATAACAAGGAATATCTAAAAAACAATCAACTCCACGAAAAAATGTCTATAACACAAACTGTGTGTTTTAAAGAGCTCTACATATCTCTTACGGTTTACCAGTTATGCAAAACTCCGCAAAATTCATCCAAAATAAAGATGTCTTCAGAGGCTATTCCCAGGAAATTCAAAATATACATTTTATTTATCACGTAAATATCTTTAATATACGACATTTTAACCAAAATCGTTAGAGCCATTTTTGAAAAAATCAACATTTTCGCAAATTTTCCCATGTAAAGAGTAGTTGGGGGTGGGGGATTTTCTTGAAAATCTTTGTGTCGCATCCTTGGAAGGTACTGTACTTAAATGCCAAGTTTGGTATTTAACGAACTTTTCGTTTTTGAGCTACGCTACGCGCACACACACACACACACACACGCACACGGACATTTTTCTAAAAATGCATATTTTGGAATCAGGGGGTCTCAAAACATATATTTGCAGTGAAACCTTGGTAGCGAATTTTTTGATGCAATACAATACGTTCTCTATACACGATGTTCATATTACGTGTAGAGAAAGTAAAAACGGACTGTCTATTTGACATTTTCAACTCGTCTCAAAATCATTGTGCTAAATAGTTGCGCTATGCAATAAATGACGAACGTAAACATTTACTGTATTTGAATGAATTATGAAAATTCTTAGAAAACCACTGTAATGAATGGTCAGCGTAAGAAACCTGCTTGTTTTAATGCACATATTGGCATTAAAATTATTGTGGCAGGAACTAAAATGTCAATATGGTTTCTCATATTTACTTACAAGACGACTCGCACAAGACTGTTTGAAAATTTTGTTTTCTGTTATTAGGGACAAGAGTGGGAACAATGTAACCCCAGATTCCTCAAAATTCAGACAATGTCTTAGACTTGCAATTACAAATCAGTTATTACAATCGTCTGAAGACAGTAATTGTGCCTATGGATGTAAGCAAGTTTTTAGTTCTAAAGTCTGATTTACCTGAAAAATGTAAATCATTTGTAATTCAGGCTTCTACACTAATTATACCAGAATAGCATAAGTGATGATTTTCCAGTTAATGTTCAGCAGCGTGCAGATTCATATGTATGCACGTGGATATGTGCAAAATTTCCTCATGAGAAATGTATAAATAAATAGGTAAACAATGATGAGAGCAGAAGTAGTAAATTAAAATGTGCATATTGCTCTGAAGCGTTATGGAAATGCTAGATTCATATTTCACAACGAATCTGCTTATACAATGTACATCAGCAGCAATACACAATTTAATGAAAATTGTCTTCATTATCTTTCTGACAGTAGAATGCATGTTAAACTAAGGTTAAATATGCGTGTAGATGATGCATTATTCACTTGCATATGTGAAAGTTGTAAATATGTGTTTATTGGCAAAGCTTTTACTGTGTTAATAAAATGTTATTTGAATGATGAAAATGGAAAAAAGAACAAGAAAAAAACCAGGTAGAAACATTAAAGCAAAAAATGAAATGCAACTAAAAATAATTCCTATAGACGCAATCAATACCTTTACATTGTTTTTCTGCATTGTTTTGTATTGTATTGACAAAATATTGTTTGAATAAATAAAACATAACAATGCTTATTATAATGTTATTATTGGGTTTCCCTTTCCTAACATTCAAATCTAATCGCTTGTTCCTTAAGGCCTGGCCGCTAGGAGCGCCACTGTATAACTGTCTCTCAGCTTAACACAGGGGAAAATGGAAGTGTCCAGTATTAACCTATAGTGTATTTGGTTATATGTACATATATTACATCACCAAGTTGCAAAAACTTAAGTTACTTTTTAAAGCAGTTTTCCCATTTCAGGACTACACAATTGGAAGGTAAAAAACTTTTAAATTAACATTACACAGTTAGGCTCACTATATTAGGGTATGTACAGAGAGACAACAAGAAAGACATCTTCCCGTCTGAGAAAATTTTAATTAGCTTAAAACGGAACTAATATCTCGGAATATCTCCAAAACGACTAACTCTACAAAGAATGTATATGATGTAAATTGTGTTTTAATGATATATACATTTTCGATACCGAGATTTCACCGGAAATATATGTTTTAGGGTCCCCAGTATCCAAAAAAAGTATTTTCAGAAAAAGGTCCGAGTGTGTCGTGTCCGTGTGTGTCGTGTCCGTGTGTCTGATAACTCAAAAACGAAAAGTCGATAAAATACCAAACTTGGTATTGCGACACGAAGATTTTTAGAAAAATCCCCCACACCAAACTACCCTTTACATGGAACTTTTTTCGAAATTTTGATTTTCTAAAAAAATGGCTCTAAAGATTTTGATTAAAATATCGTGTATTAAAGATATTTATCCGACTAATACATTGTATATCTTGAATTTTCTGAGAATAGCCTCTGAATACTACTTTATTCTGGATGAATTTTACGGAATTTTGCATAACTGCTAAACCGTAAGAGATGGACAAAAACTTAACACACAAAAAATGTAGAGCACGTTAAAGCACACAATTTATGTAATATACATTTTTTTCGCGGAGTTGATCGTTTTTGAGATATTCCTTGAAGTTGATTTCAGCTTCGAAAAACTTATACTTTTCTCATCCAGAAATTTGTCATCTCCTGTCCATACAAACAAAGGAATTTCAGTCACATAGCAACTAGCTTTTGACTATCACTTTAACCTATGGTACCCCCTTATTTCCCTTCTACTTACAAGGAAGCAAGTAATAAGACTATTTCTGCTAATTTTTTCTCGATTAAAATGAAGTAAGTAGAAGCATAAGTTTTTAACAATAATTTGTTGCAGAGATGTAGAAAAAGTCATGTGAATGGAACACATCAAATTTTTAGTTAATGTGTATTTTAATGAACTCTAGCCCGAGTAGTGATTATTGCATCAATACAGTGTTTTTACTTTCTCTAATCCATACAATGTGTATAGTAGGCAGAGAAGATATCGTAGAATATCTTAGGTTGTTGTGCCGTGGTCGTAGGTTAAAATGGGAACCACACGTTTCGCCGACTTGTACGGTCAGCATCTTCGGTGGCAATCATTATAAGAGGTAAATGCGATGCTGGAGAGGAATGCAGGCTGTTTATGCTCATCATTTAGGAGATGAAAACGTGCGTCTAGCCGGCGTATGAAGGTCAACCAGCTGTTTGTTCGCTAATACTGGTTTCCAGGTCTTACTTATCCAGCAACTGATGGAACACATCAGATTTTTACTTTCTCTACACGAATATGTACATAGTGTATAGAGAAGGTATTGCATTCCATCCAAAACTTTGATACATAGATTTCACCGGAATCAGGACCCCCTGTATCAAAAAAGTGTTTTCAGAAAAAGATCCGTGTGTGTACGTGTGTGTGTGTATCTGTGAACACGATAACTCAAAGACGAAAAGTCGATAAAATACCAAACTTGGTATTAAAGTTTAGTATCTTCCAGGGATGCGACACAAACTTTTGAGAAAAGTCTCCAAACTACACTTTACACGGAAAAAAATGTCAAAAATTTTGATTTTCTCAAAATTGGCTCTAACAATTTTGATTACAATATATTATATTTAAGATATTTACATATCAAATAAACTGTATATTTTGAATTTTCTGGGAATAGCCTCTAAAGACCTCTTTATTCTGGATGATTTTTATTAAATTTTGCGTAACTGGTAAACAGTAAGAGATAGACAAAAATTTACTACACAAAAAATGCAGCTCTCGTTAAAACACAGAATTTATGTCAACTTATTTTTATAGAGCTAACCGTTTTCGAGATATTTCGAGTTATTGATTTCAGTTTTAAAGTACTTAAACTTTTCACAAATGGGGGACATTTTTTTTTCGTCTCTCGTTTGTTTACTCCTATTAAGCAAAGAGAACCGAATTTTAATTTTTTCACTTAGCGACTGGCTTTTAAAATATCTATGCCTTTAACCTAGTGTATTTCTTATTTTCCTTCTACTTATAAAGAAGCAAATAATAAAACAGTTATCTTTATAAGCTTGACGCATATAAAATCTTTTATATGGAAAGTTTTTATGGAACAGCTAGAGAAAGTCATGTAAGTGGAACACAAGATTTATTTCTGAGAGAGTGATGTGCACTGCAAAATTGATTGACGCGGTCCCAATTAGTGAAGGATTGGCAAAGAAAGAGCAACCGCAGTCCTCCAAATCAAACGGCAATTGTCTATTTTAATAGAAATGCATTAGTAGCCTGAGGTCCAGGCTGTTTCTGTGTATTATGAACAAAAACACTAAGTGAAACAGTTTTACTCGGAAAATTGAAAAAAAAGTTGAAAATGTACCACATTCGGAAGAGCCGGCTTATAGCTCGAAATACACGGAACCTCGAAATACCAGGGCTCGAATTACTGTAATACAATAACGACAGTGGTGATGTGAATTCAACTAGTATATAAATAGCCTGGTTAACGAGGCATATAGAGCTATACGGTTTATTGTGCAGTACATTAATGATGTCCACCAAGCAGAATTCCTGTAACATTTTGGTCAACCTTTAAGTGCTAGTAGTAAGAAAGGGGTAGTAAGCCGATTGGAGCAGGACACACCACCACAGGTCTATCTAAAAGCCACCCAAACCCTGCGCCCTCTGGGGCTGCGACTAAAACTCTGGCACTCGCAACCTCTGCAACGACTTCTTGAATTGATTCCGTCCAGCTGTTCATTGTGGCAAAGGTAAAAGCTTTGTCGATTGTTCACGCTATTCTCTGTAATAAAATAGTTACCTTACCGAAAGGAAAACGAATTCATTTGGATTTAGTCATATCTGTCAGCCCTTATAAGAACAAACAGATCAAAATAAATCTCTTATTGGCGTTCTTTTATACTCAACAGCAGATATGCTGAACTTATGTAAATATAAATATAGCAGTTCTTTCCAGAATAAATATTCACTTTCAATGAAAGAAAGTAGTTATATGTCATACAAAAAGGAAGTAGTGTATTGTGATTGGCCAGTGCATTATTACAGATTCAAGGAATAGCTTAAAAGAGACGAATAAATCGAATTTTTGTAATTTCCGAAATTTTTATTTTCTCGCCAAGTATGTACAATGTGCATAGAAAAGCTACGATATTCTACTCAAAACTTATACGCCGATATTTCACTGGAAATACAGATTAAGACCCCCTGAATCCAAAAAGGATCATTTTTAGAAAAAGGTCCGTGTATGTGTGTATTTGTGTAAAATGAAATGTCAGCTAGATACCAAATTTGATATTTAAGTTCAGCATTTTCCAAGGAATCGACACAAAGGTTGTCAACAAAATCTCCCACCCAAAGCTACTCATTACAGAGAAAACATTTCGAACATTTTTACTTTCTCAATATAGCTCTAACAATTTTGATTAAAATACTATTTTATATATATAAAATATTAGAGGTGCTTGACAAATAAACTGGGTATCCTGAATTTTCTGGATACAGCTCCAGAAACCATTTTCATTCTAAATGATTCAAGAGGTGGACAAAAACTTACTACACAAAACATTTAGATCTTGTTAAAACACAGCTTTTCAGATATATTTTTGTAGAACTAACGATTTCCAATGTTAATTTTTATTGGTTTCAATTTTAAAATATGCATATTTCTCTCAAACAGGAAGTCGCCATTCGTTTATCGTTTGTTTTACTCCTGACCAAGTAGAGCACGAATTTCAGTCAATCGCTTAACTTTTAAAATATTTTATTTTTAGCTTGGTGTGTGCACTTATTTCCCTTTTAGTTATAAGGAAATAAGTATAAGACAATTTATGCTAATGTTTATCTCGATTAGGATTTAGTTTAATGAAGAAAAATCTTTTGTAAGAGTAGCTTGTTTTCTGAATAGTTAAAGTTATGTGACTGGAATATAGCAGTTTTTTGATTTTAATCGTTTGCTTTCTGCATATGTAGGTAGTTTACAAGAATCTGTTGAACTAGCGGGTTGTTGCTTAATCAAGTTACGGAGTGTTCTACCAAGGAGTAATGTTTCGGTTATTATGCAGAACTTGGGCCGCTTAAAAAATTGAACGAAACTAACTGTGATTGATTGATCTTGTATTTCTGATGACGACTTCAAAGGTGGTATTGGTATCTCCCATGGATGCAACACGATTATTTTCAAGAAATTCCCCCACTCCCAACTACCCTTTACATAAAACTTTTTTCGAAAGTTTTGAATTTCTCAAAAATGGCTATAACGATTTTGATTAAAATATGGTATATTAAAAATATTTACATGACAAATGAAATGTATATCTTGAATTTTCTGGGAATAGCTTCTGAAGACGACTTTATTCTGAATGAATTTTACGGAATTTTGCATAACTGCTAAATCGTAAAAGATGGACCAAAAACTTAGCAAAAAAATGTAGAGCATGTTAAAACACACAATATATGTTATATACATTTTTGTTGTGGAGTCGATCGTTTTTGAGATATTCCTTCTTTTTAATTTCAACTTTGAAAAACTTATACTTTTCTGAGACAGGAATTTGTCAACTGCTGTCCATATAAACTATGGAACTTCAGTCACATAGCAACCAGCTTTTGACTATCACTTTAACCTATGGTACTCCCTTATTTTGTTTCTATTTACAAGGAAGCAAGTAATAAGACTATTTCTGCTAATTTTTCCTGGATTAGAATGAAATAAATGGAAGCATAAGCTTTTTAACAATAAGCTGTTGCAGAGATGTAGTGAAAGTCACGTGAATGGAACACATTAGATTTTTACTTTCTCTATACGTACTATGTACATAGTGTACAGAGAAAGTGTTCTATTGCACCCAAAAATTGGATACCGATATTTCACTGGAAATATATGTTTTGAGACCCCCTGAACCCAAAAAAAAGCATTTTTAGAAAAATGTCCGTGTGCGTCTGTGTGTGTGTGGGCAGCATAGCTAAAAATGAAAAGACCGTTAAAAACCAAATTTGGTATATAGGTTTGGTATCTTCCAAGGATGCGACACGAAGATTTTCAAGAAATTCCTCCACCCCAAACTACCCTTTACATGGAAAAAAATTCTAAAATTTTGATTTTCTAAAAAATAGCTCTAAGGATTTTGATTAAAATCTCGTAAATTTAAGGTATTTACTTGACAAATAAAACGTATATATTGAATTTTCTGAGAGTAGACTGTCCATACAAACAAAGGAGCTTCAGTCACATAGCAACCAGCTTTTGACTATCTCTTTAACCAATGGTACTCCCTTATTTCGCTTCTGCTTACAAGGAAACAAGTAATAAGCCTATTTCTGTGAATTTTTTTCTCGATTAGCATGAAGTAAATAGAAGTTCGAGCTTTTTAACAATAATTTGTTACAGATATGTAGAGAAAGTCAAGTGAATGGAACACTTCAGATATTTTTTATGATAGACAAATTCGTGTGTATTCGGGAACGGTTTGAAATTTTCGAATACGATGTATATTTACCAAATAATTATACATAAACGAGTATTATATGAATAATAAACGGTTTTATAATGTGTATGAGCTAAAATGATTACATAAAAACTGGATTTCTAATGAAAACGCTTGGATTCGTTGCTAGCGGAAGACTAAATAATGGTGTGCAAGAACGTCGTTTGTACCGCGTCGTGAGAACCCGTAGGAATAATTCACCGGTTAGTTTGAGTATATTAATTGGTGGAGGAGTACGTTTCTGAACATTACAAAACCATTTTTATTTACATCACACTCGTTTATATGTAATTATTTGGTAAATATCAGACATACACGTAAAATACAACCATTTCAGCATGCGCACGGATTTGTCTATAATAAAAAGCCAAGCTTGTCGGACAAATAAAACCTTTGTAATCGTCTTCACAAATAGAAGATCCATCGATCGCACTTAGTTGTATTGGATTTTTTGAGCGGCCCGTTTTGCGCATAATTTACCTATGTTACTTCTTGGTGTTCAAGATTTGAAAGATTAGTGGAGTTCCTGACATACCATGGGGTTTTGGTGACTAAGAGGATGTGTTTTTAGTGATGTAGAGGGTGACGAATTTTGTTTATTAAGAATATAAGGTAACATTTCATTCTAAATGTTGACCCTGTATAAGCCCAATGTATGAGGTAAGAATATGCTATAGCGGCGGGGGATACTTCTGCAACTGCGGCCAACCACCCCGGGGGTAGAGATGAGAGGAGGGGAAACCACATAGGAGTGGACGGAGCCAAGCGCAGAGACGCACGGAAGTCCCTAACAATAATGCTAGATGATGGACATAACTGGATGGTACTAAGAAATGCGATTATTATCATAAAACGTCTGACCGATAAATTCCTGAGCTGAGCGAGAGAATTCTTCTGGAAATGTCTGAACGTTAAATTATATTTACCTGGCCATTTCATAAATAAAATATGAATTTAAATACTGCTACATCGCAATGATTTGACCAGAAATGTTAAATTCTATTTTAAAAACCGGATGTGTCCAATTCACCTGACCTTCTCTAGCTGTTCCAAAACAAACTTTCCTTACAATACATTATTCAACTACGTCATGCTAATCGAAATAAACATTAGCAGAAATAT
Organism: Hymenopus coronatus; assembly: GCA_030762935.1. Lineage (NCBI taxonomy): Eukaryota > Metazoa > Arthropoda > Insecta > Mantodea > Hymenopodidae > Hymenopus > Hymenopus coronatus. The sequence goes on along the minus strand of CM060892.1, from coordinate 59,598,186 downwards.
TCATCACAATAAACAGATATATTGAATGAAAATATAATCTTCCCCAATACCTTTAATTACTCATCAGTTGGAATTACCGCAATTTTATTATTATTATTATTATTATTATTATTATTATTATTATTATTATTATTATTATTATTATTATTATCCCTTCAAGTTTTTGACTTACCTACTACTTGCTTCCTTGTGAGTAGAAGGGAAATAGGAGAATATACCAGACTAAAGCTATAGTCAAATCTTTTAAAACCTCAACGCTATGTGAAACAATTGAAATTCGGTTCAATTTTCCATTACCGGGAATAAAACATATAAAACGAGAGTTGTCTGCCTGTATGAGAAAAGTTTTAAGTTGTTTAAAATTGAAACGAATGACATGGAATACATGGGAAACGTTTAACTGTATAAAAATGTATATGACGTAAATTGTGTGTTATGATGAGATCTACTCCTCTGTGTGTAAGTTTTAGTCTGTTTCTTACGGTTTACGAGTTTAAAAAATCATCCAAAATGAAGGGATCTTCAGAGCTATTACCAGAAAATTTAAAATATACATTTTGTTTGTCATAAAAGTATCTTAAATATACAGTATTTTAAACAATTTCGTGAGACATTTTTTCAGAAAATGACAATTTTCGGAAAATAGTCAATGTAAAGGATTACTGTGCGCGGGAGATTGTCTTGAAAATCTTCATGTCGCTTAATTAGAAGATATTGAACTTAATACATGGTAGCTCAGTAGTAGAGCAACTGGCTAGTGACTGAGAGATCCGTGGTTCCAATCCCGGCAATAGCACTGAATTTTCAGTCCGACTCTACTTATCGAATTTAATAGATACAAGTTTGATATTTAACCAGTCTTTTCGTTTTTGAGTTATGCTGTCCTCAGACACTAACACAAACACACGCATACACACGCATCTTTTTCTAAAAATGTTTTTCTTGGATTCAGGTGGTCCCAAAACCTGTATTTCCGGTAAAATCTCGGTATCGAATTTTTGGGTGCAATACAATAGATTTTCTATACATATGTATGGCGTACGATAGCGAAAGCAAAAAATCTTTTTTTTTTTTACCTCTTTTTTCTAGTTTCTAAATTTCCTTAGTTGATGTTTTAATAGTTTAAAAATAAAACTTTGGTCTTGTAAACCAAAATGAAGTCTTACTTTTAAAACTTCAAAGGAAAGAAATTCTTATCTTTTAGCTTTTCCTTTTTTTTTTTACATATACATACACAAACACATATACATTTACAAACACAGAAACACCCATGCACAAGGCGGGACTCGAACCCACGATCCCGTGCGCAGCGAAGCACCAAAGCGAGACCGGCTATGGGGACCGGCAACACTCAACACTTTCTCTAGCTGATCTACAAAAATCCTACAAAAGATTATTCTTCTTTGTACACAATGCTAATCAAGATAAATGTTAGCAGAATTATTACTTAGTTCCTTATAAGTAGAAGGGAATTAGGGAATGCACTATGCTAAAGTGATTGTCAAATGTTTTAAAAGCTATCGTTATGCGATTGTCATAGCAAATCACTTCTTTGCTTGGCCAGGAGTAGAACAAAAGAAAAACAGACACTTCCTGTCTGAGAAACGTTTAAATAATTCACAATTGAAACCAAACGGCTACTTCCACAACAAAACGTAAAGGACAAAAATTGTATGTTTTGTCATGAGGTATTATCTCTTACGGTTTAGCAGTTAAGCAAAATTCAGCAAAATTCATCCAGAATAAAGAGGTCTTCAGAGGTTATTCCAGAAAAAATTCAAGATATACATTTTATTTCGGACATAAATAGCTTTAATATACGAGATTTTAATCAAAATCGTTAGAGCCATTTTTAAGAAAATCAAAATTTTCGAAATTTTTTCCATGTAAAGGGTAGTTTGTGGTGGGGGGATTTTTTTGAAAATCTTCGTGTCGCATCCTTGGAAGATACTAAACCTGAATAGCAAGTTTGGTATATAACGGTCTTTTTGTTTTGGGGCTATGCTGTCCACAGACAGACACACACACACACACACACGAACCTTTTTTTAAAATGCTTTTTCGGACTCAGGGCATCCCAAAACATATATTTCCGGTGAAATCTCGGTATCGAATTTTGGGTGCATTACAATACCTTCTCTATCCCTATGTACATTGTACATATTGGGCTAGAGAAAGTAAAAAGAATAATCTAGTGACAAATAGTACAAAACAAAAGAATGACTTAATAATATATCGTATATGATAGATTAACGCCTTCATGTACGAACTAGTAAAAACAATTTATTTATGAAGCTGTTGAAACCTTTTCCTGAATTAACAAAATGCAAATCTCATTACTCTTGGGTTCCTGCATATGCTACGCAGGGGAAGCTATTGTCTTAACAGCATATTCCAGAGACAATACTTAATACCTCAGCCATGCAATCCTGCAGTTGGTGCTTCCTTCGAAAACCGGTTGCTTAATTAAATTCGGTTTGATAAACTTCAGTTGGGGACGGAGCTCTCGTGTCTGATGAGGCGACAAATCACCGAGTAATTCACTTGTTTAATTAACTCCATTGAACTAGAGGATTGGGAGTCAAGCCGTTTTAAAAAACAACTGACGAATGAATGGTGAGGTGTTTGCTTTTAATAAGCGGACGGACCACCAACTATGGAAGTAAGAAAAAGTGCAGCTCACACACAAGCTGATTCTCACCTCCTGATTATTATCGAAGGCTATATTGCTGTTTTCTAACTTTTATCTTGAAACCGATTAAAGGCGATGTAATGTTTTCATAGACATGTCATATTTTTACTTTCTCAACTTAGTACATAGGTAGAGAAGGTATTGCATTCCACCAAAAATTCGAACACAAAATTTCACTGGAAATACACGTTCTGGGATTCCCTGCGTCCAAAAAAGAAGCATTTTCAGAAAAATGGCCATGTATGTGGGGCCGTGTGGCCGTATGTCTATGAACACGATAGCTCAAAAACGAAAAATACGGTTTTTAAGCTAAGTGTGGTCCAGGGATGCGTCAGAAAGATTTCAAGAAAATTTACCCCACCCCAAACTACCGTTTATATGTAAAAATTCTAAAAGTTTGATGTTTTTTTAAAAAATAGCTGTAATGATTTTGATTAAAATACCGAATATTAAAGATATTTACATTCATAGTCGCCTTATCCTCCCTGTATTTAGGAATGACACCCCCTAGGACTTAAAATCGGAGCCTAGGGGCTAGAAGCCTGTCGGGGAGCCAACGGCACGTAACAACAAAATGAAGAACCTGAAACGAGTGGTCGGTCTCGTAGCCAGTCAAGAGAGTGAGGAAGCTGTTGATATGAAACTCTGCACATTTCAGTATTTTTACTTTCTCTAGCCCCGTACATTGTACAATGATAGAGAAATATTGTATTTCACCCCAAAATTCGATATAGAGTTTTCACCGGAAATACATGTTTTAGAACCCCCTGAATCCAAAAAAAAAATAATTTTCAACAGGTCCGTGAGTATGTATGTGTCCGTGTGTGTGCGTGTGTGAAGGGGGGGGGGTCTGTGGACTGCATAGCTCATAAACGAAACGACGGTTAAATACGAAATTTGGTATTTAAGTTTGGTATCTTCCAAGGATGCGACACGAAGATTTTCAAGAAAATTCCCCCACGCGTAAGTACCCTTTACATGGAAAAATTTTCGAAAATTTTGTTTTTCTTGAAAATGGCTCTAACGGTTTTGATTAAAATACAATATATTAAAGCCATGTCTATCATAAATAAAATGTATATCTTAAATTTTCGGGGAATAGTTTCTAAAGACCTGTTTATTGTGGACGAATTTGGCTTTATTTAGTATAACTAGAAAACCGTAAGAGATAGACAAAATCTTACTACAAAAAATGTAGATCTTGTTAAAATACACAAGCTATATGATATACAGTTTTTTTTCGTGGGGCTTACCATTTTCGGGGCAGTCTTTGTTATTAGTTTCAATTGTAAAGTACCTATTCTTTCCTCAGACGGAAGTGTCGGCTTTTTTTGTTTTTTTTTTGTTTTTTTTTGTTTTTTGTTTTTTTTTTTGTTTTTTGTTTTACTCCTGGCCAAGCAAAGAAGCAATTTGCAATGACAATCGCATAACGACAGCTTTTAAAACATTTGACTATCACTTTAGTGTATTCCCTTAGTTATAATCTATTTATAAGGAACTAAGTAATAACATTCTGCTAATGTTTATTCGATTAGCATGGTGTTAAAAGAAGAATTATCTTTTGTAAGAAGTTTGTTTGTAGAGTAGCTAGAGGAACTCATGTGAGTTTAAAGCATCAGATTTTTATGACATTTACTGATAATATCTTAGCCTAAAATAAATAAAATGAACAGGGTTGTCGTTGATATTTAACTAAAAAAAAATATATGTTTCGTTACAGTGTAAACAAAATCCCATAGGCATCAACATTTGCCAATCATCGTTTATTTTACATGAAACCTCTCCTTCTTTACCAGAGATGAGGTACAAGGCAGAGATGATTCGAACATAGTTAACGTGTTGTATGAAAGTCCTGGGCAGAGATCTTATGCACTTTAGCTAACCAAGCCAACATTCAGGAATTAGGAAGAGCAAGTTACCGAGTGCACTAGTGTCCCTTGTAAGCCCTGCGGTTTCAAAATTAGTTTAAACAAGGAAGGGTTTAACGCCCCCTTCCGCTACCAGCATTCTTAGATGGTGCAATCCGCTCCAAACGACGGGATGGGTCTTTAACTGAAACAGAACCGAACAGCTTCATATATCAGAGGATAATGTGGAGAGCACACGGCTTTCGTGCGCAGTCCTAAAAAAATCTTAAGTGTTCCATTCACATGACTTTCTCTACATCTTTGCAACAAATTATTCTTAAAAAGCTCATACTTCTATCTACTTCATGCTAATCAGAAAAAAATTAGCAGAAATACTCTTATTACTTGCTTCCTTGCTTTTTCAAAGCAGAAACCAAAAACAAGCAATGCCTCAAAAGCAATGAACTCCACGAAACAAAATGTATATAACATAAATTGTGTGTTTTAACGTGCTCTACATTTTTCGTGTAGTAAGTTTTTGTCCATCTCTTACGGTTTAGCAGTTATTGAAAATTCCGTAAAATTCATCCAGAGTAAAGTACTATTCAGAGGCTATTCCCAGAAAATTCCAAATATACATTTTATTTGTCGGGTAAATAGCTTTAATATACGATTTTAACCAAAATCGTCAGAGCCATTTTTGAAAAAACAAAATTTTAGAAAAAAGTTCCATGTAAAGGGTAGTTGGAGGTGGGGGGATTTTTCTCAAAATCTTCGTGTCGTATCCCTGGAAGATACTAAACTTAAATTCCAAGTTTCGTATTCTACCGACTTTTCGTTTTTGGGTTGCGCGCGCGCAAAAACACACAGACACACACAAAGACCTTTTTCCGAAAATTCTTTTTTTAGTTAAAGGGGACCCTAAAACATGTATTTCCGGTGAAATCTCGGTATCGAATTTTTGGGAGGAGTACAATACCTTCTCTATACACTAACCACAGGATCGTGGGTTCGAGTCCCGCCTTGGGCATGGGTGTTTCTGTGGAAATATAGGAAAATGGAGAAAAGAAGGAATACAGCGCCGGAGTCCTGACAAGCCTCCGGAACTGTATTTTTAATAAAAAAAAATGTACATAGTACATACCTATAGAGAAAGTAAAAAATCTTATGAAGTTCCATTTACAAGACTTTCTCTACTTTGTCTGTAACAAACTATTCTAACAAAAGCTTATTACTTACTCTACACGTACTATGCACATTGTGTATAGAAGAAGTATTGTACTATTCCACACAAAAATTTGATATCGAGATTTCGTCGGAAATACATGCTTTAGCATCCCCTGAATCCAAAAAAAGCATTTTTAGAGGAAGGTCCGTGTGTGTGTGTGTGTGTGTGTGTGTGTGTGTGTCTGTGTGTATGTGTGTGTATCTGTGGACAACATAGCTCAAAAACGAAAAGACAGTTAAATAGCAAATTTGGTATTTAGGCATAGCATCTTCCAAGGATACAAGACGAAGATTTTCAAGAAAATCCCCCACCACAAACCACCCTTTACATGGAAAAATTTTCGAAAAGTTTGATTTTCTTAAAAATGGCTCTAACGAATTTGATTAAAATCAAGCTATTTGTACCCCGAATAAAATGTATATCTAGAATTTTTTGAGAATAGCTTGTGAAAGCCTCTTTATTCTGCATAAATTTTGCCGAATTTTGCATAACTGCTAAATCGTAATAAATGGACAAAAGCGTACCACACAGAAAATGTAGAGCACATTAAAACACACAATTAATATTATATACATTACTTTGAATAACTTATACTTATACTTTTCTCATATAGGAAGTTGTCAGCTCCTGTCCATACAAACAAAGGAACTACAGTCACATAGCAACTAGCTTTTGACTATCACTTTAACTTACGGTACTTCTTTATTACTTACAAGGAAGCAAGTAATAAGACTAATGCTGCTTGTTTTTTCTCGATTAGCTTGAAGTAAATAGAAGCATGACCTTTTTAACAATAATTTGTTGCAGAGATGTAGAGAAAGTCAGGCGAATGAAACACATCAGATTTATTTTTCATTTGAATTTAAACTGATCAAGATAAACATTAGCAGAAACTGTCTTATTACTTAGTTCCTTAAAAGCAGATATAAAATAAGGGAATACAAAAGTGTGCCTCTTACCTAGACGGCACAGATTCGATCCCAAGTGATCACATGTAAGATTTGTGGTGAACAGAGCAATACAGGGGCGGGCTTTCTCCGGGTTCTCCGGTTCCCCACCATTACTTTCCACCGCTGCTAAATTTTCATTCGAATTATAATCAGAGTCATCTCCTGCAGTGTCATAATAGTTAAAACGGCGTTAAATATTCCCTATCAAAAAAGGGGTGAATACACTAGGCTAAAGCGTTAATCAAATATTTTAGAAATCTGTCGTGTTCCATTCACATGACTTTCTCTACATCACTGCAACAAATTGTTGTTAAAAAGCTTATTGTTCTATTTACTTAATGTTAATCGAGAAAAAATGAGCACAAACATTCTTATTAATTGCTTCCTTATAAGTAGAAGCGAATTAGGCGAGTTCCATAGGTTAAAATGATAGTCAATAGCTGGTTGTTATATGACTGAAGTTCCTTTATTTGCATGGACAGGAGTTAACGATGTCCTGTGTGAGAAAAGTATACTTTTTTTAAAGCTGAAACCAAAAACAAGGAATAGCTCAAAAACGATCAACTCCATGAAAAAATTCATATAACATAAATTGTGTGTTTTAAAGTGCTCTACATTTTTTGTGTAGTAAGTTTTTTTTCCATCTCTTACGGTAGCAGTTATGCAAAATTCCGTAAAATTCGTCCAGCATAAAGTAGTCTTCAGAGGCTATTCCTAGAAAATTCAAGATATACATTTTATTTGTCAGGTAAATATCTTTATTATACAATATTTTAATCAAAATCGTTAGAGCCATTTTTGAGAAAATCAATATTTTCGAAAAAAGTTCCATATATAGGATAACTTAAAGTGGGGGAATTTTTCTCAAAATTTTCGTGTCGCATCCCTGGAAGCTATTAAACTTAAATACCAAGTATGGTATTTTACCGACTTTTCGTTTCTGAGCCATGCTGTCCACAGACACACCCATGGACCTTTTTCCAAAAATGTTTTTTTTGGATTCAGGGGGACCCAAAACATGTATTTCCCGCGAAATCTCGGTTTCAAATTTTTGGGTGCATTACAATACCTTCTCTATACTCTATATACATGGTCATGTAGAGAACGTAAAAATTAGTTTCTATACTAACGAAGTTCGACCAGAAGTAAAACAAAAGAAAAAGGAATGTGAAATTTGCGATTCAGAAAAGTGTAAATACCTCGAAAATGGTTAACTCCTCGCAAAATATGTATATGACATAAATTGTGTGTTTTAAATAGTACCGCATTTTTTTTAGTGGTAAGTTTTTGTCAAGCCCTTACGGATTCCAGCTAAGCACAAGTCATTCAGAATGAGGTGGTTTTCAAAAACCAGACAATTCAAGGTCTACATTTTATTTGTCGTGTAAATCTAATTAATGTCGGCATTTTAATCGAAATCATAAGAACCATTTTTTGAGAAATTGAAAAGGTTCGGAAATGTTTTCTATTTAAAAGGTAGGTTGTAAATTTTTGTATCGTATCATTCAGAGATGATGCTTAATATTGAAGTTTGTTGTTTAACCTACATTGCGTTTCTGACACATACACATACATATACACATACACGGACCTGATTATAAAAATTATTTTTACGACTCCGTGGCCCCAAAATATGTGTTTACGGTGAAAGATCAACAACAAATTTTTTAGCAGAATGCAATATACTCAATACGTATTTACTATGTACATAGAACGTGTAGAGAAAGTGTACAGATGTGTTCCATTTTCATGAATTTCTCTGCATATCTGTAACACATTGTTACAAAGATTTTAACTTTTATTTGCTTCCTTTTAAGTGTAAGGGAAATAAGGGAATACCTTAGGCTAAAGCGATAGTCAAACATTTTAAAAGCTATCACTGTGTGAAACAATTGAAGTTCGGTTCCCTTTGGATAGCAAGCAGAAAAACAAAAGAGGTGACACAAAAGGTAACTTCCCGTTTACGAAAAGTTACGTACCTTAAAATTGAAACCAACAACAAGGAATATGTCGGAAACACATAACTCTATAAAAAAGTATATGATATAATTATGTGTTTTAACAATATCTACATTTTTTTGCGCAGTAAGTTTTTACTTCCTCTTACGGTATACCAGTAATGTAATATTCAGCCATATTCATCCAGAACCATAAATACCCAGTTTGGTATTTACGATTTTTTCGTTTTTTTTTTTTGTTTTTTTTTTGCTATGATATTCATGAGCACATACAAAATACCTTTTTTTTTCTTAAAATACCTTATTTGGACTAAGGGGATCTTAAAACATGTATTTAAGGTGAAATCTCGACATCGAATTTTCGGGTGGAGTGTAATGCCTTCTCTACCTATGTACTATGTTTCGTTTCGTAAACGGCATACGCTCCCCGTATTTGCATGACACCGTCCCTAGGACTTACAAGCCAATGCCTAGGGACCAGAAGCCTGTTGGGGAGCCAACGGCACGAAACCACAGTTATGAGCCAGGAAGTGGCTATAAAATGTAAGCGAAATTGACGATTGGAAAACTGATGATGGAGCAATTGATGGAATGAGTGGCGGGGGAAACCGAAAGACTCGGAGAAAACCCATCCAGCGCAAACCCCACATGCGGGTGCCACCACGTACTATGAACTAAGAAGAGAAAGTGAAAATTTGTGTGGTGGCCGAATTGAGATCTAGAAATTCCAACAATGATGGCATGTGAAATTGTCCAACAATACTTGAAGACCTACCTGAGTTGAAACGGAGAATTATTGCAACTGAAACATCAATTACACCAGACATACCTATGACAAGGAATGGAATAGCAGTTGGATGTATATAGCATCACAATTTTGAGCTCCTGTTAACATTTTTTTTTCTTTCTCTACATATACTAAGTACATAGTGTAAAATACATGTTTTGCGACATCTTGATTATTAAAAAAAAACATTTTTTAGAAAAAATGTCTGTGAGTGCGTGTGTATGAACACGGTAACCTAAAAATGAAAAGTCCATTATACACAACTTGGTATTTAAGTTTATTATCTTCCAAGGAGCGTCACGAAGATTTTGAGGAAAATTCCCCCCCCCCCCCGTAAGCTGCCCTTTACATGAAAAAAAGTTTCAAAATTTTTCATTTTCTCAAAATTGACCAACAATTTTGATTAAAATACCCTATATTGAAGATATTTGCATAACAAATAAAATGTATATCTTGAGTTTTCTGGGAAAATTCTCGGAACACGTCTTTATTCTGGATGAATTTTTCATAACCGGTAAACCGTAAGAGATAGACAAAACCTTACTAGAGAAAAAGTTAAAACACACAGTTTATGTCACATGCAGTTTTTTTCGTGACGTTGATAACTTTGGATATATTCCTGGCTATTGGTTTCAGTTTTAAAATATTTCTATATTTTCTCATACGGGAATTTATCAACTCCTGGCAATGCAGAGAAACGGATTTCATCCACATGGCAGCCAACTTTTGAGATATTTGACTATTGCTTTATCCAAGTATACACACTTATTTCTTTCTACGTACAAGGAAGCAATAAGACCATTTATGGAAATTTTATCTCAAATAGCATGAAATAGATAATAAGCTTCTTATCAATAATTTGTTACAGAAATGTAGAGAAACTCAATGGAATTTTCACTTTAATTTAAAACGCATTGTGTACCGCAGAGAAAATATAGAGGATGGAAGGTACATGGAAGTTAAACATCACATACATAGTTGAATCGGTTAAAAGTGATGACAGTGCTTTCTCGGAATTCGTAGTTTTCATACGCACAAAAAAAAAAAAATGTTTAAACTGCTACATATTTGGCAACACCGCTTTTCAATAATGTCACGGCAGGAGCTCCCGGTGCGGTCGGCAAATTTACAGCAATGCCGATGAGGTGAAAGGAAAGAACATTGCGCGCACGTAAGCAGAGGTCTACAAGTGTCGAGCCTACTGCCTACGCGAGGTCGATAGACAACTGCGGTGTGCTGGCACGCACACTGGCTTGCGGCTTGATTTATAAAGCTACGTCTAACGTTAACATTTCAATCTTTATTTCTGCCCAAGATTCTAGACTTGCGAGAAAAAGAAACTAGGTGTAGTATGCTCTGAAACTAATACGCATTCGTTTCTGCAAAGATTATCCTTTTATTCTGAGCAATTGTCCACTAGGCCGTTCTAACTGTAGCAGCATTTTTACTTTCTCTATACGTACTATGTAATATAGTGTATAGAGAAGGTATTGTATTGCACCAAAAAATTTGATACCGAGATTTCAACGGAAATACATGTTTTGAGGTTCCCTGAATCTAAAAAAAACATTTTTAGAAAAATGCCCGTGTGTGTGTCTGTCTGTGTGTGTGTCTGTGGACTTGGTATTTAAGTTTGGTATCTTTCAAGGATGCGACAAGAAGATTTTCAAGAAAATTCCCACACCCCCAACTACCCTTCATATGGAAGTTTTTTCGAAAATTATGATTTTCTTAAAATTGGCTCTAACGAGTTTGATTAAAATATCGTATACGAGTATTAAAGCTATTTACCTGACAAATAAAATGTTTATCTTGAATTTTCTGGGAATAGCCTCTAAAGACTACTTTATTATGGATCAATTTTATGAAATGTTACATAACTGCTAAACCATAAGAATTTGACAAAAACTTACTACAAAAAATGTAGAACACCTTAAAACACACACTTTATATTATATACATTTTTTTGTGGAGTTGATCATTTTTTAGATATTCCTTATTTTTGGTTTCATCGTTAAAAACTTATGCCTTTCTTGTACAGGAACTTGTCAACGCCTGTCCATATAAACAAAGGAACTTCAGTTACATAGCAATCAGCTTTTGACTATCACTTTAACCTATGGTACTCCCTTATTTTTCTTCGACTTACAAGGAAACTTTTTAAATTAACTTGTTGCAGAGATGTAGAGAAAGTCATGTGAATGGATCACATCAGATTTTATTTTCTTGCAAATCTCGTAAAGTCGCAACAAAATTGTTTGTTAAACTGTCGTATAGAATATTCTCTTATTGTCTTATACATCATGTACCTTAAAACCTGTACATTTAAACTTGCAACTGGTCGACCAAGTCCGCATTATTGATTTCAATTTCTGTTTAATACACACGGAGTCTTCTATTACTATCCTCCGCTCATGGAGAGTGCTCCACATATAGAATGTATAAACCACAAATATGAATACAGAATTCCATTAACGCATTACCTTCGGAAGGTTAACAATTCACCCAAAGAAGCAAAGCATAAATGCTTTTGTGAGGAGCAGTGTGATCTCCATTGTAATTTTCACAGTTTCCATTATTCCGCTTCTGACATGGTTGTAATGTCTTCACTGAACTCCCTCCCTGGCCCCTACGCTGATTATTCTGTGGTAGTCGGCTCCGCCCTTCCTCGTGGCGATCATTAACACACTTGGTTTCGTCCAAGATCTTGGTCATCTACTGTCAATACTGCTGTTGTCCTTACTCCTGCCTTTCTTATATGTATGTATGTATTTATTTCTCTGCAAGTGGGTATCACCCGATGGCAGAGTTATATATGTATACAAGATATATAAACAATAAATCACAGCTGCCAGTTCATGGCTTTCTAAGCTAGATATAATAGTTATTTACAACAAATATGAAAACATTAATTCGCCTCTCAATTCAGATTAATTACATAAATTAGAATCACCAACCAATTTAACCCTTTCAGACCTGACTTTTTATGCTTCGTTGAAAAAATTATTCGTGAACTTCCTTGTCCATCTTGTAACAAAAGCTCCAAAGTAGTTCAAAACTTGGACATAGAAAGCAGCACAAAACTGGAAAACTTGAAATACATAACAGTTCACACCCCCAAGTGATCTAAATAGTAATTACCGCTTTTAAATTTATTACATAGTCTGTAGAAAGTCATGTCCATACCAATGGACACCGGGACTGAAAGGGTTAACATTTGTATTTACAACAATATAAAATCACAAGCAGTTCATTTAAGGAATATTTATACAAATTTACCAACTTTAATATCAAGATTTTTCCTAAATTTCTTCAGAGACAGAGGACAACCCCGAAAGGCTGCTCCAGGCAATTCATTCCAGTCTTTTATGGTTCTATTTACAAAGGAGAACTTTCCCACGTCAGTTCTGTATCTTCCACCCTTAATTTTGAACGGATGATCGTTTCGTGCATAGTAAGTTGGGTTATCCAGTTTGTCAGTACCGTCCTCCCATGCGTAAACGTCCTCCCATGTATATAGAGTGTGTTTCAGAAGATCTGTATATTTTCTGCTGCAGCTGAATTTTTCACAAACGTTCGGAAACGTTGAAACAGCGTATTTAAAAGACACGTTTTTACAAAAACAAACCATTCTCAATGTTTGTTAAAGACGCTGTGACTTGTCGGAATCATTCCTTAAACGCCACCGCTTTTCACTTTCTCTACACGTACTATGTACATAGTGTATAAAGTATAGCATTCGACCCAAAAATTCGATACCTAGATTTCACCGGAAATACATGTTTTCGGTGCCCCTGAATCCAAAAAAAGTACACTTACAAAAAGGTCCGCGCGCGCGTGCGCGCGTATGTGTGTGTGTATGTGTGTGTGGACAGCATAGCTAAAAAACGAAAAGACCGTTAAATACTAAGACACAAAGATTTTCAAGAAAATCTCTCCACCCCCAACTACCCTTCACATAAAACTTTTTTCGAAAATTTTGATTTTCTCAAAAATGGCTCTAACGATTTTGTTTAAAGTATCGTATATTAAAGATATTTACCTGACAAATAATATGTATATCTTGAGTTTTCTGGGAATAGCCTTTGAAGACTACTTTATTCTGGATGAATTTTACGGAATTTTGCATAACTGCTACTAACCTAACTAAACATTTGAGTAAAACTTCAACGGGCTGTACGCTTTCTATACAATCTGCGTCGATTTTATCATGTTACACTATCGTTCAAAGCACCTCCATGGCTCCAGTTTAGGGATAGGTCAATTTATGTTATAAACACTATTTTTGTAGAGTTCATTTCCATTAATAAAGGGTTCAGTTTCAAAATATTTCTACTTTTCTCAAAGGGGAAGATATCATTCGTTTATCTTCTGCATCATTCTTGGCCATGCAAAGAGAACTAAATCGCATCACCTAGCATTAGCTTTAAAAATATTTGATTAGCGTTTTAACCTAGCGACTTCATTTATTTTCCGTCTACTACAAGTAAATAATAAAACCATTTCTGATAATATTTATCTCGATTTCTCTCATTCAGCTTTAATTCTGTTCCTTCATCATCCATCACGCTATCCATTCCCTCATTCAACTGTAATTCTGTCTCTTCCTCATTTGTCATGATTTCCTTTCTCTCATTTACCTTTAATTCTATTCCCTCATCATCTACTACTATTTCCTTTCGCTCATTTACTTTAATTTTGTTCCTTCAAAATATATCATATCATCTTTCTTTCATTTATCTTTAATTCTGTTCCCTGTATCATCTTCCACAACTACCTTTACATCATTTCTTACCGTGTATAATAATTTCCTTTCCCTCATTTTCCTTTAATTCCATTATCTTCATCATCTCCGACGGCTTCCTTTCCCTCATTACCTTTCATTCTGTTCCCTGATTCATCTACCACAATTTCTTTAACCTCGTTTACCTGTTATTCTGTCCCTTCATCACCTACCACGTCTTCCGTTACCTTATTTTCCTTTCATCTTGTTCCCTACATCGTTTACTACAATGCCTTTTCCCTTAGTTATCTTACAAATATTTTCCCTTTATTATTTACAACCATTTTCTTGCCTTAATTTACCTTTCATTCTGTCCCTTTCATCATTTGTTGTGATGTACTTTTCCTAATTTGCTTTTCTTCTGTTCTCTTCATCATTTATCAGAGGTTTCCTTTCCTATTTTACTTTTCATCTTGCTCCCTCATTTACTTTCATTCTGTTCCCCTCATTATTTACAACTTTCTTTCCAAAAAATACACCTTTTATTCTGTTCCATATATCATTTACTATGATTTCTTTCCCTCATCCTACTCCCTTCATTATTTACGATTTTCTTTCCCTCACTTCAACATTTAGAATATTTTATCCCTCAATTACATTTCATCCTGTTCTCTTCAACTTTAGAAGGCTTTCTTTTAAATAATTTACCTTTCATCCTGTTCCCTTTATAATTTACCTGATTTACTTTCCCTTGTTTTCCTTTCATTCCGTTTCTTTTATCATTTACCACGATTTTCTTTCCCTCATCTGGCTTTCATATTGTTCCCATCATTACTTACCTGGATTTCCTTCCCTCATTTAACCTTTCATCCGTTCGCTTCATGATTTACCACGAGTTTCTTTCCCTCATTTGCCTTTCATCCTATTCCCTTTTGATCTTTCAGGTGTGCCTGATAGTTTCGTGGTGTAGGGTGATAACAAACGAATGTCGCGGATATTGCTCCCATGGATACTTGAGGACTAATTTGTTGATCGCGTTGTTCATTACCCTCTCTGGGCAGCTGGAGTAGTGGGACTCATCTTCAAACCAGGATGCGGCCTATAGGCTTCTCTAGTTTAATCACATCATCTCTTCCTCCTAAGGGTGGTAGTCGCAATAGATTTTCCGTAGGTCTCGGTGCGCGAAATGTCCCACGCCGTTTATATCGTATTCTCTTTCTTTCCAACATTTATAATTTAGTATCAAAGTAGTGGTCGTTTCCGCAAATATATGTCCTCGTTTAGTAAATAGATCTTCCTTTCTTTGTTGAATGTTTCCAATTTCGATTCCAATAGTTCAGCTTTGGACTTTCTCTCAGTTCGAATCGCATCCGGTCAGACTGGGCCAACTCAACTAGCAGAGCTCCTTTGTGTATTGCTCTCTATATGTCATACAACACTTATGTCACTACAGCAGTGTCACTTGAACTTTTGGAACACAAATAACTGAATCACTGCGATCACATCACTTTCTTTGGAAAAGTTACTCCCTAGATTCACTTTTGACTCACTTCAACTCAGTCAACGTCACCCCAGTTCAGTTCACTTAGATTACTTCTCTAAGGTCCACTTCGCTTCTCCGGCACTTGTCGTCCCTTCATATAGTCCTTACTTGCCTTACGAGAACATTACGCTTTGAATATTAGAAAGAGATTGCTCGGGAAGCAGAATGTTCTCGGCTTGAGGGTAAAGAGGGTTCGAGAGGTCTTGCAGGGAAACACACAAAGGACTTTACCTTGTTGTTGTGTCCGTTTGCTCTATTGTCAGGCCGGGCAAGGCAGCAATCCATGGGGTATGGGATTGACGTGCATAAGTGACTTATCATGTTTCATCCTTGGGGGAGCAAGGTGGGCCGGTATTTAAATACGTACCGGCCTAATGGAAAACCCTGGGTTGCCTGTTACAACTGAGTTGTCAGCTCATTGCTGTCCCTCCATGTTGTTTCCATTGTCAGTTTATTCTTCCTTCATCCCGTTGGTTCTTGCCTCCGAATTCGGCTGATTGCGGGAAAGAGGACCGCTTCTGGCAGGGACATTAGACCCTCTGTGGGGCGGGAGGCACGGTCTGCCTGTCGAGATGCTTCAATCTGGAAAGTGTAAGGACACTGTCGTTGCTGTGTCGTCACTCCTGGTTTCGGGGCCGCCAAGAATATCCTCTCATCTCAACCCTCCCTCCCGGGCGGCCCTAGAGGGGCGTACATGTACGTATATATAAATATATTTATGTGTAACTACTTTACTATATTTTTTGCAATCCTCTTATCCTCCCCCGATATAGAACTGACAACTCCCTAGGACATACAAGCGGGCGCCTAGGGGACAAAAGTCTGTCGGGAAGCCAACGGCCAAAACTACAGAATGGAAAGCCTGGAGTGGTCGGCCCGTAGCCAGGCCTGAACATGAGAAAGTGTGTAATATGAAATGCAAGAGAAATAGATGAGAGGAAAGGTCTTGATAGAACAATTGGTGACGCCGTTTTGTCCACCACAAATCCCACGTGCGGGCGCTTGGGATCGAACCCGGGTGGGAGGTGAGCGGTTTAACCATTCGGCCACGACGTCACTTACGTTACTTCTATTATTAAAATTCAACGAGTAACATTCACAGGACTTTCTCTACCTATTCTGCAACAAATTACTCTTATTCCTCTATATACTTCATGCTGATCTAGATAAAGATTAACATAAATGGTTGTACTGCAAATTCTCTTGTACGCAGAAGGTGAGTATGGGAATACTAGCTGATAGTCTAATCTATTAAGAGTTGTTGCTATGTGATAATGAAGTTTTTTCCTCTTTGTACGATCAGACAGAAAAAAGTAAATAATAATTTGAAAAAAGTATAAGTACTGAAAAATTGAAACTCATAACACGCAAAATCTAGAAAATAATTAACTGAGTTTTAAGGAGATCTTATATTTTTGTATAGTAAGGTTTTGGCTATGTATTACCTATACAAAAGTTACCAGAATGAAGAGGACTTCAGGGGCTATGCTCATAAAATTCCAGATATACTATTTATATCTCATGAAAATATCCTAACCGTATGATTTTTTTTAACTTTGTAAAAATTTTTCAGATATTAAAAATCTCTCGGATATCTAAAAGTAACGGGTAATATTTTGATGAGGGATTTTTTGAAACTCTTGTGTCGTAACCTTGGAGGATGGAGAACCTAAATACAAAGGATAGTATTTAACAACATTTTAGTTTTTGATGCAATTCACAAATACAGTGATACACTTACGGATCTTTTCTGGAACTGCTTTTATTCTTTCTTTCTTCTTTTTTTCTTTATCTCTTTCTTTTAGAGAACCTGTAGTAATATATTTCCAAGAATTTTTTAATAAAATACATTGCTTCCCTTATTAAACTAGAAGCAATGGCAAATTATGGAAAATAATCAACAAAATTAAAAGTATAAATTTCAATGTAAATTTGTATTAGCTCAAATTAACCTTTAAAAGTTATTATTTAATCCCAAATTAAACAAATCTGACGTGTTCTATCTATATTAACTTCTGCATCCTTTATTGTTAATTAATCGTATACATATTATTCTTACCGAAGTGTACATCCGTATTTACTTCAATCAATTGAGGCGAACTTCGAAAAAACGGATACCGTACCTATTACTTTGTCTAGCACGTATATGTAATGTACAGAGTAGATAGCTAGGTTATTGTATACCACACAAAACTTCGATACCGAAATTCACCGGAAATCCGTGTTTTGAGGGCCCCTGAATCCAAAAGAAACATTTTTAGAAAAAGACAGAAAAACTATGCTTTTAGTACAGTTAGAGAAAGCCATGTGAGTGTATCGCATCAGATTTTTGATTTCTCTTCACGTACTATGCATCTAGTGTATAGAGAATGTATTGTATTCCACCTAAAAATTCGATACCAAAATTTCACCGGAAATACATGTTTTGGGACCCCCTGAATCCCAAAAAAAATATTTTTGGAAAAAGGTCCGTGTGAGAGTGTGGCTGTATATGTGTGTGTCTGTGGACAGCATAGCTCAAAAACGAAAAGTCTTTTAAATACCAAAATTAATATTTAAGTTCAGTATCTTCCAAGGATGCGACATCAAGATTTTGAAGAAAGTCCCCCCACCCCAAACTTATTTTCTCAAAAATTATTAAAATATCGTATGTTAAAGATATTTACATGCCAAATAAAAAGTACATCTCAATTTTTTAAGAACAGCCTCTAAAGATCTCTTTATTCTGGATGATTTTTATTGAATTTTGCATAACTGGTAAACCGTAAGAAATAGACAAAAATTTTTATTAAAATCTGGACATCTATTACCAACACGTGCTTCACTTGGTCATGGTGAAGATGAAGTAGCCTGGACGCGCGTTTCCACCACTTTCGTTGTCATCCTCTTGCAGGTTTGCAGATGTCTGAGGAAGTGACAACGAAAGTGGCGGAAACGCCAGTCCAGGCTACTCCATCTTCACCACGACCGAAGCACGTGTTGGTAATAGATGTCCAGATAGTAATAAAATTGACAGCTTCACTGCATGTAACGGCTTTTAAGATTTTAGAGAGAAAAACTTACTATACAAAAATGTAGATCAAGATAAAACACACATTCATGTTATATAAATTTGTTTCGTGGCGTTGTCCGATTTCGAGATACACCTTGTTATTGATTTCAGTTTTAAAATACTTAAACTTTTCTCATATGGGAGTTTTCACGCTAAGAAACGGAGTTCAATCTCATAGCAACCACATTTTAAAACATTTGATTGTTGGTTTAGCCTAGCGTATTCTATTATTTCTCTTCTACTTATAAAGGAACTAAGTAATAATACGCAATGTTTTAGCATTAAATAGATAGAAGAATAAGCTTATTAAGCTTATTAACACTAATTTGTTAGCTCGCCTGGGTAGTGTGGTGGTAGCTTGTCTGCTTCACATTCAACAGGTCGTGATTTCGAATCTTGCTTAGGGTGAGTTGCTCGGATTAGGTTTCTTTCGGGGTTTTCCCTTATCCTGAGAAGACGAATGTCGAGTAACTTTAAGCTCCTAGGACCCCGAGATCATTTGAGCTTCATTTCACCAATGTCATTCATCGTCTGATATGAACAACTAGGTTAAAGGATGTTAAGCAAAAAAAAAAAAAAAAAAAAAAAGAAATAAAGAAATAAATAATTTGTTATGGATATGAATATGTAGAACACATCAGATTTTTTTTTTGCATAGGTTACTATTATTCTATGCTAGTTTCCAGGACCTGTTTACTTTTGTACTTGAATTTGTTTGCAGTGGCTTCATGTTATACGCGTCTTTGTATAGTGAAGACCAGTGAGGTAATTCTTTTGTAGTTTTCAGAGCTTGTATCTGCTGTATAAACAGTAAATTTCAATCAAAGCTTGTAGAGTGTGCAGCAACAACTATCATTGATCGCTGTGAAGTGATTCGTAGCTACACAAGACAAACTCTTTTTAATTCCGCGCCTCACCGAGGCTCTGTTGCCATGGCAACGTCGCAGTGACGAATGACGACCGATCCAGAGAGAATAGCCGCCCGTTTGTATCCGGGTGCGAGCGAATGCACAAAAAGGCTTTGTAGTTGTGGTGGCTTCCATCAAATGGATGCAACCGCTACCACAAGGCAAGGTGAGTGGAGGGCTTTTAGGGCCCCTCTTGACTTCTGATACATGTAACTATGTGGCAAAGTGTGAAATGCTATGAGGGCTGTCCAAGTTACGGCGAAAAATATATGCTTCTATATATGTGCCACTAGAATCTGCGGAAAGAGATATCAACCTTATGACTTGCTTAAAAATAAGTATTTTACTACACTAGTTTCATTGTTACTAAGAAGAATTTATGGCACCAAAGTGCAAATGTGTGTCATGGGCATGGTCAATGTTTATAATTATTTAGAAAATTCTACTAGTAGTTGTTTGAATATTCATTTCGGTGCTAAATTTCATTATTTTGGCAGGATAGATCTAAGTTTCTTTTTCATGAACTATCCATTTCACAAATTGATCTACCAACCCCTCAAAAATGTATTTACTACCCCCCCTCACAAAGTAATTTACCATTCCTCTCAAAAACTAATTCACCTTTCCCTTGACAAGCTGGTTTGCCATTCCTCTCACAAACTGATTTACCATTCCCTTGACAAACCAGTTTATCATTCTTCTCAAAAACTGATTCACCTTTCCCTTGACAAACTGGTTTGCCATTCCTTTCACAAACTGATTTACCATTCCCTTGACAAACCAGTTTATCATTCCTCTCACAAACAGATTCACCATTTCCTTCACAAACTGGTTTGCCATTCGTCTCAAAAACTGATTCATCATTAATTACCTTCACAAACTGATCCACCATTCCCTTCATAAAGTGGTCCAGCATCCGCCTCACAAACTGGCTACCAGATGGTAGAGGTTGGTCCAAGTTGCCATTGTAGAAAGAGGTAGATAGCAGTAGACTTGTTGTTACTGTTACTACTGATGCCATTTAAATGGTTAGGATAATGCCCAATACGTTTTAAACAAAATTACAGAATCTTTGAAATGGGAAGAACTTTACACTGCAGCGAGTCAGACACTATGACTATGAGTTCACACTTCGATCTTCCTAACTTTTTCATATTTCCATCTATAATGTTAGCACTATCTTCAGCATGTAATCATAAGGCCTGTTCCAACTTAGAATTCATCTATCTATATGGTGGTACATGAAAAACCAGCTCCAAGTACTACACTTGGTATTGTCACCCACCAATTGTTATCTCTTAATGCGAAGCTGTTGCAACTACGCTTTATCGTCAGTAGAAAGCGTTGCAACTTGATTAAAATGTGTGAAGGATATATCTCAGCGAGATTATCCTCTTCAAGAATGAATCGCAATAGGCGAGACGTGTGGGTCTACCTGTTCATTTAAGGAAACGGGGAACATTTTTGCATAGAAATTTCCTGGCATTTCCATACCAGCAAAAAGTAGTATACAGGAGTTGGTGACAAAGTGGCGTGCTACAGGGTCAGTTTCAAACACAAAAAGGAATGATCCACAGTCTAAAGAAGTCGACACGTAAATTGTCCCAACAAGTGAACGTTTTGCGTAAGTCTTGTCAACGTGTTTCGCATCATATTTCTTTTATATTTTAATTTAATAATAATTTATTAGTGTTATGGTAACCTCGTGATCCAGGCCATTTCACACCATATAGGGATGAAACCCTACCAAATGATGTGTGTCCCAAGAACTGAAGGAGGAAAATAAGGCACGAATTGCTGCACAATTGCTATGGGTACGAAATTTGAGAATGGAATGTTGGATCCGTTGTTGTATTTCATAAGTGATGAAGTCTGGTTCCATCTGACAGAAAACAGTGAACTCCCAGAACATCAGATACTGGCCAACAAAGAATCCCTATACCCTCTTCACGATGAAAAATCTAGTGTGGTATCCCGAATCAGAACTCGGATTGTGGGTTCCAATTTTCTAAACAACGGTAAACACTGATGTGTATATGTGAAGCTTTGAAGAATTTTACACCCAATTCACTCCACAAAAGTATATTTGCTATGCTTCAACAAAATGGGGTGACCTGTCATGCTTCACGCGAGTCAGTCTCATGAATTCCTAAAAAATTCACAGAAGAAAGGACTGTCGGCAAATGATTGTGTCCATCGCGTTAGCCAGATCTAACCACTTGTGGCTTTTATCTATTGGGCAGTCTAAAGAGAAAAGTATACGTAAATACATCCCAAACTTAACAAAACTTGAAGGACAATATTGGTAATGAAAGTTTGGATATTGATGCGCTCGGAAAAGTGCATTGAAGCACAAGGATGTCATTTTCAACACCTAATATAATGTAGTGTGACAGTCAAAATCGGTTAAATAAATTACCTTTGTATTAGCTTACATGTAATTTATTATAAGGTTCATATTCATTGTAAGATATCTGCTCGTGGCGGGCAACAATTCATGCGTAATTGGCGGGCGAGTTGTCTGTAAACGGGGCCGAGTTTTTGCGCTACCCTATAGTTCTAGGTCGGCCAATATATCTATAGCCTTCTGGGTGTAATTTAGATATGTTTACTTTTCTATTGGTAATGTATGATCATACAATTAGTTGTATTTGAACTGATTTTTCCAGTCACTTTAAATATATTTAATTCAGTTCTGACTTCCTTATCATTTACTGGATCAAACAGTGTAACACAGCAACCCTTCTTAAAATGTTCATTTTATAAATTTCTGTCAGATCTATTTAATGCCCAATTTTCAGAACCTAACCTCAGCATTGGTACCCCCATCACCTTATGGACTTTGTGTATCAGTTTTCGAATTTTATTTCTTAGAGTTCTGTGTATCGTACCGCACATATACTGAAATTTATACAATTTATTTTGAAATTCATTCATATGATACATTACATCCAAGAAAATTAAAATTAAAGATTTGTTCTACTGGTTTATTATTTAAAGTTGTTTTTGATCATCTGACTGGTTGCTTATCTTCAAACGTCTTTGAGCAAATATCCGCATCATCTGTCCGGCACCGCCACTCGCCACAAATCTAGAAGCACACCTGAAGCATGAAAAGGAAACGAAATGAAGGAAAGAAAGTTGAGGTAGATGAGAAACAATCCCAGCATTCGTCTACTGATCCCAGAGAAACCACATGACTTTAGGCTTACTACTTGAGATGGACAAATTATAATTAGCTGTTATTTTGATTCATTGGTAAGTAGCCATTTGGAATTCATTATCTGTTTAGAAAATAAAACTTGATCAGCAAATAATGTGGCCAATATATGATACTACCTTTTTAAAAATACTTACCTTGTATTTTTTCTTTCTCTATACGTACTAAGTACATAGTGTATAGAGGAAGTATTGTATATCACCCAAAAATTCGGCACCGAGATTTCACCGGAAATACATGTTTTAGGACCCCATGAGTCCAAAAAAGCATTTTTACAAAAAGGTCCGTGTGTGTGTGTCTGGCTGTGTGTGTCTTTAGACAGCATAGCTCAAAAACGAGAAGACCACTGTAGCCCAAACTTGGTATTTAAGTTTGGTATCTGCCAAGGATGCGACACGAAGATTTTCAAGAAAATCCCCCACCCCAAACTACCCTTTATATGCAAAAAATTTCGAAAGTTTTTATTTTCTTAAAAATGGCTCTAACGATTTTGATTAAAATATCGTATATTAAAGATATTTACATGTATATCTTGAATTTTCTGGGAATAGCCTCTGAAGAGTAATTTATTCTGGATGAATGTTACGGAATTTTGCATAGCTGCTAAACCGTAAGAGATAGACAAAAACTTACCACACAGAAAATGTAGCTTACGATAAAAACTTAATTTATGTCATACACATTTGTTTTGTGAAATTAATCATTTTTAAGATATTCATAGTTTTTCGTTTCAGCTTTAAAAAGCATACTTTTTTCAATCAGAAATTTGTCAACTCATGTCCACACAAACAAAGGAACTTCAGTTACATAGCAACCAGCTTTTGATTATCACTTTAACCTATGGTACTCCATTATTTCGCTTCGACTTACAAGGAAGAAAGAAATAAGACTATTGCTGCTGTTTTTTCTTGATTACCATGAAGTAAATAGAAGCATAAGCTTTTTAACTACAATTTGTTGCAGAGATGTATAGAAAGTCATATGAATGGAACACCTCAGATTTTTTTCCATTAGGGTACAATTGCGTAAATACCTATAAATATGTGTTACAAAGAGTAGGAGAGGGTGGGCAACTCTAAAATCGCGCAATGTAATTTAAGTACAACTCATGAACACACTTGCTTTACCTACACGCTCTAGTAATAAGTTGCTGAGCATTTTTCAATCTTTCCTTTTCTTCCCTTCTCATTGTTGCTCAGTACTGAAAAGTACCGCCACATATAATATGTCTGAAAATTGTAAAGTCATATATTAAATATGATTTTCGCAATATGTGAAATGCAGTTAAGTGTTCAAAGGATGCGGCAGTTACTCTCAATAAAATCTTGCACCCGAAGCAACACTTTAAATAGAAGATATTTTGACTTTCTCTACACGTACTATGTACATAGTGTATAGAGAAGGTATTGTAATGCACCCAGAAATTCGATACCGAGATTTCACCGGAAATATATCTTTTGAGACCCCCTGAATGCCCAAAAAAAAAATAATTTTTTTTTAGATAAATATCCGTGTGTGTCTGTCTGTGTGCATATGTGTGTGTGTTTGTGTGTCTATGAACAGCATAGCTAAAAAACGAAAAGACCGTTAAATACCAAACTTGGTATTTATGTTTGGTATCTTGCAAGGATGCGACACGAAGATTATCAAGAAAATCCCCCCAATCCCCAACTTCTTTTTACATGGAACTTTTTTCGAAAAGTTTTATTTCCTAAAAAATGGCTCTAACGATTTTGATTAAAATATAGGATACTAAAGATATTATATAACAAATAAAATATATATCTTGAATTTTCTGAGAAAAGCCTCTGTAGGCATCTACATTTTGGATGAATTTTTCTAAATTTTG
The DNA here is from genome assembly GCA_030762935.1 of Hymenopus coronatus. NCBI lineage: Eukaryota > Metazoa > Arthropoda > Insecta > Mantodea > Hymenopodidae > Hymenopus > Hymenopus coronatus. Next base: position 59,573,429 of record CM060892.1, on the reverse strand, counting down.
CATAACTGGTAAGCCGTAAGTTATCGATAAAAATTTACTACCCAAAAAGTGTAGATCTCATTAAAACACACAATATATAGCTCATAATTTTTTTCCCGTGGAATAGACCGTTATACCTTGTTATTGGTTTCCGTTTTAAAATACTTAGAAAAAAAAATCTCATGTGGGAAGTTGTCAACTCCTGCCCATGCAAAAAACCACATACAATCACATTTTGTAGTATTTGACTATCAGTTTAAATAGACAGGTGTTTTATCTCACCGCTTAGAGCATGGCTCGGTGGTAGCGCTGTCATTTAATAATACAATGTAAAATATAATTAAAATAAATAAATAATATAGTTATATAGTAGTACCCTGTCAAAAATGACAATACATCATAGTATACTACAAAAATAATAATATCAATTATAACAACAATAATATAATATTAAAAGTTTATAATACTAGTGATAACACAACATTTATACGAGGGTCGGCTTTTAGGTCCTGGGCCTCTCAATGAAAACAGCATTTAATGCTAATACATTTGTCATATCGGTGTTCTAATTTAATCGAGCCATCTCTGAGTACGATTTATCACGGTCCTCAAAATAACTGTTAACTGCATCAATGATCTCCTCGTTGCTGTGAAATCTTCGTCCTTCAAGAAATGTTTTGAGGTTTGGGAACAGGAGGTAGTCCCTGGGTGCTAGATCTGGCAAATAGGGTGAATTTTCAAGCAATTCCAACTTTAATTCGCACATTTTTCCCATTGCAATGACTGAACGATAGGCCGGAGTATTGTCGTGATGAAACATTTCTTTTTGCCAAATGAGGTCTTTTTCTTTTCACCTCATCACTGAAACGTTGCAGAAAGCTTGCGTAGTAGTCACCAGTGATACTTTTACCCTTTTCCAAATAATTAATAAAAACAATTCCCTGTGCATCCAAAAAAAAAAAAAAAATAAACACTCGCCACAACCTTGTTAGCTGACAAAATTGACTTTGCCTGTTTTGCAGTTGGTTTACCTAGCGCAGTCCACTGTTTTAACTTTTTGGAGTGTAGTGATGTATCCACATTCTTAACAGAAACAGTTTTTCTTTACAACTTTTGATCAGGTGGCAACAAACGCTGCACCCATTTTGCACAGACCTTGTGAAAGCCCAAAACATCAGATGATCTCTGGAGTTGTCACTTCTACAGGGCGTCCAGAGCGAGGCTCATCGCTACGTCCCATTTTAAACTCTGCAACCCACTTTTAATCATTGAATAAGAAGAGGCAGAGTCTTTCAATGTACTGTCCATTTCCTCCTTGATTTCTTTAGGCGTTAAGCCTTTCAAATGGAAGTATTTAATCACTGCTCCTTTTTCTAAATCCTCAATTTTCGTGAAAACTCTAAAGTTGTACTGTTTAAAATGTTGTCATTCGAAAACTAAACACGCTATTGAGCTGTAGTTATGCATACAAGCTAGTCTAGACTTAAATTGTACGATGCTACCGTCTGAGTGGCCTAGTGGCGCCATTTATGTGCGAAGGCCCGGGACTTATCAGCCGACCATAGTATTTGCTATCCCGACTATAAATTACTCTTCTTTAGTGTCTTTATAAAAATATTTACACTTAAGACAAAGTCTCCAGTAACTCTACAGGTATGTTGTGTATTCTTTGGCTTGCCTTTGTACTATCTTATTTCCCTTTTATTTATTAGAAACTAAGTAATAAGACCGTTTCTACTAATGTTTATTTCGGTTAGCATGAAGTAGAAGAATAAGCTTACTGACAATAATTTGTTACAGAGATGTAGAAAAAATCCTATTAATGGAACACATCAGATTTTATCTAATCAATAAGGCGCTTCCGTCTTGTTTCCATTGTTACAGACAAAATGCTATAAATCAATGCAGAGCCGGTCATTCCATTAGTGATTCAATCAGCAGATAGCCAGCCCCGTATCCATGCATTCCGTCCATAATATATGCAACACGCTAAGTGGTTAATAGGATCCTGTGCACTATGTTCAATATCTCTTCAAAAACCTCAGGTGCTAATGGTCCTCCTGTTGCCAGTTCAGCTTTTCAACTGTTGAATCGGGCAGTGTTCCGCAAAGGCCGATGTACAGGCATAATCATTCATAATGAGTATGTGTTTGTTATACAGGTTATCCACAAAATAAGAGAACCGTCTTTTTTTTCTATCTTCCCTAGGTTATAAATAAAAGACAAGTTCATAGAAAACAATTATCTTATTACTAAAAGTTTGTACACTAATGATTACTTTTCAACACAATTACCGAAAAGATTAAGACATTTATCATACCTGTGCACAAGCTTTGCAATACCCGCTTCAAAAAATGTTGCCGCCAATGATACAGCCCGGAATCACTATCAATGCAGCTGTTTATTATGAAACTTTACGACGTTTGCGGCGGAGAGCCATTCAAAACAACCGAAGAGGAATGCTGACGTCAGGGATTGTGTTGATCCATGACAACGTTCGTCCACACACTGCTGGCACAATCCATCGGCTCCTTGAACAATTTCAATGGGACATTCTCGATCATCCGCCGTATAGTCCTGACCTGGCACTCAGCGACTTTCACCTTTTCCCTAAACTGAAGACGTGGCTAGGAAGGCATCACTTTCAAACCAACGAAGCTCTTCAAAACGACGTCAATGCTTATTTGAAATCATCGGCGGCAATATTTTTGAAGCGAGTATTGCAAAACTTGTGCACAGGTATGATAAATGTCTTAATCTTTTCGGTGATTATGTTGAGAAGTAACCTTATTTGTACAGAGCTTTTAGTAATAACATAATTATTTTCTATAAACTTGTCTTTTATTTATAGCCTATCGGAAGTTGAAAAAGAAACGGCCCTCGTAAATAACTATTTAAATACTAAATTAACTCATGTTTATGTATTCACCAACAGCAACCTCCATTCTGTGAACGTTATCAAGCACATTATAACGGAATGTGCCCACTATTCTAAGTACAGAATCAGCCAACAAATTCCTCAGATCTTCAGGCAGCACTCGACGAGCCAACCGAATTATCATTATTGTTTAAATACATAAAAGATTGAAACTTACTACTGCACAGTAAAATATTGTATACTTTTAATATAATGTTGTAGGAAACACTACATATTATATAAGTATTGTTGTTAGAATTCCAATAACTAGATCCAGTTGTTGATTTGTATGTAAATATTGTATTCAATATGTTATAAAATTTCTTATTATTTCACGATATTGCTAAAAGTTAGGCAACATTATATAAAATAATTTTAAAAAATCTGATGTGTTCCACTCACATAACTTTCTCTACATCTCTGCAACAAACTATTGTTAAAAAACTTATGCTTCTATTTACTTCATGCTAATCGAGAAAAAATTAGCAGTAATAGTCTTATTACTTGCTTCCTTGTAAGTAGAATCGAGTACCATAGGTTAAAGTGATAGTCAAAAGCTGGTTGCTATGTGACTGAAGTTTCTTTGTATGGACAGGAGTGACAAATTCCTATATGAGAAAAGTATAGGTTTTTCAAAGCTGAAAGCAAAAACAAGGAATATCTCAAAAACGATCAACTCCACAAAAGGTGTATACAACATAAATTGTGTGTTTTAATATGCTCTACATTTTTGTGTGGTAAATGTTTGTCTATCTCTTACGGTTTAGCAGTTATGCAAAATTCCGTAAATTCATCTACAATAAAGTCGTCTTCAGAGGCTATTTCCAGAAAATTCAAGATATTCATTTTATTTGGTATGCAAATATCTTTAATATACGGGATTTTAATCAAAATCATTAGAGCCATTTTTTAGAAAATCAACATTTTCGATAATTGTTACATGCAAAGGGTAGTTGGGGGTTGGGGGATTTTCTTGAAAATCTTCATGTCGCATCCTTGGAAGATATCAAATCTAAATACCAAGTTTAGTATATAACGGTCTTTTCGTTTTTGAGCTATGCTGTCCAAAGGCACAAACTCAGACAGACACACACACAAACATACACACGGACTTTTTTTGAAAATGCTTTTTTTTTGGATTCTGGGGATCCTAAATCATGTATTTCTGGTGAAATCTCGGTATCGAATTTTTGGGTGGAATACAATACTTCCTCTATACACTATGTACATAGTACATATAGGAAAGGTAAAAAAGTAACTATTTCGTGATTGAGGTAACTTACGAATGTCTTTTTGTTACAGGTTGATAAGTATGTTGATTATTCCTGAAGTATTACCGTTGTACATAGCAAGTACAGCGGGTCGTGCGATGAGCAATGGCGATGGTTTCAAATTTAGAAAGGATTGACCAACGAGTAAAATCATTTGGAAACTGTTACATTAGTTTCAACGAATTGCTGAGCAATCTCAACCGTCGACCTTCCACAAGCGCAGCTGGCATTGAAGGGAGTCCTAAATTCCGAAATCATCAGTGTGCAAAGTGCTAAAATTCACCTCAACTCTTATAGTGCCAGACTAAATATTTTTTTCCGTTTTCAGTAAACCTTTTTTCTACTATATAATATGAATTATATGGATAAGAAGTCTCTTCAATAGTTTTAAAAAGTTAAAAACAAAAGAAAAATTTGAAAATGAAATTAAAAATCACAAAGTAATCAATAATTAGGTACAGAAAACATATTACACAGAACGTTAAGGCTAATTAAATGAACGTACAGATATTTCTTTACAAATAAGCATCGTGTTTTGGCATGGTGTTTTATTCTTTAAAATACAACAAATATATTCATGTAACCTGAAGGCAAAAAACACACATGCATACACATAAGCGTAACACCATTATTAATGAAAACGGCATAAAGCAATAGGATACAAATATTACGTAGATTATTTACAATTAACACTTGTGTTATTGCGAAGCTGAATCGTTAATTGACGTTGTATCCGGTTACACCTCCGTACATCCATTTTGATTCGCTCACCGATTATTAGCATGCGTACGAGGGCCGTTGTTATCGGATACATTTTCATCGCTGAAGCTAGAATATATATATATATATATATATATATATATTCCTCTCTTACCTCAATATCAGAAGCTGTTTCACCAAGGTCTGAAAATTCAAAATCGCTCGCTTCTTTCTAATACAACGCGAACAGGAGCTCTAGTTTCCTCTTCGGTTCGTAACCTTTGGCTAGACGACGCCATGTTTCAACCAACATAAACAAACACCGGCTAGAGAAATTAAATTTGGAAGTAATTAGCGCTTTGAAATGAAGTTAAGGTGCTGAAACGCTCCAGAAAACCTTTCTCTATGGCTGTGGCGTAGAAAGTATACCGATTTTCTCACTGGAAAGAGTTAAAACGAATGAAAACGACATGAGGATTAGATCGTGATTGGCACTAAAGGAGTTAAAGAAGCGTACATATCATTTAAAAGTGTAACATCAACTCCATGACGGAAGTTGTAATAATGACATGAAAGACAACGTACAGATTTAGGACTCCGTTCAGTTGATTCCATGCTTCATTTTGTAACAAATAATTATTAAAATTGTTAAATTTTAAAGAATATATTAATAGCATATAATTAGACAGAAACATTTTGTAAAAACGTAATTTACTTAACTAATTAATTTTTTGGTGCAAATAATTTAAACATAGCATAAAAAACAATTTCAAATATTGCGTCAATGTCAGCTGCGCTTATAGTAGATAGACCTGGTCGAAACTCATCAGCAACAGTGCGTATTCGTTGAAACTAGTTAAACAGTTTCCATATGGTTTTATTCGTTGATCCATTCTTTCTAAAATGTCGTTGAAACCATCGTCGCAGCTTATTGAATGAACATCCTGTAGACACTATATGATAATGGCAATATGTACACAGAGCACAACTAGTAATAGACATCGAATTTCTGATTGTCTGTAGGGGTTGTAGCTTTTAGCGAAAGAGTTGACAAACCCAGCATAGATATGCTCTATTGGTTCGTTATAGAACACTCACCTGCAAGGTGACAGTATCAGCCAATAAAATAAAAGCATGATGTAATAAAGTACCCTACAAACGGTAAGGAATGCGGTGTACGGAACAAGCCAGTACTGGTTTCTTTTTGTTCCTTTTGTATAGGAATAGTCAACATATTGCGCAGTGATCAACCTGTTAAAGACATTCTTAATCCATAATTTCATGATTTATTTTGCTACATATGTCGTTTTTTCTCTAATTCGCAAACCGGTATTTATAGCCCTTTCACGGACAAAAGTGAAGTGACTTGATCGTTAGTACGACACATAATGGACTGGGCATCCATTCAAATCGAGTTAGAGTCCCTACGACTGCAGTAAAAATGTGCCTTTAATAAAGGACGGGGAGGGTCCAAGTAAAATAAACGGTGTGGTGGCACGCCTGGATACTGACGAGGCTACATTTGGCTGCAGTTGCATGGCTTTTGTTCTTTTGTATTGTGACAGTATATTAGCACGACGCATATATTATTAGATTAATCATTAGTTTGTACATATTTAACATAAGAAATATCTGCTCAGTAGAATGCAGAATCTTAGCGTGTAGAAGTTCGCATTGTATTCTTTAAGGCTACGTGATTTGTTAAAAATAACAATAATTTTAGAGCAGTAGCGACACAAGTAACATCCCTTGGGAGGAAGAAAGTTTCAGCCCCTTATATTTTGGATACAGGGAATTTCTCATTTTAGAAAAAGGTCACGTGGGTGGAAAATAAAGAAAAATTCTCGAGTCACGTGACAACGCTACTTTACGCGCCTTTTTTTTCAGCCAATCAAAAAGGAGGAGAATACTCGGACCTTTTAGCATATAAATGATGTGCGTATAAGAAACGGGCTCACAAGGTAGGAAACCACGTATAAGAAATCGGACACACATGCAAATCCAGAGTATAAGAAATGTGACGAGAGACAGTCTAAGAAATCGCGCGGCGTCCGGTGTAGGAAATCGGTGTGCTGTAAGTTAATCTGAAGGGCAATTATTACCGTAAATGTTATACGGACCGTGAAACTCAAGATTGCGGTGACGAGTATAAAAATATAATAACTCAGTAAAAGTGGAACTAGCACTTAAACAAAATTATGTCATCAAGTTCACGATCGGTTATGTCGGGAGTCGCTCGCAGGGCTAGTGCCTCAATCCAACAAGCAATCACCAATAAAAGAAATCATCAGTGAAATTAAGTGAAATTTCTCTTTTATTTGAGTCTACCAAAAGTGTTACACACCTTTGTCATTCTTTCCCCCCTGAGTAAGAGACAACTCCTGGTCTACTAGAACGAGCTTAGCCGGAGCAACAAAGGGAATCTGCAAGGTATGTACACTCTTAATGTAGAGAATTTCACGAGCATTACCCCTCGACCAACTCCAAGCAGACTCACCTGATAGCGTCATATTGTCGCAACAACGTGATACCAGAAATAAAACTACGGCAGTATTTAAAAGTACTGCAATTTTATTGCAAAAATATTAATAGTTTTACAGCATAAAGCAGTTATAACTAGTCTAATTCTATCACTGAAGGTTAGTGCAATACGAATTTAGAAAACAAGTCCAATAAAATACTACAATGTTTGATTAATCATCTTTGTTGCATATGTGCAACATCATGCAAGTTATATCAATCATGAAATAGTTACTTATTTTGTGGAAACTCTGTACATACCTAGTTCCCTTTACACGGTTTAGTTACGAGAGGCAATGTTATTACCATTAGTGCTATGATGCGAACCCTTTGGTCTCACAGGTCGGCGAACAGATGAGAAACAGAGGTTCTGTTCGTCAGAATAGTGATAACTGCGTCACTAAAAGCTGTGACCGGTCCAGAAGTTATAACGCATTCTCAGTATAATAAGAGTAAAGTCAATTTAATTGCTTTTGCACACAAGCCGGGTGTAGGACAGGAGTTGGATAGATATAATCAGACTGAAAAATTCAATACTATAGTCGGGCTTTGAACAATGGATCTGCCAGTCTCTAGCTGGAAATAAATTCCTCATATCCACATTTGCTCTATCTACACCACACGCTTTAGCAGTAAACTGTTGAGCATTTCTGAAATTTCTGTCTTCCTCATTGCTGCGTTTTTTAGAAAAACGTGTAGACCCCAAAAATTACTTTGAGATGGCTATGCAATACCTGCCTCTAGATTTGCTAATAAATCCACCACTAAAAGCCATTGAACTTGCTCTATTCTTCGCTAAACAGCAACTAGGGACTAATTTCGAGACAAAAACATGCGATAGCTCACGCAGTATTCAATACCTAACAGGAGTGTGTTCGTTCTCTGTCTCTCGACCTTTAACAGCTTGCTAAGCGTAATAAATATAATTCTTTTAATACCGCCTTGTCAATAGCTTAATTCCACTTCTGTGTAGTTACACATGAATGTAGATGTATAGTAGAACAGACATACATGCATACACACATACATACATTGTAGGAGCACAAACCACATGCTCATAAGTTATATAAAAAGAGAAAATGCACATAACATTACTAGTTTATAGAAATCCATGGAAAATAATTGTAAATGTTCCAGAGTAGAAATATGCATAAACGCAAGTTAACTAAGGTAATTAGACGAGGCGGGCTAGCTTAATTCCAGGTATAAGTTCACCAAACGTCACCTGCTAATGAGCACGGGGCTTAGGCTAAAAGATGTTTGATAGAAAAGAACAGATCCATGAAGAAGTGAGACAGGAATATTGACTTGTCTTCCAAGTAGCACGGGGAGTTGGAAAGACAGACAAAGAAAGCATAATGTTAAAGTGAGAAGTAACCTCTGGGTATTTCCAAACGCGTCATGTGCACGCTATGACGTCAACAATTCGCACACTTTATTCTCATAACTTGTAAGGTGATGTTATCTAAGAACCAATAAGAGCTGCTGTTACATTTATGGCGCGAAAGTTAGCGTCACCCAGGTTTACTGTTTAAAGAGAAGCAGATCTCTTAAGTGGTTACTCTTACACTCTTACTCTGACAGTGATATTGTGTTCATGTCACGTTGAGTTGTGTGCACGTGGTGGGGGAGCGATGTGCAGAGGGTTAGATTAGGCTCCTCATTAATAATTAAGTGGTGGGACGGTATTTATATAACACATCTGTAAGGAACAGCCTAGCCGCCCGTTTAAAATCTATATTACAATAAATTAATGTCGTAAGGGATTATGCAGTGTTTTTAATGTACTAGCCTCACCCACAACCCCTGAGATTAAGTGTAATTAGGGAATTAGGAGTGGATAGGCTCCGGAGCTGATGACATTGCAGGAACGAGACGCCGATCCGGCGACTACATACATACATTACATACATACATATAAAAACAATGGCCATTACAGTGCTTATATGATTCTGATTATGATGTAATACATGGGTACGTTTATTCATGTGTACTATGAAGACTATTTGAGCTAAAGCTCTGTGCTTTTTAAGGTTCTTCTACAAACTTTACTACTCCCTTTCTTACTAGTAAGTAATTTTTTTTGTGCAAAATTTGAATATTTTGTCTTAGGGAAAGTAGTATTTATGAGAGACGGAATCACTTAGCGCGTTACTCCCCAGTTAAGCGGGAATATGTCAACACCGCAGCACTCCGGTTGGCTGCCGGCCTGGTGGCGCTCAGTGAAAACCTCATCCCATTTGAAAGTCACTGTAGTACCAGCTGTAAAGAGAGACACATTCATCGCGGCACGAGGTTTTGTATTAAGGTGCTGTACTTAGCGAGCTTTCTGATTTAGAGCGCATGAAGAGTGTTTCATGTTCGCCAGCGAAGTGCGCAAAGAAGGAAAGAGAAAAGAGGACGGTTACGCAACGTTCATTAAGCCGCTGCGCGCAAGAAGTGATAAAGAAAACTGAACCACTCACATTACTTCCGCAAACAAAAGGTAAAGCTATCAGGTTAATGCGTCTATACGCACCGTGCACCCTGCTCGGGCGGCAAGTTCGGTTAATCACAAGAGGATAACAGAGACAGTGGAGTAAGAATATTAGCGTGTGCTTAAGATATGAAGCATCGAACCTTCTGAAAAGGTAAATATACAATAAGGCGGAAAGGGTACAATAACTGCTGTGTTGTAGGATGTAATAGTACCTATAAGAATACTTCGCGAGCTATTGCCTTTTATTCTTTTCCCACGCAGATAACAGAAGCGCAAAGAAGAAATCTATGGATTCAAGCTGTACATCGAAAGAAGTAAGAACAGTAATTTTATATTGTACCTCAAAGCAGTAACATATGCCTAAACATTAACTGCAGCATGCATTATGTTGTTTAGAAATTAATGCTAATATTTTTAAGTTAATAAATAGAAACTATAAATACTGTGAATATTAGATTAAATGACACATTATGGGAATAGTCTGTCAATTATTAGTTATTATTCTTTTTACTTGTATTTGTATTGTTAGTATTTATGTACGTATTACTACTCATACTTTATATTTTATTTTCAGTCCTGAGGGGTCATCGTGAGAACCAAAGCCCGCAACAAAAATTTGCATCATTCACTTCATCGGAAATAAAAGGTCAGGACATCCCCACAGTTCAGCATATGTTCCCAGTACATTTCCAGATGTGTACAAAAAGATTTCGTCCTTTTGAAACAGAAATTTCATTAAAATGTATACACTTTATAGGCAGAAAACCACAAATAATACCTAATAGCACATGGATTCCGCTTCTAATTACTATCCTCCTAATAAGTACAAAGCATGACACAGAGCGGCGCCACCAGTACAATTTTCTGGTCCGTGCACTTTCCTATACACTCTTCGATATTCCGAATTGGTTTAGAGATGCTAAACTGTAACCATTGTTTGGATGCCAGAAAAATATGCTTCATGTTTTATATACCACTTAAAACTTACATTTTGCTTCCGATTAATTTAATAATAATTATTTTGTTCATCGTCATCTTAAATCTCCAATTTTATGCTGAGTTGGCTTATTAAACTTCAACTACTTTCAACTTCTATCATGCAACAGAAAGAAATTGTTTACCGGAAGCTCTTTTGGTAAGAGAAAATAGGCAACTTGCAACACCAAGTAAAGATATGTGCACAATAAAGACCCAAATAGTGGAGATAGTGCCCAGCATTATTATTTGTCTGATTATAAGGCACCTTAATTAGTGCATCTAAAGTGCGTCTTAAGCTCAAAAGATAGCTTAAATGGAGCCCACTGTTGCCACATGCACTTTACGTACGTTAGAACTTTGTCTTAGGTGTGATGAGTCCATCAATTCAATGTGATTTTGTGAACAATAATGGCCAAATAGTGAAATATGCACACTGCAATTTAATGGTATTGTAAGTCATTTATTTTTACTTTCTCCATACGCACTATGTACATAGGTATAGAGAAGGTATTTCACAACACCAAAAATTCGATACCGAGATTTCACCGGAAATATATGTTTTAGGGTCCCCAATATCCAAAAAAAAAGCATTTTCACAAAAAGGTCAGTGCATGTGTGTGTGTGTGTGTGTGTGTGTGTGTCCGTGTGTCTGTGAACACAATAACTCAAAAACGAAAAGTCGGTAAAATACCAAACTTGGTATATAAGTTTAGTATCTTCCAGGGATGCGACACGATTTTGAGAAAAAGCCCCACCCCCCAACTACCCTTTACATGGAACTTTTTTCGAAAATTTTGATTTTCTCAAAAATGGCTCAAACGATTTTGATTAAAATTTCGTATATTAAACATATTTACCTGACAAATAAAATGTATATCTTGAATTTTCTGGGAATACCCTCTGAAGAGTAGTTTATTCTGAATGAATTTTACTAAATTTTGAATAACTGCTAAACCGTAAGAGATGGACAAAAACTTACTGCACAAAAAATGTAGAGCACGTTAAAACACACAATTTATGTTATATACATTGTTTTCGTGCAGTTCGTCGTTTTTGTGACATTCCTTAAATTTGGTTTCTGCTATGAAAAACGTATACATTTCTCATACAGGAATTTGTCAACTGCTGTCCATACAAACAAAGGAACCTCAGTGACATAGCAACCAGCTTTTGACAATATTTTTAACCTGCAGTTGTCCCTTATTTCGCTTCTACTTACAAGGAAGCGAGTAATTAGACTATTTCTGCTATTTTTTTCTGATTAGCATAAAGTAAATAAAAGTATAAGCTTTTTAAGAATAATTTGTTGCTGGGATATGGAGAAAGTCAGTGAATGGTACACATCAGATTTTTTACCTACAAATTACATTTTTACTTTCTCTATACGTGCTATGTACATAATGTATAGAGAAGGTATTGCACTCCACCAAAAAATTCCATACCGAGATTTGACCGAAAATATATGTTTTAGGGTCCCCTGTATAAAAAAAAAAGTATTTCCAGAAAAAGGTCCGTGTGTGTGTGTGTCCGTGTGTCTGTGAACACGATAACTCAAAAACGAAAAGTCGGTAAAATACCAGACTTGGTATTTAAGTTTGATATCTTCCAGGGATGCGACACGAAGATTTTGAGAAAAATCCCTCCACCTCCAACTACCCTTTACATCGAACTTTTTTCGAAAATTTTGATTTTCTCAAAAATGGCTCTAACGATTTTGATTAAAATTTCGTATATTGAAGATATTTGCCTGAAAAATAAAATGTATATCTTGAATTTTCTGGGAATAGCCCCTGAAGAGTAGTTTATTCTGGATGAATTTTACTAAATTTTGAATAGCTGCTAAACCGTAAGAGATGGACAAAAACTTACTCTACAAAAAATGTAGAGCACCTTAAAACACACAATTTATATTATATACATTTTTTCGTGGAGTTCGTCGTTTTTGTGACATTCCTTATTTTTGTTTTCTGCTATGAAAAACTTATACATTTCTCATACAGGAATTTGTCAACTGCTGTCCATACAAACAAAGGAACCTCAGTGACATAGCAACCAGCTTTTGATTATCACTTTAACCTATGGTACTCCCTTATTTCACCTCTACTTACAAGGAAGCAAGAAATATGGCTATTTCTGCCGATGTTTTACTGATTAGCATGAAGTTAAAAGAAGTATAAGTTTTTTAAGAATAATTTGTGGCAGGGATATAAAGAAAGTTATGTGAATGGTACACATCAGATTTTTTTGCCTACAAAATACATTTTTACTTTCTCTATACGTGCTTTGTACATAGTGTACAGAGAAGGTATTGCACTCCACCAAAAAATTCGATACCGAGATTTGACCGGAAGTATATGTTTTAGGGTCCCCTGTATCCAAAAAAAAGTATTTCCAGCAAAAGGTCCGTGTGTGTGTGTGTGTGTGTGTGTGTCCATGTGTCCGTGTGTCCATGTGTCTGTGTACACGATAACTCAAAAACGAAAAGTCGGTAAAATATCAAACTTGGTATTTAAGTTTGGCATCTTCCAAGGATGCGACACGAAGTTTTTGAGAAAAATCCCCCCATCTCCAACTACCCTTTACATGGAACATTTTTCGAAAATTTTGATTTTCTAAAAAATGGCTCTAACGATTTTGATTAAAATATCGTATATTAAAGGAATTTACCTGAAAAATAAAATGCATTTTTTTAATTTTCTGGGAATGGCCTCTGAAGAATGCTTTATTCTGAGTCAAGTTTACAGAATTTTGCATAACTGCTAAACCGTAAGAGATGAACAAAAACTTACCACACAAAAAGGTAGAGCAGCTTAAAACACAATATTTATGTTATAAACATTTTTTTCGTGAAGTGGATTGTTTTTGAGATATTCCTGGTTATTGGTTTCAGCTATAAAAACTTTACTTTTCTCATACAGGATTTTGTGAACTCGTGCCCATACAAACAAACGAACTTCAGTCACATAGCAACCAGCTCTTGGCTTCCACTTTAACCTATGGTACCCCCTTATTTCGCTTCTACTAACAAGGAACAAGTAAAAAATTATTTCTGCTAATTTTTGCTCCATTAGATGAAGTATATAGAATAATTTGTTGCAGTGATATAGAGAAAGTCATGTGAATGGAACACATTAGATTTTTATGGTTAGCTATTAAGTATTAAAATATTTTATGTTCCTAATTTTAAGAAAAGTATCAAATATGGAGTTATAAAATTATAAAGTTGTTAATTATGTAAGAAACAATTATTTATCTTGACAATATTCGTATATTCACATGGGTAGAATGTTTTAGAATGTTTTCCGCTATTCCAGTATATTGCATTAACCTAATGTGTTTTTGTCTCCCTCGCCAATTTTTCTTTCTATTTAGTGGTGTTCTTACAGATCCTTTCGTTAGTATCTTTATACTTTCTCCACATTGCATATAGAACGTAGGTAGGTGTTGCACACCACCTAAAAATTTGATACCAAGATTTCACCGGGAATACTCTTTCTAGGTTCTCCTGTATGTAAAAGTCAGTAAAATATCAAATTTGATATTTTCGTTTAGTATCTTCCAAAGATGCGACACTAAGATTTTGAGAGAAAATTTCCCATTCCAAACTACCCTGGAAAGTGATTAAAATAGCGCATATTAAAAATACTTACAAGATAAATAACATTTATATTTTGAATTTTATAGCAATAGCCCCTGAAGACTTTATTTTGGACGAATTTTGCCGAATTTTGCAAAACTAATAAACCGTAAGGCAGACAACAATTTTCTACACAAAATATGTAGATTTTGTTAAAACACACAATTTATGTCATTCAGATTTTTTTTCGTGGAGTTTACCATTTTATTAAGATATTTCTTATTATTGGTTTCAGTTTTAAAACACTTAAACCTTTTCTCATACAGGAATTTGTCAACAATGCAAGGAAATGGATTTCATCCACATGGCAACCACCTTTTAAAAGATTTAACTATCGCTTTAGCCTAGAGTATTCCCTTATTTATCCTCTACGTACAACAAAGCAGCTCATAAGACTATTTCTGATAAGTAGATAGAACAATAAGAGTTTTAACAATTATTTGTTACAAAGATCCAGAGAAAGTCATATGAATGGACCATCAGATTTTGTTTGTCCATTACACTAGTGTTTCTGACATCTGGTATCCTTGGCTGTTTCATTTAGTCCCTTAACATTCATTTTACTTAAATAAATCTAACGCATTCATTATTTTGTGTATCTTCATTGTTTACTAACAATTTGTTTTTCCAAGCTTTTGAATCCATAACTATAAATATTTACATAAAATACAACAACAACAACAACAAAAGATAACATTTCACAGTGTTCCACACCCCGTAAATACTTCCTTAAAAACGAAAGCACACTATTTACCTCTGTCTCGAACCTTGAGTTGAACGAATGTCTGACTATTGTTTGTCATAGATAATGAATGCAATAAGTTACAGGATTCCGACTTGTTTTGAATACATTTTCAAACCTTGTAAACATTATATTTTGCTTGGGTCTCTTTGTTAGTAAAACAACAAAAAAGTTTAATGTTGCATGCCCTTTCTACTGTATAGGTATACAATTTTGCGAAATTCTTTAATTAAAAATCTGACGTGTTTCATTCACATGACTTTCTCTACATCTCTGCAACAAATTATTGTTAAAAAGCTAATGCTTCTCTTTATTTCATGCTAATCGACAGTAAATTAGTAGAAATAGTCTTATTACTTGCTTCCTTGTAAGTAGAAGCGAAATAAGTGACTACCATAGGTTAAGGTGATGGTAAAAAGCTTGTTGCTATGTGACTGAAGATCTTTGTTTGTATGGATAGGAGTTGACATATTCCTGTATGAGAAAAGTAAGTTTTTCAAAACTGAAACCAAAAGCAAGGAATATCTCAAAAACGATCAACTCCAAGAAAAAAATGTATACAACATAAATTGTTTGTTTTAATGTGCTCTACATGTTTTGTGTGGTAAGTTTTTGTCCATAGCTTACAGTTTAGAAGTTATGCAAAATTCCGTAAAATTCATCCAGAATAAAGTAATCTTCAGAGGCTATGCCCAGAAAATTCAAGATATATATTATTTGTTAGGTAAATTCTTTAATATACGATACTTTAATCAAAATTGTTAGCCATTTTTGAGAAAATAAAAAATTTCAAAAAGTTTTATGTAAAGGGTAGTTTGGGGTGGGGGATTTTTTTAAAATCTTCGTGTCGCATCCATGGAAGACACCAAAGTTAAATACCAAATTTGGTATCTAACGGTCTTTTCATTTATAAGCTATGCTGTCCACACACACACACACACACACACACATACACACACACACACACACACACACGGACATTTATCTAAAAATGCTTTTCTTGGATTCAAGTGGCGTCAACACATATATTTCTGGTGAAGTCTCGGTATCGAATTTTGGGTGCAATACAATACCTTCTCTATACACTATGTACATAGTTCGTATAGAGAAAAAAAATAAAGCCGCTCACATTTTAAAGATAATAGTTCATATAGTCGGGTATGAGAATTGTAAATTATTCCAGCAACGAGAAATATATTGTTGCGTTAGATGTTTAGAGTGTAACTGTGTAATAAAGCTGTGGCTAAACCTCCCTTCCCTTATGTAGTTAGTAGCTTGGCTGTCCTGACGAAACTTGTTAACAGAGCATATGGAGATTTAGCAGCTACTCAAAAACCGAATATTTAAAAGCTATATTTAAAAAAAAAAACTAATTATGTGAGGTTATTTCTAAAGTTAGGTAATAAAAAGTAGTTTTCATTGATAACTATCTATAACTACATTAGGAGTTAGGGCAATATTACTTAACCACAGTAATAGTTATACAACATGAGGTTACAGGTTACAGAGCTGCTGACGTTTCTTGCCTGTACTGTTATGAAATGCAAAGCTTATATTGTTAAATTATTCTCTACCAGTTCCTATAAGGTATTAATACTGTCACGTATATGATTGACGAGTATTTTTAAATTAACTTATTGTTTATTTTAAGCCACATTATTGTAAATGTTTTAGAATCCATTTAGTACATTCTTATAAATTTCTGTATTTCTTAACAATCGGATTCTTGGGTTGAATAAGAGGAAGCTTTATGGTTTTCTTTGTTATTATAACCAGATGTGTCTTCCCCTGAATAATGGAACATTTTACCACATTTTGCAACTTATGAGCTTCCGTGGGCTTTCAACCACTTCCCGGAACCTATGTGACATTTCGTAGGCTAGGATAGACTTTAATCCCAAGAACGTCATGAAGGAAGCACTGTCTTATCTTTTACATACTGTATTTTGATTGGTGGATTTATTAAAAGCCTGAGCGTAGATTCTGAAGAACCCCCTAGAGACAATTGTCTAGTATAAAAGTGTCTGGAATCTTGAATTCCGGGCGCTTTAGATTCTCAGTACTTGACAGAGGCGGACTCGCTGCCCGAGGGACGTCCGAGGCCCCACCCCGGGTCACTGGCTACCATACCGACACACATCTTCCTTCTCGTCGAGATAAATCAACCTAAAAGGTAAGAACCTTTTGTTGTATATTAACTATTTTACCAATTCTTGCCTTTGGTATTCTGAATTAGTTCTCGCTCGACACGAAACGCCTGACACGCTTGTCTTGTTTATTGTAATTTATCTTACTATTTTATTGTAAAGTATATTTGCCTTTAGCTATTTGTCAATATATTTATATTATCAGGATTCCCTTTGCGTTGTTATATTGGTCTACCATCTGCTTTCCTTTTACCACCCTCAAATAGCTATTCCCGCCTGTGTCCAACTTTAGTTGTGACAATACTATACTTACTTCACCTAATGGGCCGCTGTGATAATTATATAAGAAGGGCGTACAGAGCTGCTGAGGTTATTTGCCACAAAACTGTTTTACATAAACCTACCATTTCCAATAACCGTTAATTGTTAGTCAATATTTATTTAACCTACAAACTCACTGCGATACTTACACAAGATGGAGCAATAGAATGGGGGGAAGTTGGGTTACAGGGCTCTTGAACTCAATATTATTATGAAACAAAAGCGGTTTGCAAACAGCATAGTATTTCTAGTTTGCGTAGTTAACAGCAGAAATCTACTTTAAATCTATGTGTTATTTATACACTTTTACTCACCATAATGCGTTACTACAAATATTTAATGGTTTTTAGTACTATTTTTGGACTGAAAAATATATTTTCTTGCATCTATAATATTAACGGTAAAGGTTTCGCAGGACGTCCAGATTGAAAATGTTGAAAATATTAACCTGAGCAATAAAAATTCACATGGAACGTGTCTTGTAATAAATGTGATCACTTTGAGTTGCTGTGCCCCCCTCACTTGCCCTAATTAAGATATTTTCTTATATACAAAACTCGTTGCAGAATCTAAACTCCATTTTTACGAACTCATAACTATACTGCCAACCTATTTTTTCATGAAATCCGCGAGTCTTCTTTTCTATTACACATATGTTGCTCGCATATTTTGGCAAAACCATTGAAAATGCCTAAAAATGAACTATAAAAATAATAAGAAATTAATTTACACACCAACCTTAATCTAACGCAAATGAACAGAATGCTACTTTCGTTCGCATAGTTTAGTGAAAGCAGTGGAAGTTACTAAAAGCAAATTCACGAAAATCAGTTTATTTACACACACACACACATGTATAGACACACGAGCGGATGCGAGCATGCTTGATAAATGCAGTGGAAATTACTCAACTCAAATTACGTGAAACTAAGTTTAAATACACACACACCCTAATCTAGAGCTAACTGAGAAATTAATAAAAACAAATTACCCGAAAAACAAATTTATTTGCACACACACAAACACTAACTTAGAGCTAACAGAGCGCATGCTCTCTTCGCTCGTATGCTTTGAAGAAAACAGTGGAAATTACTAAAATGAAATTACACGAAAATCAGTTATTTACACACACATTAACCTAGAGCTAACCGAGCGCATGCTCGCTTCGCTCGCACATTTCTTCAAAATGCTAGAAATAAAACAAATTATACACTCACACTCACACAGACAAACTCACAAACCTATACCTAACGAAACAGTGGAAATTAACAAAACCAACACGAAAATGTCTCTATTTATTAACCACAATACTATAATCACCTCATTTAAAAATCTCGAAATTAAAAGAAACACCAGAGAGCTTCTACAAGCAATTCTTGAAGTAAAGCATCATTGCTTAAAGCGCACACCCTAACTCACAGAATTGCTATAGAATCGCATTACTTCCTCTGTGATTAAAAATTTACAATAGTCTCAAAGCCCTTAGACGTTAGTATAAACGAAGCTTGTCTTGTCGCGGTATTATTTTTATTAATGTTGGCAGTCCCGCCATAATGAATAATAGAGACGGAAACTAAGAAAACCTTATAAACAACTACATGAGCACTCCTAAGGGCCGAATAATATACTACGAGATCTAGATCCCCAAAGGAATAAAGACCAAATTAATATATTCTAGGACATGTATTAAGATTCTAAAACGTTCTAAACGCTTGATATTGGGTAATAACGTTTGGTTTACTTCCCGATAACGCCTATATTAGCAACTATTCTTCTACTTGCACCGCTGCTTTAATATAAATACATTCAAATGCATTCCTTTCACGTGCAAAACTGTCATTTCCTAACACCTTTAAAATGAATTCGTTACAACATGTTGACCTTCACGCTGGGTAATGGATAATAATAACGCCTGTCACTTGGTAAATGTAATCAACATACTCCGGTGAACTATGTGTATCATTTACCCTAAAGAGCCAGTAATAGTTATACAAAATGGGGTAATGGAGTTAAAATACTGTATGTTACAGGGCTGCTAAAGATAATTCCCAATGTTATTATGAAACAAAGCAGTTTTACATGAAAATGCCTAAACATTAACCACAAAAAATAATAATAAATTAATTTACACACTAACCTAAACCTAACGCAATAAAGAGAATGCCGATTTCGTTAGCATACTTTAGTGAAAGCAGTGGAAGTTACTAAAAGCAAATTCACGAAAATCAGTTTACACCCACCCCCCCACCCCCACACGTGGACCTTTTCTTGAAAATGCTTTTTATGGATACAGGGGGTCCTAAAACATGTATTTCCGGTGAAATCTCGGTGGAATGCAATACATCTCTATCCCTATGTACATTGTACATACGGGGCCAGAGAAAGTAAAAATTAACAGAAATAGTCTTGCTTCCTTGTAGGTAGAAGCGAGATATGGTAGTAGGATGGGTAAAAGTGATAGTAAACAGCTGGTTGCTATGTGACTGAGGTTCCTTTGTTTGTATGGACATCAGTTGACAAATTTCTGTATGAGAAAAGGATGTTTTTTAAAGCTGAAACAAAAAAAAAAAAAAAAAAAAAAAAAAAAAAAGGAATATCTCAGAAACGATCAACTACAGGAAAAAAAGCATTTGCTATAAATTGTGTGTTTTAACGTACTGTACATTTTCTGTGCGGTAAATTTTTAAGTTTTTGTGCATCTCTTACGCTTTAGCAGTTATGCAAAATTCCGTAGATTTCATCCAGAATAAAGTAGACTTCAGGAGCTATTCCCAGAAAATTTAAGATATACCTTTTATTTGTCAGTTAAATATCTTTAATATATGATATTTTAATCAAAATCGTTAGAGCCATTTTTGAGAAAATCAACATTTTCAAAAAAATTTCCATTTTAAGGGTAGTTAGTGGTGGGGGAGATTTTTCTCAAAATCTGTATGTCGCATCCCCGGAAGATACTAAACTTAAATACCAAGTTTGAAATTTTACCAACCTGTTAGTTTTTGAGTTATCGTGTTTACAGGCACATGGACACACACATGGCCCTTTTTGTGAAAATGCTTTTTTTGAATACAAGGAACCCTAAAATATATAGTTCCGGTTAAATCTCAATTTTTGGGTGGAGAGAAATACCTTCTCTATACACACTACGTGTAGAGAAAGTAAGAAACGAAAGTCCCATAAGATAACAAATTTGATTTTTAGCTTTAGTACTTACCAAGTATGTGACTCGAAGAGTATGAAGTCAACACGCCCACACTACGCTCCCTTTACATAGAAACGTTTTCCAATTGTTTAAATCCCTCAAAAAGAATATCTTAAGATTTTTTTTTAAATAAAGTATATTAAGTTATACAAATAAAATTTACTTCTTGAATTTTCTGGGAAAAACTTTGAGGAGCTCTTTATTCTGGATGAAATTTTGCATAAATGTTAAGCCGTAAGAGATAGACAAAAATGTCCTTTACAAAATATGTAAATTTCGTTAAAACCTTCAATTTAATTGATATACAATTTTTTCGTGGAGTTGACCGTTTTTACTTTTCTGGCCCCGTATGTACAATGTACATAGGGATAGAGAAGTATTACATTCCACCCAAAAATTCGATGTCGAGTTTTCACCGGAAATACATATTTTAGGACCCCCTGAATCCAAAAAAAAAAACATTTCCAGAAAAAGGTCCGTGTGTGTGTGTCCATGTGCCGTGAACACGATAACTCAAAAACGAAAAGTAGCTAAAATACCAAACTTGGTATTTAAGTTCAGTATCTTTCAGGGATGCGACACGAACATTTTGAGAAAAATCCCCCCACCCCAAAATACCCTTTACATGGAACTCTTTTCGAAAATTTTGATTTTCTTAAAAATGGCTCTAACGATTTTGATTAAAATATCATATATTAAAGATATTTACCTGACAAATAAAATGTACATCTTGAATTTTCTGGGAATAGCTTCTAAAGACCTGTCTATTCCGGATGAATTTTGCTTAATTTGGCATAACTAATAAACCGTAAGAGATAGACAAAATCTTACTATGCAAAAAACGTAGACCTTGTTAAAGTACACAATTTACGTCATATACTTTTTTTCGTAGAGCTTACCGTTTTCGAAGTATTCATTGTTATTAGTTTTAGTTTCAGTTTTTCTTTTGTTCTACTCCTGGCCAAGAAAAGAAGCGATTTGTAATGACAATCGCATAACGACAGCTTTTAAAACATTTGACTATCGATTTAGCCTAGTGTATTCCCTTATTTTCTTCCTACTTATAAGGAACTAAGTAATAAGAACATTGTGCTGAATACCTCGATTAACAAGGTGCAGAAAGAAGAATAATCTTATGTAAGAAGTTTGTAGAATGGCTAGAGAAAGTCATGTGAGTGTAATACATCAGCCTTTTTTTAGATTACTCTGTTATTGTTTTCAGTTTTAAAATCCTTAATACCTTTTTATGGGGGAATTTTTACACTCTTGACAATGCTAAGTAACGGATTTCAAACACTTGGCAACCAGTTTTTAAAAGATTTGACCATCGCTTTAGCCTAGTCTATTCCCTTATTTCCCACCTACTTTCAAATAAGAAAGTAATAAAACCATTTCTGCTAATGCTATCTCGATTAGCATGAAATAGGCAAAAGAATAAGATTTTTCACAACTTGTTAGGGATGTAGAGAAAGTCATGTGAATGGAACGTATCAGATTTTGTTTCTTTCTGGCTTAAGGGTACCCATGTGTGAAAAACCTAAAATCTACAATTGTGCTTGGATTGATTTGAAACTTTAACATAGCAATTGCAGTTCTAAGAATAGTTTACACGCTAATTTTCAGATTTTGTTCAAAATAGTTCCTATGATATTATCATATTTATAGTATTTTATTGTCATTTAATTAAATCAATTCCACACGATACAATTTCAGTTACATAAACATAATACTTAGCAGTTATAATGATGAATACAGTATTAGTAATTTGATGAGATGAAATTTTTATCTGACAATTGGTTTAGGAGAAGAAATTATTTAATTGCCACTTTATTAAGTTTTTATTTTTACTTTCTCTATTCGCAATATGTACATAGTGCATAGAGAAGGTATTATAATGCACCCAAAATTTGAGGCAAAATCTGCGGACATTTTATGAGTTTTATGTCATGTTTGCGATATTTGATGTTCAATTGTTTTAGTTTCTTTGCTTCCGAAGTTGAAATCGCTGGATGCAAATTTGGACTATTCCTTGTGCTTTCGTCGCATTTGAGAGTTTTGATTTTCTCGATGCGATTTTTTTTCCAACAGCATATTTTTTTTTCAACTATATTGTTTTGGAAGATACTAGGAGGCTATGACTTGCCCAGATATTTTGCTATTTTTACATTGATTGGATAACCTATTTAGTTATATACAATTAAAACTTTATTATTAATATTTGACTCATCAATGATTAATTGATGAATTCCATTTCCGCTGAGTTACTGCTTCGGAAGCCTCAATTAAATGCAACTTGTGTGGAATAAAATTTAGTAAAAGAGGTATCAATATCCGCATCATTCGGAGCCACAATTTCCCTCGTGATTCCGTCTGTAAAAATAACAGAAATGCTATAATTAACAGTAATTCACGAGTTTCATCTGTTCAAGACAATCAGCTTAATTTAGTAACACCTGACGTTCTTTCGCCCTCTATCGAAATTGCTTCGGACGCAAATCAACATGACGATTTCACAAATATATTGCAATTAAAAGCACTAATAGTGATGATGCATTTAAAAATATAACATCGCAAAATCAAAATAATTCGGGAAGTTTGGGAAAACATAAGGCTTCTTGTCCATACCACGGTGAACATTTTAAAAAGGTCAACATCCATGTAAGTAGAGCTCATCCAGATCAACATCGCCATAACATCGTAAATAGACATACAAACTGCAGCCAAAATGTAACACAAGAGGAGGCTAATATTAATCACTCACAACCCCAGAAAAATGATAAACTTGATGATTATAACAGACTATTACAAACATGGAAAAAACAATTTTCACTTGAGTTAGATAACGACTGCTTTCACAAAACGGTTGAAGAGTTTCTTTTGTCTGTATCAGATGCTATTCATATGTTACCTGGTCCAGAACATCCCGCGGCAAAATACTATGAGGCAAGAAAAAACAAACATTTTGTACAAACGCAGCGTTCATATAAAACGTCAACTAGTCTTGAAAGGGGAGCCAAAAGAGATAGATTGAAAAGAAAGTCAAAATATAATTATCAAATAACACAATTTTACTATTATAATCAAAGACGAAAAGCAATTCGTAATGTATTTAATGAAAATAACATAACCTGCAAAATTGAGATTTCTATATTGAATGATTATTTTAAAAATGTACTTTCTGTACCAAATAAATAAGTTCGCCACGAATATTCCCCAAAATTCAGTAATATTGACTTGGCCGAAATAAACGATACGTTTCATACAACAATTTCAAAAGAAGAAATACATAACGAAATGAGAAATATAACAATGACACGGCTAGCGGTCCTGACCACGTACTCATGAGAACAATAAAAAACGATGTGGCTTCAGAAATCATTGCGAAGATAGCTACTAGAATGCTAGAATCTGGAGTAGTACCACCGATATTTCAAACTGCTAGATCCAATCTTATACATAAAGGAGGACATCAGTCGTCACCCTCCAACTGGAGACCAATTACAACCACCTCAGTAGTCAGAAGAGTTATTGAAAGATCACTTGACCGTAGACTACGCAGTTGTATAACCTTAAGTCCATACCAACGAGGCTTTACATCATCTCCAGGATGTCACATTAACACTACTATCCTTAATGCAGCTCTGAAACCCACTAAAGAGCGAAAAGATAATATTACTGTGGTATTTCTGGATATAAGAAAAGCGTTTGATACTATAGGTCATTTACATCTCCAAAAAACCACTAGAGTCTATAGGAATCCCCAGCAAATTATCACGCTTAGTAATGAAATCGCAAAAACACTACAATATTTGAAACCAACTGCAGTAAAAAAAAACAAATTAAAATAAAAAGAGGTGTGTTACAGGGTTCACCTATATCACCCATTCTTTTCAATTTAGCAACGGATTTCATTTTACAGAAACTTAGTGAACAAGCTTTGTCTGATGAATATGGTTACTCCTTGGCTTCAAATTGTCAGAATTTAAAAGTGATGAGTTTCGCAGATGATAATGTAATCGTTGGAAAAAATTTAGAATCTGCAAAGGATTTGACTAAACTGACTATACAGCGTTTTCAAGAAATAGGTCTTACCAATAATACGTCAAAATCTGTTTGTTTATCCGTAAAGAATGGAAAATATTCACCAGAGAATCTGATAATTTCTGAAAATAATGCAAGTCAGTGTTGAAATCCCGAAGAAAAAATACGTTTTCTTGGCATTAATTTAAAAGATGAAATAGATTTTCGACAGCCATCAAACATTAGAAAATTTACGTAAGAAAGCTGAGACTTTAGAAAGTTCACCCCTATTACAAGCAGACCAGAAATTTGTTATTCTTTACACGTCTGTCTCTACGACCTTAATTTATCCATTTCAAATTATTCCAATGGATAAAATTCCACAAAATGTTTTGGTTGACGCTGACAAAATATTAAACTGCACCCTTAAAAGTATCCTTCAATTACCAACAGACGTTCCAGACCATATGGTGTGTATTGAGAGAAAATATAAAGGCCTTGGTCTATTCCGCGCCTCATGGGAAGTTCGACTGCAACATATGAACATCTGTAAAGTTTTAAAATACTTAAACGACTCGCTTGTTAATGCTGTAAGAAATTTTGAGCAGGAAACTCAAAGATGTTTACAATATCTTAACATCACTCAGAGTAACATCAGAGACCCAGTAAGTCTTCTCCCAGATGCGAGAAAAGTAAGACAATATTTAAGAGAATGAGAATTTCAGTTTAGGAGTGAGTTACCACAAAAAGGAAAAGGTGTTAAAATGTTCAGCGACTATACACCTGCAAATAGATGGATCCGAGATCATCGCGGACTTTCCTGCTCCGAATGGAGAGACGCCATCAAAATGGCTGCTGGAGTTATTGCTGTAGGTTCCTTACCGGGTAGGTCCCAGAACAATACCCTCTGCAGCCGCTGTGGCAGGGAGCACGGAACACTTGCACATGTACCATTTTTAAGAAAATCCATTTTTTTTAAAAAAAGTCCCATGTAAAGGGTAGTTGGGGTGGGGGAATTCTCTTGAAAATCTTCGTGTCGCATACTTGGAAGACACTTAACTTAAATACCAAGTTGGTATTCAACTGTCTTTTTGTTTTTGAGCTATGCTGTTCTACAGACACACAGACACACACGGACCTTTTTCTGAAAATGCTTTTTTTGGATTCAGGGCGACCCAAAATATGTATTTCCGGTGAAATCTCGGTATCGAATTTTTGGGTGCAATACAATACCTTATCTATACACTAAGTACATAGTACATAGGTTTTACATTAATACGTTACATTAAGGCAGTAAACCAATATGGCATTCTGTAATTGAAATGTGTGTATCACCAACTTTTGAATTAAGAAATCTGTGAAAGTGGGAAATCCACACTAAGTATGTAACACATCTTATTGAAATGTATACCAGTTGTTACAAAGAACAATGATACTTTTTTGTGTTTCTAAATTCTACATTAGATTGCAAATTCAAATAATTGTTTTACTGTTCAGATGTATTGTTCTTATTAAAATGCGTCAAAGGTTGTATTGTTAGAATAAACATATTTTAATTTTAATAAAAAATAAAAATTCAGTTTTATAGTATATGATTTTGTAAGCGAGTTCTATCCTGAATTTGTATATCAGTCCCTAATTATTATAGAAAAATTATTACCTTTTGTACTCAATTTTTTCAGAAATAAATAATTCATTTTCGAAAGTTATTTAAAAAAACGTACACATATGGTATTTTCTTATCTACTTTGACAGGTAGTACAAGGGTTTTGAAACAAATTAGTAAAAAATGGCATCATATGGATCAATTCTGAGTATAGAAAATGCTGAAAAAGATATATGAAAAATCTTATGTTTATACTCACATGACTTTCTCTAGCCGTTCTACAAACTTCTTGCATAAGATTGTTCTTCTTTCTGCACCTTGTTAATCGAGGTATTCAGCACAATGCTCTTATTACTTAGTTCCTTATAAGTAGGAAGAAAATAAGGGAATGCATTAGACTAAATCGATACAAAAATGTTTTAAAAGCTATCGTTATGCGATTGTCATTACAAATCTCTTCTTTTCTTGGCCAGGAGTATAACAAAAGAAAAACGGACACTCCCGTCTGAAAAAGTATAAGTACTTCACAACTGAAACTAATAACAATGAATACCTCGAAAACGGTAAGCTCCACGAAAAGAAAATGTATATGACGTAAATTGTGTATTTTAACAAGGCCTACATTTTTTGTATAGTAAGTTTTTGTCTATCTGTTACGGTTTATTAGTTATGCCAAATTAAGCAAAATTCATTCAGAATAAACAGGTCTTTAGAAGCTATTCCCAGAAAATTCAAGACATACGTTTTATTTGTCAGGTAAATATCTTTAATATACGAAATTTTAATCAAAATCGTTAGAGCCATTTTTAAGAAAATCAAAATTTTCGAAAAAACTTCCATGTAAAGGGTAGTTTGGGGAGGGGGGATTTTTCTCAAAATCTTCGTGTCGCATCCCTGGAAGATACTGAACTTAAATATCAAGTTTGGTATTTTAGCTACTTTTCGTTTTTGAGTTATCGTGTTCACAGACACCCGGACTCACGGAGACACACACACACACACACACACACACACACACACACACACACACACACACACACACATGGACCTTTTTCTGGAAATGCTTTTTTTGGATTCAGGGGGTACTAAAACATATATTTCCGGTGAAATCTCGACATCGAATTTTTGGGTGGAATGCAATACTTTTCTATCCCTATGTACATTGTACATACGGGGCAAGAGAAAGTAAAAAATCTAAAGTGATCCATTCACATGACCTTCTCAAGCTGTTCCGCGAACAAACTTTTCTTACAAATGATTATTCTTTTGTCTACATCATGCTAAGGAAGATAACCATTAGCAGACTTGGTCTTGTTACTTGCTTCTTTGCAAGTAGATGAGGAATATGGGAATACACTAGGCTAAAGCCATTGTCAAATCTTTTAAAAGTGGTCGT
The DNA here is from genome assembly GCA_030762935.1 of Hymenopus coronatus. Lineage (NCBI taxonomy): Eukaryota > Metazoa > Arthropoda > Insecta > Mantodea > Hymenopodidae > Hymenopus > Hymenopus coronatus. The sequence goes on along the minus strand of CM060892.1, from coordinate 59,545,515 downwards.
TATGTGAGACAGTTGAAATTTGGTTATGTTTGCTTGCTATGTGTAAATAAAAGAGAGAGACGAAAAGAAAGATATATGCCCGTTTGAGAAAATTTTAAGTACTTAAAATTGAAACCAATAACTCGGAAATCTCGAAAACTGTTAACTCTAGGTACAAAAATTTGTCTATCTCTTTGTTATAGAAAAGTAATAAAAAAACCATCCAGAATGAAGGGGCCTTCAGATGGTATTCCCAGAAAATTCAAGATATACATTTAGTTATTAATGATATCATCTTTAAAATAGTGATTTTCATAAAAATCGTTAAAGAGTTATTTTAGAAAACATCAAAATGTTCGAAAAAAGTTGCATGTAAACGGAAGTGAAAATCTTCCTCAAATACTGAACTTAATTACCAAGTTTGGTATTTAATTCACTTTTCGTTTTTAAGCTATGATGGCCACACACATGGACATGTTTCATGGATTCACGGGGTCTCAAAACATGTATTTTTAGGAAATTCTCGGTATCGAATTTTTGGGTGGAACACAGAACCTTCTCTACCCAATATGTAAGTACATTGTACACATGTGCTGGAGAAAGTAAAAAATAATGAAGATCAGCGTGCCTATTAATAAGCATGAGCCTGTTAATTAAAGGCTTCAGTTAATTGATGTACATTTTCTTTGCTTTTAGAGTTCATATTATTTTATTATGGAAAAAGTTTCATATTAAATATTTACTGCTAATTTTTACACATACATTACTTTAACGTGCTCTTTATTTCTTGGATTATTGATGTTGCTTATTATATACTGTCCAAACTAAATTTCACCAAATAGGCTACAATACTCATCTTGGGCCAAAACCTCCCCCCATCGGTATCTTGAGATGCCATATACGCCACTTTTACATTCTCTACACGTACTATGTGCATAGTGTATAGAGAAGGTATTGCACTCCACCAAAAAGTCGATACCGAGATTTCACCGGCAATATATGTTTCAGGGTCCCCTGTATTCAAAAATGTACTTTCAGAAAAAGGTCCGCGCGTGTGTGTGTGTGACCGTGTGTCCGTGTCTCAGTGCGTCTGTGAACATGATAAATCAAAAACGAAAAGTCGGTAAAATACCAAACTTGGTATTTAAGTTTAGTATCTTCCAGGGATGCGACACGAAGATTGAGAAAAATACCTCACTCCAAACTACCCTTTACATGGAACTTTTTTCGAAATTTATAATTTCCTAAAAAATGGCTAATGATTTTGATTACAGTATCGTATATTAAAGATATTTACCTGATATTTAAAATGTATATTCTGGGTGAATTTTACGAAATTTTGCATTACTTCTTAACCGTAAGAGATGGTCAAAAACTTATCACACACAAAATGTAAAGCACATTAATACACACAAGTTATGTTGTATACACTTTTTTCGTGGAGTTGATGGCTTTTGAAGTATTCCTTGTTTTTGGTTTCAGCTTTGAAAAATATACTTTTCTTATACAGGAATTTGTTCATACAAACAAAGGAACTTCAGTCATATAGTAACCAGCTTTTGACTATCACTTTAACTATGGTACTCCCTTATTTCTCTTCTACTTACAACGAAACAAGTAATAAGACTATTTCTGCTGATTTCTTGTCGATTAGCATCAAGTAAATAGAAGCATAAGCTGTTTAACAATATTTTGTTGCAGAATCTAGAGAAAGTCATGTGAGTGTAATACATCAGGTTTTTAGTGTTAACATTTCGCAAAATTTAGCTATAATTTCTATATTCTGTTGATCAAGAATTAGAACCTAGAAAATCTTTACACCATTTTCTAGGTTTACTCATTTTGTACCCATTATATTTCATGCATCTAACCAACTAATGAAGCTATGTAAACAAAAGCGCTAATTTTGTACCAAAGATCTGAAACAACGACACATTCTTCTTTCAAAGCTAACTTCTTTCTGAAGAAGGCAATAACATTTTTCATTAGTAAGACAAAGCTCTGAAGGTTTTAAGAGAACGAGAAAAATCCAATTCATTTGCTGAGCTACCAATTTACTTTGAGACAGATAATTCTATTTGATGGTAACGTAACCGTTTCCCCTTTCCTTGGAAGTGAAGTGGGGGAGAGGCTTGTGATAATATTTTACAGCTACAGATAGCGCTCCTCCTGGAATAAAAATGGGATCGCCACTCCTAGAGATAACATCCTTTTAGTGGTCGCCGTAATTACCTACCTGATCGATAGCACATGTACATCTCCAACGAGACATCCAGCCAGTCACTCATTTAGAACAACAGTTTTTGTTGTTGAGAGCAATATAAAATGTGTTTCGTGTGCAGTTGGACCATAGATCGCGCATATGCACAGTTCGCTTTCACTGCAGTGACCTCGGTATTTTTCCGCAGCGCACTAAACTTGGGAAGATGCAAAGTGATCCCTGACAGCCAGCTCAGCTGATAGAGGTGTGTCTGTCTCTCTGCCAATAGATTCATGCTACGTAAGGAATAGTGTCTTCTTTGTTGTAACATATAACAAACATTGCTCAATGCAGTTTCAGTTGGTACCAGTAATCCTAGTGTAATTGCACATATAAGCAATGATAATGATCGTGGCAATGACAATGACTTTAGGGTTACTTTTAGAAAAAAGTCCTTGTGTGTCCGTGAACACCATAACTCAAAAACGAAAAGTTGGTAAAACACCAAACTTGGTATATAAGTTAAGTATCTTACAAGGATAGACATGAAGATTTTGAGGGAAATACCCCACCCCAAACAAAATGTTGATTTTCTCAAAAATAGCTGAAACGATTTTTATTAAAATACGCATATTAAAGATATTTACAATATTAAAAATGTATATCTTTAGTTTTCTGAGAATAGCCTCTGAAGACTTCTATATTCTGAATGATTTTTGCTGGATTTGGCATAACTAACATACCGTAAGAGATAGCCTAAAACTTACTACAAAAAATATGTAAATCTAGTTGAAACACAAAATTTGTCATACTTGGCCATCGTTGCTTCTAAAGTCAAAGGTTTGGCGCCGCAGCCATGGACGGGATGAAGTGGCAACAATGTGACGGAGCGGTCACAAGCTAAGGCAACTATCAGGGATCATTATGGATCTCTCCGAATTTAGTGGTAAACTACCTACTCAACGCTATGTTTTCCATTCTTACCACGTCTTCTTTGCAAATTCCAAGTGGTTCTCTTTTATACAAAGCTTTAATTCGTGCTTTACTCACCTATGCTTGTCCGATTTGGGAGGTGCAGCCTCAAAAAAATTAATCGTCGGCAGATCTTTCAAAATAATGTACCTTGGTATGTCAGAAACATTCAGATACAGCATAAGCTTGGACTCGGTATAATGTTTGCAAATATTCGATCTTAGGCTGGCATATTTTTTCAGCATCTTCACTTATTACCTGGCAGAGTGCTTTTCTCGTTGGACAAAGATTTTTTTTTTTGGTAGTGTTTAACGCCCATTTAACTACTTGTGGCACCGCAGGTGATGAACAAAAATACCAAGTTTGGTATTTTATCCATTTTTCGTTTTGGAGTTATCGTATTCAAATTCACAGAACCTTTTCCTAAAAAAAAACATTGGATATAAGGGATCTTAAAAATGTGTTCCATTCACATGACTTTCTCTAGCTGTTCTACAAACAAATTTCTTACAAACGGTTATTATTGTTTTTATTTCATGTTAATCGAGATAAGCATTAGCAGAATGGACTTATTACTTATTTACAAGAAGGGAACTAAGGAAACACACTATGTTAAGCGATAGTCAAATGTTTAAAAGTTGTCGCTATACGACTGATATTGAATTCGTTTCTTTGCATAGCGAGGAGTAAAACTAAGGAAACACGAACTATTTCCTATCTCAGAAAGAGTAAGTATTTTAAAATGGAAACCATTAACAAGGAATATTTCGGAAACAGATCCACAGCAAAAAATGTAAAGGACACAGATTGTGTGTTTTGATGAGATACACTTTTTTATACAGTAAGTTTTTATCTATCTCTTACGGTTTACCAGTTATGCAAAAGTCATTTAGAATGAGCAGGTATTCAGAGGCTCTTCCTCAGAAAATTCAGGATATACATTTTATTTGTCCCATAAATACCATAAACATACGGTATTTTAATCAAAATTGTTAGAGCCAATTTTGTGAAGATTAAATAGTTCCATGTATAGGGTAGTTTAAGGGTTTTCTTGAAAATCTTCCTTTGAACATCCTTTGAACATACTAAACATAAATACCAAGTTTGGTTCTTAACGGACTTTTATTTTTGGGTTATACTGTCTACAGAAACACATACCGACCTTTTTCTAAACATTGTTGTATTTTTGATTCAGGGGGTGTCAACATATATATTTCAGGTGAATCTCGGTACCGAATTTTTGAGTAGAATACACCACTTTCTATACCTACTATGTACGTTGTCCTTATGCGCTAGAGAAAGTAAAAATCAGAAAGAGTAGCTAAGAAACGTCGTCTTGCTAGTCTAGAGCGAATATTAACAACTCCGTCTCCTGTCTCTAATTGCATCAATCATCATAGCATTGTTAACTTACAATCCCTCAAACGTTACCACATCTGCTCTCTCTATTCATTAATCGGTAACGCGGGAATTTTATGACTACAAGCTCCCAATATAATAGACATGGAACATGAATACACGCAATCTGAGGCTCAGCAATATAACGAATGCACTGCACTTTGATTATGGTAAGTTGGAGGTATGTTTGAGTCATCCAGGATCAATTAGGATGTTATGACTTCAGTGTATTAAGAGTTTAACTAGAACGTTGGATATATAATACTAATAAATAACAAAATGTTTCACAGACTCGTAATTTGATAGTGTTTTAACTCCCACTTTTACTACTTGTGGCACCGCAGGCGATGACACTGACGGGAAACCGGAGAATCCGGAGAAAATCCGACTCAGCACCGCTTTATCTTCCATAAATCTCACATATTGTCGCTTGGGATCGAACCCGGGCTGCCTAAGTGAAAGCCACGGCGCGGACGTTTCCCAGTTTCGAGAACTTTTATGTCTGAAGTTCAAAAGTCTTCTAAAACTACTTTTTGGCCCTACTAAAGACCTGTCGATGGAGTTTTGTACCCTCAGTCTGTCTCAACAGAACTTCTGCTGTTTACGTGACCACTCTGCTGTCAGGAGTAGATTTGGTTTATTTCAGACCAGGAAATTCCGCACTTAAGGTAAAAACAATTGCTAGCAATGTGTGTGGTTGACAGAGCAATGTAGTGAATCTTAATGGTGATGGGTTGTAACATATGTAAGTGCAATCACTACATAAAAGAGCCTAGTTTTGTACTGAAATGTTCTACTGTTGCGTCAAGCATCAACTGAGCGAAACGATGTTGAGATAAACAGAGACCTTCTTCATGTTTACTTTGTCCTTTACTATACCAGGTGGAAGAGAATTTATTACATTCCTTCTATTATGTGCTTCATAGAAGCATTACAAACAAAAAAGTTTAATGACATTTTGTTCTTTGATCAGCTGATTTAAAAAAAATGGTTTTTGTTCCAAATGAAATACGTAATTCTACAAGAATGTACGAAGATTAATATTTTATTGCTTTAAGATGCGCAGAGTAACGTTTTCTGATATTATTTCGGTAGTATTTTTTGGTACATCACACAGTTTCGAAATAATTAATCATTTAAAAGCATTAAAGGAATATTCCGAGCAGCCTTTTCAGACGTGAAGTAACTCGGCAACGTTGCGTTGAGGTTGGTCAGGGATCTAAACCGGCTTTCGGATGCAAACACGTCGGTCGCTTGCAAACACGACGCAGGACGGTGTAATGTTTTGGGAGATAACGAATGCAACTGGCATTCTAATTGACCTAACTGGTGTGGTAGCAGCAGTGATGCATGTTTATGTACTGACCTAGTGTAAATGACACCCACAAACCTGCACAGCTACGAGCTTGTCTGTTCCTTGTTTTCGAAAAAATTAAAGTATTTTCGTAGGAAGTGGTCAGAAACAAAAACGTAGGATACAAAATGTGTTAGAAATGGCGAGACTATCACTGGTTTAAATTAATGTAATGTCTTCCCTTCCACCCGGTATACCTACATATCTGCACATTAAAAGCAGTCTACGCCCATATATCACGATAGTGTTTTTTGCTCCGTAAGGTTACCATCTTCGCGGATCCAAATCTTGAGTTCTTCCAGCCGCTATCAGTTCAATATGTAACTGGCCTGAAAAACAGACAAGTCAGTGTTATTTTACATAAGGAAAGTGACCGCGCCGTGGCCGAGTGGTTAGACTACTCGACTCTTACCCAGGTGGCCCGGGTTCTCTCTGTGAGATTTGTGGTGGACAAGCGACGAAAGGGCGGATTTTCTCCGGGTTCTCTGGTTTCCCCCACCATCATATTCCACCGGTGCTCTACTTACATTCCAAGCATCATCAGTGTCACCGCCTGCGGTGCCATAAGTAGTAATAACGGGCGTTAAACACTACCAAAAAATAAGCAAAGAAAGGATAAACCAATTAAAACATAGCTTAATTTTCTAGTGAAAGATATTATGGCGTGTTACATTCACATAACTTTTTCAACCTGTTCCGCAAACAAACTATTCTTACAAAGACTATCTACAGCATGCTAAACGGAAAAAAATTGGTCCTACTATTTAGTTCTTTATACGCAGAAGGGAAATAAGGAAATATGCCAGGCTAAAGCGATAGTCAGATATTTTAAAAGCCGATCAGTATGTGAATAATTGAAGTTTGGTTTGCTTTGCATTTCAAAAGAAAACAGAAAAAAAGAGATAAAACGAAAGTTATGAGAAAATGCGCAGTTTAAAATTGAAACAAATAACTAGCATTATCTTGGAAACGGTCAACTCTGTAACAAAAATGTATGTGACATAAATTGTACATTTAAATTATATCTATATTTGTTGTATAGTAAGTTTTTGTGAATCTCTTAGAGTTTCCAGTTATGCAAAATTCAGGAAAATTCAGAAAATTCAGGCAATATATTTTATTTGCGATGTAAATGAATTTAATTTACAATAAATTCAATCAAAATAGTTAGAGCAATTTTTAAGAAAACAACACTTTAAATATATTTTCGTTGTAAAGGGTAGTTTGGGTTGAGGGGATCAACTTTTCATCTTTGTCGCATATATGGTACTTAAATACTAAGTTTGGTATTTAACGGTTTTTGAGCTATACTGTCCTCAGACACACAGAGATCTTCTTCCAAAAATGATTTTTTGGGCTCAATGGACCTCAAAACATATATTTCTGATAAAATCACGGGATCGAATTTTTGGGTGGAATATTTCTCTATAAACTATGTACCTAGTACGAATAGAGAAAGTAAAATGTGGAAGAATCATTTGCCTGCATTCTTAAACTGGACCATAGTACGACAAATAGATGCCTGTACGAGAGATTTTATCACAACATGGAGATGAAGGTAAAAGCTATTACCATTTTCGAACGGGTATAACCAAACCGATATTAAAAAAAATATCTGATGTGTTCCATTCATATGACTTTTTCTATATCTCTGTAACAAATTATTGTTAATAAGCTTATTCTTAAAATAAGAACTATAGCTTTCCTGGCGACGTGTTAATTCAAAATCTTCTCGGGCTTCTAGCCAGGTAATAACTTGGCTTGACACCAACTAGTTCACCCTGAAGACGAGGAAGATGCACTTCTTCGAAATGTTGGTGTCAAGCCAAGTTATTACCTGGCTAGAAGCCCGAGAAGATTTTGAATTAAGCTTATTCTTTTATTTATTTCATGCTAATCAAGAAAAATTAGCAGAAATAGTCTTATTTCTTGCTGTATTGTAAGTAGAAGCGAAATAAGGGGGTAGTATAGGTTAAAGCGAAAGCCAAAAGCTTGTTGCTATGTGACTGAAGTTCGTTTGTTTGTATGGACATGAGTTGGCAAATACCTGTATGAGAAAAGAATAAGTTTTTCAAAGCTGGAACCAAAAAGAAGGAATACTTAAAACTGTTCAACTCTACGAAAAAAAAATATAACATAAATTGTGTTTTAAATTGCTCTACATTTTTGTGTCAAGCTTTTGTCCATCTCTTACAGTTTGGTAGTTATGCAAAATTCATCCAGAATAAAGTAGAGGCTATTCCCAGAAAATTCAAGATATACACTTTGTTTGTCAGATAAATATCTTTAACACACAATCTTTTAATCCAAATCGTTAGAGCCAATTTTTAGAAAATCAAAATCTTCGAAAAAAGTTCCATGTAAAGGGTAGTTAGTAGTGGTGGGATTGTCTTGAAAATCTTCGTGTCACATTTTTGGAAGATACCAAACCTAACTACCAATTTTGGTTTTTAACGGTGTTTTAATTTTTGAGCTATGCTGCCCACAGACACACACACATACAGGCAGACTGACAGACAGACAGGTAGACAGACACACACAGGGGTATTTTTCTAAAAATGCTTATTTTGTATTCAGGGGGTCTCAAAACATATAATTCCGGTGAAATCTCGGTATCGAGTTTTTGGGTACAATACAATACCTTCTCTATACACTATGTACATAGTACGTATAGAGGAAGTAAAAATCTTGTGTTACTCTCACATGACTTTCTCTAGCTCTTCTACAAACTTCTTACATAAGATTTTTCTTCTTTCTAGACAATACTAATCGAGATAAACGTTAGCAAAATGTTCTTACTACTTAGTTCCTTATAAGTAGAAAGAACATGAGGGAATGCACTAGGCTAAACCGATAGTCGAATGTTTTAAAAGCTGTCGTTATTCGATTTTCATTGAAAATCGCATCCTTGCTTGGCCAGGAGTGGAACAAAAGAAAAACGAACACTTCCTGACTGAGAAAAGTATGTGTACTCATAACTGAAACCAAAAAGAATGAATATCTTGGAAACGGTTACCTCCACAGCAAAAATATAAAGGACATAGATTGTGTGTTTTGATCAGATCAACATTTTCTGAGTAGTAAGTTGATTTTCTCCATCTTTTACCGTTTAGCAGTTAAGCAAATTCATCCAGAGTGAAGAGCTCTCCAGAGGCTGTTCCCAAAAAATTCAAGATATGTATTTTATTTGGTATGTAAATATCTTTAATATACGGGATTTTAATCAAAATCGTTAGAGCCATTTTTTTAGAAAATCAAAATTTTTGAAAATTTTTCCATATAAAGGGTAGTTGGGGGTGGGGGGATTTTCTTGAAAATCTTCGTGTCGCATCCTTGGAAGATGCCAAACCTAAATACCAAGTTTGGTATTTAATGGTATTTTCGTTTTTGAGCTATGCTCTCAACAGGCACACAGACAGACACTCAGACAGACAGCCTCACAGTCACACACACATGGACCTTTTTCTGAAAAAAAAATGTTTTGGATTCAAACAGGTATTTTGGGTCTTAAAACATGTATTTCCGGTGAAATCTTGGTGTCAAATTTTTGGGTGGAATACAATACTTCCTCTATACACTATGCACATCGTACGTATAGAGAACGTAAAAATGGTAGTGTAGCATGAAAATGCAATGTTTAAGTTCTATTGTTACCTTTTGGTAGTTTAGACTTATTTTAGGGCAGGTAAGCTACGCGTCAATCCAGTGACTAGAAGTATATTCAGAAAAAGAGGTGATTGCGTTTATAGAGGGTGGGACGCTATTTAGTTAGCACCAACATAAAGAGCTCCGTTCCACATTTAATATGCACGAGAATGTTCTTAAAGAAGAAAAAGTATTTGTTTCTATTAAAAAATTCGATAGCGAATTTCACTGGAAATAAATGTTTTTAAGACCCCGAGTCTAAAAAAGCATTTTTAGAAAAAGGTCAGCGTGCGTGCGTGTGTCTGTGTGTGTTGACAGCATATTAAAAAACGAAAAGCTAATTAAATACCACACTTTGCAGTTAGGTTCAGTATATTCCAAGGGAATACACCCCAAACTACCCTTTATATAGAACATTTTACGAAAATTTCGATTTTCTACAAAATTAACTCTAGTGATTTTGATTAAAATATACTGCCATAAAGATGTTTACATTGCAAACAAAGTCCACATCCTGAATTTTTTGGGGAATTATCCTGAATGCCTCTTCATTCTGAATGATTTTGCATACCTGAAAATGCAGATCTTGTTAAAACACACACTTTATGTCATGTGCAGTTTTTATGTTTAGCATTTCCAAATGTTCCTTGTTATTAGTTTCAATTTTAGAATAATTAAACTTTTTGCTATATCAGTTTCATATCTTTTTATTTTACTCCTGGGCATGTAAAGAGGCCCAAATTTCAATGACAATCGTATATCGATAGCTTGTAAAAATGTTTACTATCGGTTTAGCCTAGTGTATGCCTTGCAACCCTTCTGCTTTTAAGTAATTAAATAATAAAGCATTTGTTAGTAGTGTTTACCTTGATCAACGTTATGTAGATAAAAGAATAATTTTGTTATCAGAACAGCTAGAGAAAGTCACATGAATGAAACATATACTATTTTATTATTGTATCTAGTCTATTGCTCTATAATGTTTTCCTTATTGTTAATATTCCCCTCGATCATTCCTATCCAATTTTCTCTTTACTTATTCCACTAACCTACAATTTTCAAATGTTTCCCTATTTAAGCAAAAACTGCTTAGCAGATACGTGGAATCAGGTGATGAATAAACTTGAGCACAAATGAGCTAAGGATCCTGAACGCAGGCGCTACTCGATGTTCGTTTCGTGGAATGAAAATACAACAAAAACTTCAGCCAGGCAATTATGTGAAGTATTGTAGGTATTCAACTGAAATCGATCAAATACCGGTATTTCGCCAGCAATTTGCATTTTGAAGCCCCATGAATGCGGTTCTCTCATTGTGTTGTTTATTTGGGAGGACGCAAGGCTAAGATTTCCTTCATTTACCTCGGCCTCCACAGCTGTTTAAATGGAGAACAAAAACATTTTATATTTTGCCAAAATACTCTAGCGATGTTGATTCATATACAATTATGACAATACCAAGCACTATGTACGTAGTCCTATGTACAGAAGGTATTATATTCCACCCAAAAATTCGATACCATATTTCACCGGAAATACATATTTTGGGACCCCCTGAATAAAAAAAAAAAGCATTTTTAGACAAATATTCATCTGTGCAGGCATCAGAAGTCAAGTGTAGAGAAAGTAATTATAGTATCAACTGTAAATATTTCCGTTGAATTAGCTGAAAAGAAATAAAAGTTAATATTATATAAGTCATTTATAAATTAACTGAAAATTAAAGACAATGAGTACGTAAAACGGATCATATTATGTCAATTCATATTACATATCCACATAAATGTGAAACACTAAAGCAAATTTAATAAAAGCCATTTTGACTCTGCCAATTATACAATTGTATTTAAGTGTGGTACCTATCTACACATAGGTAAGCAGAAATATTCTTTATATATTCAGGTGCACTCAAATAATTTAGGTATTCTAATCTTTATTTACTTTTTCTACATATTACGTGCCTTTTTGAATGATAAACTGAAGAAAAACCGTGTTTGCATAATGAAAAGCATAATTGTTGAATATGGGATCCACTTCTGACACGGCCTACTTCCAGCCTTAAGCCCATTTCTTGTCACACTGATGCTAATGTCTCAATAATCCACCAAATAAGTATTGTTGCAGAAAGCACGTATTCTTAACACGAGCTACAATACTATTGTTGGCATTTCTAGATTTCGACTTGACCGCCACAGAGATTATTGAACAAATGAGAACACCACTTTTTGTTAAATTCACTTTATTCGTCATTATGGCACTGCATGTAATACAACAGTTTACACTTTTGGTTCACAAAAAACTGAATCACTGCGCTCACGTTACTTTATTAGTATTTATCACTTAGTAATTATTGACTTTTAGCTCACTCCCGGCAGTGTGGTCTCTCTTATATAGTCCCGTAGCCGGACTCCAAAAGTACCAGTATTAGAAATTACGGGAAATCATTTTTTGTTCATCTAAAATATATTGCTCTGAAAGTTGACTTCTTCTCCCCACGGACTCAGCCCTCCTCAGATTATTTTAAGACTGCGGTGGAAGCCGCTCTGACACTCTCCACATTCTTATCAGAAAGACTAGATCCCCCAATACTATTCTCTTTGCAGTTTTGATGTGACTACACCATTTATGCACATTTTACTTCCTCGTGTCATGTATATAGTAAGTAGAGAATGTATTATATTCCACCCAAAAATGTCTATATTTCACCAGAAATGTTTTGAAGTTCCCCGAGTCCAAAAAAGTATTTTTAAAAAAAGGTAAGTTTATGCGTGTGTGTGTATCTGCCTGTCTTTGGACAGCATAAATCAAAAACCAAAAGGCGGTTAGGTGTCAACTACCCTTTACATAGAATATTTTTCGAAAATGTTTATTTTCTCAAAATGAGCCCTAACGATTTTGATTAATAAGACATTTTCATGACAAACGATAAGTACATTCTAGGAATAGCTTCTGAAGACCTCTTTATTTTGAATGACTTTTGTATAACTGGTAAACAGCAGGAGATAGACAAAAACGTACTAAACAAAAAATGTAGATCCGTTAGAACACACACTTTATGCTATATGGATTTTTTCTGTAGAGTTATCCGTTTCCGAGATATTCTTGATATTGTTTCAATTTTGGACTACTTAAAACGTTTTTCTAACGAAGTCATATTTCCTTTGTTCCTGACAGGCAAATAGAACCGAATTTTGATTGATTTTACATAGCACTCGCTTTTAAAACCCTCTGTCACTTTAGATTTGTGAATTTGCTCATTTTCCTTCTACTTACTAAGAAGAAAGTAAAAAGTCCATTTCTGCTAATATTCATCTCGGCGTGATGTACACTGAGAACAATCTTTGTTTGCATATTTTGTTTACAGAGCAGGTAGAGGAAGACAAATTAATGCTAACAGATCAGACTGTTTTCAGAGCGTGTGTTAAGAGCAAATACTCGTATTTGCATATAAACCTGTTAAACTGTAATTAGTAATAGCTGCGTTATACTTCCAAATTAGAATATAGAGAGAATGCTTTTTGCAACTGAGTTGATTTGTTTATTTCGTTACCATGGCTACAAGTCAAAACAGAATCTATGCAGGTAGAATTCTAATGGCGGAGAGTAATATAAACCTCAACGTAATTAATGTTGAGCAGCATTGTATGGAACAAATGTTCTAATGTTGCTCTGTTCACATATATACAATAAACAAAATAATTATATTACCAGTAATAGAATTCCCATAGGAAATCTCGAAAGCTTTCTAAGTAACATGTGTTATTCTAAAAATACTCTTCAAAGATTCAATCTATTTTGTGGGGCTTAAACACGGACTTATTGATAGAAATAAACAAAAAAAAAAAACAATTTTTCCAATATGAAGGTCATAAAATCTTAAGCATATGGTAAATTTTGCAACTAGCATTCAAAATAATTCCAAAACAGCTATAGACAATATTGTTACCATATGCCTCTAAAGGAATAGCATGAAACATAGCCTTTGTTAATGGTCTTTCGGACCATTATAAGCATCTAATAAAAAGTAATTATTTTACTCCCAATTTAGATAATGCAAACCGCGAAACCAGCTTTAGAATCATAAACAGAGGAAACATTAGGTATTTTAAGGTAAAATTGTCTGAGGAGTCGTGGGAAGGGATATGCAAATTAAATAATGTAAATGATAAGTTGAACTTCTTAAACATTTTTGTAAGAATACATAGCTATAGCTTGGCAGCTCACACAAAGAAAACTACTAGTACTTTTAAACCTACTGGTTAACAGAGAGTATAAAATAACTTTACTTAGCAACTAGCGAAAGCAACAGTGATAGATGTAGACATCACTATAAAGTGTACTGCATAATTCTAAAAATCTGATGTGTACCATTCACATGACTTTCTCCATATCTCTGCAACAAATTATTCTTAAAAAGCTTACACTTCTATTAACTTCATGCTAATCAGTAAAACATTAGCAGAAATAGCCACATTACTTGCTTCCTTGTAAGTAGAGGTGAAATAAGGGAGTACAATAGGTTAAAGTGATAATCAAATTAACACGTCGCCAGGAAAGCTTCAGTTCTTATTTTAAATGTATGTTTTTCATAGCAGAAACCAAAAATAAGGAATGTCACAAAAACGACTAACTGCACGAAAAAATGTATATAACATAAATTGTGTGTTTTAACGTGCTCTACATTTTTTGTGTAGTAAGTTTTTGTCCATCTCTTACGGTTTAGCAGTTATTCAAAATTTAGTAAAATTCATCCAGAATAAACTACTCTTCAGAGGCTATTCCCAGAAAATTCAAGATATACATTTCATTTGTCAGGTAAACAGCTTTAATATACGAAATTTTAATCAAAATCGTTAGAGCCATTTTTGAGAAAATCAAAATTTTCGAAAAAAGTTCCATGTAAAGGGTAGTTGGGCGGATTTTTCTCAAAATCTTCGTGTCGCATCCCTGGAAGATACTAAACTTAAATACGAAGTTTGGTATTTTACTGAATTTTTGTTTTTGGGTTATCGTGTTCACAGACACACGGACACACAGACACAGAGACACACACTCACACACAAACACACACACACACGGACCTTTTCCTGAAAATACTTTTTTATGGATACAGGGGACCCTAAAACATACATTTCCGTTGAAATCTGGGTATCGGATTTTTGGTTGGAGTGCAATATTTTCTCTATATACTATGTACATAGTACGTTTAGAGAAAGTAAAAAGAGACTGCTTAGTGTCATTCAGAAAACAATATAAAAAAAATCTGATGTGTACCATTCACATGACTTTCTCCATATCCCTGCAGCAAATAATTCTTAAAAAGCTTATACTTCTATATACTTTATGCTAATCAGAAAAAATTTGCAGAAATAGTCTTATTACTCGCTTCCTTGTAAGTTGAAGCGACATAAGGGACAACCGTAGGTTAAAGTGATAGTCAAAAGCTGGTTGCTATGTCAATGAAGTTCCTTTGTTTATATGGATAGGAGTTGACAAGTTCCTGTATGAGAAAAGTATACATGTTTCATACCAGAAACCAAAAATAAGGAATGTCACAAAAACGACGAACTCCACGAAAAAATGTATGTAACATAAATTGTGTGTTTTAATGTGCTCTACATTTTTTGTGTAGTAAGTTTTTGTCCATCTCTTACGGTTTAGCAGTTATTCAAAATTTAGTCAAATTCATCCAGAATAAACTACTTTTCAGAGGCTATTCCCAGAAAATTCAAGATATACATTTCATTTGTCAGGTAAACAGCTTTAAATATACAAATTTTAATCAAAATCGTTAGAGCTATTTTTGAGAAAATCAAAATTTTCGAAAAAGTTCCATGTAAAGGGTAGTTGGGGGTGGGGGGATTTTTCTCAATATCTTCGTGTCGCATCCCTGGAAGATACTAAACTTAATTACCAAGTTTGGTATTTTACCGACTTTTCGTTTTTGAGTTATCGTGTTCTCAGACACACGGACACACACACACACACACACACACACAGACACGGACCTCTTTGTGAAAATGCTTTTTTCGGATATTGGGGACCCTAAAACATATATTTCCGGTAAAATCTCGGTATCGAATTTTTGGGTGGAGTGCACTATACACCATGTACATTGTGCGTATGGAGAAAGTAATTATAGTAACTTCAGCACATAGTTACTGCATTTAATGAATACTTCATTCAAGTAACACAAAATAATTGACAAAGAATCAACTTAAGAAAGGTCCAATTTCTTACCTTCAGGAATCCGATCTGGAAATTTTCGTATCTTTGGAGATAGTGTTCGCAAATGCAACAAAACTAAAAATGTAATACAGGATGTTCCCAAATGAATATAGGAATGTTGTGTAGTACATACAGTGTTTAACATACAGCGTTGCATGATATATCAAATGAAAGAGAAACTCACAGTTTTGTTTACAAATTTTCATTGTGCGCACCATTCACCAGACGAAACATGTCGAATCTATATGCAAATTCCTCCCAAACCTTGATTAGTATGTCTTGAGTAATTGTTGCAACAACTCTTACAATCCTCTGTCTTAAGCCTTGTAGATCAGCTGGTAGCGGAGGGACGTGCTCTTTATAAATTCCCAAAGGTAGATATTGCTCGGCGTAAGGTCTGGGGAACGTTGAGGCCATGCGAAACAGGGTCTGTCATTCAGTACCTTTCGGATAATCCAGCGATCGAGTACGGTATTGTTCAACCAGTTGCGTACCTCCATATAACAGTGGGGCCAAATAAAGTACTCTGGTTCATCTTCTGCCATTTATGGAAAGAGCCATAGCTGAGGCATATTCTGGTAAGAAACACCAGTTACAGTTGCCTCACCGTAACTTTACGCTGGAACATTGCACAAAAAACATTCAGTTTAGATGAGTCACGTTGCTACTGTACAAAGTCCTTGGGTTTTTGTGACCCCCAGATCCGAACATTATGAGCGTTCACATAGCCACTGAGGTGGAATGTTGATTCATCACTGAAGACAAGATCTAAAAATCTGATGTGTACCATTCACGTGACTTTCTCTATATCCCTGCAATAAATTATTCTTAAAAACCATAGCTTAAAGTGATAATCAAAAGCTGGTTGCTATGTCAATGAAGTTCCTTTGTTTATATGGATAGGAGTTGACAAGTTCCTGTATGAGAAAAGTATACGTTTTTCATAGCAGAAACCAAAAATAAGGAATGTCTCAAAACCGACGAACTCCACGAAAAAAATGTATATAACATAAATTGTGTGTTTTAACGTGCTCTACATTTTTTTGTGTAGTAAGTTTTTGTCCATCTCTTACGGTTTAGCACTTATTCAAAATTCAGTAAAATTCATCCAGAATAAACTACTCTTCAGAGTCTATTCCCAGAAAATTCAAGATATACATTTTATTTGTCAGGTAAATGGCTTTAATATACGAAATTTTAATCAAAATCGTTAGAGCCATTTTTGAGAAAATCAAAATTTTCGAAAAAAGTTCCATGTAAAGGGTAGTTGGGGGTGGGGGGATTTTTCTCAAAATCTTCGTGTCGCATCCCTGGACGATACTAAACTTAAATACCAAGTTTGGTATTTTACCGACTTTTCGTTTTGAGTTCACGTGTTCACAGACACATGGACACACGGACACACACACAAGGACCTTTTTCTGAAAATACTTTTTTTGGATACAGGGACCGTAAAACATATATTTCCAGTGAAATCTGGGTATCGAATTTTGGGTGGAGTGCAATACATTCTCTATACACTATGTACAAGTGTACTCTGTAGGCTTTAGAGCTTATAGTACTGCAAGCAAAAAGGACGTAGTTGTTAGCGTTTGCTTAAAATTTTCCATACAGACATAAGTGCAATTCCTAATTCACGACTAGCCTTTCAAAAAGATTTCTTGTGGCTATGCGTGAAAGATTCTCTCACTGTTTCTGCATCAATCTTGGTCATTCAGTATTCTTCCCTTTATACACAGTACCTGTGGTTTTAATCTGAGCATACCATCTGTGGAAGTTATTATCATTTAGAGAATCGCAATTGGACTCCTTACTGAAAGCTTGTTGCACTGTAATAGCATATTTAGCCGTATGAAACTCTAAAACACGACTATCTTTTGCTGATAGTCGCCATCTTGACACTAACGCGACATTGCAGATTCTAGTTCAGTTTTAGATTTGACTCTGTCATTGGTCCATTGACCATCATGGCTGCCCATGCGCAAGCAGACAGAACGAACGGAAGACTGTGCATTTCGCATTGGAAAGGAGAACCGATTTTCAGAAAGTCCATTTTTACCCCTTATTTCGACCCAGTTCATTTACATACACCTAACCTAACCTCGATGAAATCTCGAAACCTGTCGTTCACCTGTCACGTAGCCATATTGTCTCCGTAATCAATAGGAAAGCTCAAGAAGAAAACCTTAGTCTAAAACTGAACTAGAATCCACAATCTCGCCTTTGTAACAGCATTACTGTAACAGCAGACAGTCGAAACAAATGAAACCAACCAAATTGTAGGTACTACAAAACATTATAACCCCTATATTCATTTTGGAACACCGTGTACAATAACTCAAAAGCAAGAATTCATCAGGATATTGCATATACATAAACATATTAAAACTAGTGTTGATATTATTTGCAAACCCTGAAGTCATATCAGAAACATATCATTTTTAACAGGGACATTCCCAGACAGTCGTTAAACCATTACACAAAAAAGGGCAAATCTCACAAATGTCATACTATAGACCTGCGTCCTTATTTACATCTTTTTTCCAAATTATTTGAAAAAAATTATGTTTAAAATAATTTATCACCATAAATAAAAAATCTGATGTGTTCCATTCAAATGACTTTCTCTACATCTGAGAAAAATATTGTTAAAAAGCTTATGCTTCTATTTACTATATGCTAATTCAGAAAAATTAGCAGAAGTAGTCTTACTTGGTTCCATGTAAGTAGAAGCGAAATAAGGGAGTAACATACGCTAAAGTGATAGTCAAAAGCTGGTTGTTTTGTGACTGAAGTTTCTTTGTTTGATTTGTTCTCACATGAAACCAAACGTCACCCCCTCCCCAGCACTTATTAATATGTAAATAACTCGCGAAGCAGTCTCACGAGAATGATTGCTTGTAAATGCATCATCTGATCTGTGCAGGCGTGCGTTTATTTAGCGCAGTGAAATTCGTGGCTTTCCGTTTGGTGGGCACCGATTTTATAAACTAGCCTCATTTGCTCCAGCACGGACGGAAGTGGTTATGCCACTTAAGCGCGCGTTAATCCCTAGGGGAAGACTACCGAACAACCTCGTTAGGGGTGACATGTACCAGCTTGTGACTACTACTCTCCAGGTTAGTGTAGAAGAACAATGAGGCATCACCCAGACGAACCCAATCTCCTGTGGTATTGGGCCACTGCCACGTCGAGTCCAACCCAATCCGAAAACTTCCTTCCGGGAGTCATGAAGGGACAGAAAATACGGAGATGGCAGAAACTAACCAGCATGGTGACCTAGATCAGATAGGCTTGCCATGGGGAGCGAACACTCCACCTCCCGAATGCGGGCCACAGACGAAATTGCTTGATGCTCGATGATGTCGAATATAGTTTATTGGTTACGATTTTTTTTTATTGTTTGGTTTGTTTAGAACGTTAGGTTTATCAGTTTTATATTAACAAATACACGTACATTCACTCTCACAAGCATACTTCCAGATTTTATGTGGATAGGGAATCATGCCGACTAAAGAAAAATTCCCCGTCCCTGGGAATCGAACCTGGGACCTCCAACGTTTTTAGTCTTTATTCAGGAAAAAACCTACAAATTCAAGCACTTGAAGAGATTCTGTAAAGCGATTAATGTCCCTAGAACGGATTTCTTTATAAAATGTCAGGTAAAGCGATGGGTCGTGACATATTCTGCTGTGAATCTGGCGCAGAATCAGCAGAAACAACATTTTTGTCGTTCTGTAGAGGAGATAAAAGGAAGGGATGGTGTCGAGGAAGACCTGTCACTTCCCTAGAATATCTACCCTCTTTATCAATACTACTACTGCTTCGGGTTTCTGATGCCACCTTAAGTTGCCATATTCCAAAAACCCACTATTGAAATTGTCTCTTCTTTGGCAAGACGAAATGATTAGTCCCTGATGTTTCTCTTTTCATGTTGCTATCATTTCATTTCGTTGAAAATTTGAACTGCTTGGAAAATAACATTCACAATTAATTTATAGCTTAAAATCTATTGGTTCTATAATTAATACGTAATACGTTTTGTGAACTGCTACTTAAAATAGTCACTGGGAGGAGCTGTAAATCATCTAGATTACAAGAGCCAACAACAAGAACCATTTGCATAGTTGCTCGAGAAGGAAGAGAGGAAAATAAAGGTAAAAACTGATGTAAAAAGGTTAACTCATATGCTACAATATTTTTATTTTTACTATAAATAATAATAGTAATAATAATAATAATAACGATAACACAAACAACTTAGTCTTTAGATTTGAAATATAAATGGCCATGTCAAAGAGCACATAATAAAACATACAATTTTTGCTTTCTCTTACATTTAATGGACAATAAACATAGTGGATAGAGAAGGTTTGTATTCCACACAATTCAATACTAATATTTCACTGGAAAGACATGTTTTGAGATACTGAATCAAAATAAATTAAGTTTTAGGAAGATATTCATGTGTGTGTATGTGTCTATCTGTGGGCAATATAGCTTAAAAACAAAAAGTCGGTTAAATACTAAACTACGTATTTAAAATTTTAGTATTAAACTATCTTTCAGGGGTACCATATGAAGATTTTCAAAAAAATCCCGCTTCCTCTCACTACCCTTTACATGAAAGATTTTTCGAAAATTTTAAGTATCTTAAAAATGGTTAACAATTTTACGGAGAAAGACAAAGCTAAAATTTCAATCTTAAACGTTCTTGATACTCATTTTGGACGACGTGACTAACCTCTACCACTTACCGCACATAATTTAGCATTTCCACGTCTAACTTGGTTGCTATAGAAACAAAAGAAATCGCAATACTGAATGACCTAAAAATCTCTCGTGCGTTAAGTAAAATAGTTGCAATATTTATTTTGACATACTGAATGTCTAAATACAATTATTACACTTACTGGATGCTATTAGACGAACTCTGCCCATTTTCTTCAAGTTTAATGTGCTCACAATATTTATTTCTCTACTAATAGATGGCGCTGCTACAATCTTCTTCCAGAATGTACACTAACCTATAGCATGTGTAGAGAAGGAAAAACTGTCAACAAACCTTTTTTATAAAAAAAATTAAAATCTACATTCCAATGACTTTCAAAATTTTACTTCCTCTACATGTACTATGTACATAGTGTACAGAAAAGATATTGCACTCCACCCAAAAATTCGAAACCGAGATTTCACCAGAAATATATGTTTTAAGGTCCCCTGTAACCAAAAGAAAATTTTCAGAAAAAGGTGCATGTGTGTGGGTGTGTTCGTGTGTCTGTGAACACGATAACTGAAAATTGAAAAGCCGGTAAAATACTAAACTTGGTATTTAAGTTTAGTATCTGCAAGGGATGCAACACGCATATTTTGAGAAAAATCCCCGGTACCACAAACTACCGTCTTTTTTAGAAATGTTTGATTTTCTTAAAAATGGCTTACGATTTTGATTAAAATATCGTATATTAAAGATATTTACCTGACAAATTAAATGTGTGTCTTTGATTTTCTGGGAGTAGCCTCTGAAGACTACTTTATTCTGGATGAATCTTACGGAATTTTGCGTAACTGCTAAACCGTAATAAATGGAGAAAACTTACCGCATAAAAAATGCAGAGCACGTTAAAACACACAATTTATATTATATACATTTTTTCGTGGATTTGGTAATTTTTAAGCTATTCCTTGTTTTTGGTTTCACCTTTAAAACACTTACTACTTTTCTCGTACAGGACTTTGTCAATTTCTTTCCATCAAACAAGGAACTTCAGTTACATAGCACTAAGTTTTGACAATCACTTTAACATATGATATTCCCTTATTTAGCTTCTGCTTACAAGAAAACAAGTAATAAGACCATTTTTGTTATTATTTTCTCGATTAGTAGCATGAAGTAATAGAGGCATAAGCTTTTTAACAATAATTTGTTGCAGAGATGTAGAGAAGGTCATGTGAATGGAACACATCAGAGTTTTCTTTTTCATAGAAGTCATTTATATGTAATATTTTATTTCATTTATTATATATTTTAATTAATATTATTACCTGTCTTCACAAAAATAGTATACGAAACACAGTGTTAAATGTATTGCAGATTCTCGCAAAAATGTTTCTGTATTCTGCACACACTTGTACACTTCTCAAACTTGTATCACAATATGCTATTGCAGGAAAGATTTATTTACCAGTTATTTGTAAAGCATAAACTTTATCTGCAGATTAAATTCTAAATCTTATAGCCTCAACCAGATAGGAAAGCTAATTTTGTAAGAAATGTAGAATATGGAATTAGCCAAGAGTCTTATTTTTGAAACAAAGGCTGGAACATTTTATCATCTAAAATATAGGCAACAAGAAAACTCGAAGGGCTATATGTTATTTGATTCCAATATTGGAGTTGGATTCTTCGACAGCGACGATAAATCTTGGCATTAAATAATATCACTTGTAAAGCAGTTCTCAGAAAAATATAGCTGGAAAAGTATACACCTGAGGCCTCTTATGAAAACTTTAGTGGAAAACTTTATTTAAACACTAACCTCATCCGATCTCTATTTACTTCACTTACCCGAAGAAAGACGTTATGGATGCTATATAAAAACGTGGTGAACAATATGAAATACTTATATAGTAGCTTTAAGCATAAAAATAAAAAAATATCATATGTTGCACTCATACGAAGTCTTTTTCTACCTATTCTGTAACAAACTATTATTACAAAAGCTTATTCTTTTATTTACTTCTACCTAATCAGGATAAACATTAGAACCAAAAGCCTTATATGTTAGTTTCCTATGAGTAAGGAGAATAAGGGAATATACTAGGCGAAAGCGATATTCAAATCGTTTAAAAGTGTCGCTATGTAAACCAATGGAACTTCAGCTCTGTTTGCAAAGGCTAGGAGTAAAAACAGCAGAAAGATGAAACGAAAGATAACCTCCCGTTTGAGAAAAGTTAAATATTTTAAAATTGAAACAAATAAAAAACGATATCTTGGATACGGTTAACTTTACAAAAGAGTGTATGACATAAATTGTGTGTTTTAACGAGATTTAATATTCGTTGTACAGTATGTTTTCGTGTATCTCTTGCGCACGCGGTACAGCAGAACAGCACACCAACAAAAGAAATAACACTATGATATTACCCATACGTACATTTAAACTCACATCTACTCCATTAAGTATAGTTTATGCTTGGCCAGTTTTGTCTGCTTAGAATCAAGTCCCAGCATGCTTTCCTCCGTCTGTTTGAAGCTAAACATACTTCCGGGAATAATTTTTCCTAACATCCTCAATCTGCACGTAATCTGTCAAAATATGTGATCAGTCATCCTGATCCCCACATAAGGGGCAACTCCTCCTACTAGATTCATCAAATACCTTACGAGCTTTCCACCTTCCCAACCAGAGCTTCGGTAGTTATAAGAGGATTAGAAGAATACAGTTGGGTTAAAAGCAATACAAAAATGTTTTAGGCAGGGAGGTAGCCATTGTCTTTGCATGGCCATGAAAATGAGGACAGAAAAAAATCTTATGTGTTCCATTCACATGACTTTCTCTACATCTGTGTAACAAATTGTTGTTAAAAAGCTTATGCTTCTATTTACTTTATGCTAATCGAGAAAAATAAGCAGAACTAGCCTTATTACTTGCTTCCTTGTAAGTAGAAGCGAAATAAGGGAATACCATAGATTAACGTGATAGTTAAAAGCTGGTTGCTATGTGACTGAAGTTCCTTTGTTTGCATGGACAGGAGCTGACAAATTCCTAAATGAGAATAGTAAGTTTTTTATAGCTGAAACCAAAACAAGGAATATCTCAAAAACGATCAACTCCACGAAAAAAATGTATAGAATTGTGTGCTTTAAGGTGCTCTACATTTCTTGTGTAGTACGTTTTTATAAGTCTTACGGTTTAGCAGATATGCAAAATTCCGTAAAATTCGTCCAGAACAAAGTAGTCTTCAGAGGCTATTCCCAGAAAATTGAAGATATACATTTTGTTTGTCAGGTAAATATCTTTAATACATGATATTTTAATCAAAATCGTTAGAGCCATTTTTGCGAAAATCAAAATTTTCGAAAAAACGTTCCATGTAAAGGGTAGTTTGAGGTGGGGGGATTTTTCTCAAAATCTTCGTGTCGCATCCCTGAAAGATACTAAACTTAAATATTAAGTTTAGTATTTTACCGACTTTTCGTTTTTGAGTTATCGTGTTCAAAGACACACGGACCTTTTTGTGAAAATGCTCTTTTTTTCATACAGGAGACCCTAAAGCATATCTTTCCGGTGCAATCTTGGTATCGAATTTTTGAGTGGAGTGCAGTGCCTTCTCTATACACTATGTACATAGTACGTATAGAGAAAGTAAAAATAATAGGACCTCAGAGGTTATTTCCAGAAACGTTAATATATAATTTTCCATAAGAATGACCTAAATACATTTTGTGTTAAATGAAATCATTAGGACCATTATGGAGATCTGAATAAAACATTTTCCAAAAATATACCACGTAACAAGTAGTTTGGGATGGGGGGATTCTATTGAAAACCTTTTTATCACATCAGGGACTTATTTGTGATTAAGCTGTTCGGACACACATACACACAACTTTTTCTAAAAATACTTATTTAAGGGTCAGAAATCAGTACTTCTCTAAACGTGTATTTCTGGTAAAATCTCGGTATCGAAATTGCGGGTGGAATACAACTATATGCAGTAGAAAAAATAAATATAATATTCCAAACTAAGGGAATAGACCAGCCTTTGTACAAATGCACGTGGTGCAAACTAGCTGAATTTTGTTTGGATTATTACATTCCGTACCAAGGCAGCATATGGCAAATTTCCCGAAGCTCTTTGTTTCATAGATGCTCCACGGCTATAAAATTTAATCCCATGTGATGTAAAAACACGTACATGGCGATTTAGATAACTATCATATGAGCGGATGTGGGGTACGGTTGCCCTTTCATAAACAATGAATAAACATCAACTCTATTGCCCTGAGCAGCTGTATGCTTCCATTTTGTTTTGCAGTGTTCTGTTAATTATTACTCGAATCAGGGCAGATGTTTATAAAACTATTCACTTTTCGAAGTTAGTAAACTAGGATGTTGAAAGCAAATATTTATTATACCCCTAGGAGTAGTATCACTGGGCGATTCTCAGGAGATTTCGCTCATGTACGAGTTGAAGTAATCTAAACTTTAATGCAATCAGAAACGAAACAGAAAATAAAGGAATAAGAATAGTTCATGTAAAAAAGAGAACTAATCCTTACAAACCTCTACAATTAACATTCGATAATAAAGTTAAACTATAGAAATTGGAAATGAAAACACAATCACTGCTTCAAAGCTGTGGTACTTTGATAAAAAAAAATCTGATGTGTTCCATTCACATGACTTTCTCTACCTCTCTGCAACAAATTGTTTTTAAAAAG
Organism: Hymenopus coronatus; assembly: GCA_030762935.1. Lineage (NCBI taxonomy): Eukaryota > Metazoa > Arthropoda > Insecta > Mantodea > Hymenopodidae > Hymenopus > Hymenopus coronatus. The sequence continues at coordinate 59,520,292 of CM060892.1, read as the reverse complement.
CTTATGCTTCTATTTACTTCATACTAATCGAGAAAAAAATTAGCACAAACAGTCTTATTACATGAGAAAAGTATAAGTTGTTTATAACTGAAACAAAAAAACAAAGAATATGTCAAAAACGATCAACTCCACGAAAAAATGTAATTAACATAAATTATGTGTTTTAATGTGCTCTACATTTTTTGTGTTTTAAGATTTTGCCCATCTCTTACGGTTTAGTAGTTATGGAAAATTCAGTAAAATTCATCCAGAATAAAGCAGTCTTTAGAGGCTATTCCCAGAAAATTGAAGATATACGTTTTATTTGTCAGGTAAATATCTTTAATATACGACATTTAAATCAAAATCGTTACAGCCATTTTTGAGAAAATCAAACTTTTCGAAAAAAGTTCCATGTAAAGGGTAGTTTGGGGTGGGGTAATTTTTCTCAAAATTTTCGTGTCGCATCCCTGGAAGATATCAAATTTTGGTATTTTACCGAATTTTTGTTTTTGAGCTATCGTGTTCACAGGCACACGGGCACACGCACACACGGACCTTTTTCTGAAAAGCTTTTTTGGATATAGGGGACTCTAAAACATATATTTCCGGTGAAATCTCGGTATCGACTTTTTCGGTGGAGTGCAATACTTTCTCTATACACTATGTACATAGTACGTATAGAGAAAGTAAAAAGAAAACTAATACTTACAAACCTCTACATATTAACACCCGATGATAAAATTAAACTATAGAAATTTGTAATGAAAACACAATCACTACTTCAAAGCTGTGGCACTTTGAAAAAAACGTTAACTATTAGTAAATCTAGGTTAAAATCAGTTATTAACTTTATTTGCCTTGACTCATGCATAAATAACAATACTTCTCATAATAAGCATGCATTTACAATATAAATTGAAGTTAGCAGGCTTTTAAAACTAAACCAATATTACATATTTTAAAACATGTAATTGTGTCTATTATATTTCAATAAATAAATGTACAAAATGAACAAAATAATTTATATTCTTTAAATATTCAATGCTTTATTGTTTATCATTGTTATAAACAATGACTTACTTCTTTTTGCTTATTAAGGTATATATAGCAACTTGCATAAGAATCATGCAAAAGGAATATTTAACGTGAAGTTGATATGGTCAATATATGTGATGCAAATAATATAACATTTTTTTTAGCTTAACGTTTTGTAGCTTTTTTGTAGACTAGTCTGGTTGGTCGATGATATCAGGACCCATGGAACTTATTTGATATTCGTCTTCTCGTGATAAGGGATGACCCCGATAAAAACCTTACATGGTAGCTCACCCTAGTCGAGATTCGAGCAGGCGACCTGTTGAGGCAGACACGCTACCCCGCAAACTACCCAGGCGGACAATATATCTTGTCAACACAATACGTTTGAAACTATGCATACAGACAATAAACATCCACAGAGCGGGTAGTGTCTGTGCCCCGTATTTAGGGGGCCTTGGGTTCAAATCCCATAAGCCGACCAATCTGACTGTTTTGTTTTTTATAGTTTTCCTCAGTCACTAAGTCAAACACCGGATTGAATATTTAATACCACAACCCACAGCTCCACTTTCAGCCTAAAAATAAGGGTAAAATAGAAGGTTTTTGTGGCTGCGTTGCCTATCCACAGATAAGTGTAAGCAGTAGACCATAATTCAAAAACGAAAAGTCGGTAAAACTCCAAACTTGGTATTTAAGTTTGATATCTTCAAGGGATGCGACACGAAGATTTTGAGAAGAATCCCCCCACCCCCAACTATCCTTTATTATAAAATGTTTCGAAAATTTTGATTTTTTCAAAAATGGCTAACGATTTTGTTTAAAATATCGTATATTAAAGCTATACACCTAACAAATAAAATGCATATTTCGAATTTTCTGGGAATAGCCTCTGAAGAATACCTTATTCTGGATGAATTTTACGGAATTTTGAAAAACTGCTAAACCGTAAGTGATGGACAAAAACTTTCTACACGGAAAATGTAGAGCACGTTAAAACATACAATATATATATATATATTTTTTTCGTGGAGTTCATCGTTTTGGAGACATTCCTTGTTTTTGGTTTCTGCTTTGAAAAACATACTTTGGAATTTGTCAACTGCTGTGCAAGCAAACAAACAAAGGAACTTCAGTGACGTAGTAACCAGCTTTTGACTATCACTTTAACCTATGGTAGACTCTTATTTCGCTTCTACTTACAAGGAAGCAAGTAATATGACTATTTCTGCTAATTTTTTCTGATTTTCATAAAGTAAATAGAAGCATAAGCTTTTTAAGAATAATTTGTTGCAGGGATATAGATAAAGTCATGTGAATGGTACACATCAGAGTTTCAAAAAAGCTTTTCTTTTCTATATACTTCATGTTAATCAAGATAAATCTAAGCAGAAATGGTCTTATCACTTAGTTCCTTAAAAGCAAAAGGAAAATAAGGAAATACATTACGTTAAAAACATAGACATATCATTTAAAAGTGATTCCTATTTGATTGAAATTAGTTATCTTTGCATAGCCAGAAGTAAAACAAAAGCACCAAGACTAATGAACTACCAATCGAAAAAAAATTTAAGCTTTTTAAAATTGAAACTAAAATATCTCGGAAATGAGAATGTCTACAAACAAAGTGTATACATGTGTATTCTAACAAGATCTACATACTTTTTGTAGTAGGTTTTTGTCTCTCTTGCGGTTTATCAGGTAAGCAAAATTCATCCAGAATGAAGAGGTTTTCAGAGGTTATTCTCAGAAACTTCAGATCATACGTATTATATGTCATGTAGATATGCTTAATATACAGTATTTTAATCAAAATCGTTTCAGCCATTTTGAAGAAATCAAATTTTTTTCCATGTAAAGGACCGTTTGGGGTGAGGAGATTTTCCTGAAATGCTGGTAGATACCAAAATGTTCGTGTTTGAGGTATGCTACACACAGAGACACATATATGGACATTTTTCTAAAATGTTTTATTCAAGGGTCTTCAAAACAGGTATTTTCGGTGAAATCTCGGTGTCGAATGTTTATATGGAGTTTTGGAATAAAATACCTTCTCTACCTACTCTGTTATTACATAGTACCGCTACAGAAAGTAAAGATACTCATATTTATTTTCATTGCCCTTACTTATATAAATGTATACTTGCAGTGCCGGATAAAACAGTTACATATACAACCATTCTCTCATTTTGAAAAAAATACTAAAAATAGTGCTAATTCGTCTAGAAATAGTATTGCAACAATTAATGTAAATTTGATGCGTGATGTGTGTTTTATAAGTAGAGGTTGATATATCATACAAAACTTGTTTATACTTTCTCTAGCTCGCACATACAATGTGCATACTGGATAGAGAAGGTACTGTATTCCATCCAAAATTCTATGCCAAGATTTCATATGTTTTGGAGTCTTGAGCCCGAACAAAGCATTTTTAGAAAAAGGTCCGTATCTGTCTGTGGACAGCAGAGCTCAAAATGGAAACTTGGTACGTAGGTTTAGTATCTTTCAAGATACTATACGAAGATTTTCAAGAAAATCCCCCACCACAAACTACCTTTAACATAGAAAAAATTTCGAAAATTTTGGTTAAAATCCCGTATATTAAAGATATTTACATGCCAATTAAAAAGTAGACCTTGAATTTTCTGGGAATAGCATAAGAAACCTGATTATTCTGGATGAATTTTGTCGAATTTAGCTTACGCAATAGACAAAAAGTTACTACACAAAAATGTAGATCTCGTCAAAACACCCAATTTATGCCCTTTTCATTGTTATTGCGGAGGTAACCGTTTCCGAGATATTCCTTGTTATTGGTTTCAGTTGTAAAGTACTTATACTTTCCTCAGACAGGAAGTGTCCGTTTTTCTTTTGTTCTACTCCTGTCCAAGCAAAGAAGCGATTTATAATGACAATCGCATAACCATAGTTTTTAAAACATTTGACTATCGCTTTAGCATAGCGCATTCCTTTGGTTCCTTTCTACTTATAAGGAAATAAGCAATAAAAACATTCTGCTAATGCTTTAATACTTTTAATAAATTCTGATTAAATTAAGTTTAACATTTTAATTTACAAATTAAACAAAAACTAAAAATAAAAAAAAATTGTTAGAATTGGTTGTGATAAAGGTCATCATTCTTAAAAACTCTGAAGAGGTTTCTTCAAATCCGGAAATTTGAAACAAACAACTGATTTTCGTAATAGAAGGGAATTTATTGCATTATCCCTAAAGTAGCTTGTAACGTGAACGCAACGAGCTTAGCAATACAATGTCAGAGATACCGACCGATCCACCGAATTCAATGAGGCGTAATAACCAGACTCTGTGGGTCCCTTTGGAAATATCAAAGCATAACCGCTGTCACAGTCTATGTGATTTGTTCTCGGATTCCTCAACTTCAGCTGGACGATGAATTCCACAGCATTCATAGAATTAATCACCATATACAAACGTCGCCCCATTCATTTCGTCAGGCAGAAGTTGCATAAAACAACCGTATAGAATTCCTAGCGGGGTCAAACGGTTTTATACTTTTTTCTCCTCTTTTTCCATAACGTTCGTCATATAAATTGGATTGCATCGTTGCTTTAAGGCAAGCAATTCTAAAAACTACAATTTCATAAATTTATAACTAACAGTTTTGATATTTTAAGCAAGTTGTTTTTTCATACAAGCTGTGTGTAGGACAGGAATTGGACCGGTCGAGTCAGACTGAAAAGTTCAATACCATAGCCGGGATTTGAACCACGAATCTTCCGGTCTCCAGCCGGTTGCTCTACCACTGAGATGATGATTTTTAAGGGCGCTCAACTGCCATGGTCATTAGCTGGTTATGATAATATAGCCAGCGATGAAACACAATTTAAAAAAATCTGATGTGTTCATGATTTTCTATACATCTCTGCAACAAATTTTAGTTAAAAAGCTTATGGTTCTATTTACTTCATACTAATCGAGAAATATTAGCAGAAATAGTCTTATTATTTGCTTCCTTGTAAGTAGAAGCGAAATGAGGGAGTTCCATAGGTTAAAATGATAGCCAAAAGCTGGTTGCTATGTAACTGAAGTTCCTTTGTTTGTATGGACAGGAGTTAAGAAATTCCTGTATGAGAAAAGTATGTTTTCAAAGCCAAAACGAAAAATCAGGAATACCTTAAAAATGATCAACTCCACGAAAAAATGTATATGACATAAATTGTGTGTTTTATCGTGAGCTACATTTTCTGTAAGTTTTTCCCCATCTCTTACGGTTTAACAGATATGCACAATTCCGTAAAATTCATCCAGAATAAAGTACTCTTTCAGTTCCCAGAAAATTCAACATAAACATTTTATTTGTCAGGTAAATTATCTTTAAATCGTTAGAGCCATTTTTAAGAAGATCAACATTTTCGAAAAAATTCCATGTAAAGGGTAGTTTGGGGTAGGGGATTTTTCTCAAAATCTTCGTGTCGCATCCGTGGAAGGTGCTAACTTAAATACCAAGTTTGGTATTTTACCGACTTTTCGTTTTTGAGTTATCGTGTTCACAGATACACGGACCTTTATCTGAAAATGCTTTTTTGGATACAGGGGACCCTAAAACATATATTTCCGGTATTGAATTTTTGGGTGGAGTGATATTCTCTATATACTATGTGCATAGTACGTATAGAGAAAGCAAAAATAAAATGTCTTAAATTTTCTAGGAATAGCCAGTGAAGATCTGTTCATTCGGAAAGTATTTGTATAACCTTGTAAAACAGATAAAGGTTTTGCGATAGACAAAAAGATAATACATAAATATATGCGTTCCATTCACATGACTTCCTGTAGCTGTTCCATAGCTTTAACCTGTTCATATTTGAATATTCTTTCAGTAATTTTGGTCTTCAGTTGTTTCTCGCGACTGGGTGAAAAGAGCATGGAAATTTTAATGACAGTTTTAAACATATGACTATTGCTTTTATCTCTGGATATAACTCAAATGTGTACTGTAGCTATTTCTGGAAAGTTATATCTTGATTAAAATGAGATTGGCAGGAATAATTTGTATATCACTAATAAACAATGGAGAGTAAAGAAAGTAATATGAATGTAACACATATTTTTCATCCTGTCATACAATAACACACGTTTACTTCAAGTCGCAAAAAAGAAAGAAATAAAGAAAAAAGAAAAGGAGAAACAAGAAAAAGGTGTCTTCCTTTTGAGAAAGATTTAAGTGGCTTAAATTTGATACCAATAATCCGGAATATCTTGAAAACGCTAACTCTACAAAAAAAAAAAAAAAAAAGAAATGTGTGTTATAATGAGATCTACATTTTTTGTGTAGTAAGTTTTTCTATATCTATTACGGTTTGCCAGTTATATAAAAGTCAAACAGAATGAAGAGTTCTTCAGGGCCTATTAACAGAAAATTTAAAATACACATTTCGTTTGTCATAAAAATATATTAAACAGAAGGTATTTTACTCAAAATCGTTAGTTATTTTTGAGGTCAGATTTTTTAAAAAAAAATGTTCCATGTTTTTTACTACTTTTGGCACCGCAGAAGATGACACTGATGATATATGGAGTGATGGAGCACTGGTGGAATGCAATGGCGGGGGAAACCGGATAATCCGGAGCCACTTTGTCCACCACAAATCTCACATGCGGCCGCTTGGGACCGAACCCGGCCGTCTAGGTGAGAGGCGAGTGGTCCAACCACTCGGCCACGGCGTGGCTGCAAATATTCCATGTAAAGGGTAGTTTGGGATGCGGGGAATTTTCTTGAAAATCTTCGTGTCGCGTTTTTGAAAGATACGAAACATAAATACTAAGTTTGTTATTAACGGTCTTTTCGTTTTTGAGCTATGGCTGTCCTCAGACACACAAGGAACTTTTTCTAAAAATGCTTTTATTGGATTCAGGGAGTCTCAAAACATATTACCGGTGAAGTCTCTGCTTCGAATTTTGGGTGCGAGAAAGTACCTTGTCTATGGACTATGTACGTAGTACGTGTAGAAAAAGTAAAAACAAAACTATTCTGATGCTCTGTGTTTGTCAGTAAGCTTCATAGCCCACAGGATATGTTATATTGTGATTCCATTACAGCAACTGATAGATATATCATAAAGTTAGTCAGAGATAGAAAATTAATTAAATGCATGAACTAATTCTAATATGTAGCATTTACTGAGTTTTTCTATCCATTAGCAATTCAAAGGTATCGTTTTTCACAGTAGGTGATTTAGTTATCTATATCACGTCACAAGCTCGCACACAAATGTTTTCACTCTGCGCAAAATGGACTCGATTAAATTAAAATGTATAAATAAACCTCAGCTGTTTATCACAATATGATGTTTACTTTCTCTATCACGTATGTAGATAGAGAAGATGTATTCCACCCAAAAAGTCAATACTTACCAAAATCTCTCCGGAAATGTTTTCGGTTGCTCTAAATCCAACGTTGCAATTTTAGGAAAAGGTCCGTGATTGCGTGTGAACTTTGTGTTTAGGCTCAATATATTCCAAGGATGCGACAGAAATATTTTTGGAAAAATTCTCTAAATCAAACTATCCTTGGAGAAGTTACATTTTCACACACAAGAAACATTTTTCAAAAATCTTGATTTTCTGGGAATAGGTTATGAAGACCTCTTCATTCTGGATGACTTTTATATAACTGGTAAGCCGTAAGAGATAGATCAAAGCTAACCACACAAAATGCAGATCTGTTTGAAACATAGAATTTATTTCATATAGTTTTTTTACGCATTTCGGAGATATTCCTTTCTATTGGTTTACAATTTTTATATTTAACCTTTTCTTGACTGGGAAGACGGTACTTTTCTTTTACCTATTTGTTTTTTTTACTTTTTTTTAATCTCTGATCAAACAAAGAGGATTTAATTTCAATGTGATCACATATCCAGCAACGCTTAAAAGATTTGACTATTGCTTTAGCCTAATGCATTTTCTTGTACCTATTAGAAAATATGTAATAATGTTTATCCTGATTTTGATGAAATAGAAGCATAGCTTCTTGAAAAGTTGGTAAGAATGTTATTTGAGTGTAACACATCATATTTTTGTTAGACATGAGATTTTGCATCCTAAGTCCTACATTTTCACACAGTAGAGCTTAACCAGGCATAACAGAACAACTAACACGAACATGTTCAGCGTATTCCAAGAATGCATATGCTGATTTTCAAGGAAATTCCCCACTCCAAACCGCCGTTTAGATGCAAAAATATTTGTTATCCAACGATGTTTATTAACATATTTATACTATATTTAAAGTAATTGGTTTTATTATTCTATGTAGATACTTATACATTTTATCTTGAGTTTGTGGATATTCTACATTAAATCCTCCGGGACAATCAAATCAGGAGAGTGATTGATTAAAAACTTGCTGAATCCAATTACAAATATATTATGATATATCATTATGATAATCTCTTCATTTTCATTAATTCTGTACATCTCCTAAGAGATACACAAAATCTTGCTACACAAATCATATAGATCTCGCTAAGGTGCGCTATTGTCCTCTTTTGTTATGTTTTGTGAAGTTAACCATTTCCCAGATATTCCTTGTTATCGGTTTGAACTTTCAAAAACGTACATTTTTCGTTATTCTATTTTACTTTCTCTGCTACATAGTAGGAAAGAAAGTATAGCATCCCACCCAAACATTCGATACCGAGATTTCACTATTTTACTAACCTGAATTGGAGCTCGCAAGTTGTAGATCCTTATATTTTCACTGAATTTGTAAGAATTAGTATTGGTATATTATTCGTATATAGTAAATAAGGTGAGCAGAGATGATATAATTAATATGGTCCCCTGAAACCACCAACATTTTCAGGAGGGCTGCCTGTATGTCTGTGTTTGTTTGTTTGTTCGTGGACAGCATAATTCAAAAACGAAAAGTAGGTTAAATATCAAACTCTATATTTAAGTTTAACATACTCGTATAAGGATTTGACGAGGAAGATTTCTAAGAAAATCCTCCCACTTCAAACTACTTAGCATGGAACTATTTTCGAAAGTTTTAATTTTCTTATAAATTACTAACGGTTTTAATTAAAATAGCAAATGTTTAAGACACTAAAATAATAAGCAAGATATTTTGAACTTTATGGAAAATAGCTTCTGGAGTTCTCTTAATTCGAAATGACTTTTACATAACTGGTAATCCATGAGAGATAGCTGATATCGTTAAGGTACACAGTTCAGGTGAAATGCGCTTTTAATGAAGTTAGTTTCGAGATAGCTTGATGCTGGTTTCAGTTTTACAATACCTATAATTTTCTCGGATGGGAAGTGGTTGTACTTTTCTCCTGATTAAGCAAAGAGAAAGGAATTTAAATATCTTAATGCGAGAGCAGCTATTAAAAGTTTTGACTATCGTTTAAGGCTGGTGTAACTTCCTATTCAAATTGTGTTTACAAATAAATGGTAGTAAAAGAATTTCCGCTGATGTTCTACGTATCACAAAATTGAAACTGTGACTTGTTTAGGGAGGCTCTATAATTGCTATAGTTCTCAGTGTCCCACGTTACATTGGGCGTGAAAAGCAGCTTAATTTTGCTCATAGGCCTCTTTAGCAGCCTTGAGGTTCTATTTTGCGTAAATATGGGACACGGGGCCAACAGCTACACTTCCCTTCCGAAGGAAGCCATGCTAAGAATTTTACACCCGAAAATAACCATCGCCGGGTTTGAACCCGCAACCTTGGGACCTAGAGGCTAATATTTTACCCCACGCAGAATGACACTCCTTACCTATATTAACGTGAAATCGATAGAAGAATAAGCTTTTTCCTATACATCTTCCTTTCTTTCAAATGAAGTTCCTTGCTTTCCTGATCCTGCAAAGAGAGCGGAATTTCAAAGTTATCACATGACGACTGGCTCTTAAAACATGTGACTGAAGCATAAGCCTATTGAATTCTCTTGTTCTCATTTTATCTACTAGGAAATGGTGTTATTAGACATTTCCTATTGGATGCAATGCGAACAGAGGAATACACTAGGCTTAAGAGTAATCAAAGATTTTAAGAGCGAGTGGCTATGTGTACATTGTACGTGGTAAAGAAGGATAAAAAAATAAGCATTACTATTGTATTGTAAAAGTAATTTTAAACTTTAAAACAGCTATATATACTTTTCTTTTCTTTTTTAAAATTAGGGTAATATGAAGTTAAAAACGGAAGCAATTAAAAGACCTAAAATCTTAACAAAACGGCCTTTAGTAACACTGCTACAGCAGGCAGGCATTATGGAGTTACCTTTGTATTTAAATTATAATTTTCTGAATGCGATTTGGCTCTCTTCCTCTTTCCTTCTCTCTCTCTCTCTTTTACACGCACAATTTTTTCTAAAATAAATACAATATTGTACATACCATTAGTAGTAGACTAAAGAATAACGAAATCACTTATCTTGGGAAATTTGTTTTGCGAAGAGTAATTTGAACTATTGATGTAAAAATAAAACAAATACAAACCATCCAATTGCACGAAAACGATAAAAGAAATATAACAGTTTATTATTGCTTTTCAGGGATATAATTACCTGTTGTGCTCGACAATTATCGTAGTACTGGGTTTAATTAAACAGCTTTTTTTTTTTTTTTTTGTACCCAGAAGCTATATAGGGGTTCTACAAAAGAGACAAATTAATGAATAATGTGACAGGAAGGTATCGAGCGAGATAAAACCTTGTTAATGCTTAAATTAATCTGTTTTTGCTAATGATGCTGCCATTTGCTAGGTCAATTGTGCATATCAGTGCCACAGGTGTGCTGGAAATTCGTCCCGCAGGAGTTCTTTCACATTCCAGTAATCACTGTTGGTTTAAAGGAGACAACCGAATAAAAGTCCGAGATTTTGGACCAATTTGTGAGTTTTGATTTTGTTTTTAATATAGCGCATATGTGCAAGTACAAAGTAGATACAACAGATGTTGTATTACGCCAAATTTCAATACTGAGACTTCACCAAAAATGTATGATTTGAAACCACCTGAATTTTAGAAAATGTTCAGTGTGTGTGTGTGTGTGTGTGTGTGTATAACATAACACAAAAGTTCGTTAAATACTAAAACTTGATGTTTAAGATCATCTTCCAAGGATGTGACAGGAAGGTGCAGCGGATATTTCGATGTTTGGTAGTGGTGCACGTTATGTGCCACATGCGGGAGTATTTTAGTTTGTTGTTTTTACGCCTCCCTTTGGGTGCTTATGAGCAGCGTACCTAAGTAGCACTTCCAATCAACTCCACTATACTCCCGTACCTGGTACTGAAGCTCTTCTGGGATGAGGTGCCACGGCGTTGCTCAGTCTTGCATGAACATTGAATGTTCAAGACGTGGATTTGGCTGGTGGGAGGAGTTGTAGGAGTGATCTTGTAATTGTTAAGAAAATACTTGTACTTTTACTGCTGTTTATTCCTAAGGAATTTTGAATACAAGCACCTGGTTATACACTTTGATACTGCTGACTGATGTTCTTTAAGATTTACTCACAAGTACTTTCAATTACACTGTTGTAGTTGAGTACATGGCACAGTTCACTTTCAACTAATCACGAGCCGACTGTTAAATAGTTGAGCGACGTTACTTTACTTCCCATACAGTTTCTTGTTATATTAAACTTACTTCACGAATTTCTTACAAACGACCTTGCCTCACACACGGACGAATTCTTAACATGCGACGACGTTGCCTCTCTCACGGGTGAATTCTTAGCAAAACGACCTCGATGTGCCAAACCTTACTTCTTATATACAAAAAACGCTGTCATGGTGGCTTCTTTCTGATTGGTTGGAAGGTTCGCCAAAATGACACCATCGTTACCCAAAAACCATTGCAAATCTCCCAGAATGCGACATAATAATCACGTGATACCACGTGTGCTTTAAACTGTATTTTCTCCTTATACTAAACTCGAACGTGACTTTCACAAAAGAAGCAACTTCTCACCCCTCTATCCAGTCTGGCGTCATGATTCTGAGTAACTTTTAAGTAAACAACTGGCTTCTTGGTTCCTATGCATACAACTTATTAAATATTAACTTTATTTACATACATTTAGATAATTCATAAAAATGATTGTTATTGTTATTACGAGGCTAATTAAATGTCTCAAGGTTTTTGAAAGAATCCTCTATCTTCAACTATTTGCATGGGAGATTTTTCGAAAATGTTTATTTTCTCAAAAGTGGGTCAAACCGTTTTGATTAAAATGCCATATTTATAAGACATTTTCAGCACAAACAAAAGGTATATCTTGAATTTACTGGGAATAGCTTCTGAGTCCTCATCATTCTGGCTGAGGTTTGCATAGCTTGTAAACCCAAAGAGATAGACAAAACTTACCGCATAAAAAATACAGATCTCGTGAAGAGACACAATTTAATTGCCTTTTTTTTTTTTTTTTTTTTTTTTTTTTTGTGAAAACGTTTGGTTCGCAATACTCCTTGTTATTTGTTTCAGATATAAAAAATTTAAACTTTTCTCAGGCGTGAAGTCAGTCTTCGTTTTGTTTTAATCTCGGGAATGCATAAGAAAACCAAATTTTAGTTTTTTCGTATGTGACGTCTTTTTAAATATTTGACTATCGCTTTAGCTTCCTATATCTCTTCAGAGTATAAGGATGTCATGCGTATCTCTATTAAAATTATGAATCTCTATTATAATAAGAGTAATCTTTTGCAAGAAAATTTTGTTTGTGAATGGTAAGTCATGTGAATGGAACATATTAGATTTTTTTGTACTGGTTATGCTAAGTAAATTCACATTTCAAAGCCATAACACAGCTTTGGGTGTTTAAAAATCTGATTTTCACTTTACTTTTGTATTCTACACTGCAAAAATAGATATTAATTGAAAGTGTATTTGAATTAATAAGAAATATAATAGAATAGTTAACAGAGTTAATAGCGAAAGTCATGTGAATGCAACACACGATTCTTCTACAACTTATGATTACATTCTAGAGGAATGCATCATTGAAAGTGCATAGAAGATGCTTACCTAGAATTAAAAGAAATTTGCCGTTGATGTCACACAATGTTCTGAATCTGCGTTTTGGTGCTATAGATTTTCGATGCACCACATCTGCGATAGAAGGATAAAATGGGTATCCTGTTCCAACATGTTGATACTTTACCTCACTGGAAAAAGGCACGTGTGACGTTTCCTCTTTGAACTTCAAAATCTCCGCATGTCACAGCACCGATTTTTCTCTGGGTTCGATTCCCAGTACCGGCATGGGGATTTTACCCCCGCTAGAAGATATACTCAGCCTCATGGAGTTACTTGATGACTAGCGGCTACAGGTCCAGAGGACCGCATTAACCGGCCGGGAGGGACTCGAGGCGCTGACCACGTCTCACCCTCCAATACTACAGTCCTCGGCCGAGATGGAGGACGCAGTGGCAGGGTGATGGTAGGCCTTGGTCCTTTCTGGGCTGTTGCGCAGGAGATCTATGAGGAAAGATTTTTAAAGCCTTTCAAGGAGCTCGGAGTTCGTCTAATATAAAAACGCACGCACTGTATAATACTGACGGGGCTAAAAGTTGGCAGACAGTGGATGCGGTTGATTATATTGGTAACAATAAATGTGCCACACCCTCTGCCAGCGTGATCTAAGTTCTTTGTGTTCCAGCCATTGGATTGGTAGAATTTTTCTCTTACTAAACATGGCAGGATAACAAAAGAATAACATTATACGGTGTATGTTCTCACTAGCGGAGTATCGTTAACACATTTTTACTTTCTCCTGCACAATGTGCAAAGTGAATAGAGAAGATGCTGTATTCCACGCAAATATTCGATACCGAACTTTTACCGGAAATAACATGTTTTGAGACAACTGATTCAAAAAAAAAAAAATAGAAACACGTCCCTGTATGTGTGTGTGGGCGGGGGCAGCTTAGTTCAAAAACAAGACAAAAGTCTGTGAATACCAAACTTCGTGCAGTCATGGAAAAAATGAGCGCTGTAACCTTTCCAAGTGTCACCTCGGCCTCACGGAAGTACACGAAGTTACAAAGCTGGAGTTACACGTGCACGTGCACTATGCTACAAAACATGCTTTTATATAGCGAAGTAAGACGTAGTTTATTGCTTTATAATATAAAATAGCAACCAGGGAACATTCAAAATAATTTTTTTTCGCTAATATGCATAGAAACACTAAAAAAAGTAAGCCTAGCCTTTATAGCTGAGCTGTCCGTTACAGTTCTTTAGAAACAGGGAAAAAAGTACTTAAGAGTTGAAATGGCTCATCCTAACGTGCTCCGTTTAAAACTCAGTTTTCTATCTGGCGTAGGCTCGAGCCCAGTAACCCGCATAGACTTTTTTTATTATTCATTTTTTGTTCATACTACTACTCTTTACAACCGATGTAGATTACGTTATATAAATCATTCTCTCTGTGAAGTGTGAAATCTTTTATTTGCTGTTCTCGCAAACTAGAAAACAAAGAAAAACACCGCAACCTGATCTCCGGTTGCTTTTAAATTCAACAAAAGGCTAATAAAACAAGAGAAAACCAATTCTGATACTTTGTGTGGTCCCCATTATTTGCTATCACAGCCCTCAATATTTGGGGCATGGAATCCACTAGTGTTTGAAAATAATTAATGTCTTCTGCTAGTGAATCCCAAGTATTTGTCATGGCACATCAGAGATGTGTACCATTATTCAATCTGGGACCTCAAGAAAGTCTCTTACTTTCGTCCAAACATGCTCAATTAGGTTGAAATCTGCTGACTTTGGAGGTCAAGGTATCTGCTCTAAGATATTCCTGTGCTCCGAAAACCACTTTTGAACTTTTGCCAACTTGTGGACCGAATGATTATCCTGTTGGAATTTAATAATACCTTCAGGATAACGCTCTTGGGCAAAGGAAGCAGACCATGTTCTAGAACTTCAGAATAGGTTTCCCCATTCAGCTTTCCATGATCACGTTCCAGCATACCTGCACCTTCCCGAGATATCCATGACCAAGCAGTAACGCTCGTTCGACCTCTGCTTGCAGCTATTGCAACACTTATCAAGAAAATTCTGCAGGTGAGACACTGCAGGTGACCGAAGTAATTAAACAGGAAAAGTGAACACCATGAAGTAATGCCTCCAACACTTCCAAGAGACGTAATTATATGTGACGGGAAGTAGGGGTTTTTAGTTGATGGAAATCCAACTCCCACAGAAAGTGGTGTCTTTGAAAAATTTTCCCCTACAATAAAAAAAAACGAAAGAAAAGCACTCCTTGCACGAATGGCCAAATAACTCATATATCGAGTACCACTAGGCCTTTAAGCAAACATGGTCAAATTGACATCTGCAGTAGAACGTAGCTTCGTCGGCGAAAATTACTTCACTATAATCGAAGTTCTCGTACTGTACAGTATATGCCAACCTGTCAATTTTGGGGGCTTCAGGTAGCACTTCCTTTACTGCCGCACATCTGCGCCGAATTCCGGCGTCTTTATAGCGGTTGCTAACCGTCCGTGCACTACCCGGGAATAAGGATAAAAGCCTTGTATTCAGCGGCCGTCAGAAACGGGTCTCTTTCGACCTCTGCCATGAGAGACCTGTCTTCATTCGCGGTAGATACACCTGAGCGTCCAGTGCTCTTCCTTGCAGCAACCTGTCCCTCTTCACGATATAACATTACCCACCTCCTCGCAGTGGAGGAACTGTGGAACATCACAAATGCTACCCGCTCTGGTAGACTTATAACCTTGTGAAACCAGGATGAGAACAGCAGAACGTTTATAAAGGCCTCTGCCATTGCTAAAGTATGAATGAGTGTGTCGTTGTAGTAGTGATCGAGGACCTCTTTCGGTGATTAATGGAACCAAGCACAAACATTTGACCTACACAGAAAGAAACACAATAACGGCCAATGAATCAAACTTATCGCCAGTAAATGAAAACTTCAGCTATTATGCATAATATATATCTGCATATTATCAATACTCAAATGATAATATAGCGGAAACTCTGTATTAAATATAAATTAAGAATGTGACATGGAAAATATGATAGAAGAAACAACATAAATGGGGGAGAAAAAATTGATGCTGTTCAGAGGCTTCAACTTAGTAATTTTCAAAGGGTTGGTTTACGTCTGAGCTATAATTGTATGCTAAAAGGCGTCTGCTGCCACATACATATATGTGCTGTAATACTAGTCAAGGTTCTTATGATAACGTGATTCATTTATCGTATTCAGGGTACTCCATGGCTTATGAACCAGCTCATTGGTTGATCAGTTGATTGGGAATTGGTTGCTCCACCTATATGTATAACTACCAATGAGTATAGTATCAGGTAGAAACACTTTTGGGTTTGTTTACTAATTGGCTAACAAAAAATGGGTAGTATGACGTTTTTTGTTGAATTCTTTATCAGAAACCAATACAAATGCGAAACACGATGCAAGACATAGCCCGTTAATGTGTTCGACAGGCGATAACGTATGTCGCAGACACTGTTAGGTAAGTCTAGCTGCATGTTAGAAATAGCGACCAGTGTAAACCTCGCTGTGATACAAAGTGGGACTTTGAAATATCCTACTCTCAGAGTGCGCTCAATCATTTTTTCCATGACTGTCACTTACACGAAGATTTTCAGGAAGATCCCCTGCCATCAAGTACCCTTTACATGGAACATTTGTCCAAAATTCTGAATTTCTCAAAAATGACTAACGATTTTGATCAAAATGGCATATGTTTAAGATATCTTTATCACCAAGAAAATATGTATCTTGATTTTTCTGGGAATAGTCTCTGAAGGCCTCTTCATTCTGTATGACTTTTGTGTAACTGGTAAATCGTAAGAGATATACAAAAACTTACATACAAATTTGTAGATCTAGCTATAACACAATTTATGTTATGTTTATATATTTGTAGAGTTGCGGTTTTCGAGATATTTCGGGTTATTGGTTCCAGCTTTAAGCTACTTAAACTTTTCTCAAACTGCAAGCAATGTATCTTTCTGTCTCATTTGTTTACTCCTAGCAAACAAAAGAAAGCAAAGAGAATTTCAATTGTTTCACATAGCAGTTTTTAAAAGATTTGAATATCGCTTTAGCCTAGTTGATTCCCTATTTGAAGCAAGCAAATAAGACCATTTCTGGAAGTGTTTGTCTTGATTAGCATGTAGATAAAGGAATACTCTTTTGTATTAAAAGTTGTTTGTTTCACAAACATCAGATCTTTTCATTAAATTTATTCGTAAAAATAAAACATAAAATAACAAAGTAGAAATAAACTAAAAAATAAAATTATGAGCTCCATTTGCGTAACTTCCTCTACCAATTAGACAAAAAATGTCTTATAACATATTCTTCTTTCTATTCCTTGCTAATAGAGATAAGCTTTAGCATAATGATGATATTAATAAGTTTCTTATAAGGAAGAGGGAAATAGGGAATACACTATGGTAAAGCGATAGTCAAATGTCGTCGAGCGATTGTGGCTGAAAGGTTCTTCTTTGCATGGCCCAAAATAACAAAAGAAATTTCCTGTTTGAGAAAAGTTTAAGTATTTTAAAATGAAAGCAAATAACAAGGAACATCATTGGTTATATCCACAACAAAATTGTAAGAGGCCTCGTAATTTATGTTTATTACGAGATCTATGTGTTTTGTGTAGTATGCTTTTATCTTCTCTTACGGTTAACCATTATAGAAAGGTTATTCAATATGAAGTGGATTTCAGAGGCTATTCCCAGGAAATTCAAAGTATTCATTTTATTTGTCTGTGAATTGCTT
Source organism: Hymenopus coronatus (assembly GCA_030762935.1). Taxonomy (NCBI): domain Eukaryota; kingdom Metazoa; phylum Arthropoda; class Insecta; order Mantodea; family Hymenopodidae; genus Hymenopus; species Hymenopus coronatus. Next base: position 59,502,498 of record CM060892.1, on the reverse strand, counting down.
TAGTATACAGTATTTTAATCAAAATCTTTATAGCTATGTTTGAGAAAATCAAAATTTTCAAAATTGTACTATGTAAATGTTAGTTTGGGGTGAGGGCATTTTCTTGTAAGCCTTCGTGTTGCATCCTTGGGAGATATTAAACTTAAATACCCACCCACCCACACCACACAGAGATATATATGTGTATATATGAGGGTTTCAAAATATATATTTCTGGCGAAATCTCGGAATCGAATTTTTAGGTGGAATACAATGCCACCTCTATCTACTATGTACGTTGTACCTAATTGGCATTCGAGAGGTGTGTTGGATCGATATGCGAGGGGAATGTTGAGTCACATAGAACAAAGGCATATCCTCCCAAAATAATTACGTTTGTCCAGAATTCGATTTTGAAAAGTATTCCAAAACATTGGTTTGCCTATTTATACTTTTAGTAAAATTTCATAACAAACAAATGCCATTTATGGTTCTGATTTAAATTCATGTATTATATATTATTTAAATGTATTTTATTGCTTCCTATATGTTACTTTTTATAACCTTCTTATACGTTATAAATTGAGGTTAATATATAATTCAAAATTTAAATGAAGGTTTTATGAATGGATGGTTAACTGTTTTATTATTTCATCAATTCAAAAATTGCCCCATTAATATTAATTTCCTACATAAGTTATTCTGTTATTTGTTATAAATATTATAAGTTATTTATTCATAATTCTGATATTATTGATTATATTGTATTTTGGTTGGTGGGTGTGTGGATTGTGTGGTGGATCTGTGGATTGTGTGGTGAGTCTGTGGAGTGTGTGGTGGGTGTGTGGAGTGTGTGGAGCGTGTGGAGTGTGTGGAGTGTGTGGTGGGTGTGTGGATTGTGTGGTGGATCTGTGGATTGTGTGGTGAGTCTGTGGAGTGTGTGGTGGGTGTGTGTAGTGTGTGGAGCGTGTGGAGTGTGTGGAGTGTGTGGTGGGTGTGTGGAGTGTGTGGATTGTGTGGTGAGTGGAGTGTGTGGTGGGTGTGTGTAGTGTGTGGAGCGTGTGGAGTGTGTGGAGTGCGTGGTGGGTGTGTGAAGTGTGTGGATTGTGTGGTGAGTGGAGTGTGTGGTGGGTGTGTGGAGTGTGTGGATTGTGTGGTGAGTGGAGTGTGTGGTGGGTGTGTGTAGTGTGTGGAGCGTGTGGAGTGTGTGGAGTGTGTGGTGGGTGTGTGGAGTGTGTGGATTGTGTGGTGAGTGGAGTGTGTGGTGGGTGTGTGTAGTGTGTGGAGCGTGTGGAGTGTGTGGAGTGCGTGGTGGGTGTGTGAAGTGTGTGGTGGGTGTGTGGTGGGTGTGTGGATTGTGTGTGCAGAGTGTGGAGTGTATGGTGGGTGTGTGGAGTGTGTGGTGGGTGTATGGTGTGTGCGGTGGGTGTGTGGATTGGGTGGTGAGTGTGTGGTGAGTGTGGAATTTGTGTGGAGTGTGTGGTGGGTGTGTGGATTGTATGATGGGCGTGTGGAGTGTGTGTTGGGTGTGTGGAGTGTTTGGAGTGTGCGGTGGGTGTGTGGAGTGTGTGGTGGGTGTGTGGATTGTGTGGATTGTGTGGTGGGTGTGTGGAGTGTGTGGTGGGTGTTTGGATTGTGCCGATTTTGTGGTGGGTGTTTGAAGAGTGTGATGGAGTGTGTGGTGGGTGTGTGGAGTGTGTGTGTGGAGTGTGTGGATTATGTGGTGAGAGTTTGGAGTGTTTGGAGTGTGTGGTGGGTGTGTGGATTGTGTGGTGAGAGTGTGGATTGTGTAGTGGGTGTGTGGAGTGTATGGATTGTGTGGTGAGTGTGTGGTGGGTGTGTGAAATGTGTGGTGGGTGTGTGGATTGTGTGGTGAGTGTGTGGATTGTGTGGATTGTGTGGCGAATGTGTGGAGTGTGTGTATTTTGTGGTGAGTGTGTGGAGTGTGTGGTGAGTGTGTGGAATGTGTAGTGAGTGTGTGGAGTGTGTGGTGGGAGTGTGGAGTGGGTGGTGAGTGTGTGGAGTGCATGGAGTGTTTGGTGGGTGCGTGGATTTTGTGGTGAGTGTGTGGTGGGTGTGGATTTTGTGGTGGGTGTGTGGAGTGTTTGGATTGTGTGGTGGGTGTGTGGAATGTGTGGATTGTGTGGTGAGTGTGTGGAGTTTGTGTATTGTGTGGTGGGTGTGTGGATTGTGTGGTGAGTGTGTGAAGTTTGTGTATTGTGTGGTGGGTGTGTGGATTGTGTGGTGAGTGTGGGGAGTGTGAGGTGGGTGTGTGGATTGTGTGGTGGGTGAATGGAGGGGGTGGTGGGAGTGTGGAGTGTTTGGTGAGTGTGTGGAGTGTGTGGAGTGTTTAGTGGGTGTGTGGAATGTACGGTGAGTGTGTGGTGGGTGTGGATTTTATGGTGGGTGTGTGGAATGTTTGGATTGTGTGGTGAGTGTGTGGAGTGTGTGTTGGGTGTGTGGTGGATGTGTGGTGTGTGTGGTGGGTGTGTGGATTGTGTGGTGAGTGTGTGGTGGGTGTGGATTTAGTGACGGGTTTGTGGATTGTGTGGTGGGTGTGTGGATTTTGTGGTGGGTGTGTGGAATGTGTGGATTTTATGGTGAGTGTGTGGTGAGTATGTGTAGTGTGTGGATTGTGTGGTGAGTGTGTGGGGTGTGTGGAGTGTGTGGAGTGTGTGGAGTGTGTGGTGGGTGTGTGGATTGTGTGGTGGGTGTGTGGATAGTGTGGTGGGTGTGTGGAGTGTGTGGAGTGTGTGGTGGGTGTATGGAGTGTGCGGTGGGTGTGTGGTGTGTGTGGTGTGTGTGGTGGGTGTGGTGGGTGTGTGGATTGTGTGGTGAGTGTGTATTTTGTGGTGGGTGTGTGGAATGTGTGGATTGTATGGTGAATGTGTGGAGTGTGTGGAGTGTGTGGTGAGTGGAGTGTGGAGTGTGTGGTGAGTGTGTGGATTGTGTTGTAGGTGTGTGGAGTGTGTGGAGTGTGTGGTGGGAGTGTGGAGTGTGTGGTGAGTGTGTGGATTGTGTTGTAGGTGTGTGGAGTGTGTGGATTGTGTGGAGTGTGTTGTGGGTGTATGGAGTGTGCGGTGGGTGTGTGGAGTGTGCGGTGGGTGTGTGGAGTGTGGGTGGAGTGTGTGGTGGGTGTGTGGAGTGTGTGGTGGGTGTGCGTATTGTGTGGTGTGTGTGTGAAGTGTGTGGATTGTGTGGTGGGTGTTTGGAGTGTGTGGTGGGTGTGTGGATTGTGTGGTGTGTGTTTGTTTAAGGTGCGTGTGTGTGCTGTGTGTGTAGTGTGTGTGTGTGTGTGGAGTGTGTGGTTTGTGTGCTGTGGGTATGTGGAGTGTGTGGTGTGTGTGTGTAATGTGTGCTATGTGCTGTGGGTGTGTGGTGTGTGTGTTGTGGGTGTATGGAGTGTGTGCTTTGTGCTGTGTGTGTGGTGTGTGTGGGTGTGTGGAGTGTGTGCTGTGGGTGTGTGGATTGTGTGCTATGTACTGTGGGTGTGTGTTATGTGCTGTGGGTGTGTGGATTGTGTGAAGGGTGTGTGGAATGTGTGCTATGTGCTGTGGGTGTGTGTAGCGTAGTGTATGTCTAGCGTGTGCTTGGAGTTTGTGGTGGAAATGCCTTATGTGGGTGTGTGAAATTAAATTTCTGCGTCCATTTTACAATATTGAGAGTTTTAATTTTGGTTAGAACCCTCTGCATCAGGTTTAAGATTCTTTTACGTGCTGTAAATCTGCGACACAGGACCGACGGTTATACTTCGCTTCGAAAGAGGACATGCTCGGGGCTTTTACATCCCAAAAGGTCCATTGCTCTCCTCCGGGTTTGAAACCGCAACCTTGGGAACCAGAGACTACCATGCATTCTCGAGACTACAGTGGACGCCTGTGTGTGTGCGTGTGCGTATGTGTGCGTGTGTGAGTCTTTTTAATGCATGAAGAGTAAAATACAAAACACTTAACAGATTTGATCTTCGTTCGCCATTGAAAAGCCCTATTCTGCATATATGGTCAATAAAACATCTAATTTTAAATTCACAAATCACTAGAAAAGAATAAAAATGTACAATGTTTCAGTTGAAGATGACATAGAATAGAAAATACTTTGTATAATCCACAGAGAATGTATGCAGAAACAAAGCAGATTGGCAGTTGTACCCCGCAGAGAATTTGTGTAGAGAAAAGCGGGTATATTTATTTTATATTCTCGAGGTAACGCTTATGCATAGCTTAAAGGGCAACAATCTATACATTTGTAATGTTACGAATCTTGTACTTGTTTTTTCAACTGTTATGGAATATAGTTCATATGAATGAATGCAAGAAAATAGTGATAAAACCTATGAATAACATTTATTCTATAGACGTATTTACTAAAGTTATAGGATGACATAACCATGTAATATCCGTAATGTAAGAGACTTGCTTTATTTCCTTTTTGCTTTTTCTATACGTCCTATGTACGTAGTGTATAGAGAAAAATTCGATGACAAGATTTCACTGGAAATAAACGTTTTAGAGTTCCCTGTATTCAAAAAAGGCATTTTTAGGAGACAGTCCGTGTGTGTGTGTGTGTGTGTGTGTGTGTGTGTGTGTGTCAACACGATAACTCAAAAATAAAAGCTAATAAAATACCAAACTTGGTATATAAGTTTAGTATTTTACAAGGATGTGACACGAAGGTTTTGAGGAAAATTTTCTCCCCCCCCCCCAAACTATCATTTACATGGAGAAATTTTCGGAAGTTTTTATTTTCTAAAAAATGGCTCAAACGATTTTGATTTAAACCCGCATATTAAAGATATTTACATGGTAAATAAAATATATATCTTGAAATTTCTGGGAATAGCCTCCAAAAACTATTTATTCTGAATGAAATTTTCTGAATTTTTTTAAGTATCAAACCTCAGGGGATAGGTAAAAACTTACTACACAAGAAATGTAGCTCTCGTTAAAACACACAATTTATGTCGTGCATTTTTTCATAGAGTTGACCGTTTTCGAGATATTCTTTGATATTGGCTTCAGTTTTAAAAAACTTAAACGTTTGTCACATGGACAATTGTCAAGTCCTGGCCAGGCTAAGGAAGGGTTTCAACCACATTTTAAAAATTTGAGTGTCGGTTTAACGTAGGTATTCCCTTATTTCCGTTATACTTATAAGGAACTAAGTACTAAGACCGTTTCTGCTAACGTTTATCTCGATTTTTTTCATTACGCCTGCAATACCCTTTCTCCCACCACCGACAAAACCTCCCTATGCGCATGCGTGTCACAGACATGCGGGAGAAAGGATGATGACGTACTTGCCAATAGTTGCGCCCACAGCCCTCTGCACAGTTTTTATACATTACCCTGACAGAGCCCAGAAAAATGCATTAGGGATTTGAAATCATTTTTAATTTCAATAGACTATAATTTGGCAGTAGTAGTGTAAAATAAATTAATTGCATATAAATATTCAATTTATATAATGGAGCACATGTGTAATAGTTGCACATAAATGAATAAGTGAACAAATAAATAAAATCACAAGATTTAATTATATGTAATTCTTTGCCTTTTAACTTTTTTTATCTTTTTTATGGTTAGAATGTTTCTTATTTATTGTATTACTTCCTTACTCCAATAGAAGTTCTAAACTCGCACATTAAATTGCCCAATGGCCCCGTATTTATTTATTTATTTTTTTATTTATTTATTCATTTTGTTAATTACAAAAGATATAAGTTATATTATAAATACAGTACATCAGTTCACAATTTTTTATATATAGTTATGAACAATGTTGTCTGTGCGTTTAAATTAAACATGTGCAGGAAGATGGTAACAAAATGAGAAGGTTTTGTAATCGCTATAGAATGAGCAAGGCAAAAGCTGTTGCCGATTGCAGTGAAAGACGCCTATGTTTTTGCAGATCTTCTCTTGCTGCTCTAAGATGATAACGTAAACCGTCGACGCTGCGATGCGTTTCAGACAGCATATAATGCTGAAAGCCAAGTGCGAGCCACACCTGTGCGAAGCGGTCGGTAGTACTTCGAGTCTCTAGTTGTAGTAATGTGCGAGCATAATCGTTGGGATTTTGCGAAGGAGCAAGACGGTGCAATTGCGAAACAACCCAGTACCAGATCTGTCGTGCTGTTGTGCAGGTAACAAAACGATGGCGTAGAGTATCCCGCACACCGCAAATTTTGCATGTGGGGGTCCTCACCATGTTGTATCGGAATTTTTTATCCTCTGTAGCCACAACATCATTGATGACCAAATATGCGCATGTAGTCCAGTCCGTAGATATGTTGCGCAAATGGATGTTCCGCCATACCTGGCACCAGGATCTGTTGGGCATCCTATCCACCACATGAGTTGGTGCAAGCAGCCGCTGTAGGAATAGTTTGTAGAGCTCAGTTGATAGTCCTCTAGGTTGCTGAGGTAGGACATCGACATCAATGTCATCCAAAACATGGAGTGCTCTCTTAAAATCCGCAGGAGCAGCCGGAACTGGAGTTGCAAGAGAATTCTTGAAGGGTTCCCAAAATGCTATTTCTTGTTCCTCTCCATATCCCCTAGTGGCAAGTATAATAGATTTAACAAGAAGCGCTTTACTGCAATTAAACCTAAGCCGCCTTCGTTACGTTTTCGCCACAATTGGGTTTTAGCTACACTAAAGGGCTGTGCTCTCCATAAATAGTATCCAATAAGTCGCTCAATTCGGGAGACGTGTTTTTCAGGCATTGGTAGCATCTGTGCCGTATACCATAATTTTGCCAAAACAAACTGATTGATGTGCCACACTTTCTGTAGAAGATTCAAGTTCCGGCCGAGATGTGCAGTGGTATTCAGCCTAATCAAATGTATTTTGTGATCCCAGTTGCGAGCAATCATCGATGTAAACGGCTTGGAGAAGATAATGCCGAGAATCTTGACACTATATTGTATCGGGATATCGAGAAATGTGTGATCAGTCGGCCACGATCGAAGAAGGAGCAGTTGCGACTTTGCGGTGTTCATTTTGGCATTAGAAGCTTCCTCATAAAGTGTGATGCCGGTATGTACCAAGGGTAAGGCCTCACGCCTACGGATGAGCAGCGTGACGTCATCAGCATAAGCTCTGGCACAAAATAATCGAGCTGGAGTGACAGTCCCAGTTAACTTAGCCTGAAGATAGCGAAGAAAGGGTTCTAAAGGAAGGGAGAAGAGAATAATTGATAGTGGACAACCCTGGCGTACAGAGTTAGTAAGCTTTATAGGCTTACTGAAGTATCCATTGACTTGCACCTTCGAAGACATCCCACAGTAGATGGTTCTGATTGCAGATATTAGCAACGGTGGAAGTTTGAATTTCTGAAGCACTTTAAACATATAAGCATGGCCAACTCTATCAAAGGCTTTATCAAAATCCAGACTGACCAACGCAGCAGCCTCCGACGGATTCCGTTCATTATGGAGAATTGTATCTCGGAGGACCAGAAGGTTGTCAATTATGGTCCTGCCCGGGATGCCACATGTTTGTCCGGAGGTTGTAATTGTAGGTAGAATAACCCTTAATCTGGATGCAAGTACTTTCATCACAATTTTGTAGTCGCTGTTTAAAAGTGTTATGGGTCTATAGTCCCAGACACTCATTGGAGACCTTTTCTTTGGGATTAAGACAACGATGCCATCTGCGAATCCAGGGCAACAGTTCGATCCAATAAGGATCTCATTTACCAACTCTACAACTTCTGCTTTGATTATACTCCAAAAGGTCTTGTAAAATGAATATGTCAGGCCATCTTCTCCTGGGCAGGAATGGAGGCTAGCGGAATCAATGGTTTGCAGAATCTCGGTGGCAGAATATCGCTGCTCCAAGGAACGCTGTTCCTCGACAGTTATACCGGTGTCAACATATTGGAAGAGCTCCTCCATGGCGTCATTGCGTAGGTCAGTGGTGTCAAACATGGTGGTATAAGATGTATGGATAATCTGTAGGATTTGAGGCACAGAGGTGACCTTGGCGCCTACCGGTGTCAGAAGAGCATGGGTGTAACGACCACTACCAGCACATTTCTCCTTAATGGTATGAAACAATGAAGCTTTCTCCTGTGCCACGACGGAGTCATGAGTTCGCGAACGGGTCATAGTTCCCAACAAAACATGTTGCTGTATTTCCACGAGCTTCCGCTTCACAGCTTGAAGGCGATGGGATACGTCTTGACCACTCTGTTGTCTAGAGAGAAGACCCATTAATGTTTCCTGGTAAAAGTCGAAGGTGTGACGTCGTTCAGTTGCCTTCTCACGACCTTTGGTCTTGAAGAAGGTCGTAATACCAGGCTTAAATATACGTCGCCATTTCTCCACCACCGACAGCGGGGAGCGTCGAGCTTTACCCTGAAGATTTTGCCACAACTTGGCAAAATCATCAGCAATAATGTTGTCATGTAATAAAGCTTCGTTTAATTTCCAATAACCTCTGCCATATAGCGGAATTCGACTCTCAGCGATTAATTGCAGTTTGACAGCATGGTGGTCAGTAAAGGCAACAGGTAAAACTCGCACTGTGTGAATCAGAGAATTGAACTGAGCGCTTAAATAGAAACGATCTATTCTTGAGGCACAGTTCGCTTGACAGTAAGTAAATTCTTCAGACGTAGCGTTCATATGTTCCCAAACATCACAAAGACGTAACCCGGTTACCAGCTGATCCAATGCCAAAGACTTGTTATGACCAGGACGCTGATCCTCAGCATGTAGCACGCAATTGAAGTCGCCTCCTACTAAAAGCAGGGCATAAATTCCATCTCAAATAATAGGGTAGAATGTTTGTTATAAATTCTTCTCGCTCATGGCGCCTATCACTCTCTGAAGGCAGGTATAGGTTAAGTAGCAGCATGTTGTCCATTCTAGCACTTATAACACGACCACTAGGATGCATTTCTATCTCGGCAAACGTCAAAATAGCAGTACCACGCATATGTTCTCCAACATTCACCACACAACTGTACTGTGGACCCATAAAGCCAAAGTCGGTTATGTTAACTTCTTGGAGGAAAACTACATCTAAATCATGAGTCCGCACAAAATCACGTAAAAGAGCCTTTTTGGCAGTGCAGCGTAGGGAGTTGATGTTAACAGTGGCAAACGAACGTAAGACAACCATTAAAGCAATGCCAGAAGTAAACCAGAGCAGGTCACCGTCCAAGATGTATCTAGTCATTTTCAACGGCATGAATATGTGTTCGTGATACCCGTGGAAACTTTTTCGGTAGGCTTCCAGGCCGAGAAGGCAAGTGTTTCCTGAGTCGAGGGTCTCTCACGGTCTCCCACGTGATGTTAGACTCCGTTTCTGCGGTGTCCTCCTCCTCACTAACAGACAGCGGGCGTTCTCTCCTAGCCGGCACAGGTTCGTCGGAATCCATCTCACTCCATTTCTGGTGTTCAATTATTACAGTGTCTGGTGGATCGCAGGGGCCAACCATGTTCTGGTCACCACTATTAGGCACCACAACAACAGAAGATCGTGTAGGGGATGAGACATCCATTTCTGCTACTTCTGAGGGAGTATTGACTGCTACCGGTCCAGATGTCTCCTGCACCGCCACATCGTCACGCATACTGCTGGTAGTCGGGTAGACTTCCTCTGTAGGTTTGACGTTACAAACAGGCTCTATTTCACTAGCTTCAGTAGCGGGCCCATTTGACGCACCTACTGTTTGTTTACATTCCTCTTCCGCCCGAGCGCTAACTTGACCTCTCACTACATCGCTGAGTAACACAGCCCTGCGCGAGACAGAGACAGGCAGTACAGACTTTTTGTATGGACAGTGTGAGCGAAAATGAGAAGCTTCCCCACACACATAGCACGTTTGCGGTTGTCCTAGATAGGTCACACCTACAGGAAACCCACGCACTACTACTGTAGATGGAATTTCCTTTTGTAATTCCATTCTTACAGAACGAACACCAGACTTGACGGGGTACTTATAACCTGCGTTCCATTGTTCTTCTTGAACCTCTAGTATTTTCCCATATTGTGAAAGTTTCTGTTCCAGAAACGTGTGAGTGATCTCAGGCACTAAATTGAAAACCCGGACATTTACAATGCGGCAGTCAGCAGGCCCAATATTTACCGTTAGTATTTCACCATTTTCATAACTAAACTTTTCCGCCCCTTGAAATTGCAGTAAATATCTTTCATAGTGTGTTATAGATATACATTTTATAAAAACTGATTTTTCTCTAGAATGAAACTGTAGTGTATCTACCTGATCAGGTGGTATTTTCATGTAGTCGTGAATCCAGTCATGCACTTCCATCACGCTGGGTAGACGTTCAGCTCCTCGAAATGAGATTTGCAAAGTATTTTGCCGGCGTATTGCCTCCATCATTAGAAATTCTTTCCTTGTAGAACTATAGACTCACACAGAACAATCTATTTGACGTTCCTTAACGCCGCTCGATTACGCGCAACACAGCGGACAAACAACCTCTCGGTCCGCTAGTTGCAGCCAGACTTGAAGAGAAAGGCATTTGAATGGAACACATCAATTTTTTTCAATTGTCATGAGATACTATATATATGCAAGGAAATAGTAATAAACTCTCTGAATAACCTTTATTCTAATTCTATAGACGTATTTACTAAAGGTATTGGATGCCATAATCAGGTAATATCCCTCATATAAGGAAGCTTTGCTTTATTTATGTTTCACATATGTTATTCCTTTATTTAGGGCATAATAATTAGCTGTATAAATCTGATATGTTCGATTCACATGACTCTCTTCCAGTTCTGCAAACAAATTATTCTTACAAAAGATTATTATCTGCAACAAACTGGGGTAGGGCTGATAAGTCCCGGACCTCTCAACGAAAAAACAGTTTTTTTTTTTTTTTTTTCTCAATATATTCTCCAGAAACGCTAATGCGTTTCTCATATAGGTGTTATAAGTTAATTAAACCACCTCTGTAGTGCGATTTATCAAGGTCCTCAAAATAGTTGTTTACCGCATCAATGACCTCGTTACTGTGAAATCTTCGTCTTCCAAGAAATTGTTTGATGTTTGGGAACAGGTGGTTGTCACTGGGTGCTAGATCTGGCGAATAGGGTGGATGTCCAAGCAATTCCAACTTTAATTCGCACGTTTTTCCCATTGCAATGACTGAACGCTGAGCCGGAGCATTGTCATGATGAAACAAGATTTTTTTTTTTTTTTTGAAAAATGAGGTATTATTCTTTTCACCTCATCACCCAAACGTTGCAGTAAGCTTGCGTAGTAATCGCCAGTGATACTTTTAACCTTTTCCGAGCAACCAATTAAAATAATGTCCTCTGCATCCCAGAAAACACTCGCCCAAACCTTGTCAGCTGACAAAATTGACTTTGCCTTTTTTGGAGTTGGTTTACCTGGCGCAATCCACTATTTTGACTGTGATTTACTTTCAGGAGTGTAGTGATGAATCCAAGTTTCATCCATGGTAATAAGCGTCTTAAAAATTCACTGGGAATTTTACAGTAAATCTCCACATTCTTAAAAGAAACAGTTTTTCTCTGCAACTTTTGACCAGGTGGCACCAAACGTGACACCCATCTTGCACACACCTTGTAAAAACCCAAAACATTACTTAAAATATTACCTGCGCTTCTTTTGATATGTTTACACAATCTGCTATCTCAAACAACTTTAATATACGGTCTTCCAGTACTAAACGATGCATTTTTTCAATGATGTCTGGAGTTGTCACTTCTACAGGGCGTCCAGAGTGAGGCTCATCACTAGTGCTCGTACGTCCCTTTTTAAACTCTGCAATCCACTTTTAATCATTGAATATGAAGGGTCAGAGTCTTTCAATGTACTGTCCATTGCCTCCTTGATTTCTTTAGGCGTTAAGCCTTTCAAATGGAAGCATTTAATCACTGCTCGTTTTGCCAAATCCTCCATTTTCGTGAAAACTCAAAATCTGTAGTGTTTAAAATGCTGTCATTCGAAAACTAAACAATCTATTGAGCTGTAACTATGAATAAAAGCTAGTCTAGAGTTAAATTATACGATGCTACCGTCTAAGTGGCTTAGTGGCGCCATATCTGTGTGGAGCCTGGGACTTATCAGCCGACCCTAGTACTAATCCAGATAAGCATCAGCAGAAGTTTTATTATTACTTGCTTTCTTCTAAGCAGAAGCGGAATTATTGACTAGACTAGGCTAAATATACCCAAATCTTTTAAAAGTTGGTCGATACGTTAACAATTCAAGTTCAGTTCGCCTTGCATTGACAGGAAAAGAATCTGATGTGTTCAATTCACAGGACTTTCATACCTGTAATAAATTATTGTTAAAATGCTTAATCTTCTTTTTACTTCAGTGTAATCGAAATAAAATTGTCTTATTATGTGCTTTCTTGTAGATATAAAAGAAGCAAAGGAGTAACATAAGCCAAAGCTATAGTCAAATCTTTTAAAGGCTGGTTTCTATGTGATTGAAAACCCTTTGTTTCTATGGCCAGGAGTTGATAATCCCGTATGAGAAAACTAAGTATTTTAAAGCTGAGGTCAATAAAAACGAATATGCCAAAAAAAAGTATATGACATAAGTTATGTGTTTTAACGATACGTATATTTCTTGTTTAGTACGTTTTTGTCTCAACCTTAGGTTTATCAGTCATGTAACATTCAGCAAAATTCATCCAGAATATAAAGGTCTTCATAGGCTATTCCCAGGAAATTCAGGATAAACATTGTATTTGTCATGTAAATATCTTTAATATATGATATTTTAATCAAAGTCGTTAGCTTTTACAAAATCAAAATTTCCGAAAGCTTTTCCATATAAAGGGTAGTTTGGGGTGGGGGAATTTTCTTGGAAAACTATGTGTCGCATCCTTTGAAAATCCCAAACTTAAATACCTAATTTGGTATTTATTGTTGTCCACACACACATACACACACGGATTTTTATCTAACAATATTTTTTTTGACTCAGGGGACTTCAAAACTCACATTTCCGGTGAAATTTTCACTTCGAATTTTTTGTGAAATAAACTAACTTCTCTATACCCTATACACATAGTACCTACATGTATAGAAAGTAAAAAAGAACATTTCTAACATTAGCACTTAGTAAATAAGGAAGGTAATCTACTTCGCCCAAAAATTTGGTACCGGCAATACATGTTTTGATACCTCCTGGTATACGTTAAAAGAAGCATTATTATAGGAGGTTGCGTCGTTTTTCTTTTCTCAAAAATTCGGTTAAATACCAGACTTATTATTCAAGTTTTATCATCTTCAAGGATGTGACATGAATGTTTTCAGGAATATTTACCACCCTAAACTGCCAATTACGTAAGACATTTTTCCCAAATTTTAACCATCTCCTGGTGATTGGTTTCAGTTTTAAAATACTTAAAATTTTATCAAACTGTAAGTCCTCAACCGTTTCATATCTCTTAGCGTTTACTCCTGGCCATGGAAGCAGAACTGCATTTCAATGTCAATCACAGTGACAGTTTCTAAAATTTGGCTGTCGCTTTAGCCTTGTGTATTCCTTTATTTTCCTTCTATTTACAACGCACTAATAAGACCACATTTTCTGGCAATATTTATCTTGATTAACATCACGAAGATAAATGAATAATGTTTTGTAAGGATAGTTAATCATATGAAAGGAAACATAAATATATATATATTATCAACTGATAATATTTTTCTCGAGGCAAACGTTAAAAGATTTACCTACTGTAATTATCTAAAACATTATTCGACAATTCAACCGATCATTGTTATTTATATTGTAACAAATGACTTTAATAGTAAAACATTGGTAACAAATAGAGTTTTTAGTTCTCTCGAAGCTTTGACGCAGAAGCAGTTTGCAGCTTGCACGCTACTGTACGCTAACACTCCAGTACGCTAACACTCCAGTTCACTCACGCCTCTCAACTCACTACATATTGACTTTCAATTCTTCCTTTCTTTTATAGCTAAAATTACGTCATAGAATTTCTGGAAGCTTGTGGAAGCCAACGCTTATGGCCGAGGCTTCCATTATTGGTGCGTTACTTCCTTGTTTACGAAGTCCTGCCGACTCGCATACCAAAGCGAATGTGAGAATGGCACTCACAATATCACGCGTCATCAATAGGTAGCTCTAGGGAGCAGGATTTATCTGCTCCGTTCCCGTTAGTGTGTGACATAAGTAGACCTTTAACATTTGGGATCGCAGTGAGAATACAATTTGCCCTCACATGGCGAGCGTCTTACGTCATCATTACCAACGGTTGGTGGAAGGAGTGGGTTCGGTCACGCGTCTATATCTAACTCTAGAGCTGTGCTTTCTAGAAAACACATTATATTCTACATAAAATTTCCAAGCTCTGAATAACGTCAGTGAGGTAATTAATTAAGAATGTGGACACTGCCAACCATTCCATCATTAAGGTGTTGCATTCTAAATTTGACCACAATTTGGGAAAAACTAAAAAATTGCTCTTTTCATAATAAAATGATATGAATTTCAAACCTTAAGAAAATGTATATTTTTTCCTACTTGGCGAACATTAACTACCTATTAACTGAATCTATATATGGATAGATTCATACTTATTAATAAACATTCCAAAATTTAATCATTACTTTCTTGCAAGCACTTTTCGAACACTTTTCCATACTCAAATTACTCCACACGATGAACTTTTTGATTAATTGATTTCAAAATTTGCATACTGCCTCTCAAAGAAAATGTTTATTTAAATGTTTAAATGAATGCTCAAATTTTGAGAAATAAATTATGAAATTATAGAAAATCAAGTTTTTTTTGGCGATTAAAACATTTCTGCACAAAGTAAAGCTAATATTAATATACACTAATTAGTTTGAAATTATTTTATTTGCTAACGACGTTGTCAATTGCCAGGATCAAACCAGCGCTACCGGTGTGTCGGAATTTTGTCCTGCGGAAGTTCTTTAACATACCAGTAAATCTTCTGGCATGAAGGTGCCGCTTTTAAGCACAGTTAAAAATAATCAGTCTATGCCGGGTTTGAACCCGCGACCTATGGTTCAGAAGGCCATCGCCTAGCCAAGCAAATGTCCTTAGGTAAATTCTTAGTTCAAGATTGCAATACTAAAGGATGATAGTGATGTATGAATTGACATATTGATGAACTTATTTAGAATGTAATTTTCATTGAACTGCAAAAACATATGATTGAATAATAGCCATTACAGTTTTAAAGTAAAAAGGAGAATTTGTGTAATAATTAAGTTAGAGCTGAGAGTTGATACTACATTTGAGTTCTTTGAACATTTGCGTAAAATAATTGCAAGTGCAATTTTATTCAATTAATTCAATTACAATGTTTATTTAAAAGTTTTATCCAATGTATTTGGTTAAATAAAGTAGTAAAAATAATAATTATCTGTATTTCTTATGTATGAGATGAGTGTAATAACGTTAAATAAAATAGCTTTGTTTCAATTTCAAGTATTACTTATAAAAAGCTGAAATAAAATAATTGTTTTCCCAAATTCTATTGTTGCTATCGATATTCGTACACTGAGTGTTAGACACCGTCGGCCGTATCATAATTCAGGAGCTAGTGAACAAAGAAAAATAGCATTCGGTAAACCAGCATGGTTGAATCGACGTCTACCATTTGAGAACTAATGTAAGTATTACAATCATAACCTGATAAAATCTCCCTTCCTATATATTATAAATTATTAATAGTCTATTTCGCTGAATTGTCTTATTAAATACAACTCTGTTTTCAGCTCTTAGGGCATTCGCTCCGGTCGTCAATTATTGACAAGACACTCGTAATATTATCGAACTGGAAAGGCTTGAGTAAATAATTCGAAAAGAATGTAAAACAATCAACAATATATAAATACTGTGTATATTGCACATATGAGCTGGAGGACTGTATAAAAACATATGCCGCACGTGTTAAAAGTGATTTTCTTTTGTTCTAATCTCGGACTCGGAACTACACTCCCGCTCACAAACTAAAGTCGCATTTTGAACACTTGTATCATAAATAACTGTTATTTGAATACAATAATATATAGCGCAATTTCTCGTGTTGGTAGAGAAAGTCGTGTGAATTTATCTTATAAGATTTGTCTAACGTTACTGCGGCCAGTCCATTGTAGAGAAATCTGATGTCCTCCATGGCTTTCTCTACATCTCTGTAACAAATTATTGTTAATAAGCTTATTCTTATATCTACTTCGTGTTAACCAGATAAACATTAGCAGAAAAGGTTTTATTACTTTTTTCCTCATATGTAAAAGAGAAACAAGGTGATATACTAGGTTAAACAGACAGTCAAATATTTTAAAATGTGGTTGCAATGGAATTGAATTTCGTTTCTTTGCGTGGCCAAATGTTCACAAGTACCAATATGAGAAAAGTTTAAGCATGAAAAGCAATATCTCGAAAGCGGACAGACAACACCACGAAAAAAATGTATGTATATGACAGAAATTGTATTTTAATGAGATCCATATTTTTTGTATAGTAAGTTTTGTCTATCTCTTACGGCTTACAAGTTATGCAAAATTCTGCAAAATTAATTTAAAATAAAGAGGTCTTTAGAGGCTATTCCCAGAAAATTCAAGATATACATTTTATTTGTCATATAAATATCTTTAATATAGGGTGTATTTTAACCAAAATTGTAGAGCCAATTTTGAGAAAATCAAAATGCTCTAAATTTTTTTCCATGTAAATGGTAGTTTTGGATGGAGGATTTTTCTCAAAAGTTTCGAGTCATATTCCTGGCAGATACCAAGTTAAATACCAAGTTTGGAATTTTACTGACTTTTCTTTTTGAGTTATCGTATTCACAGACACACACGGACCTTTTTCTAAAAATACTTTTTTTTATACAGGGGACCCTAAAACGTCTATTTATGGTGAAATCTCGGTATCGAATTTTTGGGTGAAATATAAAACCTTCTCTATACATTATGTATAGAGTACGTGTAGAGAAAGTAAATATAGCGGATATATATGAATTTCTTGATTTGGTATGGAAAGTCGTGCAAATTATCACATCAGATTTGTTCTAACGTTGCCGCGGCCAGTCCGTTGTAGAATAAAAGGTTTTAGTTGAACGCTATGAAAGTGACGTGCTTGTTAATGTGAAATTAAACGCCACTGTTTTTGCGTGAGTGAGCCAAGTACGCAGGCGCCCGCCGGGAGAAGCGATGCTTTACAATATAAGTAGTAGATGCGGCACCGTGGCGGCAGTGAATCCAGCGACCTCGTACGGTCAAGCGGGCTTGCCTATATACAGCAGCACAGGGTCTGTCAACCCTTCGATGTTACGTGAACAAGGTAAGCTATGGGCCATATCGCTTTATTCCTCCGTGTATCTGTGTGAAAATTCATAACACAAGTGATTCTATGTTTAACCTTGCTTTCCACTTCGTTTTTTTGGTAACAATGCAATTATAAACACAGGTTAGGTATAACTTAGTAAACTTTTAGTGTTTAGAAAAATGGTGGCCATAATTAGTTGTGATTTTGTGTAGGGTGCATTTGTGTTCATTAAAAACAACTAAATAATTAATCAAGTGATTTGATACAGCTTAAACATAAAAATAATTCATTAGTTTTAAATATTTTTTGTAGTGCACTACGAAAAAAAAAAGTTAATTATTTTTAACCGTCATAAGGTTTCTTAGAGCGATATCAACTACTCCAGCAGTGGTACCAATACACTAAACATAAAGTTTGAAGTGACTGTGATTAAATTTTGTGGACAAGTACTTGATGTTTCGAGCGCAACAGTTGTGAATAAAATCAAACAGGTACATTTAAAATGTGTAAATAATTCACGAAAAGGCTCCCTTCATAAAACACAAATAATGTTTAAAGAAATGTACTGAAGGTTTTTAATGGGTATGATAGTTACTCCTATTAACATTAATAAATGAAAAACGTGTTTTCATAATATACCTATACGTTATTTTAACAGCTTTTGTTTGAGTTGAATTAAATTAATTCACACCTAACAATGGCGAGTGTAATTCGTTTTAGCATTATAATTTTACTAAATAAACTACTTTAAATTTTATGTGTCATTAAACCAAAATAATGTTATCTACTCAGTTTTCACAATAATGACGTTTGCGTTTATATTGAGGAATTTTTAGCAGAAAAGACATAACGAAGGAATCCTTTCCCAGCTGGATAGCATATTATATTTACTTGCTTTATTTACAAGCAGCAAGTGCTGGAATTTATTAGGAATCTTCCTCCAGAGAAGTTCTCTGAATGTCAAATAAATTAATTTACACGGGAGTAACCTTTAACATTTTTAGTTAGTGTTGGGTATTTCATAATTAAAAAGTAATGTTACTGAAACGTTAAGACAAATAGTACATTTAGGGGACTATATTATAACTCATTGATAATTTATATGCTATAGCTTCAAGGAATAATAAAACAAAAACTCAACCTCAGCACATATAAAGAAATTAGGTCAACACCTCTAAAGTCATAAAAGTATTCCTTAAAATCAAAAAAATTATAATAAAAATAATGAATAGAACATGTCTATTATATTTATAATTTATAGTCTGAGCCTTAAACGGATCTTAAATATATTTAAAAGCAAACAATATAAATAATTTAACACCTTTATCAGGAATGTATTTCCATTGCAGTCTTTATTATTCTAATTTAAAGGTTTAAAGAAATTTTCTCAGATTTATCTCCGCATCTTGGAAAGTTTCAGCATAAAATATATTAAGTGATAACTCGATTTTCCTGTATGTATTTTAAACAATAAGAATTGCTTTATAACACATTAATTCAGTAAAGTTTAAAAGTATCTGGTAAAGGAATATATTTTTGGAATAAAAAGTAATAATATATTATAGGACTCCAGTTTCCTATTTTCAATATTTAAAGCTTGCAGTAATGTAAAATATAGAATGGAGTTAAAATGACGTAAGTTTTGAAAAAATATCTCTAAAATTGAAGGAGCAAAATTATTTGAAAATAAATGAACAATTATATTTAAAACTGTTAAACTGTAGGAAATACAGATATGAAATTGCAACGAGAAAAAAATAAGCGAAAATTTAAATATTGATAAAAACTATACCAGTAGTTTCAGTAATGCAAAAAATAGTACATTTGCGTATACATCCCTCTTAAAAAGAAATAATACCAGAAAAATCCTGTTAATTAGAAACATTATTTTAAATGTCATATAATGACGCAGCTAAGATTAAAAAGCACCAAAATATTGCGAAATTAGATATCGCAAAATAAAAGGTTTTCACTGCTTATACTTTAATATAAAACCTTTTTAAGACATTAAAGTAAACAGATATACTTATTAATCTCAACCCATTATCATTGCTTCCACGTATTAATATCTTAAATACAATGTGGAAAAGATCATATATGTTTATTTTAGAACTTATCCTTTCTGAGAAATGACAAATTGTATTCTACACTTTAAAGGAAATATTATCATAAAACTAACGTAGCGAAAAGTATGTACTTAAAACCGGAAATTAATTTTATTCGAGAATTAAAAGGAGTGGTTTTGTTATATTAAAAATAATCCTTGGCGAACAATCTTAAAGGGGTATTTTAATACTTTAAAGCTGCATTGTATCAGATATTTTGAATTTAAAAAATCTGATGTGTTTCATTCACACGGCCGCTGTAATAATTTTATTGTTAAAGAGCTTATTCTGTCTACTTTATGCTAATCGAGAAACACATTAGCAGAAATGATCTTATTACTTGCTTATTTGCAATTACAGGGGCAATAAGGGAATATACCAGGTTAAATCGATAGTTAAATCTTTTAAATGCTGGTGGCTCTGTGATTGAAAAGAGAATGTAGATGGCATGTGAGAAAAGATTTTATATTTTATAACTGAACCCAATAACAAGGAATATCTCGGAAAAGGCCAACTACACTAAGAAATGTGTGGCATAAATTGTTTGTTTTAACTCGTTCATTCTTTGTGTAGTACGTTTTTGTCCATTTCTTACGGTTTACCAGGTATGCTAATGTCACTTAATGTATGACATTTAATTAAAATCTTTACAGGCAATTTTGAAAACACCAAAACGTTCTAACTTCTTTCATACAAAGTGTAGTTTAGGTTGGGGGGGGGAGACTTTCCTTATACTCATCATTTCGCATCTTTAAAAAAATACTAAGTTTAAACACCAAATTTGCTATTTTACGAACTCTTCAATTTTTAGCTATGTTCACAAACACATACAGTGCACGCGGTCATTTTTCTAAAACTGCTTTTTTGGATGTAGGGGAACTAACTGGTGAAATCTCGGTAGAGAATTTTTCAGTGGAGTGCTACATCTTCTCTACCTGTGTACTATATACTAAGTTCAGAAAGTAAAAATGAAAAGAAGCTAATGTAGGAATTAAAAATGTTAAAACAAGATGACAATTTATTAAGTTTTTGTCACTGAAACTTCAAATCGACATTTTTACTTTCCCTACACTATGTGCATAGTATATAAAGGTGATAACTATTGTATCACACCCAAAATTTCTATACCAAGATTTAACCGAAAATAGATGTTTTGAGACCCACTCAATTAAATAAAACAAAAACATTTTTAGAAAAATGTCCGTGTGCGTCTGTCAGTGTGTGTGTGTGTGTGTGTGTGTGTGTGTGTGTGTGTAGAGGGGGAGTGTAACATAACTCAAAAACGAAAAGTTGTTAAATATCAAAGTTGCAGGTCTCGAGAAAATCTTCCACTCCCAATTACCCTTTACATGAAAAAATATTCAAAAACTATCACATTCTCAAAAATAGCTTAAATGAATTTGATTAAAACATCGTTTATTAAAGATATTTACATAAGAAATAAAATGTTTATCTTGAATTATCTAGGAATAACCTCTGAAGACAACTTTATTTTGGATGAATTTTGCGAAATTTTGTACAACTGGTAAACCGTAAGACATAGACAAAAATTGTCTTTACAAAAGATGAAGAGCTAAAACATTTCACTGTGAATTTAGTCTAGTGTATTCCCTTATTTCACTTCTATTATAAGGGACTAAGTAATAAAACGGTTTCTGATAATGTTTATCTGGATTAGCAAGAAGTACATAAGAGAATAAGCTTTTTAAAATAATTGTTACAGAGAGGTAGAAAAAGTCTTGTGAATGGAACTCATCACATTTTTTATAACTGATTTGTCAGGTGATTTCTTAGAGAACAGAAATTGTTACAGATAACTTGAGATATATTAATAAGGTAAAATAATGAAATAGCGAAGGCTGACAAATGGCGCGCCTTCCTGACTCTGACGAAGTTATTAAATGCGTGTTGACGAAAGATAATCTAATACTTCACATGCATCTTATATACGACGCAAATCCGCCAAATTTTACCTTCTCTACCACGTAATTAAAGTGTAGACGTCGTATTGTATTAAAGCAGTACTAGATTGTTTTGAGTGCGCTCACGAAAAGTCGGCTGGACTCGAACTTTGTACCCATATAGTTCATATCATCCACGGCTATGATCACAAAATTTAAGTAAAATTTCTCAAAATGTGTCTCTAACAATTTTTATTAAATAACAAATTTGGGATATTTAAAAGAAAAATCGTGTGTCTAGAATTTTTTATAAATAGTTTTAAGTCCACTTCATTCAAAGAAATCTTGTATCATATAAAAGACACAAACTATAAAAACGTACAACACAAACGATAGATAATGCGTTTTACACAGAAACTTTATAAACCCACAACCCTTTAAAATAATTAAATTTGTGCCATCAGCCGTTTGCGAGTAGATCTTTGTTTTTATTTGTTAAAATTCCCAAACTTTCCTTGTAAGTAGGAGGGAAATAAGGCAATACACTAGGCTAAAACGATAGTCAATTCTTTGAAAAGCTGGTTGCCATATGGATGAAACCCGTTTCAATGCATGCCCAGGTTTTAAACAATTTACGTATGAGAAAAGTTTAAGTATTTTAAACCTGAAAAAAAAAAACAAGGGATATTAAAAAAAAAAAAAAAAAAAAAAACCGTTAAAAACTATATGACATAAACTGTGTATTTTAACGTGATCTACATTTTTTGTGTAGTAAGTTTCTGACTTTCTCATACGTTTGCAAGCTATACAGCAAAATGCATACAGAATAAAGAGGTCTTTAGGGGCTATTCCCAAAAAATTCAATATTTTATTTGCTATATTAATATCTTTAATGTACGGTATTTTTATCAAAAGTGTTAGAGACATTTTTGAGAAAATCAAAATTTTCTAAATTTTTTCATGTACAGGGTAGTTTTGGGTAGGGGGATTTTCTTGAAAATCTTCGTGTCGCATCCTTAGGAGATACCAAACTTTACACTCACTCACTCACACACACACACACTTTAAGAATTATTAAGTTTTTCGTAGAGATAAATATATAAGAGACATTCTCAGTTATTGGTTTCAATTTTCAAATACTTAAACTTCTCTCAAACGGGAATTACTTATTCTCTCCTGTTTTACTCTCGAGTTCTAATGTCAATCGCATAGCGACAGCTTTTAAAAGATTCGACTATCGCTTTAGCCTAATGTAGTCCCTTATTCACCTTCTACTTACACGGGAGCTGTGTAGCAATACGACCATTTCTGCTAATAATGATCTTTTTACTTTCTCTACGAGTACTATGTATATTTTTGGAAAAAGGTTTGCATGTTTGTGTGCATGTCTTTGGACAGCATAGCTTAAAAACGAATAAACCGTTAAATACCAAACTTGGTATTTAGGTTTGGTATCTTCCAACGATGCGACACGAAGATTTTCAAGAAAATTCCCCACCTCAAACTACCCTTTAAATAAAAAAAGTTTCAAAATTTTTTATTTCATCAAAAATGGCTCTAACGATTTTGATTAAAATCTCGTATATTTAAGATGTTTACATGCCAAATAAAATGTGTATCTTGAATTTTCTGGGAATAGTTTCTTAAGACCTGTTTATTCTGGATGAATTTTTCTGAATTTTGCATACATAGTAATCCGTTGACAAAAACTTACTGTACAAAATATGTAGATTTCTTTGAAACACACAATTTGTCATATGCATTTTTTTTCGAGGAGTTGATCATTTTTTGGATATTCCTTGTTATTGGTTACAGCTTTAAAATACTTAACATTTCTCACATATGGAAATTTGTCAACTCCTGGCAATGCAAAGAAACGGTTTTCATCGACATAGCAACCAGATTTTAAAAGATTTGACTATCGTTTTAGCCTAGTGTATCTAATTATTTACTATCTATTTACAAGAAATAATTTCTGTTAATATTTTTCTCGATTAGCATGAAATAGATAGAATTTTAAGTTTTTAACGATAATTTGAATGAATGAATAAGTATATTTATTGACATAACAATATCATACTTTGAACTTCAACAATCGCACGGGTCCACTGACCATACGTGCATTTGTAAAACACACTAAAAAGCAATATTAAAACAACAACAAAGAATTAAAAGAGTAACCACGCAAATAGAAATACAAAAATATTCAAATACAGCAATTTTATATTTACAGTACAGAGTATACCTTCATAAATGTACCCTCTTATAATAGATAAATGCACATAAAAACGATATATGCACATAATATATACACAATATATAAAACCATAATGCAACATTGACCTTCGGTATGACATAAAATATTGTATGTAAAACATTGTAGTCACTTTTGTTTAGTTGCTCTTATGCTCCTCCCTTCTCTATTGTCAGCCTTCTTAGATCTTAGCTGTCTTGCCTTAAGTATAAATTTACCTAGCCCGTCCACGTCTTCCGTGCCTGCCAGTAGCGTCCAACATGCTTCTAGCTCTACATTCACGGTGGTAAAGAATCGTGGTAAATATTTTTCCCGCCATTCCTCCGTACCCCTACATCTTGCCAAGATGTGGGTTCATGACTCTTCCTCCTCGCAAATAGGACATTTGCTACAGAGATGGAGAGAAAGTCACGTGAGTGGATCTTATCAGAGCATGCCTCTATCTTCATTAGAATGGAATGGATTAAGTTCCACTTCATCCTTTATATTATCGATTAGGGTTTTTACTTTCTCTAGCCCTATATGTACAATGTACATTGTATTCCACATAAAATTCGATACCGAGTTTTCACCGGAAATACATGTTTTAGAACCCCCTGTATCCATAAAAAGCATTTTCAGAAAAAGGTCCATGTCTGTGTGTCTTTGAAAACGATAACTCAAAAACGACAACTAGCCAAAATACAAAACTTAGTATTTAAGTTTAGTATCTTCCAGGGATGCGACACGAAGATTTTGAAAAAAATCCCCCTACGCAAACTACCCTTTACATGGAACTTTTTTCGAAAATATTGATTTTCTTAAAAATGGCTCCAACGATTTTGATTAAAATACCTTATATTAATGATATTTACCTAACAAATAAAATGTATATCTTGAATTTTCTGGGAATAGTTTCTAAAGATCTGTTTATTCTGGATGAATTTTGCTTAATTTGGCATAATTAGTAAACCGTAAGAGATAGACAAAAACTTACTATACAAAATATGTAGGTATTATTAAAATACACAATTATGTCATATACATTTTTTTCGTGGAGCTTACCATTTTCGTGGTATTCATTGTTATTAGTTTCAGTTGTGAAGTACTTTTCTCAGACGGGAGTGTCCGTTTTTATTTTTTTCTACTCCTGGCCAAGAAAAGAAGCGATTTGTAATGACAATCGCATAACGACAGCTTTTAAAACATTTACTACTGGTTTAACCTAGTGTATTCCCTTATGTTCTTCCTACTTCTACGGAACTAAATAATAAGAACATTGTGCTAATGAGTACCACGATTAGCAAGGTGCAGAAAGGAGAAGAATCTTATGTAAGAAGTTTGTAGAACAGCTAGAGAAAGTCATGTGAGTGTAACACATCAGATTTTTTCTACCTCATAAATCATTATAATATGATTTAATACTCTAGTAATGTTGAGGTAATATTATAAAATATTAAATATTCACACCGCACCTTGCCAAGCCTGAACTTTTTGAAACGCAATCCCCGGATACTCTATCACGTGTGGTGTTGTATGACCAACTGTTCCGGATTCAATTTCCGTTGTGGAGCGAGATTTTTCTCTCTCTTCTTTTTGTTAACATTGGTTTCGTCTCCTTGTATTGAGTTACTACAGATACATTTACAGCAGCATGTTTCTGAAACTCACTGCTTTTTGTTACTTGTTCCATCTCTTCGTTTCCCATGTTATATTTCACCGTTCGTTTTTCAAAGCCCATGGATATTAAATAAATGTAAATTAATGCCATACACTCTAGTTCCGATTTGTTTATACATGCCATTAACTGCACGTGACGTTGAATAGGAAAAGGGCTCTAAATTCGAAAAATCTTATGTATTTCATTCACATGACTTTCTCTACATATCTGTAACAAATTATTGTTAAAAAGCTTATGCTTCTATTTACTTCATGCTAATTGAGAAAAAAATTAGCAGAAATAGCCTTATTACACTCTTCCCTGTAAGTAGAAACGAAATAAGGGAGTACCATAGGTTAAAGTGATAGTCAAAAGCTGGTTGCTATGTGACTGATGTTCCTTTGTTTGTATTAACAGGAGTTGACAAATTCCTGTATGAGAGAAGTATATTTTTCAAGGTGAAACAAAAAACAAGGAATATTTAAAAAAAAGATCAACTCCTTGAAAAAAATGTATATTACATAAATTGTGTACTAATGCTTAATTATACGGTCCCGTAGAACCTGGAAGTGTCAGGGACACATATTTTGCTATTAATTTCAATATTACGAGAATCAAGTTTTCATAAAATGTTAAAGGTAAGTACATAATTTTTTATTCATGAAACTTCTCTTAGAAAATGGACATTAGCTCGCTGCATTACTCGCTCTATGTTTTGTTGCCTCGGTAGTTTAAAAGCAAAGGTTTAACAAATAAGAATGTTATGTCAAAGTATGGAATAATAGGAAAGAACAAGGAAATTAAAATACAATAAATAGTAAGGCAGCAGAAAGTGAATCTGTGTAATGTAGAGTTGCGTGAGAATTTTCTTATTTAATTTTCGTTGGTTTAACAACTTGGTCTATCGTGACGAAACTGTTCGGTAAGATAGCTCGTTGCCGATATATGGTGGACAGTAGCTTTTTAAGATCTTACCTATAACGTAGCTCCGGGACAAGCAGATGGTGCTAGGGTGCCGTCCGGTCTACCGCTTATGCTATATGTAGGTCGCCCTACATGGCGTAAGGGTTACGGTGCTAACTTCATATACCCAAGGTCGGGCTTCTAACCCGGCGTAAAAATCCTTTGCATGGCTTCCTTCGGAAGGGAAGTAAAGCCATTGGTCCCGTGTCGTAGATTTACGGTACGTATAAGAACCTCAAGTCTGATAGAGAGGCCTCTGAGCAAAATTAAGAAGTATTTCACGTTCAGTATAGAATGGGACGCTAGGAACCACAGCAGTTAAAGCCCGTCCATAGATAATACTCCATTTTTTGCTATATGTAGATAGCGCAATCAAAATTAACCTCTGTTTCAGAATTTTCTGGGAATAGCGTCTGAAGATTACTTTATTCTGGATGAAATTTACGGATTTTTGCATAACTGCTAAACCGTAAGAGATGGACATAAATGTACCACACAGAAAATATAGAGCACATTAAAACACACAAAATATGTTACATACACTTTTTTCGTGGAGTTGATCGTTTTTAAGATAGTCCTTGTTTTTAGTTTCAGCTTTGAAAAACTTGTACTTTTCTCATACAGTAATTTGTCAACTCTTGTTCACACAAACAAAGGAACTTCAGTCGATAAGTTAATATATTTGGCATGAAGGAGATTTTTGCCTTTATCTTTAAATTTTTTATTTTTATATTTAGGTTTAAAAATTTTCTTTTACTTAGAAACCAGCTCTTGACTATGACTTTAACCTATAGTACTCCTTATTTCGCTTCTACTTACAAGGAAGCAATTAATAAGACTATTTCTGTTACTGTTTTCTCAATTAGCATGAAGTAAATAGAAGCCTAAGCTTTGTAACAATAATTTGTGTAGAGATGTAGAGAAAGTCATGTGAATGGAACACATCAGATTTTCTTATCCAGTGGCTGTGTTGAATAGGCAACGGTCAATTGCTCACGTAAAAGAAAATTTAATGTGTTACATTCACATGACTTTCACTACATCTCTGCAACAAATTATTGTTAATAAGCTTATTCTTTTATCTATATCATGCTAATCGAGATAAAAGTATCAGAAATTGTCCTTATTACTTGGTTCCTGTAAGTAAAAGAGCAATAAGAAAATGCACAGACTCTATGGACATCTCTTTCTCTCACTTCCCAAGAACATAACATCCGAGCAAATTTAACAATATACTTTGCAACAATGGGCACCTATTTTAATTACTTATCAGTTTAACTAGCTAGGGAAAGTAATATCGTCCATTTAAAGAACGAAAATTGATAAGAATGTTGCCTATCTTAAAGTATATCATAAAAAATCTGATGTGTTCCATTCATATGACTTTCTCTACATCTCGATAACATAATATAGTTAAAAAGCTTAATTTTCTATCAACTTCACGTTAATCCAGATAAACATTAGCAGAACTTATATGTGTTTTAACGAGATCTACATGTTTTGAGTAGTAAGTTTTTGTTTACCTCTTACGGTTTACCAGTTATGCAAAATTCAGGAAAATTCATACATAACAACAAGGGCCTTTAGCGGCTGTCCCCAGAGAATTCAGAATATACATTTTGTTTGTCATATAAATACTTTTTATGTACTGTATTTAAACAAAATCATTATAGGAATATTTGATATATTTTTTTCATGTAAAGTGGGATTTAGGACTGAGGGATTTTCCTCAAAATCTTTGTGTCACATCCTTGGAAGATATTAAACTTAAATAGTTTAGAACTTAAATAGTTTAATATCTTTTTAGTTTTCGTGTCACAGGCATACGGACACACACGGACCTTTTTCTAAAAACCCTTTTTTTTTTAGATAAAAGGGACCATAAAACACGTATTTCCGTGAAACCTCAGTATCGAAGTGGATTGCAATACCTTCTCTAACTACGTACCATGTACTATTTAGAGAAATTAAAAATCACTTCAAAATACGTAGATGGACTACATTTTATCTCGAACTCAACAGCCTTTCTAAAACTGATGCTCTGGAAGATTTCTGGGGTAATAGCGTTTGTCACAGCGGCATCGAAGAGTATGGACCTTCCTTTATGGAAATGTTGATGTATTTGTATTAATAATAATAATAATAATAATAATAATAATAATATTAAGGGAATCCACTAGCCTATAGTGATAGCCACATCTTTTAAAAGCTGAAGCAATGCGATTGTCATAAAATGTGATAATCCTTCCCTGGTCAGAGCTAAAACAAAAGAGATATGAAACGGATAAGGACTCTTCGTTTGAGAAAACTTTGTTTTAAAATTGAAACCAATAACAGGGAATACCTCGGAAATAGTCATTTAAATATGGTTATATTATTAAAATGGTGTTTTAACGAGATCTACATTTTCGTGTACTAAGCTTTTGCCTATTTTTTTACGGATCACCTGTTATGCAAAGGTAATTCAGAATAAAGGGACATGTGGGGTGCTCCCAAGAAGGTCAGACAGGAGATGCATTTTATTACTTTCTCTACACATACTATGAACATAGTGTATAGAGTAGGTATTGTAATGTATCCAAAAATTCGATACCGAGATTTCACCGGAAATACATGTTTTGGGTTCTCCTGAATCTAAAAAAAGCATTTCTGCGCGTGTGCGTGTGTGTGTGTGTGAGTGGACAGCATAGCTCAAAAACGAAAAGACAGCTTTATATCAAACTGCGTATTTAAGTTTGATATCTTGCAAGGATGCGACACGAAGATTTTCAAGAAAATCCCCCCACCCTAAACTACCCCTTACATGGAACTTTTTTCGAAAATTTTCATTTTCTTAAAAATGGCTCTAACGATTTTGATTAAAATATGGTATATTAAAAATATTTACCTGACAAATTAAATGTACATCTTCAATTTTCTGGGAATAGCGTCTGAGGACTACTTTATTCTGGATGAATTTTATGGAATTTTACATAACTGTTAAACCGTAAGAGATGGACAAGAACTTGCCAGACACAAAATGTAGAGCATATTAAAACACAACATTTATGTTACATACATTTTTTTCGTGGAGTTGATCGTTTTTGAGATATTCCTTGTTTTTGGTTCCAGCTTTGAAAACCATACATTTCTCATACAGGAATTTATCAACTCGTGTGCATACAAACAAAGGAACTTGTCACATAGCAGCCAGCTTTTGACTATCACTTTAACCTATGGTTCCCTTATTTCGCTTCTACTTACAAGGAAACAAGTAATAAGACTATATATGCTAGTTTTTTCTTGATTAGTATGAAGTAAATAGAAACATTAGCTTTTTAACAATTTGCTACAGAGATGTAGAAAAAGTCATGTGAATGGAACACAGAGTTTTTTTCCATGTTACTTTAATATACGACATTTTTATCAAATTCATTAAGAACCATGTTTAAAGAATCTGATGTGTACCATTCACATGACTTTCTCTATATCCCTGCAACAAATTATTCTTAAAAAGCTTATACTTCTATTTACTTTATGCTAATTAGAAAAAAATAGCAGAAATAGTTTCAGTACTTGCTTCCTTGTAAGTAGAAGCGAAATAATGTAACCATAGGTTAAAGTGATAGTCAAAAGCTGGTTGCTAAGTCAATGAAGTTCCTTTGTTTATATGTATAGGAGTTGGCAAGTTCCTGTATGAGAAATGTATGTTTTTCATAGCAGAAACCAAAAATAAGGAAAGTCTCAAAAACGACACTCCACGAAAAAAATGTATATAACATAAATTGTGTGTTTTAACGTGCTCTATATTTTTTTATATAGTAAGTTTTTGTCCATCTCTTACGGTTTAGCAATTATTCAAAATTCAGTAAAATTCATCCAGAATAAACTACTCTTCAGAGGCTATTCCCAGAAAATTCAAGATATACATTTTATTTGTCAGGTAAATATCTTTAATATACGAAATTATCTTTAATATACTAAAATTTAATCAAAATCGTTAGAGCCATTTTTGATAAAATCAAAATTTTCGAAAAAAGTTCCATGTAAAGAATAGTTGGGGGGTAGGGGGATTTTTCTCAAAATCTTCGTATCGCATCCCTGGAAGATACTAAACTTAAATATCAAGTTTGGTATTTTACCGACTTTTCGTTTTTGAGTTATCGTGTTCACAGACACACGGACACAAACACACACACACGCGGACCGTTTTGTGAAAATGCTTTTTTTGGATATTGGGGATCCTAAAACATATATTTCCAGTGAAATCTCGGTATCAAATTTTTTGGTGGAGTGAAATACTTTATCTATACACTATGTACATAGTGCATATGGAGAAAGTAAAAATTGACAAATTAGAAAAATGTTACATGTAAAGGGCAGTTTTTGGTGAGAGATTTTTTAAAAATCTTTTGTGGCATCTTTGAAGGGTACTGAGCTTAAATACCAATTTTTTTTAATTAACCGACTTTTAGTTTATGAGTTATGTTATCCACAGGCATGCACAAATACACACACAAACACACGCACCTTGGTCTAGCCTTGTTTTCTTTGGGTCAGATCTCCTCAAAACATCTATTTACGGTAAAATATCTATTGAATTTTTGAGAGGAATACAACTTCATCATACGTATGCACGTGCTAGAGAAAGTAAAAAACATATTCTTCAATCTATTTCACATTCAGCTAAACATTTGCAGTAATGCTTCAGTACTAGGCTTAAGACCGGGTTACTATGTGATGTGATGGCAAGGGAAATAAAAACGAAAAAGGCTTTCAATTTGAAGAAGGAAATCTCAGAAATGATTGTTAACTACACTATAAATGTATCGGACGTAAATTGTGTTTTAACGAGATATACATGCTTTATGTAATAAGTCGTTGTCCATTCCTTTTTTTTTTTTATTGTTTCATTTGTATGGCCCACTTTAACATCTAATGTCATATCGGGGGCTTTGCACTTGAAATAACTTGTTGTCATTAGGTTTAAATCATTTTGTTTTCTTAAAGCACACACACATTCACTCTCACATACATACTTCCATACTCTGTGGGGGATAAGGAAATACTTCTGGCTAAAGAAGAATTCCCCGTCCCAGCAGGGAATCGAACCCGGGACCTCCGGGTGAGAAGTCAGCTAGCTGACCACTCGACTACGGAGGCAGTTACACAAAAGACACATCCAGAACGAAGAGGGTACCAGAGTATTCCCAGAAAATTCAGATATACGGTTTATTTATCGTACAAGGCCTTACTTACGTATATGGTATTTAAATCCAAATCCTTGAGCCATTTTTAAATGTTTTAACAATTATTTTTGTAAGAGGCGGATTTTCTTTTAAATATTTGTGTCGAATCCCTGGAAGATACTGAACAATATTCTTTATGGACACACATACACACACGCACACACTGTCGGACATAGATATTTTAAGAAATGTTTTCGGTTTCGAAACGTGTACTTCAGGCGGAAGCTAGGTATGCAATACTACTCCTATTCACTATACGCAGTAAAGGATTTATTTTGTCAAACACTGTCAGCATGCTCACCCTGATATTTTTCCGTTAAATGGAGCCGTGTGGCGCAATGATAGCGTTTATCCAAATGTGCTGAACCATTTTAAAATCAAGCTGCGCTTCTTCAGCCCTTGATATTTTCATTATTAATATACGATGGTTCCACCTCTTGGCATTACTTCTATACGTGGGCACTTTTGTGTTATTTCGTCATTAGAGCCCTAAGCTGCAAAGCGTAGCCCAGCGTGAAGGGCCCTAAACTGCAAAGTGTAACCGAGGGATATTTTTTATAAGTTGATGAGAGTAGCAGTTGCCCAAGGTCGCTACTGCAGAACGACGACAGGGGTAGCCGAGGGACCTGTGAAGCTAAAACCCCAATGATCTCAAGAAGAAGTCAAAATGCCGCAATTTGGTAACTTTCACATCTGAACAACTTCATGTTTTCAACACTTTCAAGTATGGATCGCCAGTAAAAGTCTTAAGACCATTTGTGTGTGTGTGTGTGTGTGTGTGTGTGTGTGTGCGTGTGTGTGTGTGTGTGTGCTCGTCGTACTGTTTGTAGTAACTATTCTCAATCCCCTTAAATCATTGCAATACATACGAGTATGTAGCACCAAAGTGAAGGTTTTTCCAGCTGTAAAAGATCCTCTTTCCTTCGTGTTAAATATCATTATTTTAGCTAATGTACAAATGCATTTTAAAATAATTCAATAATAATAACAATAGTAAATATTATTCCAACTTTTTTGTCACATGGACATTTTATTGACGACGAAGCGCCATGGCTTCATTTTTACTTTCTCTACTAGTACTATGCACATAGTGTATAGAGAAGGTCCCAAAAATCCAATACCGAGTTTCACCGAAAATACATATTTTGGGACCCCCTGAATAAAAAGAAACATGTTTAGAAAAAGGTCCGTGTTTGTATCTGTGGAAAGCTAGGTTCAAAAATGAAAAGACCGTTAAATACTAAACTTGATATTTAAATCTTCCGAAGATGCAAAATGAAGATTTTCAAGAAAATCCCCCCACCCCAAGCTACCCTTTACGTGGACAAATTTTTTAAAATTTTCTTTTTCTCGTAAATAGCTCTTATGTTTTTGATTAAATACCACATATTAAACTCATTTCCATAGTAAAATGTATATCTTGAATTTTCTGGGAATAGCTTCTGATGACCTCTCCATT
Organism: Hymenopus coronatus; assembly: GCA_030762935.1. NCBI lineage: Eukaryota > Metazoa > Arthropoda > Insecta > Mantodea > Hymenopodidae > Hymenopus > Hymenopus coronatus. The sequence continues at coordinate 59,469,677 of CM060892.1, read as the reverse complement.
TGAGATGAAGTTTTCGGAATTTTGTCTAACTAGTAAACCGTAAGACAAAAACTTACAACACCAAAACATGTAGTTCTCGTTAAAACACAAAATTTATATCATATACATTTTTTTCGAGGAGTTGACCGTTTTCGTGATATTCCTTATATCATTTTAATTTTTAAAAATACTTAAAACATTTCTCAGGTAGGAACTTGTCAACTTCTGGATACGCAAAGAAAAGAATTTGAATTCCATAGAAACCACAGTTTGACATTTGACTGTCGGTTTAGCTTAGTGTATTTACTTGTTTCCCTTCTACTTAGAAGGAGCTAAGTAATATGACCGTTTTTGCTAGTGTTTATCTCAATTACCATGAAGAGATAGAAGAAAAAGCTTAATAACAATAATTGGTTGCAAAGATGTAGAGATGTGTATGGAACGTGGCAGATTTTTAGATACAGTAGGCAAAATACCAATATCATTCACACCATTGATATACGTACATAAATAACATAACATACTTTAAGTTTGGTTTAATTGTTGTTTTTTTTCCACACAAGCCGTGTGTAGGACAAGAGTTGGACTGACTCTACCTATCCATACCTTAAGTTTACCATTAACTTCATAGAAATGTTATAAAATATTATATATCATAGAAATATATGTTCTCTTCTTACCTTTGAAGATATTGCAGAGATATTTCTCGTGGGTCTGCATTTAACACTTATTGGAAAAACGTTACATAACTAATTTTAACTATTTTTATAATAATGTCAATAACTTGATCTTTACTGCACGCACTATACTTCCACTATTTTTCTATACCAATTTATTTCGTGCAACGAACGATAAATCGGTCGCGAAATTAAAATTATGTCTTCTCCTAGTTTGCGTTGAGAACGTAGTCTAAACAGACCGACCTCTACCACTGAACATAAACGACTATGAAACATTTGAAGGTCGGAGTGCAGTGCTACATGTATACTGTCTCGTCACTGCGAGTTTGAAAAATCCAGAGTATGCAAGATGTTTTATTGCAATTTATACCAGTTATATATGATAAAAGTGATATTTTGGCATGTATCAAAATTCTAGCTTGCATGGTTATTTAAATTATAAGTTTTACTTTCTCTAGCCCTATATGTACTACAATATACATAGGGATAGAGAACAAAAAAATCGATTTCGAGATTTCACCGAAAATATATGTTTTGGGATCCCCTTAGTCCAAAAACAGCATTTTTAAAAAAAATGTCCGCGCGCGCGCGCGTGTGTGTGTGTATGTGTCCTTGGACAGCATAGTCCCAAAGCGAAAATACTTGGTATTTAGGTTTAGTATCTTCCAAGGTTGCGACACGAAAATCTTGAAAAAAAATCCCTCCACCTCAAACTACCCTTTACATGGAAACATTTTCAAAAATTTTGATTTTCTTAAAAATGGTTCTAATGATTTTGATTAAAATCCCGTATATTAAAGCGAATTTTCTAGGAATAGCTTTTGGAGACCTCTTTATTCTGGATGAATTTTTCCGAATTTTGCTTAACTGCTAAACCGTAAGAGATAGACAAAAACTCACTACACAAAAAAATGTACATCACTCAAAACCCACAATTTATATCCTTCACGTTTTTGTTGTGGAGGTAACCGTTTCCGAGATATTTCTTGTTATTGGTTTCAATTGTGAAGTACTTAAACTTTTCTCATACAGGAAGTGTATATTTTTCTTTTGTTCTACTCCTGGCCAAGCAAAGAAGCGATTTGCAATGACAATCGCATAACGATAGCTTTTAAAACATTTGACTGTTACTTTAACATAGCGTATTCCTTTAGTTCCCTTCTACTTATAAGGAGCTAAGTAATAAGAACCTTCTGTTAATATTTATCTCTATTAGCATTGGATAGAAAGAAGAATAATCTTTTGTAGGAAGTTTGTAGAGCAGCTAGAGAAAGTCATGCGAGTGTAACACATCAGATTTTTATTGTCTAAATTCCTTGTTGTAAAAAAAGGAGCTACGTGATCATTTTTACGGATTGAGAAAAATTTTATTCCACCTAAAAATTCGATGTGGAGATTTCACCGGAAATACATGTTTTAGGACCCCCTGAGTCCAAAAAAAGCATGTTCAGGAACAGGTCCGTGTGTGTGTGTCTGTGAACACGATAACTCAAAAACGAAAAGTCGGTAAAATACCAAACTTGGTATTTAAGTTTAGTATCTTCCAGGGAGGACACGAAGATTTTTAGAAAAATCCTCCCACCCCCAACTACCCTTTACATGGAACTTTTTTGGCAAATTTTGATTTTCTTAAAAATGGGTGTAATGATTTTGATTAAAATCCCGTATATTAAAGCTATTTACATCCTAAATAAAATGTATATCTCAAATTTTCTGGGAATAGCCTCTGAACACATCTTTATTCTGCATGAATTTTGCTTAACTGCTAAACCGTAATAGATAGAAAAAAACTCACTACACAAAAATATAGATCACGTCAAAACACAAAATGTATGTCCTTTACGTTTTTGTTGTGGAGGTAACCGTTTCCAAGTTTCATTGCTATTGGTTTCAATTTTGAAGTACTTAATCCTATCTCAGACAGGAAGTGTCCGTTTTTCGTTTGTTCTACTCCTGGCCAAGCAAAGAATCGATTTGCAATGACAGTTGCGATGTCATTTACAACCTTTGAGTATCAGTTTAATTTAGTGCATTACCTTAGTTCCCTTTTACTTATAAGAACAAAGTAATAAGAGCATTCTGATAATGTTTATTGCGATTAGCATTGTGTAAAAAGAAGATTGTAGAGCAGCTAGAGAAAGTCATGTGAGTGTAGCACACCAGATTTTTAGAAATATTCACATAACAAATCAAGGTTAGGAGACTCAGATTTTTACTTTCTCTATACTCACTATATACATAGTGTATAGAGAATGTATTGCACTCCACCAAAAAATTCGATACCGAGATTTCACCGGAAATATATGTTTTAGGACCCCCTGTATCCATAAAAAGCATTTTCAGAAAAAGGTCCGTGTGTGTGTCCGTGTGTCTGTGAACACGATAACTCAAAAACGAAAAGAAGCTAAAATACCAAACTTGGTATTTAAGTTTCGTATCTTCCAGGGATACGAAGGTGTTGGAAAAAAAACCCCACCCCAAACTACCCTTTACCTGGAACTTTTTTCGGAAATTTCGATTTTATCAAAAATGGATCTAACGATTTTGATTAAAATATCATATATTAAAGATATTTACTTGACAAATAAAATGTATATCTTGAATTTTCTGGGAATAGCCTCTGAAGAGTAGTTTATTCTCGATGAATTTTACTGAATTTTGAATAACTGCTAAACCGTAACAGATGGAGAAAAACTTACTACACAAAAAATGTAGAGCACGTTAAAACACACAATTTATGTTATATACATTTTTTTTTTTCGTACAGTTCGTCGTTTTTGTGACATTCCTTATTTCTGCTAATGTTTTACTGATTAGCATGAAGTAAATAGAAGTATAAGCTTTTTAAGAATAATTTGTTGCAGGGATATAGAGAAAGTCATGTGAATGGTACACATCAGATTTTTTCAAAAGGGACCATCCAAAGCAATAAGAACTTCAATTATTTCATACATCGATCAGTTTTTAAAAAAATTGACTATCGCTTTAGTCTAATGCGTTCCCTTATTTATCTCCTACTTACAAGGAGGCAAGTTATAATACCAATGTTTATCTCGATTACCATGATGCAGATAAAGGATAAACTTTTGTAAACGGTTGTTTGTATATGAAACAGCTAGAGAAAGCTATGTAAATGGAACACGTCAAGTTTTTACTTTCTCTACACGTACTATGTACATAGTGTATAGAGAAGGTATTGTATTGGACCTAAAAATTTGATACCGAGCTTTCACCGGAAACACATGTTTTGGTTACCCTGAATCCATTAGTATATTTTTGGAAAAAGGTCGGTGTGTGTTGCGTGTTTAGTGTGTTTGTGGACAGCACAGCTCAAAAACGGAAAATCTGTTAAATGCGTAACTTAATATTTAGGTTTGATGTCTTCTAAGATTAAAAAAAACGAACACAAACTACCCTTTATATAGTTGTATTTTTGAAAATGTTTTTTTTCAAAAATAGTCTAACGATTTTGATTAAAATATCGTATATTAAACATATTTAGATCACAAACACAATATATATGACGTTTCTGGAGATCTGTTTACTCTGGTCAAGTTTTGCAGAATTTTACATAACGGTTAAACCGTAAGAAATAGACAAAAACATACTGCACAAAGAATGTAGATCTGTTTAATACACATAATTTACGTCATGTACGATTTTCTTGTAGATTTCACCGTTTTCAAAATATTTCTTGTTACTGGTTTCAATTTTAAACTACTTACTTTTCTCAAATGGACCATGCAAACTGAACTTCAATTGTTCCAAATAGCGATAGTTTTAAAAATAATGACTATCGCTTTAATCTAATGCACTCCTTTATTTCCCTTCTACTTACAAGGAAGCAAGTAATAAGACCAAGCTGTTAATGTTTATCTCAAAGAACATGATGCAGATAAAAGAATATATTTTGTAAAAAGTTGTTTGTATATGGAATAGCTAGAGAAAGTTATGTGAATGGAACACGTCAGATTTTTACGTTCTCTATACATACTATGTACGTAGTATAGAGAAGGTATTGCACTCCGCCAAAAAATTCGATACCGAGATTTCACCGGAAAAATATGTTTTAGGGTCCTCTGTATCCAAAAAAGTATTTTCAGAAAAAGGTCCGTGTGTGTCCGTGTGTCAGTGTGTCCAATAACTCAAAAGCGAAAAGTTGGTAAAATAACAAGCTTGGTATTTAAGTTTAGTATCTTCCAGGGATGCGACACGAATATTTTGAGAAAAATCCCCCCACCCCAAACTACCCTTTACATAGAACTTTTTGCGAAAATTTTGAGTTTCTAAAAAATGGCTCTAACGATTTTGATTAAAATATCGTATATTAAAGATATTTACCTGAGAAATAAAATGTATATTTTGAATTTTCTGGGAATAGCCTCTGAAGACTACTTTATTCTGGGTCAATTTTACGGCATTTTGCATATCTGCTAAAGCCTAAGAGATGGAAAAAAACTTACCATACAACTAATGTAGAGCACTTTAAAACACACAATTTATGTGATATACAGTTTTTCGTGAAGTTGATTGTTTTTGAGATATTCCTTGTTTTTGGTTACAGCTATAAGAAACATACTTTTCTCATACAGTACTTTGTAAACTCGTGTCCATACAAACAAAGGAACTTCAGTCAAATAGCAACCAGCTTATGACTATCACTTCAACCTATGGTACCCCCTTATTTTGCCTCTACTAACAAGGAAGCAAGTAATAAGACTATTTCTGCTATTTTTTTCTGGATTAGATGAAGTAAATGGAATAATTTGTTGCAGCGATGTAGAGAAAGTCATGTGAATGGAACACGTCAGATTTTTTCTAGTTACACTGCTAGAGTTTGACATGAACATTTGCGAAGCAGGGAGTTGTATTCGGTGCGTAAAAGGGAGAGAGAGAGAGAGAGAAGGAGGGAGTGACAAAGAGAGGGTGGGGAGAGAGAGAGAGAAATCAGTGCGCGAGTGTTGTTGTGGTCCTTTGCTCTCGCTTGTTTTTGCTCTACATTTCATCCGTTAAATCACACGGCTTGTTTAAACATTAAATTTCGAACAATTTACCGCACCATTTGTGCTTGTTTATTTCTACAACTTTGCTTTTCGTAGCGTTATTATCATCCTTCCACTTTTCAAAACAGAGTTGTTGTGCTTCATGATGTAAATTGGCATTCCAATTAAAACAACATGCTACTCAAACAGCCGGTACAACAGCGATATCAACGCTACTGCTAACAGAAACACGTGGTGCGATGTTCATTTACTGGCTTAAGTTAGAAAAATAGCATAGTAAAAGTTAAAGGGGAGTTAGTAGTGAATGCATTCACCGTAAAGCAGATAAAATAAGAAAACAGCTCAATAAAATGTTTTCCGTCCTACTTTCGCTTTAGCGTTCCTCTGGAACCAAATGTGAATTTATCGCCCGACGCCGCACAAGAACTACGGCTATGCCCTTTTCAGAGACACGTTTACACGCTTAAACCACGTACACTGCTACTTTAAAGAGTAAAATATTTCAAGAAAATGTATAGAGAAATTCTGCATTTAAAATTCCTTTTACATTTAAAATTCACAGGTTCTGGTAATTGTAATATTCATATACAAGTACAAAAGTAAGGTACAAATCCCCAGAGTAATTCGTTAAAAGAAACACAAGTATCCAGAAAAGCCTAGAGAGAAAGATTCCAGGAAAATGCAAAGAAACATTGGCACAGCTTCACAATTTATTAACTTGAGATTGTTTAACAGGCAGCCCTTAAAGGAATGACATGTTATGGTCAATGCATTTTGCTTAGAATAAGTTTCGCATTTATTATAGTTGCAATGTTACATTCCTTAAATTAACAATTTGAAAACAAAATCTTCCGAACAAAAAAGTCTGTCTGTCCCGACTATGTTTTTCAAAATATTAAGAATTTAGATTTACCCAAAAGATATTCAACCCTAACACTTTTCCCAAGCCAAAGCAAGTTCACTTTTGCCTACCCTTGGCGGCTACGTAGCGAAACTACGCTGTGCTGTTAAAGACAATCTGTACCTCAGCGAATTTCCAGCTAGACTGAAGAAATTTCTCCCACGGTGGCCTGCAGAAGAGCAGAAGGAATGAGTAGTTCGAACTTTTCCAACCAGGTCGCAGCTAAATGTCATCACATACGTCAATATGAAGATGTTGGGAAGATTTTGTTTATCCCATAAATGCATGACGCTAGTGGAGATAATCATATCTGGTGCACAGCTTGTGGAAGGAGGTAGACAAACAGTTCAAGGTGAATAAACGAAAATATTCATGTCAGCGTTAGAGGGGGATATGATGATCAGTATTTGCAGCTTTTTATACTATTTTCTAAATTATTTTATAGAAAATTTCACGATGTTTCTAGGGTGAATATTTTTCCCTATCTCAGATGTTCAGTTGATTAAAGTAACAGCTCACACTGTTGACCCTCCTCTGCCTTCTGCCCTGCCCGACTATAGTTGGTGAGATGCATGATGTAAACACAGTAAAGACATATCTCAGATCCGTTCAAAACATAATAGACCATTTGTGCTTCGTGTGTCCGGAAAGTACAAGAGTACATTTCGTTCTACCGTCACCGTAACACTAATGTCGTAGTACCACGCATGCGTACTTATCTATCTGGTTCATCGTCTTGTCAACGACCCGGCTCGTGCTTAATTGTTATTGCATTGTTCTGTACTAAATATCAAATTATTTGCACTTATTTTGCTCCCAACTGTATAACATAAGGCGGCACGGCCGAATGGTTTTACCGCTAACCTCTCATTTAGGCGGCCCGAGTTTGATCTCTGTGTTAGACGAAGCGGGTTTTCTGTGTTTCCCCTTCATTCTTGCTAACAATTACTCATTAATCACCTTTCCTGTCATCCTTTGATTGCCATATCTTATCTTCCACTTCCTCACTTTCAATAGGAGTCGGACTGATTAATTAAGCTCGGTTTTGGGTTCCAAGGTGCACATAGCTACGAACACACAGAGCAGTCAGCGTTATAAAGAGAGGAGGAATTTTTAGCGTAAACATACACACATTGAGGTATAATATGTTCCAAAAGTAGCTCATTACAGGAATTGACATTATATATATCGTTCCAATTCATAAAGTAACACAATAAAACAAATATTTCATAATATGATTAATAAATTGAAACACCTTGTACTTTTACAAATAAAAAGTATAAAGCTTGATATAATAAATTCAGTATGCAAAGCTTTGAAAAGACAATGGACATAAATCAACCTAACTCATTCAGATTTTACTGCAATGAAAACATGTCACTCAAAATATGTTTGAATCATCCGTAAATTTGTTCAGTGTCACCGCCTACCCTTTCGTGTTTTCGACATTTTTTAATCTGCGCTCTCTTTCAGTGTTCACTGGCTTATCTACTAGCAGGAATTTAACAAGCCCAGGCAGTGAGCAATGCTGGATAATGCAACACGTTGCGAAACGGGCTATAGAGGCTACGCCTACTCCATCACGTCATAATTATATTCTGTGTGCATCGAATCTTAATCCAGCAATTTCGTGAGCCCATAAAGAAAGAAAGAAAAAAATAAAGAAGGACTATATAACATGTCTACTTTTATCGATACTTTCCACAGAAGAAAGCCTAATGAGACAAAACTAGCATTTGATATCTCATTCTTATGTAATATAAAACGCGGTAGCGCTTGTGGTTTGAATTGAGAAGATTGTATGTTCGAGCCCAGCGGCTGGCATTCTGGATCCAAGGGTTTTCTTGGGGCTTTCTCGGGTTACCAGGCGGATGCTGAAAATATGTATTAAAATTAAATTTAGTTTTATTTATGGAATCTTTTTATCTGCTTTGGTTCACAGGGTTTCATTCTATATTGGGTGAGAAAGACACCCTGATTTCTAAATTTTGCAAAGAAGCCTATTTAACTATTTTGAGGTTTTTTAATGTTCCGTAAATATACAATCAAAAACACGCTTTCATGGTTAATCACTTGACTTATATGAAATATCATTGTACATTTTCATTAAAAGAAAACAGCGTCACACACACATCTCAGCAAAGTGTGTTCGACACGAGGAAACTGCATGTGGGATTTGTAGTGGAGAAAACGGAGCAGAGTCGGGTTCTCCGCTTTCCTCCGCCACTGCATTCCATCGGTGCTCCATCTTCACTTCATGCGTCATCAGTGTTATCGCTTGAGGTGCCATACGTAGGAAAAGCTAGCGTTAAATACTACACAAAAAGCAATAAAAAACTTAGGTTATCCCAAACATGCACAAAATTCCTGTAGAACGTGAACAAAAGGATTTGTATCCTTCCTGTTTTGATATTATTTAATCAGTATCGTTTTGTAAATCAATTATTTTTGTAGCACAAAGGGGATATTTACAATAAGCAGCCATATTAAGTACGAAATAATACGTTGAGTTCCGCCACTGCTGATAAACAGGAGTGTAACTGCGCATTCACAGCGAGGGCTATAAATAGCACTGCACATCCTCAGGCAACGTTGACTCGACCTGGGGAAGCCTGAACTTCATAGTTAATAAAGATAAACACTAGCGGAAATAGTCGTATTACTTAGTTCGTTATAAGAAGAAGGGAAAATAAGGGAATGCACTATGTTAAAGCGATGATCATATTTTTTAAAATCCGACACTATGCGATTGTCATAGAAATCGCTTTTTCACGGCAAGGAATAAAACAAAGAAGTGAAGCGGATGAGGACCTCCTGTTTGAAATTATTTGCTCTAAAAAAAAATAGTTGTATACGATACATAAATTGTGTGTTTTAATGCGGTCTATATTTTTTGTGTAGTAAGACTTTGTCTCTTTTTTACGATTTATCAGTTATGCTAAGTTCATTCAGAATGAAGAGTACTTGGGGCTATTCCCAAGAAACTCGAGATGCATATTTAATGTTTCATGTAAAAATTTTAATTGTGGCATCTTAATCAAAATCATTACTGTGGTGGTTTAAGAAAATAAAATATTTCAAACAATGTTCTATTTAAATGTAATTTGGGGTTGGGGAATTTTCTTGTAAACCTTCCTCTCGCATACTTTGAAAATACTTCATTTGAATACAAATACACACATGGACACCCATGCGAGCGCGCGGATCTTTTCCTAAAATGTTTATTTTATTCATGTATCCTCAGAGGATGTATTTCCGGTGTCAACTCGGTATAGAATTTCTGGGTGGAATACAATACTTTCTCTACCTACGCTGTACTACACTTTCTCTACATACGTGCTAGAGAAAGTAAAATGCCTAAAATTACCCCAGTAGACAACAAAATGCCCGTGTCTGCTTCACATTCCACAGGTCGTAAGCTTGAATCTGGGGTGAATTATCCGGATAAGTTTTTTTTTTCGGTTTTTTTTCCTTATTCTGAGAAGACAGGTGTCGAATAACTTTAAGCTCCATGGATCCCGAGATCATTTGAGCATCCTTTCACCAATTTCATTCATCATCCGATATGACCAACAAAGTTAACGGACGTTAAGCTACAAAAACAAATAAACAAACAAGAAAAATAAAATGCAAAATACAATGCAACCAATTTGGTTCATCATGACAGGCGTCATGGATGGGGTGTAGTAATGGAGGGTGAGACGTGGTCAGCGCCTCAAATCCCTCCCGGCCGGTTAATGCGGTCCTCATGACCTGGAGCCACTACTTCTCCATCAAGAAGCTCCTCAATTGGCCCCCCAGGGACCTCACGAGGCTGAGTACACCCCGTTCCAGGTCTCCCAGCGGGGAAAAAATCCCCACTCCGGTACTGGGAATCGAACTCAGGTCTCCCGTTTGGCAAGCAGCAACGCTACCACCGTGCTAAGGAGACGACACAAGTATTTTTCACATTTGACATTTACAGTGATCTCTCAAAAAAGATGATATCATCAAATTCCGCGCGTTCTTATTAATAATGAACCCCTATTTAATAGAAACTGTTCCAATGGTTAAACAATTTTACTCCGTCGGTTAAACATGGAATCATGAATGTTGTTCTCCGGATTTTTTGAAAGGCCATTGAACATCTAGTCGAATGATTTGAATTCGTAGTCCCTGAAGCTGCAAACAGAACGTATTAACCACAAGGACTGGAGGCCATAATCAAACTCTACGTTCACGGCGTCGATGAAATCCTCATTCCACGAAAACATCATCACACAGAGCACAAATTACAGCTAGGAGACAAGAAATGTCACTGAGCTGATACGGTTGATATAGTAGGTTACATTCATTCTGAAAGTTTAAATCCTACATAAATATTCATTTTTTACTTTCTCTACATAGTACATACATGACACAAAGGTAGAAAAGGTGTTGCACTGTATCCGCAAATTATATACAGGTATTTCATCGGAAATATATGTTATAAAGTCCCCTGTGTCCAAAAAAGGCATTTGAAGAAAAAAAACCGTGTGTGTGTCCATGTATTCGATAAATCAAAAACGAAAAGTCGATAAAACACCAAACTTGGTATTTAAATTTGATATCTTCAAAGGATGCGACACGAAGATTTCGAGGATAATAATCCCGACCCAAACTACCTTTTACATTTTTTATTTTTTTTTATTTTTTGATTTTCTCAAAAGTGGCTCTAACAAGTTTTATTAAAGTAGCGAATATAAATATATTTACAGAACAAATAAAATGTATATATTTCATTTTCTGGGAATAGCCGTTTAAGACCCCTATCTTCTGAATGAATTTTAGTAAATTTAGCATAACTTGTAAACCGTAACAGATAGACAAAAACGACTGCACAAAAGTGTAGATCTCTTGAAAGCACACAACAATTTTTATCGTGGCGTTGACCATTTCCGAAATATTCATTCTTATTGGTTTCAGTTTTAAAGTGCTTAAACTTTTCTCATATAGGAATTTGTCAACTCCTGCCCATGCAAAGAAACGAATTTCTATCGCATGGTAACCAGCTTTTAAAAGATTTTACGTCACTTTAGACGTTGCCATTCTACTTATAAGGAAGAAAGTAATATGACAATTTCTTCCAATTTTTATGTCGATTAGCATAAAGTAGATAAAATAATAAGCTCTTTAACCATAATTTGCTATATAAATGCAGAGAAAGTCATGTGAATGGAAAAATGAGAATTTTTGTAGTAATTAGTAACAATATTAATTCGAAAATAAGAAATTTTCAACACTTTCCTTATTTAGTTTGATATTTCAATTATGCTTTAATCACTTACAAAGCACATTCTTATGATAATTGAGAAATCTTGAATACGAGTTATGAATTAATATTTTGTGTACATCTTTACCTTTTGTTTCTGAGAAAAAGATATCCTATCGTGTATTTTGCGTTAACAGCTATAATTCTTCGCTCCATTTTTTCTCCCTTCCATTTTTAACGCTCTTGTTTCTCCCATTTTTTTCTCTTCTATAGCAGTCTGCCCTAATTCTTCCTCTTTGTGCAGCGCTTATACCCTGCCATTAAAAAGCTGATGCATTCCATTCGCACTCCTTTCTCTTTCTATTCAGAAACTAGCTATTGATACAAAAGCTTATTGTTACTTTTTCTTCACGTAATCGAGATAAACACTAGCACAGTTATTGTATTATTTGCTCCCTTGTAAAAATAGAGAGAATAGAGCATATACTACGATAATAGGCTAGGTAAACCACAAAACCTGTAAGAAATATGCTTAAAAGCTTTTGTTAAAAACTTTTTTTTAAACTCCCAATTAAACAAGATATTTAATTTTTTTCATTTCTTATCATAATTTACACTCTCAAGAAAGTAATTATCTAGCACATTTTAAAGAACACTTCGTAACTATGGATTTGAGCGTTTCTCATTATTCTTTCTAAAAATGCTAATTGTGACTCAGAATGCATTAATATACTAGTTAAATTCATTTACTAGGCATTTTGTCAGCAGTTTTTTTTATCATAAAAGAGTTATTCTTTTGAGTTAAAATGCATGCGTTTTTTTTTTTTCTTTTCTCCTCCTCTCTATACCTCCGTCTCTAAACTCCTGTCACTAATCTTCCATTCAATATATCCAAAATTATAAATAATCATCTATTTGCAAAGTAATAGAAACAAGAAAAAACTATAGAAGAAAACATAATGAAACCAATTTCTTAAAGTATCTCTTGGCATTGTTATGAATAGTCTAAATCCAAGCTTAAGACATGCTTAAGTTTAATTTTTCATTCGACTTTAAAGACGAAAGTGAAGATACAAATTTTCTCATCTGTATCCGAACAACATTGATTCCTATGGTTAAAAGAATAACAGGCAAATAATGAGGGAAAGTTAGCTGAATACACACCACCACCACCACCAATAATAATAATAATAATAATAATAATAATAATAATAATAATAATAATCCGCTTAACCGTGCTGTACTTAATCGAAACGCGTAGGAGTAACAAAAAAAAATATGATGTGTTCCATTCACATGACTTTCTCTATATCTCTATAACAAATTATTGTTAATAAGCTTCTCTTTTATTTATTTCATGCTAATCGAGAAAAATTAGCAGAAATAGTCTTATTTCCTGCTTTATTGTAAGTAGAAGCGAAATAAGGGAGTAACTCCATGGCACGACAGCTCACGGGGAACCTTGGCCTACCGCCCGGCCGCTGCGTCCCCCATCTCGGTCCACTACAGACGTCATGGATGGGGTGCAGTATTGGAGGGTGAGACGTGGTCAGCGCCTCGAGTCCCCCCGACCGGTTAATGCGGTCCTCATGACCTGGAGCCGCTACTTCTCCATCAAGTAGCTCCTCAATTGGCTCCCCAGGGACCTTACGAGGCTGAGTGCACCCCGGGCCAGGTCTCCCAGCGGGGGAAAAATCCCTACGCCGGTACTGGGGATCGAACCCAAGTCTCCCGCTTGGTAAGCAGCAACGCTACCACCGAAATAAGGGAGTACCATAGGTTAAAGTGAAAGGCAAAAGCTGGTTGTTATGTGACTGATGTTCCTTTGTATGGACAGGAGTTGACAAATTCCTGTATGAGAAAAATATGTTTTTCAAAGCTGAAACCAAGAAAAAGGAATATCTCAAAAAGGATCAACTCCACAAAAAAAATGTATATAACATAAATTGTGTGTTTTAACGTGCTCTACAGTTTTTGTGAGTTAAGTTTTTGTTTAGTAGTTATGCAAAAATCATCCAGAATAAAGTAGTCATCAGAGGCTATTCCCAGAAAATTCAAAATATACATTTTATTTGTCAGGTAAATATCTTTGATATATCATATTTTAATCAAAATCGTTAGAGCCATTTTTGAGAAAATCAAAATTTTCGAAAAAAGTTCCATGTAAAGGGTAGTTTGGGGTGGGGAATTTTTCTCAAAATCTTCGTGTCGCATCCCTGGAAGACACTAAACTTAAATACCAAGTTTGGTATTTTACTGACTTTCCGTTTTTGAGTTATCATGTTCACAGACACACGGACCCACTGACACATGGACACACGGACACATGGACACACACGGACCTTTTTCTGAAAATACTTTTTTTTTGATACAGGGGACCCTAAAGCATATATTTCCGGTGAAATCTCGGTATCGAATTTTTTGGTGGAGTGCAATACCTCTCTATACACTATGTACATAGTTCGTATAGAGAAAGTAATAAAAATTAAAAATAAATAAAAAGAAAACAGAAGGAAAGAAAAAAGATGATCTGTTCGTTTACGATTCCCTGCTCCCCCCCCCCCCAACTGAAGTTTTGAATACATGTACATGTTATTTACAGAATGAATCATCGTCCCCTACCCCATGTTTCAAGAAACATTCTAATGCTACATCAAAGTGTTAACTGCTTAGACAAGGATTCCATCTGGATGTCCATTGTTATTTTGCTGTTGGTGTTGGGCAGTATGGTGTTTTGGTGCTTAAGATTTGTAGTCGAGTTACCTTACCCGTGTTTAGGACTGACACCTCCCCTAGGACTTACAAGCGGATGCCTAGGGGTCAGAAGCCTATCGGGGAGCAAATGGCACGAAACCACAGAATGGAGAATCTGGAACGGATCGTTGCTTAAGATGTTGGCGAAAATAAAGCAACAGAACAGAATCTCAAAGCATCAGAGTTAGAAACACCACAAATGTGTATTCAAATTTCTTATGCAAGTTTTGAATCACCGCGACTTACCTTTTGTTTTGCATGACATCGCAGTGAACAACAGATGACGTAACAAAACGTGACGTGATATGGCTGCCCACAACATTACTATGAAATGTAAAATAGTAGTGTTTCTGTATTTTTTTTTATGAAACATTATTACATGTATTCAGATCACTACTGAACAAGTCTTTTAGAAATGCTTTACTCCAAAATGTAATTTTTTTAGAAATCAATAAAAGGCATAATTATCCAGCAATACAGGCTTTTCTAAAGTGAATTTATGAATTGATGTAACTTTTTTGTCCACAAAGACGGCTGGAATAAAGCCCTTTATAATGAAAATTTTGTGCATATGTTACAATAACTTTTCTCTAATGAAAATGTATTTCCGGCAATTTTGGAATAAATCCCTTTCTACAATGACTAATCCAATTATTTTATTCCGTACGTCGCATAAAATAGTTACAAGCCCGCCTGGGTCGTGTGGGGGTAGCGTATTTGCCTTTCAATCTACAGGTCGCGAGTTCGAATCTCGCACATGATATTACCCGGATAAGGGTTTTTCAGGGTTTTCCCTTATCAGGAAAGACGAATGTTGAGCCAAGATGTTAAGCTAAGAAAAGGAAAGAAAAGAAAAAGGGTTACACTTGATATTCCGAAGAATACGTTATTCAAAACGGCTCGAGGATATTCATTTGTTCATTTCAGCCTCCCTACTGTCCAAAAGACCTAACTAAAGATTTCTCTTCTACCCTGACAGTTTCAGCTGCTGACAGAATTTTTCAAACTCTCTTATAAACTAAACTTAACTGACATAATCTGTTAATATATCTATCTTACAGCTATTTATTTACATTACATTAGCTTATTAATTATTTGCAGCTTTTTGCAATCACAATACTGCCAAAAAAATGTATTTGTGAAGTAATTTGTTAATGAGTTGATAATCTATGACTGATATATCTTTTTCGTTATGAGCTAAACCAATTTTCATCAAAAACTTGGGCAGTTACTCTACTCATTGCATGTAAAATAACTTTGTAAACACATCCGAAAATGCTTCGAAACAATTCACGCAATTTTCAGCAAATAATAAAATAATTAAGTGAAAGGCTTTAAAAACATCAAAACAAAAGAATAAACTCTAACGCAATTGTGTTTTTGGAAATTGTAAATTATAATTTCCACAGCAAATAATTTGGCTACTTGAATGTATTAAGAGAAAAAGAATATATTTGGACTTATCAAAAATACAATCATAAAGTTGAAACATGAATTTAGCTTTAGATTGTAATAGCCATTGTACATACAAGCAAGGTGGCTCAAGCGTTTCATCTATGACCGGCATTCGGAGGTTCGTGGGATCGATTACCGCAGCCGATCTCTGACATACGTGTGTTTCTCCGGGTTACTAGGCAATTGCTGAGGAGGTTTCATAATGCCTCCCTTATTTTAATATTCATTTCACCCAAACGGTCTCTTCTAGGATAATAAATGTCGGCGAGGACAGCGGTCGTGACACCCTTCGTGGTGGTGATTGATTGCGCTCTGGAATTACAGCTCTCGGCGGCGTGATGGCGTTGAAAGTCATCTGTATACTCGGTGAGTTTGGCCAGATCTGGGGCGCAGGCTCCTAGCGTTCCCCGAATCGAGATGAAGAACTGCCTGGAATATGTTAGGGACACCCCACGGAGGCTCTTCCTCCACCGTCCGAGTTCGGCCGCCCTTTGAAATTACTCTCATCTCATCCTATTCTACTGGGTCTGATGTACAAGAAGCCAATAATTGTAGTGCGGAATCCCCTCCGACATTACACACACATTGTACATGTTTACAACAGTCACGAAGACAAATATTATGTGTGGGTTTTATAACATGCATACCTGTTTTAAAACGTCTACCAGGTGACCAATCTGCCCTATTTGACATGTGCAGACATCCCTTGGTGCGTCAAAAGAGCTGCAGAACTCAACAGGATTATTTCCAGTCAAAACTCGCCAGTGGAGTACTGGCGAGAGTGGCCTTCGGTATACACTCTTTCAATCAGAAGAGGCTGTGAGATAAAAGAAAGGTTGCTCTCGTCCAGTTTCCACCTGCGGATCTTAATTTGTGAGTTTGCCCCGCTGAGTTCTGCAACTCTTTTAACGCACCAAGGAATATCTGCACACGATTGAACTTTGCAAACTCAAATATCTAAAAGTGAAATTCTATACAGTATACTAGTTACTTTCTCTACATATACTATGTGCATAGTGGATATATAGGATATTATATATACCCAAAAATTCGATACCGAGATTTCACCGGAAACACATGCTTTAACCCCCTGAGACCAAAAAAAGTATTTCTAGAAAAATGCCTGTGAACATGATAACTCAAAGACGAAAACTCGGTGAAACACCTAACTTGATATTTAAGTTTAATATCTTCCAGGGTTACAAAACGAATATTTTGAGAAAAGTATCCCCATCCCAAACTAACCTTTACATAGAAAAAAATGTCGAAAATGTTAATTTTCTCAAAAATGGCTGTAATGATTTTAATTAAAATACCGTATATGGGAAATAAAATGTATATCTTTATTTTTTTGGAAATAGTCTCTAAAGACCGTTTTATTCTGAATGAATTTTGCTGAATTTTGCGTAGCTGGTAAACCCTAAGAAATAGACAAAAACGTACTACACAAAAATGTACATTACGTTAAAACTCACAATTTATGTCATATATGTTGTTTTTTTTCGTTGAATTGACCATTTCTGAGATATTACTTGTTATTTGTTTCCGGCCTAAAAACTTTTTTCACACGGAAAGTTGTAAACTCCTGGCCCTGTATAGAAGCGCATTTCAAACACAGAGCAACCAGTTATTTTTAAAAAAAAAAAACAGACTATCGTTTTTGCTTAGTATATTCCCTTATTATAAGGAAGCAAGTAATTAAGCAAATCTCTGCTAATTTTTATCTTTAGTAGCATAAAGTAGATAGAAGAATATGCGTTTAACAATAATTTGTTACAGTGATGTAGAAAAAATTATGGGAATGAAACACATCTCATTTTTTTTTTTGTTTCACAAATAGTAATTCCACATACTTGTAATTTATGTTTTTAAAGCAAAAAGTTTATCCTCAAATGACTCAAGGTTTATAGAATAACGTATACTTTAATATTTCTGGGGAAGAAACGTATAGAAAAGGTCAATAAATACACAGCAATGACAACTGAAAGGTGCATAAAACTTAATTCACTAATAATGATAATGTTCATGCAAGGTAGGAGACGGGTCACGTCGTGGCTGAGTGGTTAGACCACTTGCCCCGCACCTAGACGGCCTGGGTTCGATCCCAAGCGAACGCATGTGAGATTTGTGGTGGACAAAGCGGCGCAGGGGCGGGTTTTCTCAGGTTTCCCCCGCCATCATATTCCACAGGTGCTCCATCATGATCATCAATGTCATCGCCTGCGGTACCACAAGTGGTAAAAGAGGGCGTTAAACGCTTTCCAAAAAAATATGATGTTCCATTCACATTATTTTCTCTGCATCTCTGCAAAAAAAGTATTATTAAAAAGTTCATGCTTCTATTTACTTCATGCTAATTGAGAAAAAATTAGCAGAAATAGTCTTATTACTTGCTTCCTTGTAAGTAGAAGCGAAATAAGGGATTATCTTAGGTTAAAGTAATAGTCAAAATCTGGTTGCTATGTGACTGAAGTTCCTTTGTTTGTATGGACAGGAGTTGACAAATTCCTGCGAGAGAAAAGTATAAGTTTTTCATAGCTGGAAACAATAACAAGGAATATGTCAAAAACGATCAACTCCACGAAAAAAATGTATATTACATACATTGTGTGTTTTATCGTGCTCTATATTTTTGTGTGGTAAGTTTTTGTCCACCTCTTACGGTTTACAAAATTCCGTAAAATTCATCCAGAGTAAAGTAGACTTCAGAGGCTATTCCCAGAAAATTCAAAATCAAAAATTTCTAAAAAAAATTCCATGTAAAGGGTAGTTGGGGGGAGGATTTACTTGAAAATCTGCGTGTCGTATCGTTGGAACATACCAAACTTAAATACTTAGTTTGGTATTTAACGGCCTCTTCGTTTTTGAGCTATGCTGTACATGGACACACACACACACAGACACGGGGACAATTTTCTAAAAATGCTTATTTTAGGATTCAGGGGGTCTCAAAACATATATTTCCGGTGAAATCTCGGTATCGAATGTTTGGGTACAATACAATACCTTCTTTATACAGTAAATACATAGTACGTATAAATAAAGTAAAAAAGGTAAAATACAAATAGCATAGACTAAGAATTAATAATCACTTCACATCTCTTTATGAATGCAATGAGATGTTTCAGATGACTTCTTCAGTAATTGAATTATTATTGCAAGATATAGGACATCATATTCAGCATACAACAGACAAAAGTGGAACCCTAAGCTCAAAACAACCTGTGTGTAGCTTTGCACTGGATGGAAACCGACTGACAATTTCATGCAGTTGTAGATATGCATGGAGTTTCTAAGGCGCCAGGATGCAGAAGTGTGCAATGGTGCATAGAGTATCGCCAGTTCGCGCTTGGACAAATCTAGCAGTGCACGACGTAATAATGCGCATTATATAAACGACCAATCAAATCACAGGCCATCAACTCAGCCAACAAAGCGACACAATTGCGTGCTGTTAATAGCTGATATATTTAAATCTTCAAATATATTAAATATCTTTATGTTAAGTATTTCAGATTAAATACACCCATAAAACTTAGCGAGCCCTCCTGGGTAGTGTGGTGTTAGCGTGTCTGCTTCATAGTTAAAAGGTCGTGAGTTCGAATCTCGCTTAGAGTCAGTTGCCCGGTTTTTTTTTTTTGTTTGTTTGTTTTCGGAGTTTTCCTTATCCTGAGAAGAGGAATGTCGAGTAACTTTAGGCTCCATGGATCTCATTTCATCAATTTCATTCATTGTCAGATATGACCAACCAGGCCGGTCACCATGGACACGCTCGCTAAGGCGTCTCGCTTTGGTGCTTCGCGGGCAGAGGATCGTGGGTTCGAGTCCCGCCTTGGGCATGGGTGTTATATGTTTGTGTAAAGGAACAGTAAAACCAGTAATCATACAGGGGGGGGATGTAAATAGGGGATACAGCGCCGGAGTCCTGACCAGACTCCGGTACTGTTTAAAAAAAAAACTAGGTTAAAGGACGTCAAGGTACAAAAAAAAAAAAAAAAAAAATTATCGAATGTGTTAGACGTAAGGAGACATAGCTTAGCTCTGTAAATAGTTTTATTACTTTCTCTAGCCCACATGTACAGTGTACATAGTGATAGAGAAGGTATGGTATTCCACCCAAAAATTCGGTATCGAGATTTCACTGGAAATATATGTTTTGGGGTCCCCTGAGTCCGAAAACATTTTTAGAAAAACGTTCCTGCGCGCGGGTGTGTGTATGTGGACAGCATAGCTCAAAAAAGAAAATGTCATTGAATACCACACTTAATATTTTGGGTTTAGTATCTTCCAAGGATTTCAGAAAATCTCCCCACTATAAACTACCCTTGAATTCGAAAAATGTTTGAAATTTTTTATTTTTTTAAAAATGGCTCTAACAGTTTTGATTAAAATCCCGCATATTAAAGATATTTACATAACAAATAAGTTGGATATCTTGAATTTTTTGGGAATATCCTCTTAAGACCTCTTTATTCTGGATGAATTTTGCCGATTTTTGTTTAGCTGCTAAACCGTAAGATATAGACAAAAAAGTACAACACAAAGATGTAGATCTCGTTAAAACACACAATTTATGTCTTTTGCATTTTTGTTGTGGAGGTAACCGTTTCCGAGATATTCGTTTGGTTGTATTGGTTTCAATTGTAAAGTACTTATACTTTTCTCAGACAGGCAGTGTCAGTTTTTTTTTATACTCCTGGCCAAACAAACAAGCGATTTGCAATGACAATTGCAAAATGACAGCTTTTGAAACATTTGACTGTTATTTTAGCCTGTGCAAGAAGCCCGAGAAGATTTTGAATTAACACGTCGCCAGGAAAGCTTCAGTTCTTATTTTACATTCTGCTAATGTTTATCGCGATTAGCACTGTGTAGAAAGAACAAGAATGTTTTGTAAGAAGTTTGTCCGTAGAGCAGCTAGAGAACGGTATATGAGTTTAGCACATCACATTTTTTATTGGCGACGCTTTGAAATGGAAATATGTATATACGTTTGTTAATTCTGTATCTGAATTTGTTAATTTCTTCAAACGTTACAATATAACAAACTTTCATTGAGAATCAGAGTTAACAAGAATTTTCAATCGTTCCCTTGTTATTTATACATTGTTAATACGTAAATTGCAAATATTGTGAAACAGGCCTCTGGTATGAGAGTGGATATAACATATGGAAAATGCAGAATTGAATGAAAGGAAAGGTTTTTATGGAACAGCGATGAAATTAAGTGCGGGGGAAATCGGAGTACCTGGAGAAAGCCTCGATGCCGCTTTGTCCACCACAAATCTCACATCCAATTCCCTGGGATTGAACCTTGATTAGAGGGAAACGGTCTAACCATTTATTTTATAATTACATCTTAATTTTTTTTTGAATAGCCTCTGCACCATTTCCAGAATATGAGGAAAGTTAAATCAGAGGATTTTTCATCCTTATTAGTAATAATCTGTGCTGCACAAATTAAATTATTACAATTAAGTACAAGAAGTTCATATAAAACTGGGAGAGGTAAGTGAACTTAAAATTAAATTATAATTCAGCTTAAAAAGCCACTTGTACAACTTGGGAAGACAGCTAGTTATCAAATAATTAAATAACTTTCTAGACTGTCTTTTTATAAGCTGAAATGGTTTTCTATGATGATCAGTATTTAAACCAAAGGACACGTAATGGCTGGAAAAAAATTGTAGGAGAGACCACAACCCGACCTTGGCATTCAAAATGGATGATACCGCGTTGGTATTGCTATTTTATTCCACGGAATGAGAACGATGAAAGCACTTACACCTAGTCCTCTGGTGGAGAACTGAACCCGCCAAGGGCAAGTGAACTAATGGCAGGACGTATTTTCTATACCGGGTGGCCCATATTTGACGTGTGCAAATACCCTTAGTGCGTTAATAGAGTTGCAGAACTCAAGGGAGCTGTTTCAAGTTAAACCGGTCATAGGGAACTGGAGTAAGCGACTTTCGTTTTATTCCCCTTCGTTCAGTCTCGGCTAATAGGCAAGAGTGGTAAAAACAGACTCGCTCTCACCAATTTTCCAATGACGGATTAATAAGAACACTGGGAGATAAATGTCAAGTTGTATATTTTTGTATAGGTTTCTTTCTCAAAATTTTACTTTGATTGACTTGTTATGTTAATATGAATACTAAATTCCATATTGAATAAGCACTTTGCAAGATATAAACTATTTCAAAAATATGTTATATAAATATATTACACAGTTCAAAATGTTCTACCCGCCTCAAAATTTGATTAAATTGGTTAATATGTTTTAAATTGTAGTTTTGAACCTTATACTTTAAGTGATAATACGACATAAACTTTGATTTCTGAATTATAATAAATGTATTAAAAGGTTAGAAAGTTTAATGTTTGCAATCAAGTATTTTTTCAAAAATATTTTATTGAAAATTTACTTTGGGTGTCAGGATAATATTGTCATCTATAATATTGTAATAGATATTTCTGTACAATTTAGTTATATTTAAACAAAACCTGAGACATATTCAAAGTGTGAAAATAAAACGTGTTTTATAAAACAGTATGACAGGAAACAGGTGTACTTTACGTTCTTTAATGATTGTTGAGGCCGAAGAAGGGGCAAAAGCTAATTATTGATTCTCAATGGATGCTCTAAGGCTCCAACAACCATTTGCTGTAAAAAGCTATTTTTTATCTTTTAGCCAAATGAAGTCAAAATTTCACTCCAGAGTCTCTTAATTTGAAATAGCCCCATTGAGTTCTGCTACTCTTAATGCACGAAAGAATATCTGCACACGCAAAATAGGGGCAGATAGGCCACCTAACAGAACTTTTAAATTCCACCCCCATTGAGTTTTTACAATCTGTTAAATGAAGAAAACGCAAGATCGTCCAAAAATTACTCTTATTACTATCTCTAGCACCTAGTAGAAAAGTTATTGTATTCCACACAAAATTAATGCCGAGGCTTCACCAGAAATATACGTTTTGAGACTACTTGAGTCCGAATAAAAAATGCTTGTGTGGTGTGTATGTGTGTGTCTCTGAGTGCATATGTGAACAGCATAACTTCTAAAACGAAGAATCCATTAAGCACCAAACTCGGTATTTAAGTTTAGTATCTTCCAAAAATGTAACACGATGATTTTGAAAGACATACTCCCACCCCAAATTTCACTTTACATGGAAAATTTTCTCGATAATTTTGATCTTCTCAAAAATAGCTTTAACTGTTTTTATTAAAATACCGTATATTAAATATATTTACATGACAAATAAAATGAATATCTTGAATTTCGGGAATAGCTTCTGAAGTTCTCTTTATTTTTAAGTTTGCACACCTACTTAAAAAAACTCTAAGAGATAGACAAAAACTTACTACACAAAAAACTAAGATCTCGTCAGAACACACAATTCATGTCCTTTACGTTTTTGTTGTTGAGCTAACCGCTTCCGAGATATTCCTTGTTATTGGTTTCAGTTTTACTCCTGGCCATGCAAAGAGGGGATTTCAATGGCAATTACATAGTGGCGGATCGTAAATCATTCGTCTATTACCACAATACATTTATTTAGTTCCCTTTTTCTTAAAGAACTAAGGAATAACAAAAATGCTGCTAATGTTTATTTCAATTAGCAAATTTTAAAAGAATAATACTGTGTAAGAAACTTGAAGACCAGCTAGAGAAAGTCATATGAACGTAACACATCAGATATTTACTTTGTCTATACGAAAATTCGATACCGAGATTCGCGCGTGTGTGTGTGACAGACAGCATAGCTCAAAAACGAAAAGACAGTTAAATACCCACCTTGGTATTTAACTTCAGCATCTTCCAAGGACGCGATACGAAGATTTTCAAAAACATCCCCCCAACCCTAACTACCTATGGACAAAATTTCGAAAATTTTGAATTTTCTCTGAAATGGCTCTAACGGTTCTGATTAAAATATCGCATATTAAATATATTTACCTGACGGATAAAATTTATAGTTTGTTTTTTTTTGTAGTGTTTATCACCCGCATTTACTGCAATGGCACCGCAGGCGATGACACTGATGATACATGAAGATATAGCCCCGGTGGAATGAGATGGCGGGAGAAACCGGAGAACCCGGAGAAAACCCGCCCCTAAGCCGCTTTGTCCACCACAAATCTCACATGCGTTTGCTTGGGATCGAGAAGCGAATGGTCTGACCACTCGGCCACGTCGCGGCCTTATAATCTGTGAAAACTGCTTTATTCTGGATGAATTTTACGGAACTTTGCATAACTGATAAACCGAAAGGGATAGAAAAAAAAACTAACTTAACAGAAAATGTAGAGCTCGTTAAAACACATAATCTATCTTATATACTTTTTTTCGTTGGAATTGACCATTTCTGAGATATCCCTTATTATTGGTTTCAGCTTTAAAATACTTATATTTTTCTCATACAGGAATTTGTCAACTCCTGTCCATATAAACAAAGGAACTTCAGTCACATAGCAACCAACTTTTGACTATTACTTTAACCTATGGTACTCCCTTATTTCGTTTCTACTTACAAGGAAACAAGTAATAAAACTATTTCTGCTAATTTTTTCCCATTAGCATGAAGGAAATAGAAGCAAAACCTTTTTAACAATAATTTGTATAAGAAATGTAGAGAATTTGAATGGAACACGTCAGATTTTTTCAGGAGGTTCTAAACTAAGAAATCAATGGTTAACATCTAGATTTTAGTTCAATGTTTGGTGCAATGGTTTTCGCATTCACTTAACATAGAAATTAGTTCCTTCTCTTGTTTATTTCGGAACATTGGTTGACATTTAATTAATTATGCAATGAAATTAAACGGTAAATGATAAGCAAACAGCTTTGCCGAGGGCAAAAGCTCCTACACAAGGTAACGAGTGCTTTGCAAACATTCACTTGCGGGGGATTCTAATTGAGATTAAAGTAAATAAAAGGATGAGATTATACCCACATATCGGTTTTACATAAATCAGTAATCACGGTGTCTGTGGCTGCTGTGAAACGCTAATTAAGTCTACAATCCTTGGGGGATTCAGGATTCTCTTGTTCATTGCTGACAACTTACTTTACCTTACAATCTATTTTCTTCTACCAAATACAGTAGGTGTCCAAGCCGAAACGCCCAAATTTGAGATGCATACTGAACATTATAAACAACCCCGACATTTCCATATGTGAGGTTTGTTAGCTGTGAAGTTTATATTTATAATGTAATGTAAACTCTAAATTTTCTCGGGGTTCTAGAGCCAGATGCTCCAGAAAATTTAGAGTTAATACGTCGTTATGAAAACTTCAGCTCTTATGTTATATCACGTGCATTTTATTTCACGTTTGCTTTCTCTACCATTTACATGCAATGTGCATAGTAAATGGAGAAGTATAGGTGTTGTACTGTCCCAAAATTTTGTTTAAATGTAATAATTTATAAGAATGTGTTTCGAGATCCCCCTGAGGCAAAAAACACACACATTTAGGAAAATGCAGTGTCTGTGTGAAAATACCATAGTTCAAAAACGAAACGTTCCTGGGGTGAGTTTTATTCGTGGTGCTTTTGTGTGTGTTCAGCTTACTGAGTCTATGCTCTTGGAGCTACCCTGTAGTTCCCCACCAAGCCCAGGATAAGCATAGACACACGGGGAAGAAATATTTTATGGTCTTCGTAGACTACAGCAAGGTCTTTGATCTTATCAACAGAAAGACACTGATTCAAAAACGCACCCACATAATAGTAGACACTCGCAATCATACATTCTGTCAGGAAAGTACCGGGAATAGATCATTTAAAAATCCTGTTTAAAAGGGGATTCGAAATTATATTTGTCGCTAACTTGATACAACTTTCCTCTATACCCATGCGGAGTTTGATCGTCATCTGTCATCTAGTTTGTTTACAGCACGCCATTTTGTTAGTTCATCTCAAAGGTTATTTGCGATTTTACGATGGATACAAATATTGAACAAAGAATCTGTCTCAAATTTTGCATTGAAAATGGTATTTCGTGTGCCGAATCGCTGAAAATGTTACAGAGGGCTTACAGTGAATCGACTTTATCAAAAACACGTGCATGTGAGGGTACATTCAAAAGTGATCGAGATGTGGTGGAAGATTTGCCTCGCTCTGATCGGCCATCAACGGTTTCAACTGAACTGAACATCGCTAAAGTGAAGAAAATAGTGTCTGAAAATCGTCATTTAGGTCTGAGAAAGATAGCCGCTGATCTTTCAGGTCTAACAAATCGATTCGTACCATTTTAAACAATAGTTTGGACATGACACCCACTGCAGCCTCGGTTAGTTCCGAAAGACTTGAATTTTCTACAAAAACTCAATCACGTAAGGATTGCTGAAGACATGCTAGAACGAGCCAGTTCCGACCCCACATTCATGAAACGCATTGTAACTGGTGATGAGACCAGTCAAAAAGCTTCCGAGTGGCGACTTCCAACTGAACCGAAACCTAAAAGAGCACGTCAAACTCGATCAAAACTGAAGGTCATATTGACAGTTTTTATCATGGTCTCGTGTACTCAGAATTCTTGCCTGAAAGTTAGATAGTAAATAAAGACTATTATCTGAGCGTTATGCGGCATTTGAGATAACAAATACGGCGAAAAAGGCCAGATTTGTAGAACGACAACTCATGGATTCTGCACCACGATAACACACCAGCTCACAAGGCTATTATTGTGAACGAATTTCTGGCCAAAAACTCAACAAATTCATCGAACAGCCACCGTATTCACCTGATCTGGCTCCTGCTGATTTCTTTGTCTTTCCAAAACTCAAGTTACCACTTCGAGGGACCCGTTTTCAGTCGATAGAAGACATAAAGGAAAATTCGCGGCGACAGTTGACATCGATTCCTAAAATTGCCTACAAAAAATGTTTTGATGATTGGATTATTCGTTGGCATAAATGTATAATTTCAGAAGGGGCATACTTTGTAGGCGACAAAATAAAATTGGATGAATAATTCATTTTTTGTGTTTTATTGACCAATTCCCGGAACTTTCTTGACACAGTAGTACTCTCAAATATCCAGATGTATAATCACATTCAAATACTTGATGATACAGTTATATCTAAAAAAATAATTAAAAAATGGAGTCTCACAAGGCGACCCAATAAGTCCAATAATGTTCAACATCATGACAGCAGACATCACAGAGACATGTCAGCATCACTCATACTATACGCGGACGAGAAATAGGCTCGCAGAACAAGGAAGAGCTTCAAGATGTCCTAAACAGACTCGCCGCATGGGCAGAAAGAAATGATTTAAACAAAATCTGATGTGTTCCATTCACATGACTTTCTCTACATTTCTGCAACAAATTATTGCTAAAAAGCTTATGCTTCTATTTACTTAATTCTAATCGAGAAAAAAATAGTAGAAATAGTCTTATTACTTGCTTCCTTGAAACTAGAAGCGAAATAAGGGAGTACCATAGGTTAAAGTGGCTGAAGTTGCTATGTGAATAAAGTTCCTTTGTGTGTATAGGCAGGAATTGACAAATGCATGTATGAGAAACGTTTTTCAAAGCTGAAACTTAAAACAAACAATATCTAAAAATAATCAAATTCACGAAAAAATGTATATAGCATAAATTGTGTGTTTTAACGTGATCTACATTTTTGTATGGTAAGCTTTTTTTCATGTTTTATGGTTTAGCAGTTATGCTAAATTCCGTAAAATGTATTCAGAATAAAGCAGTCTTCAGAGACTATTCCCCGAAAATTCAAGATATACATTTTATTTGTCAGGTAAATATATTTAATATATGATATGTTAATCAAAATCGTTAGAGTATTTTGGAGAAAATCAAAGTTTTCGAGAAAAAAATCCATGTAAATGGTAGTTAGGGGTGTGGGAATTTTCTTGGAAATCTTCGTGTCGCAACCTTGAAAATACCAAACTTAAATACCAAGTTGGGTATTTAACTGTCTCTTCGTTTTTGAGATATGCTGTTCAAAGACACACAAGGACCTTTTTCTGAAAATGCCTTCTTTGAATTCAGGGGGTCCTAAAACATGTATTTCCAGTGAAATCTCTGTATCGAATTCTTGGGTGGCATACAGTACTTTCTTTATATATGTACATATTAGGTATAGATAAAGTGGCCCGATTTCTAAACAACAAACGCCATAACGTCAGATGACTGCAGGCTGCCAAAATACAAACTCCGACACATAGTGATTGCAACGACCTTCGTTGGTTTGAAAGTACTGCCCTCCTAGCCACTTCAGTTCAGGGAAAAGGTTAAAGTCGCTGGGTGCCAGGTCAGGTCTGTACAGCGGATGATCGAAAATGTCCCTTTTAAGTTGTTCAAGGAGCCGATGTGTTGTTCCAGCAGTGTGTAGACGAGCGTTGTCTGGATCAACATAATTTCTGAAGTCAGCATTCCTCTTCGTTTGTTTTGAATGGCTCTCCGCAACCGTCGTAAAGTACGAAGATCTGCAAAACAACGTCAATACTCATTTGAAATCAATGGCGGCAACATTTTTACTTTCTCTATATGCACTATGTACAGAGTGTATAGAGAAGATATTGCATTCCACGAAATATTCGATACCGAGATTTCACCGGAAATATGCTATACGCTCCCCAGTGTCCAAAAAAGTATTTTCAGAAAAAGGTCCGTGTGTGTCCGTGAGTCAGTGTATCCGTGTGTCTGTGAATACGATAAATCAAAAACGAAAAGTCGGTAAAATACCAAAATTGGTATTTAAGTTTAGTATCTTCCAGGGATGCGACACGAAGATTTTGATAAAAATCCCCCAACCCCAAACTACCCTTTAATTGCAACTTTTTTCAAAAATTTTGTTTTTCTAAAAATGGCTCTAACGATTTTGATTAAAATATCGTATATTAAATCTATTTATCTGACAAATAAATTATATATTTTGAATTTTCTGGCAATGGCCTCTGAAGACTACTTTATTCTGGATCAATTTTACGGAATTTTGTGTAGCTGCTAAACCGTAAGAGATGAACAAAAACTTACCACACAACAAATGTAGAGCACTTTAAAATACTTTTTTTCGTGGAGTTGATTGTTTTTGAGATATTCCTAGTTTTTGGTTTCAGCTATAAAAAATCCACTTTTCTCATACAGGAATTTGTCAACTCTTGTCCATACAAACAAAGGAACTTCAGTCAAATGGCAACCAGCTTTTGGCTATCACTTTAACCTATGGTACTCCGTTATTTCGCTTCTACTTACAAGGAAGCAAGTAATAAGTCTATTTCTGCTAATTTTTTCTCGATTAGCAGGAAGTAAATAGAAGCTTAAGCTTTTTAAAAATCATTTATTGCAGAGATGTAGAGAAAGTCATGTGAATGGAACACATCAGATTTTTTGAATCGAGTATTGCAAAGCTTATGCACAGATACGATAAATGTCTCAATCTTTTCGGTGATTATTTTGAAAACCATAAGTGTATAAAACTTTTAGTAATAAAATAGTTTTCTATGAAATTGTCGTTTATTTATAACCTATCAGAGGTTGAAAAAAAATGGTCCTCGTATTTATAATTTTATGTTTCAATTTTTAGATACTTATATATTTTTCAAGTGGAAAATGATTGTTCGGTTTCCTTTATCCTGTTGAAACAAACAGAACAGAATGTTTTGCACTTAATAGCGACTAGCTCTTGAAAGATTTGACTGTTTTAACTTAGTACATTCATTTATTCCACAGATCTACAAGGAGGTATGCAATAAAAGTATTTCAGTAAATATTTATATCTATATACGTGTAATGGATAGAAAATAAATCTTTTTAGAAAGGTTTTTGCAGGCTGTAGAGAACATAACACATCAGATGCAGAACCATTATTGAAGTCCAACGACGTTTTCGTGCAGAGTACCACAAAAATTCTCCTCAAAAATGCCAAGAGAACCAAGGAAAGTAGAGCGTTTTAGAGACAGAAAAGGTTTCTAAAAGGTGGACCATCAAGAAAATCAGAGGAGACTTGAACAACATTTAGATATGCTTGCAAGAATTCTAAGAAATTTTTCGTATGACGTCGTACTATTCAAGGAAAAGATCAACCGCAATAATGGGCCACACTTCTGCATACTACCACACGGTGCTATTCATTCCAAGTCATTTATGAATTTCAAAATTTTCAATTTCTTCCTTTTCAGCACCTGAAACAAAAATGAAATAAATATACCTCTTACGGTTTACTGGATATGTATAAGCCATTCAGAATAAAGAGAACTTCAGAGGCCGTTTCCAAAAAATTCAAGAAATATGTTATATTTGTGATGAAAACGTTTAAAACATACTATGACCACGAGCCCTGCGACCGTAATCGTCGAACGTGTGTGAACGGTTTTGATTCGTTAGTAGCTGATTGTTAGTATATATTGCTACATCTGTGTTAATGGACACGTGTGCGCGCGGCAAGTACTTTTGACATTGCAACTGTAATTGTTACACATGCTCAAGTGGACACACGTGTGCTGACGGAAGATTCTTTGACGTTGAAACCCAGTGTTGTTAGCATGTGCGACGGCTCCTGGAAATTTCCTGTCAGTGACCGACAGGTACAAAAAGGGGAACAAAGCTGCAGTTTCGGCGGGAAATTCGTAGTCGTCGCCGCAGCGAACGCGAAAACTTACTTTGCGGAAGAATTGTCACAGTTGAAAAAAGACACATATTTGTGAGCAGATTCTGAATTTAATCTATTTGTGGAAGAAAACGAACAGTTGTAGGAGAACAAGAGACGTGTTGTTTCTATATGGTATTTTAATCAAAATTGTTGGAAGCACTTGAGGAAATAACATTTTTAGACACAGTTTTTAAGGGTAGTTTGGAGTGAAGTTTTTCTTGAAAATATTCATCTCGCACCCATGGAAATGCTGAACATAAACAGTAAGTATACCTAGTAATCAATTGACTTTTTGTTTTGAAGTTATACTGTTCACACGTGGACATAAAGAGGGATCTGAATTCCACAAACGTATTGTGTGCTTTAGCGAGATCTAAATATTTTGTGAAGTAAGATTTTTGTTCAGCCTTTATGGTTTCCTAATTATACGACTAGCCTGTATTTGCTATAAAATACTATTGCCTTTTCCAAAGTTATCGATTTCTCCCCATGGGCAGAAATGTTTTTGTTTAATGCTCCCAGTCTGTGTGCAATTGACACGGCTGATTTACAACAATAACAAAAGGCATAACAACACTTAATTTTCCCATTAGCGGATGAGAGTGTACATAAGACAGGATGTATTTAACTTTGATGTGAGTTGGACTGCTTTAACTATGAAGTTTTCTATGCTGTTTTACTCAACGTTATTAAAACGTCAATCAAAAAGCTAATAATTTAACACTTGTATTGAATAAAAGTAAATAAGACTGAAAGTCCAATTAATTTTCCCAGCTCAATTCAATACTCACACATGTCTGGAGTATATTCTGATATTCATCTATCACTTGGAGTTTACCGGAACACTATGCAGCTGACTGAGAAACGTAAATTTCATATTTATGGCCTAAATATGATATTAAGTGTTGAAAATTTTGAGCAGTCGGCCTTATGCTCGGCGCGAGAGCATAATTGGATATAGGAAATACGAGCTGTGTCAGAGCGCGCTGGGCAGAAGCCAACCTTCAACAATTAAGTGCTTGGTATCACGCGAGCCAAAATCGTTTCACTTCATCTCAGCTATCAATCCGTGTATAATCACAAAGCAATCACAAACGAGTTAAATTTGCCTGGTTAGTGCCACTTGAATATCGTATTTTCCAAAATAAGAAACCTAATTATTAATTCATAGTCTCAATTCTATACTGGAGTTAGCATCGTGGAATTTCAAATTAGTTTTCGCAAATTTACGTATGCATTAAAACTAGACTGTGTTTTAATAACCTATTAAAAGAAATTGACAAAAGTTGTTCTTTAATAGTAAGTTGGTCAACTTTTAGATTACGCTTTTAAGGAACTAGATATATCTTTGCTCTCCCACCGCCTTC
Source organism: Hymenopus coronatus (assembly GCA_030762935.1). Lineage (NCBI taxonomy): Eukaryota > Metazoa > Arthropoda > Insecta > Mantodea > Hymenopodidae > Hymenopus > Hymenopus coronatus. The sequence continues at coordinate 59,437,678 of CM060892.1, read as the reverse complement.
CTAGTGTAGAGAGGCATACCGAATTCGACATATAAGTTCTATGTAAAGAGATTTACCCAAAAATAAGCAGTTAGAAACTAGTAAAATAAATTGGTCCAGTGGGTCTTAAAACATGTATTTCAGCATAACATTTTTGGTTAGAATACAATACCTTCTCTACCTAATATGTACATAGTACGTATAGAGAAAGTAATTAACTCATCATTCTTTACTTTCTTACTTTTAAGGAAATGTACAGAAGTCCATTCTTTTATACCGTATAGTACACTTTCGTGGATAAAAATATGGTCCTTTCCTCAAATATCACTATGTCTTTCTCTCCATAAGGTTTACAGCTTCAGATAAGGTCATTTTTATTCCTCCCAATCAGTGCTTTATGTGTCTCGCCTTAAAATAGCTCGGCATAAACACAAATCAATGAACCATGTTTTAATCTTTATGAAATGGAGGGGTGAATCGCTTACCATCTCTATGAAAGTTTCGCTACTCTAACACAAGGTATGCCTATTGCCTTATTTAGCAGGTATAGATTGAAAATTGATATCTCTAACTCTAACTCACGGAGTATAGCATTTCTATGTGTACGTAAATTCAAAGTTAGAGCAAATATGGTGTTCTCGGTATTATCCAACATTGGCTAATTTCTTCAAGCCGAATTATTTACTCCCGCATAGCTAAATTTTAAAAGCAAACGTCTTCTGCTCCGTTTATGAAGATATAACTCCGTCTGTTGCCTCTTTTAGTTTCATGTTGATTCTTTTCTTCCTCAGTGGTTGCTTCCTCATAACTACCACTAAGTTTTTAATAATTTGCATTGCGTAGGCTATTCCTGTCTGAATCACAATCCACAATACTATCTTCTGCATATTAACTATTTCGGAAAGACACAATGTCACTGAAAAAACCATTACAGAGCCGGTATTTTTTATTTGAAATACGGATCTTTCTTGTTCCTTCCAGTTCCCTAACCAAATAAGCAACCATGGCAAGACAGTGTCGAAGTATTTAAGTCGTGGACTTCATAGTAAAGGCTGGAAAGGTTGACTCTGGCTGAAAAATTCAATACCATGGCTTGGATTTGAACAATGACATCTTCTGGTTTCCGTCCAGTTACTCTAATCTTGTCCTACATGTGAACTATATGAAGGGGCAATTAATTAGTATTTATATTTTTTTCCCTTGTCACTACAACTCTGTTATACTATGTTCATGTATACAATAAACTTATTACAAATAACAAAATAAATAAATTTACAAATATTTTTGGCCATCTGATTTGATTTACATAAAGTTTACCGAGTGCGGTGGCAGTAACGTGTCGACTCGCGTTTGGGAAGTCGCGGGTTCGGTTTCCGTCGAGGCGAGCTCTTAGTTAGGGCTTCTCGTGGTCCCCCACCCCTTATACCACCCCACTACTTCCTTTCAATCATTTTCCTTCACGTCATTTCCTTTCATTTTCAGATATGTGTGCCTCTTGGCTTGTGTTGTATGGCAGTGCAGGCAGGTGGCGCGCGAATGAATGCGCTTTGAATGTTGATCTCTGCATTGTGGCGGCGTTGTAGTCAATGTCCTCGGGAGGGAGCGGGGACGGTTGCCTTGCTGACAATCGAAACCCTAGTGTTGGCGGCTGCGTGGCAAACCTGGCGCTGAGATGTTAGATCAGTTAAACAGTTAGGGATTACCATGTGACTCTATGGCCGCCCTTGGTTTCCGCACATCATCCCTGGGCCACGCCATGGCTGAGTGATTAGACCACTCGCCTCTCACCTAGACGGCCCGGGTTCGATCCCAAGCGGATGCATGTGAGATTTGTTGTGAACAAAGCGGTGCAGGGGCGGATTTTCTCCGGGCTCTCCGGTTTCCCCCAGCATCACATTCCACCGGTGTCCTATCTTCACTTCATGTACCACCAGTGTCATTGCCTGCGGTGCCACAAGTAGTTAAAGCGGGCGTTAAACACTACCAAAAAAACTTCATCCGTTCCCCCTGAGGATATTAATGCACAATAGATATGAAGGTAGACCCGTTGTTTAGCCTTTACCTTACCTTTACCTTTTATATAAAGGTTTTTCTTCCAGATGTTTTTCCTTCTTCGTTTTAGTTTTTATTCTTAATTCATTTCAAAGTGCTTTTTGGTCCCAATTTTAACATTTTGTATAAATATAAAGAACTAATACTTCTAATTCTTCTAAACATCATATTTGCTGATTCCCGGTTTATATTTCATCTCAGAAGTAAATTACGGTTTTATTATGCACTTAAAGCAATTTATTAAAATTAGCTATTCTTCTCTTTCTTTCTTTCTCTATTTCTCTCTCTCTCTCTCTCTCCCTTTGATAGGTGTCTTTAATGAAACATAAAAATATATATTGTACTTCACAATAATCTATGCATAATGAATATTACTGACTGTTATGATGATAACAGATCGCCCCAAAATGTGCGACTCAATCGAAATATGTCACGATACTGTATTGGGGAGTGGATGCTTCGCCTGAGGTATCGGGTTTTACAATTAATTATCCTACACATAAGCTAAAAGTTGTGGGAGACAGGACTAGCTGAAGTGAAAGGCAACACCATACTTGAAAACAGACGCCATGAGAGAGGTAACTCTAGAGAAAAGCTAACAATGACAATTATGAGATTTTTACATGCTGATGATTAATTTAGATGTGGTTAAAGAGGCGTTCCAAGGCATCGTGGAAGTTCACTTAATTAATTCACTGGTCAAAATACACTAGTCTCCTTCGGGGCGCAAAACAAAGAAACGCAAAAATCTTAAGTTGAAATAGCTTTTCTAGAACTGACCTCTGTAATAGTTTTGATTTATCGTAGTAGCAAACAGGTTTACAGAAAATGGCTGTGATGTGAGATATTAAATTCCCCGTCGTCAGAAACAGACAACTGACTAAGCGTATGGCCGACAGCAGAAGCCTTTGTCCAGATTAACATGAAATAAAAAATTGCTACCTCAAATTAACCATTATTGCGGGTAAAATATAAATGCTAAGTTACTATCATTTCTTAGTTTAATTAATGTACTTGGAAATTAACAACTACAATGAATCGTTAATTCTGTGGGCATTCCTATCCATAGTTCACATTTTTACTTTCTCTAGCCCCATATGTACAATGTACTTAGAGTTAGAGAAGATATTGTAATGCACCCAAAAATTCGATACCGAGATTTCACCGGAAGTATATGTTTTGTGGTCCCCTGAGTCTGAAAAATGCATTTTTAAAAAAAGATCGTTAAATACCAAACTTGGTATTTAGGTTTAGTATCTTCCAGGGATGCGACACGAAGATTTTCAAAAAAAATCCCCCCACCACAAACTACCCTTTATATGGACAAAATTTCGAAAATTTTGATTTTCTTAAAAATGGCTCTAACGATTTTGATTAAAATCCCGTATATTAAAACTATTTATATCCGAAACAAAATGTATATCTCGAGTTTTTTGGGAATAGCCTCTGAAGACCTCTTTATACTGGATGAATTTTCTTAACTGCTAAACCGTAAGAGATAGAAAAAAACGTACTACACAAAAAAATGTACTTCATGACAAAACACACAGTTTTTGTCCTTTACGTGTTTGTCGTGGAGCTAACCGTTTTCGAGATATTCCTTGTTATTGGTTACAATTGTGAAGTGCCTAAACTTTTCTCACACAGGAAGTGTCCGTTTTTCTTTTGTTCTACTCCTGGCCAAGCAAAGAAGTGATTTGCAATGACAATCGCATAACGATAGCTTTTAAAACATTTGACAATCACTTTAGCATAGCGCATTCCCTTATTCTCTTCTACTTATTAGGAACTAAGTAATAACATTATACTAACATTTATCTTGATTAGCATTGTGTATAAAGAAGAATAATCTTTTGTAGGAGTTTTGTAGAGAAGCTAGAGAAAGTCATGTGAGTGTAACACATCAAGGATTATATATGTCGCATGTCTAAGAGGAAACGTAATCTACAAAACTGGGGCAGCTGCTATAGAAGAGAGAGAAAAAAACCTGTGTTTATTTTTGTTTCGTGTGCACACATGGCGAAATCATTAGCTGAGACAGAATGAATATTTACGTGTGCTTTGTTCCCTTTCCGAACTGTGAATAGAAAACACGCTCGCCTTTTGGGAAAGTTCTCGATCATATATCACAGGAAAACACATCAGTTCGTTTATAATGGCTGCAAAGTTTTACAAAGGAGTACATCAACAGTGAAATACTAATACCTTTCAGCTCAGAAATCTTTAGAGCTAGCCGTCTAATAGCAAGCTCAATGGTATTCGCGTGGAGTGCAGTGAAACAAATAAACAATGGATATATTCGTAAGGTAAGGTGAACTATATCTTCATTGACTTGAAATCAGACATTATCAACCGGTTGTCATTTACACTCCTATTTTGATGCACATTGATGCAGCGCTATCATGTGTGTATCATTACATTAATTTTAATGTGACCAAAAGCTGTGAAATTTTCAATTACTAGCTAATTAATCAGCAGCGAAGAGGGTTTATTTTATCATCCATTTGATGTTAGGTAATTTCGTTTTGAAACCTAATAGAATTGTTCAGTAAGTTTGCATCAATTATCTGCTCCATAAATATTTTGTTAGCTCTCATAGTGGTTATTTAATTGCTTGCATTTATTCAGAATTCATTTAAAAATAATAAGTTTCTGCCAATATTTTACAATAAAAAGTTAGATTCTACGACAGCCGAGTATAAAAGAAAGATAAATTGATCAAGGGCGTGCATTTTGTTGATGAAAAGAATGGAACATGTTAGTATTATCACATTCTCTACTACATTAGTAAACAGTAGAGGTATTGTATAACTTAACTCCATGGCACCAAGGGACCTTGGTCTACCGTCCGGCCGCTGCATCCCCCCATCTCGACCCGAAGGCGTCATGAATGGGGTGCAGTGCTGGAGGATGAGACGAGATCAGCGCCTCGAGTCCCTCCCGGCTGGTTAATGCGGCCTTCTCTATCTGGAGCCAATACTTCTTAATCAAGTAACTCCTCAATCCCCCCCCCCCAGGGACCTCACGAGTCTGAGTGCACCCCGGACTAGGTCCCCCAGCGGTGGAAAATCCCACACACCGGTACCGGGAATCGAACCCAGGTCTCCCGTTTGGCAAGTAGCCGGGTTACCACCGCGCTAAGGAGACGACCTGGAGAGGTATTGTATTCCACCTAAAATTCCACCCAAAATGTATATTTCGAGGTTCCCTGAAGACAAAAAAGCAGGTAGAGAATGTATTGCATTTTATCCAAAAATGAGATACAGAGAAAAACACGTTTTAAGGTGCCTGAATCTAGAAAAAATTGTTTAGAATTTAGGTTATTTAAAAATTATTCGCATTTTATTTATTGAAACAAAAACTAGTCCCCATATTTATGGATTGGTATTAAGAATAGAGTAAAAACACAAATTATAATTAATGATTTATGTACAGCAAATCTAATTAAATACAATGTAACGAGGTTCATTCTGAAAGTCGTGAGCAACCGTTGTTCTTCTTCAACGTTCAAGTCTACACGTTAACCTGTTTCCTATCAAGAGGGCATTCTCCTCCTATAACCGCCAGTAAAGGATATTCCGTTGGCCGCGTTACGAGCGCTTAGCAGGGTTTACCTGAGTAGACGGGTAGATGCCTGCAGGGGCATTATTTGGGGCTGAATCCTAGACGTGTTGTTTTCTCTTTAACTACCGAGTCACGTCTACCCGTTGTGGGAAACCTCCAGCTTGGAGGTCCAAGATTTACACTCAGGATTTACACCCTTAGTCAGGTTGCCGTCTTACTGGCTTTGGAGTCCTTACTATCCGCCCTTGCAAGTTGCTACCCTCGGGCCGGAAGAACCAGGACCTCAGGTGGGCAAGGTCGCTTAACACCTTGAAGCGGAATTGTTTCTACAGAAATTTCACTCCCGCTATCTCCATCAACCCATTCTTAAAACTCATATTCCAACAATGTAACAAAAAATCTGATGTATTCCATTCACATAACTTTCTCTACATCGCTGTAACAAAGTATTGTTAAAAAGCATATTCTTCTATCTAATGTATAATAATCGAGATAACCATTAGCAGAAATTGTCTTAATTACTTATAAGTAGAAGGAAAATAAGGGAATACACTAGGCTAAAACGACAGTCAAAACTCTTAAAGCCGGTTGCCATGTGGTTGAAATCCGTTTCTATGCAAGGCCAGGAGTTATACAACTTTTCGTGTGAGCAATGTATTTTAAATATGAAACAAATAACAAGGAATATCTCAGTAATGGTCAATTCCACGAAAAAACGTATATGACATGAATTGTGTGTTTTAACGTGATTTACATTTTTTGGGTAGCACGTGTAGTACGTTGTTTTGTCTATCTCTTACGGTTTACCAGTTTCACAAAATACAGCAAAATTCCTTTAGATTAAAGGGGTCTTTAGAGGCTATTCCCAGAAACTCAAGATATACATTTTACTTTCCATATAAATATCTTTAATATACGGTATTTTAATAAAAATCGTTATAGCCATTTTTGAGAAAGTCAAAATTTTCAATTTTTTTTTTCATGTAAGGGTAGTTTAGGGTCGGAGGATTTTTCTCAAAATCTTCATGTCGCATCCCAAATTTTCGATTTTTATTCCATGTAAGAATAGTTTGGGGCGAGGGGATTTTTACTTTCTCTAGCCCCATATGTACAATGTACATAGGGATAGGGAAGGTATTATAATCCACCCAAATTTCGTTACCGAAATTTTAGCGGAAATATATGTTTTGGGTTCCCCTGAGTCCGAAAAAAGCATTTTTAAAAAAAAGGTCTGTGAGTGTGTGTGAGTGTGTCTGTGGACAGCGTAGCCCCAAAACAAAAAGACCGTTAAACACCAAACTTGGTATTTAGGTTTAGTATCTTCCAGGGATACGACACAAAGATTTAAAAAAAAAAAAAAAAAAAAAAACCTTTACATGGAACAAATTTCAAAATTTTTTATTTTCTTAAAAATGGATCTAACGATTTTGATTAAAATCCCGTATATTAAAGCTATCTATGTCCAAAATAAAATGTATATCTAGAACTTTTTGGGAATAGCCTCTGAAGACCTCTTTATTCTGGATGAATTTTGCTGAATTTTGCTTAACTGCTAAACCGTACTACATAAAAATCTACCTCATGACAAAACACAGTTTTTGTCCTTTACGTTTTTGTTGTAGAGGTAACTGTTTTCGAGATATTCCTTGTTATTGGTTACAATTGTGAGTACTTAAACTTTTCTCACACAGGAAGTATCTGTTTTTCTTTTGTTCTACTCATGGCCAAGCAAAGAAGTGATTTGCAATGACAATCGCATAACGATAGCTTTTAAAACATTTGACAATCACTTTAGCATAGTGAATTCCCTTATTCTCTTCTACTTATAAGGAACTAAGTAATAGCATTCTGCTAACATTTATCTTGATTAGCATTGTGTACAAAGAAGAATACTTTTTTGTAGGAGGTTTGTAGAGCAGCGAGAGAAAGTCATGTGAGTGTAACACATCAGATTTTTCTCTAAATCTTCGTGTCGCGTCCCTGGAAGGTACTAAACTTAAATGCCAAGTTTGGTATTTTACCGCCTTTTTGAGTTATTGAGTTATGGTGTTTAAAGGCACACGGACACACATGGACCTTTTTTTTGGATACACGGAACCCTAAAACCTCTATTTCTGATGAAATCTCGGCATCAAATTTTTAGTTGGAATGCAATACTTTCTCTATACACTATAAACACAGTACATGTAGAGAAAGTAAAAATGACTGCAGGATAGTAGTCTACTATACACCGCTGCTACCATATTGCGACTTCATTAGAAACTATCGCGTGACCGGTGGCAGTAGTTCCAAAATGGCGGACCTCAGTGTTTTGTTTCGACAGCGTGTTGTTATTGAATTCCTTATTAAAGAAGAAACTTCTGCTGCTGAAATTCACCTCGAACTTCAACTTCAAAGGTGGAAACTTGTTACTCCGAAAGTGCTCCAAAATCTTGCCTAAAAATAATTTATAATTTACGTATAGGACTCTCAGAAATATAATACCACGAGACTAACAGTGTTATTTCAAATAAGCATTAAATTTCTTTGATAATATATGACCTTAAAGAAAAAATAATTTTTAAAGACTAATTTGACATTTGAGAGCTCTAATCATATAAGGAAATATAAATCCTTATGAAACTAACTATAAATATCTCTACTTCTGAACTAAACAGCTTAACTTCATATGTGATAAAGTAATGCATACACATATAATTAAAAACTACAAAGTGATAAAATGTTTTAAAAGTAAAATAATTTACATTCTTACAGAGTGACATTCTAATAGTTGAAATATGAGGCTTTCCAATTCCCCATCAGTGGCTAAATTTGTCAGTTTAAAACTTACTTATACCTACTAGAATATTATCAAATTCCTATTTGAAACTATTGCTAGGTCACTGTATTCTCTCCCTTAGCATAGTTGTATTATATTGTAACAATTTATTGTTTATCTCTACACGAACTATGTACATAGTGTATAGAGAAGGTATTGCATTGCACCCAAAAATTCGATACCGAGATTTCACCGGAAATACATGTTTTGAGACTCCCTGAATAAAAAAAAATATTTTTAGAAAAATGTCCGTGTGTCTGTGTGTGTATGTGTGTCTGTGGGCAGCATAGCTCAAAAACGAAAACACCGTTAAAGCCCATACTTGGTATTTAAGTTTGGTATCTTCCAAGGATGCTATACGAATATTTTCAAGAAAATCCCCCCACCCGAAACTACCCTTTAGATGGAAATATTTTTGAAAATTTTGATTTTCTTAAAAGTGGCTTTAACGATTTTGATTAAAATATCGAATACTAAAGATATTTACCTGACAAATAAAATGTATACCTTGAATTTTCTGGGAATATCCATTGAACACTACTTTATTCAAGATGAATTTTACGGAATTGTGCATAACTGCTAAACCGTAAGAGATGGGGAAAAACTTACGGCACATAAAATGTAGCTCACGATAAAATACACAATTTAAGTAACATGCATTTTTTTCGTGGAGTTGATCATTTTAAAGATATTCCTGTTTTTTCGTTTTAGCTTTGAAAAAACATACTCCTCTCATACAGGAATTTCTTAACTCCTGTCCATACAAGCAAAGGAACTTCAGTTACATAGCAACCAGCTTTTGGCTACCATTTTAACCTATGGAACTCCCTCTACTTACAAGGAAGCAAGTAATAAGACTATTTCTGCTAATTAGAAATGTAAATGGCGTGTTGTTTATGGACGCTCTTTAACTGATTTGGTTCTCAGCGTCCCATTCTAAATTGGGCGTGAAAGACCGGTTAATTTTGCTCAGAGGCCTCTCTATCAGGCTTGAGGTTCTTTTACGTGCCGTAAATCTACGACAGGGGACCAACATCTTTACTTCCCTTCCGAAGGAAGCCATGCTAAGGATTTTTAGACCCGAAAAAATCCATCGTTCTCCACCGGGTTTAAGCCCGCGACCTTGGGTATATGTAATGGTTACCATTACACCACGGAGGGCGACTCCGCTAATTAGTATAAAGTAAATAGAAGCATAAGCTTTTTAACTAAAGTTTGTTGCAGAGATGTAGAGAAAGTCATGTGAATGGAAAACATCAGACTTTTTTATCTGATAGTGTATTTAACTTTACGTTATCATTTCTTGTTATCATATTAAATATTAAATTTTAATAACGTTCCCCACCATCGTTTCAACTGCTCAATTCCTAGGTTATGAGTTATGGCTAAGGGAATTTTGCAAAGTAAAGTAAAAAAACTCTGATGTGTTCCATTCACATGAGGTTTTCTACATCTCTGCAACAAATTATTGATAAAAAGCTTATGCTTCTATTTACTTCATGCTAATTGCAAAAAAAAAAAAAAAAAAATTAGAAATAATCTTATTAGTTGCTTCCTTGTAAGTAGAAGCAAAATAAGGGCATACCATAGGTTAAAGTGATAGTCAAAAGCTAGTTGCTTTGTGATTGATGTTCCTTTGTATGGACAGGAGTTGATAAAGTCCTGTGTGAGAAAAGTTTTTTAAAGCTGAAACCATCAACAAGGAATATCTCAAAAACGGTCAACTCCACGAAAAAAAAATACATACATTTGATGCTTTAAAGTGCTCTACATTTTTTGTGTGGTAAGTCCTTCTCCATCTCTTACGGTTTAGCAGTTATGCAAAATTCCGTAAAATTCATCCAAAATAAAGTAGTCTTCAGAGACTATTTCCAGAAAATTCAAGATATACATTTTATCTGTCAGGTAAATATCTTTAATATATGACATTTTAATCAAAATCGTTAGAGGCATTTTTGAGATAGTCAAAATTTTTAAAATTTTTCCACGTTAAATGTAGTTTGGGGTAGGGGGATTTTTCTGGAAATCTTAGTGTCACATCCCTGGAAGATACTAAACTTAAATATGAATTTTGATATTTTACCGACTTTTCGTTTTTGAGTTCTGGTGTTCACAGACATAGGGACACACACATGCGCGCGCGCGAAAATGCTTTTATTGGACACAGGGGACCCTAAAACATATCTCCCGCTGAAATCTCGGTATCGAATTTTTGGGTGGAGTGCAATGCCTTCTCTATACACTATGTACATAGTACGTGTAGAGAAAGTAATAAATAAACACGAGTATCAAAGATGAGCCTCGACGGGCGACTCAAACTGCCTCCAAGGAACGCAACAAGGAATGAGTTGAACTCATTAGAAACACAGATATCACTGTGGTTGTAATCCCTGCATAATTGGCAGAGGCGTAGTGCAATGGAAGAAATAATTAAAAGTTTATGTTTTGTCCACTGAGACCCAAATTTCAGAGAAGAACCATGATAAAAAATGTTCAGATCCATTTTCTTCCACTCTATTCCGCTTTGGGTTGGCTCGAGACGACTCTGTAACACCAGACTCCTTTTACACGAGTATTGCTCTCTCTACTATAATAAAAATATGCAGTACATGAGGTCTCAGTCTAAGGCTGCTTCTAAATTAAAAGCTGAAGTCAGCAACACTGTTATTGTATACTCAGAAAATAATAGCTATTTATATATACGTAAGCTTTCATGGCCGGTGTCCATAGTTGTAACATTTAAAATTTTCGGGTTGTTTTGCCGTGGTCTGTAGGTCAAAATATGTTTAGTTAAAATATTTCTACCTAACGTTTCGTCCCTGTCTATGAGGGACATCTTCAGAGGCAATGTGCTCACGTCGCTAACTCACTTCTTTCCGAGTTAGGGACGAAACGTTGGGTAGAAATATTTTAACTAAACATATTTTAACCTACAGACCACGGCAAAACAGCCCGAAAATTTTAAATTTTAAAACTAATAGCTATTTATATTATAAGTGCCTTAAGAAGACTATTATTTGTGAGTGGAATGTTTAGTACACTAGCGCATAAGCGCGAGTGTTATAATTTCTCATGGACAAATAACAGTCTAGTAAGCAACGTGTAATACACAACGTTTTATCCTATCCTAATAGTAACTGAAATATTTTTAGATTCATTAATATTAATATTATTAGAGTCGTCATTACGAGTAATTGAAGTTTAGTCGTATTAATTTGCACGTTGCTGCGTAGTCCCGTCGGAATAAACAGTTTTAATTCTGGTTCAGTTTTTATTCCGGATCTAGCCGGTTGTTCTGCCACTGAGCTACCATGGCAACATGCCGGCATAGCATTGAATTTCTCAATTGACTCGCATGTTTCCCGGTAAACCACAAGGTGTTCTCAAATTATTTTGAGATGACAACCCCAATGGCGACTTACATTTTTTAAGTATCTAAAGTCCCAGGATACATAGTATAGCCAACTATTATGGTAAATTGGTATTGGATTATTGTTTTTTTCCCCACAAGCCGTGTGTAGGACAGGAGATGGATTGGTAGAGTCAAACTGAATAATTCAACGCCATAACCGGGATTTGAACCACGTATCTCCTGATCTCTAGCCGATTTCTCTGCCACGGAGACCAATTGACCATAATAGTTGGCTGTACTATGAATTCTTGGACTTAGGTACTTACAACATTGTAAGTCACCATTGAGGTTGGCATCTCAAAATAATTTGAGAGCACCTTATGGAACCATGCGAGTTGTTTGAAAAAGTCAATGCTATGCCAGCTTGTTGCCATGGTAGCTCAGTGAAAGAACAACCTGCTAGAGACCGGTAACTCCGTGGCTCAAATCCCGGCTATGGTATTGAATTATTCACTCTGACTCTACTTATCCAATTTAATTCTGGTTGTTTAAACTGCACGAAATAAATGAATTAAATGGAATTAGGTTTATATTATGCTGAAAAAGTACAATTAGTTTGTTACCCGGCAAGTCTAAGGACTTATATGACAAAGAATCTTCATTATTTAAAGAATGGCGCGCTGCCAAGGAGTTAAAATAATTTACAATGAAATAAAGTATTTCATTTCGCGATGAAATAAAGACTAATTTTTGTTGTTTTCATGGATGCATGAAATGCATACATAAAGTCTATACGATAGGATAAAATATCTTATGTAGATAAGTGTTGCTTAATGATTTGAAATAGCATTGTACGGTCGTCTCCTTAGCGCGGTGGTAGCGCAGCTGCCTACCAAGCGGGAGACCTGGGTTCGATCCCCAGTACCGGCGTGGGGATTTTCCCCCCGTTGGGAGACCTGGACCGGGGTGCACTCAGCCTCGTGAGGTCCCTGGGGGGCCAATTGAGGAGCTACTTGATGGAGAAGTAGCGGCTCCAGGTCGTGAGGACCGCATTAACCGGCCGGGAGGGGCTCGAGGCGCTGACCACGTCTCACCCTCCAATACTGCACCCCATCCATGACGTCTGTAGTGGACCGAGATGGGGGACGCAGCGGCCGGGCGGTAGGCCAAGGTTCCCCGTGAGCTGTCGTGCCATGGAGCTAGAATAACATTGTACATCATAATATATGAACACTTTATATTATTTGTATAATAACATAACTTTCGTAAATGAATGAAAACATAAGTTTGTTTTTAGAGTTTACAAAGTGATACGTATATATGAATTAATGTGCTTTAATGTTTTTACAAAAGTGGGAGACATAGTAGGGTTATTGTACCCACTCTTTATAAAGTGAAAAGAAAATAATATGGTACTTTACTAATTTTATATTAATCATTTATGCAGAAAAAGAAAACAAATAGAACAAACTCTTCCTTGCTGGCATCACACATTTCTTACATTTTAAATATAGCCTAGACAAAACCTATTTGTTGGGTTACACCTTTTACATTCTCTAGCACGTATGTATATTTAATGTACATAGTAACTTGAGAAGTTATTGTATTCCACTCAAAAATGAATTATCAAGGTTTCACCGGAAACGTATATATAAAACACTTTTAGAGAAAGGTTTGCGCGCGAGCGCGCGCCTGTCTATGTCTGTGGATAGCACAGCTCAAAAACGAAAATACAGTTAAATACCAAACTTTGTATTCATGTTCAGTATCTTACAGTGATGCGATACAAAGATTTTTAAGAATATCCCCCAATACAAAGTACCTTTTACATGGAATTTGTTTTTTTTTAATTTTGTTTTTCTCAAAATGACTTTAATATATGGCATTTTCATCAAAATCGTTAAAGTCATTTATATCGAAAATAAAATGAATTTTTTAATTTTTTTAAGAAATAGCTTCTAAAGACCTGCATTCTGGATAAATTTTGCAGAATTTTGCATAACTGTTAAACCGTAAGAGATAGACAATAAACTTACGCACAAAATATAGATCTCGTTAAAATACATAATTTAAGTCATATACGTTTTTCCTCTACGGTTGACCGTTTTCTAGATATTCCTTTTTATTGATTTCTATTTTAAAATACTAACATTTCTCAAACGGCAAGTCAGCTTTCATTTAATCTCTCGTTTTACTGCTGGCTGTGCAAAGCGAACCGATCCTCAATGGTTTCACTTCGATCATCGCTTTAGCATAGTGTATTCCGTTATTTCCCTTCTGATTATAAGGACACAAGTAATAAGACCAATTCTGCTAACGTTTATCTCGATTAGCATCATATAGATAAAGAATAAATTTTTTGTAAGAACAGTATGTATATGAAACAGATAGAGTAAGTTACATGAATGGACTACATCAGATTTTTTCCTGAAGGTTTCGTCTATTTTATACAGTGATGTTTCAGGCAGCGAATAGGAAGTTATTTCTTGATGAAATGTGGTTTTTTAATTCCTCTCTACCTACTATGTGCATAGTGTATAGAGAAGGTATTGTATTGCATCCAAAATTCGATACCAAGATTTCACCGGAAATATATGTTCTGAGACCCTCTTCCTAGGATGCGACACGAAGATTTTCAAGAAAATCCCTCCCCCCAAACTACCCTTTACATGGATCTTTTTTCGAAAATGTCTATTTTCTTAAAAATGACTAACGATTTTGATTAAAATATTGTATATTAAAGATATTTACCTGACAAATAAAATGTATATTTTGAATTTTCTGGGAATAGCCTCTGAAGACTACTTTATTCTGGATGCATTTTACGGAATTTTGCATAACTGTAAAACCGTAAGTGATGGACAAAAACTTACCACTCAAAAATGTAGAGCACATTAAAATACACAATTAATGCCATATACATTTTTTTTTCGAGAAGTTTGTCGCTTTTGAGATATCCCTTGTTTTTGGTTTCAGCTTTGCAAAACTCATACTTTTCTCATACGGGAATTTGTCAACTCCTGTCCATACAAACAAAGGAACTTCGGTCACATAGCAACCAGCTTTTGACTAATACTTTAGCTAAGCTACTCACTTATTTCGCTTCTACTCACATGGAAGCAAGTAATAAGACTATTTCTGCTAATTTTTTCGCGATTAACATGAAGTGAAAAGAAGCATAAGCTTTTTAACAATAATTTGTTGCAGAGATGTAGAGAAAGTAAATGGAACACATCAGATTTTGCATGTCAAAGATTCTTAAATGCGTTATACAGAAGTGTTTGCAATTGCTTAAAAGCTTAAAATGACAATGGGTCATCTAGACCAGGCTGTTCCAACTCCGATTGGCTGAGTCAAGATTATTCAAGCGTATGCAGCAACTGTACTTTTAAGAAATAGAATTTTGGCCAAAATTCTTTCTTTTGAGAGAAGAGGTCTTTGTTTTATTTTACTTAATTCATCCCTCACCAACCAAACCAATTCACTCCCCAAACCCGATTGGAGACTGATAGATAAATCATGACTATAGGAAGGTCAAATATTTATCTCAATAATTCAATTGAAGAGATAATGGCATAAATTAACTAAATTTAAGTTATTGTAGGATATATTGATGAAATTATTTTACTATATTATATGAGAAATCTACTTAGAGATGCATTATATATAGAAAATTCACCTCAAACCTTGGCATATATTGTACGACAAAAATTATTAATCAATTACATAATGAAGTATCACCAGAGGAGAAGCGTGAGACGTTCTTTAAGCGGGAACGACAACAGAGATTTCAACGAATATATTGAAAAAGAAAAGAAGTATGAAGTCAGAATAAAAGACTAGGAGAAAATCAGCGTCGTAAGTGCCTTACAGCAACTGAACAAGAAATAGCAAAGCAATTGCAAAAGGTGAGTGAAAATCAGCGTAGTAGAATTAGTGAAGCGACTCCAGATTAGGCTAAGGAAAACACGGCAAGCTCACGTTTACTTAGATCTGAGGGAAACTGAAGAGCTTACTAGAATATCTCGTATTGTTGAATATCAACGAAGGCGTGCAAAACTGAACATACATTACCGGAACCTCCAAAGGTATGAATAAAATATATTATTCGGTTTGATAAAAAGTATTGGTAAAGACATTAACATGTTATAGAGCAGCTGGCTCTGAATTTGAGTCAAAGCGGCATCCTTCTGAAGAAGCAAATCAGAGCAAGAGATTGAGTTATGAGCAAGTTTTACTTTCTCTACACTACTATGTACATACTGTATACAGAAGGTATTGTATTGCACTCAAAAATTCAATACCAAGATTTCACCGAAAATATATGTTTTGAGACTTCTGGATCCAAAAAAGAAGCATTTTTAGAGAAATGTCAGTGTGTATGTGTGACTTTGGGAAGCATAGCTCAAAAACGAAAAGTTCGTTAAACACCAAACTTCATATTTAAGTTCAGTATCTTCTGATGCAATCACAATTCCCGTAATTACCTACTTTTATTGGTAAAGTTGTTTGATTATCAACTTCAAGTAATCGAATATTGTAAAAACCTAGTTCATTTCTGCAGGCAATACTCCGCTGCGCATTTACCCAAGCTGGAACAGCCTGATATAAGCATAATCTAAGTTTAGAAAGGAAAATAAAGCATGCACTAGACATTTCAGTTAACAATTGTTTCAATGGACATATCGGGAGCTTTGATTTCAGAAAGAACTGATGATGGCATTGCTCGCTGAACTGCAGTTCTTTGTTAGCACTGTTTAGACCAGAATTTTACCATTGAACACACTTTCATTTTTTCCCCACTTTCATGTTACTAGACTCTGTAGAGAATAGCAAATGGCTCTGGTTATAGAATAAAACCCTGCACTAGCTGGTATTTAAACCCGCGACGATAAGACTGAGAATTTGGAGCACTAACCACCCGACCGTAGAGTCAATGAATTTGCTTTTTATTAAGTAATTTTTAGGTTTTGACTGTCAAAAATTAAATGATAGAATTGAAATAACAATAATTAAGGTAAGACTAAGTTTAACACAATCAGACGATACTGTTGTGCTTCATTGTCTAGGAGTAACATGCTAACCTGCAGTTTGCAAGGTCGCAGGTTCAAACCCACAGGAGGGTGATGAACTTTCTTCGGCATAAACACTCTTAAGGAGAGTCAAAATGTAACTTTCATAATATTTTTCCGTTTCATGTTTGCATATTTCGAATTTTACGCTCATTTACTAGGTTGGCAGTTCACGGATTCTACCAGCTGATATGCAACTAAAAGCTCCATGAACCAAATATAGTTTGTAAATGTATGATATGTGTAAAGATATGTGATAGATATCATATTGAGCTGTGCACAAGAAGAACAAAGACAATATGCTAATATGCAAAAATGCATAAATTTAAATATAATCTTACTTTAATCCTGGCGATTTGGCTGCAATAGAAACATTCTGATGTGTTCCATTCACATAAATGTCTCTACATCACTGTGACAAATCACTGTTAAATATATTCTACTTAGTTTATGATAATTGAGATAAACATTAACAGAAACTTTCCTAATTACTTGCTTCCTTGTAAGTAGAAGGGAGACTAAAACAAATGCCATGTCTCTTAAAAGATGGTTGTCATGTAGATGAAATCCGTTTCTATGCAGGGCCAGGAGTTTACGACTTTCTGTGTGAGAAAAGTTAAAGTATTTTAAATTTGAAACAAATAACAAGGAAAGACTTAGAAATAGCCAATTCCACGAAAAAACGTATATAACATTAACTGTGTGTTTTAACGTGATCTACATTTTTTGTATAGTAAGTTTTTGTCTATCTCTTACAGTTTACCCGTTACGCAAAATTCAGCAAAACTCGTTCAGAATAAAGAGGTCTTTGGAGGCTATCCTCAGAAAATTCAAGACATTCACATTATTTGCCATTTAAATATTTTTAATATAAAGTATTTTAATAAAGTCATTAGAGCCATTTTTGAGAAAATCCAAATTTTATAACTGTTTTCCATGTAAAGTGTAGTTTGGGGGGGTTCTCAAAATCTTCGTGTCGCATCCCTCGAAGATACTAAACTTAAGTATCAAGTTTGGTATTTTACCGACTTTTCGTTTTTGAGTTATCGTGTTCACAGACATACGGACACAAAATGCTTCTTACTTTCTCTATACGTACTATGTACATAGTGTATAGAGAAGGTATTGTAATGCACTCAAAAATTTGACACTGAGATTTCACCGGAATTACATGTTTTGAGACCCCCTGAATCTAAAAAAACATTTTTAGAAAAATGTCCGTGGGTGTGTCTGTCTCTGTGTGTGTCTGTGGGCAGCATAGCTCAAAATGAAAAGACCGTTAAAAACCAAACTTGGTATTTAAGTTTAGTATCTTCCAAAGATGAGACACGAAGATTTTCAGGAAAATCCCCCCAACCCAAACTACCCTTTACATGGAAAAAATTTCGAAAATTTTGTTTTTCTTAAAAATTTTTCTAACGATTTTGATTAAAATCTCGTATATTTAAGATACTTACTTGACAAATAAAATGTATATCTTGAATTTTCTGAGAATAGCCTCTGAAGGCTACTTTATTTTGGATGAATTTGACGGATTTTTGCATAACTGCTAAGCCGTAAGAGATGGACGAAAACTTACCAGACATAAAACGTAGAGTACATTAAAGCACATAATTTATGTTATATACATTTTTTTGTGGAGATTGTTGATTTTAAGATATTCCTTGATTTTAGTTTTAGCTTTAAAAAACATACTTTTCTCATACAGGAATTTGTGAACTTCTGTCCATACAAACAAAGGAACTTCAGTCTCATAGCAACCAGCCTTTAACTGTCAGTTTAGCCTACGGTACTCCCTTTCACTTTTACTTACAAGGGAGCAAGTAATAAGACTATTTCTGATAATGTTTTCTCGATTGTTATTAAGTAAATAGAAGAATAAGCTTTTTATCAGTAATTTGTTACAGAGATGTAGAGTAAGTCACGTGAATGGAACACATCACATATTTCCGATGAAATCTCAAGATTATGCTACTCCATAACAAATTAAAACAACGAAGCCCACATTTGTAATCAGTGCAGAGGTTTTAACAAAAGAAGCAACAAAAAAGAAACTCCGACTATATAGATTAAAATTCAGCCTCTTTCTTAATAAGTTGCAAGTCACTGTCTATGTGTTTTGCTGGCATATTCCTTTGTCCACAAAGATTAACACTTACAAAAACCCCTTTGTTGGCGTTACCACAGTTGCAGGAATTCCCTGGAGCTAGCAATGTATTTCCTAACACTGGCCCAGCTACTCTCGCTAATTAGGGTTATTTCTCTAATGGAGGAGCAAAAGCAAGTGTTTGCTCCACAAATGGTCGACGTAAGACCAGGTTTGCCTCACTATTTAATACCTTGCGTTTGTAACTCTAAGGTCTTATTGCGGGCTCAAAGCAAACTATCTATGAAGTTGTTTTACAACTATTGTTTTTCACGAGTCGGGTTGAGGTTCAAAAGCACCTACTTCTTATTTTCAAATTAGAAAAGCGCTCTGGAAATTGCTTTCCCGTTTTGTCCTTGTTTGTGTTTGGGTTACTTTAGGTGTTTCTCAGTAAAACAAGCTGAGAAAATAATATTTTAAACGAAATAATAGTATGTTCATCACAACAATAGTAATTGTATCATAGGAGAATTGGGAACAATTTGAAAATACAGGTGTCCCCAAAATAAGTAGCTATTTTGTGATTGAGGTAATTTATGAATATCTTTTTGTATTCTCAACTCTTGCTATGTGCATTGTATAGATAAGGTTATATATAGATTCCACCCCAAATTTTGACACAGAGATTTCTCCGGAAATGCACGTTTAAAAAGCATTTTTAGAAAATCTGACTTGGTATTCAAATTTAGTATCTTCCAGGGATACGTCACGAAGCTTTTGATAAAAATCCTGTCACCCTGAACTACACTTTACATGGAAAAAATTCAGAACACTTTGATTTTCTCTAAAATGGCTCAAACGAGTTTGATTAAAATACCATATTTTAAATATATTTACATTAAAAATAAAATGTATATCTTGAATTCTCTGGAAATATCCTCTAAAGACCCCTTATTTTTATCGAACTTTGCTTTATTTTGATAAGAGATAGAAAATAACTTCTCCTTAGAAAATGTAGATCTGGTTAAAACACACAATTTATGTAATACACATTTTTTCGTCAGCTGGGCAGTTCTAAGGTATTCCTTGATGTTGATTTAAATCTCAAAATACTTAAACTTTTCTCTTATGGGAATCTGCAGATTCTTTAACTAGGCAAAGAAACGGATTTCAGTCACATGCAACCAGATTTTGAAAGATTTAACCATCGCTTTAGGCTAGTTTATTCCCAAGTTTCCCTTCTACTTACAAGGCAGCAATTAATATGACCATTTCTGATAATGTTTATCTCGATTAATAACCTTCTTAACAATAATTTGTTACAGAGATGTAGAGAAAGCCATGTGAATGGAACATCAGATTTTCGTTACAGGTTGTTCACTGCCGTTGTCACATGGCGTCTATAGGGTGCAATGAGCTGCGACGACGCTTTCAACGGAAGTTTAGAAATGATGGACCAAAAAATAAAACCGTCATGAAGTTGGTGTAACCCTTGCAAATGATATGCAAGCTTCTTCTAGGTGAATTTCAGCGCTTTGAACATCGCATAGAGTTAGGACTCCGTTCATTTGACTACTGTATTGCGTGAATGTCAGTTGCACTTGTGAACGGACGACCTGGATGATACTCACCTATCCGTAGAAACTTATTTGACAGTTGCACAGCTGGGCCCAGATGTTAAAAGGTTTATTTGTGAAAACGAACAAGTTAAGGAGAAAACCCCCAGGCCAGGACCTATGCGTAGGTAGTAGAAGGAATCAGGTGAACCTTAACATTGAAAGATTTCAATCCAACTTCACCCATTATATTTAACGATGTGCAGCACAATCAAATAGAATATAGAAATGTTAACAAAGACTCACGCTCGCCACAAACAGAAAAACATATGTCATAGGCCCACTTTAAACCGGTATAAATAATTTATAACAACATGGGAGGGAGAAGAATAAGAAACCTAGCCAATTTAAAGCCAGAAATACCACAAATCTAAATATAGTTAATTTTGACAAACCGAAAGCTCTATCTCAAACAGTTTCTGACGGTGCAAGTGGCATCGAAGAAGATGTGCCCTCCTGGCGCAATGTAGTAAGACAATCTCGATGAAAGTTGAGTCCCTAAACTCACTGATGACTACCCGAAGCAGAGCTGCTAGACAAGCTCCCCTCCCCCCTCCAGTAGGGAAACTCATGACGTGTCCAGGCCTGCGCAAAACCTGAAAATTTGCCAGCTAGACCTCCAGCAGGCTAACGTAAGCGCATGCAGCGGAGTTATGATGAAGCAGGCAGTAATATTCATCGTGTAATAGAAACGTTACACAGTTTCCACATGGTTTTATTCTTTGGTCAATTCTTTATACATTTCCGTTGAAACTGTCGTCGCAGCTCATCGCAAAGATCACTTTTTAGACGCCATGTGGCAGCGGCAATACTTCAGGAATAGTCAAAATACTGCTCAATAATCAACCTGTAACAAAATGACATTCGTAATTTACCTCAATCACGAAATAGTTATTTATTTTGTGGACACCCTGGGCACGATGAAGTTTAGCACTTGCTACTTCCGGGATTCTCCAGTGTAATTCGCGTAATTCTATTGTACATAGTTTTTCGACAATAGTGAATAATACAAATTAAACTTGCACGAAAATAAAATCAATAATCCACTAGCAGCTGTTGCACATGGTCTTTCCAATAATAAGGCATTCATTCGTGGCATTTAAACAAATTAATATATTGCAGCTCACGTTAAGTTACAGCATGAATTGAAGACCCAGATATGGTTTAACAATAGTTCTTACAGAGTATTACATTTATTCATATTAACCTTTATAATCTAGCATATAAAAAGTGATAGGTGAAATTGATTTATAATAATATGAATCTTGTTACATTTTATCTAGAAGTTATCATTTGGTGTAAGTAAAGATTGAAGATCACTGCACGTTTACGAATAGATGCAAGCAACACGTGTTCTCCGAGCCGGTTTGGAACAAAAAAGACAAAATACAGAAGATGAGAGCAGTAGCCTCCCAATTGTGAGCGGACAGTGAGTTTATCAACCCCGCTTCTGTCTTGACCGTTTACTTTTCGTAATTATGCTTCAGCGCCTTCCGTGGTGTAGTTGTTACCATACCAGCCTCTAAAACCCAAGATTGCAAGCTTAAACCTGGGGGAGGTTGATGGATTTTTCTTCGGACGTAAAAATTCTTAGCATGGCCTCCTCCGGAAGGGAAGCAAAACTGATGGTCCCGTGTAGTGTTTATTTGCACGTTAAAGCCCCCTCATACCTTGAAAGAAGGAGGTTTCTGAGCGGATATCTGCCATTGTGCGTCTTCAAGTCGTGATTTCGTTCAACAGTGCCATCTGTGGGTGACGAACCGATTCCAAGGTGTACAGCGGCTAACTCACGAACAAAAATTCAAATCTTATCAAATAACCATTGTAACGATGCCCTTACTCCATTTAAGCACTACAGGAATTAACTAACCTAATAGTGCTCCAATTTTGAGATGAAAAAAAAAATTCAAAGAGATTTTTAGTACAAAAGTCTTATGTGTTCCATTCACATGACTTGCTCTACATCTCTGCAACAAATTATTGTTAATAAGCTTATTACTTTCTCTATATGAACAATGTACATGGTGTATAGTGAAGGTATTGCATTGTACCCAAAAACGCGATACCGAGATTTCATCGGAAATACATGTTTTGAGACTCCCTGAATCCAAAAAAAGCATTTTTAGAAAAATGTCCGTTAAGTGTCTATCCGTCTGTCTGTGTGTATGTGTGTGTGTCTGTGGGCAGTATAGCTCAAAAACGAAAAGCCCGTTGAATAGAAAACTTGGCATTTAAGCTTGGTATCTTCCGAGGATGCGACACGAAGATATTCAAGAAAATCCCCCCACACCCAACTACCCTTTACATGGAACTTTTTTCGAAATTTTTTATTTTCTCAAAAATTGCTCTAACGAGTTTGATTAAAATATCACATATTAAATATATTTATGTGATAAATAAAATCTATATCTTGAATTTTCTGGGAATAGCCTCTGAAGACTACTTTATTCTGAATTAATTTTGCGGAACTTTGCATAACTGCTAAACCGTAAGAGATGGAGAAAAACTTACTCCAAAAAAATGTAGAGCACATTAAAACACACCATTTATGTTATATACATTTTTTTCGCGGAGTTGATCGTTTTTAAGATATGCTTTGTTATTGGTCTCAGCTTTGAAAAACATACTTTTCTTATACAGGAATATGTCAACACGTGTTGGAACTTCAGTCACATAGCAACCAGCTTTTGACTATCATTTTAACCAATGGTAATCCCTTACTTCGCTTCTATTTACAAGGAAACAAGTAATAAGGCTATTTCTGCTAATTTTTTCTCGATTAACATGGAGTAAAAAGAGGCATAAGATTTTTAACAATAATTTGTTGCAGAGATGTAGAGAAAGTCGTGTGAATGGAACACATCAGATTTTTTTTTTCGATTCAGGAAGTTCAAAACAAGTATTTCCGATGAAATCTGCATATCTAATTTTTAGGTGGGATGCACCACTTCTCTACTATGTACCTACGTGCTAGAGAAAGTAAAAATTCATTCACATGAATTTCTCTAGTTCTGCTATCTGATCGGCCTAGGAGGTGGGGTGCGTTAATGCCTGTCCGAGTCGTCCTTCATGCCTATTACTCGCTCAGTATAAGTTACCCATATTTTTTGGCAATAAAATATGGAAAATATGCTGATAACTTCGCTGACTTTCTTATTGTTCCAAGCGGGTGCTGGGTGAGGGAAACTACAATTATGGGTAAATATTCTCTTTCTAATTTTCATTTTTAACCCATTCTAGGTTTTCAGATTAGCATAGTTAAGGATTTCCAACTCTCGTGTGGAATATATTGCTGTCTTTTTACTTTCTCTACACGTACTGCATGAGTAGTGTATAGAGAAGATATTGTATTGTACCCAAAAATTCGATACCAAGATTTCACCGGATACATGTTTTGGGACCCCCTGTATCCAAAAAAAGCATTTTTGGTAAAAGGTCCGTGTGTGCGTGTGTATTTAAGTTATATATTGGTATTTAGGTTTGGTATCTTCCAAGGATGCGACACGAATATTTTCAATAAGATCCCCCCACCCCCAACTACCCTTTACATGGAACATTTGTCGAAATTTTTGATTTTCTCAAAAATGGCTCTAACGATTTTGGTTAAAATACCATATATTAAAGATATTTACCAGACAAATAATGTGTATATCTTGAATATTCTGGGAATAGCCTCTGAAGACTACTTTATTCTGGATGAATTTTACGAAATTTTGCATAACTGCTAAACCGTAAGAAATGGATAAAAACTTACCACACAAAAAATGTAAAGCACATTAAAACACACAATTTATGTTATATAAATGTTTCTCGAGGAGTTGGTCGTTTTTGAGATATTCCTTGTTTTTTGTTTCAGCTTGGAAAAACTTTTACTTTTCTCATACAGACATTTGTCAACTCGTGTCCATACAAACAAAGGAACTTCAGTCACATGGTAACCAGTTTTTGACTTCACTTTAACCTATGATATTCCCATATTTCGCTTCTACTTACAAGGAAGCAAGTAATCTGACTATTTCTGCTAATTTATTCTCGATTAGCAAGAAGCAGATAGAAGAATAAGCTTATTAACAATAATCTGTTACAGAGAAGTAGACAAAGTCGTGTGAATTGGAACACATCTCTGCACACGCCGGAATTTCTTGCCGAGGTCCTGGCTGATGATCAGAGACCAGTAGAGAAGTTTTTTAATATTTTTCGACCAAGTTTCTTTTACTTTGAGGTTATAGTCTGTTGTAACTGTATGTCGTGATAATAGAGTGGATTTTTAACCTTTAAATCCTCTTAATCTTTAATTACTTTCTCTACACGTACTAGGTACATAGTGTATAGAGAAAATATTGTAATGTACCTAAAAATATGAAGCCGAGACCTCACCGGAAATACATGCTTTGGATCCCCCTGAATCCAAAAAAAGCATTTTTGGAAAAAAGTTACGTGTGTGTGTGCGTGTCTGTGGACAGCAGAGCTCAAAAACGGAAAGTCCGTTAAATACCAAACTTGGTATTTAAGTTCATCTTCTTCCAGGGATGCGATATGAATATTTTCAAGAAAATACCCCCAAACGCAACTGCTCTTTGCATGTAAAAGAATTTGGAAAATGTGGATTTTCTCAAAAAAATTGCTCTAACGATTTTAATTAAGATATCGTATATTAAAGCTATTTACCTGACAAATAAAATGTAAATTTTGAATTTTCTGGGAATCATTTCTGAAGACTACTTTTTTCTAAATGAATTTTACGGAATTTTACGTGAGTGACAAACTGTAAGAGATGGACAAAACGTTACTTAATAGAAAATGTAGAAATCGTTAAAACACACATTTTATATTATATACTTTATTTGTGGAGTGGATTATTTTTTTTTAGATATTCCTTGTTACTGGTTTCAGCTTTAAAAATTACACTTTTCTCATACGGGAATTTGTCAACTCTTGGCCATACAAAAAAAAAAAAAAGGAACTTCAGTTACATAACAACCAGTTTTGAGTAATACTTCAGCCTATACTCCCTTATTACCCTTGTACTTGCATGGAAGCAGGTAATGAGACTATTTCTGCTATTTTTTCTGGATTAGTATGAAGTAAAAAGAAGCATAAGCTTTATAAGAATAATTTGTTGCAGAGATGTAGAGAAAGTCATGTGAATGGAAGACATCAGATTTGTTTAATTGATTTCAGGTGTCATTAGTCTACCATTTTGTTTTGTTTCCCCCCGTTTTAGCAACTTTAATGACCTGCCAGTTGAGCACCCTTAAACATCATCATAATCATGTCTCTTTCTATTTACCATGTTTCAAGGTAAACACATACGCAATAGGCAAATGTTGGGGAAGATTCTTCACTCCCTTGAACTTCCTGTCCCCTCATAGCCTACGGAGTTTTATACGGGCGTTCCCCATGTCGAGATGAAGAACAGTTACAAACTGTTAGGGACCCTCCACAGCCTCTCTCTCCCTATTCGGATGTCGGCCGCCCTTTGAAATTACATTTACCTTATCCTCTCCTCCAGGGGTCCGATGTACAATAAGCCAGCGGCTGCAGTGCGGAATTCCCTTCGTAACATACACAAACGCACACACATCCTTAACCGTTTAGGTATGTCATTTGCTATCAAGACTTTCCAAGTTTTGGAACTAATTTAAGAAGATCAGCTATGAAGTTGTGAAAGCTCTTGTAAAATAATGTAAAACAATGAGTTTGACAAGGATTAAATCCATTTCCTCTGCAGTTGAGGAGTCAGCGTTCGGACCCGGGTTCGATTCCCGGCTGGGGAAATTTTTCTTTAACTATACCTCATTACAAACACATGAATGTGTTTGATTTAATACTTCGTATAATATTGAAAAGACAACATTAAAGAAAATGTGCAGTTCAGCGAGCAAAACACCAACAGTGTTTCTAAAAGCCCCCGATATGACCATAATGTTAATGAAACAAAAAGATCTGATGTGTTTCTTTCACTTATCTCTGTAACAAACTATTCTTTAAAAGCGTATTCTTCTATCTGCATCATGATAATCAAGATAAACATTAGTTATTACTTAATTCCTTGTAAGTAGAAGGGAAATAAAGGTGTTCACTAGGCTAATCTTTTAAAAGCTGGTTGCTATATGATTGATACAGATTCCCGCATGCAAAAAGTTTAAAGGTGTACTTAAAACTGAAAGCAATAACAAGGAATATCATAGAAATGGTTAGCTCTACAAAAATTGTATTAGACACAAATTGTGTATTTTAACGATCTCTACATTTTTTGAGTAGTAATTTTTAGTCTAACTCTTACAGTTAACAAAAAAGTCCATCAGAGTGAAGAGAACTTCCGAGGCTATTCCCAGAATATAAGATAAACATTATATTTGTCATATAAGTATCTTTAATATATGATATTTTAATTAAAATCATTAGAGCTATTTTTGAGAAAGTAAACATTCCGAAATTTTTTCCACGTAAAGGGTAGTTTGTGATGCAGGATTTTATGAAAACATTCGTGTCGCATCCTTGGAAGATGCTGAACTTAAATATCAGTTTGGTATTTAATCGATTTTGATTTGAGTTATCGTGTCTACAGATACACAGGCATACACAAACACACGCACCTTGTTTATAAAAATGCTTTATTTGGATTCATAGGACCCTAAAATGCGTATTTCCAGTTAAACCTCGGTATCAAATTTTTGGAAGGAATGCAATACCTTTTCTACCTAAGTCCTGGCACTAAGTAAAGAAGGTAAAAATAATTGTGCACTAGGAGTTTAAGAATCCTTAAACCTAGTATAAATCATAAAAGCAATAAACAAAAAAATATAACATAACAAAAAGTAAACAATAGGCTAATATATCAAAGTACTCCTTAAAATAAAAAAAACTTCGGAAATAATGACAACAGCAAAATCTGCAGTATGAATATTTTATAACGGTTACGTTTTTTTTTTTTTTTTTTTTACTTAGTCAAACTTCAGTTCCATAAACAGGCGAACGACATTTCAACCGATATTGACAAGTGTGGTGAGGATCAGATCTTCCCTATTCGGAATATGACTTATGAACTTGCAGATCGTTACTTATCGCAGTTCCTGACATTTCTAAGCCAAAGAAGATATTGAATTACGCGGTGATTTGTTGCAGTTTAAACCCAGTTGATGTTGGTAGATATTGGAAGAGCAAACGAAAGGTTATTATTTGTTTTAGCGGTTCACGAAGGGTGCACTGGGTTTATGAGATTAAATTGGCGCAAGTAATAACCTCCGCACTTAGTGAGAGGGAAAATGCCTTTTATTAGTTTCTAGATGCCAAGTAAGCCTTTCTTCCGCCTCATAATACAGCCTCCACAGGCCAACCGCGAATGCCAAAATATGCTTCTCGGAATTAAGTTTGATTAAATATCTTCAACGGTTTTTTTAAAGCGAACTGATTTAGCACATTATTTGTCGAGTGTAAATTTAAAGCCATATTTGATGTTAAAACTGTAGAAAAGTAGTCCTCATATTAATATGAAATATAAGCGTCTTTTAATTGCTACTCCTTTCTCTACACGTACTATGTACATAGTGTATAGAGAAGGTATTGTATTGCACCCAAAAATTCGGTACCGAGATTTCACCGGAAACACATGTATTATGACCCCCTGAATAAAAAAAAAAGCATTTTCGATAGTATAGCTCAAAAACGAAAAGTCCGTTAAATACCAAAGTTTGTACTTTAAAGAAAATTCCTCTAACCTCAACTATCCTTTACATGAAAAAATGTTAGAAAATTGTTAGTGAATAAAATATCGTATATTAAAGACATTAACATGACAAAAAAATGCATATCTTGACTTTTCTGCGAATAGCCAACTTTATTTGGTTGATTTTTACGGAACTTTGCATAACTGGTAAGCGATAGACAAAAACTTGCTTAATAGAAAACGTAGAGCTCGTTAAAACACACGATTTGTTCTATATATATAAACAAAGCAACTTCAATCACATAGCAACTCGCTTTTGATAATCACTTTAGTCTACGGTACTGCCTTATTTACCTTATAGTTACATGATAGCAAGTACAAAGACCATTTCTGCTAACCTTTTCAATTAGCATGAAATAAAAATAACCATAAGCTTTTTAACAATAATTTGTTACAGAGATGTAGAGAAAGCCATGTGAATGAAACACATCGGATTTTTTAAATTTAAAAATCATCGTTTTTCAACAAAATTTTAAGAGCTTTATTAAAAAATATCATACCTTTCCCTTTAATCAACAGAAGTATTATATTTTTCATCAGTGAAGGTATTGCTGAAATACTTTAGTAAATCTGGTGTTACACTCACATGACTTTTTCTAGCTACTCTAAAAACAAACTTCTTAGAAAAAATAATTCTTGTTTCAACACCGTGCTAATCGAGATAAACATTAGCAGAATGTGTTATTACTTAGTTTCATATAAGTAGAAGGAAACTAAAGAAATTCGCTATGCTAAAGTGATAGTCAAAAGTTTTAAAGCTGCAGTTATGCGATTGTCAGTGTAAATCGCTAACAAGAAACTAATAACAATGTATATAACATAACTTGTGTATTTTAATAAGATCTACATTTTTATATATTGTCTATCTCTTATAGTTTACCAGTTATGCCAAATTAAGAAAACTTCATCCAGAATAAATAGGTCTTTTGAAGCTATTCCCAGAAAATTCAAGATATACATTTTATTTGTGATAGAAACGGCTTTAATATGTGGTATTTCTTAGAGCCATTTTTAAAAAAAACAAAAGTTTCGAAACATTTTACTTGTAAATGGTGTCGTATCCTTGGAAGATACCAAACTTAAATACCAAGTTTAGTATTTAACCATCTTTCCGTTTTGAGGCATGCTGTCCACAGACACACATACACCTGTTTCTGAAAATGCCTTTTTTTGGACTCAGGGTGTCGTAAACCATGTATTTCCAGCGAAATCTGGACATAAATTTTTTGGGTGGAATACAAAATTTCTCTATTGCTATGTACATTATACATACGGGGCTAGAGAAAGTAAAGTAAAAACTTAACTCATTATCTTAAATAGTTGCTGAAATAAAGGGTCAAACTTTAACATTGGCAAGATACGGCATTTCGACTTCCCTCTCAGCATATCGTGTTACATATGGCTGCAATGTAATTTCTGGAGATTGCCCGCTATATGAATATGCCCTGCGAACCGCGTAGCTGAATTTCATTTTTAATACGCAGCGCTTAAACCCTCGTTGCTAATTAAGAGAGCTGGGTGCTAGCCATTGTGCCTCCTCTATTCATTTCACATGGTGAAGTGTAGAGAACAGACCTATTTTAATTTACTATGAAAAGTTTTCCATTGTAATTAGCTGCGTGAAGTCCTTTGTGATGAAAAGCCTGGAACAAATGAAACTGATTCAGTGGATTTCAATGAAAAACACAGGGTGAGCGAGAAACGTCCTTTCATCATGCGAGTATCGCGGAAATCTTAGTCCTGTTATTTTTATGCGTCAGTATGTATATATACGTAGACATTTTATTTCTGCATTATTTACTAAATGAGAATTTCATGGTTTGGAATCAACGCTGGTCATAACCGTGAGTAAATACCCTCAAGCATACAACCTGGCTTGTTTTAATTAAAAGTAGATACAAAAGGTATTGTATTCCACCTAAAAAATCTGATATGTTCCATTCACTTGACTTTCTCTACATCTCTGTAACAAATTATTGCTAAAAAGCTTATTCTTTTATCTACTTCATGCTAATCAAGAAAAAAATAGCAGAAATAGTCTTAATATGTGCTTCCTTATAAGTAGAAGCTAAATAAGGGACTAGCATTGTTTAAAGTGATAGTCAAAAGCTATGTGACTGAAGTTCCTTTGTTTGTATGAACAGGAGTTGACAAAGTTTTTTAATCCTGAAACAAATAACAAAGAATATCCACGAAAAAATGTGTATAACATAAACTGTGTGTTTCAATGTGCTCTGCATTTTTTGTGTGGTAAGTTTTTGTCCATTTCCTACGATTTAGTAATGCAAAATTTCGTAAAATTCATCCAGAATAAAGTAGTCTTCAGAGGCCATTCCAGAAAATTCAAGATATACATTTTATTTATTAGGTAAATATCTATTTTAGTCAAAATTATAAGCCATTTTTGAGGAAATCAAATTTTTCGAAAAAAGTTACATGTAAGGGGTAGTTGGGAGCGGGGAGAATCTTCTTGAAAATCTTCGCGTCGTATCCTAGGAAGATACCAAACTTAAATACCAAGTTTAGTATTCAAGGTCTATTAGTTTTGGAGCTATGCTGTCCACGGACACACAGATGCACACACGCACAAACGGACCTTTTTTTAAAAATATGATGTGTTCCATTCACATGACTTTCTCTATATCTCTGCAACAAATTATTCTATATACTTCATCTAATCGAGAAAAAATTAGCAGAAATATTCTTATTACTTGATACTTTGTAAGTAGAAGGGAAATAAGGGAGTACTATAGGTTAAAGTGATAGTCAAAAGCTGGTTGCTATGTGACTGAAGTTCCTTTGTTTGTATGGATAGGAGTTGACAAATACATGTATGAGAAAATTGTTTTTGAAAACTGAAACCAAAAACAACGGATACCTTAAAAACGATCACCTCCACGAAAAACATGTATATAGTATAACTTGTGTGTTTTAATGTTCTGTACATTTTCTGTATTGTAAGTTTTTATCCATCTCTTACGGTTTAGTAGTTATGCAAAATTCCGTAAAATTCATCCAGAATAAAGTAATCTTCTGAGACTATTCCCAGAAAATTGAAGATATACATTTTATTTGTCAGGTAAATATCTGTAATATACGATATTTTAATCAAAATCGTTAGAGCCATTTTTTGGAAAATCAAAATTTTCAAAAAAAGTTCCATGTAAAGGGTAGTTGGGGGTGGGGGATTTTCTTGAAAATCTTGAAAGATAGTAATCATAGGTACCAAATTTGGTTTTTAACGGACTTTTCGTTTTTGAGCTACGCTGTCCACAGTCACACACACAGACACACTCACGGACACTTTTGTAAAAATGCTTTTTTTTGATTCATGGGATCCAAAACGTATACTTCCGGTGAAATCTCGGTATCGAATTTTTGGGTGAAATGCAATACCTTCTCTAGACACTATGTATATATTACGTGCAGAGAAATTAAAAATGCTTTTTCTGGATTCAGGTGGACCCAAAACAAAATTTCCGTTGAAATTTCGGAATCCAAAATTTGGGTAAAATACAATACCTTCTCTATAGACTATGGTCATATTACGTGTAGAGAAAGAAATATGTTACCAGGATTTCACTGGAATTACACGTTTTGAGACCCCCTGATTGCAAAAAGATAATTTTTAGAAAATGGTCTGTGTGTGTGTGTGTGTTTGAACAGCATAGCTCAAAAATGAAAAGAACGTTAAATACAAAATTTGGTATTAAAGTTTAGTATCTCCTAAGGTTGCGACACGAAGATTTTCAAGAAAATTCCTCACTCCAAACTACCCCTCATATTGAAAATGTTCGAAAAATTTTACTTTCCAAAAATTGCGCTAACGATTTTGATTAAATTACCGTATACTAAAAATATTCACATGACAAATAAAATTGATAACGTGGATTTTCTGGGAAAGGCCTCTCAACACCTTTTCTTTCAGGATCAATTTCGCTTAATTTAGTGTATCTGGTAAACCATAAGGGGCAAAGACTTACTAAGCACAAAATAGATCTTGTTATAATACATAATTAATGATATATACATTTTCTTCGTAGAGTTGTCCATTTCCGAGATATTCCGTGATATTAATTTCAATTTAAGAATAAACCTTTCTCATACTACTAGGCATACAAAGAAACGGATTTTAATCACTAACAACTACCTTTTTAAAGCTTTTGCTATCACTTTAGCCCACTTTCGTCAATTATTACTTGCTTAAGTAGAAGGTAAATAAGGGAGTACACTAGGCTAAATCGATAGGCAAATCTGTTAAAAGCTGTGATTAAAATTAGTTTCTTGTATAACCAGAAGTTAACAAATTGCCCTATGAGAAAAGTATTTTGAAACTGAAACCTTGGAAAATATTAAACATAAATACCAAGTTTGATATTTTACTGAGGAGTTGACACGTCCCCATATGAGAAAAGTTGCACTTTAACACTGAAATCAATTACAAGTGATATCTGGGAAATGGCAAACTCCACGAAAAAAATATATATAGCATAAAGTATGTGCTTTAAGGAGATCCTCATTTTATGTATAGTAATTTTTGTCTATCTCTTACGATTTACAAGTTAGAAGCTATTCCCAGAAAATTAAAGATATACATCTTATTTGTCATGTAAATATCTTTAATATACTGTATTTTATTCAAAATCACTAGAGCCATTTTTGAGAAGATCAAAATTTTAGAAAAAGGTTTCATATAAGAGTAGTTCGGGTTCGGAGGATTTTCTTGAAAATCTTCCTGTCATATCATTGGAAGATACCAAACGTAAATACTGAGTTTGGTATTTGGCGGAATTTTCGTTTTTCAGTTATTATGTTCAAAGACACATGGACAACAATGGACCTTTTTCTAAACATCTTTACTTTCTCTACACGATTTATGCACATAATGAATAGAGAAGGTATTGTAATGTACCCAAAATTCGATTTTAAAACCCCCTGAATACAAATAGAAGCATTTTTAGATGTCCATGTGTGTGTGTCTGTCTGAATATGTGTGTGTGTGTCTGTGGGCAGCATAGCTCAAAATCGAAAAGTCCGTTAAATACCAAACTTGGTATTCAAGTTCAGTATCTTGTAAGGATACGACAAGACGATTTTCAAGAAAATCTCCAAACCCCCAACTATCCTTTACATGGAACTTTTTTCGATCACTTTCTCAAAAATGGCTCTAACGATATTGATTAAAATATCGTATATTAAAAATATTTACCTGACAATCAAAATGTATATCTAGAATTTTCTGGGAATAGCCTCTAAAGATTACTTTATTGTAGACGAATTTTATGGAGTTTTGCATAACCGCTAAACCGTACGAGATGGACCAAAACCTTACCATACAAAAATGTAGAGCACGTTAAAACACACAATTTATGTTATATACACCTTTTTCGTGGAGTTGATTCTTGTTTTTGGTTTTAGCTTAGAAAAACTTATACATTTCTAATACGAAATTTGTCAACTCCTGTCCATAAAAACAAAGAAACTTCAGTCACATAGCAACCAGCTTTTTACTATCACGTTAACCTATGATACTCCCTTATTTCGCTTCTACTTACAAGAAAGCAAGCAATAAGACTATTTCTGATACTATTTTTGTTCTCGATTAGCATGAAGTAAATGGAAGCGTAAGCTTTTTAACAATAACTTGTTGCAGAGAAATTTATGTGAATGGATCTCATCAGATTTTGTTTGTTTGTTACAGGGGACTCTAACAGGTGTATTTCCGGCCAAATTTCGGTACCGAATTTTTGGGTGGAATGAATGAATACCTTCTCTATAGACCATGTGCATAGTACGTGTAGAGAAAGTAAAAAAAAACTGTTATGTTGATTGATTTGCCAGCACCCTGGTTATCTGTGTAATTACTGCACAGCAAACTTGTTCGGTTGTAGTATAAGTGCTTACGTTTGTTTTCTCAAGAGAGTGAAGCAGTCCTTCACTGTGTTAACTAGGAGCGGATAATAGGCGGGCGACTACATACGGCAAGGGGTTTTAAACTTTAAGGGGAAAATACCCGTAACAATGAAGAAAACAAAGATGAATAACGTTCTGCCTTAATGAGGCATTCAGAAGTATCACATATATCCGAGATGTTGCACTCACATGGCTTTCTCTACCTGTTCTGCGCACAAACAGTTCTTACAAAAGACTATTGCCCGCCTGGGTAGTGTGGTGGAAGAGTCTGACTCAAATTCGACAGGTCGTGAGTTCGAATCTCGCTAAGTGTGAGTTACCCGGATAAGGTTTTTTCGGGGTTTTCCCTTATCTTAACAAGACGAATGTCGAGTAGCTTTGAGCTCCGTGGATCCCGAGATCATTTGAGCATCTTTTCACCAATTTCATTCACGTCCGATATGACCAAACAGGTTAAAAGACGTTAAGCTAAAAAAAAAAAAAAAAAAAAAAAAATTATTATTCTATTTAAATATTCTAAACCAGGTAAAGTCGCCCTCCGTCGTGTAATGGTTACCATGCTAACTTTATATACCCAAGGTCGCGGGTTCATACCCGGCGGAGGACGATGGATTTTTTTGGGTGTAAAATCATCGTCGCTAGAACCAGAAACAAAATAAAAATAAACAAAAACAAATATGATTATGTCGCCCTCCATGGTGGTTGTTACCATGTTATCTTCATATACCCGTCGCGGGTTCAAACCCAGCGGAGGACGATGGAAGTTTTCGGGCGTAAAAATCCTTATCATGGCTTCCTTCGGAAGGGAAGTACAGCCGTTGGTCCCGTGTCGTATATTTACGGCACGTAAAAGAACTTCCAGTCTGATAAAGGGGCCTCTGAGTAAAATTAAGCGATCTTTCATGTCCAATATAGAATGGGACGCTGAGAACTAAGAGCGTCTATAAATAAAACTCCATTTCATTTTCAAATATGATTATATTACCTGTCTGCAATTATGTATACGTATAATGCATATACTTATAGAGCAAAGGCAAAACACATAAAGGTTAAGTTACCAGCACAAACGCAAAACAAACAAAAAATCTAATTTTCATTGTACTAGCATGAACGGGAAGTGCATAACGAAGGCTGTGCTCGAAACGATAATTGTCAGCAAGAGTTTTTGTCCAGAGGGGTACATACTGCATTGCCATCCACACATAATTAGAGTTCTCTATCTCTCTGCGTATGTGTGTGTGTGTGTGTGTGAAACCGAACGATGTGTCGAATACATAATAAAATGTTATATTACAGAACAGGATCTTCCAAAGATTCCTGAGGAAGATTTTCAAGAAAAAATTTCTATTGCAAACGTTTCCTTATTTATGTCATTTTCTGCTTAAAATTTTGGCTTTTGCAAATTCCTTATTAACATTTTAGTTTCTCTACTATGTACAGTAAAATAGGGAAACGTACCATTACACTTATTATGGCATAAAGGTATTTTTATTTTCGTTCGACTTTCACTAAATAATCCCAGCTCGTTATAACATCAACGTGACAATGACCCCTCGTGCTATAGCGTGCTATGGAATAATTTTATTTTCTTTAGCACATATCTACAATGTACATAATAGGTACAGAAGATATTGTATTCCACACAAAAATTCCATGCCAAGATATCAACGGAAATAAATGTTTTGGCACCCCAATAAAATATCTGATGGCTTTTCCTATATCTCTGAAACAAAATAGTGTTAAAAATATGATACTTCTATTTACTTCAGAAAAACTAAGGAGACATGATCTTATTACTTGTTTCCTTGTGACCTTGATAGTGCATCCACCATGTTCAACAGCTTGTGCATTATAGAATCGGGAGTAGAATATACGCCACTTTATCTCGTTTTACTTTCTCTAGCCCCATATGTACAATGTACATAAAGATAGAGAAGGTATCGTAATGCACCCAAAAATGCGATACCGAGATTTCACCGGAAATACACGTTTTCGGTCCCTCTGAATCCAAAAAAAGCATTTTTGGAAAAAAGTCCGTGTGTATGTGCGTGTGTGTGTGTCTGTGAACAGCATTGTCAAAAACGAAAACACCGTTAAATACCAAACTTGGTATTTAAGTTTGGTATCTTCCAAGGATGCAACACGATAATTTACAAGAAAGTCCCCACACCCCCAACTACCCTTTTCATGGGACTTTTTTCGAAAATTTTGATTTTTTCAAAAATGGCTCTAACGATTTTGATTAAAATACGGTATATTAAAGATATTTACCTGACAAATATGTAATCTTTAATTTTCTGGGAATAGTCTCTGAAGATTACTTTATTCTGGAGGATTTTTGCATAACTGCTAAACCGTAAGAAATGGACAAAAACTTACCACACAAAAAATATAGAGCACATTAAAACCCACAATTTATGTTGTATAATTTTTTTCGAGGATTTGATCATTTTTGAGATATTCCTTGTTTTTGGTTTCAGCTTTGAAAAACATACTTTTCTCATACAGGCATTTGTCAGCTCGTGTCCATACAAACAAAGGAAGTTTATTCAAAATCTTCTCGGGCTTCTAGCCAGGTGTTAACTTGGCTTGACACCAACGTTTCGAAGAAGTGCATCTTCCTCGTCTTCAGGGTGAACTGAAGACGAGGAAGATGCACTTCTTCGAAACGTTGGTGTCAAGCCAAGTTAACACCTGGCTAGAAGCCCGAGAAGATTTTGAATTAACACGTCGCCAGGAAAGCTATAGTTCTTATTTTAAAGGAAGTTTAGTCACCTAGTAACTAGCTTTTGACTTCATTTTAACCTATGATACTCCCATATTTCGATTCTACTTACAAGGAAGCAAGCAATAAGACTATTTCTGCTAATTTTTTCTCGATTAGCTTGAAATAAATAGAAGAATAAGCTTATTAACAATAATTTGTTACACAGAAGTAGAAAAAGTCATTTGAATGGAACACATCAGATTTTTTTCTATTATGTAGCCATAACACTCGTATTAAAATACACTATTTAATACCGAGATCCACGCAATTTGCAGCGTACTCAGAGGATGAAATACAGCCCGATATTGCAGAGATTTCAAACACTGAAGTTCCATTTATTTTCATAAACTTCTAATTGAGTACACAAGCATGCCTTCCTAATCAACACTGATGCACATACCGTCATCAGTTGTAACAATGATGTTGTCTTAATTGTCAGAAATAGAGCTTAGATTAACAGTGTAATGTGCCAGCATAACAGCATTTGATGATTTTAATCACTTCCTGATTACGTACACGGTACTGACCGTCGAAGCTTTCCGCACTAATGTTTCCACAGCACAACACACCACATCAGTTGGCTATAACCCTGTCCCATTAGAAGCACGCCAATAATTATTTCAGGTAATTTTGAAGTTTACTCGTAATTAGAAAACGTCACCTTGTGATATGAATATTTTGCAACTTCTGCTATTAATTTCTCAGCCTGCGTACATTAATTATTGGCTCTCAAAATGAATGAACTTTTAAACAACTACAACTACTACTACCACGACCACTACCACCTCTTATTCTTTTTCTTCTTCTTCTTTCCTCCTCCTCCGAAGTTTAACCAATTGTGTCTTCCGTTTTGGATTGCCATAATTTTCGGTTTGTTTAGTCTCATTCGTTACATAGTTTCAACATTTTTCAGAACATGATGACCCTGATCCACCCTTCTTCCAAAGTCGACCTGACTTTAAAGTTTGCGGTTTGGAGGTTTTCGGTTTGATAACAGCCCTCGCTGTTGCCAAGTCTCCCACCTACTGGTCTCTTAACTGAGGAGTGATTCTCGACTTGCAATTAGTGTGTCCAGTAAACATATTTTACTATGTTGGCTCTCGCAGGTTCGTCTAATGTTTGTTATTGCCCAGTTTCAGGGGGGAGCGGTCCCGTTTGAGGGTCATCATGTTTTGGAGAAAACTATATTCTTCCATTGCTTCTTTAATAGAGAGTTTTTGTACCCGTTAAACATTGTCTTGCTCTAATATATGACGTAATTAAAGTTAACCTGAAGTCTTCACCTTCGTAAAACGCTTTTTTTCCGGAAATATTCGGAGGTATTCGCTCTACTTAGCTTTCATTCTTACAGTCTGCTGTCTACTGTTTTTACATTTGAAGCTACTTATTAATCTACCTAAGTCTGGAGAATTTATTAATCATTGAATTATTTTTGGCTGGTTTAGCAAACAGGAGAGAAGTTTCGAAGTTAATATTGGTATTCTTATTTACATTTTCTCACATATACGGTTTCTCATCTGAAAAAGAAAATGCTTGCGAAAACATTTCAATGAATAAGTTTATTCATATTTTATTAAATAATATGTAAAATAATACACGTATTGTCTTATATTAGCTCTGTCTTACTTTCTTCACAATTACAAAAAATTCTGCACAGGACCTTTGCTGTACGATGCAGCAATTTTTGTGTGTTCCCTCCTAAACTTCATTCCATCTGCTACCTCATAGCGACGAGCTTATAAAAGATTTGACTATCGCTTTAGCTTATGGTACTTCCTTATTCCCTGTCTACTTACAAGGAAGCAAGTAAATAGACCCTTTCTGCTAATTTTTCTTGATTAGCATTAAGTAAATAGAAGAATAGATTTTTTGACAATCATTTAACGAAGAAATGTAGAAAAAGTCATATGAATGGAGCACATCAGGTTTTTGTTTCTTCATTCTCAATTATTCAGTGTAAATGTGTATCTACATTGGCATATAATGGGAATAAATCTTTATCTAGTTTTAGACCTTTTAATAACGTTCCTGTCTAAGGTAATACGAATTATCCTGTGCTCCAGTCAGGCACCAGCGTTTGGAATAGTTAGCTAAATCCTTAGGTTTCTGCAACCTAAGCTTGCTTGTTTGGATCGCTACTCCAGCGAAGCCTCCTCGATTTCCCCACTGCCCCATTGAGGCCCGCCCATCAAGGTAACTCCCTTGTGGACCGAGGCTGAATGTCCAACCGGTGTTCCTATTGAAAGGCCAGAGACACTCCAAATCCCTGTAGTCCATGCCAAATCATTTGCAGCGCTGAGAACTTGGCCGTATAGAATTTCACACACAGTAATGACACACAGGACTGCTTGCTAAGGATATCTGCTGCTCTACATTATGTGCTGTTTTATTTATTGTTAAAAAACTTATGCTGCTATTCACTTCATGCTAATCGAGCAAAATTACCAGAAACATTTCTTATTATTTGTTTCATTGCAAGTAGAACGGATATAAGGGAATAGCATAGGCTAAAGTATTAGTCAACAGCTGGTTGCTATGTAACTGAGGTTCCTTTGTTCTATGGACCAGAGTTCACAAATTCTCGTATGAGAAATGTAAACATTTTTTAAAGATGAAACCCCTAACAAGGATTATCTAAAAAATGCAGCACTCCACGAAAATTATGTATATAACATAAATTGTGTATTTTAACGAGCTCTACACTTACTGTTCAGTAAGTGTTTATCTATCTCTTACAGTTTATCAGTTATGTAAAATCCGTAAAATTCATCAAGAATAAAGAAATATTCAGAGGCTCTTCCCAGAAAATTCAGATATACATTTTATTTGTGATGTAAGTATTTTTAATATACGTTATTTTAATAAAATCATTAGCTATTTTTGAGAAACTCAAAATTTTCGAAAATTTTTCCAATTAAAGGGTAGTTGGCGTGAGAGAATTTTCTTGAAAATCTTCCGTGTCCCATCCTTAGAAGATACTGAACTTGGTATTTAACGGACTTTTCGTTTTTGAGTTATGCTGTTCACAAAAACACACATGCACGGACGCACACACGGAGCTTTTTCCAAAAATGCTTTTTTTGGGTTCAGGGGAACCCAAACATGTATTTCAAGTGAAATCTCGGTATGGAATCTTTTGGTGCTCTACAATACCTTCTCCATATACTAAGTAGAGAAAGTAAAAAGCATTTTTAGAAAAAGGTCCGTGTGTGTCCTTGTGTCTATGAACTCAAAAACGAAGAGTTCGTAAAATACCATCTAGCATCTTCCAAGGATGCGACACGAAGATTTTGCGGAAACTGTCCCCACCCCAAACTACCCTTTACATGGAAATATTTTCGAAAATTTTGATTTTCTCAACAATTACTCTAGCAATGCTCATTAAAATATCGTACATTTAAGATATTTACATGAAAAGTAAAATGTATATCTTGAATTTTCATTTTTCGTAAATGAATTTTACAAAATTTTGATTAACTGGGAAACTGTAAGAGATAGACAAAAACGTACTTAACAAAAAATGTAGCTCTCGTTAAAACACATAAGTTATGTTATATACATTTTTTTTTCGTTCAATTGATCGTTTTTAAAATATTTCTTGTTTCTTGTTTCAGCTTTGACAAACTTATACTTTTCTCAAGCAGGAACTCTGTCAACTCTTGTCAACTCCTGTCCATACAAACAAAGAAACTTCAGTCACATAGCAACCAGCTTTTGAATATCGCTTTAACCTATGGTACTCCCTTATTTCGCTTCTACTTACAAGAAAGCAAGTTATAGACTATTTCTGCTATTTTTTTCTCGATTATCATTAAATAAATAGAAGCATAAGCTGTTTAACAATAATTTGCTGCAGAGATGTAGAGAAAGTCATGTGAATGGAACACATCAGATTTTTTTATTTGGTTTGCTACCTTCCTCATATTTCTCCTAGAGGTTTTGAACATAAAACGGCCAAGTATCAACAACTCATAAACACTACTAAGTGAATGCTGTTGAAGAAAGAACTGAGACTATTTTAAAATTTTACAAACACTGATCGTATCAAAATCCAAAACATTGACACTCACCGCAACACAGATTAGAAGACTAGAAACAGCAGAGGTACGACTGCTAAATCATTAGCATGTTATACAGTCCTTGGCTATCAAAGAAATGAAAACATATGCAAGAAATTAAATATACAGAAAACATAACTGCAATTGTAGATGTATACAAAAGAAGTTGGCACGACCATGTGATCAAAATGCTTCCAGACAGGATACTACTAATTGGGGACTATTAATTGTGAACGTTTAGGAAGATGGTTATTAATTTGTGGAGCTTAAGTCCACTACAATAATCTACCGTATGAGAATTAGAAACAAGTGTTAATTCATGTATGTTCGTCTGGAGGAAGAGTACACAAAGGTTAAAGGTATGAGAGCGCAGACTTCAACGGCAACTTCTTGACGTTAAGCTGAAACATATTCCTGTACCATTTTCCTATATAATACATGGTCACATGTTTGATTGCGAATGTCACCGCTCTTTTATCGTTTTCTTGTGCAACTAGAATAGCAAAGTAGAGCTACAAAATACAAGTTATTGGTGTTATTACCATTTGCTGCTAAAATGAGTCGTTTAGCCATTAAATAATATAGAATTGGATTCCAGGGTGTCACCTGAATTAAAGTAGTCATACGCTTGGCAATTGCACCAAATTTGGTGTGTGTAGAGAGTGGACAGTCAGGAATGTCGACTACCTGACTCGATACCTTGCACAACTTTGCTGATTCTGCCAGTTCTTAGATGCGTTAAATGCAGAACTACGGCAGTTTTTACAAATCAAGAAAATCTAGATATGATTCTTGCTTATGAAAAATATATTGCATTAGATGATGATCCTCACGTGTGTTTGAAGCAGCCCCAGAAATTGGGCAGAACGCAGAAGCTCTAACGAGGGTAGCCAAATTTAGGTAAAGAGATCCAATGCCTGCATATATTCTAACGGATGTGCTGTACTGTAAAATGAAGATATATTGTTGAATTATTGTAAGTTAATTAATCTCCTGTTTAGCAACTTGATTTCGATGTAATTATCCACAATGCACTGAATGAGGTATTCTATTATTCAATTTGAATTTCCTTTATCTTTGATCATCTAAATACATGCTATACATAGCCTCTTACACAGCTTCTGGTAGAGAC
This sequence comes from Hymenopus coronatus, assembly GCA_030762935.1. Classification (NCBI taxonomy): domain Eukaryota; kingdom Metazoa; phylum Arthropoda; class Insecta; order Mantodea; family Hymenopodidae; genus Hymenopus; species Hymenopus coronatus. The sequence continues at coordinate 59,395,540 of CM060892.1, read as the reverse complement.
CTTCTGAATAGGATCAGATAGCTCGTAAGAAAACCACCCCAATTCTCGTTAGTGGTAGTAGCTGAAAATAAATACAACAGGCAGGTGGTGAACCGGATTTCAAGCACAAACCAAAACAAAATATTGCTCTGGTTGCGAAACAGAGCCCTGCTCTGTTGCCAGATTGTCAGGTAGTATATTCAATATCTAATGTTATCTCCATTACCTATCAAGAAGGTTGAAAGTTTATTGAACCTAACAGAATTCCTTAATTAAAGTTAATTGTATTAATTGTATCTTGTGTATCAGAGTATATTAAAATAAATTATGTCCAATAATTCATAAAAATCCCCTTTTTAAGGATCGATTAAATCCTCTTGTCTTTATTAAAACATAATAAATAACAAACGAGGAATAGATAAACCAAGTGTTGTTCATAAGCACGAACGCACCTAAAGCAAAGCTGTTCTCTGAACAAGACACACGTGTGTTGTAATACCTGTGCTGTCTCTCTCATTTCTACTTATCACCGTGTGGAGTCAAAGCAAGGGGTTTTATTTACGGTTTCTCCTGGCAGGAGGAAGTGACAGGAGTCCCAGAATCCGAATCTGCGGGCACTTCCCAGCAAGGAAAACACAAGACTGGGCAACCCACCCCGGGAATTGCCTTATTTCTTATCTTGTCTTCTCCATTCACGAAGGGAAATGTTACTTTGCATTTCTGTCACACAGTGCTACCAGACATTTGGAATTGAAATGACAACACCGAAAAAGTTTCCTCAACCCGCTTAGAGACAGCGGTGGAAAAGTTTTATTGCATCCACTGCTTCTTCTCTCTCCTAGTTGCTGTACTTATTTACATCTGTAATGTCTCTGCAACTCGTATGTAGACTCAAATTCGCTGGCAACTTATTGAAATAACGATTGTTTTAGATTACAGCCAACTGCGGAACTGAACCACTCACACTTTATTCAACTTTCCAAGCCTGGAAACATACGCGTATTCCATACGAGTCTGTTTAGAGGTGAACATGCTATAGTATTGCTAAAGTTATATGTCCATTTTCGAAAGCTAATTAAAAAATCTGATGTGTTCCATTCACCTGACTTTCTCTACATCTCTACAATAAATTATTGCTAAAAAGCTTATACTTCTATTTACTTCATGCTAATAAAGAAAAAAAAAAATAAGCAGAAATAGTGTTATTATTTGCTTCCTTGAAAGTAGAAGGGAAATAAAGGAGTACCATAGGTTTAAGTGATAGTCAAAAGCTGGTTGCTATGCGACTGAAGTTCCTTTGTTTGTATGAACAGGAGTTGACAAATTCCTGTATGAGAAAAGTGTGTTTTTTAAAGCTGAAGCCAAACAAAAGGAATAACTCATAAACGATTAACTCCACGAAAAAAATGTATATAACATTAATTGTGGGTTTTAATGTGCTCTACATTTTTGAGTGGTAAGTTTTTCCGTAACTTTTATGGTTTAGCAGTTATGCAAAATTACATAAAATTCATTCAGAAAATTCAGGATATAAATTTTATTTGTCTGGCAAATATCTTTAATATATGACATTTTAATTAAAAGCGTTAGAGCCATTTTTGAGAAAATCAAAATTTTAGAAAAAAGTTTCATGTAAAGGGTAGTTTGGGTTAGGAGGATTTTTTAAAAATCTTCGTGGCGCAACCCTGGAAGATACTAATACTGACTTTTCGTTTTTGAGACGTATTCACAGACACATGGACACACACACACCTTCTTCCAAAAATGCTTTTTTTACATACAGGGGACCATAAAACCTGTATTTCAGGTGAAATCTCGATATCGAATTTTTTGGTGGAATGCAATACATTCTCTATACACTACGTACATAGTACGTGTAGAGAAAGTAAAAATCTGGGGTGTTCCATTCACATGACTGTATTTAGCTGTTCCACAACCACTCTTCTTACAAAAGATTATTCTTTTATCTACAGCGGCCGCGCCGTGGCCGAGTGGTTAGGCCACTCGACTCTCACCTAGACGGCCAGGGTTCGATCCCAAGCGACCGCATGTGAGATTTGTGGTGGACAAAACGGCGCTGGGGCGGGTTTTCTCCGGGTACTCCGGTTTCCCCCGCCATCGCATTCCACCGGTGCTCCATCATCATTCATGTATCATCAGTGTCACCGCCTGCGGTGCCATTAGTAGTTAAAGCGGGCGTTAAACACTACCAACAACATTTATCTACATCACGCTAATCAAAATAAATATTACCAGGATTTGTCTTATTACTTGCGTCTTTTTAAGTAGGAGTGAAATAAAGAAATGCACAGGTTAATCGATAGTTAAATCTTTCAAAAGGCGATTGTTATGTGAAACAATTGAAATTTGGTTCTCTTTGCTTGGAGTAAACAAAAGAGGAACCAAAAGATAGGTGACTTCCCATTTGTAAAGTTGAAGTAGCTTAAAACTGAAATGAATAACTCAGAATTTCTCGAAAATGACTGTCTTTACAAAAAATGCACATAACAAAAATAGTAATTTTTAACGAGATCTACTTTAAGTTTTTTTTATCTCTTACGATTTATCAGTTACACAAATTTATACAAAAGTGATTCAGAATGAAGAGGTCTTCAGAGGCTATTTCCAGAAGATTCAAGATATACATTTCGTTTGTCATAAAAACATCTAAAACATATGACGTTTCAATAAATAACGTTAAAGCCATTTTTGATAAAATTAAAATTTTCGAAAAATGTTATGTGTGGGTGGGGAGATTTTCTTGAAAATCTTCGTGTCACATTTTTGCAAGAAACTGAACTTAAATATTACGATTGCCATTCAACCGACTTTCGTTTTAGAGCCATGCTGCTCACCGACACGCACACACACACATACAAGGACATGTTTCTGAAATGCTTTTTCTTATTCACAGGGTCTCAAAACATGTAGTTCCAGAGAAATTTCGGTATAGAATTTTTGGTGCAATACAATACCTTCTCTAGCTCTATGTACATTGTGCATACGTGCTGGAGAAAGCAAAGCTGATTCACACGAATTTCACTAGATATTCTGGAACAAATTATTCTTACAAAATTCCAAATAAACATAATAGAATATTACTTATTTCTGTATAGGTACACTTGGCTACAGCGATAGTCAAATCTTTAAAAGCTAGCCGCTAATTGATGACGTTGAATTGGTTCTCTTTGCAAGGCTATGAGTCAATTTAAAGAAAAACAAATGACATCTTCTCATCTGAGAAGGGTATAAGCATTAGAAGTTTAAACCCATAACAAAGAATGAATATCTCAAAAATTGATAACTCCACAAACAAGCTATCACACATAAATGAGACATACACATTCTGTTGTAGAGAAAGTTTTTGTCTATTTGTTATGGATTACCAGTCAAGCAAAAGCAATCCAGAATGAAGAAGAATTCAAAGAAGATTCAAGATATATATTTAATTTGTCAAGAAATATCTTAAACATGTTATAATTTAGTCTGAAAAATTCAATGCTCTAGCCGGAATTTGAACCACGGATCTCCCAGTCTCTAGCCAGTTGCACCACCACTGAGCTAAGATGACAATATGCTGGCATAGATGACAACCCCAATGGTGACTTACAATGTTTTAAGTACTTTAAGTTCCAGGATTCATAGCATAGCCAACTATTATGGACAATTGTGATGCATGTTGCCATGGTAGCTCAGTGGTAGAGCAACCGGCTAGAGACCGGGAGATCCGTGGTTAAAATCCCGGCCATGGCACTACATTTTTCAGTCTGCCTCTACCTATCCAACTCCTGTCCTACACACGGTTTCTATGAGAAAGCAATTAAAATTATACTATAATTTAATGTAATGAGTGCAGTGATGTAGTGAATACCTTTTCTACTTACTGTGCATGTGATAGACAAAGTGAAAATATCTGATATGTTGCATTCTTGATCAAAGAGAAGGTGGGTATTTACTTTTTTTGTGTACGTGGTAGAAGAAGTAAAAATAAAGGAACAGGATAGGATACGGTCGGAGATGACTCGGCACCGAACCTGTAGTTATTATATCTGCACCCCTGGTAGGAAGAAACAAGGTGAGAAGATAAACTGGGCGGCTGAACAAGCAGAACAATGACAGGATCCCTACATTTTCCAAATTGAAGCACTTCAGATAGCTAAACCGGGTCCCCGCCCCACATAGTCTCCAACACCCCTGCCAGAAGCGATGTTATTCCGGCAACTAGCTCGGCAAGGTAATTAAAAATGTTACAGTATTTCGGTAACAATCGGATCACGCCTTCAACTCCTACGCCTTTGCCCGCTTTACCCGGCCACCGTTCGAGGATGGTAGGAAAGGTGGGGATGGAGGGAGAGTTTGCCATCACCGCTATATCATTGTTAAAATACGTGCCTGTATGACTGAATGTAGGATGAGAACAAGTATTTGTTTTCCCAAGTGAGTAGCCACATTATAAACAATCTCCCTAGCATATCCTCTAAGGGACTTACTAGAGGAGACCTTAAATGCTGAAAGTCCCGACATTACTGACAACATTTTTCATTATGTATACTCTTATAATAAACAGTACACTATGACTTTTGTGTTCATTCATTGCCGCTTGCAATGCTCCCTCCCTCCACTGACAAAAACCTCGTGATGCGCATGCGTGTCTGATGTCACATGGACAGCGGGAGAAGAGAGAATGACGTACTAGGCAATAGTGCTTCCACAACACTCTGCACAGCTTTTTCGTTACCCTGACAGAATATAGCATGGAAGAAGCCGGGGGACGGAGATAGTCGTTTTGAGAATAGTTTCTCCCTGTCACGCCGCACCTAGCACCACTGCCGAAACTTCCAAAACTAAAGGAAACCAATGGGATGAAGGATGAATAAAATTACAACGGAAACGACATGGAAGGACAGGAAATCCGGGGGATGAAAGAAACCTACACAGCATTCGTCTTGTAATCTGGTCATATAGGCCGTCCACGGAAAGTGAACTCGCGACCTCCCGAATGCGGACCACAGACGAAACCGCCAAAGCCATCCCTCTCAGGCAGAGAAAATACAAAGAACTTTGCTCTAAAACAGAAATATTCATACATGTTTACTTTCTCTGGCACATGTGTACACTGTACATAGTGGATAGAGAAAGTATTACCTATATTCCACCCAAAAATTCGATAACGAGATTTCAGCGCAAATACATGTTTTAGACCTCTTGAATAAAAAAAAAAAAAAAAAAGTATTTTTAGAAATATGTCCGTATATGTGTCTATAGGGTAGCATAAGTCAAAAACGAAAAGTACCAAACTTGGTATTTAATTTTAGTATCTTTTAATGGTGCGACACGAAGATTTTCAAGAAAATCGCACCACCCCAAACCGCTCTTTGCAACAACATTTCAAAAATTTTGATTTTCTTCACAAATGGCTAAAACAAAGTTTATCAAAATGCCATATGTTTAGTATATTTTTATGACAAACAATATGAATGTCTTGAATTTTCTGGAAATACAGATCTCATTAAAGCACACAATTTATGTCAAATAAATTATCTTTTGTGCTAACCGTTCTCGAGATATTCCAAGCGATTGCTTTCAGTTCTAAGGTACTTTTTTTCAAACTGGAAGAACCTTTCTTATCGTCTCTCTTTTGTTTACTACTAGCAAGCTAAGGAAACTGAATTTCATTTGTTTCAATAGCGACCTGCTTTTAAAAAACATTGAATTCCACTATCGCTATATCCTGCACATTCCCTTATTTCCCTTTTACTTATAAAGAAGTGAGCAACAAGGCAGTTCTGTCCATCTTAAGCATGATATAGATAAGGAAAATTTGTTTGTGGAACAGACAGAGAATGTTATGTGAATGGAACACACCACATTTTTATTTTCTCTACGCGTACTATGTACAAAGTGAATAGCGAAGATATTGTAATGCACCCAACATTTCGATTCCGAGATTTCACCATAAATATATGTTTTGGATCCCCCTGAATAAGAATAAAAAAAAACAGTTTTGGTAAAAGATCCATGTGTGTGTGCGTGTGTGCCTTTGGACAGCATAGCTCAAAAATGAAAAGTCCGTTGAATACCAAAGTTGGTATTTAAGTTCAGTATCCTCCAAGGATGCAACACGAAGATTTTCAAGGAAAACCCCCACCCTCAACGGCAGTTTACATGGAAAAATTTACGAAAATTTTGATTTTATCAAAAATAGCTCTAACGATTTTGATTAAAGATATTTACCTGACAAATAAAATGCACATCTTGACTTTGCTGGAAATAGCCTCTGAAGACATTACTCTGGAGTAATTTTACGGAATTTTGAATAACTGGTAAACCGTAATAAACAGACAAAAACTTATTTAACAGAAAATGTAGAGCTCGTTAAAACACACGATTTACGTTATATATAATTTTTTTTGCTTGGAGTGGATAGTTTTTCAGCTTTGAAATATTTAATTCTTTTCTCATTCGGGAATTTGTCAACTCCTATCCATACAAACCAAAGGAACTTCGGTCATATAGCAACCAGTTTTTCACTGTCACTTTAACCTATGCTACTCCGTTATTTACCTTCTACTTACAAGGAAGCAGGTAATAAGACTATTTCTGCTAATTTTTTCTCGAATTAGATGAAGTAAAAGGAAGTAACATCAGATTTATATCTGATCAGGGATATATAAATGATTATAAGTGATTTTAAAGTATTTATCCTAGCACTGTAATCTTCGTATGGCTGTGGAATAGTTCCTCTATTTAAAACTTTCCTGTACTAGTTCCGGAAAGCAATTACTTTGTGATTTAATATTCTTACAGCAGAAGAGATTCAGTAATTGCGAGCTGAAACGAGGCAAACATCGACATGCATGCGCTTTCATTCTGCAAAATAACGAGGGACTTTAATCTTTCCTTCTTGCTCGTTTCGTTAAGTCATTAACAAAACAGACAATGTCAATCTTCATTCCCTTCCGCAGTTGTAATGCCTTCCCTTTCCTGAGCTGAGTAAACCGCCAAAGCAATCAAAGTAATAACCAAGAAAAATGACCCGCGGGCTAAAATAACATACTTTTGCATAGGTTGTAGAATCAAACATAAAATCATAATGCAGACTTACAAAAGCTTTTAATAATCCTCAAATCAAGCTGACATAGACTGTACAAATATTTTGTTACGTCCAAATACGTTGATTTTTACTTTCTCTAGCACGTATGTACCTACAATGTACCTAGTAGTTAGAGAAAGTATTGTATTCCACCCAAAGATTCGATGCCGAGATTTTATCGGAAGTATATGTTTTGAGATACCCTGAGTCCATAAAATCACTTTTAGAGAAAGATCCGCGCGCGTATGTATTAACAGTCCAGCTCATAAACAAAAAGATTGTTAAATACCAAATGCGGTATTGAAGTTTAGTATCTTCCAAGGAGATGACCCCAACACAAACTACCCTCTTCATGGCAAAAGTTTCGAAAATTTTGTTTTTCTCAAAAATGACTCAAATGATTTTGGTTTAAACACCGTGTATTAAAACATTTACAACAAAAATAAAATGTGTAGCTTGAAGTTTTTGGGAATAGCCTCTAAAGACCTCTTTATTCTGGATGAATTTTGCTGAATTTTGCACGACTGTAAACAATAAGATAATGACGAAAACTCTATACAAAACATGCAGATGTCATAACGTATAATTTATGACATGTACTTTTTTGTAGAGTTGAATGTTTCCGAGATATTCCGTTGTTGGTTTCAATTTTAAACTATGTAAATTTTCTCAGACGTGAAGTCATCTTTCGTTTCATTTCTCTTGTTCTACTGCTGTCCAAAGCAAAGTGAACCGAACTTATTATACATTCGATTTTTTGTATGAATTTGAACGAATTATTTTGTTATAAATCACAACAAACATTGTTTCATTTCATACCATAGTATATCTTTCTCCGTTTCTTTTTCCTTAAGCACAATCAATCATGATTCTATTCTTGAGAGGTTGTTTGAAACTTATAACATACTGGTTGTTGGTGTTTAGGAATACCGTATAACTAGTACTAGATAATGCCTTTCTTACCTCTACTTATTTCCTCCTTCTAGCACTGTCTCACAATTTTATACCATTTCTCACGCACCTTATTTAAATATTTTCCGCAAGGTATAACAAATCCCTTGTATTATTTTAAGCATTGTTTTGAGATTTTCGTAAGTTGACCTATATCTGTGACTATATTATGTATTTAAAACAAATTATAATAAAAATCTGTAAATATAGGTTACTTATTACTTACTCTACACGTACTACAAAAGTTCGATACACAGATTTCACCGGAAACATATTTTGAGATCCCTTGAATCCAAAAAAGCATTTTTACAAAAGGTCAATGTGTGTGTTGGTCTGCCTTTGTGTGTATATGTATATGTGTGTGTGTGCGTGAGCGCCTGTGGACAGCATAGCTCAAAAACGAAAAGTCCGTTAAATACCAATATTTGTATTTCTTGAAAATCTTTGTATCGCATCCTTGGGAGATACTAAAATTTATCTCCCAAGAATGCCATACGAAGATTTTCAAGAAAGTTCTCCCACCCTTAAGTACCCTTTACATGAAAAAAAGATTTTCTCAAAGATGTCCCTAACCATTTTGGTTAAAATACCGTATATTAGGGATATTTACATAGCAAATAATTTTATGGAAATATTCTCTGAAGACTTCTTTATTCTGGATGAATTTTCTTGAATTTTGTATAACTGGTAAACCGTAAAAAATAAATAAAAATTTACCACACAAAAAGGTAGATCTTGTTAAAACACATAGTTTATATAATATACGTTTTTTTTTTTTTTTTTTAAGAAATTACCATTTCTGAGATATTCCTTGTTATTACTTTCAGCTTTAAAACGGTTACGGTTTTCTAATAAGGGAATTTGTCAATCTCTGATCATACGAGCAAAGGAATTTCAATGAAATAGCAACCGGCTTTTAAATGATTTGACCATCGCTTTAGCCTATTGTACTGCCTTATGTCTTTTCCACTTACAAGGAAGCAAGTAATAAGACCAATTCAGGTAATTTTATCTCGATTAGCATGAAGTAGATAGAATAATAAGCTTCATAATAATTTTTATCAGAGTTGCTTTTTGGTTGATGAGGGGTGAATTGGATTGGTTGATTAGGAGTGAATTAAGTAAAATTAACCAAAGGCCCTTCCTCTCAAAAGAAAAAAAAAATCCCCAAAATTCAAACTTTTAAGAACAAATGAAAACATTCGTTTCATTTCCAATTTACTTTTATACTCATAGATTCCATTTTTTAATATTCATAAAAATGGAGTCTAGAAAGTCAGGTACATGTAACAAATGATTTTTTTAAATGTTTTAATTTTCAGGTTTTGTATAATTTTTAGCAGCTATACTGTCGACAGCTTAAGGGGAATATAAATGGTATTTACTTAATTTTTTTTTCAATTTTCATATTCTAATCGCTTGTTAATACTTCGAATCTCACGCTCAGTATGGTGTGATTTTCATAGAAGTGCGCTGATTGTAAATAATTTAAAAATGTTTTTGAAAATAATCCTGCGTAGTAGTCTTTATAACATTTCGGTACACTCACTTGGTAAAACATCAATAACTTTGTAAATATTAGTGTCAGAGAAGAGATGTTTAATCGGAAAGTTTTACTTCAGCTTTTAGCAGCACCGGCATCCCTCTCATATTTACTTCATGTAAGGGTTTCGATGTTATGTTTTGAAAGTGAGGTACATTTTTTTATAATTTTATGTTTGAAAGCAATTTCTAAGGAAGTAAAATTGTCTTTACAAATTATCCATTATCTCAGAAACTAATTGACCCTAAGGGCTGGAATTTTTACCACACATTTGCACCTAAATAGGCTTTGTTTTAATAACAAAGTTTTTATCTATATGGATTAGTATTTTTTATTTTCTCCAGCCCCGTACGTACAATGTACATAAGGATAGAGAAGTATTGTATTCCACCCAAAAATTCCATGTCGAGATTTCGCCGGAAATACATGTTTTAGGACTCTCTGAATCCCCCCAAAAAGAAAAATGTTCAGAAACAGGTCCGTGTGTGTGTGTCTGTGGACAGCATAGTTCAAAAACGAAAAGACGATTAAATACCAAACTTCCAAGGGTGCGACACGAAGATTTTCAAGAAAATCCCCCCCACCCGTTAACTATCCTTTATATGAAAAGATTTCGATTTTTTTTCTTAAATAGATGATGCTGTTAATAAATTGCAAGGAGGAATACCAAATGTTTTCTCTAAAATATGAATATTGTTAACTTAAAATTCTAAATATATCTACCTAGTGAAATGAATCATTTGTTACTCAGTGGGTTTTTCACGTAAAATTCTTAATATAAAACAAACGAATACAACACTTTCTTATTTTAACGACGTCATTAATGCATGCTTAAGTTTAGAACTCTCAGTTTCCATTATGTTTCTCCCAGAAAGCAGCGCAGAGAGAATTAAAAAACTACTACGTACTAAGAGTTACGAACTTTGTTGTTTTCAGCAAAATGTTACATCACAGGCCTTTATGAAAACGCTAGAAGAACGGTAATAAGTATGGAGGAGGGCTTTTTTCCTCCTTAGAAAGGTTGCCTCCTTGCCTTTACCATTTCACGATTTATTGCTTCTTCCACGCAGTACGTTTTATGCTCGTTTCTTTTGACACTTTGTTTTAGCTTCCATTCGGGTAGATGCAAGGGGAATGAAGATCGCTCTAAAATCCCAGCTCCTTTTTGTTGCTCCTAGCGAAACAGAGAAATACATACGCGGGGCCATAGATCAATGCTATAAACACGTTCAGAGCTGCTTTACAAGAGGAAATAAATCTCAAAATAGTTGAATTCTCAACTTCAAGTTGACATATTTCTCAGGACATCTGCCTAGACGTGGAAACTGGAACAAGTTTGCATGTAAAAGGAATATAAAGTATACGACAGGCCTGTAATTAGCATCTCTATGAAAATGAAGGTACATGCATGGCATAAAAATGTAATATAATATGATCCATTTCTACAAAAGCTTACTCTTATTTATACTTCATGTTAAGCGATATAAATATTAGCATTGCTTAATTCCTCTAAGCGCAAGTAAAATAGAAAACACACTAGACTAAAAGCCGGTCGCTATGTGGTGTAATTGAAAATCTCTTCTCTTTGCATGGTCAGGATGAGGAAAGTGAATAACGACTTCCAATTTCAGAAAAATGTTTCGTTTCGTAATCGGCTTAGCCTCCCTGTATTTGAAGACTCACACCCCCCTAGGTCTTACAAGCCAATGCCTTGGGATCAGAAGCCTGTCGAGGAGCCAACGGCACATATTACGAGGGGTCGGCCCAAAGCCAGGCATGAAGAAGAAATAAAAGCGAAATTGACGATTGAAAAGGTAATGATGGAGAAATTGGTGGAATGAGAGGCGGGGGAAACTGGAGCACCCGGAGAAAACCCGCCCAGAAGCCGCTTCGTCCACCATGAGTGGGCGCTTGGGATCGAATCTTCAGAAAAATATAAGTACTGAAACTATTAAAACCAATAATAAGGAATATTTTGTGCAGTAAATTTAGTTTGTCTTACTGTTTATTAGTTATGCAGAAGTTATTTAGGTTAGGGAGGACTTAACAGGCTATTCCCAAAAGCTGTAGTACATGTATATTATTTGTTACGTAAATGTCTTTAATATTCAAAATTATTAAAGCCATTTTTGAGAAAATAAAAAACTTTAAAATCATCCATATAAAGGATAATTTGAGTTGGCGAGCCTGAAAATCTTTGTATCACGATTTCATCTTTGTTTTTATGTTAACCTTTATACAGCATTTGAATTGTTTCATGTCGATTATCTACTTATAAAATTCTACGTATTATAAGGATCTAACCTCATATTGCGCATCTTTGGAAGATACTTAATTAAATACCAAATTTGATATTTAACGGAGATTTCGTTTTTGAGATATGCCCCCCCCCCACAGTCACACACACAGACACACATACCCACAGAGACACACGCATGCAAGGAACTTTTACTATAATTTTTTCATGGGGTCACAAAACATCTATTTCCAATGAAATCTTGATATCGGATTTTTGGGTAGAAAGCAACTCCATCTTTATCTACTATGCACGTACATAGAACTTGCTAGAGAAAGTAAAACTTTAGCCAAATAGCAGTTAGGGCAAATCCAATTTTCTGAGCCAGTAAACAAACTCATACAACTCATAATATCTATCACATATTTATCAGTTTTAATTGCTGTGTTAAAATTTTGTGATCATAATGAGAGTTAGTACAGTCATAAAACAGCCATTATCAATCACTAGATTTTGTACTAATAAAGCTAGGTTGCTCTATGCATGCAGTGGTAAACCGGTTATCTCTTGTGTTTTTGCACAGTGTGTTGTGTGTCAGTGTATAATGAATATATACACATATATAATAATTAAAATACTAAATTTTGTTTATCTTGAATTTAAAAAATAATAATTTAGTATTTTAATTATTAAAAAGCTTTATTACTAATGAAATGTTTATGAATTTAATTGGAACAGAAATCAATCCAACATGCAGGCCATCGACTCCTACAGTCCTGCCTGGAAGGTATATTCTTTATTTATACAAAATGATGGAATAAGTGTTTGCGGCAATGCACTGCATTCACACACTTCAATCTGTAGCGTTATTGCGCACGTGAGTACGACCGTTATGAGGGAGAAGTCTTTCTTTCGAACTGCGTTAAATACTAATTAATTAACAAGATGGATGTGCAAATTCAATGTTATAAATGTGAATATTTTCGCTACAAATTAATTTGTTATTTGAACAATGTAATTGCAGTGGTGTTAGGTAGTTAAGTAGATTTTCGTTTTACTATATTGATTGTACAATAACAACCTAAAGCCTCTCTCCCATATACAGGTCATTTGTCTGGTAAACTGAGTACAATTATGGGCAAATACAACATCAAGACTATACACAAGCCACCCAATAAAATTCGAAATATGTTAAGACAGGTCAAAGACTCCCTCGGCCTCAAGACTCCTGGGGTATACCGCATTCCATGTGAATGTGGTAGAGCCTACATCGGACAGACGGGGAGAACGATTGAACAAAGATGCAAAGAGCATGAGAGCTACATCCGCCTGTTGTACCCAGAAAAATCTGGTCTTGCTGAGCACTGCATCCAAGAAGGACACATACCGAGACTGGGTGACACAACCACCATGTTTAAGTCTTCAAGCTATTGGGATCGCTCCATCAAAGAAGCCATAGCTATTAAATACGAAGAAAATAACATCAACAGAGACAGCGGCTTGCAGGTGAATGGCATTTGGAGTTCGGTGCTTAGCAAACACTCGCAAAGACTTGTGAAACTGCCAAAAGCTAGCCCTAGTTTTAATACAGGCTCACATCTGGCAACGGGCCAATCAGAGCAATTCGACCCGGCAACGGAGACCATTGGTTCCTAGTCAACGCCTCCCATGCCGGACCCGGGCCAATCACAGAGCGGCATCTGGCCGGTCCCCCCTCCGGACTACTATTTATAAGGCGTACCCGGAGTCTCTACATCATTCCCTGAAGATGAGAGCGACATTAGCTCTTGAAAGCTTGGAAATTATTCCAGAATTCACCTGGCTGATAGCCCGAGAAAGGTTATTTTTGTACAATAATTGTTATTACTTTTTTGCAATTATTTATGTTACGGCTACCAATTGCGACAAAAACAATGATAATATGTATATGTCTATATCAAAAATATAAATACTAATGTAAACTGCATTACAATAAGACAGTTGCTATACCAATTATGAGCGTACAATAGATATATTAATCTATGAAAAGTTTTGTTAAATGATGATCTTTCTAAAGAAAATTATATTAACAAACTACCGACTCTAAATAAAGGCATCGGACATTTTAACTACAACAACCCTAAGGTTAAGCCAGGTGATTTACATTTTTCGGTAGGATTGGCATTCGGAAGGTCATAGGATCGATTTCCGCAGCCAATCTCTCTGACCCATGGGCTTTTTTCCGGGGGGTTTCCCGGGCAAATACTGGGCAGGTTTCTTTATTTTCCCCAAACTTTTGGCATTTCATTTCATCTCCATTTTATCAACCCGGTCTCTTTCAGGGCTATAAGTGTCGGCGAGTATTACGCTGGTGGCGCCCTTCCTTGGTGGTGATTGCGCTCTGGAAATATGGAATGGCGTTGAAAGTTGCCTATAGACCCAGGAAGTTCGGTTAGACCTGCGGTGCGGGCTCTTACCGCTCCCTGCGTCGTGATGAAGCACTGCTTGGAATATGTTAGGGACCCTCCACGGCGGCTTTTCCCTCACATTCCAATTTCGGCCGCCCATCTCATCCTCTTGGAGTACGACGTACAATAAGCCAACGTCTGGAGTGTGTTATCCCCTCCGCCATCACACATAAACCCGACACCATCAAGTCCAGTAAACCGATGAAAGGTGGATTGCTTATTTAAAAGACAAAATGTTGCATACTGCCACTAAAAGAATCATCTGTTCCTGCTTTCCTGCTGGTTAGGATTTTTCAAGTAATTTTAGAGAGAGAGAGAGAGAGAGAGAGAGAGAGAGAGAAAATCATGTGGGGTATTTTGAGAGGTAAAGCATATCTTGTAATTAAGTACGAGCCACTAAAATATTTTTGGTTAATTAATGTTTTTTTTTTTTTTTTAAATCTTGGATATCAAACTTCAGGATCATAGAACCAAACACGCAGATACATTAGAAATGTTAGAGTATCATAAATGGCAACAAGAAGTCAGAATACAAGTGACCAAGAAAACCTATAGCAGATATACAAGCGTGTATCCTTGAAGAAATCACAAAGGAAGGGATTCGTGAAGTGCTTTAAGTGGAAGGCTGAGATTCCAACCTCTTTAGCTGCGGACCCCTAGCACTCATATTACTTCTGACGGCATCTGAGGCTCTCTCTTTACGGAGTTCTTGGATTGGGTTGCACTCGGCGGGGCAGTGGTTCCCTTACACATGGGAGGATTGGGTACATCTAGAAGAGATACCTGTAGATCGGAGCTAGTACCTGTCGCCCCCACCGAGGTTTCAGTAATCATTCCCCTACTGGGTTGACGCGTAAGTGGCGTATCCACATCCGTCCTTGCGTAGCCACTGTCCTAATGGAAAACATATGCACATTCACCCTGGTTGTCATGAAGCATACCTAAGTAGTCATAACCAAGTCACTACTTCTAATAAAACTAATATATGAAAATGAACGGAGGTTACGAAGTTCATAGACTATTTATAAAAATTATAATCACAGGAATAACAGTTCATAACTTGATCAGGATATAAGAAATTGATTGACAAGTTTGAGAAAAGAAATGCACTGGAACGAAAAGAGAGTAGAAAAGGTTTCGGGGTAGAAAATATATCAGATACTAAAATAGATGTTAGTGTGCAGTAATGGAGAAAAGCTTTAAGATAAATATCAAGTGCTTTAAAACCAGCGTCGGTGGTGTGAGAAAAGCATGACTGTCTCGCATTAAAGAGGTCGCGAGTTCGATTCTCGCTTAGTGTGAGTTACGTGGATAAGATTTTCTCTGGTGTTTTCTTTATCATGAATATATGATATAGAGTAGCTTTAAGTTCTACGTTCTCTGGGCTCATTTGAACAACATTTCACATATTTAATTAATCCATCGTATAATAACTACAAATTTAAACGAGTTAACCTCAAGGAAAGAAAAAGTATTTTAACCATTCTATAATAAACAACCAGTTTGTCAGAAAGCAAAATTTGAAATTAACATTACAATAAAATATCTTTGTAATATATAAAACATTCAAGGATATTAAAAAAATATGACGTGTTTCATTCACATGACTTTTTTTTTTACATCTCTGTAACCAATTATCGTTAAAAAATTTATTGTTCTATCTAATCGAGATAAACATTAACAGAAATTGTCCTTATTACTTGATTCCCCGTAAGTAGAACGGAAAAAATCTAATGTGTTCCATTCATATGATGTCCTCCAGCTGTTCGGCAAACAAACTTTTAATTCAAAAGACTATTCTTTTACCTACATTATGCTAATAAAGATAAACATTAGAAGAATTAGTTTTTGTACTAGCTTTCTTGTAAATAGAAGGAGAATACAAAATGCTCAGGTAAAAGTGATAGTTTCGTCCTTTAAAAGCCGGTCACTATGTAAAACAATTGAAATTTTAATCTTATTATCTAAGTTTGCCGGGCTTTTTGGTCGTGGTCCAGTTGTTTGCAGAAGCGACGTTTCGCCGAAAGCTGCGTTCGGCATCATCAGGGTGAGAATATAGTTCCTAAGCCTCTACATGAAATTCTAATCTCTTTGCTTGCCAGGACTAAACATACGAGAAACCAGAAGAAAGAGATCTTCCCATTTGAGAATAGTTTAATTGGCTTAAAACTTAAACAATTAATCCAGAATATCTCGAAAACGAATAACTCTACAAACAAATGTATATGACATAAATTGTGTTTTTAATGAGATATAAAGTTTTTCTGTAGTAAGTTTTTGTATACGTTTACCATTTATACAAAAGCTATCCAGAATGAAGAGGTCTTCAGAGGCTATATCCAGAAAATTCAAAATATACATCTCGTTTGTCATAAAAATATCTTAAACAGAAGGTATTTTAATCAAAATCATTAGAGCCATTTTTAAGAAAATCAAAATGTTCAAAAAAATGTCCCATGGGAAAGGCAGTTCGCAGTGGGTGATTTTCTTTAAAAATCTTCGTGATGCATCATTCGAAGATACTCAAATTAATTACCAAATTTAGTATTTAACTGACTTTTCGTTGTGGGCCATGTTGCTCACAGTCACACACGCACGAACCTTTTTTTTAAAAATCTGATGTATTCATATGACTTTCTCTACATTTCATTAACAAATTATTGTTAAAAAGCTTAAGTTTCTAACTACTTCATTCTAATCGCAGAATTAGCGATCTAAATATTAGCAGAAGTGCTTTCTTGTAAGAAGAATGGAAATAAGGGAATACCCTAAGCTAAAACGACATTAAAAATTGGTTGCCATGTGAATGAAATCCGTTTCATGCATTGCCTGGAGTTCACAAATTCCTGTATGTGAAAAAATTTAAGTAATTTAAAACTGAACAAATAACAAGCAATATCTCAAAAATAGCCAGATCTACGAAAATAAAAAAAAAATGACATAAAGTGTGTGTTTTAACAAGATTTACATTTTTTGTATAGTAAGTTTTTGTCTATCTCTTACAGTTCAATAGTTATGCAAAATCCAGCAAAATGCTTCCAGAATAGAGGACTATTCCCAGAAAATTCAAGATATGCGTTTCTAATGTAAATGTTTCTAATATACGATATTTTAATAAAACTCTATAGCCATTTATGAGAAAATCAAAATTTCCGAATATTTTTCCATGTGTAGGGCAGTTGGGCTGGGGGGGGGGGTTCTTGAAAATGTTCATGTTGCATTCTTCAAAGATACTAAACTTAAATACCAAGGTTTTTTCGGGGTTTTCCCTTATCCTGAGAAGACGAATGTCAAGTAACTTTAAGCTCCATGGACCCTGATCTCATTTGAGCATCATTTCACCAATTTCAATAATCGTCCGTTATGACCAACCAGTTTCCATCTAAAGGGTAGTTTTGGATGGTGGGATTTTCCTCAAAACCTTCGTGTCACATCCTTGGAAGATACTAAATTTATATACCAAGTTTGGTATTTTACCAATTTTTCGTTTTTTATTTATCGTATTCACAGGAACAAGGACGCACTGACATACACGGACCTTTTTCTAAAACGGCTTTTTCTTTGGTTACAGGGGATCCAAAACGGCTATTTCTGGTGAAATCTCGGTATCGAATTTTTGGATGGAATACAATACCTTCTTTAATCACTATGTATATAGTACGTGTAGAGAAGGTAAAAGGAAAACCTACTGAATTTCGCATAGAAACATCCGGTTCTGGCAAGGATTTACGTTGACTTCAACGGCAGTGTCACGCGCTGCGAATGTTTCGTTTTGGCATTCTGCTGAGCCCAGGGTTCTACGTGTACGACAACCCTTGTTAGATGCTAATCACATCGCTCCCATTTGTCGTGACTTACTCTCAAGAAATGGCTGCGTCTAAACCTGCGAACAGGAACCGCCTCTCTCATACTTGGGTATACATTCTAGCAGACAACTCGCAATAACATTTAGAAGCTTGTTCAATTATCTTATTGTAGCAGATACAGCTTACAGTAATGAAATGCTAACAGTACTGAGCAGATATTATTTTTTTCTATTTACAATACATAATAAAAATTTATATAATGGGAAAAGGTTTTATTTAATATTACTATGATATTTTTTAACAGAAATATAAATTCTAATATGCCTTTTTAATTTTCAAAAATGTAACTGTTTTGCCTGCAAGGTTCCAACATTTTCCCAGAAAATCTGTCATTTATAAAACGCGGTTATATTATCTTTTGAGTATTTTAATGGTAGAGCTTATAGCTACAATATCTGCACTTTCAGAAATATTTAGCAAAAGTTATATTTTTATCTTCTCTATCAAATACTATTTAGGTACATAGTAACAAGAGAAGGTTTTGTATTCCCACAAAACTGAAGTATTTATTATTAAGTTTACAATAATACAATATTTGCCTCGCACAGTCTTATGTGACAGGTGTCCGCACATGCTGTCTAAAAATACTTGAATTTAGAATATCACCTATATATCTATTTTAAATAATTTTAGAACACTGGAAATACACGCACTCACAACTACAACCACGTATTCACACATATAGATTACTGAAACACCAAATAAGTCTATACAACATTTACACAAATATCTTTAGTACACGTACTTCCATTAAGTATATGCCCAGGTTTGGGCAGTTTTGGTTGTTTACCTCTCCGTCTGTTTGAAGCTATAAATATCTCCGGCAGTAATCTTTTCCTAACATTCTTCGTCTGCAAGCAATCTGCCAAAATATGAGTTCAGTCTTCCTGATCCCCACATAATAGGCAAATCCTCCTACCAGCATCATCACCTCCCAACCCGTCCTTTGTTTCATTTCCAATTTTAAAACATGTGTTTCTTTACCCCATCGAATTTTTATAGAAAATTAGATATTGAGAATTCACCGCAAATACAGGTTTTAAGGTTCTCTGAATAAAAAAAATAAAAAGGTCAGTGTGTTTCAGTGTACAGCATAATTCAACAAAAAGTCGGTAAAATACCAAACTTCGTATTTAAGTTTAGTATCTGTCAGAGATACGACACGAAGATTTTCAAGAAATACCTTCTACCCTAAACCACCTCTACATGAAAAATTCCGAAATTATGGTATTTTTACCTGAAAATCGCTTTAACAATTTTCATTAAAATACATATATTAAAGATGCTTACATGACAAATAATATTCACATTTTGATTTTTGTGCGCATAGCCTTTGAAGATGGAACAGTATATTAGCACGCTTCATATTTTATTATATTAATTATTATTTTGTACAGATTTAATATAGGAAATATATCTGCTTCAGTAGCCAATATTGAGCAGATTGCAGAAAGAGAATATTAGGGTGAGAAGTTGCTATTGTATACGCCAAGGTTACTTTCTTTGTTAATCCTGCAACACAAATGCCTTTGTAAGAGCAAGATTTTAGCGCATTAGAGGCATAAGTAACAGGGAGTTTTATAGCGAAAGATCTTTTCCCTAAAGTTTAACAGTTCAGGACTTTTCCATTATAAATAGCAGTCACGTGAGTCTAATACAAAGAACTTCCAAAAGCAATCACATGACAACATTATTTCTTTTCAGCCAATCAGAGATGAGCTCTAAGATTGGATATTTTAGGTATATAAGCGATGTGCAGACAAGAAATGCGGCTTGTTATGCTGTACACGATATGCTGTAGGCCGTATGTTGTATATATGTGGATGCGGCAGTGTTAGTGCTCGAGTAAGTGATATTATTACGCGAAACATTGCAGTTACGCATGAGTTGATATGTCGCATAATAGGGAAGTACGCGGTAATTATCGATGGCCGTAGAAAACGAGAACTTAGTAAGCAGAAGAAAATAACACTAGTTATTAACATATATTTTTACGTTTTCAAAACTATTATGTCGGGAGTCGATCATAGGATTAATGCCTCAAGAAGTAACAACAGATGAATAAAAAGTATTAATTCAGAGGAATTTAAAATGAAGTACTTCTGTTGGTGAGTCAACCCAGTGTGACATACCCCAGTCATTCCTTCTCCCCTCAATGAGAGTCAAATTTTAGTGTTCTACATGGATGAGTATAGCCGACGCATCATAGAACTTCTAAGAGGTATGTGCACACGTTTATATAGTACTTCACTGGTGCTAATTCAGAGCTATTTCAAGGTAGACGAAAGATACTGCGACAAAGACCTCTTCACTTGGATGACTTTTGAATAACTGGTAAACCTAAGAGATAGACAACAGTTTGCTATGTGATAGTCTTCAGACACACAATTCCGAGATTTCGCCGGAAGGATATGTTTTAGGGTCCCCTGTATCCAAAAAAAGTATTTTCAGAAAAAAGTCCGTGTGTCTGTGAACACGATAGCTCAAAAAACGAAAAGTTGGTAAAATACCAAACTTGGTATTTAAGTTTAGTATCCTCCAGGGAAACGACACGAAGATTTTGAGAAAATTCCCCCACCCCAAACTACTCTTTACATGGAACTTTTTTCGAAAAGTTTGTTTTTCTAAAAAATGGCTCTAACGACTTTGATTAAAATGTCGTATATTAAAGATATTTACCTGACAAATAAAATGTAGGTATATTTTGAATTTTCTGGGAATAGCCTCTGATGACTACTTTATTCTGGGTCAATTTTACGGATTTTTATAACTGCTAAACCGTAAGAGATGGACAAAAACTTACCACACAAAAATGTAGAGCACTTTAAAACACACAATTTATGTTATATACATTTCTTTCATGGAGTTGATTGTTTTTTAGATATTCCTTGTTATTCGTTTCAGCTGTAAAAAACATATATTTCGCATACAGGGCTTTGTGAACTCGTGTCCATACAAACAAAGGAGCTTTAGTCACATAGCAACCAGCTTTTGATTATCACTTTAACCTATGGTACCCCCTTATTTCGCTTCTACTAACAAGGTAGCAAGTAATAAGACTATTTCTAATAATTTTTTCTCGATTAGATGAAGTAAATAGAATCATTTGTAGCAGAGATGTAGAGAACGTCATGTGAATGGAACACATAAGATGTTTTCTCTCCTGCCCGAGCAACAGGAACAGAATTTCAATACCATTACATAGCAAAAGGCTTATAGTGACTTTACTACCACTTTAGTCGAACGCACTTCCTTGTTTCAGTTTTATCTTCAAGGAAATAAGCAGAAAGTGAATTTGAACTTACTTAACTCGATTATTAGAAAGAGGAATGAAATAGGTAGACGAGTAAGTTGTTGCAGGAAAGTTTGTTACGGAATAAGTAGAGTACATTTTTTAAGCGACGACTCCATTGTTATTGCATAGCAGCATTTTCTCTAACGATGTGCTGAAGGCTCTGTCCCAGGGCATGTCTCATTATATTGGTATTTTCTAGTATTCTTTTAACTTTCTGTACCACGCACATAAAAAGCAAACAGAGTAGCACATTCAGCTAAAAATTATATGCCGAGATTTCTTTGAAAATAATACTTTGAGAACCTCTAAATTCATAGAAAGCATATTAACTCTGCATGACTGTCTGTGTGACAGTATAGTGACATATAAAACAAACAATGTGATGTGTTTCATTCACTTGGCTTTTTCTGCAAAACAAACTATTCTTACAAAGGATTATTCTTTTACCTAATACAACTAATGAGATACACATTAACAAAAATGGACTTATCATTTAATTCCTTTTAAGTAGAAGGAAACTAAGGGAATACACTAGACTAAAGCGATTGTCAATGTTTTCAAAAGCTGTCGCTATGTGATTGACTTTGAAATTCAGTTCTCTTTGCATGGCAGAAGGAAAATAAATGAAGAACGGATTACGAATTCCTATTTGCAAAAGTATATATATATTTTAAAGTTAAAACCAATAACAAGAAATATATTGGAAATAGTTAGCTGTTAAAAAAAGATTTATGACCTAATTGTGTGGTCTAGCCAGATCTACATTTTTGGTGTGGTTACTTTTTGTTCTTCTGTTGCTGTTTACTAGTTATGCAAAAGTCATTTAGAGTATAGAGGACTTCAGAAGCTATTCCCAGAACATTCAAGATGTGCATTTTATTTGTCAAATGTGCATCTTTAATATACATATTTTAATCAAAATCGCTAGAGCCATTTTTGACAAAAATCTACATTTTTGAATTTTTTTCCAGGTAAAAAGTAGTTTGTGGTGAGGGATAACCTTAAAAATCTTTGTGTTCACAGGCATTCCTTGGCTGAAATACATAGTCTTCTATAGCTATGTACTATGTACAAGCAGAGAAAACAAAAAACGAAAGTTGGTTAAACCTAAGCTCAGAATTTAAGTTCAGTACGTTCCAAGTAAAAGAAAGAGAGAAGAAAAGAAAAGCATTTTAGAATAATAAAAATGCCACATACGGGATTTGAAGTTGCGTTCTCTGAAGGCAGACATACCGGTGAAAAAACATATAAATCAGTAGGAGAATTGAATGCCATTCCGGCGTGTTCTCACAGTAGTTCAGTGAACGGAGAGAGGAAGAACGGTTTTCAAATCCCGGCTGTGACATTGAATTTTTTCAGCTGATTCTAAACATAAAAACATTAGTTAGGTGTGATCTAAAATATAGGAGGAGTATTAAAAACCCATATAATAGTATATAAAGCTGTAATTCAAAACACAAAGGGACTTACCTGAGATTTTGTTGCGTATGATTTTGGTTACGTTTGAATTTGATTGACTTTTATTGACTTCAAAAATCACAAATTTTAAAAGGAATTGTTAAGAGATTCTCAAAGAGAAAAAGCGCACAAAAAACAATTTTAATGAGAGAAAGTATTAAGTAAAAGTTAAACAGCTATTTTATAAATACAACAAAGCATTTAGATAAATATTTACACTGAGTAATTCCCAAAGCATCAGGCGTAATAAATTACACCATATAAATTCCGCTACAACATTTCCATACGTCATAATTAATTTCTGCAGGAAACGTCATTATCTAATTGTTGCACACATCAGATTGATGTTCCTTTCATGAATATGAAAATCGTGAGCATACATAATCAACATTAAGCAGTTGTTTCTTCAAGAAAAATGCGATATGCTGCATAAGCATGATTTTCTCTCCTCTATATCATTTATTAATGGGTATATAGACTATCCCCAAACATTTTTATATTTATATTTCACTTTAATTGAGATAAACGTTTGCATTTTTTTTTAATTTCTCTAGCACGTATGTACATTCAAATAGTATCTAAAGAACGTATTATATTGCACCAAAGATTCATTGTGGACATTTGACAGGAAATATATGTTTTGAGGTCCCCTGAGTGTGAAAAGAAAACATATTTAGAAAAATATCTGTGTGTGTATCTTTGGACAGCTTAACTCAAAAACGGAAAGATCGTTAAACAATAAACTTGGTAAGAACTGAAGCTTTCCTGGCGACGTGTTAATTCAAAATCTTCTCGGGCTTCTAGCCAAGTTTTTACCTGGCTAGAAGCCCGAGAAGATTTTGAATAAACTTGGTATTTATATTTAATATCTTCCAAGGATGTAACACGAAGATTTCAAGAAAATCCCCCTCAATACAAGCTAATCTTTACATGGAAAAACATTTGGAAACTTTGTTTTTCTCAAAAATGGCTCCAATGATTTTGATTAACAAAACCGTATATTTACATCACAATTAAAATGTAAATTTTTAATTTTCTGAGCTTGACCTATGAAGACCTCTTTATTCTGGATGAGTTACTTGCTTCCTTGTAAGTACAGGTGAAATAAGGGAGTACCATAGGTTAAAGTGACAGTCAAAAGCTGGTTGCTATGTCACTGAAGTTCCTTTGTTTGTATGGACAGCAGCTGACAAATTCCTGTATGAGAAATGTATAAGTTTTTCATAGCAGAAACCAAAAATAACGAATGTCACAAAAACGAGGAACTCCACGAAAAAATATATACAACATAAATTGTGTGTTTTAACGTGCTCTATATTTTTTGTGCAGTAAGTTTTTGTCCATCTCTTACGGTTTAGCAGTTATTCAAAATTTAGTAAAATTCATCCAGAATAAACTACTCTTCAGAGGCTATTCCCAGAAAATTCAAGATATACATTTTATTTGTCAGGTAAATATCTTTAATATACGAAATTTTAATCAAAATCGTTAGAGCCATTTTTGAGAAAATCAAAATTTTCGAAAAAAGTTCCATGTAAAGGGTAGTTGGGAGTGGGGGGATTTTTTCAAAATCTTCGTGTCGCATCCCTGGAAGATACTAAACTTAAATACCAAGTTTGGTATTTTAGCTACCTTTCGTTTTTGAGTTATCGTGTTCACAGACACACGGACACACACACACGGACCTTTTTCCGAAAATGGTCTTTTTAGATAAAGGGGACCCTAAAACATATATTTCCGGTGAAATCTCGGTATCGAATTTTTGGTGGAGTGCAATACATTCTCTATACACTATGTACATAGTGCCTATAGAGAAAGTAAAAATATGAATATGAAAAAAAAAAAAAAATACTGCGCCGGAGTCTCGGCCAGATTCCAGAAGATAAAAAAAAGAAGGAAAAACAATCGCAACAATAAAAGAAACAGACGAAAAGAGTTATACATATTTGCATTTCTAAATCTCATATACGTTCCATGGCCTTGGAATGAACACATGGCAACACAAATATTTCAGTTTATAACGTCTTAAAAGAAAAAGGAAGGTAAATTTTGTTTGACAACGAAACAAGGAGTAAAAAAATCTAACGTGTTACATTCCAATGACTTTCTCTACATCTCTGCAACAAATTATTGTTAAAAAGTTTGTGATTCTAATTACTTCATGCTAATCGAGAAAAAAATGACAGAAATAGTGGCATTACTTGCTTCCATGTAAGTAGAAGGGAAATAAGGGAGTAGCATAGGTTAGAGTGATAGTCAAAACTGGTTGCTCTGTGACTCGAGTTCCTTTGTATGGACAGGAGTTGAAAAATTCCTGTATGAGAAAATTATTAATAGCTGAAACCAATAACAAAGAATACTTCAGAAACGATCAACACTACGAAAAAATGTGTATACCACAAATTATGTGTTTCAACAAGCTCTATATTTTTAATATGTAAGTTTTTGTCTAACTCTTATAGTTTACCAGTTACACAAAATTCCGTAAAATTCATCCAGAATAAAGTGGTCTTCAGAGGATATTCCCACAAAATTCAAGATATCCACTTTAATTATCAGGTAAATACATACATTTTTGAGGAAATCAAAATTTTCGAAAATTTTTCCATGTAAGGGGTAGTTGAAGTTGGAGGTATTTTTTTGAAAATCTTGGTGTTGCATCCTTGAAAGATTACTAAACTTAAATGCCAAGTTTGGTATTTAACGGACTTTTCGTTTTTGAGCAATGCTGCCCATAGACAAACACACACGCATACACACAAACACACACACACACAGGCATTTTTCTAAAAATGAATTTTTGTATTCAGGGGTCTCAAAACATACATCGGTAAAATCTCGGTATCGAATTTTGGGTGAATTACAATATTCTCTCTATGCACTATGTACATAATACGTTAGAGAAAGTAAAACGGTTGTACTCTTGTAATAAATAAGTGCTATAACTTGATTGTGTGTGTGTTTATGTACCAATCTTCAATGATTTACAATTGATTTAAAAGGATTTAATACTAATTAATATTTTTATGTAGTGGAAGCCAAAATACAGAACCCGTCTCGTATATTACAATCCTGAGAAGAGAGAAAAGTTTACATGGTAGAAGTATACAATTAAGCTAATTAGATACACATGAACCAACTTATTCGTTGCACGTATAGCAAATCTACGCCAAGGCACCACCGGCTTGAATTTCCTTCCTAAGGAAGCCGCTAGGGATTTTTACGCAGAAAATCTTATACCAGGAAGAAGGAGGATGCTGAATTTGAATGTAAAGTTTGGTATTTAACTAACTTTCGATTTTTGAGATATTCTATACACACACCTACATCCACACATTTTATTTTATAAATATTAGTTTTTTACTTTCTCTGCACGTACTAAGTACATAGTGTATAGAGAAGGTATTGTAATGCATCCTAAAATTTGATACGAAATTTCACCGGAAATACATGTTTTGAGACACCCTGAATAAAAAAAAAATTTTTAGAAAAATATCCGCGTATGTTTGTGTGTATGTGTGTGTTAGTGTGTGTTTCACTGTGGGTAGCACAGCTCAAAAACGAAATGTTCAGTAAAAACCAAACTTGGTATTTAGGTTTGGTATCTTCCAAGGATGCGACACGAAGATTTTAAAGAAAATCCCCCCACCACTATCTACCCTTTACATAGAAAAAATGTCAAGGAATTTGTTTTTCTTAAAAATGACTCAAATGGTTTTGATTAAAATATCGTATATTAAAGATATTTACCTGGCAGATAAAATATATATCCTGAATTTTCTGGGAATAAGCTCTGAAGCCTTCTTTATTCTGGCTCAATTTTACGGAATTTTGCATAACTGCTAAACCGTAAGAGATGGATAAAAACTTGAGACACAAAAATGTGAAGCACATTAAAATACATCATTTATGTAATATACATTTTTTTCGCGGAGTTGACCATGTTTTAGATATGCCTTGTTTTAGGTTTCAGCTTTGAAAAGCTGATACTTTCCTATACAGGAATTTGTCAACTCCTGTCCATTCAAAAAAGAAACTTCAGTCACATAGCAACCAAATTTTTACTATCACTTAAACCTGTGGTACTCCCTTATTTCGCTTCTACTTACAAGGAACTAAGTAATAAGATTATTTCTGCTAATCACTTCTTGAGTAGTACAAAGTAAATAGTAGCATAAGCTTTTTAACAACAATTTGTTGCAGAGATGTAGAGAAAGCTATGTGAATGGAACACATGTTTTTTTTTTTTTTAAGATTCAGATGCCTTAAAACATATATTTTCGGTGAAATCTCGGTATAGAAATTTTCGGTGGAATACAGTACCTTATGTAACTGCTATGGGCAGCTTGAGTTCTTCAGCCTGAATGTAATTAAGTTATATTCGAGGTAAGACACTTTAACCTTGACATTTCAAACCTGCATGAATGTTATCACACTTCACAGAAAATGACTGTCCAGAATGCACGTTACCAACAGCAGCGTGACAAACGGTTACTCCTTCAGCACACGAATATCTATGCAGCAAAGGCGAAATGCTTAGGTCAAGGCTGTTGCATGGAGCCCACACCAGATCAATGAATTTCACTGATAACTCTTACTAAAATGTTCTTTAGTGTCGTTCACTGTTATAATTACGCGTATTGAAATCTTAACTTGCATGCATAAACTAATATATACCTTTTGTTGCCTGTCGGTGCCTATAAATTCCGCTTGTTTTAAGCGTAATTATACAAATGGGGTTGTACTCTAGGATTGGTTTCATGTTATCCTAACGTTCAACCATAAACGACCAGTAATCAAAACTGTTTTATATTGTAAAAATATGTGCAATTTTTGCACTAAAATTGTAGTGATTTTTAAATAAATAAAAGACAAAAGTGACATAACTACAGCCAAATGTAACCCC
Source organism: Hymenopus coronatus (assembly GCA_030762935.1). Classification (NCBI taxonomy): domain Eukaryota; kingdom Metazoa; phylum Arthropoda; class Insecta; order Mantodea; family Hymenopodidae; genus Hymenopus; species Hymenopus coronatus. The sequence continues at coordinate 59,367,766 of CM060892.1, read as the reverse complement.
ATTAACTTCCAAGCATCACACCGATTATTTTACTTGGGCTCTCCCCATTCTTTACCACAGTCATTGGGATTTAAACTTGCAACATTTGGCTACTTATCACCTAATACTTATGGTCATTTAAACTAATTTTTTTGGTGGTGCCTTTGGCAGGATTATGAAAACTGGTTTAGAAGAATTTAAACTTTTAATTGGGAAGAAAAATATTAATAAATGATCAACATTTATTTTCATTTATATTTTCTCTATTATTTTATATAATAATTTTATAGGTTTATTCCCAAATATTTTTACTAGAGCCCTAGTTTTAAACTGCATATGTAGAATACTAGTAGAGGCAACTAAGGGTTAAATTTGGCTTGGTGCAATGCTTCAGCTGGTTCATAAATTATAGGGCATTTGTTTTTCAGATACAATAACAACAAATATACCTAGTTTGTGGTTCCTTTATCCAAAATTGTATAGGTTTATTTAAGACTTAGGTAAACGCCATATATATTGTTTCATAATGTGGTAATAGAGATAAACATTGGCAGAAATGGTTGTATTAGTTCCTTCTAAGTAGAAGGAAAAAAAAAGAAGATAATACTGTAGGCTATGCTTTAAAAATCCGGTTGTTATGTGAAACAATTGAAATTCTATTATTAAGGGACGAGAAGACTCTATAGTTTTTTATAAATGCATAAATTGTTTGAGCTGATAAACTTTACAATCATTTAAATTGCTTATTGGATGATGATTGGAACATCTAAGAAACTCTTTATAACAAGATTATGTGAATTTACAACTTGTTATTAATTTAAGAGTGTTAAAATTTAGTTCATGTTTTTTTTTTTTAAGTTTTGTTTAATGTATACTATTTTACATTCCATTCCTAATAAATTGGAAGATTTAATTGCCGTACTAATTATCAACCGCAATTTTATTTTTTTATACCTTTAACTGTTACAAATTCGGTTCAGTTAACATGACCTGGAGTAAAACAAAAGATACATGAAACAAAATACAACTTCCTGTTTGAGAAAAGTTTAAGTAACTTAAAATTAAAACAAATAACGGGATATATCTCTGAAATGGCTAGGTCTACAAAAACAAACAAACAAAGAAACAAAATTAGTATGACATAAATTGTGTTTTTTAAGCAGATCTATAATGTTTGTGTAGTAAGGTGTTGTCTAGTCTCATACGGTTTAAAAAGTCATTCAGAGTGAGGATGACTTTAGGGGCTATTGTCAAGAAATTTAGGATATGAAAGCTAAATCAACAAATCCTATTGATAAAAATCGTATTATTAAACCTGATTTGTTCGTTATGTAAACGTCGTTAACAAACGAAATGTTAATCAAAGTCTCTTGAGCCATTTTTAGAAACATAAATGATAAGAATTTCTTTTCTCTGAAGTTTTAAAGATAAGTAGTACAGAATTGGCTACTAATTTCACCCTGTAGTGCTGAATTACAAAGTCGTAACAGTCCACTGTTTCTGGGACAGTATTTTGTGGGAGTATTTAGAGACATTAAGATCTAGCGTCACCTGTAACCTCTCCCAGGCGAGATCTGATTAACCGCTCTTGGGCACCGTGTCAAGCCTCCTATTTACTTGATCAGTTACCGTAATGGCTGCCAGAGGGAACAAGTATACACATATGTGTACCACTGTGACTGAAATGCAGAGATTAAATGCTATATTTTGAGCATTAACATAGTCATGCACAGTATTATAGTACGAGGACCATTGCAGTATCAGATGTTCCGAGAGAGCGGAGGGGGAGGTTCCACTACAAAGCAACTTTTGAAGTTTTTACATCTGCAAATTATATTCTAAGCAGTTTGCGCGATCAAAACCTGTTTTTTTTTTTCAGAACGCGAAACTCAAAAGTTTTAAGATAAATACATAAAAAGCTGATGTGTTACACTTACATGACCTTCTCTAGCTGCTCCAAATATTCTTACATCATGATAATCGAGATAACATTAGCAGAATTGGTCTTATTACTTACTTCCTTGTAAGCAGAAGGGAAATAAGGGGATAGACTATGCTAAACCAATAATCATATCTCTTAAAACTAGTCGTTATGTAAAACAATCAAGGTTGTCGCTTTGCATGGTCCCGTGTGAGAAAAATTAGGTAGTTTAAAACTGAAACCAATAACAAAGGCGTTTTGTCTGGGGCTAGCATCGGGGAGGATGTGGCTTCATTTCATGTCCATTTCGTTCCAACCGGTTCTTTCAGGATTGTAAACGTCGGCGAAGCCTGCGATGATTTAGCGGTGCTGAATGCGATATGGAATTACAGCTCTCGGCGGCAGTTGGAGTCATCTGTAGGACTGGGGTGTTCAACAGTCCTATGGGGACTCCTAGCGCTCCCGGCGTTGAGATGAATAACTGCTTGGACTATATTAGGGACCCTCTTCCCTCGCGCTTGGTTTTCGCTGCCCGTCGAAATACTCTCATGTTATCCTATCCTCCTGGTGTCTGACTTACATTAAGCTCACGTTGACTGCAATGTGTAACTTTCTCAGGGTTTTAGCAATCAACCAACTAAATCCATGGTCCCCCTTCACGCTGTCCATGGGCAGTAATTATAGATTACTCAAAGCGTTGTATGGAGTGTTGTCAATATTTCACATATCTGTTGATTTGTAACGGTAATAATTAAGACTCCGGAGCTCCGTCGTCCTCTTTATTAGTCAGTTCCTCAGAACACTTAGTATGAACATTCTGTTGCGTCCGAGATTTATTTTTAGGTTACGTATAACCTTGAAGACAAATATCGTTTTGAGGGGCATCAGTAATTACTAATTTATTTGTTACATTTACACATTCCTACCAAAAGTTTCAGTCTGGTTCCTTCTTGGCAGATGTAGTATTGTGACAGTATTAAGACTAACGGATGTAAGGTTTTTATTTTATAATGTTATTATTACTTGAAATGTATTTTTAAATAGCTTAAAGCATATATTTAACTGTTAATTTTTGTGTGAATTGTTTTTGCTGAATTGTTTTACTTGTGTTAATATATTTGTAAGACGTGTGTTCATTCTAATGCAAAAAGGTTTAAGTAAAGGAGATTATAATGTGTTGGCTGGAGACGTGACCAACAATCGCAACGTATGTGCATTGCTAAAACTTACAGACGTTACTCGGCCTTGGAATGAACGCACGGCAACACCGATATTTATTATTTATAATTGCTGTAAAGAAAAAGGCAGATTGTTTTGCTTAACAACGAAACAAGGAGTAAGATACGAGGCTGTAAAGAAAGTAGTGGCAACATGGTCCCCACATTCACAGGAGAGCGGGTATGAGTCAATAGGGTATGGGAGTGATCAGGTGACTAGTGTCGATGTGTGGTATGCATTGGTCGGGCTGCCACTTGAGAATGTGTTGTTGCTGTGTAGCGTTGAAGTGAACAGTGTCAAGTGCATCGCTCTAAAGCATGTTTACCAAAGGCGATCAGTGTTCGTGGATGAAAATAGAGGTTGCCCGTGGAAAAAATGAATCAGCATGTTATCGAGGATTACGTGAAGCCTGTGGCGGGAATGCATTGCCGTACAGGACGGTTGCACGATGGGTCAAGGTGTTTCGTGCAGGTCGGACTGAGGCAGTCTGAGGATTTGCACCGCACAGGTCGGCCGTCCATTCCGCAAGATCAGATTGACATCGTGAGTGGTCTCGTTGCCATGGATCATCGATGGACTGTCCGGAAGTTATCCATAGAGGTTGGTGTCTGTCATCAAACTGTGTGGCATATCCTGACGAAATGTCTTCACCTGAGGAAAATTGCGTCCCGTTAGGTTCCACATCGACTCACAGAGGTATGCACTGGCTGACATCCACCTGGACAGATACCGCAACGAAGGAGACGCAGCGTATTGTTGCCATTGATGAGACGTGGGCACGAGCCTATGAACCGGAATTGAAGCGTCAGTCGAATGAATGGCGTCCACAGAAAGTTGGACAAGAACCCAGCCGGGTGAAGCTGATGCTGAGTGTGGCATACAACTAAGAGGGGGTTATTCTTACGCATGCTGTGCCTGAGATACAAACCGTCAACAGTGACTACTATTGCCGATTTCTGGAGCGACATCTTCGTCCGGCTATGCGGCGCAAACGTCCACGTTTATTGCGAGACGAGCACCCCATAGTGTTGCATCACAACGCACGTTGTCATGTCGCTCTTATTGCAACGGTGGCATTGGGAGGTTTTGGAACGTCCTCCGTACTTACGAGACATGAGTCCTTATGACTTCGACCTGTTTCCGAAGTTGAAGGAACCCCTCTGAGGCAACCGATTTTCTGACGTGGCATCTGTAGTCCGCGCAGTAGGGCGCTCCGTCATAGTCATCAACAGAGATCGCCTTGCAAAAGGTCAGGGACTTTGCAGGTGCCTACATTGAAGGAATGTAATGCAAATATACTTGTGTGTTCTATCAATGTTGCCACTACTTTATTTACAGCCCTCGTATGTTGTATTCTTGTGAAATAGAAGCGCTGTAATTTGATTCTGTATATGTTTATGTATCAGCAAGGATTTACAATAAATTGAGAAAGAATAACAACATTTATTTATATTAGTTGAAACCAAAGTACAGAATGCGTCTCGTATACTAAAAACCTGAGAAGAAAAAAGAGTCTACATGGTAAAAGTATAGAACATTAAATACACACGAACGAACTTATTCTTTGCAGTATTTACATACATGGATTATAAAACATTTTCCCTTATGTGTGCCACATTAAGCAGCTCGGTTACTACGGGCCTTATTTCCAGGGATCGCATTTGGGGTACGTAAGGACTGAAGTCCACTGCACATTTACCTGTAGATGCAAGCTGCACGTGCTCTCCGAGCTGGATTTTGAACAGAAAAGATATAACATAGGAGGCAGGATTGGTGGCTTTACCAATCGTGAATGGGCAATGAGTATACCGACAACGCTCCCTATCTTGAGTCATCAATCCCTGTAGTGCTGTTAACATGTAATCCATCAAATGATCCTCGTCTGCGCTCTCTACTTATTATCTTTGGAACAATTGAGGGCCAGCGCAACAGTGGTCTAACCCAGAAAAATATTTGCATCACACTAATAAAAATGGTTAGGTATATCTCAATATTAACAGTCTGGCAGCAGCTGGCGTACCGTGAGGTTGTCTGCCCGCTGTATGTCTAACCGGCTTGTACTAGCGAGAGTTGTTTTGTTTGTGTGCTGCTGCTTACAGCTACAGTCTAGTGTCAGCGCGTACACCGGTTGAATTGGGTATCCTTTTCATACCTGTTTTCTAAGTCTACAAGGTAATCATGGCAGTTTATAAACGTGTGAATACTATCAAAATTCAGTTTGATACATCAGCGAGTAAGCCCAGTGCATTAGAAATACACCAGTGGCTAGTAAACTTCTTGGGGCTGCAAGCAGATCAAGTAGATACTCTCCAGCTTCATACCAGAGAAAGAGCAATCTATGTGAAACTGATATCAGCGGTATTGTATGATAATCTTCTGGCTCGTTATAAGGATGAGCAGCATTTTACGTACGCCTCCGGAGAAATCACCAATGTGAAAATTACACCTGGTGACCAGAAAAAAGTTAATGTTCGAGTGTTTAACTTGCCCTTCGAGGTGCCACTCACAGTGTTATCCCAGGAATTGAGTAAATGCGGTACAGTGTATGACATACGACGAGAAAAATGGGGTTCCCAGTATCTTCTACCGTCCAACAATGGCGTACATGCAGTGAAGATGGGGCTGAAACGTAATATACCGGCTAGTTTGATAATCGATTCGTATTCGGTGGCCATTAGTTACATCGGCCAACCACAAGCGTGTCACCTGTGTCATGACACTACGCATTTGAAAGCAGCTTGTCCGCTTCGGGCAACGCGGCTTCCCATAAATCCCAGGAATCGACCGGTCATTTTCAGCGAGGCGGTGGGTGCTGTCACATCTTCTCCTGCTGGGGATAAGGAACCACCGTCCATTACGACGGGCAACTCTGCCGTGGAACCGATTTCTGCCAATGTCTTACAGCAATCAGTTGCCGACAGTAACATTCCGACAGTGGAGGAGACACCGCTGTTTACTGAGAAGCACGATCATGAAAACGAGAATAGGCACTCAACACCCATTGATGAGCCACTGGAACTGTTGGAACCCCCTTCCGGAGCTGCTATATCGGCCGACTCTCAGGACGAAGCTATGGAAGTTTTCAGTGATGAAGAGATGGAGTTGTCGGCGAGTGAGATATCGCACTTGCAGCAGAAGGGTTGTTCTTCCCTGTCTAGCCGTGACCCTCGGCTCCGAGGTCAGTACCGGCGATTGGAGGGAGAATTTAACTCGGCGCGGCAGTCTCCGCAGGATGTACCACAATTGTTAAGTTCCACTCAAACGCGAGGTAAAGTGAAGGACCTAGAATCTGGTAAGCGGCCGGCAGCGGATGATAGAGATAGTTTTGAGGATCTCCAAAGCTCGTCTAAACTTACTAAGGATGATGCGTACCTGGAAACTGACAACTGATGTGCTTTGGCTCTGTGGTGATTGCCGCTATTCTCATCTGGCGCCGTTACCAATACAACTACTCTTCATTTGGATGCCTCTAGGTCTGAAAATCTGGGCTTCGCTCAACGTTAACGACTTGCGACAGGTGGTTAAACAAACTCTTTTACGGGACTTCTTGATCAGTAATGACATAGATCTGTGCTTCTTACAAGAGGTGAATATTTGTAATCTGGACTTCTTGTATGGCTTCGATTACGAGACTAATCTTGGTCCTGAGGGTACTGGTACAGCAATTGTTTACCGGCAAGGACTACATGTACACAGCTTTGAGTACCATCCTTCCGGTAGGGCTATTTCGGCTATATTTGATAACGTTACTTTCGTGAATATCTATGTCCCTGCCGGTAATAATAAAAGGAAACAAGGAGATGATTTTTTTCGGCAAGAGCTCCTGCCGCATATACCATCCGGAGCACTCTTTGTCCTTGTGGGTGATTTTAATTGTACGCTGGCGGCTAAAGATCAACGAGGAGCCTTCAATGGGTGTATTACTTTGCAGCAATTGGTGGAACAACTAAGCCTGAAGGACACCTGGGAGCATCTATATGGCGACGAAGTCCAATTTACCTTCGTGAGAGGACAATCAGCTTCGAGGCTGGACCGTATGTATGTTTCGGCTGAGCTGATACGACGCATTCATCGCACGGAAATTGTGCCCATACCTTTAGCGACCATAATGCTCTCATTCATGCTATTCAAGGCCGGGTTACGAGCTGCAGTAAGGCAGAGGTTACTGGAAGCTTAACTGCTCATTGCTTACGGATAAGGAAGTGTTATCCGATTTCCAGGACTGTTGGTCCCGCCTGCGGTAATCCTTTCTGCTAGCACCGAATAAAGCATCTTGGTGGGTGTGTAAAGCTAAACCTGTGTTACGATCCTCCTTTCCAGCTGCAGCTTGCCGTCGCGCTATAGTTAGAAGGGAAACCATGGATTTTTATCTCCAATTCCTTCATGAGCTTCACAAACGCCAGTAGCAAGGTGAAGATGTACAACAACTTGTGAAAGGAATCAAAGAACATATCAAGGCTCGAAAAACACGAGAACTACAGGGGAATCTGGCTAGAGTGTATTCGGCGGAGATAGTGCATGGGGAAAAGGAAAGCTTTTACCAGCTGGCAAAGGAGCGTAAATATGGTCGCCAGAAGATTATCACACACCTAGATGTGGGTAGTGCCCGAGTTTCCACCACGCCAGGAATTCTTCAAGCAGTACAAGACTTCTACAGACAACGATTGTCAGGACCCACAGATTACTCCCACTCCGCAGAGAGGTATATGTCCGACTTTGTTCCCGTTGTCCCGGAGGAGTTGCAGCAGGATTCAATGCCAATTGCGGCATCGGAGTTGTTGGAAGTGATTCAGGCATCCAAAATGCATGCATCCCCTGGACCTGATGGCCTGCCATATGAATTTTACAAGTACTGCTGGCCGACTTTGTTCCCGTTGTCCCGGAGGAGTTGCAGCAGGATTCAATGCCAATTGCGGCATCGGAGTTGTTGGAAGTGATTCAGGCATCCAAAATGCATGCATCCCCTGGACCTGATGGCCTGCCATATGAATTTTACAAGTACTGCTGGCCTTATATTCGGAAGGAATTGCTTCAAGTGTTCCAGGAAATGTGGGATGCAGAGAGCGCACCACCTACTTTTGCGGACGGTATAATCGTGCAGATTCCGAAGAGTGCTCGGCCGCAGACACCACAAGATTTTCGACCAATCACGTTATTGAATTGTGATTACAAGTTATTTATGAAAATCATTGGTGCTCGTATGCAAAACATACTCCCACATATGATTAGTGAGTTTCAGGTTGTATTACATAAAGGAGCGACCTTCACCATACGCTGGCTGCGGTGAGAGACTGTATATTGCATTGCACACAGGACGAGAAGTCTGCTGCTATCATAAACTTAGATCTCGAAAAAGCCTTCGACAGTGTTGTTCACGAGGGGCTATGGAAACGATTGGAGGTTTTGAACATGCCTCAAAAGCTTGTAAACCTAGTAAGGGCCCTGTATGGTGTTGCGTCCTCCAAAGTACTCTGCAATGGATTTTTAACGGTGGCTATTCCAGTTAAACGCTCCGTGCGCCAAGGTTGTCCCATGTCGATGATATTGTTCGCCCTGTGTGTTGATCCGTTGCTTCGACGGCTGCAATCTACTCTTACTGGAATTGATGTGTATGGCCAGAGACTTGCGGTGCGAGCATATGCAGATGATGTTACTGTGATGGTTACCACACACCAAGATGTTCTTCGATTGAGGGATTGTTTACAGCACTATAAGAATAGTACTGGCATGAGCTTTAATTTGCGGAAGTCTGAAATATTAGAGGTTGGAATACGGCCTCCCGATACCTCAGCTTTAGGTATTCCTGTTGTGCAGCGAACAAAGATTTTGGGGATCTACTTCAGTGACAACGTGGCAGACATGAGGGAGTACAATTGGACCTCTCGTATTAATGTCTTACGTGCTGTCATGTATAATCAGAAAACCCGGTTGTTGAATTTGGTACAGCGGATATGGTTCTGTAACTGCTTTGCGTTGAGCAGAATTTGGTTCCTTGCTCATGTTTTAGCTCCGACCAATCGTCATTGCCAAAGAATTGAACAGGTAATGGGTTATTTTATTTGGACTTGGAAGCTCTACCGCATTGCGTGTACCCAACTGCGTCTCCCTAAGGGCCAGGGCGGTTGGGGATTACTGGATGTGGCTCTACAGTCCCAGGCATTGATCCTTAAACTACTTCTGTTTGCCTTGGATGATAAAGGTGACCCTGTGGATGTCGTATTACAACAACAGTATGCATCGTTTTGGACTCAGGGAGAACGTGACAAGGTTCCCCAGCTATTTCATGCAACGTACCATGCATTCAGTGCGTTACCACTGGAGAAGGTCGCTCGTGGTGATTTTAGTTCTGTGCAAAATGTTTATGCTTCTCTTCGGCGACCTGTAGCTGTTACCCCACATGTCCAAGAGAAATATCCTCATTTGCCTTGGAAACGTATTTGGAGCTGTTTTAGCATTCCGCACATTAATGTGGAATGGTAACATATGAAGTAGTCAACGAAGTTCTTCCTACGGCAGACAAATTATATCGTCACCGAATGACCATTTCCAGCAATTGCCCAATTTGCCACGCAGCGGATTCCCTTCCACATTGCTTGCTCGAATGTTCCGGTAAAGCAGCCAAATGGACTTGGGTTTTGGGAAAATGTCGCAGTTGGATACCTGGCGGTTGGAACCCTTCACCAATCCACATGTTACATCTGAATCTGCCGAAGCTGCATCCCCCATTGCACAATTCCCTTATTTGGTTGTTAATGGACACCTTTACATGGTTACAGACGATGGACAACCCCGCTGATTGTACCCTGACCAAACTCAGGCAATTTTTCTACACTGAGAGATGGAAACTGATCCAGAAACGCCAGACCGCGCCTTTCCAACCATGGCTCCTAAAAATAATACACACTTGAAAAATAAAAATAAAAGAAGAAACAAAAAAAAAAGGCATCAAGCCTTGACACTTAATGATTTGACTGTCGCTTAGCCTAGTGTATTCCTTTATTCCTTCGTGTCTACAAGGATTCATTGTAAAACATATTCTGGAATTATGTGAAGTAGTTAGAAATATATGGTTTTAATAATTTTTGTTGAAAAAAAAAAGACTAAGACAATAGTAAAAAAAAAAAAAAAAAAAAAAAAAAAAAAAAAAAAAAAAAAAAAAAAAAACACACACAAAACATGCGAAGGCGGGTTCCGATAGAATGGTTCCGCACAATGCCGAATATAAACCTCTACCGTGTGCAAGCTACCATTCAGCTGCAACCTTTAGAACACCATCACCTGGTCCTTCAAACCTGAAAATAGGAAATAGGAAATGATGGACAGGAAATTCGGAGGAATGAACTTTCTCAGTATTTGCCGGGCAACCCGGGGAAGCCCCAAAAATCCATAATCAGGAAGGCCGACCGCGGGAATCGAAAAAAAAAATATATTATGTTAACAGTACTCAATGTTTTGCTGTGTAATAATCTGGAAAAGTGTCAGTGAACAATCAGTTTGATTAAAATTAGATTTTTGTTATCCTCAAAGAAACCAGGTGTGTTTAACTGAGTTATGCTCCATTTTTTAAAAATATGGGTTAGACCACTGTTGCACTGACCCCCTCAATGGTTCATTGACAATGCTATTCATTGCTTTTTAAAGCTGTTAACCTTGGGTTGGTGTTAATTTCATTATCACATTAAATGTACACATTCCGGTTCTTATTTTCATCTGTAGGGAGCGGAAATAATCTTGTTAAAGAAAAATTCTCATCATCGAGCCGGGAATTGAACCCTGCAAGACCTTTGGATTTGAAATTAGAATACCAACCACCAGATCACAGAGACAGACTTTTAAACATATTTGCTTGTCTCATAGGAAACATTCAACTCTCTTCTCTTCCGTAAGAGCATTTCCAAGTTACCTTATAGATCACAAGGGAGCCAGCTGATTAGCTGTTTGTTTCGCGCTCAATTGTAGAGTCTTGATTGGTGTATTCATTGTTTCCATCAAGGTATAACCTTAAGATGTACAACGGAGTGGAACATCTACAAATAGATGTTTAAATACGTGTATATCATGATTGATGATGTATAATTATGCATTTTATGTTGCCATTTTTTTTTACCAGTAAAAAGACAAGTCAATGGGGGATTAATTATATTGGAATGTTGCCATGATAACCTCAGTTGGTTTATTTTATTTATTTGTACTAAGCAATAATACAAAGAATAACCTTATACTCCACCCCAGGCTGTTACATTGAAATATGCATACCATTTTTTCCATAATATCAAATAATAATAATAATAATAATAATAATAATTTTTAAAAGTTGAACTTGTACTAGATTGCCATATTCATCACTGTTAAATGTAGTTATGTAGTACGTCATGCAAACCAAGGATAAAGTGTACTCGATTAAAGTGTAA